>CAXIVR010000010.1:94377086-95667086 GCA_964035755.1 Teleogryllus oceanicus
ATAATTAGAATATAGGAATCGGGAGGAAGTGGGACGCTTGTTAAAAAGGACAACGTGTATTATTTCATTCGTCACTATAAAATCGAAATTATTTTTTTCATTTTTAATATTCCACACACCCTTAAAATATGTATTATATCATTATAATGATGTAATGATATATATAGCAGAAACACTGCTTAATTTCTGAGTGGAAATTGTTTTTCCCAGACGTTCAAAAGTTTGCTCTTTTTTATTGTACCCCGAATTTTTACATAACGTAAAAAGTAATTAAATAAAGGGAAACTTGTGCAGAATGAAACAGTGCACGGCGACAGAAATAGAACATAGTTCTTGCGATTCACCCGCTGCAAATTTATCTTGTATCCACGAGAATGCACCGTCAGTACTTACAGACGCGGTTATTCCCCTACCGTTTTTTGGTGACATGATGCTGATCCTTTACTGGGCAACTGAAATATCCCGATTTGAGCAGATGTTAAGTAGATGGAAAAAATGAGAGGTGTAAAACAGAGAAAACAATTAGTACAGAGTTAATGGAATATCTAACCGAATCATTCTTTTAGAGAAGAACAAAAACATACATACGCACATAATGATGTACTTAACAACTTGAAGCAATGTAAGTTTTTGAAAATAGTAAGTTCGTTTCAACGTCCTTTTCATTCCAGTAGCGTAGGTTGGTATATGTTACATTCGTTAGCTTGTCATTGCTGCTTGTCATTTGGCCAATTGGCAGAACTCAGTTCTTAACACGGCTCGGTTGACTGCTTGAGTGTTAGTGATTCCGGGCGCGCCAACTACTATGGCCATTAGTCCCGTAAGTGTAGTGCATGTTTTTCTCTCTCGGGATGTGGTGGCGTTCTTCCCCCGCTGGATGGCGAGATCCGGCCCTGAACTACCGTGGGACAGCGGGGTTTTCCCCAACCAGATGTCCCCCACCAGCGGGGAACCGCTCCAGCCGGGACAAGCTCTAAGCTCCCGACCGGTCTCCCGGCATGTGTTGTAGTGTAGTGTATGTTAGTGTAAGTGTGTGTAAGGGGAGAGGATAGGAAAAATCGCGCACGGTCCGTGGCCCGTTTGTAAGGATACTCCTCCGACATTCGCCTGGTGTTGATCACGGAAAACTACCGATCAGAGCAGCCGGTCGCTAGAATTCTCCTCCAGACAGTGACTGACTTCGACGTAGCTGAAAAGCCAGTGTCGAAAATCCTGCCACCGTCGGGACTAGAACCCAGGACCTCCGGGTCAGAGGGACTGCAGTGAAGAGGAAACCAATTTGTGTGCGTTTGTTCATTAGCATTTTTGTTGCTGCGTGCCAGTAGTGGGACCTACAACTATTGCTTTACCATTCTCAAAAACACCTTCCACTGCGCATGCCCGAACGTGGCCTCTCCCTCCAAAGCTTCTAATATTTCCCCGCCTGCCTGCGCTCTTTGTCACAACATAGACACTGTCTTTCTCTCGTGGGTCGCGTGGTAATTCAACACTGCGAGATTGGTGATAAGAAACTGATGAGTGAGAAGGATCACACGAAAGGCAGCTTTCGTGTTTCTACAGTAGGGGTTGCCCAAACGCTCAACAGAAATTAAGCCGTGTCTTGGAGAGTTTCGGTCTCGAGTCCCTGTTTTACCGTAGCTAGTGAGCAGTGATAGTGCGCTTTATACAGTAGCTGCTGTTATTCACAAAAACCCAATTATTACAAATAATTTAAAGTATATTCACTGAAAAACGATAGGTCGTTGATCAAATAATTATTGATTATGGCCACATTCCTCTCTGTCTTCCACCGTACCATTCAGATCGAAATCCAATAGAACTTGTTTGGGGATTTATAAAAGGGCGCGAGGCAGTACAAACTATTGGTGCATCCTTAAAAGAAAAGGAAATGTTTTGCAGAGAATCATTTGCACAATACAGTGCTGAACAATGGACGAAATCCTGCGAGCATGTGAAGGGAATAGAGGCGACATAATAATTCAGATGTGATGGACCAACATATCCATGAATCCGTCATTTCTTTGGACACTCTTGGAAGTGCAAGTTCTTTGTCTTGTGACGAAGAGGGCAGTAATGACGAGTGGCGGTCAGCGCGATCGCTGCGTCTCGCAGTCGCCTCTCCTTGTCGCCTACGCGCTTCCTTATCGCCGAGAGGGAAATCTCAGATACCACAGGGTAGGGGGGGCAGCCTCCGAGACTTTACCAAAGGTACGTCCGCCATGATGGTCTTTTCGCGAATGGTTCAGCTACAACTCCCAAGCAGCGTCCGCGGCAGCCGTTTGCGAGGCGCCTCCATTCCGACCCGTGGACGCCCGCTGGGAATTGTATCTCCGCCGGCAGCGTCAGATGACTCCGACGTGTCGCGCGGGCGTGACAGAACCCGCTGCGAGGTGTCACGGAGACAGGGCAAGGCCAAGGTCAAACCGCCGTGCGCCACGGACCGAAGGATACGCGAGAGTGTGATGGCCCCGAGGCGGACAGCCCGAAGAATTGGTCACGCGTTGGCTCGTTCCGTCCTTCCAACCATTCGCCTGGTGGAATTAGATGTCGTTAATGCATGCAAATAAGTGGAAGGGAATGATATGACTATACTTAGTTTTTTTTGTGATTGATTGATTTTTTCATGTTTCCGGGCTCGTCAGCTGATCTGGTCATTAGTCCGTTTAGTGTAGTGCATGTTTTTTTCGCGGGAGATGGCTGTGATCTTCCCCCCGCTGGATGACAAGATCCGGCGCCGACCTACCGTCGGCTAGTGGGGTTTCCTCCTAACCAGGACTCTCCCACCAGCGGGACACCACCCCAGCCGGGACAAGCTCCAAGCTCCCGATCTGTCTCCCGGAATATGTGGTAGTGTAGTGCAAGTTAGTGTAAGTGTGTGTGTAAGGGAAGAGGATAGTACAAGGAAGAGGAAGGACAGATCGCGCGCGGTCCGTGGCCCGTTTCATTGGGTTCTGCTCCGGCATTCGCCTGGTGTTGATCGGAGAAAGCACGGAAAACTACCGATCAGAGCAGCCCTCTCCTCCAGAGAGCGATTGAATTCGATCTAGCTGAAAATTTAGTGTCGAAAATCCTGCCGCCGTCAGGACTCGAACCCACGACCTCCCTGTCAGAGGCGCTGCAGTGGCATCAGTTGATGTACTGACCTACCGCTCCCGGTACTTACGTTTTCGTAACGTGGTCGATGACAGGTCATTTTTACACCTCCTGCCTTATAAAATAAATCATTATAACAGTGATAAGCACATATTTCGAGGCCATGCGCCCCGTTCAGAAGGACGTTCGCGAATGAATTAAAAATATTCATTTAAAAGGCGGGAGGTGTAAAAATGACCTAATGTCATCGGCCACGTTACAAAAACCCAAGTATAGAGCTGAGACGTGCTACGCTCCTCTTCGCCTGAGTTCAGACCAGTAGGGCGACGAAGAGCGGTCCCCTTGAATATTTCGGAAGGGGACGAAACTCTGTAAATCAAAAACATCAAATCCATTGTAATTTTTATTAATTATGTTAAGGAAATGATATCATTATGTTTTATGTCCTAGAAAAATTTGTCATCTGCAAAAAATGTTTAAGACAAAAGGGGGTCCAGAAATAAATTCCCCTTTGGTCTGAGGATGCGCGAGCTTACAGTCCAGATTCGTGGAGGATACTTTCTTTTCTTAGATAAGGCCACTATAATTATCTTTTATTTCGGCAAATGAGAAGAAAATTGTAGTGAAGACATTTGTGGATATGACTAGTGACTTGGTCATCGGACTTTCTTAATTGATAATCGGGAAAACGTGTTGTATTCCATAAACTCAAATAAAATAAAGTAAATAAAGGTGGTGTGTGTGAACTCTTTCTTTCATTCTTTCTCTTCCCCACTCTCATCTCTCCATCTCCCAACATTGTATACATTTATAGCTATCTTCTCTCTCTCTCTCTCTCTCTCTCTCTCTCCTCTTTCTCTCTCTATTTCTCTCTTTCTTTCTCTTTCTCTCTCTTTCGTTCATGTTAGTAACGAAGTATCTACAGAAAGCCAGTGTTACAAGTACTACAATCGCACACACCCTCTCTGAACGCTTTTAAAGTTCCCTCTCCCCGAGTCGTGATTGCCCTCGAGAGACGCGCAACCCACTTGTCTCCTCGACTCACAGATGCGGTGGACCAGAACAGACCACTCGCCAACTCCCTACATCCCCCCCTCCCAGAGGCGCATCCAGCCGAACGTTTTTGTGTGTGTGTGGGATGGGGCATCGTAGATTTTTGTTAAATAGTAAATATAGTTGTTATCACTTTGTATATTATTTATGTACTGTAGTTATGATACTATACGATATTATTGTTTAAATAATTACATAATTCTAACAATATTTAAATCAATTTTATGAAAAAATGGAACAAAACACAGATAGAACAAAACAAGTGTCTCGGAAAAATGATACAATCGCCCTCGTTTCTACCATTTCTCGGATCCATGGCGAGCTACGTTAAGAAATAATTAAAAAAAAAATACATCTCCGAAATTTCGGAATTTTTGTATACTAAACTCAATACTTTAAATTAATCTAGGACATAATCCTGTGCACCCACGTCGAATAAAATCCAAATTTCCAAAAGAGAAATTTCGCCCCCGTGAAATGTATGATGAGAAAGTCAAACAATAGTTCTAATATTAATGCATATACCAATTAAATAACACTAAGGGACGCCTACCCTTCATTGAATCCCGTCTGGGGCTGTGCCCCACTTGTGGGAGAAACCTGATTGAGGGAAACCCCGTTAGCCGACGGTAGGCCGAATTTCACCATCCTGTGAGCCAACATCACCGCCATCTCCTGAGGAACACACTTCGGGACTAATGACCTTAGCAGTTGACGCGCACAGAATCACTAATCAATCAATTAATCAATCAATGTAGTAAATTAAAAAATCCAACAAACGGAGCAGCGACGTAGAGCTCAAAACGCCAAGGATGCCCATATTTATTAGCAAAAACACTATTGCATTCAAACCCTTGAAAAGCCACACGGCCGTACACGAAGTAAATTAATGAAAAAAACAACAACAAAACAAGCCGCTCGCCAACCCCCTACCTTCCCCCTCCACTCCGACCGCCTGGCTTCCCCGCCATCGCGGCGCCCCGTGCCGCAACGTTGCAAACAAAGTGCTTCAGCCCCCGCCTCTCGCCACACTCGATACCAGCCACACGATCCGCCGGCCGGGCCGCGCTTCAAGGGCCCATTGGCAGCCTGTGACGTAAGCGAACGGAGCCGACTCGCGCTTTTATATATATATGTTTAAATGAAATGCAGTTTGAAGTGGGCAGCGGGGCGTTTCACCTTGAAGACAAAATCTCTGTTCGACGCCACACCGCGCCGTGCCGTGTCGCGGAGGCAGTTTACGTAATGTTGGCGGCGTTAACAAAGTCGTCGCGCCATATGCGGAAACCGTGTTGGCTCGCGGTGGATGGGGTTTGCGGCGGGGAAGGTTGTTTTCGACTTCGGCGCCGGCGATGTGGTGGTGGTGGTGGTGGGGGGCTTCTGATAGCGGGGACGGTTTTATATATTTCTTTTTATTTATGGTAGGAGTTTTTTTTAAAAATTGTTTTATTAAGCTTATGTCTTGGCGGTGAGGTGCCTCTCATCGGTTCGCATGTCGTAGATGGTTGCCGTAGCAACCATTCCGACTATGTGTAAGAGCTGAGCATCATGGGATTATTTCGTGTTTCTGGGGTGTCAACTGCTACGGTCGTTAACATCGGCAGTGTAGTGAAGCTTGTTTTGTTTTTTTTATCAAGGAAGGTGGCTGTGTTCCTCCCAGGCTGAATGGTGAGATCCGGTGCCGAACTACACGTTGACTAGCGGGTGTTTTGTTTTCCTAATCAGGTATTTCCCACCGGCGGGGCATCGCCCCATCCGGGACAAGCTTCTAGGGTCTCGACTAGTCTCCCAAAGTGTCTGATAGTGTAGTGCATGTAAATGTGTGTAAGTAAGAGGGGGATATATGACAGAAATATCATGCTCGGTTTGATTGATTGATTGATTGATTTTTTCGTGTTTCCGGGCGCATCAACTGCTTTAGTCATTAGTCCCGTTAGTGTAGTGCATGTTTTTTCTCGGGAAATGGCGGTGATCTTCCCCTGCTGGATGGCGAGATCCGGCGCCGACCTACCGTCGGCTAGTGGGGTTTTCCCCCTAACCAGGACTCTCCCACCAGCGGGGCACCGCTCCAGCCGGGACAACTCTAAGCTCCCGACCGGTCCCCGGAATATGTGGTAGTGTAGTACATGTGAGTGTAAGTGTGTGTGTAAGGGGAGAGAATAGGACAAGAAAGAGGAAGGACAGATTGCGCGCGGTCTGTGGCCCGTTAGCCAGGGTAATGCTCCGGCATTCGCGTGGTATTCATCGGAGAAACCAGGGAAAACTACCGATCAGAGCGGCCGGCGTCTAAAATTCTCCACCAGAGAGGGGTTGGATTCGATCTAATTATCCAGTGCTAAAATGTCGGGGCTCGAGGCCTAGATTCACCCGAAAGTTTACAGGTATGAATCTTGCGTCAGCGGTTACGTTTGGTTGTATCTGCAAGTCAAATGATGTTTTGTAAGCGGAGAATTTCTGTGTTGGAGACCCGACCGTTGGCGAATTTGCTGTCGTGACTTAATGTCCTAAATATATATGTGATAGTGGGTATGGATAAGGATTGTATGATTTCGCGATCTGTGCGATCTATCGATTTACAGCAGCCGACTGACAATATCAGAACTAACAGAATTAATAATCTGCTTATTATTCCGCTCTCGTATCGAAGTTGAACGCACAGAACTAAACTCTGTACACCAGAAATGGGTCAGCTGAATTCCAACACCACTAGGTCCCAGCGATTCATTTGTTCTATGATTTGAGGTGACAACAATGTTCAATTGCCTTAGCTTCTGTTTTCGCTGTTGCTTAGGTTATCTGGAGTTACCTGGGGATAAGAAACTGCCCCACCTTCTACGAGTAATTGCATAGAAGTTGTGTCGGTCAATGCGAGGACCCTTTTTCATTACCACGGAGGAAGGCTGCCCTGTTCAGTACCACTGGAAGGCGCCCCTGATACATGATTTCCGATCGATTTTAGAACTCTGGAGGAGAATATTTGAAGAATGGGTTCTGTCGTTGCTCAAATTTTTCTTTCTTATCTTTGCAGCTTTCTACGGCTTAACTACCATCATCTGATCTGGTATAAAAAACATTAAATTGATTTCATCTCTGAATTTCTTACACGGTTTCATTGTTCATTTAATTCTTATTGTTCATATAATTTCTCGAAAATTACCGCCTGCAATTTTAAAAAATTGATTTTATTTTGATTTTAGACTAGAAATTACTAATTAATAATTACTAATATTACACGTATAAATTGCTAATTGTTACATTCTATTCGGAGATCGATATACTTTACATAACGTAGGGGAATAGAGAGGATCATGATTACGAGGGAAGTATGAAAACAGTTGAATGATGCTACATGTTCTCTTATGGAGGGAATTATGAAAAGACAAACCGAGTCAACGTGTAGTTAATTAGTAAATAAGTAAGTCTGAATGATTAAAATTATCTAAAAAATAAAATCTTATGTGTACCACGCACGTTAACTGGTCTAATGCTCGGCGACAAACAGCCCTTATAACGCCCGTGGTGCATAAATGTTTGGCCCCTCTTATTTTCTTTGTTGATATTTCGTTGCATAAATATTGCGCATAATAACGTCGCACTTTTTGTTGCATTCCTTGCACCATGTTTATTTATTTTTTAACTACATTAAATATAAAATATCCAGTTTTCTGAAGTGTCCAGTTATAAATCTATGTTGTTCCATGTTCCAGTCATCGAAAGCTGCGTTACGTACGAAAAAGAAGGGGGGATGGCAAGTGTAGCGCTTTGTATTCTAATATTAGGGATGCCAACTATACCTCAACAATAAACCAATGATCTGGAAGATAATCTTAAACACTGGATGCTTATTTATTTATTTATTTTATGTCCAAAAAAACAGTTAAAAACTGCGTATGACGTGCTATGGGGAAAAGTAAATTGTGTGCACATTTTCAAAATTCTGTGATCCCTACACTGTTATATACTACTTAAATTTTGAATTTTGAAATGGAGAAAAAAAAAACTCCCATATAGTAAAATCTCCCATGTAGTAAAATGTAGTAGATGCTATCTTTCCTTCTCCATTCTGTCTCATTCCCATACCTAGTGTTCGTAATGCGTCACTCCAGCTTTCTGGATCTTGGAGGATTGGCAGTACTAAGTGTATACGCGGATGTGAAGTCATGTGCTGATGCGGGATGTAACGCCCACGGTTTGTGTGTGTATGTGTATGTGTGTGTGTGTGTGTGTGTGTGTGTGTGTGTGTCCGTGTGTTCGTCTGACTGTGTGAAAGAGAGAGAGAGAGAGAGAGAGAATCAGAGAGAGACAAGAAAGAAGAGAGAGGATGGGATACGGAACGCTGGGTAATGGATGTTGTCGTCTTGCGATTATAGCGCGGAGAGTCAGGCTACAACGAATCCGGGAATATCTTCTAAATTATTACTTGCTTTTGCCCAATGAAGTTAAAGTTGGTGTGCGCCCTACTTCTGTTAGGAATCGTCTAGGAAACAGAGGCTAAATGGTACGATATTTGATGCAATTTGATTCGACATTTAAATTTGTTTGGTCGTTCTGTGCTTTCCAGAATGTCTGACTACTTCACAGCTGCGACAGAGAGTTCTCATTGTTTCCCGATGGAAAGCATTCTAACTGTAATAGCGTGTCGTCGAGGAACCACAAAGAAACTTTATTCTAAAATACTTAATAAGGCTATTAGGCACAAAAATCCTCATCCTCTCCTTTCACAACAGTGTTACAGCAAACCACCCAAAAGGCAGCAAAAGAAATGAGAACCATTCCGACGAAATTCATACATAAAATTTTATACAGAAAATTCATCCCACATTGAAGCATTACGAAACACTGGCATTTCTTCAGAGATAAAAAAAATACGTTCTTCTGATGAAATATCATTGCGGGTGTTCCATTCAAGTCGTTAACCACAACAGGGAACAAGAAAATCGGAGACAGCTCAAAAGAGCGGTTTAAAGCAAGAGGTATAATGAAATGAAAACTGGATAAAAATCATTAACGGCTCCATTAATGGAACTGAATAGTAGAATGGTGTGATTTCACAACATATTTTTTTTTGTTCGAATTTGTTTCAGCGATTTCGACGCAATACAGGGAAACTACGTCGAAGAATGTGACTAGTATCGGCAGAGGGCACTGTCTAAAACACAAGACTGTATTCATCCATTATGTGTACCGTAAAGGGCAACTGTCGTACCGGGAGCGGTAGCTCAGTGTATCAACTGATGCCACTGCAGGGCCTCTGACCGGGAGGTCCAAGGTTCGAGTCCTGACGGCGGCAGGATTTTCGACACTAGCTTTCCAGCTAGGTCGAATTCAGTCGCTGTCCGGAGGAGACTTCCACCAGCCGTCTGATCTAATCGGTACTTTTCGGTGGTTTCTCCGATCAACACCAGGCGAATGCCTGAGCAGTACCCTAAGAAACGGGCCACAGACCGCGCGCGATCTTTCCTTCGTGTTCCTTGTCCTATCCTCACCCCTACACACACACAAACACACACACATACACTAACATGCACTACACTACCACATATTCCGGGAGACCGGTCAGGAGCTTACAGCTTGTCCCGGCTGGGGCGGTACCCCGCTGGTGGGAGAGTCCTGGTTAGGGGGAAACCCCACTAGCCGACGGTAGGTCGGCGCCGGATCTCGCCATCTAGCGGGGGAAGACCACCGCCACATCCAGAGCAAAAACACGCACTACACATACAGGACTAATGACCATAATAGTTGACGCGCTCGGAAACACTAACAATCAATCAAACCGGGGGAAACCACGAAAACCCCGGCGACGATGGCCGGCACGGGGACTGAACCGGAACCTCTCAATTGCGAAGTCAGCGAGCTGCGCCCTGAGCCACTTCGCTCGGTCAAGAATCGTAGTTGTCCTCCAAATATACCAGTGAGGACGAATAGGATGGTGAAATATCGAGACTCATCTGTGCTTTTCGTAGGTCGTACGTACTAGGAAAACCACATCCTATCGGTAGAGCCGCTTTAACCTGCCTACGTACTGGGTCACGAGATAATATTCCAGCAATGTCACTTTTGCAAGGAGCGTCAACAAATTTCACAGCGAATGTCCCCCCCCCCGTCTCCACCACGCAAATCTCTTTCACTATTCAAAACGACGCAATCTCGACCGGCGCAACGACTTTATTTTCCACAACAATAAAAAAAAAGAAGACTTTTACAGCCAACGAGCGCAGAATATCCCAGCGCTCCCATCGAGCGAACGGCTACAGTCATTCGGGCAGGCGAGGGGGGAGAGGGTGGCGGGGGAGGGGAAACGGTTTCATCGCGAACTTTCCATCCCCTCCACCCTCTCATCGCCCCTGTGTGATGCGCAAACGCGCTCCGCTGACATTTAAGAGGCCGATTCGTAATTGACGGGCGATAAAGCGCGCGTCGCGTTCTGCCTTTGTTCGAGAGGCAGGGGCCCAACGCCTGCGCCGCCCCTCCGACTATAAAACGAGGCAGGCGGGCGACGGACGCCCAAACGACCGCTTCTCCACCCCACCGTCACCACTCGCTCACGACTCACGGTGACAGTCCGCCTCCGGTCGGCCGTCGCTCCGTCACGCATCACAGCCTAAAGCCTATCGTCTTGCATGACGATCTACCACCGAGAGTGGGACCCGGAGCGGTAGCTCAGTGCATCAACTGATGTCACTGTAGCACCTCTGACCGGGAGGTCCTAGGTTACACTCCCCACGGCGGCAGGATTCTCGACACTAGCTTTTCAGCTAGGTCAAATTCAGTCGCTGCCTCGAGAAAAATTCTAGCGGTCGGCTGCTCTGATCGGTAGTTTTCCGTGGTTTATCCGATCAATACCAGGCGAATGCCGGAGCAGTACCCTAACAAACGGGTCACGGACCGATATTTCGCGCGATATTTCTTTCCTCTTCCTTGTCTTATTCTTACCCCTTGTGCGCACACACTTACACTGACATGCACACCCACATGCCGGGAGACCAGGCGGGAGCTTAGAGCCTGTTCCGCTGGTGGAAGATACCTGGTTGAGGAAAAACCACGCAAGCCGACTGGTAGATTAGCGTCGGGTCTCATTAACCAGCCAGGCAATGTCACCGCCACCTCACGAGGAAAACACATACACCACACTTATGGGACGAATAGCTGCTGACGCGCCCGGAATTACGAATCAATCAATCAGTCAATCGACATACTACCTTAACCCAGAGTTGTCGCTGCTGCAACACTTCTCGGTGTAATTATTAAATAAAGTATACGCATGAGTTTCTTGATCAGATTTGACCTTTGTCTGTAGTCGCCAACTTCGGGAACGTTGAAATAAAGGTATATGTTGCTTCAATATATTTTTAAAAATCTAAAGAGACTCAAACATTCTGATCTGGAAGACAATTGTCCACCGTGTTTGAATGATTGCGATGTCAACCGATCCGGATGACGAGTGATAGAGCGTGCCTTTGTTCGAGAGCTGGGAGTGGGGGTGGCAGCCCAACGCCAGCGCCACCCCTCCGCCTATAAAATGAGTTGGGCGAGCGGGCGTCAGGCGCCCAAACGACCGCTTCTCACCCCACCCCCCTCCCCACTCCCTGTGACAATCCGCTTCCGTCCGCCCATCATCCCCTCCCCCCCACCCGCCCGCGCCTCGTCACCCGCACTCATCACGCGCAGAGCGGGTGGGTGGGGGTGGGGGGTGAAGGTTATGGGAGCCAAGTGTTTGCCAGCAGTGAGCAATCGCGTTGATGGCTTCCGAACGCTGGGGGTTGATGAACACCAGGTCACATGAGGCCTCTTCAGCGTACGAAGTTATAAAACGACTTTCACGGGGATATTGCTAGATGGGATTGAGTTATTTTGCGAAAGTACATTTGTTCTACGTCGTGTTGGCCCTACTTCATTAGACACTCGGCCTCCTAAAATGTTACAATTTGATTTGTTTCTTGTCTCTGGCGACTCTTCACCTCAACAGATCGTACGTGCAGCGAGTCGGGTGGAGGTTACGGGAGCCAGCTGTTTGCCAGCAGTGAGCAATCGCTTTGGTGACTTTGGAACTCTGGTAGTTGATGAACAACGGATCGCATGAGGCCTGCTCAGAGTATGAAGTTATAAAACGACTTTCACGTGATATTGCTAGATGGGATTGAGTTATTTTGCGAAAGTGCATTTGTTCTTCGTCGTGTTGGCCCTACTTCATTAGACACTCGGCCTCCTAAAATGTTACAATTCGATTTGTCTCTTGCCTCTGGCGACTCTTCACCTGAACACATCGTGCGTACAGCGGGTCAGGTGGAGGTTATAGGAGCCAAGTGTTTGACAGCAGTGAGAAATCGCGTTGATGACTTTGGAACACTGGAGGTTGACGAACAACAGATCACAAGAGCTCTGAGAGCGTAGGCTTCCTCGTTAGGAGTCAGTTGCTACTCGGCTGCCCGGGAGACGCCGCATCCTAGGCACAGATGCCAACGTTTCAGCCGCCATTCTGCGACCTTCTTCAGGGCAAAATGCGAGTTCATTCAATGCAGTTCTCCTGGACAGCGTCTCCGGAATAGCCAAGTAGCTATACATCAGACCTACGGAGTACGGAGGTAAATAACATTCACTTGGCATTACTAGATGAGATTGCGTTATTTTGCGATATAGCATTTTCTCTCTTTTTTCTTGTGACTATACTTTATTAGGCCATTGGTTTCTTATTGCTTTACAATCTCGATTTGTGCGTATTCATTCTTGCCTCTGTGCACGTTACCCTCGGCAACCCATCCGCCACACACCTCAGCCAGGCAGCGAGGAGGTGAGTTTGGAACCCGAGGGTTTACCAGTAACCGGGTTTTAATGGTTTCTGAACTCGTGTGGATTCACCAGCGGTACCCGGGTCGCATGTTTGTATAACGGGTAGGTAACAAAGAAACTGCCTGAAATTCACCAACATTTACGAAATTGCAGTCTTTTTTCTCTACCTTCTTTTTATTGAGGATTAGACACTAAAAACCATTTTTAATTTTTCGACCTCAATCTCTCCGTATCTGCAAAGTTTATTTCAAAAGCAGAAAAGCTGCTGTCTCTAGAACGACACTGTCCAGGATATAGTAGAGTTGGAGTCCCGATTGTGGCGAACACAACCTTCAAGTTTACATCATTAAAATAATTTGGATTCTGTTTCTTTCTTTCGTATACACATCAATTCTTTTCCATCATGGAACGTCACTCACTGGAGAAGTACTATCTCCCACACCCCTCCCCCTAATCAATTCATCCCCTGTCGGGCTGTTCCTCCACTCGTTTACGGTCCATCCCCCACGATCTTGAAAGACTGCCAGTTCTGCGATTAAGTGGGTGTCAGATCAATGCCCAAACTGTAGCGGGATCGGAGACAATTTTTTTTTCTTAAATCGAAAAAGATACTGCTACGTGGTAATCGTTGTTTGCTCGTTTCATACCCGAGTCATCTTACGAGGGGTCCCTGAGATTCTGTTTTCCAAGCTGTACAATCTTCAACGTTAATCCGCCTCCCAACTGTTATCGCTCCCAACTGTTATTTAGAAAAAAAACTGTTATCGCCGTTCGGAACCGCCGCAAGGCGATAACAAGTATGGTAAATGTGGAGCGGAGGTAAACAGGGGACAACGGAGTCGGCCTCCTCAGTAAACAGGAACCTCACAATACGCCCATAATAATGTACACTAAGTTCAAAATGAGGTACTCAAACATCAAATTTTCCGTTGAAAGAAAGTCGCAAAATCTTAAAATTATACAAAGTTATCTCCCTCTGCGACTACGTTTTAATGTAGATAACTTGTATTTCTCGCTCGTAATGTATTGTGTACACTTGCTTGTTTACGTGCTTTGTCATTGTCACGTGAATGAGTGAATGAATAATGAGTAGTGATTATTCAGGTTCTCGTGTATAATTCGTGCAGTACTCACGGCTGCATAGTTTTGGATTTCGGGAGCGCATGAGTCTGACAGAATCGTTGTGATTAATGACCAACATCAAAACGTGGTAATTAATGTAAAACCACTATTACATGTAATTATCTTCAACAATCATGAACCTTTTGAATAGTTGTAATGAAATTTTCTTGATTGAAAGTACCGGTGTATTGCGACAGCTGTGTTTATTACAAGGTACGAACTGCATGTGGTTATTTCATTGGCGAGCGATGAGTGTCGTAGGCAAAGGGTGTGTTTACCCCTGAATACCCTTCCACTGTAGATTTGCCCTTTCCTGGGTAGCTGATCAGTAGAATCCTGAAAAATATGTAGTATGAAACGGCAAAATATATACATATAAATGTAATGAAAATGATAAGAAGATGCAACAGACATATAAAAATGGAGAAAATATGTAATATCAAAATACGCTTTAATTTGTAGATTATTTAGAAACAAATAAAAAAAATACTGAATTTGAAATTACTTAAATAAAATATTAAACCAATTGTAAAAATATTGTTTGTCCTACTGAATTATTTTTTTAAGAACACATTCTTATGTTCAAGATCAGTGATAGCCTACGTGCAAACTTGGGAATTCAATGACCGGCAAACAATTACTCTAGTGTTACACGTCTGCGACAATCAATGTCTATCATCGAAGTTTTTTGGGAATCAGGAAATATGATGTCACTGCAATGTTCCACAACTAAAGATGCTATTCTTGTCGCAGCACGTATGCAGTGGAGACGGGGTAAAACGCACACAGGCCGTACAGACCGCTTGCATCTGTCCACGCGCCTTCACATGGGTTACCTCGCATCGTAAGCATGCAGTTCTGAGTACGTGTAAGAAAAGCCGAATTTTGAAGTAAAAATTATTTTTGAAAATTCATTAAATATTTTTGACCAAATACATCTCAATAAAATGTATAGAATTATACAATATTCCAAAATATGTAAAATATATGATATATAACAAAATATGTTAATTTATATATATATATATAGGAAAATTTCCAAATTGTGTTAGAATTGCCCTGATTCGCGTGGGGCACAATTTTGAGAACTGAACATAGAAAGACACAGAATATTACATAAGAATCCGGGCTCTAGTGATCAGCGGTGTGGTGTGACGTTGCCTTCCAATGGATGAATCTTGGTTAAGCGGGATGACGATAAGTGAGTAGTGATTATAGATGATTGATTATGGATGGGAAGATCTAATATGATGCGTGATGTTATGAGGGGCTTATCACCGTAAAACCATAGAATGAAAAAATTCACTCAAACGAAACCTGCAGATTTCAGCACCGCTTTCGACGCTGTGCTAAGTCCCTACACAATCGACGCAGGCGGTCACGATAACGTATCATATCATGCATACGTAATAATATCTATTACATGTAATAATATCGGAAATAATAATTCCCTCTTATCTTAGATTTGATTTTTTTCATGTTTCTGGGCGCGACAACTGCTTTTGTCATTAATCCCGTTAGTGTAGTGCATGTTTTATTTCGCGGGAGATGGCGGTGATCTTCCCCCGCTGGATGGTAGAATCCGGCGCCGACCATCCGTCGGCTAGTGGGGTTTCCCCCTAACCAGGACTCTCCCACCAGCGGGGCACCGCCCCAGCCGGAACAAGCTCTAAGCTCCCGACCGGTCTCCCGGAATATGTGGTAGTGTAGTGCATGTTAGTGTGTGTGTGTAAGGGGAGAGGAGAGGACAAGAAAGACGAAGGACAGATCGCGCACGGTCCGTGGCCCGTTTGCTAGGGTACTGCTCCAGCATTCGCCTGGTGTTGATCGGAGAAACCACGGAAAACTACCGATCAGAGCAGCCGGCCGCTAGAATTCTCCTCCACACAGCGACTGCACTCGACCTAGCTGAAAATCTAGTGTCGAAAATCCTGCCGCCGTGGGGAGTGTAACCTAGGACCTGCCGGTCAGAGGCGCTGCAGTGACATCAGTTGATGCACTGATCTACCGCTCCCGGTTCTTATCTTAGACAATTATTACACTTTTCGTCCGATGTTATTCCTCATTTCCTCGTATGACAGAGAGGTGCAGAGGCTATGTTGAAGGTTCCCTCCCATCTTACGTGAACCCTCCATCAGTTACTACGGTACAAAATTTTATAATAAACTTTTCTTTTATAATAACATACTAGCCAGCGAATACTTACTTCAAAAGCCATGCTTTGTACCACTTGGTTGGGTAGGTATTTAGTTTCATTTATTTAACTGTTTCATTTTATTGTGTAAATTTATGTATTATTCTGTACATGTACCTTTTTCAAATTTTTTCTTTTTTATATCTGACGGGGAGCACCGAGGATAAGGTAAACTCGAATGTGTGTTTGTGTCAAAACATGTATGCCTTGAAACATTAAGCATATTAATTGTGGAAGATAACTTCTTTTTTACCTATTCGTATGGATTTTTACATGATTTCTGCCATAACCACCGAGTTTAATCGTTTCCTATATTATTTCAGTAGCATACATACGTTTTGTGGCTCTCACAGGCAACCGATCTTTATAAATAAGGTCTCTAAAAAAGGTAATTTCAAGGACACGTGACAAGTTGTTCTTTCACTTTAAAAATGGATTTGTTTTAAAACAAGCATTTAGATATTCATGCCAAATGCAGCCTGCAACACTCGACCGCATTTTTTAAAAAACCTACATCGTTAAATAACTGCCAAACGAAGCGTTTTAGGGCCTTAAAAGCTATTTTTTAGGCCAAAGGTCTCAGAGATATGTTCCTCACATTGTAATCTATAGGATGAGATCTTCTTGGACATTTTATTAAATTTTTGGAGGTTCAACGTTTCTCGATTCTACCCCACCTGTTCAGAGCCTATAGAATCTGCAACTGTTTGTCAAATTAAACTAATTACTTTATATTTTACGAGATAGAATTGCACGGGTGTTCCTCTCTGCTCGGTAATAATGTTAAATAAGAATAGTTTCTATTGACCAGGTTGTATTATATTGTTATCCGTTACAAGGAGACATATAGAACAAGTGACGGAGGATAAGAAGGTATTCAAGAAAAAATATATTACAGGTTTAATACGGAAACGGAAAAATAGGAAAGAGGGTGGGGTGTTTAACGTGCGAGAGTTCTCGCACGGGTACGCCAGTATGCAATTATTTCTTTTAAATTTCTTTTGATGCACATCTTGTACGATGTCCCTTAGGTGCAGGAGCATCATTCCAACTTGAACGTGAAGTGAATAGTTGGTGAGCGTCGCCGCGGGAGTGGTGGGCTACTCTGGTGATAATAATTCGTCTCCACACGGCGTCCCGTCCAACTAAAGAAAATACCCTGACGTGTGGGTACGGAATGGAGGTGAAAGAAACTTCTCGTCTCGACACGGCATTTCGCGTTGGAGAGTGAAATGACTTGTTTGCACGTCCTGTACACAGTGGACCCCGTGTGTCCGCTGCCGCTCACTACTCGAGATGTGTCATCGTCAACAGTACAGCCATGTTGCCAAACATCGACGTTCAAAATTTAACCATTGATGTTAATAACACATCGACCAAAATCCATCGATCTTTTGAACGTGCGAAATCCTATACAACATGAAGGAACAGAACGTCGTACCAGGGTATCAGGATCATCCCGGGCAAGGGATAGTGTGCTCGATGATGGTAGGACAAACCGCGTTCGTGTGGTTCACACACAAATATACATGCAAAGATTTCATAGGTTATTATTTTTTATTTTCACTTGTACAACATTGTGAATAAGGGAAGTTTTCATCCCGAAATTAACTAACCCAGGAGTGCTCGCAATTTATCTGTGAGATCCAAGCCACGCCGATTTTCAGTTCCTGAATTATTGGGATACATTAGTCGTCTGATATTTCATGTATTCCTTTATTGTACTTTTCTGAGATCGTCTGGCCTTTTATTTTTATCCTTTCACTGAATCATTTCCCGTGAGCGTGTTGAAACTTGATCGCTGCGCTGTGCGATATCTGTCATGTACGTTGGCTGCAATGGCGCCACTGCATGGTGAGCTCCCGGGCCTGAGCGGTATGTATCATAGCATTATTGTGTGTGTATGAGAACTGCCTAATCAGAAATCGTTATAACTTGCCTTATTTACAATCGAATGTCACATTTTCTTACCAAAGGCAAAGAAGATGCGCAGAAGTCTTCTGTTGGGAAATTTAAAAAATGGGAACCTTGCGAAATAGAAAAAAGACAAAATTTTTTAAATATTTTTGTGAAAATTAAAATATATATTTATTTAAAACATGCCAAATTCATTTCACGAAATTGTATTTAATACCACTTAATAGGGTAATATGATGTTTAATGATTTTTGCGTGTACTTTGTCAATTTTTACCTTTCCCATCATAACTATTCAGATACGAATTCTGCAGTGTAAGATTCATTAACAATTGGATTTGGGGACATGTACAAACTGAATTAAGTACGTGTTTCAGTAAATGAACCTTCAGATCATTCGCATTTACGAAAACTTGCAGGTATATCTGAGAGATACATCGCCAGGGTTAAACATCGAGGGAAAAGGGAATAAAAATAAAAAATCATCGACTTCAATAAATCGATGTTGTTTTTTGTAAAAACATCGATGTTTTGAAAAGTCGCATCCCTACTCACCAAGACACCAGTACCAGATGTCCCGACTGAATGAACGGGACGAAGCCGAAACGCGTCCCGCCCCTCTTCTTCGTGTCCGGTGAACACCCACGGGGGCCGGTGTCCGGCGCCAGGCTGGCGGGCGCGCCCCGTTTCGTCAACAGGGGTCCTCGCGGGAGGAGGAGGATGGCGCAAGGCCGGTAAGGAGCCGGTGGCGACCGGTCGGGCCGGGACGGCGCACGCTGGGCCGGACCGCTCCTCCCACGGCGCCGGCCGGTCGCCAAGAGATACCGCGCGGAGCGGAGGGCGCCGCGTTATGGCAGGTTGTTTGCGTTGTTGCACGCGGTCGCCGCCCTCTGCGCGATGGTGCCCGATCGCCCGAGGGCCCGCTCTCTCCCGGTCGCTGGTTCCCGGCCGAGGTGGCTGAGGGCATCGAGTGATGTCACTGCAGTGCCTCTGACCGGGAGGTCCTAGGCTTCCACTTCCGACGGAGGCAGGATTTTACACACCCGGCTGAGGTGGCTCAGGGCATCAACTGATGTCCGACTCGCTAGATCGCCTTCCAGTGTACCCACTTTCAGCCGATCACAAAGAAGTCCCTGCGTGGTCGCAGAGGAGAAGTTGCTGGGGGAAGAGGGCCGACTTCGCAAGGTGGATTGATTGATTGATTTTTTTCGTGTTTCCGGACGCGATAACTGCTTCGGTCATTTGTCCCGGTTAGTGTAGTGCATGTTTCTTCTCAGGAGATGGCGGTGATCTTCCCCCGCTGGATGGCGAGATCCGGCGCCCACCTACCGTCGGCTAGTGGGGTTTTCCCCTAACCAGGACTCTCCCACCAGCGGGGCACCGCCTCAGCCTGGACAAGCTCTAAGCTCCCGACCGGTCTCCCGGAATATGTGGTAGTGTAGTGCATGTTAGTATAAGTGTGTGTGCAAGGAGAGAGGATGGGACAAGGAATGGGAAGGACAGATCTCGCGCGGTCCGTGGCCCGTTTGGTAGGGTACTGCTCCGGCATTCGTCTGGTGTTGATCGGAGAAACGACGGAAAACTACCGATCACAGCAGCCGGCCGCTAGAATTCTCCTCCAGACAGCGACTGAATTCGACCTAACTCAAAAGCTAGTGTCGAAAATCCTGCCGCCATCTGGACTCGAACGTAGGACCTCCCGGTCAGAAGCGCTGCAGTGACATCAGTTGATGCACACAGCTGTCGCTCCCGGTTTGAAAGGTGGAGCTCCTCCGTTCTGATCTACCTAACCCACCACGTCTCGCCATGTCTATGCTTCTAGGAATTATTTGAGATGTGATCACGTGCTACTTGTCTTTTCATACTCACGATCTTCCGTTATGATTATTGAAAATCATTTCACGAACTTCACGAACTCTCCAAAAGAAGCAGTGTAAATCAAAAATAAATAAATGGATTAGAACAGCGAATCACTGCCGGATAACAGTTACTATTTTAATGCACAGCCCTCTTGACACAAATGCGTGACGTGCATTCGTGTTTCAGTTAATCCTTCAAATATCCTGCCACATTGAACTTAGCTGGGACAGGAAAAAATGAAGAAGGAAGAAAGGGAATAAAAAAGTGAAAAAATAGAAAGAGAATAAGAAATGTGACGAAGCGAATAAGAAAGAGAAAAGGAAAATTAATATAAAGAAGTAAAAACCAATAAAATAGAGCTTTTGACTGTGAATAATATTGTTTTCTCTTAACGAACCATGTGTTTTGAACGTTGTTATTTTTCGCTTTTCGAATCCTGGATCCCCAGGACAACTAGTAATTCAATGATAACAACAACAACATCAACAATAATAATAATAATAATAATAATAATAATAATAATAATAAATGTTAAAAACAAATTTCAATTATCCTATTTCAAAATTTCCCAAATCATCCATTAACGTGCGTTCTAATTGAGAAAGCTTCATATCGAAAAACATCGCGGCCAGTTTCAGAAGATGTTAGTGGTCCCGGACGTATTTTTGGACAGGAATCGAGAGAAAATCCCGGTCCCATTTAATTCGTTTGGCAGTGTATTGGAAATTCGTGCGTCTCAAGGCAGGCCGTCCGTGTAAACGCAAAATCCGTTTTAGCAGGGTTATAAAATCGGAGGAAAAGCGTCGTCCTTTGCAGCGACAGGTCTGCGATTCGCCTCGCCTCGACTCGCCCTCGCCCACCCGAACAGCCTCGCTCCAGTGCCGGAGCGAGGTGGCTAGAACCGGGGGCGGTGCCTCATTGCATCCACTGATGTCACTGCAGCGCCTCTGACCGAAAGGTCCTAGATTGGAGTCCCGACAGTGGCAAGATCTTCAACACTACCTTGTCAGCTAGGTCGAATTCAATCGCTGTCTGGAGGAGAATTCTAACGGCTGGCTGCTCTGATCGGTAGTTTTCCGTGGTTTCTCCCATGAACACTAGGCGAATGCCGGAGCAGTACCCTACCAAACGGGCCACAGACCGCGCGCGATCTTTCCTATCTCTTCTTTATCCTATCCTCGCCCCTTACAAACACACACTAACATGCACTACACAACCACATATTCCGGGAGACTGGTGGGGAGCTTAGAGCTTGTCCCGGCTGGGGCGGTGCTCCGCTGGTGGGAGAGTCCTGGTTAGGGGGAAACCCCACTAGCCGACGGTAGATCGGCGCCAGATCTCGCCATTCAGCAGGGGAAGATTACCGTCACCTCGCGAGGAAAAAATCCTCTATTCTTACGGGACTAATGACCTAAGCAGTTGACGCACTCGGAATCAGTGACAACCAACCAACCCTAACAAACTGGCCATGAACCACGCGCGATTCTTTTTTCCTTCTCGTTCTATCCTCTCCTCTTACACACACACACACACACACACACACACACACACACACACACACAATTACATGTAATACACTAGCATACATGTCAGAAGACGTGTCAAAGCTTGGCGTTTGTTTTGGATGGAACGGTGTCCCATTGGAGCAGACACCTGGGAGGGAATTCCTCACTCAGTAGGGGGCGCGATATTTCTCACGAAACATCCTTGTATCGAAACCCTTATATTCAAAATCAAGGGCCAAATTCCTAATCGACACTCGCGAAATAAGCGATATATGATTGCTTAAAATTACTGATCTCTTAGATAGATGTCCGTCCTGCAGAGACCTCATCAATACGAAATGATTCGTGAAATGATCGGAAAGGCGGCAACTTGCTGTTTGTTCTACCTGTTTCGAATTTGTGGGTCCGTGGCGTGCACACACTAAATAATTTTCGTAAAAATAGCGTTTAATTTGACTTAAGAACTTTTTTGATCGATCATAATTGTTCCCATTCAATTTTCAAGTTTCTTGTGTACCTTTTTCATACTGCGAATGACGTGTTGTGTACAGAACTCAAACTATTCTGCCACATCATTGTCACCGTTTTCCATACGAGATGTTGAGTGCTGGGAAATAACTTAAAGTATATCGATAGAGATGCTCGAACAAAGAATGTTTCAAAGGAGCTGGCGACCTCCCTTATACGAATCAGTGGCCCGTCTTTGAATTTTTTGATTGATTGATTTGGTCGTGTTCCGGACGCGTGAACTGCTTTGGTCATTAGTCCCGTTAGTGTACTGCATGTTTTTCTCGGGAGATGGCGGTGATCTTCCCCCGCTGGATGGCGAGATCCGGCGCCGACCTAACGTCGCCAAGTAGGGTTTCCCCCTAACCAGGACTCTCCCACCAGCGGGGCACCGCCCAAGCCGGGACAAGCTCTAAGCTCCCGACCGGTCTCCCGGAGTGTGTGGTAGTGTGGTGCATGTTAGTGTAAGTGTGTGTGTAAGGGGAGAGGATAGTCATACCCGTTTGTTAGTGTACTGCTCCGGCATTCGCTTGGTGTTGATCGGAGAAACCACGGAAAACTACCGATCAGAGCAGCCGGTCGCTAGAATTGTCCTCCAGACAGCGACTGAATTCGACCTAGCTGAAAAGCTAGTGTCGAAAATCCTGCCTCCGTCGGGACTCGAACCTAGGACCTACCGGTCAGAGGCGCTGCAGAGACATTAGTTGAAGCACTGAGCTACCGCTCCCGGTCCCTCTTTGAAAATAGGGTCTGTTTGTCAATAAAAACGTCATTTAAGGAGCACCCATTTTCAGTAATTATATGAAATCTGCCGTAAATCCTTACATGTTAATATAATATTAATGCTTACGCTGGGCGTAGGAGGATTTACCTTATCTACTTAATCTAAAAAAATAAAATATATTACAAATTTTTTTTCACGTTTTTTAACTCAATCCGTGTGTTAGTATGAAGGGAGGTTGCGAATGAAATATTTATCCTTGGGATGATGCTTGTAAGTATTCTGAATCCTTTTAAGGGAGACAGCGTTACAAAAAGCTAGTTTTGCGGACGTATTTTTTATTAACCCTTTAGGAGAAAAAAACTATTGTTTCTGGGCAATAGACGAGGAATTTCATTTGAAACTTAATTTTATGTAGAGCGATGTCTATAACGTAAGATTTCTCTATTATTGTAATAGGTTAATTTGTTGGAATTACGTATTATTTCACTTTATTATGTAGTAAATAAATACCATCAAATGTTTTTTTTATACTATGTTGAAATACATGGTTGAATTGTTAAAAATGTTTGCTCTTAGAATATAATAAAAACTATAATTGCAAATGCTATTGACTTCTGCGATGCTAGGCCAAAGCCCTTTGAGCTCCTCCAGGCGTATGTAGGGCGCCGCTATGTATTCGTGAAAGACACTGTGGGAAATTAAGCTTGTGGTCAGGGATCCCCTGGCGAATAGAAGGATGCGTAATTCTATTCTGTAACAGTGGCGGCTCACAACTGTTGCGAGGAGGCTAGCCAAATTTTGCCATGTATTTCTTGTTTGCTTATTTTAATGGCCGAGCACTTGGATGTTGGTCCTTTGGCCTGCCCCCGACATAGGCGAAATTGCTGGAAATTTTCTAGTTTTCATCACATTACTTCCATTCAACCTATTATTATTATTATTATTATTATTATTATTATTATTATTGTTATTATTATTATTATTGAATCATGAACATTGAAATAATCGACTTTCTCTTTTCATCTGTTTGCATCAACGATAACTTTCACGTATGTCACAATCTGTTCTAGAAGAGGGAAACACCTCTAAGAAACTAGAAAATTGAATCAGTTTGTAAACTTTTTTTGCTGACTGGAACAGGTTTCTCCACTGTCACCGGTCATATATTATCCCAATGACAAAATACCCGATGAGTGAAAAAAACTTGGCAGAAAAAGGAAACTAACGGCAGGTTCCCTGTCAAAGCCTTTTGAATGTATAGTCACTTTTCTACTGAAATGATATGGGTGTAGCAAGAGAAAGACGAAGCGACAATGCACCCACCAAACACGACAGCTACCGCCCGACACGCCGTAGGCGTAATTCCTGAAGAAAAGAAGAAGAAAACGACTGGCTTAAATGGGTCAGAGTGTCAATTGATGTCACTGAAGTGCCTCTGATCAAGAGGACCCAGGGTTCGAGTCTCGACGGTGGCAGGATTTTCGACAGTACTTAGATACCTTTCAGGTGCTCGCTATCTAGAGGAGAATACTAGCGGCCGGCTGCTCTGACCGGTAGTTTCCCATGGTTTCTTCGAACAACACCACGCGAATGCTGTAGCTGTACTCTAACAAACGGGCTTCGGACCGCGCGCGATCTTTCCTTCCCTTTCCTTGTCCTCCCCTCCCCGCTTACTTACTTACTTACTTACACACACACACACACACACACACACACACACACACACAAACAAACAAACGTACATCACATGTCTGAAGACCAATCCGGAGCTTAGATCTGCTACCGGCTGGGGCGGTGCCCCTCTAGTGGGAGGTACTTGATTGGGGATAACCTCGTAAGTCGACTATATAGTAGGAAGCTCTGGATCTCACCATCCAGCGGGAGAAGTTCACAGCCACCTCCCGCAATAAAAACTCACTGCATTTACAGGACTAATTACTGTAGTAGTTGATGCGACTGAACGCATGTATTAATTAATGAAAGAAGCAAGCTTTTTTTTGTCTTACAATAGAGAGATTTTTTTGCAAGACAGGAAATCCATTGTCGTCATACGTGAAAATTATGGTCCATAGGAATTAACGTATCTTCAGAAAAAATAGTTTTTGCATGTTGTGCAATCGAAAACATGCGTTAAAACTAGGAACTAATTGGAACTGAATACCTCTAACACGAACTAATAGCTTTTATTGAACATCTGTGTATCGCTGAGTCCATTTGTGCTTTTATAAGCTTTAAAGATAGTCAGTGCCAGATCACCGAACAGGCTGAGTAGGTTGCAGGCTGGGGCGCGCAATTTTTAGGGCGGACGAATTTCAGCGAATGCAAAATTTCATAAAGCGAACTTTTAAATGTGTTTTTCTGTGGAAACATTTCTTTCCATATTTGTAACAAAAGAAAGTGTTAATTAATCAAATAAATCCATTGATATATACAGATAAAATGAATACAAAAATGTCGTATATTTATTAAATCAATATCGCGGTGAGCATTATTTAACGTATACGCATAATCAATTATTTGTATTGAGATATTACAAAATTTTCCTCTCTCTACATTTATATCTGCTAAAGATCTTAGCGTCCGGCTTGCTGGGTCAATGGGTCACGATATATTATAATCCTTATTACCTCTATAATGGATTATAGGATCCGCCGACTATACAGCGCAGCTGGGAATCTGAAATAGAATGATTCTATTCCTAATTCATTTCTGTTTGGATTGACTAAATGAAAAATCACTTTCTTTTCTAAAGAACAAAATTCAACAAAGTTTATTCTCAAAAATTAGAGACTAATTTTTTACCGCGGTTAACTTATCTTTTCTTCGTTGATGTCCCTCGTAGACTTCTCAGTCGAAATATCTTGCGAGCTTGCCGTAGTCCAAAGTTCCACGAAATCCTCTTCTGCCCCTTATCCAAGCTGGTCTCAAACTATCAAAATTATCAGTCCCGATTACGTCCTGTGACATAGTCCCGAACTCGATTACCACTCCCGACAAAGTTCAAATTTATACATCAATATTGCTTCCACATGAAAATATCTGCAATTCACTGTCCTAAAAATTTCACTGATAACCCAATTATATCTACTTTGTACTCGTTCCCTCTCACGAACCTACGATCAGTTCAGAAGCGCGTTTCCGAGCAGAATGAAATCTTCCTGCATGATTCATCCCTCGAAGACTTCGTATTAAACTACCTTCATTTTTTTTTTTTTTTTCATAACATTTGACCGTCCTTCTCTCACCCAGCCAATCCATACGTTTGTTATATTTTGGTGTAGCGTCTAAACTTCTTCGCCCAATCCCAAATTTTCTACTTTCGGTACCAAGCCATCTCTTAATGCATTTAGAAAAAACAAAAACTACATTGTTTATTCACGGTCGTTGCTAAGCTCTAGCTCTCGTGATATTTCGTAATGCATGTTCCACCATATTGTCTACAAATAAATGTTAGTTTATTTTAACGTGACATATCGGTATGTCACAGTATGTACACAATATTTGCGTCGGTCACAAATATCGTACTACAATTTTTTATTCCAAATATTCCAAATAGCTTTAATGTTGAAAAAAGCGAATTAAAAGGGTTCTAAAACATTTGACAGCCTTAGGCTCACATAAGTTTAAGTCAGGCACTGAAGATAGTCAAGCGTATGATAGACCTCTATATGAAATCAAAGGAGCCCCAATATATACATAACCTCCAAATCTTTAACAATTACGTTAGTTCATTTGCCATATTCGAATTAACTTAAAAAAATTAACCATTAAGTTGCCTTATTGTATTGGTAATATGAATATTGTATTTTTCATTGCTTCCATGTATATTATGTGTTAGTGTTGAAATCGTGTTTAGTGGTGGCGGCGAAAACTACGTAAAGTGCAAGTTACGAACACATTTGTCGTAGACAGCAAAAAAAAAAAAAAAAAAGGAGAATGTCCCGACTATCGAAATCCCGTCATTTGATGCCGGCGCATTCGCAGTTCAGTTCTCCACAACATTGTCGTGTTACGTCTTTCAAATCAACGACTTGCAAAAAGTCTCTAACATCTTGAACAAAATACGGCTACGAATACGTTATAGTCGCTCTGATGTGGAATCCAAACGTTGGTGCGCTTCTGACGTTAAGGGATGCCTCTGGAAAGGAAATGACGTTGACCACCGGCCAGCTGTGGTGCATGTGTCACCTGTTGTGTGTCCCGCCGAGGGGCGTGTGTCACCAATATGTCACCGTTTCGAAATTTCCCATCTCCACTCGTGAAGGTGTAGTGAAAGGCGGGCGTCTCCTTACTGGTCTTTCGTTCTCCGATTAATTTCGTTGCGTTTCATTACATCACAGCGTTAAAAAGTGTGCGTGTTTGTGTTTTAGGGGAGGGGAAGAGAGAGGTTGAAGAATAAAAGGTGGTTCACAGTCCGTGGCCCGTTTGTTTATGTATTACCCCGGCATTCTGTACACACGTCTCCCGCAACGTGGCACTGTCCCAGCTGGTATGAACTGTATTAAATAGGAAGCGGATTTCAATGATTGTGCATTGTTTTTTTTTGTTTTGTTTTGTTTTTTGTGCGTTGCTTCATGGCATAGCTATATGAAATTTCTTGATATTTGATTAGAATTGGATGATATGTAGATTATTATTATTATTATTATTATTATTATTATTATTATGTTTTTATATGAGCATATTGTGCGTATTTCAATAAAATAGAGACTTATCTCTAAAATGTTTATGTTTTCATAGAATCTATTTTTTGTGCGCGTTCATTGGTTCGGAAGAGTTTGTCACAGTGTTATTTCCTTTTCTACAGATGATAAAATACTTGTACAAATGAGGGATATTTCTTGATAAAATAATTTTTTAAACCAGTCAGAAAAAATACAAGACATACAATGTACTTCACTAGATGAATATTTACTTCAATTATTTCCCCCGCGAGGTAAAGCTTATCTCACGTTTGCACAAAAATATATATTTTCGTTCCAAACATGCTTCTCCTGAATTTTCTCAAGAAAGGTGTATAAAAGAAATGAAATATTGTTAATTTTAATTGCACATTTACGTACATAATTTAGAATGCATTTTGAGATCATACATGCATATTTTTGAAAGTATATTTCCAGATTTTTTAGGCTATAAAAATCCTATTATTAGTAATAAGTTAACACTGGCTCCCCCATCCGCGTGGTTGATTGATTGACTGATTTTTTCGTGTTTCCGGTCGGGTCAACTACTTTGGTCATTAGTCCCGTTAATGTAGTGCATGTTTTTTTCTTGGGAGATGGCGGTGATTTCCCCCGCTGGATGGTGAGATCCGGCGCCGAACTACCGTCGGCTAGTGGGGTTTACCCCTCACCAGGACTCTCCCACCAGCGGGGCACCGCCCCATCCGGGACGAGCTCTAAGCTCTCGACCGGTCTCCCGGAATATGTGGTAGTGTAGTGCATGTTAGTGTAAGTGAGTGTGTAAGGCAAGAGGATAGGACAAGGAAGAGGAAGGACAGATCGCGCGCGGTCAGTGACCCATTATTTGGTAGGGTACTGCTCCGGCATTCGCCTGGTGTTAACCGGAGAAACCATGTAAAACTACCGTTCGAAGCAGCTCGCCGCTAGACAGCGTCCTCCAGACAGCGACTGAATTCGACCTAGCTGAAAAGCTAGTGTCGAAAATCTTGCCGCCGTGAAGACTCGAACCCAGGACCTCCCGGTCAGAGGCGCTGTAGTGACATCAGTTGATGCACTGATCTACCGCTCCCGGTCCCATCCGCGTGGTAGTGCAGTGTGTGTGAGTGTAATTAAGTATAAGAGGAGCGGAGGAGACTCGGATGAAAGAAAAGTTCGCGCTGTTAAAAGCCCTCTTATTAGGCTACTGATCCGGCATTCGCCTGGTATTGACCGAAGAAAGTCTCGAAAAACCTACCCATGGAAGCAGCCGGTGCTGGAATTCTCCTCAGACCAACCTACGTGGCTACAATGTGTCGACAATGCTTCAACGTCAGGACTCGTACTGTCGGTTCTCCTACACAACCATAGAGCAAAACTCAACGAAGTTGTTGCAGACCCTTCTCAGCCGGTTTATCTTATAAACCGTGAATTATATTAGTTCTGTGAAGCAGAGCAATATAATGTGTGCATGTATATATGTAACGTGTCACTATCCGGATAGTGTAGGGACAACTGCTGGAAGTGCTGTAACGTTTTCAAATGCCGAAACGTTAACCTTAAAAAACTGATGTGTTTCATTTTCTCACGTACACTCGAGCAGCCATTTATTTATTTCTTATACTCAGTACCGCCGCTAGGTATGGATAGATCGGACGGTCGCCGAGGTCCCGGAAATCAAGGGACCCAGCGATGGAACTGACGGGCAAAAAATAGTAAAAACTTCAAAAAAGAAATTAGAAGTCAAGAAAATCATTAACGTGATTTTATAAGACGCGGTATAGTAATCTGGTATTTCAAAAAATTGTAATTATTTTTTTTATCTTAAATATTTAATTATAGTCATTATGAGGTAGGGATCTATTAATGAGGTAGGAATGACGTTAACATTAAAATAGTTTCAACTGAAATTCAAATCATTATTTCGTGCGTTTAACTACAAGTGCTTTATTAACCCGTTTTTTCCCGGTGTTCCCAAATGGGAACAGACTGTAATCGAATGCTTTCTCTATAATATTTTGCTTCCGGGTGATTGTTGGCCTATCTGACCTTTATCTAACAGTAGCTGAAACTTATCGGTATCCGTTGGATTGTTAGTTGCAACTGAATGTTCATTTGAGCGAGAAGTATTGGTGCATATAGTTCGCAGTATTTTTTTCTGCACACATGATTTCGAGATCGTAAGTATAAAAGATTTGCATAACTTTATATTTTAACAATAATGTTTTTAATATGTTTGGTAAATATGAATAATACTATTTGAGAAGTATGAAAAATTATTTACGTTTTATTACAAAGTTATTAGCATTTTATTTTCGTTGTTCCCTTTTGGGAACACCAGGATCATAGAGCTCTTTGTGTAGTACCGTCCCGTACTGCGAGAATTTTTTACTATGGTACAATATTCGAATTTTTATAGGAGGCTAACGGCGGAAGAAGTCCTTTCTTTACTGGACGAAGAAGAGTTTTCAGAGGCAGATGTGTATTTATTTCCACCAGATGACGGAGCAGATACTGAAGGGGACAGTGGTGATGAAGAAGGTACAACTGCTAATAATCTTTCAGGTAGACAGTTGCAAGCTAATGCAGAAGCGCGAATCCAGACAATGAGTGGTACAAGGTACATTGGAAGTGATGATCTAGAAGATAATGATATTGAAATACCGATTGCAGACAGTGTTTTCCTCAAATTCAGACAATAGAAATGCAGAATCTAAGAAAATTATGAATCAAAAGTGGAAGAAGGAAGATATAAATCCTACTTTTGAACCCTTTCCAGAATTACAGTTCAATGATATACCGTCAGATCCAGTGCAATGTTTTGAATTATTTTTTGATGACACTGTTATGAAATTTCTTTGTGACATGTTTTCCCTTTATGCATCACAGAAAGGTGACCACTCTTTGAAACCAGTTGTGAGGAGCTCAAATGTTATATTGGAATTCTGATTCTTTCGGGTTATTTGACTGTTCCAAGATGGAGAATGTTATGGGAGACAGACAGTGAGACGTACAATACCTATGTTAGTAACGCTATGAGGAGAAATAGATTTGAAATTCTAAAAAAGTATTCTCATTGCGCTGATAATTCTAATCTTGATAAAGGAGATAAATTCTCTAAATTAACACCTCTGATTACTTTTTTGAATGAAAGGTTTCTGAACCACGCGCACTTGATAGAAACATTATCAATTGATGAAAGTATGGTTCCGTACTATGGCAAGCATGGAGCAAAGCAGTTCTTGAAGGGAAAGCCAATAAGGTTTGGCTACAAGATGTGGTGCATCTGTGAGCCCTTAGGTTATCTGCTGCAATTCTACCCATACGGAGGAAAAGACAAGGACAGGCCGCGGAACGTCAGTTTGGGTGAGCATGTCGTCCTCAAATTGATTGACAAGCTACCAAAAGCTCCATACAAAATATACGCAGACAGATTTTTTTCGTCTCTTCCGCTGGCTGCCAAACTGAAAGAAATGGGCATTGGTTATACTGGTACAATAATGTCTAACAGAATAGGAAAATGCCCCTTGGCACAAAACAAAAGTATTGAGAAACAAAAACGGGGTGCAATTGACTACAGTTCAGAAATAAATTCAGGATGTGCTGTAGTAGTGTGGAATGACAATCGTCCAGTCCATGTGGTAAGCAACTGTGACACTATATTTCCGATTACTGAAGCAAGTAGGTGGTCTCAAAGGAAAAGAAAAATTATTGTACCTCAGCCTCATGTAATTTCTTGCTATAACAAATATATGGGCGGAGTCGATCGAATGGACGAGAATATTTCTAATTACAGAGTATCCATTCGATCAAAAATGGTGGTGGCCAATATTTGTATTCTGTATAGATACGTCTGTGCAGAATGCTTGGCAACTTTACAGAAAAGGAAAAAACAATCCAGTTTTGGACAGCTTGGCGTTTAGAAGACACATAACTCAAACTTACTTGCAGAAATATGCTGTACCTCCGTCATCGGGCGGTCGGCCTAAAACTTCAAAACCTCTACTAAAAAGAACCATATCAACAGTGAGATTTGACTTGAAGGATCACTGGTTGGTGGATGCAGCAAAACAAAACAGATGTGCCATTTGCAAAAAAAATTCCAGAAAATCGTGCGAAAAATGCAAAGTAAACTTACATGGGCATTGTTTCAAAGAATATCATACCAAATAAAACATTTCACATCAAAACATTTGCTTCACTTGTGTTCTTCATTGTGTAATTATTTCTAAAAAAAAAATGTATTTCAGGTTTGATTTTATTTTTTTGTTTCTGATATTATATGTTATAAATAAAATATTTCGAATAATTGTGAAAAAACTTAAATATTCCTGAAACATTTACCTAAAACAAATGACATTTGCGGCAATTTCGAAAATCTTTAGTGTCCTGGTGAACACAAACGAGAAAATTGTATACGACCCCATTCGCTCCTGGTGTTCCCATTTGGGAACAAGGCATTTTACCGAAATGGTGTGAGGTATTCGAACAATATATTTTTTTCCATCATTACTGAAGCTACATCAACATTTTAAAACATATATTTGGTCAAAATATTCAAAATAAAAAACTCGGGCAAAAACGGGTTAACTACAAGTACTTTATTAAGCACTAAACACTCAATGTTTAGCAGTTTAAGGTCATCGTGAAAATTGTATTATTTGACCACTAAATACTTTCACTTAAAACTATTATTTAAAACATATTTCCAAACACTTTTCCCAGCTTAAACGTTGTAATTTTTGTTATTGGTTGAAATAAAATATCTCAGTTTCCTTATACAACTTGAGGATTTTTAATTTTTTTTTCGGGGAGAGGGGGTTACATTTCAGTTTTGTACCGCGCCCAATATTGTGTAGCTCCGGCACTGCTTGTACTTTGCCACGGCTTGTTCGTACTTCATACAGAATAGATATCTTTTTTTTTTAACACAGTTTCCTGGTAGGCTTAATACAATAGGCGTGAAGAGCAGGTGAAGAAGTGGCCTTGACGTGGTAATTGAAGTTTCTCTATAACTCATCACACTGCGAAGGATATGGACAGCGGGCATATAGAGGTAACGTTTCACAACCACTAGACATAGGCGGTGGGTGATGTGGCTAGCACCACGGCCGTCGTTAACTTCCGGACGATTCCCTTACTCACTGCCTACAAAAGTGGGTCAACGTTGAAGCCATTCCGAGTGGCCGTGAGGTGAGGAAATGTGGTCTTCACGGATACTTGAATCCCGGCCGACAGCACGATCAGAGCTGCAGTAGCTAATGAGTGCGCTTCACCTAGGTTGGGACACGAAAAATGGGGGAGCTGCTTAAATTTCGTAAAAATTTATTTTGATCGAATTTCAATTATTTAATATCACAATTATTTACGTATTAACTTGTAAACCTGTTATAGATAGATAGATAGGTATGTATTATTCTGCAGATAGCTATATACAATCTGGACAATTTACATATTACTAATATTAACTTTAAATTACTTAACAACGTAAATTTAAATTATTTAAAGACACAATAATAATAATAATAATAATAATAATAATAATAATATGCTAACAATAATAGCATTAACTACATTTTATGGTTGACCTGCACAGTTATTTTAAACTATTAAATACAAGATTACACGACTTTTTAATTACACTTCACTTCACTTCACTTCACTTCACATTTGAAATTCATTTCTGTTTCTACTTTTATACTGCACTACACTGCACAACACGTCACCACATTACAATACAATACTACTTTAAATATAATTATATATTTAGAATTATATAATTATTATATATTTATCAAAAAAGAATTTGTATCTTCAATTTTAAGATGTGATGTTTATTTTCATGGATGCTGATAATAGTAGTTTACGATACAAGTGTCGTAAAGCATCTTATTACAATACGAGATTGGAAGATTGCCAAACGAGGCCGTTAGGCCGAGTTTGGTAACCAATCGAGTATTGTAATAAGATGTTACGACACGTATATCGTACAACGTTTTATCCACTTTGTAAAAATTAGTTAGATTTAATCTAAAAGATCGTCCTACGCGTTCGTTTAGTACTAACGATTTATTTTCTAGAAGTGGCGACACTGTTTCTAACAATGATAACAATTGAAACACATTTGGTGTCAACCTCAAGCTTTGTGTATTCTTTCCACGGTGTAAGAGTATTTTTTTCCAATATGAGTGACAGCAGCTGTGATTCTGACATCGAAATAACAGCAAATGCTGCTCTAGACACGCTATTACCAGAGAAATCACGAAAAAAATATGAGCGTGAATACACTTTATTTAGAGACTGGAGTGCAACCAAACATATTAAAACCATTTCGGAAAAAGTTATGATGGCGTACTTCTCTGGTAAGTCTAAAAAGGCGTTTTTGGAGCTTGAGGCAGATAATGAAATTTTTAATGATGAAGGTGACATTAATAGTTGGGTTTTTGGAGCTTGCCGTAGAGAGGAATTGAAAAATTTAGAATTAAGTGATATAGAGGATAAGAATACGTATATTATAATTAATATACCAAACACCAAGACATTAATTTCAAGACAATTTGTTATTACTCAAGGAAGTGTCAAAGAATTCAACTGTTTGGAGACTTTTCGTCAATATTTTCGCCTTCGGCCGGAAAATGTCAAGCACGATCGTTTCTTCTCTCCTACAAGAATGGAAAATGTTCTTCGCAACCAGTTGGGATAAATACTTTTGGAAACATTCCAAAAAAAATAGCAATGTATCTTGGTTTGAAGAATTCTGAAACTTTTACAGGACATTGCTTTCGTCGATCATCTGCTTCTTTACTCGCCGATGCAGGTGCTGACATGAATGTGTTAAAGAGGCATATAAATCAACAACATCAAAAAGAGATAGCTATGAAAATTATGGGGGAAAATATTTCGAATGTGGAATCTACAAATATTTCAAATGCAAATATGAATTGTACAGCTTCAACATCATCGGGAATTACGGTATCAAATTGCAGCAAATTTGTAATTAATGTTTACAACAAATAAGCATAGCTATTATTATAATTTGAACTCTTATTCTGTTAAAAAGTTATGTCAATAAAAATTCTTTGAACAATTGTTGTTATTTTTAATAGTAGGAATCAAGCTAGTCGCGGAATAACCCATTACAAAACGAGTGTCGTAATGAAGTACTTTACCGCACTGGGTGCGGTAAAGAGCTTCATTACGACACTGAACCTAATGTCGTAATGTTTGACTTTACCTAACCAAAGTGGATAAAGTAATATATTCTATTAAGATATTATTAAATTTACTATTCAATAAACACATCATAAAGTTGATGTAGCTCTACCCCAGAGTAATTTAATAACATTCAAAACACTACAAGTTAATTTGAAACAAAACAAAAAAAAAAAAAAAACTATCGTACGGATATAGCATCCCGTACAAAAAGGCCAGATGGCAAGCGAGGACGAGCCACGACCGCTGGTATGTAAAAAATTATCTCATCACAAAGAAAGGAATGACATAACATTAATTAATAAAATTTGCACTAAATGCTGCAGAGTAACTGAGTAAACGAGATGGACTTACGCCCGAGTTCATTACTGCATATTGTGCGAAACTGCTTTGTTCTCGGTTGTGTGGAGAAACGCAACACCGACGTAATCGTCGCTTCGTCGCCGCCGCCGCCGCCGCCGCCGCCACCGCGTCCTGTGTAAATTAACCCACGCGGCAAGGCCACGCCTCCCCCCCTGCCACCGCTGCCGCTGCGCTTCGCCGCCTCCCGCGTCGCCCCGTTCTGGCCCGCCCTGTCCCGTCGTCCCATCAAAGTTCCGCCCCCCGCCCCCTTGCTCTCCAGACCGCGACTCCCCGCTTCGACCCGCCCCGCTCCCAGCACCCCCCCCTGGCCCAAACCCCCCTCTCCCCCCCCCCCCCCCCCCCCTCCACCCGCCTGCCCTCCACCTCGCCTCCCGCTCCCCTTCAACCCCGCCTTCCCAGGGCCCCCCCCCCTGTCCCATCAAAGTCTCACTCCCTTCTTCAAATCGCGCTCCCCTCCTCGCTCCGATCCGCGGCACCCGCCCCCCCCCCCCCCCCCCCCCCCCCCCGCCCTCCACGTCCCGGCTCCCCTGCCCACCCTGCTCCATCCCGCCTCGCCTCCCTCCACCCGTCCCACACTACCTTGCCAAGTCCCGCGTCGTCTCATTCTCGCCTGCCCTGCACCGTTGGTTGCTTGGTTTTTTCGTGTTTCCGGGCGCGTCAACGGCTTTGGTCATTAGTCCCGTAAGTGTAGTGCATTTTTGTTCTCGGGAGATGGCGGTGATCTTCCCCGCTGGATGGCGAGATCCGGCGCCGGCTACCGTCGGCTAGTGGGGTTTCCCCCTAACCAGGACTCTCCCACTAGCGAGGCACCGCCCCAGCCGGGACAAGCTCTAAGCTCCCGATCGGTCTCCCGGAAAATGTGGTAGTGTAGTGCATGTTACTGTAAGTGTGTGTGTGTGTGTGTGTGTGTGTGTGTGTGTGTGTGTGTGTGTGTAAGGGGAGAGAATAGGTCAAGGAAGACGAACGACGGATCGCGCTCGGTCCGTGGCCCGTTTTGTAGGGTACTGCTCCGGCATTCGCCTGGTGTTGATCGGACAAACCACGGAAAACTAGCGATCAGAGCAGCTGACCGCTAGACAGCGTCCTCCAGACAGCGACTGAATTCGACCTAGCTGAAAAGCTCGTGTCGAAAATCCTGCTGCCGTCAGGACTCCCGGTCAGAAGCTCTGCAGTGACATCAGTTGATGCAGTGAGCTACTGCCCCGGTCCCTGCGCCGTCGTCCCATCAACGTCCTGCTCCCGCGCTGCCGCCCCCCCCGCCACCGCCCATCGCCCATTCGCCACATTCTGCCCGCCCTCTCCCATAGTCCCGCTCACGGACCGCGCGGGAACTCTCCTACGTGTTATGTCCTATCCTCACCCTCCACTTACTTACACTTGCACTGCACTACCGGTCATTAGAACTTCACCTGGCTGGGCAGGGTCCCCAGGTGGGATGTACCTGAATAGGCAAAATCCTGCAAGCTGACGGTAAGTCGGCTGTGGGTCTCACCACCCTGCACGCACCGGGGGAAAGAACATCTCATCTCACGGGATGAAATAAGGCACTTCTCTCACGGGATTAACGACCGTAGCCGGTGATACGCCCGTAAACGTGAAATAAGTAATCAGTCCCATCTCCTTACTGTCCACACCGCGAGGCCCAGCCCCGCCCCGTTCCCCTCTCGCGGCCACCACAACCTTGTTTCCGCGCCTGAATGTTCTATCTTTCCCCTCGCCTAGCTCCGCTCCGCCCTGCCCCCCCGCCCCGCCTACCCTGCCCTGCCCTACCCCTTCCTGCTCTGCCTACCGCCCCTGCCCCCCCCCCCCGCCCCCCGTGCTTTGCCCTGCCGTACGCTACCCTACCCTGCCCTGCACTGTCCTACGTTGCCCTGCCCTGCCTCGCCGCGCATCACCACTCCCTCCGCTGGACCCTGTCCCGCCAGCTTAAAGGTAGGCATCCACGGGCAAACTTTGTGTCGGTTGTAAATCTGTCCCCGCTGCGACCTGCTTGATTATCTGCTCGACGGGTAACAATCCAACGGCGAAAGATTTACAACCGACCTAAGCCTCACACGCGAATGTGTTTTGTGTGTGTAGACTGCCGATCAGTCTTATCCCTGTTGGGGAGGCGGGGTGTATGAAATTGCTAGCACATACGCCTTCCGTCGCTGAGACTCCTGATTCGGTCCCCGGATAATCCATACGGGATATATATTGGTCAAATGCAGGTCTGCGCAATTATTCTAGAGATTTTCTCGTGACGCCTCACTTTTATTCTACCTCATCACCATAATCGCTCTCATCTACAACTTACTAGATCATCTTCTGGGCCTCAATTACAATAGAACACCCAATTAAATAAATAATATCGTATCTATCTTTTTTCCATTAGTCCGGCCTTTCCCCAGCTTTCACTCCCAAGAGCTGCGCTATCCTAGTCAAAGTTTGCCCGATCCATATCCTTGGCTATTTTCCACTCCATTATTTTCATCGTTCCCATTTTCCTTCCTTTCTCTGTCCCTTCGCCATTTTCTCTACTCCCCCATCTCCGTATCTCGAGTTTCACTACGTTTTCATCCTTCGTGTGGTAACTCGTGGCTTAATCCGTTCCTCTCCCTCACTGTCCACTCTTTACCCCTTTCCCTCAATTTCTGCCTGTTCCTCGACCGCCTTGATTCCCCTCACCATCGACTACTTTATTCAGCCCACACCGCTCTTCCCCTGTCTGTCTCTTCTTCTCTTCCCTCTTCTGCACCTTTCGGTTTCCTTCCTTCCCCTTTGCATTTTTCTCTTCCTCGTCCATCTCAATTCCTCAATTTTCGTACCTCCCTCTGCCTGAGTTTGACCCAGATCCAGCATTGACGATGTCGGAAACAACACTGACCGGCAGGTCCTACGGTTTGTGTCCCGTCAGTGGCTGATTTTCGAAACTAGCTAAATAGCTGCGTCGCATTCAGTCGCTGTCTGGAGGAGACTTCTAATGGCCAGCTGCTCGATTGTTGATCGATGTTTTCCGTGGTGAATGCCGGAGCAGTACCCTAACAAACGGGCCACGGACCGCGCGTGATCTGTCCTTCCTCTTTCTTGTCCTATCGTCTCCCCGTATACACACACTTACCCTAACATGCACTACACTACACTATATTCCGGGAGACCAGTCGGGAGCTTAGAGCTTGTCCCGGCTGGGGCGGTGCCCCGCTGGTGGGAGAGTCCTGGTTAGGGGGAATCCCCGCTAACCGACGGTAGGTCGGCGCCGGATCCCGCCATCCAGCGGGGGAAGATCAGCGCCACCTCGGGATGAAAAAAAACATGCACTACACTCACGGGACCAATGACTTCAGTAGTTGACGCGCCCAGAATCACTAATATTGAATCAATCAATCAATCCTTCATTTTTCCTGAAGATTGTTGGCAACCCTGCTCCCGCCTGGCGCTCGCCTGGAGTGCGCGTCCGAGGAGACGGTCGAGCGCGGAAGTCCCCGGACAAGGCTTCGCACTTTAGGAAGCTCTCGCTCTCTCCCCCCCTCCTCCCCCCTCCTCCTCCCTCCCCCTCTCGGCGCACGCGGGCTTCTCGCGCCGCACTGGCGACCGCCTTCGCCCACGCACTGTTACCACAATCCACTTTTCGGTGGAAAAGAAAAAAATTGAAAATTTCAAGAAGGTTCGTAGAATTGTAGGGCTGCTATTATTATTATTATTATTATTATTATTATTATTATTATTATTATTATTATTATTATTGTTATTGACAATTATAATTTATTTCGTTTCAATTATAAAGTTTCAAGTACATTCAAATTTGGGCTTATCTCGATGACATCCTTTTAGTATATTCTCCTAACGACCACGTAGTAAGATTCATTATTATAAACGTTCTCACGTGTTCTCGGTATTCTCATGCATTTATCGGTTGGAGATAAGACGCAGCAAGTTTTTAAAATTTCACGGAAGATTCAAAATGCAAGATTATTTTATTATATTTAATTTCAAAAAAAAGTAGCTTGAAGATAGCAATTTCAACGATGTGTATGATGATGTGTATGTGTAACGATGTGTGTGTGTGTATGTGTATATATGTATGAAGTTATAACTTTGTATTCACAAATGGGCTAACTGCATCCAAAAATATGTATAATTTCCTCGTACTTTAATTCATTACAAATATTTATGTCCCGATACAAGGATAAATTAAAATTACAAACATTTGAATGTATGTTACAGAGTTTGTAGACTCCCATGTGTCGTGATTGTTCAAAGACTTTTATTTCTTTTAAGGCACAGTTCCGGTGATTTTTCGATGAATATGTGTAATAATAAATCAATATTTTTAATGCCACATTAAATTTATTTTTCTCGTACATTTCCCGTACTAGATCTGTCATTTTCACGTTTGTAAGACGTAACATAATATTTGTGTTTTTCAACCTGAAAAATGGATGCGTACGTATTTGTAGGAAAATTAGATTAATTTGCGACTACCTGCCGCGCAAGGGTTGGTTTCAGACCACTGTGCGCCGCCTCTCCGCCCGAGACAAAGGGGCTCTGTACCGCGCCCCCGCCCCTCCCCCCACACAGCGGGGGACCCACGCATCGCATTGCAGCGCGTCGCTCGGCCACGAGCAGCCGAGAATGGCTTTTCAAGGCCCTCCAAGCCCACTGGAATCATACAGGTGTATGCGCACTCCACGGAAAAGAGCTTCCTGGACGCTCCTCACATATTAGGACGATTTTCTACCCTCCAACGTTCCACAGCGTTATCGATCCCCTGACCGGGAGCTGTGGCTCGGTGCTTCAACTGATGTCACTGCAGTGCCTCTGACCGGGAGGTCCTAGGTTCGAGTCCCGACGGCGGCAGGATTTCCGACACTGGCTATTCAGCTAGGTCGAATTCAATCGCTGTCTGGAATTCTAGTGACCGGCTGCTCTGATCGGTAGTTTTCCGTGGTTTCTGCGATCAACACCAGGCGAATGCCGGAGCAGTACCCTAACAAATGGGCCACGTACCGCTCGCGATCCTCTTCCTTGTCCTCTCCTCACCCCTTACACACACACACACACACACACACACACACACACACACACACACTAACATGCCCTACATTACCACTCATGCCGGGAGTCCAGTCGGTGACTTAGAACTGGCCCCGGCAGGGGCAGTGTCCAGCTGGTGGGATATAGTACCTGGTTGAAGAAAACCTCGCAAGTCGACGGTAGGTCGACGCCGGGTCTCGCCATTCACCGAGGGAAGATCTCCGCCACCCCCGAAGAAAATATGCACTACCCCTACGGGACTAGTGACCTCAGACTTCCCACTGAATTCTGGTAGACGTGTACAGATAATGAAGTTACATTTATGTCCAGAAGCAAAACAAGGGGCCATCTCAATATTTGTTCAATGGATCAGGGAAACAGAACGAAAAACCTCATCGATATGGGAGTCATTGAGGGTCTAGCACACCACACATTCTTGTAAATTACCAGAGGGATTTTTACTCTGGTAATGTAGTACATTAGTGTCTGTACTTTAGAGTTTGTTAGTGTATGGTACTAGAAGGTTCTAGTGTAGTCCATTAGCGTTTACAAATGAGCAATGACTCTTATCCTCACCCTTCGCGGGTGTTCAAGTACACCATTTATCTGGTATCAGAATACATCGGAACGCAATGCTGAGGTGCAAATGTCGCAACAAGTTCATCTCCCAAAAACCTGGGTAGAGCCGACGCACCAGCCTGGGTCTACCAACTTTCGCGAACTGGTACCGGAGCTCTTTACTCCGCTCACTGCGTTCGAGAGAAATGCCTCCTCACTACTCATGAGTGTCGAGCACAGCCGTGACGAAGCCAAGAGTCGAACTGGGGCTACCCAGGAAACATGGAGCCCCCTTCCCGTCTTCTCACTGCGATTCACCTTGGCTCTCAATGAGTCCCACAGTCAATCTGGGTGCACAGGCGGCATCCACTTCTCGTCAACAATTCTGTGTGGGACCCAAGGCTCACAATCCGTCCAGGGAAACGGACGATTTTTATTTTTGTTGTTGTTGTTGTTTTATTATTATTATTATTATTATTATTATTATTATTATTATTATTGATTTTGTCGTGTTTCCGGGCACGTCAACTACTTTGGTCATTAGTCCCGGTAGGGTAGTGCATGTTTTTTCTCCGGAGATGGCGGCGATCGTCCCTTACTGGATGGCGAGATCCTGCGCCGACCTACCGTCGGCTAGTGGGGTTTCCCTGTAACCAGGTCTCTCCCACCAGCGGGGCACCGCCCCAGCCGGGACAAGCTCTAAGCTCCCGACCGGTCTCCCGGAATGTGGTAGTTTAGTGCATGTTAGTGTAAGTGTGTGTGTAAGGGGAGATGATAGTACAAGGAAGAGGAAGGAAAGATCGCGCGCCGTCCGTGGCCCGTTTGGTAGGGTACTGCTCCGGCATTCGCCTGGGGTTGATCGGAGAAACGACGGGAAACTACCGATCAGAGCAGCCGGCCGCTAGAATTCTCCTCCACACCGGGACTCGACCTAACTGAAAAGCTAGTGTCGAAAATCCTGCCGCCGTCAGGACTCGGACATCAATTGATGCTCTGAGCCACCTAAACCGGTTTCTATTGTAGAGAATCATTCACGCAGTCGCCGAGTGTCAAAAAGCTCGCGCTGTTCATTTTTGTTCGTTTTAATTCGCAAAAGCCGCATTTTAATCAAAGAGTAATTCACATTTCTGTAAATAGAATTTTTGACGTACTCATGAAATTCTAACTACATAAATAAATTGTTTCCATACGAACATACTTTGTTTAGCGGATAAAAAAATGAAAGGGAGAACTAGAGCTTGAGCACGTTAGCCAACGTTCGGGAAATGAATGCGAAATGTTTCTGCATATTTCTCATTGGCGACGCCCCCAATTTAGTTAGTCATGATTGAGTGTTAAATTAATCACATCATTAAACCAAATTCAATCCTCTTTGTATGTCTGTCTCTCCCATTCTGGCGAACATCGGTTATTGAATTGAATTGAATTGAATTTGCCTTATTTTACGTGGCGAGACTCAGGTCATGAGGCCTGCTCTTCCGTCTGACCACGCAAATTTCGTTACACTCCTTTCACCAATCACGAGAGAAAGAAGGTATTACTTGGGCGACGAAACAGGAGATTTGAATTTAGCTCAGAGGCATCATTTAGGCTTGAGGATCTTTTACATGCAGTAAATGTACTAACATGGGACAGCCGGCGTTACTTCCCCTCCGAAGGACGGTTATGGGAGACAAGCTACTGAATAACTCTGCTATGCAGTTCAGAGGAAGGGATATCTGACCATGACAAAGGTCCGTGGCCCCTTGTAGAGCCTGCAGTACCTGTATTCGACTCGACGTGACAAAGCAAACTCTAGATATCACCTGCCACAGTTAATCAAAGCTATTATTTTGTTTCTATCACAAATGCCTTCGGATAAATCTCTTCTGTTATCACATGTTCAGAATTCGCTTACTTCCCATCTTTTCAAGTACCTCAAGCATTTTCTCTGTAGTCCTGTATTCACCGGAGGTAAATTGCGTTTTTTTACGATCTCCCTTGATGCAGTCTATCTTTTCGCACCAATGACGCTTGTTTTCGACACTTCAAAGTTGTGCCTTCTTTTGAACCCGTTATGTAGTCCTTTTAATACCGCTTCTCCCAACTGCCTGCCATGACCATCACTAGGGAGAGGATTTTTGTGCTCTGAAAATCTTGAAATACATATGTATGACCTAAAAGTTATGAAATATGCACTCTAATATGCAATTAAAATTAATAATATTTCGTTTCTTGTATAAACATATCTTGATAAAATTGGAAGCTTGAAATGAAATATATATTTTTGTGCAAACACAGTATAATCTATCTTACTTCGCGGGAGAAATAATTAAAGTAAATATTCACCCTAGTTGAAGTACATTGTACATCTTGTTGCATGACTTCTGCCTGGATAAAAAAATATTATATCAAGAAATATCTAGTATTTTATCACGTGTAGAAAAGAAAAAGAACGCAAACTGTCACCAACTCTTTTTAATCAATGAACGCTGACTAATAAATAGATTCCATGAAAACATGAAACGTTTTGGAGATACCTCTGTTCTAATGAAACATGCCGCTCCTATAATTACACCAATATGCACCAACATGAAAATTCGGTCAAATATGCACTAACATAGTGCATCCAATTCTAAACACTTATGAAGAAATTTCAAGGAGTTATACCCTGAAGCAAGGACGAAAATATGCAAAATCATAGAAATCCGCTCCCTAGTCATCACTTTTCCTTCGATCGTGCCGGTCACTCCAGCGCAGGAAGATGCTCTTAACTTCCAGTGTAGCATTCTGATGGGATCTGATTTAAACGGATCTGATTAAATCCTATTAAAGGGAAAATACGTAATTAATATTTGTTAGCTCTTTTCTAGTGCTGGCACCTGCATTGCGGTCTAACTAACTTCCGCATTTTGAAGTTACGTTTTATTTTCATTGGCGCTTTATTAAATACACAACTAATTAATCCTTTGATCAATTAAAAATGTATTATCATGCTATAATCTTCTGAATGTAACGAAATTTACATACATTTTTATTTTATTTATTTCGTAATGTTCTTGTATATTCAAGAATTGCGAATGTTTAATCATGAATGTGCTTGATATTTCAAGCCGCTATAGTTAAAGGGATGTGGGAGTTTTGGATCATATGTTAATACTTTATTTGTAGCATTTCGCAAATAGAAGATGAAAAGTCAGCCTCTACACTGAAATAGGTACAGACTTGGGTTCGAGTAGTCAGGCCTTGCAGTCGAAACAACACTTCCCACGTCTACGTTTTAATACGGTTGAAGTGACCTTTTAACACTTTATATAGGGTAATTTGCGGGTAGTGCAGTAGAATATAATAGAATAATTATGACTTTATCAAAATAATCACTATTGTAAAAAAATTATTGTTGCGGTTATTAATTGATAACTTTCACAAACCTCAAGTTATTAATATGTATGATATTAGAAAACCTCTTGCTCCTGAATCCCTGCATTTGCTGTTTCTTAATTTCATACCTTCCGTGATCTGTGGATGTATCTTAAGTACCAGTGGATGCGACGGAAGTCAGCACAGCCAGATTGATAATTTTAGAGAACGGCTGCTGTGATTGGTTGGTTGAATTTGGTTCTTTGTCTTCCGATTAGTTTCAGCCAGATCTTAGTTTCAGTGGTTCCTCAAATGAAGCTCACGCGATCCTTCCTTCTCTATCCTCTTTCTATTCCCATTCACCATCTTATTCGGTTCAGAGCAACGACTCTTGCCGCTGCAGCCACTCTGAAGGGAAGTCCTAGAGTTGAGTCCCGATATGGGCGTTTTTTCGACATCGGCAAATAGCTAGGTCGAATCCAGTCGCTATCTGGAGGAGGATTCTAGAGCTTGGCTGCTCTGATCAGTATGTGTCCAAGGTTTAATGCATACCACCCAAATGTCGGAGCACTACCACCGTTACAAATGAACCAAGGACCGTCTGCGAACTTTCCTTCCTCTTCCTCGTTCTATTCTCTCCTCGGAAGATTTCGGGAGCGTAGAGGTTGTCGCTGTTCCCAGCTGGATGGAGATACATAGAGGGGGAAAATCCCTCAAGGCGACGTGTGTGCCGGCGCCGTATTTTACGTTCCAGAATAGAAGGAACACCGCCACTTCCTACGATGTAACATGTACCACACTTACGGGACTAAAGGACATGGCTGTTTACGCAACCGGAACCAAAAATCGAAGAATCCATTCCCATCCTCAGGCATACTGTGTTTCTCATCAAGATTGGTCAATCCTTCATTCATATATGACCCTTCTTTCATGGATTAGAAACCTCTGACTACTTTCTGCAAGTTCGTGGATGGCCGGAAAGACTCCGACCTGGACTGCGAAGTCATTGAGGAGAGAGAAAACAACGTTATAAAATCGAAATTATCTTCCCGAATAATTAATTTATAATACTTACAAAGCCCCAATTATGGAAATGAACAAAATTATAAAATTGCCCGCCCGAAGTTCTTCCATTTACGATTTGCTCCTTTTATTTTGTGGCTCCCGAGCCGCATGCCCTGCAGGCACGTGAGTCCTGACCGTAATGAACTCGCACGAGAACAACAACCAAAATAAAAAAACAACAACCGAACACGTTTGCCCGTTCCGCCCTGCGATCTGACGAAACTGGTGGGTCACGTTTTCTTCTTCTACCTTCCACCTTCTCGAAGCTACCGGGCGAGCCCCCCCACTCCCCGGGAGGAAATCGACGAGCAACAAACGACTCGATTAATCCACTTTAGAAGACTATCGCCACGGCGCCGGGCATTGCATCAGGTGGAGCTCGTGCGAACGGCTAACGGGCCAAGGACAGCTCGCCAAGGACCCCGCCCCCTCCCTGCCCCGCCCGACCCGTCCCGTCCCGAGTCGACCGTCGTCTTGGTGATACGTAATATCGCGGAGGTGTCGCTAACAAAGCGCTTGTATGGAAATGAGAGACCGTTGCGTTTAGGTCATTTTCCTTTTTCCCACGCGACTGGCGAAAAAAATGGACTGGGTGGGTGGGGGGGATGGACAAACGTCCGACACCCACGCCGAAAATAGATGTGTGCATTATGCAGTGTGGGGCACGTGTTTGTGTCTCAAGAGGAGGAAAGAAGGCTATTGCATAAAGTACTTTGAATGAAACGTATGCCAAATTATATTACATGATTGAACTTGTTATGGAATGAGTTGGAGCGAACGAGACCTCTCAGTAAGGTTTGTTCTCTCTTTCCAGCTTCCGCTAGCCCATGGGTTAGAAGACCAGTTCTCCAGTTTGTGCTCACGACTTGGTCTTTCCGGAGTGTGAATGTTGTGTGGGCGATAAGCACCCAGTTGAGTGGCTTTAGTTCAGAGACGTCATTAGATGCCAGTTCAAGGGATGAACGTCTCCCGGTTCGTAAGATTCCGATATAAAAAACGTTACCTTTTCTGGACGGAGTAGTGCTGTGACATAATGACTATTACTACACGACAACCGGAAAGGCAGAAAGTCCCTTCTCGGAACAGTTTCGATCATTTCGGGGTCATTTTGAAGCGGGCGTAGTTCAGATCTCGACCAAAGGTATTTTCTTAACTAAAACGTTCTACATTTTCTTACGGAACATCAAAAGAAATATTGTATTTGATTATTGCATTTAGAACAAAAAATATGCGAAAACATTTCTCACTTCCGTCCCGTGAGAAATTTAATGTGGCATTAGTGTGTTTTTTGTTTTGGCGAATTAAGAATTATGGATGTATTGTGCTAAAAAATTGTGGAGAGATCAACTCTTGAGAGAAATGTATGGGGCGAAGTATGAAATAAACAACATGAACATATTTGTCAATGTGAAGGTTGGAATGGAAAGGTTCTTATTGGTAGTGGTCTGACTTTCTGTAACTTCTGCAATACAACTATTGATAAATTCGACGCTATTTTTCTTATTCTGTGCTATCCTACCGAAATATTAATAAAGAGGTAGTCGAACCATTTAACGAGTGCCTTACTTTCTTTGCATCTTTCTTTATTTTTCCGTCTCTCTCTCTCTCTCTCTCTCTCTCTTGCTCGTTCTTTCTTCTTACTTGCATTTGCTGTCCTTTCCCTCCTTTCTCTCTCTTCTCTTCTTCTTCTTCTCTTCCTCTTCCTCTCTCTCTTTCTCTCTCCTTTCTCGCTTCGCTCGCTCTTTCTCTTGCTCGTTCTTTGTCCTCACTTGCATTTTAGCTGTCCTTTCCCCCTCTCTGTTTCTCTCTCTCTCTCTCTCTCTCTCTCTCTTTCTCTGTCCCTCTTCCTCTCTCTCTTTCTCTCTATTTTCTCTTCGATCACTCTTTCTCTTGCTTGCTCTTTGGTTCTCCTTCTCCCTCTTTCTCTCTCCTCTCCTCCTCTTTCTCCCTCTCCTTATCTCCCTGTGTGTGCCGTGGATGTGCGGGTGTTGGTGTGCGCGCTCACCGCCAGGCGGCGCGAGGGCGGGCGTGGACGTGGCCGGGGCGGTCGTTAAGATAATCCATCTCACGACTCGGCGCGCCGGCGCGGGCGCGGGCGCGGCCTCATGAATATGCAGGCCGCCCATGCGCTATTGATAGGGTGGATCATGAACAGCAGCAACGCGCTCCCGGCCGCCGGCGACCCGGGAGGAGTTCGGGACTGCCCTACGGTGAGCGGCTCAGGGCGCCCACACAATCATTAACACCATTACACCGAGGGACAATAAATTTGGGCGGCTCGAGGTCATTTTCCAGGTGTCGCCACAACTCACTCCCGTTGCGTACAGACCGGCTGGGTTTAACGCACAGCCACCAGTCTTTGAAGCCATTCTGACCGGGATGTTCTAGGGTACGGGTCCCGACAGTAGCGGATTTTCGACACGAGTTATGTTGCTGAATGAAGGAGAATTCAGCTGTGTTTACGGCTGCTCTGATCGGTAGATTTTCATGGTTTCTTCGATCTACACAAGGATTAGTACCCTAACAAGGAGGCCTCATGCCACTCGTGATCTTTCCTTCCTCTTCCACGTCCGATACCCTCCCCTTATGCACTGCACTATCACACACGTTGGAAGGTCTCTTGCAGAACCTTAAAGCTTGTGCCGCTTGAGGAGGTTCCTTGAGGAGGAAGAACATCGCAAGTAGACTTGTGGGTCGGCACCGGATCTCCCCTTAGGGTAGGAATATAGCCACCTTCGAGCGTAAGAAACAATCACTACACAAGGGAACCAGATGACATACTCGGAAATATCAATCACTGGAGCATGTTTGGAGGGGAAGGTGCGATCATGGCAACGGAGTAGAGTCTGCGAAAAGGGAAAGGGATCCGCCTAAATAAATTCTTGTTCTCTTTAATGCAACCGCTTGTTACGCTTCCGTTCCTATCTGCTCCCATCAACGCTTCTGCAGGCTAACCTGATTCTTATCGGCCTTGTGAGTGATACTGTCGTTCTCAATGTACTTGATCCAGGGTTTTCGGTAGAATTAATTTCCTCTTGATGGCTTCATACACCGAGCTCCCAGTTAAACAAAATTCTCTCCAATAATATGGTCGGCGTCACCTTCACAACGGCGCTAGCAATTTTTGAATTTTGATGATAGTGTTATCCCTAATATCCGTACTCGATGAAACATATAAATTGGTTCTCCCACAAATGATAGCGAAAGATCTTTCATTGGCAACTGCGGGCATCAAGTAGCCAACAACTCAGTTTCATTCCCGTGTTCGCCTGTGGTCTGTCCAAGTACGCCGGAGGAAAAACCTGTGTGTTCGAATCCGGTCCACAGCTTAGATGTTTCCACAATGTGATCGTGGCATGGTTGACGTCTCTTTCCATCACATATTACATGGGAGTCAATATTCCATCCAAGATGATTCACCCCTCATTTCAATCAACATTATCAACCCTCTTCATGCATTCAGTGGAAGGCAATAACAAACCATCAATATGAACGTTTCACATCTTTGCACACATAATTCGTTGACTTGATGACAGTATGGAAAATGTTATCGTTGGAACGAACGCTGAAGGATAAAAGTCATGAGGTTGATGCCCCCAGTGCGTTAGTAAGACAAACTACCACAAAAGGCTTACGGGACGCTGAGACTGGTATTACGTGAAGCCTACAATCGAGACCAGCGTGGGTAGGCAGTAAAACACGTCTTGCCTTGGAACACCAACTTACACAACTGAAAGGACTGATGATGTAGTGTCATTATTGTAGGCGAATAGCACAGCGATACTGCGTGTAAATACAGGGTAATTACGAGTAAATTACAACGACCTTTCTTGTCAGTAATGTTAATGATCTCTTTTGAGAAAGTTATGAAAAATGCGACAAGAATTCTGAATAACAGACTGGTATCAATTTGAAGTATCTCACAGTGATATTCAATGTACTGGAGATGAGATTTTCTTTGGTGTGTTCAGTACGAACTCGATCTGGTGATGAATGATCGAGTAAATATATGGTTCTGCTTCCACAATTCTTTAATTTGAAATTGTTGTAGTTTTATTATTATTATTATTGTTGTTGTTGTTGTTGTTGTTTTTCCTAAATCCACTACTAAGGATTTAGGTCTCGCTTAAACATGTTAAGCATTCCACGTTGCTACCAGTTTTATAAAAGGGATATGTAGTGGCTGTAGATCTATAGTACTTTACGTAAAATAAAGGCCTAGAAAAAGCAGTATACTGTACTTCTCAGACTTTTGAATGGCCTTTTGAATGATTTTTATCGAGTTCTTACATATTTTTTTACGGAACATATCTCAGAGCTCCAAAGTTTGGTGAGTGCTTGTATCATTTTGATCATTTGTTTGAAATTTTAGAAGATTTTACAGATTTTCCAGTAACTACACACACTATTATGCTTTTTCGTGAATTCGAACGTTGCTGGACTTGTTAAGTTGTGGCGTTATATTATTATTATTATTATTATTATTATTATTATTATTATTATTATTATTACTATTATGGTGAGTGTTTCACTCTTACCGTTTTGTTTCGGCCCCCCTCCGCTGGTCTGGACTAGGGCATATTTGATGTCTTGATTGCGGAGTGCTATTAATATTATTCTTATGGTTGTTATTTGTGGGGGGGGCGGTGCGTGGGGCCGTGCGTGAGCGGCGCAGCGGGGCGCGGATGCGTTACGCCCCGGTTGCGGGCGCGCGCGCGGGGCGGAACGCGTAGCCAGCCGTGAGGGACGGGGAGGCGAGGCGAGGTGTTCCCGGATTCACTTTCTCGCCCGGCGCTCTCCTTGCGTGAGCGCTCACCCGCGCCCGCGCCCACCTCCGCCACCGCGCCCGCCCGCCAGGCCCTAACTGTGTTTATTCCCTCCCTTCGGGTCAACATCTATTTATTTATTTATTACCGGAAGCGGTAGCTCAGTGCATCAACTGATGTCACTGCAGCGCCTCTGACCGGGAGGACCTTGGTTCGAGTCCTGACGGCGCGGGAGCTTAAGAGCTTGTCCAGGCTGGTGCGGTGCCCCGCTGGTGGGAGAGTCCTGGTTAGGGGGAAACCCCACTCGCCGACGGTAGGTCGGCGCCGGATCTCGCCATCCAGCGGGGGAAGATCACCCCCATCTCTTGAGAAAAACATGCACTACACTAACAGGATATTAACCAAAGCCGTTGACGCGCCCGGAAACTCGAAAAAATCAATCAATATTTATATATTTATTATACCGGCGTGAGGAACCCGGGCAGTTATTTACCTCAGTCATCTATGAGAGAGGTCTCGAGAGTTGCTCGTGAGAAGCGTACTAGCTTCTCGTGGGGCTATCCCGCATTCGATTCTCGGTCGAGACAAAAATTGTGTTGTAGCTTTCCTTCAAAATCGATTCAGTTTCTGTAACTGTGACGAAGAAATGCTCACGCAGGCGAAGATTTGCTACTGACAAGGAAGGGAATGCATGTTCACTATAAACTGAACTGGAACCAACACATCGGTTGTAAAATACAGCAAGCAAAAGATAAAATACACCAACTAAAAACCCATTATTAGTCGATCTTCACAACTCCCAACCCCCATAACCTTCTTCAAAACTGTCATTAGACCACTCCTCCTTTGCTCCTGTCCAGTTTGAATCGCCGCTGCAAAAGCAAACTTAAACAAGCTCCAAATAGTCCAAAACCATTTTCTTAGAACTATCACAAATTCCCCTTGTTTTTTCACAAACTCACAGCTCCACAAGAATGCCATATTGACTCTATACGACACCATATGACATATCTCTCAACTCAGTTCTATCACTCCTTACCTCGAATTTCACACCTAGACAACTGCAGATTGCGAAAAACTCATAGAACCGAAAAAAATAGTTATCCACACCAGGCACTCCTAGTAAAATTTTCCGAAATAGATTCTTTTTAGAGGTGTCTGGAGAACATTTCCTCACCCAAATTAGTTTGTAGTTTAAATTTAGCTAAAGTAGAATGTAAGCTTTCACTACTACACACTCACTAATACACTAATGTAAAATTTATTATGTACTGAACTATGTGTGCTCTGTAAAAAAAACTAATAAAAACATGTTCGCTATGTCTCTCTTACCTCCCAAGCGTGGGGATTAAACTAGGCCAAAGGATGAGGGCACCGTTTGCTACCACTTGACATTGGCATCCACTTGAAATTGATCTGATGAAGCCTCAAATGACCGATCAGTATAGGCGACCTCTTGAATTCTCATGTGGATTAACGTAAGAATTGGCTCTATCGCAAACGGTGATTTTGTAGTATGTAAACATACAAATACACTCGTATGTATATAACTCAGACTTTAACTGTAGATAAAGCGACAAATGGCCCCTGAACAGAATGGAATACACAAGATTGCCCTCGGGACACTCTCTTATAAAACTATAAGATAGAGACCGCGAGAAGATGTGAAAGAAATGGAGTGGTGGCAATCGAGACAGAACAGCCACTGGAGTATTAGATGCTGTGAAGAATAATATTAAACATATGTAGGAAATCTTGTAGAAATAGCTGTCTCGTACTTAGATATTAAAATATGTGCATGACGGTAACATCGCTTATCATTGAAGTTAGAGACTAGAGAGAAACTCTTTTTAGCTTTATGTATGACAACCAAAAATTAAAGTGTACGTTCACTTTTTTAATCAAATAATGTTTTCTCTTTATCCTCGAGGAAAGCGAAACTAATTGATTGATTGCTTTTTCGTGTTTCCGGGCGCGTCAACGCCTTTGGTCTTTAGTCCCGTAAGTGTAGTGCGTGTTTTTCCTCGGGAGATGGCGCTGATCTTCCCCCCTAGATGGCGAGATCCGGCACCGACATACCGTCGGCTAGTGGGGTTTCCCCCTAACCAGGACTCTCCCACCAGCGGGGCACCGCCGCAGCAGGGACAAGCTCTGAGCTCCCGACCGGTTTCCCGGAATGTGGTAGTGTAGTGCATGTTAGTGTAAGTGTGTTTGGGTAAGGGTAGAGGATAGGACAAGGAAAAGGAAGGACAGATCGCGCGCGGTCCGTGGCCCGTTTGGTGGGGTACTGCTCCGGCATCCGCCTGATGTTGATCGGAGAAACCACGGAAAACTACCGATCAGAGCAGCCGCTCGCTAGACTTCTCCTCCAGACAGCGATTGAATTCGACCTACCTGAAAAGCAAGTGTCGAAAATCCTGCCGTCGTCAGGACTCGAATCTAGGACCTCCCGGTTAGAGGCACTGCAGTGACATCAGTTGATGCACTGAGCTACCGCTCCCGGTGCGCAATTAATCGTGTTGCACGTAATAAGGTAAAATCTCGTAGCATAAGTAGAAAACCTGCGATGAATTCGGAGATTGCCTTTCAAATTCATGGTGGTGAACGAGGCTTGTTGACTGCTTGCGTTCCATAGTTCGAGACAGCTACGGGAAGTGATGTGTCAGAAACACAGTATGCATACTGAATGGGAGTCGATTGTGTTCGGAGTTTAGCATACACCTTGTGTTCCTGCCCCCTGCAGAATTGTCTTGGGCCTAATAGGATTGTTTGGAGATATCAGATGACCTGGCATAAGAATGTTACGTCGAATTGCAACTGTCATTGTCTCACTCTATGATTCTTTTATGTGATGTTACAGTGTTATAGTGTTACTAGTCCTGATGTTAATTTTCTGCGCTTTTGAATATATATATATACGTGAATTGTAAATAGAGTTCTCAAATACGTTTGAAATTTTCGGACCTCAGTTACATGACTGACTTCATCTCTCTTATTCAGACTCTTTTTTTTATTCTTCCTACAATTACACCTTCTTTTACATTGAGAAATTTTATTTCTACTATTTTCTGCTGATACTTTTGTCTCGCGTTTTTTCTTTCCACGGCTGTGTTTGTTCTTGTATGCTTTCCACGTCATCTCCCGGATCCATCCCATCTGTTGTGTGAGGTAATACACACTTATAATTCTCCTGGTGCCCCAATGCAAATTCCAACTCGTGCTGCCTGCAGCCAGTTTCGTGAAGACTAGTCAAACGGTGTGCAAAATGACCAACCGCCGACAGATTGCATTGCATGTCGTTAAGATGATTTTTTATTGGATCTCGATTACTCGAATCACTGATATCTCGAATCACTTGATACCTCCAGTGTTAATTGCCTTCCTTCTCATTCGTACAATTACGTTGTCCGGTACTTCGATAAATCGAAAGATTCAAATTAACAAAATCTTCATTTTTACCTTGAGATTCAAATACTTCAATTGCGATATTGTCAGAGAAATAAAAGGGGAAGAAATGCCGTTTAAGAGCGCTAAAGAATATCTTGAGATCCTGTCCATTTTCTTTAACTTTTGAAATTGAATAAATTATACGGAAAGGCAAATAGTATGAGTTATGAAATTCTTGAAGGCGAAATAATTTGCTAATGAAATAGTGTATAAATGTGAATGCTAATAATATCTGTGGTGAAAATCGGATTCATGTTACCGTGATATTACGTGATGTGACATGACTTGCAAATTGGCAGATAGAGTATTCCGAACGAAATAAATTCATTCGATCCGAAAATGTTAAGGAAATACTAAGTTTATGGAAATAATGTCCACTTAAATTTCAGAATGAACAATGCAGAATTCACATTCACGAACTCTACAGAAAGAAAATAACACATTTAATTAAAAAAAAACAAACTAGAAGTATTACGAACACCACTTTCATGTCGTGCAATTCAGTGAAACTTGCTGTGCGCCTACTAAAACTGGAGTACGTGACACATACCCATTCCAAGGCCATCCTTTTCGTGCTCATTAGGTGACGACATTGATATTTATTCATTAGGAAGGCCGTGACGCATACCTTGTCTCCCTTCAGCGCGATACATATTTCGCGCACTTTCGGCACTCTTCGAAATGGGGGTCCGTCGATAGCAGGGACAAGCGCGCCACGTTGAATCAGATTCCTTTCTCACCTCACCATAAAACATCGATTTTTGTCTTTCTTTGTGGTTTAACATCGCAATAAGACAATCAACTTAGGAAATTTTCCAAGAATTATGTGTATGTATTCTCAACTCTGTAGGACCACCTGGTCGAGCAGATAGAAATAAATTAATAAAAAAAAATTTAAAAAACGTTTAATCAGGGGGACTTAAATGAATGAGCACGTCAAGCCGAGACTCGTTCACCGCAGAATGAAAGTGGTACGCTGGTCGTCATTACCGGCCTTTTTGCGGAAAACTACACTTTCTCTCACCTTTGTGTACCGGGCGGGGGGGGGGGCGTCGTTTGAGGTTGGACGCAAGAGTTTGATTGATTGATTGATTTTTTCGTGTTTCCGGGCGCGTCACTTGCTTTGGTCATAAGTCCCGTTAGTGTAGTGCATTTTTTTTCTCGGGATATGCGCGGTGATCTTTCCCCGCTGGATGGCGAGATCCGGTGCCGACCTACCGTCGGTTATAGGGGTTTCCCCCTAACCAGGACTCTCCCAACAGCGGGGCACCGCCCCAGCCGGGACAAGCTCTAAGCTCCCGACCGGTCTCCCGGAATATGTGGTAGTGTAGAGCATGTTAGTGTGTGTGTAAAGGGAGAGGATAGGACAAGGAAGAGGTAGAACGATCGCGCGCGGTCCGTGGCCCGTTTGGTAGGGTACTGCTCCGGCATTCGCGTGGTGTTGATCGGAGAAACCACGGAAAACTACCGATCAGAGCAGCCGGCCGCTAGAATTCTCCTCCAGACAGCGACTGAATTCGACCTAGCTGAAAGGCTAGTGTCGAAAATCCTGCTGCCGTGGGGAGAGGGAACCTAGGACGTCCCGGTCAGAGGCGCTGCGGAGACATCAGTTGATGCTCTGAGCTACCGCTCCCAGCGGACGCAAGGGTTTCCTCTGGCTGCACGTACGAGCTCGCGCTCATAACCGCAGGTGTGCGTCCGTTGCGCGGGTAGAGGCATCTTTTTGTGTTGCCGGCCGCGCCATTACGAGAGAATTGCCCGCGTTGAGATGACGTGATACGTTCGCAGCTCCCCGCGAGCATCGCTAATGACTTCCCTGGCGCTTCCTGTTCGCCCGATGACTTCCGTCTGGACGTGTTCTTCTTGCTTGCTTTGTGGCTGAATTCGCCCTTCCAACCGCGACAGTCGCGTACTTCGGGTTTCGGTTTAATGCAGAGAAAACGACACGTTTTCTGAAGGGAAAAAATTGTTTGATTTCACTTCCTGTATCATTAGATAAGAATCAATTTCCGCGGCAGATATTTGAAATTATAAAGGTTTTTACAATATTGTGTTTTTTAATAATACAAAATGAGTTCTTGTAGAGTAAAATGTATGCTTGAAATTGATCTCTTACAATATATTCCAGAAGCTTTTAGCATTTGGAGCCTAACTATTTGTTGTGAATGATCTTGGCTGTCCGGGTGACGCCGCGTCGAAGGCTGTGTTGCCAACGTTTCGACCATCATTACGTGGTCTTCCTCAGGGCTGGTCTGAGGAAGACCACGAAATGATGGTCGAAACGTTGGCAACACAGCCTTCGACACGGCGTCACCCGGACAGCCAAGATCATTCACATGACTCTGGCCGCGGAAACCTACGACTTCACTATTTGTTAATTACACTGCAATTAAGCCTTTAAGAGGCTGATTATAGAACTCTGAGTGCGGTTTATTAAAGGCTTAACTGGTAAATGTAAAACAGAAACAGACTGTGTGCAGAATTGCAAAATGGTGATACTGATATTCACTTTGGCTATAAGTTAAGCCTCAACTGCCTTTCTTCTGATCCACAGGAATCAGTTCATATAACGAGACATTTTCGGCGAAATTCAAACCATCGAATACATTAACAAATTCTGGTCTGAAACAAGGTAATGCCTTAACAACGTTGCAATGAATCTTCAGTTTTTACATTAAAGATGTTACGACTAGGAGATTTATATTTGTAGCAATTGAAAAGATAATAAATAAATCAATACACATGCAGACTTAAACTTTCAGTCTCTCACTGATGACGCGATAACACTAGATTGTCGGAAACATTCCAAAATATGAGAGATAATTCATGTGGGGATGGGAGGTCACAAAATTTTCGTACCCTAGTCTTATCAAAGCAAGATGACGTTGCGTGTCACGTGGTCTGGAAAGTATATAAGCGAGAGCGCGAAGCGCGGGGGTGGGTTTTGAGCTGAGTGAAAACCTCGTGCGAACGCACAAAACTTGCGCCCAGGGCGGCGCGGAGACGAGCTATGTTCGTAGGGCAACGCATGTGTTGGGACGCCACATTGGAACATTGTTTCCACGGGTGACTGCGGTCGCCGGGGCTCTGCGCTATGCGCGTAAGCTCGCTGAGGAGTGGCGAGGGCCACGAGTCAGGCGGATTTGCATCTCTTAAGAATCGCTCCTGCGACTGGGGTATAGTGTCTATCAGAGCTGTATGTAACGTGTAAAACTATTTATTTGTAAATACTTATTAATCAATTTGCAAATATCTCGAGCTCGTGTCTGTGATTCCTGTGGTGTTCCCACGACTTCACAATAGGCATACATACACATTTTAATACATAGATCTTGCGTCAGCCAAAAGACTGTGAAGCTGTTTGGAACGCCCACCCGAGATGATGGGCGGAACCCACATCGTTAGTGGCAAAAATGTGCAGTGGAGAGGCGGAGGCGGATAGTGACCTAAAGCCTCCTGGATTCACCCAGGTGGTCCCCAGGTCCGTTCAGACTCACCGTTGAAAGCAGCTCTACACACAGTGGAATTTGAGTAAGGATTTCTCCCAACTACTGAGGATTAAGTACAACTATCCACTCCACCGCTTCATAGCTGGTAACTCCCAGTGTGGGGAGCGCCCATCCAGGGATCGTAGACCGAAAGATGCAGGAGTTTGGACGACCAATCGGAGGTCGCTTTTTCATGCCAGTCAGCAGGGACAGCGTTTTTGAGGGAGGAGGGACAATGTGACAGAGTCGCAGTGTTCACCTCCGATTGATTGATTGATTGATTGATTGGTGTTTCATTACTCCAATAAGTGCGGTGCATGTTTTATCGCGAGAGGTGGAGTTGATATTCCCCCGCTGGATGGCGAAATCTGTCAACGACCTACGTCGACTTGCTGAGATATTCCCCAACCAGGTATCTTCCACCAGGGTGCCGTCGCCCCAGCAGGGACAACCTCTATGCTTCCAACTGGACATGTGTGGTAGTGTAGTGCAAGAAAGTGTATGTGCAAGGAAGAAGGGAAGATAGGACAAGGAGGAGGAAGGACAGATCGCGCGCGGTCCGTGGCCCGTTTGTTAGGGTACTGCTCCGACATTAGCCTGGTGTTGATCGGTGAAATCACGGAGAACTACCGACCAGAGGAGCCGGCCTCTACAATTCTCCTCCCGACAGCGGCTGAACTCGACGTAGTTGTCTAGCTAGTGCCGAAAATACTGCCACCTTCGGGATTCGAACCCTGGGACCTCCCGGTTAGAGGGATTGCAGAATCGTCAGTTGATGCCCTGAGCCACTTTTGTTGATAGCGCCAGTCGGAGGAACAGCTGTCTTGAGGGAGAAGGAACAACGTGACAGTCGCGGTGGCCACCTCCGAGGCCTCCAGCGTTATATAAAATAGAATTTCAGCATTCAATTTATGTGGCCTGGTAGCCTCACGTTCGTTGTGAAAAGAAACAGCCTACTGAAAGCTTACAGTAGAATCAGAAGATGTCTCTTGATTCCTCTGATCCCTCACTGGGAATGGTTACTGGCGTTAGATACTCATATATTTTTAGGGGTTGAGTGGAACCATTGAGCTCCTGGATTTGGGGAGTTTTTATGACGTATAATGGGTGATAACGAAGGGTGGTAGGGACTGTTACGAAAGGGAAAAATTGTCGAGGCGAGCAATTAAGCCTCGAAGGCATTCGGTAGCAGCCGCGGGCTTTGTGCCCAGGGGCTGCGGGTGTACCTGCGACCTTGCCGACAGGTGTCCGCCCGCCCGCAGGTCGTATCTCACCTGTCTCCACGACCTTCCCCTTGCGTCGCCCAGCAACAAAGCCCGACGGTTGGCACCCCTTGTTGCTACCTGTAACGAGCGCGCCGTTCCCCGTGGCGGGGGTGAAAAGGCCCAGTGAAAAGGAGCTTATTTCAATAACTTTGCTCACGACGTCGATGTTGCGGTAGGTTAGTTCGGGTTACCTGCAACCGCGCCTGAAGGAACGCAAAGGGTTAGGGGGTGTAAAAAATGCGTGGAGCACAATGTACGTAATTCTGTGCTCTGTGTAATACAATTCTGTATGCTACAGAATGTACCCTTAATGCCTTTTGGTTCGTGAGAACGGTCCGCCTTTTTTTTTTTTTTTTGCCTTTGGTTGTAGTAGTGAATGCAACACCCACATCACATATCGCGTCATTTAGCCCGTTCTTTTATCCCTTGGTGGTAGCCGAATAGCAAAATGGAAGAGTTAGAGGGAGGTTGTTGACGGGCTGGTCATCATCATCATCATCATCATCATCATCTCAAGTTTTCAAGAACATCGGCGAAGCACGTCTCTCTAGTCTGGGACGGCTAATGGCTGATCAGTGATAAATAGAGCGTAAGTCATAAGGTAATGCAGTCTGATTTTGTGCAATATAAGGAACAAGGCGAATACGTATCTGTAGTTTTCATTCCTTCCTGGGAAATATTTTATAATGGGTACACTGAAATATCATGAAGGAATAATGAAATGCCTGGACCCTAGATGCCAAATTAATTGTTGTTTCTTGTCTTCCTTTTTTCTTTCCTTCCTTCCAGAGTTTCCTCTCCTTCCTTCCAATTTTGTATGTATTATTAATAAAGTATACGTGTATTCACGTGAATACACGGTAGAACTCGTTTGAATATCGTTTACGGAGATGGTTGTGCAATTAATGAGAAATTCATCTCTAAACACTATTACATGGAATTTGATCTTATTCAAACTCATTAAGTCAAAAATACGAACATCCCAATTGATAACGTATTTGATTCATCGATTGTAGCAAAGTTCTCAGTCCGCAAAGAAGATAACGTGTCGGCCAAGTAGGTTAGGAAATTGAATCGTTAAGCCACGAGAAAAAAATGGGTTCTCGAGTACGTACAGTGATTAAGGCTTGGCGGATTTGTCCATACCATTGTCGAGTATGAAGGTATTACAAAAAAGCATCAAACCATTTTAACTCCAATATTTCTTGGAATTTTCCTTGGATTTTTTTGAAGTAATATTCGCATTTATGCGTGATAATGGCAATGAACGAGAACCGCATTTGCCGTCTTGCCTTCTCCTCTATCATACGTATTCCCCGCTCTGTTCGTCGCGGTCCTAACCGTTCCAATACCTAAGTAATGTGAAGATATGCGGGTATGTGTGGATGTGTTGGGTAAATAGTGATGATTAAAAAAATGTGTAAAGGATGTTAAGTTAACTGTTTCTAAAAAAAACAACCAATTTAATACTTTCAGTTCGACTCGCTTCGCTTGGGCATTTCCAAATCATCCGCGTAACTTTGGTCTTGTGGCTTCGTAATTATTAAGAAATGTTTTTTGTGTGTGTGTGTGTGTGTGTGTGTGTGTGTGTGTGTGTGTGTGTATGCGGGATATTTTACGGCATAACGCAGATGATATATTTAGTTCGTTAACGTGGCACTCTTAGCTCGCGTAATTGTTAACAAAGTATTTGTACTTAGGTATATGAAGTGGAACTTCACCTGCCCACGTTGATTACAAATAATTTTTGATATACTCACATCTAAAGTTGCACATTACTGCCCTACATATTACTAATCTTTCATTGCCAGTTGTATTAATTTCAAATCTTATGCAAAGTTCATTAGTAAATTATGCATAACACGTTTTTCAATCATCGCCATGTACGTGGTATATATAGCGCATTCCTCGCGTAGACCTCGTCACCGACCCAAACATCTCTCCAGATGTTTCAGCTGTTTGTGGAAAAAATGCTGGCGTTGCGATCCTCCTGCTCGTACCATGCACCCCAGATGTCCCTGCTCTCAGCACGCCCCGCCTCCCACACGTTCCGCATTTCAGCTCCGTCCCATCCACACTCCGTCCGACCCTATTGCCTCTCGCACGCACATCTTCGTGACGATCCGCCGAGGCTATACCCCAACTGTCCCGCGTCTACCTAGCCTCCACCCGACCCGACCCGACCCGACCCGACCCGACCCGACCCGACCCGACCCGACCCGACCCGACCCGACCCACCGCCCCCCTCCTGTCTCAATTCGCCGTGACCCGAAGCGACCTTTCCTTCTATCCCCTTCTACTCCCACTCTCTCAACCCCCCCCCTTGCTTTCCCTCCTGCCGTTCCCAACCCTTCCCCACTTATACTTCCCTACTCGCCCCACCCCAACCCCTCGTGTATCTACTGGCTTGTCTACTCGTCCGCCTGCCAGACCGCCCGCCCAGCCCAGCCATCCCACCTACTCCATCTGTCCGGCAAGTCCATCAATTTCGTCCTACCATGTCGCAGTTCTCACCGCCCCCCCCCCCAACCCCGTCCTCTCGGCGCCCGCCCGTCCAACCGCCCGCCCGTCCAACCGCCCGCCCGTCCAACCGCCCGCCCAACCGCCCGCCCGCCCGCCCGCCCGCCCGCCCGCCCGCCCGCCCGCCCGCCCGCCCGCCCGCCCGCCCGCCCGCCCGCCCGCCCGCCCGCCGCCGCCCGCCCGCCCGCCCGCCGCCGCCCGCCCGCCCGCCCGCCCGCCCGCCCGCCCGCCCGCCCGCCCGCCCGCCCGCCCGCCCGCCCGCCCGCCCGCCCGCCCGCCCGCCCGCCCGCCCGCCCGCCCGCCCGCCCGCCCGCCCGCCCGCCCGCCCGCCCGCCCGCCCGCCCGCCCGCCGCCGCCCGCCCGCCCGCCCGCCCGCCCGCCCGCCCGCCCGCCCGCCCGCCCGCCCGCCCGCCCGCCCGCCCGCCCGCCCGCCCGCCCGCCCGCCCGCCCGCCCGCCCGCCCGCCCGCCGCCCGCCCGCCCGCCCGCCCGCCCGCCCGCCCGCCCGCCCGCCCGCCCGCCCGCCCGCCCGCCCGCCGCCCGCCCGCCGCCGCCCGCCCGCCCGCCCACCCGCCCGCCCGCCCTCTGGCCCGCCCGCCCGCCCGCCCGCCCGCCCACTAGCCCGCCCGCCCACTTGCCCGCCCGCCCGCTTGCCCGCCCGCCCGCTTGCCCGCCCGCTTGCCCACCCCTTTCGCTCCTCTTAGCCAGTGTTGCTTGCTCCGCCCGTTCTGCTCTCCTCGCTCGCCCTCCGCCGCTCGCGTGCGAGTGGCTCGCGGTCGAGCGCTCTCGCCCGCCCGGTCGCCGCGCGCTGCGGCCCCTTACGTAAGATCCACGCCGCGAGGCGGAGCGGGGACCCCGCGGCAGCGGGGACTCGTCCTTATGACCCACGCCACGCAACCATTGAATTATTTATCGCCCTCCCCTCCCCGCCCCGCCTCACCTCGCCTCGCCTCGCCACGCCTCGCCTCGCCTCGCCTCGCCTCGCCTCGCCGTTGTTTTCGCTCGAGACTTGACGCCGCCCCGCGCCGCCCGCGCCGCCCCGCGCCGCCCCGCGCCGCCCCGCGCCGCCCCGCGCCGCCCCGCGCTTGATGCATGGTTCTTGCAATAGCCATACATCTACGAGGTGTTTGTTCTTTATGGGTTGTTTTGGGGACTCTCGTACCAGTGGAGGGGGGCATCGTGGCGGTGCCCCCTCCCCCAAAAAGGCTTAGTATCCTACATACACTACGAATTAATATACAATATATAAACACATGTCTTAATTATTTAACAAAAATCTATGTTCCCCCTCCCTCCAAATGATCAGTTGGATCCGCCCCTGCCTCGTGCTTTGGAGATTAACGATGCTGACTTTAATGTTTCAGGTAATATTTCCGAGTGATGATTTGTTGATATCCAATGGGACAGACAAGATTCTATGTGAGTATGACGGGCTGTGCGTGTTGTCCAACCGCGTTGATGTTTTCTTGTAATTTGTTTTTTTTTTTCATTTATGATAGTTTAAAATACGTTTGATGGTTTATTGTTATTTCCACTGTATTCAATTGTTATATTGAATGAATTTCGTTATTGTAGAAAATTAAATGTGCAAACCATATCTGGTAATATCTGTCGTAGGAGCGGGGGTGATGCTCAGTGAGCACTTCCCACCTTCCTGTTTATCCCACTGGCGTTATAACTTTGATATGGTGGTTGGGGCAAGAAAGGGATTTATAAACCATCGGGTATGCAAACAAAAGAGTAGTTTCCATCAAACTCCCGTTCATTCATCTGTACAAGTATATTACCAACTTATAGCTATTCAGAGTGTGATTAAACCCAAGATCCTTTAAGAATTATTATTATTAATATTGTTATTATTCTTATTACACTCCATAAATCTGACGAAATACCAGAACACTGTCGAGTGTGGAGCCTGCGAGTCGCACACAAATGAAAATAAACTCGCTATACTGCTCATGTTTTGCGAAGGTACTTCTGGGATTCTTAAGTCCCGTGTTTAGCATCCGAGTACAAAGAAATATCTACCAACCCAAAGTGTGAATTGCGGTGTAATCATAACAATAAAATTATTCTTATAGTATTATAGGTGAGTTCACAAATTTATGAGTACGATTGTTTTGGAACTTTTTAAAATGTATTTTTTTTAGATAATTGCTTCAGTGTAATTTGATATTCATAATGTTATTTTCACTTTCATAGAAACCTGTTGATGGGATGAACTTCACTTCGGAACATTGTTGACATCAACAATGTATTTATTAAAAAACATTAAAATGCAAATGAAAAAATATGACACGTGCTGTGTTGTCGATTTATTAAAATCGAACAAGAGTAAATACATTTAAAAGATTAACAGGCAAATATAATATAAAATATGAAATATTGTTATTATCAACCTTGATCACAACCCAATCTATCCCTGTGACTAGAAAATATGTTTTCATAGAAAAAATATTAACCCTGGGTTCATATTTTTGAAAAATATTTTCACGTACTTCGTTTTCAGTTGTAGATATTAAGTTTTATTTATATTTAGCACGCCCAGATAATAAATAGAAAAAACGTAAGTATTTTTACGGGAAATGGGGTAACATGGGTTTTGAAATTTACTCTTCTTCTTGCGAATACATTAATTTCCAATTTGTTAATTGGAACAGATCGGACGGAAAAGGACTGTGATCGAAGAAGAGAAAGCAAGGCCTTGGTGTATCTACATTCCACACACATGTAACTCCCCCTTATGTGGTCGTCGAGGGAGGCGTGAAAAGAAATCCAATTCGAGATTGTCAGCCAGCAACAAGGCGACGGAAATCACATGGACGATGAGTTGCTATCTGCACACTAAGCGTGAGTCCTTCTGTGATATCCAACCTGCAGAATAGTTTGTCCCCATCGCAGTCTGACTGCATCGTTGACATTATCTCTGGGAAACCATCTACAGTCAGATGACATGTCTTTGCTCCTTTCTTTTTTTTTGTGCTGTTATAATGACCGACTTTTCGCATTATTCCCTTTACTATTCCCTCTGTGTATTCCTGTTTCCTTCCATGGCCTGCGGTTTCGGGACAATTGTCAACTCTGTGGTCGCTTTGGTAAGTCCCTCTCCCATTATAGGAAGTCACAGTTCGTTTGGTTCTTTTGTAAAAAGAAGGGGATTAGAGCCAACGGTTACGATCGTTTGTGGCTAACCAAGTAAATTCATTCCTGAATTAAGTATGTCGTAATTTAAATAAATATATAATGTTTCACACTTTGAGCCCAACTCTTCGTTTTGTCATCAAAGAATTTCACTGCGATTACTCTACAGGCAGGACTAAATTATTATACGTACGGATAATTTATCTTCCATTTTCATAATTAAAGAGGCCGTTTCTGCATTATGTTCTTGGTTTCACTTTATTTATCTTTCTTTGTTCTCGTCGTTTCACCATGCACCCATTTGCCGCTGCGCTCCTTTTTTTTTTTTTTTTTTTTTTTTTTTTTTTTTTTTGCGCTATTCACCTCGACTACTACGCCTGTTGCTGGGTGATTCAGCCGTTTTGTGACGCCTCTTTTTGTAAGCTAATGCAATTTTCTCTCGGTAACATTTGAGAACTTTTCATGTGAAACATTAATGTCATGGTCGCTTTTCCTTGTGTAATTTCCTATTCGTAAGATACAGTAGACGATCTCCCGCTCCCACGAGTTTCCACATTCGATAATAAGTCTCGAAACCCGCCCTTACGCCCCCCTTTTTTATGAAGAATTTGTCATCAAACGAGTCTCAATATTGTTTCCTATTGATATCTTTTTAAGAATAGTTGTTGTTCGCTATCAATATTTTTATTCTAAAGATCGTTTCGATCGCGTAGCGATCATCAGAGCAAATCTGAAAATTCTTATAGGAATTATATGATCATTGAATAAAATATATGAAATATATTTTCAAAAATTGAACAAATTATTTTTAAAAAATTATGTAAAGTAGTTTACCAGATACATAAGCAAACTGGATCGTACATGCCTTGTAGCGTCGGGGTGGAAAAGAAAGTTCTGTAGTTCTATTCAGTAATAGTATAATTCATGTAGTACATATTTTTAGATTTGCTCTGATGATGATCGCTACACGATCGAAAAGATCTTTAGAATAAAAGTAAGATGCCTGTCAATATCTTTTTATCAAATTATTAGAAGGCATCAACCTCCCCAGCGATATTAATTCTTATTGATCTTTTTATACACTATCTGACAAGAACCTGCTGTACCTACGCTTCATATGCCACAAATGTGTATGTGCTGAATATATGATTGAGTGGATTGAGAGCACATGGTTTGGGATATTCCTCTTATTCTCTTTTTTGTTTTTTCCTTTCTACTCTTCCTCTCGTCCTCGTCGCCCTCCTCCTCCTTCTCCGTTTCTCCTTCGCTTCCTACTTCTCTTCCCCTACTCCTTCTCCTTTTTTTCTCCTTTTTCTTTGTCTCTTCCTCCTCCACAGTGACTTGGATAATATTAATGTGACATGAAATTTATTGAGTTTAAAGAGATTCGCAGTCTGATACTAACAGAAGATATATTCGGATATAAATAAGGACAAGATCCGTTAATGAATCAAAAGAAGGTCCAGAAGAACGGAAGAACAGCAATAAAAGTCCTTCAAAGAGAATTTTCCTTTTCGAAATCTCTACAACGAAGAACACTATGTGGCTGGCATATAGACGCAGAGAAAAAAACAACTACTGGATTATGAATATAGGTTCCAAATACGCTTTATGTAACAAGTAAGAGAGGACTTTTAAAAATGTATCTCTTGAAGAGGTGACAAAACCATATCCATGCATGGGAAATGAGAGCTTAATGAGCAGATTACTGTTGTTTTGAAGGTCATGTACAATCATACAATGTTGTGAAATTGTCAGTGCTAAAGAAGTTAAAAGTTTTCATCAATATGAACTAAGCGTGCCTATGCATCCAAGGTTTTTAAGGCTGAAGAGCCGTGGCTACCTCGGCTCGAAGGGTTCCAGGTTCGAATCGTGCCTGCAATCGCATGGATGCGTGTGTTCATGTTGTCCTTATGTGCTCCCCTTACATTTACCCCAATGATAAAAATCACAGCGGTCGCTGTAAGACCAAGAAGTTAAAAAGCGACATTAAATAAATAATTAAAAAAATAAATGGACTACTAGAGTTCGGTGAAAGTAACAATTTTTTAATCGCTATATCCGAACATCTCAGGGGACGCTTTTTCAAGATGATGATTCTCACTATTTTTCTTCTCATGAGGATGATTTTGAGAGTCTCAATACGTATTTTGAATACAGAATAGTATCGAGACTCTGAGAGCGTCATTAGTCTCGTAAATGTAGTGCACAATGTATCCATGGGATGGCGATATTCCTTCACAGCTGCACTATGGGTTCATCGACATTGGTCTTCGCCCTACAGGTATCTCTCTCAGCGGATCGGGAGCGGTAGCTCAGTGCATCAACTGATGCCACTGCAGCGCCTCTGACCGGGAGGTCCTAGCTTCCCACTCCCCACGGCGGCAGGATTTTCGTCACTAGCTCTTCAGCTAGGTCGAAATCAGTCGCTGTCTGGAGGAGAATTCTAGCGGCCGGCTGCTCTGATCGATAGTTTTCCGTGGTTTCTCCGATCAACACCAGGCGAATGCCGGAGCAGAACCCTACCAAACGGACCACGGGCCGCGTGCGTTCTGTCCTTCCTCTTCCTTGTCCTATCCTCTCCCCTTACGCACACACACTTACACTAACATGCACCCCACTATCGCATATTCCGGGAGACCGGTCGGGATTTTAGAGCTCGTCCCCGTTGGGGCGGTGCCCCGCTGGTGGGAGAGTCTTGGTTAGGAGGTAACCCCACTAGCCGACGGTAGGTCGGCGCCGGATCTCGCCATCCAGCGAGGGGAAAATCACCGGTATCTCCGGAGAAAAAACATGCACTACACTAACGGTACTGATGACCGAAGCATTTGACGCGCCCGGAAACACGAAAAAATCAATCAATCAATCCATCTCTCAGCGGGACACTACTCTACCCGTAGACACGACAAGCTCTTAGATCCCGACTGGTCTCTCGACATGTGTGCTAGCGTAGTGCATGTTACTGACTGAGTGTGCGTATGTGAAGGGAATGAACAGGAGATGAGTATGGGGTTGATCGCGCGTGTATCGATGGCATACGACTGATATTCATCCCGTGAAAGCGTCGGATCAGCAATCAGCCGCCAAAATTTACCTCTCGACAGTGGTTGAATTCGACCCAGCGACGCGTACGTAGTTGAGTCCGAACACTCACCACCATCGGGACTCCAATCGTAGGTCATTCCGGTCAACGATGTTGCAGAGACAACAGTGTTACCACTGAGCTACTGCAGTCTGTTATTTAGTCGAGTACGAAAAAAAACGAACTTTTGCAGCTTAAGGAATGAAGATTAAAATATTTTTTATTATTTTTTGGACGAACAAAATTTTGTTCATTGGGGGCTCTAATGAGACGTTTATTTTGCTTGTGTATTAACCGCTTGACGTAGATGAGGGGATTGGTTGATTGATCAGGGTTTCCGGTCGCGTCAACTGCGAAATTCATTAGTCCCGTAAGTGTAGCGCATGTTTCTATCGCAGACTGTTGTGGCGATCATTCCCCGCTAGAGGGCGAGATCCGACGCCGATGGACATATCGGTTTGCGGGGTATCCACAACTAGGCATTTCCGTCCAGCGTGGCACCACCACAACCGGGACAAGCTCTGAGTTCCCGACCGTTTTATCGACATGTGTACTGGTGTGTGTATGTGTGTACTATATGTGAGTGTATGTGCGATTTAGGGGTGAACATATCGCAAGAAAGAGGGAGGAATGATGGCCCGTGGCCCGTGGCCCGTGGCCCGTGTGTTATAGTACTGCTCCGGCATTTGCCTGGCGTTGATTGGAGAAACCACGCAAAACTATCGATCGGAGCAGCCGGTCGCTAGACTTGTGCTCCAGACAGCGACTGAATTCGACCTAGCTTTGTAGCTAGTCTCGAAAATCCTGCGGCCTTGGGGACTGGCTCCATGGGACAGGCGTACTGCAGTGACATGAGTTGCCAGCCTGAGCCACCTAAGCCGCTGTGGAGTGCGGGGAGCCTCCGCTGGGAGCGCAGCCGACGCCTCGCGGAGGCGCGTGCGGGGTCGCGGGCGAAGCGGGCGCACGCGCAGTGCTTGGCGAGCAGCGAGCGGAGTTTGTGGAAAAGTGGAAGCGGCCGTTTTGTAGGATGTCCCAGTTTGCTGCGGTTGCCCGCCCGCCAGCCCGCCCGCCCCACTCGCCCCGCTCACCCGCCCCGGCCACCTCGGCCGCTCCGCCCGCCCTCAACCGCCCATGCCTAACCAATCCCCGCCCCGCCCCGCCTCGCCACGTCCCGCCCCGCCCCGCCCCGCCCCGCCCCGCACGCCCTGCCCGCTTCGCCCGCCCCACTGGCCCCGCTCGCCCGCCCCGACCACCACGTCCGCTCCGCCCGCCACCAACAGCCCATGCCCGACCAATCCCCGCCCCGTCCCCCGCCCCGCTCGCCCGCCCCCAACCGCCCATGCCTGACGAATCCCGCCCCGCCCACCCCCAACCGCCCATGCCCGACCAATCCCCGCCCGCCTTGCCCTGCCCGCCCCCCCCGCCCCGCCCGCCCCGCCCGCCCCGCCCTGCCCGACCTGCCCTCCCCTCCCCGTCCTGCCTTCCACCGCTCCACTCTGTCGGCACTGCCCGCCCCGCAAGCCCCCCACTCCGCCCGCCCGCCCGCTGCGGCGCTCGGAGTAGAGCGGAGCGGAGCGAGGAGAGAGATAGAGGAGGGGGGCGGGGTGGGCGAGCGGGCGTGAGCACTGTTCCGTGGCAGTCGTGAGGTCGGGGTCGAGCGGGGCCGCTCTCAGCTGTTCGCTCCGCGGCCCAGCGCCCGTCCGCCCCGCTGGCGCTGGCGCTGCTGCTTCTTGCGCGCGCACACTGACCGCAGCTCATCGCCGTTGCGGTGGCCCCAGGCGGAGCGGAGCACGCCACCGCTGCCGACGCCGGCGGCAGCGGCGGACTACGAATTTTCTCCACGATGCAGCAGCTTCATCAAAACTTTATCTTTCCACATTTAGACCGCGAGCGGTGGCTCAGTCTCTCACTGGGAGGTGCTAGATTCGAGTCCTGACGGCGGCAGGATTTTCGACAATAGCTTTTCAGCTAGGTCGAATTCAGTCGCTGTCTGGAGAAGAATTCTAGCGGCGGTAGTTTTCCGTGGTTTCTCCGATCAGCAGCAGGCGAATGCCGGAGCAGTACCCTACAAAACGGGCCACGGACCGCGCGCGATCTGTCCTTCCTCTTCCTTGTCCTACCCTCTCCCCTTACACACACACTTACACTAACATGCACTACACTACCACACATTCCGGGAGACCGGTCGGGAGCTTAGAGCTTGTCCCGGCTGGGGCGGTGCCCCGCTGGTGGGAGATACCTGGTTGGGGAAAATCCCGTTAGCCGACGGTAGGTCGGCGCCGGATCTCGCCATCCAGTTGAGGAAGACTACCGCCACCTCCCGATGAAAAACATGCACTACCCTTACGGACTAATGACCTCAATAGTTGACGCGCCCGGAATATGAATCATCAATCAATCGAAATTTACAGCATTATGGGGAAAAACTGTCGTCTCCAAGACAATTACTATAATTGATACATTTAATCTTCATTTTTCTTGTGTCTGTTATTTGGTTTCATATTTTACCTCTAATCTTCTTTCTTATTAATTTTTAATAAAGGCTATGTTCTACTTGTAAGTCATCAAGAAGTCAATTTGTGTAATTTACTTTCAATTTATTCCTTATTGTTTAAATTATTTGTTTTTATAAATTTTATATTATGATTTAATGAGGTTTTTACGGAGAAATGCTCCAGCGAAGATGGAAGACAGAATCAATTTGCTAAAAAAATATCGCTGGTGTCTGCGTGGAGGGACACCTACCTCTAATATTTCCATGCAATATCCTCTACTTGTCTTTTATTTCATTTTTGTTCCAAAGACACTTACGAAATAATGCTTTACAGCGACGTCAAATTTTAAAACACTAACACTAAGTACACAAAAATGATTTTTCGTCCATTGCTGGTCAAAAGTCAAAAATTTTAAGTCACCTCATCAGCACCTTGGTACATGTCTAATGCAGCACTCCATCGAGACCTCAATATTCAAACAATTCAAGAGAAGATACAAGAAATTAGCCTAAACTACAATAAGCGCCTGGAAACCCATCCAAACCATCTAGCCCTAAACCTTTTAGATAATAGCCAAGAAATATCTCGTCTCAATAGAACCTCCCCTTTGCAACTTCCTTACCGCTTTAGTATTTGACATACCCAACACAAAAATAATTCTCCGTTTTGTGTTATTATTATTCTAATATTTTTTTCCTTTTCTGTTATAGTCCTTGTGTATTGATCCTGGAAAGTACCAATATGGGACTTTCCTGCAAGTTATTGTTTCTTTGATCATTGTATTTTATTTTGATATTGTTTAAGCAATTAATTATCATATTTACTTATTATTTCGGAATGAAATATATTGTAAATTTTTATTGTGTAAATAAAAAAAATGCTTGGGAAAGGAAGATTATGAAGATGCTTCCACCTTGCGCGTATGTTTAGAAACCCCTCGCAAGCCTGTATTTTCATATCAAACGAGGGCGTCCAATAAACACATTGCTTGCTACCGCGACTGTTTTAGCTGCCGCCTTCTCCGTACTCACCGTGGCACTTGTCGGTTTCTCAGTCTATTGGAGAGGATTTTATTGAATATTTCATGACCAACTGTGACGTAACTTGACATTCTTTAATCTTCCACCTAGATATTATTTACTTCAATAAATCAATGAAAATAATGTCATGACTTTGACTAAAATTCTGGAAGGGATACACCCATCTTTTGATGTCCCCTCCCCCCAGTTTTATATATTTGAGACGCCCATGATTATAATTACTTGAAGCCCGGCACGAATCCAGAAACAGCCCAACTGCAGGACACATGAATTGCGAGTGGTGTTTAATGGAGAAGCATCATTTTAGATTATTATAAATTGGACTCGCCTCCGCTTGAATTTTAGAATCTTTCCAACCTTGTACTCTGATGACGATGCAGCCCGGGGGCGTAATGGACTTTAGGGCTCACTAACGGATTGTTTCGACCTCGCAAAAATACAATACTGTTCGCATCTCATATTCATAAGCACTGGTCTAATTTCATGGTACCGATGTTCTACATTTTTAATGAAAACACCAGCCGCATTAACATCACTACTCGATCGAACTTGTGGACAACGCGTAAGAGCAATCAAGGCAAACTTCTTCCCTTGCGTTTGTACAATTTTGTTTTTTAGTTATCGTATTCATGATCAAATTATGCTGACATTCGTGGTTACCTCTCGTGTGCATGTGGCCATGTTTATGGCACCGGGAGGTTGCAGTTTTCAACAGCAATGTATATTGCCCTGAGAATTCGCTTTCAAACTGTGCGCCTAAATCTTGTGTTGCTGTTTGCCGATGTTCGAATGCCTGAATCATGTGGGGTATGCCTTCTTTTCCTGCTTGTAAGAGTCTTAAGAAAACTTCTGAATTCTTCACTGCCTATTGTCCAGTGTGCGATATGGTGTGTCGGCACACCCGCAGCTGGCGACACCATTCTCGCGCTGTAATTGTGGCTGCACTCTCGTGCGCTTGTTTTCATTACAATGCTCTCACCGTGCGAACCACATTACCAGAGAAAGTGGACGGCGTCCTTCTTGAGCTGGCGGCGAATAATGAATGTTGGCACAACTGACGAATTTTTGGCCTCATGGGAAATTTGGTCAATCAATAGATTCATTCATTGATTAGTGATATCGGACACATCAACTGGTAAGGTCATTAGATGTGTCGATAGATGTCCATAAATGTGGTTCATGTTTTGTGGCTAGAGGTGGCGGGAATCTTCCCCCGCTAGATGACCTGATCCGCCACCGGACTACAGGGTTTTCCTCATACAGGTATCTCCCACCAGCCAGGCACCGCCCACACAAACTCTAAGATCCGTACTGGTGTCCCGGTATTTGTGGTAGTGTAGTGCATGTAAGTGTATGTAAGTAAGAGGTGAGGAGAGGAAGGAAAGATCGCGCGCGGTCTGTGACCCGTTTGTTAAGGTACTGCTCCGGTGTTCTGGTGTTGATCAGAGAAACCATGGAAATCTACCGATCGGACCAGTCGGTCGCTAGAATTCTTCTTCAGACAGCGCTGAACTCAACCTAATAATTGTTTGGTGTAATTGTAATGTGGAGCCGTATAACACGTAGATGTTTCGGGTTGAGTCCCCTTAGCTACAGGTCGCGTCTTTACCGTGAAAGGAGTTTCTCATCCCGACAAGCAGAGAGAAAGGAATTGGATGTTACCTACCAATCCATGCATGCAAAGCATGGAAACAACGGATTTTGAAACAACGTGAAAATCTCATAGGAAACCATGTAATATTTATTTTTGTTGTGTATTTGATATCTGTGGACTGCCGCTTTTTAGTTCTGAATTAAGTTTCAGTAGAGGTCCAAAAAATGTGTGTTGTTGTTATAAATATTTCCTCTCTTCCCTATATTGATTTGGAGATGGGAGACGCTTTTTTCAATCTTAAGGCACTCTCGTGAAACAAAGGATTGCTTCGATTCATTGCGCTTGAACTTTCAGCTAGTATACTCTCTTGTAGGTATTTGTATGCTTTCATTTGTCAATAATGTTGACTTGAAGCCGGCCTGAATAGCTAAGTGTGAAGGGCCATAGCTGCTTCGGCTCGAAAGTTCGCAGGTTCGAATCCCGCCTCGGGCATGCATGTTTGTGTGTGTTCATGTTCCTCTTATGTGTTTCTCTTACAGTTACCCCGAAGTTAAAAACCACAGTGGTCGCTGTATGTCCAAGAAGTTAAAAAATGACTTAAAAAGTGTTGACTTGTGTCATGACGGAATGTTTTTCTTTGTTGCAGGTGCAGGAAGCGCTCCCACTGTCCCCGGAAAAATGCGGGGAAGAGTATTGTAAGTATTTCAAATAATTGTTCATGTAAAAAGAAATGTAACAGAGTCTGAGATGCAACTTCCGAGAACTTCAAATCTCTAGAATAACAGTTTGTAAATACGCTAGGACTGCTTATCGTGAAAGGCAATCTCAGTTATAATGCCGAACTGCCTAGTTACAGCGAAAATCTTTAGTTCCTTGATTGTTTACGATTGTGTACGAGAATTTTTGAGTGCGTAATTTGGGTAGAGCGGCTTCATTTGTTACATGTTACGACGTGAATTTTCCATCCATTTGAAAATTGAAATATGATCGCTTATACTGTCGATGCCATGTAACATCGTATAACTCAATTATTACAGTAAAAACAATCCGTAGAAAACGCGTTCATCTGTAATGGTTTCAGTGGTTGAGTTCTAAGATATTTTTTGTGGATAAGCTCTATATCTTAAATAAGGAGGTTGTGTGATTTTTTAATTTAAAAAATCGAAAGGCACTTAGTTTCCTAGCCTTTGTTTTCGGTTTGATAACTTAGCCAATAGTAGCCCAAAATATTTTCTTTTGTTTAGACATATTGTGATTTAATTTTTATATTGTGAAGAAAATTTCGTGTCCCATCATAATTTTCTTTTGTTTTCTACTAATCTTTATCTTACTGTTTAGTGCATTATCTCTCCAAATTTTTTTGTTAAAATCTTCTTGGAATATTTTTTTAAATTGGGATTTAACCATTACATTTATTGCAGTCAAGCTCAGTTCAGGGTAAAAAAATTACATCGGCTAGTATTTGAGATATATCGGCTTTTTTCTGTGAGTTTTCTTATTACAAACTAAAAGAGAAAATATGGTCGTATGTACGCAACATAAGGCAGAAGTAAAACGCAAATTTGCCTTATGTCGCCAAGAGTATTGGGCTTTCACTACATGCTCAGAAAACGTTTTTGTGACCCGTGCAGAATGATTTTTACGTTCTTCCGCTGGTCACTAATTTTACGTGTCATACATTGCAATCGGATTGCCTTACTTTTTATTTGGAATTTAACGAGATGTTGAAGTTATACTCGTTATGAATGGTCAATTCAATTAACAATTTGCTTTACCAAATGAAAACTCTCATTTGTTGAAGAATGTTTAACAAGTCACTACATTGAATTACAAAACTATCTATTAGGAAATCACCTGTGATATTTGTAAAGCAAAATGTATTGTAATTCGCTAAAGCGTAACCAGTTACTTATACACTATGTTCTTGCGAATTGGGACTGGGCTTGATGTAATTGTAACTGGTTACTATTACTTGAGGCCAATTGTAGAACAAGTTCTGTTTCTGTTACTGAAATCTGCTGAATTACTTATCACTGATCAGAAGTATCACGAGTAGGCTTCGTCATCAATCACTTATATACAAATAGGTTCTCGGTTCGTTGACACGAAGTTCAGAATGAAACACGGTTCATTCAAAGGGCACATGCGGTTATGTTGGAATCCAAATTTTTAAGTGCCGTAATGGGTGGGATCATATACATGTTTAAAAGTGAAGAAATATAAACATTTTTTTACAGCAATATTATTTATTTACAAAATTTTACGTTTACTATATAAATAAAGTTTATATCAATTAAATATGTTGAGAGAAAATGTTTAATTCCAAACTGTATCACTATTCAGTATTTTTCACGCTCTACTTACGCTCATTAATGTGTGAGGCGGTGATTTCCACTAAGTATGAATTTGTATCATCTTTTGAAAATAAATAGAAGGAGACACAACGAATCAAACTGACCAGTGAAATCTGACAATAAAGCCAATAAGTACATTATTAATAATATCACACATTTTACTATTAGTTATTTATTTTTATTATTAATAATTTTGCAGGCTTTTTTTCAGTAAAGGTTGTGATCATAACGTCAGGGAGATATGCGTTAACCATAATGAGCATCACGCACATGAAAAGCAGAAAAGAAAACTAATAACTAGAATGTGATGAATTCAGATGTGAGAACAAACAAATTTTACGAAGAAACCGTTAAGAATAAATTTTTCAAATCGGAAATCATATCGCGAATCGATACAAAATCCATCGACTCCGATATCATAAATTCTATTATTATTATTATTATTATTATTATTATTATTATTATTATTATTATTATTATTATTATTATTATTATTATTAATTTATTATTATTATTATTATTTAAATAAATAAGACTTTGAAATACTTAGGTATTTTTATTATTACTTACTGCCTCGTCGTGGGGTAACTTTCCTTAATAATAATTGCATTCTATTTTTCTTCCATTCAAAGGAAATAATAAACCGTGTGGTTTTATACGCTGGCTTCGTGCTTGTTGACCTCGTCTTTGAAAAAAGGCAGTAGTTCGTCCCCACAGGCAAATAGCCCCTCCTCCTTCCCCATTTACCGCTCCGCCCACTGCGTTGCCGCGCCATTCCCCCCTTCCCATCGCCCCCGCCGCCCCCCTCCCCGCCCTCGCCACCCTACCGCCCCCCAGCCCCTCCCTCATACGCCTGCCCTCCACAGCCCCGCCCCGTCCCGCCCCGCCCCGCCTCGTCCCGCCCGCCCAGCCCCGCCCTGCCCCGCTCCACCCCGCTCCGCCCCGCCCGCCCTTCCCCGCCCCCCCTGCCCCGCCCCGCCCCGCCCTGCCCCGCCCGCTCCGCCGAACCGCCCCGCCCCGCCCTCCCCTGTCCTCCCCTGTCCTGCTGCCCTTCGTTCACGCCGCCCCCTCCCACCGTCCCATCCCCCCTGCCCCTCTTCCCGGCCGCCGCCCCGCCGCGCGAGAAGAGAAGATAATCACACGAACCTAACGACTGTGGAAAGTTGTCCTCTGCGGCGACCGGGGCGCTATCGCGTGTCGAGCAGAGGAGACCGGGGCGGAGGGGGGAGGGGGCGGGCGCCTCATAAGCTGCTATTAAGAGGCGGTGGGCGCCGGCAAGAGTTACAGCGGTTTTTTGTCCGCGGCGGAGAGGAAGCGGCTGGACACTGCGCTGGCAGCGATCCTAGCGGCGGTCCCGGCGCTAGCGGCTTCGGTGGTGCCACGATTGGTGTACACAAGTTGGCGGGTTCATACGTGATCAAAGTCGAAAAAAATCCTTTGTACGCCTTTCGTTAGTGGGAAAGTAAAGCCGGATGACCCATGCTGTAGATTTACTGCGTGTAAAATACCGCAATCGTAAAAGAAGCCTCTGAAGTTAATTTATATCATGTTTCGTCTCCAGAATTATACCTTCTTTCTGTGCTAGATGGTGAAAGGAGTGTAACAAATTTTGTGTGGTTAGGCAGAAGGGCAGGCCTGAGCCTCGCCACGTGAAATAAAGCATTATTGATTCATTTTATTCTGACGTTTGGAAAAGAGTCACGATTATGACTTATAAGGAAGATGAACCCTAGATTTTGGTAAAATTCATATCGTAAAAAATCAGACGGAAATTTTGGGAGTGATTATTCCTTTTGTGCCCGTCAACTATATACATTAGTTTCTGTTAGGTGTAGTTTGATTGATTGATTGATTGATTGATTTTTTCGTTTTTCCGAACGCTTCAACTTCATCGGTCATTACTCCCGTTAGTGCAGTGCATGTTTTTTTCATCTCCCGAGGGGAGATGGCAGTGATTTCCCCCCGCTGGATGGCAAGAGGATGGCAAGGAGAATTCCAGAGGCCGCCTGGTCTGTTGCGTAGTTTTCTGTGATTCCTCCGTTCAATACCAGGCGAATGTCGGAAGAGTACCCTACCAAACAGCCCAATGACCGCGCGCGATCTTTCCTTCCCATTCCTTGTTCTATTCTCGCCCCCTACTTACACACACACACACATACTAACATGCACTACACTACCACACATGCCGGGAGACAGACCGGCAGTGCCGTAGCGTTTGTGCCCCGCTGGTGGGAGATACCTGATTGGAGAAAACCACATTAACCACAGTAGGTTGGCGCCGGATCTCATCATGCAGCGGCGGAAGATCACCGCCACCTCTCGTGGAAAACGTGCGCTACACTTATGGAACTATTTTCCTTTTGCAGTTGACGCGCCCGAAATCACCTATCTTCCATTCGAATTACGGGGATCCAAGTGTGTAAGAATGAGTATCTCATGAGTAGCTTTCCTGGATCCTCCGTTATACGAAGAATATTAACGTATTGTTCCCTTAATTATAAACATTTATGTACCCATTGCTGTGTAAAATTAAAACATAACTATTCTTAGATCCTCGATTGCCACCTCAGCGGAATAGTAGCATCGTAATGACACCTTGTAATGTGTGAAAGGTAATCATAGTGTATCGGTAGAATATCAAGGTCAAAGGAAAGAAGTATTATTATTGAGCGTGTAATAATCCCCATTATACGAATAACCAACAGATGCATGAGAATAGCCGTTGAACAAGGATATCATTACCTGCTACCACAGTCTTCATTGGACGTGTGTTTAAGGTGTAGACATGCTGGGTTAAGAGTATATTTAGAGGAGAAATTGGATGAAGCAATGTTAGGCACAGCCTAACCGAATAATTACTGTATACTTTGTCAGTACTATGTATTTTTTTTTCAGTTTTGGGGAGAACGTGAAAACATTCTTTTTGTATATGTATGTGTTCTTTCGATGATTGATTCATTCAGTATTAACCCTTAAGTAGTTTCACCTTGACATGTATCATAAGTGGTTGCACATTGTTCAGCGTTCATCATTCTAAAACCTTGCGTTTTCAAGATATATTGGCTGTAACCTCCACAAATATCGCAATTATTAAACCTGGATATTCATGAATCAGAAAATGTTCATAGTTGGTCTAATGTGCCAACATCATAAATAAATTATGCTCATATGTATTTCCGAATTCAACGAAGTATCGCTGAATAGGTTGGTTAGTAACAAAGTGCATTCTTTTTGAAAAAATTTCAAAACATCTACTTTTTAAAATAAAATGGTGCCTCTTCTCCTGTATTGTTCTAATTCACGTACTTTTTCTCTTCATTCTGTTGCAAGAAATTATTGTAAAAAAGTAATCACATGGTTTTCGCCAAATAACAGAAGCACCGCCCCGACGATCTCCTAGAATTCCATTACTGGGAATTGCTTAATAAAATGAATGGGATTGCATTAGATGTTGCCGTAAATTCCCAAGGTAAGACGCACACAAAAATAGCATATTAACAATTTAACATTAAATATCAAATATCTCGGGGAAAAGAATCGCCAGCGCGATTTAAAGGTCAAGACGCAGATAAATGATCAGTTTGATTTAATTCAATGCTAAAAGTTACTTTGAATTAAAATTCTTTCGAAGGTCATTGCGCCTGTGTTAAATTTAGGACCCTAAACCACACTTACTCGGCCCATAGGAAAATTTCTGCAGATCGCTTTTCGTGCGACTTATGCATCTTAGGCGCCCGAAGTGATATATACACACAATCCGTGGAAAGCGCCGGATATTATCACAGACTAAGTTCATTTACCAAGAGAACTGGGACGGGCGGGTGGGAGAAAAAAAAGACAGGCCAAATATACGCCAATCAGGGCAGAGAATTGTTTCGACAGTGCCATACACAAGACTGGGCGACGAATAGGACACATCGTTTACCTGTTGATAGACCGGGTACCCCAATGCGTTCATGACGTTAATTTTCGATTGACGGCGGTGGGGGAGGTTGATAATGTTCGGCAGGGGCGTTCGCGGTGCGGAGTTCGGGCTGCTCGCGCTCTCTGTCGAGAGAGAGAGAGAGAGAGAGGAGGGAGAGAGAGACAGACAGACAGAGAGACCGACAGAGAGACAGACAGACAGAGAGGCACAGAGAGAGACTGAGAGATAGACAGAGAGAGACACTCGCCCCAGCGAGCGAACCAGGCGGGCGGTTGGGCGGGGGGCGTGCGGTCGGGCAGGCTGGCGGGCGGATGGGTGGGTGGTTGGGTGGGTGGGCGATTGGGTGGTTGAGCGGGTGGGCGGGCGGTGGGTGGGTGGGTGGTTAGGTGGTTGAGCGGGCGGGCGGGCGGGAGCGGGTGGGTGGGAGGACGGGCGGGTGGTTCGGCGGGCGGGCGCAAGCGGGCGGGCAGGCGGGGCCGACCCTGAAAGCGTGACGGCCCACGAACAATGGGCGGGCGGGGCCGCCGTTGGGGCGAGGGGCGGGGCAGGGCGGGGCACGTGACCGGGACGAGAAAACGCCGGTCGGGCGACACCGCCTCCGACAGTGGGCCCACAGCTGGTGGCGTTCCGTTCCTTACGACACGACTCTGCTTACGCCGTTCCAGCCCCGATTGGCGAAGCCTTTGAGCCGGCTCCGATAGCTCAGTGGCAATAACTAGCCTCTTGCCTCGGTGGGCGATGAGTCCTGTAGGTTCTAGTCTCGACAGTGGCGGTTTTCCTACACTAGCTACAGAGCTTGGAGAAGAATTCTTGTGGCCAACCGCACTGATAGATAGTTCTCCGTGGGTCCTCCGAACCATAGCAAGCGAATGCGGCAGTACTACGCTAACGAACGGGCAACAGACAGCTGACAATTTTTCCTTCGTCATTCTTGAACCCTGCCATCCCCTTACACAACCACATGTACTACTCTGAGATGCACTATTATAAGCGCACGTTTTCTTGAACCCTGGAATGCTTACTCCTCACTCCTTTCTCAACGTTAGTTGAATTAATAATAAATGATAGCAACGAGCGTTGAAGACAAAATCTGATAATCAGAAATGTTCGCTTCCATGTAGCTAGAAACTATTTTTCAACGGAAAACGAACTACAAATTTGATATGAAATTCCTTTTGTCATAGTAACCAAATTCACCACTCCTCTTGCAACTAGGGAAGCGAGGATTCAGGAAAACGTACACGGCTAATACATTACCACACATCGGGGGACCAGTCAAGCTTAGATTTTGTCCCGGGTGAGGGCGGTTCCCTCTGGCAGGCATACCTGAAGAGGAAATCTCCCGTAAGCCAACGTATAGGTCGGCGGCGCATCTCATTTTTCACCAGGTGACAAAGTCACTCCCCGACATTACATTGACAAGACTTACGATCGAAGTAGTTGACTCTACGACATTACATTTACAAGACTTACGATCAAAGTAGTTGACTTCGGAAAAAAATAAATATTCACTCACTTACCTCTTATTAACAAAGAATTTATTTGCGAAAGTTAAAATGATTGGGAAGAATGTCAACCTATGGAAGTAATTATTTATTTGTCGACACAATTTGCTTGAGCTCGTAATAACTGGTAGTGGATCAGCACTATTTTCTCGCCCACATTTTCGCCGTAAATTGCGCGAAATGTACTCAAATATTCGAAAAATTGTACCTGACCTTTTTTCAAAATATATCTTTAAGGAACAGATGTCATTAAGGAAAAAAATCTCTATCGTGAATATTTTAGTTGTAGGAAAATTCCGAAAACATTTTAGACTTTTGCAATTTTTGAAAAACAGGGTATTCAAAGAATGTGAAACCTGCACCATACTCGTAGCCTTTCATAGTATCTAACAACATAATATAATAAAAAACAATGAAGCCATTTTTTTGAAAATTTTGAAAATGTCCCACATTTCTCATTACTCCGTAGTGAGAAAATAAAAAATAGCAGGAGTGTGACTAAAAAAGACGAAAAATCTTCTCCTGTGATATTAGTTTTTGATTGATTCATTTGTTCATGTTTCCGGGCGCGTCAACTGCTCTGGTCATTTGTCCCGTTAGTGTAGTGCATGTTTTTTTCTCGGGAGATGGCTGTGATCTTCCCCAGCCGGATGGCGAGATCCGGCGCCGACCTACCGTCAGCTAGTGGAGTTTCCCTCTAACCAGGACTCTCCCACCGGCGGGGCACCGCCCCAGCCGGGACAAGCTCTCAGCTCCCGAACAGTCTCCCGGGATATGTGGTAGTGTAGTGCATGTTAGTGTAAGTGTGTGTGTGTAAGAGGAGAGGATAGGATATGAAGAGGAACAACAGATCGCGCGCGGTCCGTGGCTCGTTTGATAGGGTACTGCTCCGGCATTCGCCTGGTGTTGATCGGAGAAATCACGGAACAGAAGGACTGAATTCGACCTAGCTGAAAAGCTAGTATCGAAAATCCGGGACTCGAACCTAGAACCTCCCGGTCAGAGGCGCTGCAGTGACATCAGTTGATGCACTGAGCTACCGCTACCGGTGGTTTTTGATTGATGTTGCCGGGCACGTCAACTGCTATGATCATTAGTCCATTTAGTCTAATCACTGTTTTACTTCGAGAGGTGGTAGTGTTCCTTACACGCTGGATGGCGAGATTCAGCACCGACCTACACATCGGCTTGCGAGTGATTTCTACCTCCAGGTATCTCTCCTCGAGCATCGCCCCCGGTGGGACCCCGCTGTAAGCCCCCGATATGTGTAATGTCGTGTATGAATGAAATGTACGTGAGTGTGATTAAGGCAGAAGATAGGACTAGGAAGAGGAAGGTAAGATAGCGCTCGGTCCGTAGCCCGTTTGTTCGGGTACTGCCCTGACATTCACCTGATGAGAGAGATCACGCAAAAACTACCAATCAGAGCAGCCGGCCGTAATCAGTTGCCTAACAGATTCAATTAGAGTACTGCATGCATATCACTACATAATGTGTTGTCTTACATACGAAAAATAGAAAATGCTTGATTTTCACATTTCAAATTATGGTTCATATACAGCGAAATTATTAGCTGAAGATCGCCTTCTCCACAAACGATTTATATTATATTAAACGATTTATATTAAACGAAAAATATTTCGTGAAATATTGCAAGTACAAAATCTAAAATAAGAAAACTAAAATGAAAAACAAAATGATTTTGTATTATTAAACTCTTAGATGAATGATTTCGTCATCTCTTCTTTGAGCTCGTTAAGAGAAATCGCGATAAAGCAAGACGTCGTCTTTCGCTGATACGAAGTATCACTTCCCGGAACATGGTCGCAAACGTTCAACTAGGGATGTGACGCTAGAAGAAAAACAGATGATGAGGTAGGTTAATGGTCCAGCAAAGAGATGACTCTAGAGTTTCCAAAGTTTCTCTACCCGAACGTGTATTATTTGTCAGGCATGCTGGTTAACCCGTTGCTTCTTTAATGCAGGAAGATTCTTGCAGCATTCAACAGCGGGCAACTAACTGGGCGTGGGAACTTTGGGCGGACGCGAAAGAGGAAAAGTCGCCTTCCGGGCTCTGAACCCAGGCCTCTCAGCGGACAGACAGCTTCAATGCCAACTAGGCTGGACATTATGTTTCTAGTTGCATAATTTTTCTTTCAAATATTTGTTCTCTAACGTCTTCTCTAACGTAAAGCTCAAAAAATGTGTTTTTTAAAGGCTCAAGAAATTTGGGTATGCAAATTTTAGGCACAGTCGTTAAATATTAGCAAAAAACCTTTGTGAATATTTCGTAAAACTACTTTTAAATCGATATAACGCAACCAATCAGATGAACGACAGCCGTCCGTTAAGAACGAAAGAAATGAGGGATGTCAAAAAGTAGTGTATGGGTAGTCATATTCAAAGAAAAGGTTTTTCTTATTTTTATAATTTTTTGTTATCAGAAGGTTATATTTCGGAAACTATTAAACGACTTATGGTCGATAACACAATTAAGGTACTCTGTTGGTAATTAACGTTGTCTTTTGCCTCTGTTAACAAATCTTAACTGCATCAATTATTTGCTTAAGTCGGCCTATCGACTCTAAGAACTGTTAAATCTACGTTACATTCCCCAAACCCTGTGAAACAGGAAATAATATTTACCTAACTAGCAGAAAATTTCGAGGGTGAGCTCATGAAAATCGAAAATACGACTCAAGTAAGGTCCACCCTACCGCACAAGTATTTTTCAATTCAGGGTTATCGGGTTCAGAGAGACTGGCGACCACTAACCTACAAAAGATCTCGGGGAACGAGTGCTGCTTTTATGCGGGGAAGTACTGAAGTGCAATTGTGCAGGTGGTGCTGGAGGCAACAAGGAAACTTGTGCTCTTTTTATGATTAGAATTCTGTAGAAGTTGGTTGTGCGGCGTCAACGAACCAGAACAGAAGGATAATTTCCTAGAAGGTTTTTTTAATGAGAAAATAGCCGTTGTAAGGAAAAATGGCTTGAGACGCGATGCAGGGTCAATTTGTGGTATAATGCCCTCCTCCCCCATCCGTTCTCCAATATCGGATTCAAAAAAAAAAGTTGTTAAAGTTGTGATTTTACTGTGAAGATATTGTGGTAGATCAATGGGATTTCTTTTTTCCTCCTCTACTTTAAGTCTTTTCTAATCTATGCTTTCGAGGGATAACCGTGCCGAACTGAGTAATTCAATATATTATGAATAGGATTATAAATAATTACAAAGTTGCGTAGCAAACTGCCTATTATTACTTCTTGCATGGATTGACTTAAATCGATGTTTCGTCAGTCACTAAATTAGAAATTAGACTACTCTGTTTATTATTTAAAATACTAATATCTTTACTCAAACTTTGGGCTGCACCAATCTAGTATACAGGAGCAAGAGTGAATATGGAATATCATTCCCAACACGTATTCGGCGGTCAGGTTTCGGTAAGTTGGAGAGGCTCCCTTACGAGGTATTTATTAATGCATTTTCTGTGTAATGAAGGGACTTTTCGGCAATTGTTGCTGATTTTCAATATTCTTAAACACGCAGATCATCAATATACTTTTGTGTTCAGGAAGAGATGAGACGTAGGGGTTCCCAACGGGCTCGGTACGCTAAGGACCGATGAAATTGTGAAGGGGTCAGTGATGATTAAAGGGCGGATTTTAACGAAATGCTAGATAGATTTTTGGTTGGTTGGTTCATGATTCCGCGCGCATCTACAAGATAAATAGAATTCATCTGCTGTCTTGGAGAATAACGCTACCGGCTGCTGTGATCGGTAGTTTTCCGTGGTTTCTCCTATCAATACCTGGCAAAGAACCTCGTGGGATCTTTTCTTCCTCTTACTTATCCTTTCCTCACCCCTTACATACACAGTCTTACACTTACATTCACTACACTACCGCACCTGTCGAGAGAGAGAAGTGGGCAGCTTAGAGCTTGTCCCGTTGGTTGGTTAGTGATTCCGGGCGCGTCAACAGATTTGATTAGTCCCCTAAGTGTAGTGCATGTTTTTTACTCGTGAGATGGCGGTCATCTTCCCCCGCTGGATGGCGAGATCCGGCGCCGACCTACCGTCGGCTAGGGGGATTTACACCTAACCAGGACTCTCGCACCAGCGGGGCACCGCCCCAGCCGGGACAAGCTCTAAGCTCCCGGCCGGTCTCCCGGAATACGTGGTAGTGTAGGGCATGTTAGTATAAGTGTGTTAGTATAAGGGGAGAGAATAGGTCAAGGAAGAGGAAGGACAGATAGCGTGCGATTCGTGGCCCGTTTGGTAGGGTACTGCTCCGGCATTCGCCTGGTGTTGATCGGAGAAACCACGGAAAACTACCTATCAGAGTAGCCGGCCGCTAAAATTCTCCTCCTGCGACAGCGATTGAATTCGACCTAGCTGAAAAGCTAGTGTCGAAAATGCTGCCGCCGTGGGGAGTGGGAACCTAGGACCTCCCGGTCAGAGGCGCTGCAGTGACATCATTTGATGCACTGAGCTACCGCCGGTCTTAAGTTGTTCATTCGAACTTGTTTTGATAAGATTTTTTTACGTAATTTTCCTTTGGTTTAAGGCCATTTTTAAAGGATTTTAAGAGCATTTAATTGATCATTTTAGGTGATGTTCTAGGTCATCAATATCCGCCCCCTAATTATTACATCGTAACTGCAGAAGAACACGAAAGCCAGGCATCTCCCATCGGGGCCCACTGTCTGGGCACCGAGTTGAGGATGAGGGTGCGAGGGGAGGAGGAGGGGGAGGAGGCACGGGGCAAGGGCCACGTGACGAGCACGACAAAACACGGCGCGACCTCGCCGCCGCCCATCGGTGGGCAGCGAACGGCCACGGGCCAAGGATTTTAAAGGGCACTTCCACAATACAACGACACGCTTCCAAGGAACTAATGTCCCCGATGCATGGGTTGGGCAGTATTTAAATTACTTTATTTGAAATACGAATTTTGTATTTAAAGAACTGTATTTTTAATTTTTTTGACATCTATTTTGAAGATATACTTGTACTTGTATGCATAAAAAAGGTGTAATTAAAAAAGATATACTTAAAATACTTTTAACAAATAAATTCGTGGATCTTATTTTTGCTTGCATTTCAAAATTCGTGAAACTATTAACCCAGATATCTCTGAATTTTTTCTTTTAATTTTGGTTTAATTACACACACACACACACACACACACATATATTATATATATATATATATATATATATATATATATTGTTATTCAGAAATTTGTATGACTGTCAATTACTAATTTATTATAATTGACAATTTACCATGTATTGTAGCAATAAAAAATATATAAAATTGTATTTACAGTATTTTGAGTATGTATTTAAATACATACTAGGTCAAAATTGTATACAATATAAGGTCTACTTGTATTTTGGCGAAGTATTTAAATCCTATATGTAAAGTATTTTCCCAACCCTGCTCCAACGTGCAGTGGCTGTTCCTCGGGAGAGGACATGGAGGAATACCTTCTTCATATTAGACCTTAGAAGAATCCTGTCTCTATGACCGTACTTCTTTGGGGCGAGGAGATGGCGCGCTTGCGACACTAGCGCCGTATACGGCAGCGGGCTCTAACTCTGGTCGTTTCGGAGACTATTTGTTATTGTAATACCCGTTACGACTGTTTTATAATATTTCTTTTATGATGGTTAATAAGCTGATAAGTCAAAAAATACTAATTTTATAGGGAACCAAAAAAACAACTTTAAACTAATGCTGTAAATCACTGATTAATGATATTCAAATCAAAACCTACACAACAATAGTTTCATTTCGGTATCAACTTTGGTTAAATATCATGAATACCTGATTTAATTCAGTTAAAAGTTGTTTTTTGCTCTCCTGTAAAATTAAGTGTTTATGATTTATCAGCTTATTCACGGGGATCAAAGATTTAATATATTGCAGTTTTATGGGAGAGACCTTCATTCGTTGTTGTTGATCAGCGTGCATGCTAGCGTTTGGAAAATCATTGTCTGTGGTTTTGTTCGGCAGAATTTTGGCATAATTGAAATGATTGAAGGCGTTGTCATTGTGAACAATACTATTTATTTCAATAAGAGCAGCTTTCGATGGCTTAGCCATCATCATCAGTTTTCTGCTGTCTGGAAGTCACAAAAACGACTACCTGAAACCTGAAAACTGATGATGATGGCTAAGCCATCGAAAGCTGCTCTTATTGAAATAAATAGTATTGTTCAATGAACGCTTCAATCATTTCAATTATTTAAATGTCAACTACAACTCACCACTAAACCAATAGAATTTTGGCAGCTGCAGGCCACTAGGTGAATATTAAATATTCTCTGTAAATTTCTTGAACTTTGGACGGACTTAGAGCACTTGTTATTGGCAGTAGGTGCTTGATTGTTTTGACATTGGTCTGAGTTGGACCTTTCATAATCCACCTCTCCAACACACCGATGCATATCATACCGCACATCTCTGAATTGCGCCCTGTCATGTCGATAAATATCTCGTGGTGCTGAATTTTTTGATAGAATGTCTGAAACACTAGTGCGTGAATGTGACGAAGTACATACCAGCCCTATGGGTTCAAAGTACACAGGAGGAAAGACATCATTACTAGAGTCCAGACATTGTCCTATATGCCTATTTGGTTTCTTTGAATCTAACTTTAGGCGTCTTTTACCATTACCCATTTTTATGCCTGAGATTGCTTCTGCGTGGGTTTTATGGTGTCTAAAAATGTCTATTTAAAGGGTAAATGCCTATTTTGGCTCTCACAGCTTATCGGTGCCTATGTTGATCTTTCAACTGACTTTTTAAAAATAAATTTCGTTGTTTCAATTTATTTTTTGATAGCATTCTTAAAATCACTGTTCGGTAGTGAGCCCTTGCGATAACCCAAGGAAGAGACCCTCTTCGATCTGACGATCGGATGCGAATATGACACCGTGCCGTCTACTCGTATCTATTTCGCCGAATTTCACTAGCGTGATCGTGTAAAAGGATTTCTTTCATCACCCGTGAGATATCTTATCTGTTCCTTACCAAGAACACACCACTGTAACTAACAATGGTAGACTCCGGGTAGAATGACAGCGGAGGCAGAAGATTTGTTCGGTAGTTAATCTTGTACTCTCGAAGTCCGATTCATGCCAGTTCAGTTTGTTTAGTGATCCTGTTCAGTGCGCTTACTATAATGTCGCGAGAAAAGTCATCGAGCAGTGCGTTGCTGAAAGAGTGGATTTGAGGAGAACATTTTACAACTGACGGAAAAGTAATTTTCTTTTCAGTGTTGTGAAAAAGTTGTCAATTGTGACAAAAAATATCATATCTTAGAACACAAGAGCACGGCAACTCAAGCAACAAATTCGGGAAAAATTGAGAAAAACTATTCAACCTTTTCTTCAACAAGTGCAGCCAGAAGATGACGGCAAGAAATAATTCAACAGTGATTTACGCCGTACGGTGATTGCAGTAAATATCCCATTTTCGAAATTTGAAAACCCAAAGTTTAACCAGTTCTTGACGAAGTACTCAAAACATAAAGTTCCTAATGAGTCAACTCTTCGTAAATATTATGCACAATATGACATAACAATCAATGAAATTCGAGACGATATTGGCACTTCGAATTTTGGGTTGTCTGTTGAAACTACAGAGGAGGGCAGATTGCCAATGTTGTCGTGGGCAAAATAGACTGCCATGGTCCTAGTAAACCAAATTTGATTTTGACTAAATCATTAGAAGCTACTAACCATTATACAGTTGCTCGAGTAGTAAGATGCTATACGTATCCTCTTCCCTGACGAAAATAATACGGATGTAAAACTTTTGCTTTTTCTGACTGATGCAGCAGCGTATAATCTCAAATCTGCCCAAAGTTTGAAACTTTTTTATCCGAATATGATACACATAACTTGCACAGCTCATACCCTTCCTCATTTGGCAGGAGTTTGTCGGCATTTCCACGATGTAAACCATTTAATTTCCGCAGGGAAAACAGTATTTCTGAAAACTCCGAGAAGAGTCGCAGCGTTTATGACAGCTTTTCCCAAGACTTCATTACCATCACAACCCCTGTTGACAAGATGGGGTTCCTGGCTTGAAGCAGCTATGTCCTACACGGATAACGTCAAAGAAATATCACAGATTTTTAACGACAACGCAGCAGTTGCCATTAAGGAAGTCAAGGGTGTGTTGTCGTCCCCAAATATCAAAAACCACCTACCCTACATAAAAGCAAATTTTGGACATCTACCCAAAGCGATTACAAAACTAAAGACGAGAGATCTTCTGCTGACAGGCGCTATTGGCATCGTTGGCAACTTTCAATATTGATTGATTGATTTTTTCGTGTTTCCGGGCGCGTTAACTGCTTTGGTCATTAGTCCCGTTAGTGTAGTGCATGTTTTTTCCTCGGGAGATGGCGGTGATCTTCCCCCGCTGGATGGCGAGATCCGGCGCCGACCTCCCGTGGGCTAGTGCGGTTTCCCTTAACCAGGACTCTCCCACCAGCGGAGAACCGCCCCAGTCGGGACAAGCTCTAAGCTCCCGACCGTTCTCCCGGAATATGTGGTAGTGTAGTGCATGTTAGGGTAAGTGTGTGTGTAGGAGGAAAGGATAGGACAAGGAAGAGGAAGGAAAGATCGCGCGCGTTCCGTGGCCCGTGTGGTAGGGTACTGCTCCGGCATTCGCCTGGTGTTGATCGGAGAAACCACGGAAAACTACCAATGAGAGCAGCCGGTCGCTAGAATTGTCCTCCAGAGAGCGATTGAATTCGACCTAGCTGAAAAGCTAGTGTCGAAAATCCTGCCGCCGTGGGTAGTGGGAACCTAGGACGTCCCGGTCAGGCGCTGCAGTAACATCAGTTGATGCACTGAGCTACCGCTACCGGTGCAACTGTCAATAGGTGCTGAAGGAAGTGGGTGGAGAGCTAGGTAAAGCGGTTGAGTTAAAATTTACCTGTGTGTTTAATGGCAATCCAGGCTGGGAAATAATGTCTACAATACCTTCCATTCTTTTGGGAAAACATGAAAAAAACCTATCTACATCTAGAACAGATAGCATCAATGAAATACACCCCTGTAGCTTCATGTGAGATGGAGAGAACATTCTGCCGTTATAAAGTAATTTTGAATGAAAGAAGGACTTTGTTCACTATTGGAAACTTGGAAAAGTTTGAATTGTACACTGTCACACTGAACTATAAAATTAATTTTATAATCCTTTTAATAATAAAAAAGTGATGTATTTGTGTAAATTCTAATATTAAATCTTTTAGTGTGTATATTGTCGGGGTTTTCTTTCTATTTTCAATAAAACTGCTCAATTCCCTGCTTCTATGTTATTAGTGCCTATTCTCTTTTTAAGGTTTTAACCATTTGTCTGCCTATCATTATTAAAAAAGGCTACCCCCCATTCATTATTTTAGTTATTTTTCTGATTAGTGATTACCAGTATCTTCGTATTCTTCCATCTTTTCCCTATCTTCCTCTTTTTCTTACTATAACTTTTCTTGCTTCCTATTTTTAATTTCTCATCTCTTACTCCATCTAATTTTCTTCTCTTCCTTCCTCCTTTTTTTCCCCTCTCTCCTCTCTCTTTCTCTCTCTCTCCACCTTGTCCCCTGATTTCTTCTTCTCTTCTTGCCCCTCCTCCTCTTTCGCCTACGCCTCTTGTTTGCTGCACTTCTCTCCCTTGATGTGGGTCGCGTGGCGAGGAGGGTTAGTGGTTCGAGTGGCCACTTTGTATCGGGCAGCTACCGTTAGTCGGCAACCTTATGACGAGCGCATTGCTTTGCCAGCCGAGCGGTGGCGTGGCCTCGTGACGAAGGGCCTGATTGAGTTGCGAGATACATCGATGTTTCGATACATCGCTAAAGGGTTTTCCATGTCGATGGCAGCATCGATGTTTTAATTGACGAATAAACACGCTATTTTCCTATCCATTTTTAATTACAGTACGTAAAGGTATTGTGACATATCAATATGTGGGACATTGTATTGAGTGACATTTATTGTAAACAGGGTGAATGGTAAGGATAGACATATGTAAATATGGCGGCCTAGCAACGGTGGACGAGTTGTCGTCAAGGTCAACAAACTTCATTGCTTTGAACCAGAGTAGAGGCCCTTGTCGTTCCTACACTACGGGTAATGTAGTTAAAGTGTAAGTTATGTTTAGTGTAAGTTATAATGTAAGCCATTACAGCACATGAAAGAGTGATATGTCGTTAATGAACTGCGTAATTGTCAAACATTCAATAAATAAATTAAAATAAAAAAAGGGAGGGGGCATTGTGCAACTAATGGGCGTCTGTGTCGAGAGGACGGGGGGGTCACGTCTCCCTCATCAAAATACAGTAAACCCTCGTTAGCATGAGCTCGCGTAACACGAATTTCGCCGTAACACGAACAGAAGTTCGGTCCCGGCAAGAGATTACGGTAATACGAGCGTTGTAGCACTCGGATATCACGAATTTTTATAACACGAACTCCGATTCGTTCGGTCGCTTGGAATTCTTGTTAATGAGGGTTTACTGTATTTCCAATATCCAAAAGTTTTATTCTAATTTCGGTTACGAAGTACACGTTACATTCAACATATTACGATTATAATGTTCGTAATATTCCAAGACACTAGTGTCTTGTAGTTTTCTACACCTATAGTAAGGTAGTTTAGTTTTAAGTTTAGTATAAGTTACAATGTAAGCCAGCAAATGCACATGAGATAGTAATTTAGTACTGATCTATGTAATTTCCTACATCTACTCGGCTCTTCGGGGCCACTTTAATTACATTCGTTTCCTTCGCAATTCTTCAAAATTTTTGATTAACGAACGATCGCAAAATATTTCTGTGTACATCATGTTATTCTTTCACAATCTGAATGTTACATAAAGAATAATGAACATCGCTGTAGTCTGGAGTGGACAATTAGTAGAGAAAATGTTCAAGAACGCTTCGGAAGGAAATCTATTCTTAATTTTAGTAGGGAAGTAATTTATAGTGGCCAGGTTGTAGCGGACGGCTCGGTTAATTGTATTTAGGTTGGAGTAAAAATTATTGGAAAGATGGGCAATATGTTTGATGATCGGTGATATATTCAGTTCTTTATGAAGTTGGGCGTTAGAGATGAACCATGGGGCATGTGTTGCTAATCTGAGGAATCTATTTTGTACAATTTGAAGTTTATTAATGTTAGAAATAGATGCATTGGTCCAGATGGGACATGCGTAGAGCATTAATGGTCTGACTATTGCTTTATAAATTGTAATGGCATTTGTTAGGGATAGCCGGCTTTTGGAGTTGTTAAGGCATATGCGAAGAGATCTAAGGCGGTCACTGTCGAGCCGATTTCAGACGAAATTTCGGGGTCGGCCGATTTGGGCTAGCCAAATCCGACCGATACGGATCTTTGCCCGACAATGTTTCCGGACGCTGTAGGAAGAGATAATTCGGGTTTACTATGACCGTTTCTGTTCAGCGACACGTATTGGAACGAATTCGCTACATCGGACGAAAACGTCCGAAGTCGGCCGACCGAAATTTCATCCAAAATCGGCTCCATTATGACCGCCGCCTTAAGAGGTTATTGCTTGTGCCCAAGACTGCTCTCACCCCCCACACACACACACACACACTCCACCCCACCAATGTCACCGTTGATGCCGTCGTTTTCTGATTTTAATGTCGAAGTGTATATTTTTGAATTTATAAACAGCTATGACACAACTTGTTGCATAGTGTCGCCGCATACATTTTGTTAACTTGCACTGCTACGACAAAGTCATGGCCTAAATTACTCTTAAAATTCTGCGGTACACACACTCTTTCAAGTCCTCGCCGTAAATTTTACATGCTACACCCACGCCAATGACGTGGATATTTTTTCAAAGCACCAGTTTTGATAGTTTAATTTCTAGTGCCATGACCTGAATGATCGTTCGTGGGAGCTCGACATGTGAATGTTACGTTCAAAACTAATCTGACGGACTATTCACGAAACCCACTTGCGTAATCTTGACACGTTTTTATCACAATGAGATATGGAAGAACATGTTTTCTTTTATTTCTAGAACTAAAGTGTAAAATTCAATGACAAACTGAAATAGGATTGCAACCTCGTACAGAAATATTTTTTTTATTTATATATATTTATCACATTTATTGCACCCGAGCAGTGGATAAACCACTTAACATGTCTGAAATTGGATACAATACAGTAATTTCAATACAAAAATATTGTAAACAATGATGTTTATATTTTTTTAATACAATTAGATAAATTGTTTAATAGAAATTAACTAGTGGCATGCAACAGCAAAAATGCTACTGAACAAACCACAAAAAATGTTTTTCCAAACAGCAGTAGCGTACTGCTCAAGAACAACAAATAATTTACTCTCCTATAACACTGCAGTAAATTAAATATTGTAACAAAACCGACGCGTTGTCACGAATACTGCAACAATATAGTATAGTATACAAACAGCAGAATTTCCCTCAGCCGTACATTTCAAAATCGGAAAACAAAATCCTCACCACAATAGACTAAAGCGAAAACTACCTCGACAGTTCTTCGACCCTCCTTGATTATCATGCACCCGATGTGGCTTCTCACATTTAATTCACATGTACTCAATATATTCAAGTCTATAAGTTTTCTCAATCAATGTTAATGTAATTCATGTAACATCACTGTATCGTACGCGGATGCTGAGGGCCTTCGGGCTAAGCAGAAATAAATGAAAAAAAAAGAATAGTTCTTTACATAACAATAATATCCAAAAAGTTGCTATTTAATAATGCAACACGTTAAAATCAAATTATTAATGACGTAAGGCCTCTTCCTCAAAGTCTTGCTGTCGCATGACGTTAGCCGTGCCATAAACTGTAATTTTGAATTAAGGCTGTTCGCGAAGAACGCAATCAAATAGTTGCATTTTTTTTAGTAAAAATAGAAACTCTTCAATTGTTTTTGTATTTTCCTCGAGTTCCTGCGTATCCAACAAAACCATACAGACCTCTCATATAGCCCGAGGCTGTATATTTTTTGTTCAATTTCTGCGCGCATTGGAAATTAATGAAATTGAATTAACTGAAATTGTTAATTGAAATAAATATAATTGAACGGTATGTTTTACGAATGAATTAATAATTCGCATTCTCATTCGCGCAAACATTAGGGCTGTATATTTTTTGTTCAATTTCTGTGCGCATTGGAAATTAATGAAATTGAATTAACTGAAATCATTAATTGAAATAAAAATAATTGAGCGGTATGTTTTACGAATGAATTAATTATTCACATTCTCATTCGCGCAAACATTATTAATTTTGAGATCAATTATCCTTTAATTAATTCTGGCATATAATTAGTTAATTCTGGCATATAATTAGCTTTATCCTGTTGCCAACAAAACTCGAAAAGTAGCCACAACAACGACAAATGTCGATACTATTCTACATGCACGCTTTAATCCTCACTTGGAACGAGATTTGTACTCGCATTACTAGCGCTTCATCTGGTTACCTTCTTAAACGTGAGGATTTATTAACATGATTGTATTTGGGGGGTTTAGAATATCCAAAGGATTCTAATCCTTTAGGATTTGGATTAGAATTTCAGGAAGTCCTGCTTCTCGTAATTTGTATTCGCGTTCAAGTCAGTTTGAAATTGATTTGAAAATTAGGGATAGTTGCAAGTGAGACTCAAAGCTAAACTACGTTGAATGAAAACCGAACCTAAAGTTTCCAAAAGGTATGTTCAAACAATGTTTTGGAGAGCTTTCGGGCAGATTTATACAGTATTCTTCATACTACATTTTGGACTGTTTAATACAGTACTCATGCATTTTGTAATTACCCAACCGCCAAGTAAAACTAGTTTTTATTAGGATTCTAATTTTATCTATTCGCTCTACTCCTTCTGTGATTAAAAGTGTACTTTTCTAGTGACCAGTAGAGGCGAAGCATAAAGACGAGAATTATCTACAAAATGTTCTTTTATACATGTCTTGATATCTTCATTGACTACAAATTCTTACGTAATTACTGCTATATTGGTCTCGCTGGACTACGTTATGTTATGTAACGCATCGCAAAACATTATATCTTGCGTGAGGTGTGGGAAATGACCGTATCTGGAAATTTCAAAATAAGCCTAATCATGTGGATAAACGGAACTGTTAGGTCCGTATCAGTGAAGTGTTTAGCATACACAATAATATACTATTATGAAGTAGTTAAGATTGATGCTGCCACTCGTGATGAGCTTCGGAAAATTTCAGGCGTCGTTCCTACAAGCTTTTATGTAACAAATTATTCTCCATTTGTTTGAATCGGATAAGAAATATAGGCAAACATTGCTATATTGAAATAGAACGTGGAAAAATTCAGTTCCTTTAGATATCGAACTTTCGCACAACTCGCAATCGACAACATTGAACATTTTTGTGTCAAATTATTTGATTTTCCCCCCTCATTCAATTTTGATATATTGGAGTGATACTATATTGCATTGATTTCTTTGCTCAGTTTTCGAATCTAAATTTAGACTACCGTTTTACGAGCCATATCTTCGTTTTCGTTGGAATATTTAGTAATCAACAGATTCCTAATGGCCCAGGCGAGGAACAAATGATTTCTGTTCTTGAAAGAAACAACAGCATTTTCTCTCTGCTATTGATCGCCTTTTCTTTGTAATGATAAATATTGATAGAGTTTTTGCAGAGATACTATTTTTGCAATAATACTTTCTGACGGTTCTGACGTTGCACTAAAAAGTCTTCATTTAGTGTTTCGTTTTCCCTCAGTAAAATTTAGGATTTTCTTCCAGTCCAGAGTTAAAAATTGGCAATTTTGTAGTTTGAAGAACGAACGTTCTAGGTTTTCAGTCGTTTGTTCCGTGCTGTTTGAAATAAATATATAGCTTAGTTCTTGCGTCCGAGTTTTTTTAAAGAACGACATTACAATCACGATATTCATAGAGTGTGATCGTCAGTCGTTCTCTATTCAGGCTGTGGTCCGCTTGGAGCCAGCTGTCAAGCAAGTCTTGAAAATGCTCCACCGTCGGTATTCTAATATAACACACAAGGAACAGATGTTGGAAAATTTTCCCTTACAAATAGAACAATAACGGACTGGAATAAGGTACCTGCGACAGCCTTGGAACCCTTTCCTCTAGGTGGTCAAAGATTTAAAAATAAATTAACTAATGATATGTGTAAACTTTATTAATTTAGTAAGTTAGGCTTATTATAACAGTTATTATTTGATTATTATTGTTATTTATATTGATATTATTATTGTCTTAATTACTATTAAATGCGTTCCTGTTCTAAATATATAATTATATTCAAAGTAGTATTGTATTGAAGTGTGGTGACGTGTTGTGCAGTGTAGTGCAGTATAGAAGTGGAGAGAGAAGTGAATTGCAAATGTTGTGAAGTGAAGTGTAATTAAAAAGTCGTGTAGTCTTGTGTTCGATAGTTTAAAATAACTGTGCAGGTCAGCCATAAAATGTATTTGATGCTATTATTGTTAGCATATTATTATTAAAAATATTCAACCATTCGATTATTATTATTATTATTATTATTATTATTATTATTATTATTATTATTATTATGTATTTAAATAATTTAAAGTTACATTGATAAGTAATTTAAAGATAATATTCCTAATTGTAATGTGTAAATTGTAGTGATCTGCCACCAGGTTATATCTACCTACCTGCAGAAATAATAAATATCTATAATACACATAAATTTAACTTTATCATCTGTGCACATCTTCTAGAGTTTCTGTCGGAGTGAATATTTTGTTAATAATTCTTGCCAAAAACGGCCATTTCTTTCTCTATTCAGAATCAAACTTGTGTATGGTTCAGGGTAGGAATCCCAGACTTAAGAAAACGTGTAGAATACACTTCTCTCCGTACCACGTCAGACAGTTTTTAACAGTTTTTGTCGTAAAATAAATTAAATAAAATATATGAATTTTTGTGCTTCGGTTGCCGTCTTCCAACCGCTGATGCTGTTCTCTGCAGACGATACTTTTGACGGATATCATAATACAATAAACCCTCATTAACATGAATGCCAAGGGACCGAAATAATCAGAGTTCGTATCATAAAAAATCGTGTTATCCGACTATTATAAATGTCCTTATTACCGTAATCCCTTCCAGGGACCGAAGTTTTGTATGTGTTACGGCGAAATTCGTGTTAAGCGAGTTCGTGCTAACGAGGTTTGACTGCAGTACAATAATACATAGATCAATTTAAAATGAAAAGAAACTGTACATATCTATTAACCTATGGCATAACATTTATTACTTTACCTAAGCTTACAGTGATACAAAGGTTAAGGAAACCATTATCATACCTCATACGTTCTCTTCTAAGTTTGAAAATATTTTTAAAAAAATCATATAATGTATATTTATTTATTATGCGAGTGGGATGAGGGTTGTTTTTTTACATAGGTTGAATGAGAACACATTTTGAATGAGATGAATATTTGTGAATTTATGGAACATATAAGCAATGTGTTGAATGATGGGATGTAGTTTTACTTTAGTAACTGAAAATTTGATGGCGATGAATTAGTGTTGGGGATACAAATTAGTCCTGGCCTTTTAGGATTTTGTTGAAGTTTGTTTTCGAAGCGTTAATCCATATTGGGCAGGTGTAAGAAACGTCGGCCTTATTATTGTTGTATATAATAGTGCAATTTTGTAAGGGAGGTATTGGTTTCTACTGATAAGTATTTTTAGTTGTTGCAGTTTTTTAGTATTATTTTGGTATCTATGTGCTGTTCGCAAATAATTTTAGTGTCGGTGGAACATTGTCATACTGCTGGATTTTATGCATTTCACGGGAGCTAGGCCGAAAAAGGAAAGAGGATCAGGCCATTTCTAGACCGTAAGAATGAGAGGGATGAAATAACGAGCAAGGAAGGATCGCGGGTAGTCCGCCACAGCAATGCTGATCCGGCATCCGTCTGGAATTAATCGGAGGACATCTCCGAAAAGTCTAACTGATCTGCTCTGGAGCAGCAGGCCTCTAGGATTCCCATCCAGGCAGATGTAGCTTCGTCCCAGCTATAAAGCAAGTCGCGGCAGTGAGCTATCGTCGTCATTCTAACCTAAGTCAGAAGTCTACGAACGGTCCCCAACCGCTGTTGGTGTTCTCTATTCACGATAATTCCAAGAATGAATACCATAATACTCAAAAAGCTTTGTGTGTTCCGAAGCTAGTGGTTGGTTAGTGATTCCGGCCGCGTCAACAGCTTAGGTCATTACTCCCGTTAATGTAGTGCATGTTTTTTTCCTCGGGAGATGGCAGTGATATTCCCCCGCTGGATGGCGAGATCCGGCACCGACCTACCGTCGGCTAGCGGGGTTTCCCCCTAACCAGGACTCTCCCAACAGCGGGGCACCGCCCCAGCCAAGACAAGCTCTAAGCTCCCGACCGGTCTCCCGGAGTATGTGGTAGTGTAGTGCATGTTAATGTAAGTGTGTGTGTAAGGTAGGTACTCTCCGATGGTAGTTTAGCCCAGTTCCGGGCTTGACCTGCCCCACATATATTCACAGTATAACTGGGTTCTGTGAATTTCATGGGGGATGGGTTACATAGTGGTCATGCCCTTTCTAGACCCTAAGAATACAGAAGGAAGAAAAAATGAATAAGGAAGGATCGCGGACTGTCGTCGCCCGCTGCAAAACTACGGATCCGGCATCCACCTGGAATTAATCAGAGGAAACCTCGGCAAAGTCCCGTCAGAGCAGCAGGCCCCTTAGAGTTCCTATTCAGACAGAGGTCGGCTTCAACCCAAGCTACAAAGCTAGTCACTACATTCATCCACCGATGAGATTCGAACCCGGGACCTCCCTTGCTCCCGAGCTTCACGTCCCCACCACATACGCCATCGCAGCTGGTGCCGCGTGTTTTTTTAGTGAATCAATACGATGGGTATTGGCCTGTTGCCCAGTGCCCGTCCAACCGGGCCAACGAGCATCCGGGAGGGAAGGTCCAGCCCAGCGTAGCGTCCTGGGGTAACAAACTACCAATTATTAATCGGCGCGACGCGGGGTGGGAGGGGCGCGCCGGGAGCGGCCAGGATGTTGTGGAAGGCCGTCGCTGGACCTTCCTTCGCCTCCTCTCCTCCAGGCGACCTTCACCCGGCTGGACCCCGCCTCGCCGCGCCTCGCCTCGCCTCGCCTCGCCTCACGACCCTTCCCCTCTGGGCATAGCTCCGGCAGCAGCTCCGTGAGAATCCGCCGCGCCCTACGTCCACCTACTCCCAGCAGGGGAAAGCGCAGCTGATCGACTCACTCACCAACGGCGGCGATGGTGTAGCGGTTAGCGTATCGGACTGCTATACCCAAGTGTGCGGGTTCAAACCCGATCCATGCCGTGGATTTTTAAGGGCGAAAAAATTCTTCGGAGGGGAAGTAAAGCCGGCTGTCCCATGTTAGTACATTTACTGCATGTAAAAGATCCTCAAGCCTAAATGACGCCTCTGAGCTAAATTCAAATCGCCTGTTTCGTCGCCCAAGTAATACCTTCTTTCTCCCATGACTGGTGAAAGGGGTGTAACGAAATTTGCGTGGTCAGACGGAAGAGCAGGCCTGATGGCCTGAGTCTCGCCACGTAAAATAAGGCAAATTCAATTCATTCTCAGAGCAGTGCCATCTGCACTAATAAAAGAGAATTCAACGACATGAAATCGACACCACACCACAAAAAGTGGCGTGTGAATAGATTCGAAATTTTCACAGGCTCTTTTTCACGATTGCCGCAGTGTCATTGCAAATTTCCATACATATTAATATTATATAAATAGAGAAAATAAATAATTTCAATAACATGTTTGTAAATCCACCACGATCATGATTTTTCGGCTGTCGCTAAGAGCAGTTCCAATTATATTTCTCCAAAGATCACTAACGGTGTGGCAGAACTGGTACCTACCTAATAAATTCGCTACAGGCTAGTAGCCGTGGGTAAGTTAAAAAAATAATCTGATTGCAATACACTGTAAATTTATGATAGAAATTTGTAGTATTTTATGAAAATTGAAACCAAATACATTAAAAATAATTGTCTTAAAAACTGTGGTTTATATAACATTTACTTTTTTTACTTATATATTTTTAATACTTAGAGAGGAGAAAAGTGACATTTTATTTTGCGAGTACGAAAGACTGCGACACGAGGCATATCGGCAAAATAAAATCACTTTTACCACGTGTGAAATTCACTGTTTTTTAGACAGCCTTACTCACTTCCATTTTATTTTAATACAGGCATGCAAATTACTTATTTGGGTACTACGATACATTATGGTACATAGTAGTTGATGGGGTCAGACGAAAGTATTTTGTTTTCTTCGTCTATTTCATCGTTTTACTTTTAGAACTAGTGCTAAAAATCTAACTGTTAGTATGCTATGCTGCCCTAAAAGTAACCGATTTATTTAGTGGGTGATAAAAATTTTTGTAAATCCTTGCTACTTTTTATTTAAAAATGGAAGATTTCTTAATCAGTTTCAAGAATCCGCTCATGAATTCAAGTGCCATTAGCAATTATAATTGCAAGAATTTTAATATGCATTTCATCTCTACATAATTTTATTTTGATATATTCTGCTTACTAACGCGTGTGAATCGTTGAAAATGACATCACTTGCAATAATTTAAAATAATTTTCCAACGTTTTACCTCAATTTCGTATCTGAATTAAATATTCATTTTATGTAAATTCGGAAGGCCGGAATCTCGTCGCCCAACTTGCAAATTCATAGAGAATCTGTATATTGAGATACACAGTAAGATGATGTTAGATTACGTAGTGTCATGTAAATAGAAATGGCTTACACTGGAATCTACACGTCTTGCTTCTCACGAATCTTAAAAACTCTCTACTAGCAGTCTGGTGTAATTTTGTCACCCCATACTTGCTATTTCTTGTTACCGTAACGTTCTTCGCGTACCCTAGTCCCCTCGAGTTGGCTAAAGTGCACTTCATCCGGCGTAAGTTCGAAGTATGCGTAGAAGCTGTTGATACTTTGGTTGTTATCCACCCATTTCGGATGATGTGAACATCAATCGGGTAGCTTGCGAATTATACAGATTCGAACATTAGCCATAAAATGTCTATTGTGAACTATAGTGTATGTTTTTAAATTTATAGAATTATCTTTGGATGATTTACTTATTTGAATTCTCACCCAAAATTTCTCCGTTTAGTCCTGTGTCATTGTTTCCTTTTATATTTTGAATGTGTTCACCAGCGTTCGAGAACCCCTAGTTTCGTTTTGAGCACTAGAGACTTTTGTACCTTCCCAAAGACTCTAGTGGTCCGATGTTCTTAGAAAGCTTTTGCTATTTCTCGAACCGAGGGTGGAACAATCTAAAAATACAACCCTATTCCAATGCGGGGCTACACTCTTCCCCATCAACTAAACATATCGCGATTCCTAATTCGATACGATGTGTTTCGCATCGAAACCCACTAGCAACACTGGAGAATACCACGAAAACCTACAACAAACATGCCTTGTTTATCAGAAATTTCATAGGTCAGGATATGAATACGGTCCTTAAATAATCGATGTGATATGGGTTGATCATTGCTATGGATACCGTGGTATCGGTCAATTTTTGCGTATACCGATGCAGTTAGCACAACAAAAATGCCAGAGGATACTCCATGGGCTAATTTTCGCCTGTTCCTCGTTTTTAGATACTTCGTCAGTTGTGGGAGTAAAATCATACGAACGTAACATACAGCGATTAAGAGTTCAGTGAATGAAGGAAGTTAATAATGAACTGTTTTAGTTTACTCGTATAAGAAACAATATACTCTTAGAAATCCTTGATTGAAATACTAAAGATGTGACTTTGTTTGTTAGGATACTACTCAGGCTTTTACCAGTTGTTGATCGTAGAAACCACGGAAAACCACCGATCAAAGCAGCCGGTCGCTAGAATTCTGCTCCAGACAGAATTCCACCTAGCTATGTAGCTAGTGTCGAACATACTGCCACCGTGGGGACTCAAACCTAGGACCTCCCGGCCTGATATACTGCAACGACACCAGTTGATGCCCTGAGCTACCTCAGCCGGTCAGAATCGTTCGTCAAAAGCAGGCCTGTGAAGCGAATCCTGTGTTGTGATACACCTCACCACTGGCTAATCGACTGGAATCCAGATTCCCACGCAGACTTAAAATCCCCATAAGATGATGTATGGCGGTCGTCGATGGTGTAACGGTTAGCGTATCGGACTGTTATATCCACGTCCGCTGGTTCAACAAACCGGATCGATGCCGTGGGTTTTAAAGGACGAACAAATCCTTCGTACGCCTTCCTTCGGAGGGGAAGTAAAGCCGGCTATCCCATTTTAGTGGATTTACTTCTTGTAAAAGATTCTCAAGCCTAAATGAACTTTCTGAGCTAAATTCAAATTGCCTGTTTCTTCGCCCCACCTTCTTTCTGCCATGGTTGGTGAAAGGAGCGTAGCGGAATTTGTGTGGTTTATCTATTTATTTATTTATTTATTCATTTATTATTACAAAAAACATTTATTATTACAATAAACGGTTATTTTACAAAAAACAGTTAAAAACTGCGTATGACGTGCCATGGGGAAGAGTGAATTGTGTGCACATTTTCAAAATTCTGTGATCCCTACACTAAGTCACATACTACTTAAATTTTGGAGAGAAAAAAGAAGCTTCCATGTAATAAAATCTATTTTCAAGGATAAAAAGGCAATACATTTTTGGCTCTAATCCATATTGTTCTTCGGAATAACACTTCCTGCCGCGACAACATGGAAACGATAATTTGAATAACTATATTTCCCACTGAATTCTAGAAGACGTGCACAGAAAATGAAGTTACATTTAGTATGTCCAGAAGCAAAACAAGGGGCCATCTCAGCATTTGCTCAAAGGATCAGGAAAACTGGACGAAAAATCCGATCGAGATGGTTAGACGGAAGAGCGTGACGTGAGTCTCGCCACGTCAAATAAGGCATCAATTCAATTCATTTCTAATTATACGCCCCGCCTCCCGCCTGTGGGTAGGCAAGGAGCCAAGGCCTAGCAACGCCCGCCTCTGACGCCCCAGTTCGCGGCAAGCGCTCGCGTTCCTCGCGGTAAACATGTTTATGGATTTTGTTGACGCCCCCGCGGCGGGCGACCGAAGCGTCAGCGGCGCGGTTTTTGCTGTCTCGTTTGCGGCATAGGAAGCCTCCTCCGCAACGCCCTCCCCGCCCCCCCCCCCTTTCCCCAAGGCGCAAGTTGGGACGTGACTCGCCGCACGCCCAGGCCGCTTTGGCCTTCGGGTGGGATCCGATTGGAGGCTGCTCTGATACGCCAAGCGGAGCTCCGTGTTTTTTTTTTTAATTTTATTTTCATTTTTTATTTACTGCGATTGCTTAGCGGGTACATCGTTCCAGCTGCAGCATCATTCACTGGATTGTCTGAGGGGTGTATCGTTCTGACGGTGCCCGGTTTTCGACCGTAGCTAGACAGTTGTGTCGATATTAATCATTGGAGCAGAATTGTAGCGGCCGGCTGCACTGGTCGGTAGTTTTTCGTGGTTTCTCCGATCAGTACCAGGCGAATGCTGGAACAGTACCCTAACAAACGGGCCACGGACCGCGCGCGATCTTTCCTTCCTCCTCGTTGTTTCCCCTCCTACCCTTTCCCACACTCTTACTCCTTCTTGTACTACACTGCTACATACGTGGGGGCACAGGTGTAACTTAGAGGTTATCCTGGAAGGGGTGGTGCCTTGCTGGCGAAGGTACGTGGAGGGGCAATTCCCGTTCGGTCGGCACCGGATCTCACGTTGCAGCTGGGGAACACCTCCACCTCCTGGAATTCAGCAACTTCTAAAATCTCTGCAGTGCCTCTGACCGGGAGGTCCTAGGTTCGAGTCCTGACGGTGACAAGATTTTCGACTCTAGCCAGAAAGCTATATAGGCCGAATTCCGCTCTGTGGAGAATTCTAGCCTTCGGCTGTTCTCATCTATAGTTTTCCGGCGGTTTTCCAACCAACTCCAAGCGAATACTAGGGCAGTACCCTAACAAACGGACCACGGACCGCGCGCTATCTTCTCAGCCTTCATCTTCCGTGGCCTATTCTTATCCCTTACTTACACACACACACCTACATGCATTACACTACAACACATGGCGGGAGACCGTTCCGCAACCTAGAGGTTGGGGCGGCTAGTGCGGTGCCCCGTTGGTGGGAGATACCTGGTTGAGCGTAAAACCCCTCTACCCGATGGTAGGTCGACGCCGGAATTCGTCATCCAACGGGGGATGACAACCGCCGCCATAGAGGGGGAAAATATGCACTACACTTACGGGACTAATGACCTTAGCACTTGACGCGCCCGGAATCACTAACAATCAATCAACCGGGATTCAGAATGCTGAACTCCTTCGGGACTAATGTTCTCAATACTGGACGTACCTCTAATTAATATGCACCCCGGTTTTTGCCTCCTGTGTCTCGCGCTGTAAGTGCCGTACTCTGGTTCTGTGCACGGGTGAGAATAGGCCGACAGCCTTTAAGCCCATCCTTTCCCTGGACAGCGCTGGCTTACTTATGGCTTACGGCGTGTGAGTATTGGTAGCGTTGGTAGTGTCGGCGGACGTATGCCAATTTGCATCCAACTTTCGCGGTTAAGTTTTTTTAAACCTTCGCGAAAATGCATAGACCGATTGCGTTCCGTAAGGTTTTCCTTGTGAGTACAAGGAAGAGCTCTCGCCTAGGTCTCAATGCTTGAAAGATCGCCCTTTCACTTTCGTATTTGAAGAACTTGGAAAAGTAAAACAGCAAATGCTTCTTTTAACGTTCGTTTTTTCTAACTCTAGAATTGTATTGGTCAGATAGAGTAAAGAACGCTTGTTATTTTGATATTAAACTGCATTGAATGTTCATAATTTGTTGAAATTGATTTTTACATGGGCTGCTTCAGGGAGTAGGGAAAATGGGTGCATGGTCTGCCGTTAAAACTTGCAAAAATGAAATACGTGTATTGTAGTTACATTGCATACTCAGTTTCGAATATTCTGCTACGTTCTCTTGTGATCGAGGATTTCTCTCAACTGGTGCGATAACATCTTTTTGCGTTACTTACTCCACTCGCCTCCACCCCTGTCTCAACGCCCCGACGGGGATGCAGTCGGGTGATGCCATCTCTGTTAGCCAGGGAAGCTGATGTGCATGCAAAATGTCCGCGAGATAAAATTGGGTGATGCCATCTCACTTAGCTAGGGAGCGGATGTGAAGGAAAAATGACCGCGGGATGCAATCGGGTGATGTCATCTCAGTTAGCCAGGTAAGCGGACGGGAAGGAAAAATGACCGCGAGATGCAGTCGGGTGATGCCATCTCAGTTAGCCAGGGAAGCGGATGTGAAGGAACAATGACCGCGGGATGCAATCGGTCGATGTCCATGGTGAGTCGAAAGCTTCTTAGTTCACAAAATGCTAACCATGAGATAGGGTTCACGCAGTTGTTCCAAAGACTCTAGTTACGGATGATAAGAAGGGATGTAAGGGGGCAGGAGGCGGAGAGAGCGGTACAGACCTGCTTGGACCCTGAGGGGCAAAGAGTTTATTATTATTATTATTATTATTATTATTATTATTATTATTATTATTATTATTATTATTATTATTATTATTATTATTATTATTTATTCATTCACAGTTCACTGGTACATAGATTGTAGTCATACAGATACAATACATCAAAGCATGACAACAATAAAAATCAACAGTAATAGACTAATAAAAATTTAACATTTATAATATTGCTAATGTTAATGTGATTAAAATAGCAACTAAACACACTCATTACTTCCCAAGAATTTTCGGACCAATGTGCACGTACAAAGTATGACACATTTCTGGATATTTATTATGGCATTTTTATTTATTTTCAGCGTTTCTAGTGAATTCTTTAAAGTTTTCGGGATGACGCCCGTTGCTGAAAGAACCACGGGAACAGTTTTGATTTCCGAGATGTTCCATTGCTCCTTCACGACATGTGCCAGTTCTTTGTACTTCTGGATCTTCGTATGATATGCTGTAGCGAGATTACTGGTGTCCACAACTGCCATGTCTACAAACCATACTTTCTTCTCATTTTTATTCCAGAGTGTTATATCCAGTCTGTTATGATGTACTGTACGGTCCGTCAAAATACTACGATCCCAGTACAATTTATAGTTATTGTTTTCTAGTGCATTCTTTGGGATATACTTGTAGTATGGTGTATCATGGCATGGTGCTAAACCACAGATCTTGACGAGTTGGGCGTGGATAATTCGACCCACCATATCATGCCTGTTCTTATACTCCGTTGGGGCGAGTACACTGCATCCTGCTGTAATATGTTGAATTGTCTCGCCGCGTTGGCCACAGGCCCAACAGTTATCAGAGGTCATCTCTGGATCTTTGATGACATATTTGAGATAGTTTCTGGTTGCAATGACTTGATCTTGAATGGCAACCATGAACCCCTCAGTCTCTGGGTAGAGATATCCAATGCTGAGCCATTTGTACGACATGTCTACGTCTACATTTGGATTGGCTATTTCAGCTGGGTATCTCCCATGGATTGCTTTGTGCTTCCAGAGATCTATCTCTTGTTGGAAAGAGGGCTGTTGAAGTTCTATATTAGCTTGATTGAGACTCAGAGGTGTATAATTGTAGTCCGCTTCAAGTACCACTTTGTGTAGATGAGAAGATAACGCTTTCTTCCTGAAGTATTATTATTATTATTATTATTATTATTATTATTATTATTATTATTATTGTATATGATGAAGTTATGACAGAACTCATATAATTTTTCACATGGGATTCCCGAAGATGTGAAACACCTAGGTACAATTACATGGCGAAAACAATCATTCCTTACGCAAACTCAATCCCACTGCCGCTTACTTGGTCGTTGCTCCTTACATTCGAGGCCGGTAGAAGACCTGCTTTTGTTCCTGATAGTGAGACTAGATTTACAGAGCATGATGATTACACCTTGGTAATTGGCGGGGAAAGATGGTGGCTCACGCGTCTTTTATAAGGTTGAAGCTCACGGGGATGTGTTCGTCTCATAGCTGTTTACATCTTTGCAATTGCAAAATGACGAGGATCATTGACAGCAGGGTAGGTACCGATTTATCTTTTTGCAATCATGTGTGCGCCTGGAGGGTAGGTACCGATTTATCTTTTTGCAATGATGTGTGCGCCTAGAGGGTAGGTACCGATTTATCTTTTTGCAATGATGTGTGCGCCTGGAATCACCAGCGTGCCACTGGAATTGCAGTCGCTTCTAGTGCTCCTTTATGTTTCATTGTTTGGACGTGGGAGCCATCTGTGCTTGTCAAAAAAATGGAAGTGCGCCATCAAACCGACTGTTTTCTTTACTGTTTTTCTCACTTTTGGGAAAACAGTGAGGATGAAACACATCCCAAGCTCATCGCGGACACTGGTGAGGTGAGCCTCTGGTTGGTGCAAAGAATATTGTGTGTGTGTGTGTTTGTATATCATATATATCAAATATACATATATATATATATATATATATATATATATAATATTGCACGCACTCAGTGCTACACCTGATACCGTGTCAGTCAAAAAGTCAGGTCCAGTTTAATAGACAAAATGGAAGACATTTTCAAGCATTCTTCGCGGTCTCCATTGAAGTGACGTTTGCCGAAATGGTGTGTTCGCCTGGACCCATCAGCCAGCCACCGAAACTGGGGAAGTTTCTAGTCGTCCTTTACGCTTCATTGTTTGGGCAGTGGAGGGCAGCAGCATCAAAGAGCGCCATCAAACCGTCTTGTTTGTTTGTCATTTTTTCACTTTTGTGAAAACCGTGAGCATGAAACACGTTGCGAGTTCATCGCAAACACTGCTGGTCCCGAGCCCAAGTTGTCGCGATGACTCTCAGAGTATTGCGGACACTCAGAGCTAAACCTGAGACCGATTGAAGTTTGGTCGAGGTTAATAAACTAAATCAAAGACATCCCCAAACATCCCTCACAGTCTCCATTGAAATGTTTGCAAAAGGCTGCAATGGTGTGGTCCCCTGGACCCACGAGCCTGCCACTGAACTGGAGGCATTTCTAGTTCTCTTTCACGCTTCATTGTTAGTGCATGGCAAGCCATGTAGGGCTTGTCAAAAAATCGAAATTCTCCCTCAACCTCACTGTTTTTATTTCGTTGTTTTGTCCTTTTTGTAAAAACCGTGAGTTTGAAGCTCATTCCGGACTCGTCACCAGCGCTGGTGTGCTGGTCCTCTGATAACTGTCAAGATATTACACTTACGCAGTGCCGAACTTGCGATCGTTTGAAATCAGATGGAGGTTAATAAACAAAATCAAACACATCCACAAATATCCTTTGCTGTGTATATTGAAATGGTTGATTGATTGATTTTTCTTGTTTCCGGGCGCGTCAACTGCGTCGGTTATTAGTCCCGTTAGTGTAGTGCATGTTTCTTTCTCGGGAGATGGCAGTGATTTTCCACTTGCTGGATGGCGAGATCCGGCGCCGACCTACCATCGGCTAGTGGGATTTCCCCCTAATCAGGACACTTCCACCAGCGGGGCACCGCCCCAGCCGAGACAAGCTCTAAGCTCCCAACCGGTCTCCCGGAATATGTGGTAGTGTAGTGCATGTTAGTGTAAGTGTGTGTGTAAAGGGAGAGGATAGGACAAGGAAGAGGTAGAAAGATCGCGAGCGGTCCGTGGCCCGAATAGTATGGTACTGCTCCGGCATTCGCCTGGTGTTGATCGAGGAAACCACGGAAAACTACCGATCTGAACAGCCGGCCGCTAGAATTCTCCTCCAGACAGCGACTGAATTCGACCTAGCTGAAAAGCTAGTGTCGAAAACCCTGCCGCCATGGGGAGTGGGAACCTAGGACCTCCCGGTCAGAGGCGCTGCAGTGGCATCAGTTGATGCACTGAGCTACCGCTCCCAGTATATTATATTGAAATGACGTTGACCGGACGCTGCAGTGGTGTGCTCGCCCGAAGCAGCCAGCCTGCCACTGAAACCGGAGTCGTTTCTGTTTCTCCTTTCTGCCTCATTGTTCGGGCACGGGCAGCCGTCGCGGGCTCGCCAGCGGCATGGAAGCGCGCCATCGAGCCCACTGTTTTCCTTTGGTCGTTTTCTGCCCTTCGCGAAAAGCGTGCGCCCGAGCCGGGCTGCGAGCACGTCCGTCGCCAGCCGGGCGGCGTGGGGCGGCGGCCCCGCTGCCGGCGTGCAACCCGAGCGGAGCGTTTGCGGCTGGGACGCGGGGGCGGGGGCGTGCCGTGCGTGCCCTCTGGCGGCTGCCATTCGAGCTGCCCCCGACCCCGTTGTGGCGGGACCCCCATGCCCCCCACCCCCTTCTCCCGCTGGGGGCACGCGGCCCGTGACCCTGGCTGTCGCACCGGGCGTCTTTCTCTCCGACCACTCCTCGTGTAAGTTCTTTGCTGTTTATTATTGAGCATCTCCTTTTATATTTTTTTTCTCCTACCTTTTCCCCTTTGTCTCTTCTTTCTTTTTTCTCCGCTTCTCTTTCATATTCTTCTCCTTAATCGTGTTGTGCTCCTTAGTTTTCTTTTTCTGTTGGGCTGCACTTTTTTCTTCTCTCCTCGTCCTCTTCTATTGTCGCCTTGCTTCGTTCTCTCTTGCTCTACTCCTTCTTCTCGGCCACGGCGGTCGTCGATGGTGTAACAGCGAATCGAACTGTTATACCCAAGTTCGCGTGTTCAAACCCGAACGATGCCGGGGATATTGAAGGGTGAAAAAATCGTTCGTAAATCTCCCTTCGGAGCGGACGTAAAGCCGGCTGTCCCGTGTTAGTAGATTTACTGCATGTAAAAGATCATGAAGCCTAAATGAAGCCTCTGAGCTAATTTCAAATCGCCTGTTTCTTCGCCCAAGTGCTACCTTCTTTCTCTCCTGGCTGGTGAAAGAAGCATAGCGAAATTTGCATGGTCAGACGGAAGAGCAAGCCCCATGGCCTGAGCCTCGCCACGTAAAATAATGCATCAATTCAATTCTCCTGATACCATATCTCCAAGATGTAGGTGATGAAGGAGAGACTTCATTCTCGGCTTTGCTCAGCAATAGTAAAATGAATGCTTTTCGAGAACTGCGAAGTCAAAATATGCGCGGCTAGGCGAGCCCGCAGTCGAGACGATGTTGATTGCCTTTCTCATTTCTCAGGTGAAGGAGCGGGTGAACCCGCCTTACCTCCCCCTCTCTCCCCGTCGCTGGTTTACTTATAGCGTTTTCCATTCGTTGCACTGAAACCCACCCTAGTGCAGGGCAGAAACGTCATCGCTCCGCAACAGTGCTGCCCCACACGCGTGAAGGGCAGCTACGAATGAAACGGATTCCGGAACTGAGTCAGTGCTTGTTCGCTAATTATACACAGCTGTTCTTGGTCAGTCACACTGATGGGACTCGAAAAATTAAATTTTTTAATTATGATCATAGTTATAATTGTTATGAAGTCTTTTGGTCATTCTTACTTCTTAATAATTTATGAATTAACGTGTGATTTCTTTATTTAAAAACTACGAAAACTTCAAATGCGTATGTGTCAAAAATTTCATTTTTCGATATTTGTCAGTGATCGATATAAGACACAAGGTTTTGAACCGAAAGGCTTCTGCAGAATTGTTTGGTTATTGAAAACCTTAAAAATATTAACATACATATGAACACTAGCTTTTCAGCTAGATCGAATTCAGTCACTGTCTGGAGGAGAATTCTAGCGGCCGGCTGCTTTGATCGGTAGTTTTCCGTGGTTTCTCCGATCAACACCAAGCGAATGCCGGAGCAGTACCCTAACAAACGGGCCACGGACCGCGCGCGATCTGTCCTTCCTCTTCCTTGTCCTATCCTCTCCCTTACACACACCTTACACTAACATGCACTACACTACCACATATTCCGGGAGATCGGTCGGGAGCTTAGAGCTTGTCCCGGCTGGGGCGGTGCCCCGCTGGTGGGAGAGTCCTGGTTAGGGGGAAACCACACTAGCCGACGGTAGGTCGGTGCCGGATCTCGCCATCCAGCGGGGGAAGATCACCGCCATCTTCCTAGGAAAAAAACATGCACTACATTTATGGGAGTAGTGACCTAAGCAGTTGACGTGCCCGGAAACACGAAAAAATCAATCAATCAGACGGAAGGATCGCGGGTTCGAGTCCTACTTCCGTCATGGGTGTGTTTGTATATGTCTGTTTGTGTGTGCCGTCCATCCATCCTTCATTGTCATCATCATTCCATCTTCCATACCCCCAGGACTAACAACCCTGGGGTATAAAAGTCGAAATAAGCCTAATGCCTCTGATTGATTTCATGCAAGACTTGCAACGTGATAATTGATACTGAGCCCGTACAAGTGCATGTATACGTGGTCCAAAACGGCCGATTCGTGAGCAAAAAACAATGTTAATGATAATAACAGTACCCAGGGAAGTGGTTCTGTGCGTAGCGCACTGACTTTACAGTCACGAGGCTCAGGTTCGATCCCCAGGCTGTCCATCCTGACCAGGGTTTTCGTGGTTTCCCTCTGTCATACAGGTGAATGCTGGGATGGTTCAAAAAGGCCACGATCACCTCTCATCATGATCCTAACAATTCATAATTCAACGCTTAGCACCCTTGTCTTACGAAAAGATATAGCCGAAAAGCTGATCTTTTAATAACACAAGTCTCCTCCAGGATAGAATATCCTGCTTCGGAAGAGAAAAGTGTAGCATATTCAGAAATGGACGATACACAAGCAACAACCTGAAGTACAACAACAACAACAACAATAATAATAATGATAATGATAATAATAATAATAATAATAATAATAATAATAATAATAATAATAATAATAATATGTTGTGCCGTACGATCAAAACGTCGTAACCAAGGAGGCAGAGAAACAACTTAAAAAGTTTAATTAATAAAAATTAAAGGGTTTGGAATTCGGGATAGCAGAATGTGGGGCGTAAAAGCACAGGTCGTCCCGATAGTAATTGGAGCTCTGGGATTTGTTCCACAAAATTTGTGTAATAACTTGGGTTAATTCCCAGATAATTCAAAAGACAGGGAAGCGCAAGACATTGCTTTGTTGGGAACAGCCCACATTTTCTGCAAAGTATTGAAGAGCCACCGTCTGTTCCTAGATCTGCTCTTTGTGAAGCTGGTTGCAACTCGGAGTGGACTGTATTATAATCAACCGACTAGTAACATCGTTAGCCTTGAATTAGAGGAACAATAATAATATTTTAATGCATTGGATGCCTTTGGTTTTGAATACTTGAAGAGTCCACGTCAACAGAACATTGTCATTTTCTGTAATGTTTGTCAGTTCGAAATGTCTTTTTTTTGTGACTCTGACAAGTGTGGGCACTTTCTAACCAGTACGCACGTGTTTCTTGCTACTTTCTATACGCATAGTGTATTTACAGGAACACTATTATGCAATATCTCGGCTGATAAAGTTTGTTCTTTGAGGACATTCTAAAAATTTTTATTTTCCAATTGTGAAATGAGGGTTGAGGTGTTATGTAATCGCCAGTACTATAGTAGTAACATTTGATGACGTTGACTTTTGTATTACTTACAATATTATCAATATTATAAGTAATATAATAATTTTACTTATTCCTGAATATGTCTGAATTAGCCTAATGTTGTAATACTTCTAATACCTTTTTAAATGATATCGCAATATTGAACATCATCGTAATCACACAAAAAAAATGAAGGAAACCTCACTACAATCAAATGTCCCCTTTATTTGTCGTTTGCTCTGAAAGTTTCATTTCGTTAACGAATTGGTAATGGAACTTCGCTGGCATTTGGTGGAGGTCATCGGTCTTTGCGTCCTTTGCGCTCCCAGTGGGAGGTCGGTGAACTTTCAGGAGCCACACGTCTGCAGATGAGGTATGACGAGGCGATGACACTTCGCTCTAAAGGTAGCGTCCCCCGAGTTGTATCCAAGGGCGCGGTCGACGCCTTTCAATAATGGATCACCGGCGGGCGATATCCATAATGCGATGGAAATGGATGACGAAAGGCTGACGGTAATTGCGCCCATCAAACGTCGTTACTCCCCGTGTTTGCGAATTATACAACTGACTCGCGTGCTGTATAAGCGGAAGGTTAATAATATTTTTTGTTGCATCAAACCTTGTAAAGGTGACGTTCATTTCATTCAATGTGATTCGATTGATTGATTAGTGCTACCGAACGCGTCAACTACTGAGGCCATTAGTTCCATAAGTGTAGTGCATGTTTTATCGGGAGGTGGCGGTGATCTTCCCCCACTGGATGGCGAGATCTGGCACCGACCTTCCGTCGGGTAGGAGGGCTTTCCCTCAGCCAGGTATCGTCCACCAACAGCCAGGACAAGCTCTCTGCACCCGACGTGTCTCTCGTCATGTGTGGTAGTGCAGTGCATGTAAGTGTAAGTGTGTATGTAAGGGGCGAGGATAGGACAAGGAAGAGGATGGAAAGATCGCGTGCGGTCCGTGGCCCGTTTGTTAAGATACTGCTCGGGCATTCGCCTGGCGTTGAGCGGAGAAACCACGGAAAACTACCAATCAGCGCAGTCGACCGCTAGAATTCTCCTACGGACAGCGGCTGGACCCGACTTAGATACAAATATGTGTGTCTAGTTTCGAAACTCATTCCATCGTCGGGACTCGAACCCTGACCTGCCGGTCAAAAGCACTACAGAAATATCAATTGATGCCATCAGCCGCCTAAGACGGTGCATGTGATTCGACTACACAACGTTTTATTTTTTTCTACTCAATTTTTAGGCATGCCATAAGAATTCTCGAGTAATTAAAAGTAAATATTTCTGTAATATTCTCGAAATGTATTCAATGACTCGAAAGAAGTTCTTCAATTATGTATCATCGGCGGGAGATATCCATTCGCGAATGGAAATGAATGACAAAAGACAGTCGGTAATAGGGCCACATCTCAAGTCTTTTCTCAATGATTGCAAATGGTGTAATGACGTGGTTTGAAATCGTATTTCAAGAGTCGTTTGATTATTCTAATCATCACTTGCATTGCGAAACCAGGAGTCAGCGGCGCTTGCTGATTGGAGCATCATCATCATCCTCATCAATATCGATTATTGTTTTTTTCGTAAGTATTTGCACATTAATTTTCATTTGTCCTGCATCTCCTGAGATGCCTGTATTGTCTTAATATAATCAGATCTTCTCTTCCTGTCCCTCCGGTCCTCACTCATTGAATGCATTGCTCAACCCAAAACGCGTACCTATTCTCAATATGCTCTCTCTCTCTCTCTTTCTCTCCCTCTTTCTCTCCCTCTCTCTCTCTTTCACTCTCTCTCCCTCTCTTTCCTTCCCTCTCCCTCTCGCGATCTCTCCTCTCTCTCCTTCTCTCCCTTTGTCTCTTCAATATTTCTCTCTTTCTTTTCTCCGTCACTCAAAAGATGTTCTATCGTGTTCATGTTTCTTTTTTCGACCCACGAGCCTTCTTTTTATATTTGCTGGTTTAGAACATCTTTATTTCTAATCTTTTCTGTGAATTTGATCTTCCGTCCTTCTAACTGACATTTCTTCCATGTTCGGACCCCTACTCTTTTCCGCCCCCTTCCATCCATACGGACACTCTACACGACTTGCCTCCACACGGACACTCCATACATAAGGATACATGCGGACACTCCAAACAAATCAACGAACAAGTCTCGTTTATAAACCCATTTTCATTTGAGAGCAATATAAATTTTCTATTCTTCTTGCCCGCCAGATTAAGAATTTCAGTTATTTTTTGTTTCCTTCAAGCCAACCCTATTATTTTGTGTGAAAGTTTTGAAATACTCGTTTCCAATTATCCGAATTAGACCGATTTAATTTCCAATTATTCAAAGGGCAATGAACCACACTTCACTGCGTTAGACACTCATTTTGTTTCTCCTTCATCACACGCATTTAATGAAAGTTGCAATTTGAATTTTCTAAGAAAATGGTTTTGGACTATTTGGAGCCATTTAGATTCAGTTTTCTCCAAATATATCTACCCAGCAAATATGGTACGTGGGCCAATGCTACTAAAAACATATACCATTTCCTTACCACATACCTTCTCTTAATTAGGAGAAATGAAAAGGCCGATGTTCCTTCTAGACCTATTAAGGTCTGGGGCAAAATGTTCCTCGACGGCAGTCATCAGATAGTGGAACAGCAGATGAGTTGCATATCCGCATCGGGAGATGGTCTCTCACTAATTTTGTTTCTGCTTCATCACACGCATTTAATGAAAGTTGCAATTTGAATTTTCGCCGAATGTCCGTATCGCAGAAGCAAGGAGTTTCCGGGAGACGGATGTGGTGGCGCTGGGCTGATTCCAGTTCTGCGTAAAGGCACGATGATTACATGCGTTGAGGAAGGTCATGGCAATGCAATCATTGTGCGTAACATTACGTACGATGGAAAACATACACTCGTTATACACAGTTTACTTCATTTATGACGCTATTTTTTTAGCCATCTTTGTTCGTCACCGTGACGCCAATTTTTTTTTAAAATTTATGTAAGTTTTATCATCTTTTAATAGATTTATTAACGGTTTTTACTCGTATGTTCAGTGTGAATATGAGTGATTCATAGAATAATTTACTAAAGTAGATAAATGCAGGAATGTGTGTAGAATACAGTAGTGTTAGAATATATTGGAGAAACGTGGAACCGTTTCCAGAAAAAAAAAAAGAAGTTATTTGAATTTAAAATGCGAGTATATTCATGTAATTGTTCCACTGGAAGAAGGTATTTGTGAGTTCTTCAAAAGGCCACTGAACGTGACATTAAAATCTATTTGAAACTAGTTGTAGTTGTAGTTTTATATGCAAACGAGAGGTCCATCTTATATCATATTATCCGGGATTCTTTATTTAAAATATAATACAATACAGAAGTGTGAAAATTACTAGAATCAAAACATTTGTCACTATAGTGCCTTTGAACGAAGGTCCTAAAATTCGAGTCCGCCCGTAGGCAGGCAAGATTGTTATGCCGAATTCAGGAAGAGAATTCTAGTGACCGTCTGCTCTGTTCGGTAGTTTTCAGATTCATTCAGTAGTTTCTCCTGTCAATACCAGGCGAATGCCGAGGCAGCATCCTAATAAACGGGCTATCCACTGCGCGCAATCTTTCCTACCTCTTCTTCGTCATATGCTCTCTCCTTTGTTACACACCCAGGCACTTACAGACACTGTACTACACTGTCAGAAATTTCTGCATTACTTTTAATGTAAAAGTACATTAAAGTAATTTTCATGTACGTAAATTAAATTTAATCTACACGTACTGTCACTTTTATGTACATGTACATTAAATTTAATGTACGTGTAAAATTAAAGTTAATGTACACAAGTAAGTTAGCATCCGTACATTAATTTTATATTGATTTTAATTTAGGCATTACATTTAATGAACAGGTACATTTGTAATAAAATTAATGTAAGTCGTACATTAAATCTACATTACATGTAATGTAATTTCTGACAGTGTATCACACGTGTTAGCAGATTAATCGGGAGCTTAGAGCTGGGGCGGTGCCTCGCTGGTGGAAGATACCCGGACAGAGCAAACCACTAGTCGCCGTATAGCTCAGCGCCGTGTCTCACCATCCCGCGAGGGAAGAACACCGTCACATCTCGTGATAAAAACGACGAGACAACGACCACAGCAATTGACTCGCCCGGAAACACGAGATAATCAGACAATCAATGAAAACATAATAAGTCTCGTTCACTTTGGAGCCCGAGTGGGGTATCTTTCCAGACAACTGACAGTTTTGTATATCGTAGGAGTCGTAATCAATCAGCACCAGTACAAAAAGTTCTAGAAACACAACTTTAAGATCAATTACTGCTGTGACTTCCTAATGGAAATTTTGTCTTCATGGACAGACCATTTTATCCAGACAAGTCAATAAAAGAATATTCTCGTATGAAGTTAATGTAAAATACGTTGCTGTGGTCTGGAAAGAGACGAGATATGAAACCCTTTAAAGAATCTATCATCAATTAATTATGAAGTAAAAATTGGAGAAATGCTAGATGATAGAATGATTTAGCAAGGGTTGAGCACATTTAGCACTAGTTGAGGAGCTCAACCAGATGTAGGAAAATGATAATTTTATGTGAAGTTCTCCTAGAAAGAACGAGAAAATGTTTAATGCAGTTGGTAGTGGTAAGGGCTTGCAAGCAAAATATTGATTTATGCAGAATTGACAGATCTTGTTGTCCTTAACATTGTGGAAACACCATTAACGACTATTTTGTGGACAATCATTTATTAATTATAAATAATATTAAAATATAATTGTTAAGTTGAGTGGTCAAAGAAATGTAAAACACCTGAAAGTTTATCATACGCCACCGGCCATACAGATATTTTAAATATTTATTATTTAAAGCACTCGAAAGACGAAAAAGCAGCGAAGATGCGAAGTTTGAAACCAGACATGTGAGTAATTCGAGGATTCCGAATGTTCAGAATTGTAGTTGCGAACTGCGATTTTTCTCTGCAAAACATCGCGCGAAGGACAACAGGAACGGGAAGGACTGATTAGCAGAGACCTTGAGGTCGCGATACGCTACTGCAGTGGCGGCTATCAGCGCAGGCTATTTTCGCGCGGGTTCCAGAACGTTCGCAGGCTGCCGCCGAACAATTTCTTTCGTGGACAAAAGAAGTCGTGACTTTCAACGCCGTAAATGAGCGGAAGTTTTGGAAAAGGCTAGAAGCATGCGTACAGTATGCGCCGCCCTCCTGATTTCGAAAGGGAGCCCCTACGTAATGAAACATTTTATTTTTGACTCATACGTTATTGTTTGTTATTGCCGTTGATACGGAGCTGGATATGTACTTACATGGATCGAGAGGGTCTTGGTGACGAAGGAAATATGAAAAGTCGAATATTGATACCGGGAGCGGTAGCTCAGTGCACCAACCGATGTCACTGTAGACCCTCTGACCGGGAGGTCCTAGACTCCCACTCCCCACGGCGGCAGGATTTTCGACACTAGCTTTTCAGCTAGGTCGAATTCAGTTGCTGTCTGGAGGAGAATTCTAGCGGCCGGTTGCTCTGATCGGTAGTTTTCCGCGGTTTCTCCGATCAACACCAGGCGAATGCCGGAGCAGTACCCTACCAAACGGGACACGGACCGCGCGCGATCTGTCCTTCCTCTTCCTTGTCGTATCACCTCCCCTTACGCACACACACTTACACTAACATGCACTACACTACCACATATTCCGGGAGGCCGGTCGGGGGCTTAGAGCTTGTCTCGGCTGGGGCGGTGCCCCGCTGGTGGGAGACTCCTGATTAGGAAGAAACCCCACTAGCCGACGGTAGGTCGGCGTCGGATCTCGCCATCCAGCGGGGGAAGATCACCGCCATCTCCGGAGAAAAAGCATGCACTACACTAACGGGACTAATGACCAAAGCAGTTGACGCGCCCGGAAACACGAAAAAATCAATCAATCAATCAATCGAATATTGGTACATATTCTCTTACGGAGGTAATTATGGGAGCGAAATGAATAATGACAAACTGATTCAGGTTAACATCTAGTTAATTATAAATAAGTAAATCTGAATCAATAAAATTGGGTAAAAATAAAATTATGTGCCACGGGCGTTAACTGGTTCTAATGATCTGGGGCATTTTGTCGCCGCTCGATCATTAGAACCCTGACAACGCCCATGGGGCGTAAATAACTATTATTTCTGTAAATATAATATATTTCTTATTTGCAAGCGGACAATCTGGGGAATTGATTCACGACATTTGGGAGGATGGTCTCCGAATTAACTGGCAACCTGTAAATAATTCAACATCAGTTCAATTGTACGTGTTTAATTGTGTCATTAATTTTTGAGTTCCATTTACTTGTAGTGCGTGTTATTTATTTCCTAGAAAACTATGTTGTACGTAAATAAAAAAGTTAAAAGAGCGGAAACCTCTTGTTTTTGGTGGCACACACCCATGGTCTTTGTATGTGAATAATCATAGATACTGTAGCGATTACTGGAAGATCTCACGCGTCCGGAAGAGAAAATGGCGCATGTGACTGCGGGGTCACAATTTGTAGGTTCAAATCCCTCGCGGATGATTATTCCTTGTGGTTGTCGCGGGGTAGACGAAATCACCACGATTTATCGTAAATAATTATTAAACCTTTATCGAGAATCATTTCAGAATTACTTCGGAAAGTCGAGTTCTGTTTAGAATGGACCACATAGTGTTTGGAATAAGGCTCTGGAACGGAAAGATGGATGAATTGCCAGGAGTATTAAGTTTTACCCAATAAATTAATCCCTACTTCTGAAAATTCACCAATTACGAAAAAAAAATTCAAAGCAATTGTACGTTCAAAATTACGTCTCTCATGAACCGTTGTTATAATATTGAATTTCCTAATTTACGTCAGTCTTCGCAGAATTTTGACATTAAGAAGATTTGTTTTTGCGAGTTACAGATGCTTGTAATACATTTTTTGAAGTGCGTCGTTGTCGACTTTTATGAGGAGTTGCAAGAAAAGTGAACGAAAAAATAAGGTAGTAGAAAATCTGAGATTGTAAATCGCGTTTCTTCCTAGTAATGGGTATTCTATTGGACAAACCGATGCCCAAATGTGGTTAAAAAATAAAAAAAAAAACGATTGTCGAGAAACTCGTGGAAGATGAAAATGTAAATAAACTTGCAATGGCTTGTGACATTCACGCAATAACTCGTGCCGATATAAGCGGCATATTATACTGTATTGTGAATGTTTATGACGAATAAGATTGCGCGTGTGCCGTTTTACAGAATTCTGATGTAACATACGACCGGCTGCTGTTTTCGTCTTCTTCAAAATGCTGAATATGGAAAAAGATCGGAAAGGAAACTGAAGAATTGAAAGACCTTTGTAATGGCCCACGTGCTCACGGATCAAGGCCATAATTCACAATGTTTGCTTTCTAATGCGCAGTCAGAAATCTTTGCGACTCCGTGTGTGCTTCGGGGTTGGAACTTCGGTAGGGATGCGATTGATTTGATTTGATTTTTTCGTGTTTCCGGGCACGGCAACGGCTTTGGTCATTAGTCCTGTTAGTGTAGTGCATGTTTTTCTCGGGAGATGGCGGTGATCTTCCTCCGCTGGATGGCGAGATCCGGCACTGAGCTACCGTCGGCTAGTGGGGTTTCTCCCTAACCAGGACTCTCCCATCAGCGGGGCACCGCCCCAGTCGGAACAAGTTCTAAGTTTCCGAGCGGCCTCCCGGAATATGTGGTAATGTAGTGCATGTTAGTGTAAGTGTGTATGTAAGGGGAGAGGATTGGACAAGGAATAGGAAGGACAGATCGCGCGCGGCCGTTTGGTAGGGTACTGCTCCGGCATTCGCCTGGTGTTGATCGGAGAAACCACGGAAAACTACAGATCAGAGCAGCCGGCCGCTAGAATTCTCCTCCAGACAGCAGCTGAATTCGATCTAGCTGAAAAGCTAGTGTCGAAAATCCTCCCGCCGTCAGGAGTCGAACCTAGGACCTCCCGGTTAGAAGCGCTGCAGTGACATCAGTTGTTGCACTGAGCTACCGCTACCGGTACAATACAATACATTCGATGTTTGTATAAAATCATAATGTATTTAACATCGAATTTTTAAGCCGATGTTTTTTAACATACATGTTTTGTGTTCACTATTCTTCGAAAGCCTCTTGATATAGGGAAACATTTCTCCGTTACTATTTGAAAATGCACGGCCTATGAAAGCCTCTATATATGCTCGTGCGATTCCTGTCATTATTCAAGCGGAATAATAATTATTTTGTCTTTTATGACGAAAGTATTTAGCGAGTTATACTATTTTCACCTGAATTATATTATTTTAAGATCGAACGCAGATATAAACAGTGAGCCAGGACAATAAATATATACAGAGAAAGATTAAAAACGAAGGATTCGTTCTTTATTTGTTACTGAAGGATTATATGATTATCTCATGTATCATTAATTTTTCGTTGGGTGTTGTTTAGCGAAGATTCGTAAGAGTAATTTTTCAAAAGATGGAATTGAAACAGAATAGAGCCCAAAATATCTTCTATTATAAGCGGAAGAGAATATCGGATAGCTTACACAAACAGAACAAAAAAGCCAATGGTTATGAAACAATGTGTCGATATTACTTAAAAAGATATTGAAATATGGTCTAGGCAGATGCAGCCATCAAGAAAAATGATTAACTAAATTTCTGCTTAGTTGTTTAGACAGTTGAAGCCACTCGCCTTATTTGGAATACTGACCCACGCAGGAAACTTACAGATTGATGTTTCACTGTCGATAAAACACTGGCTTCCATCGAATCTCAGTATTGAAAGCCATCAGAGAGAAATCTTCTTCAGTGAAGCTACGATTACATTGTGGTTAAATAACCCGTGCCACAAAATTCTTCATAAAATTACACAAAATATCAGATTCACCTGTTGTAGGAGACATAGAATCAGAATCAGATAATGCGAAGCTGTGATTACAGAACAGAAACCCAATCTATTTTTACGTTTCGAAGTTAATAAATTATAATTACGCCTCTTCCGAACCGGCGTAAATTGCTTTACCTACCTGAGTTCTCATACTGGACATCAATGATTAAATGTAAATTAATGCATTAAAGCCATTTTTTGTGCTTCAAATTTGTTTTGTTTTGTTTTCATTTTCCATCTTTTTATAACAGGTTGAACACTATATTATTATCTCCAAATGTCCACTCATAATTCTGTAACCGGTGTTTAATTCCTCTCTCTCGAACTACATCCGCGCTACCAGTGTTACATTGTCTTTTTTATTTCGCGGTGACTTCTTCAAATCTTAAGAACCGTCTCAGACGTTGCAGTACGTGCTGACGGAACCCTCTACTGAGGAATACTTCAGCTTGATGGGTTTTGAGATACTTAATTCCATTACACGGAATAACCATAACAACCGATTTATTATATACCAGTAAATAATTTTTTTGTTAACAATACAGTTGCTTTAATATATATGCAACGCAAGGGCAAATTCGAAAATTGTTTCAGGTTGAGCTGTTTTTAGTTTGAACCACCTCCCTGCGCCATATATATATATATATATATATATATATATATATATATATATATATATATATATATATATATTGGTGTATTTACGTGTAAACAACCTCCCTCAATCTGCCACTTGGGCACCATTTTCTAATGCTATCGTTGTTGGGAATATCGAAAATAAAAGTATCGATTTGTACAACTTCCGTAATCGGAGAGTAGCAAGAAGCCATATCCCCAGAAACGATATTCCTCCAGAATGAAGTAATTATGTAGGGCTTCCAGACTCGTCAACTAGTGAAAGTCATGTATTCCGTAAGCGTAGTGTTTCCTTCATACCCATAGGTGGCGGTGTTCTTCCCGCGTTGGAACGTGCGATCCGGCGCCACCTACACGCAGGTTCACGAGTTTTCCTTCTCTAGGTATCTCTCCGAGCGTGTCATCACCGAGGTGGAACAATCTCTTTAAGTCACCCGCTTGGTGTCTTATATCGGTCGTGCTGTTGTGTGTGTGTGGGGAGGGTTCTGTATGCTGGGTATGTGTGAGTGTGTGTGTGTGTGCGTGTGGATAGGTGTGGGGGGGTAAAGGATGAGGAAGGAATGATCGTGCGCGGTCCGTCGTCCTTTCGATAAGCTATTTTTTTCGGCATTTGTCTGGTAATTGATTGGAGAAACCACGGAAAACTTCCGCTCTGAGCAGCGGGTCACTAAAATTCTCTTTCAGATATTGGGTGAATTCGACCCAGGTATTTAGCCTAGTATCGCAAATCCTGCCATCGCCAGGACTCGAAGCCTATGACCTCCCGGTCAGCGATGCTGCAGAGCCAAATATGTTTGCGGTGAGCTATCGCAGCTGATGGCATTCCTCTGCTCCCCTCCTCCCCCCCCCCCACTGCTCATTCCGCTGGTTCCATCGATTGCGGAGGCCAGGGCTGGACGGAGCGCGGAAGGGAGACCAGTGATCAAACCCAAATTGGCTCCACTTTGACTGTTTGAATATGGAGGAGATGTGGCTATATTTGCCCCATAGTTTGCCTACCCGACGAGGAAGGGCTGCAATCAGCGGTATTTTGGACTGGGCGGTCTCTTTGTAAACGCCATTGATAGATGTTGTTTGAAAGGGTACGGAGAGAATATTGGAAGGAAACTAAGGGGTTGCTGTGTACAGACGAGCGTCCAGACATGTTTATAATAATAATAATAATAATAATAATAATAATAATAATAACAATAATAATTTATAATAATTGCAATTTCTAGAAGGTACGGTACACGGACTACAAGTTACGTTAATGGAAAAAAATTATTAGCAATTATTGTAAATCATCTCTGTCATTCAAACAGTAATTATTTCTCCTTAGGTCCGATTTAATTATTTGATTATTCATCCTGTAATATCGTTCCCTGCACATCCTATTATATTAATAACGAACGCCATGTGACTTGTCATGACCAGGCTAACAGAACAATCTTTTTTTATTAATTGTTTCTTTTAGACAGCATACATAGTTCAGTACATAAAACTTTACATATGTATTGACGGTTTACATTCTAATTTACCTAAAATTATACTACAAACTAATTTCGGCGAGGAAATCCTCTTCAGACATCTCTAAAAACAATCCATTTCGGAAAATGTGACCAGGAATGCTTGGTATGGATATCTATTTTTTATTCTGGTTCTATGAGACGTTTTCCCGAGTCTAAAGTTGTCTAGGCGTGGAATTTGAGGTATGAAGGGATAGAACTGGGTTGAGAGATATGTCATATGGTGTTGTATGGAGTCAATTTGGAATTCTTAGTGGACCTGTGAGTTTGTGACAAACCAAGGAGCATTTGTGATAGTTCTAAGAAAATGGTTTTTGACTATTTGGAGCTATTTGGATTCAGTGTTCTCCAAATATATCTACCCAGCAGATACGTTACATGGGCCAATGCTACTAAAAACATATACTATTTCCTTACCACATACCTTCACTTAATTAGGAGAAATGAAAAGGCCGATGTTCCTTCTAGGCCTATTAAGGCCTGGGGCAAAATGTTCCTCGACGGCAGTCATCAGATAGTGGAGCAGCAGATGAGTTGCATATCCGCATCGGGAGATGGTTTCGCGTCAGATAACGACTGTAAACCACAGCATGCAGATGGGAGGATTTGTCGAGTCTTCTTTATATACCGCCCTAAACCGCTGTTCTTTAGGAAATCTGCCAGTCCAATTAGTGGCATGTTAGGATCATTTCCAGGTCTTTCCCAGGGTGTGAAGTGACTTGCTAATTACGTTGCGCATACTTTCGCTTATCTTCAAACACATCTGTGGAATTTTTGTTCCTCACCGTAATCTGATTTTCCCAAGAAATTGCGTTCCGTTCTGTAGAATATGTCTGCATCATTTTATTTTGTTCCGTTAATTTTTTTTTACGTGTGCTTCTCGAATCTTTTCTATTTAAAAAGATTCAAGATTCCACTTATTTTAAACGGCAGAAAATGGTATTTTAAACATTTCACAAATAAGTTTTATAACTCCTTTATAATCGGCCGTACACTTGACATAGTGCCTTTACTCAATATGTAGGAAGTACTATACAGTTTTTATAAGTTGTCATTAACAAAAAAGAATGACAGTAGGTATTAATCATCTTAACGGCTGTCTAGGTGCAGACTGTCACATATAAACTGTAAATATAGACGACTGCTCAAAAGACAAAACAGATAAGAAATCGGAGATGATTAACGCCGATTTCCAGCATTTTGCATAGAAGTTTCCTTTGTAATTGACATTACTCCACACAAATGCCTTTACATACCTCAATATGTGGAAAGAACTACGTAATTTTTTATATATTGCCATTGATAAAAAATGAATGACAGTAGGCATTAAGCATCTTCACGATAGTCTGTGTGAATATTGTCACGTATAAACTGTAAATATAGACTGCTCAACGGGCTGGATAGATAAGAAACCGAATAATGTCGCAAACTATTAGAGATAAAACGGTTAGAATAGGGGGATGATTCAAACAAGACGATCTTGATCAAGAGATCTTGATACAGAACAAAGATGTATGACGACTTGCGAATGAGTCAAACATGTATTACGCATTGCGATATTTGAATCGTAGGCATGGGTTGATGAACGTTTTTTAGGGCGTATAATTTCGTCAAGTTTGTTTCCAAATATTAGGCGTAGGTGTAGTTGTTTCTGTCTATCAATTCCTTTGACTGATAACTCGTGAAGAAGGTGATATGCGTTGCTACAATCAGGTTAGTAGGTATAGTATTCCGTTGTTAGTATTCGGACTCTTCCACTTTCTTTGTCTGGGTGCGGTCACTGTTCTCATGTTTGGTCTTCCGGAGACTAGTTTCGACCTTGAAATGAGCTGTAACTTTTGTGAACATCTGGTACGTCTCCGAGAATATTTTTGTTTACATACTTATCAGCAGGGTTCTTGTAGTGGTTTGACCATCCGTTGAATGTCCTGTCTCCCGGTCATCGGTTTATCACTGCACGTCTTTGTAAAATTGTGGAGAGTAAGCAGTGTTTGCTGACTGTTTTATCTAACCTTTGTTATCATATGCGCAGTTGCATTATAACTATTCTATGTCACATTCGAAAGTATGTCGTCAATTTTTTAAATTCTATTTAGAAACAATTAATTTCGAAAAGAGTTCATTTAGGAAAGGGTTGGTCCATTTTCACAAATACTGCTAATACTTCGCTAAACTATTTAATTTGGGATTTTTGGAACATGATTTATTTTTCCACTCTCTCCGTTCAAAACACCGTTAATATTTAATTTATTCTTGCCATTATTTTTTGTTGTGATCCGTTAATGTAATCCGTTCTTGTTATTTGTAAAAGCTGCAAATACTTACGATTTGCATTTGTAGACTTCTACAAAAAAAACCTTTGTTTTTAACAAAATAAAGGTTTAGTTAATTTGAATTATTATATGATTTGCGTTTCTTTCTCAAATAACGGCCTCATACTTGTACACGATATTCAATTTTATCGATTTCATGTACTCACCAATAAAGAAGATATTTCGCTGTTGGATTACTACGAAAAACCATAATTTGATGGAAATGCCCACTTCCCAGCATCCTTTAATGTGTTTTTCCGGTTTAGTTGATGTGTTATAGTTCGTGATATCATGGAATCCTTGTGTGGTAACTATCCAAATGGAGAGGATGTATATCTCCACTGTGTTATTTGCCCTGAGTAAACTTTCCTGGAAATGAAAATGTTTTCTTTTACACTTTCCAATGTGAACAGGCAGAGGCGAGGTGGAAATATACATCAAAACATCTCATTTTGGCTGTTGATATCTTTTTAACACCAAATAAAGAGGAGGAGAACGGAAATATTTAGGATCACTTGCGTTTAACCTTGCACATGAACATCGAACTTTCCACATCATCTAGAGCCTGAAGAGAAGAGATATACTTTTCGTAGAGCCTTTTCCGTTCATACGCTGTTTGTATACAATTGTGAAATTATATATTTTGATATAATTCTTATATATCAATATATTAATATATATCTTATGAGCTGAGCATGTTACTCCAAATGGACATAATTGAACTGGACTTATTTACTTTTGCTCTCTGATCAGTACATGGTGATGGTATTGATCATATTCTAATCGCATAGAAGTTAAAATTGCAAAGAATTATACCTTTCTGAAGTTAAATCTTGTTGCTTAGTATGCGCTAAAATGCCCATTAAGGGCCGGGAGTCATATTCATTACATTAGCAAATGAAAATTATTCACAACGAAAAAGATATAACGGTCCCCTTTTGGTTGTGTTGGTAATGTTGCAAAGATACTCAAAATGCTTCTGTTTCCGAATCCCACATTGAAAGGAAATATTTTTTCTAGAGATAAAATATTTAGAGAACGTTACCGCAATCTCTTAAAACTATTATGAGCTGATTATTTATTATTTTAATATAATACGCAGCAAACCGCATTGAAAATAAGTTATTGTCTATTTCTATTAAGGACATTTTCAAGACTGAAATGAAGACTGAAAGTTCAGTAGTTTTAAATACAGTACAGGGTATAGTTAAAAGTACAGGTACTAGAATGGTACAGTAAAGTATGGTGTAATGCCAACTACCAATTTAGCCCAACTCTAAAATCGGTTACCATCGGACGTGAATTGAGAATTGAGTTTTAAAAAATCCACTTCACCCTACCTTCATTCAGAAATAGTCCCTCGGATTTAATATGTGCCTGCTGCATTCTACATATGTCTGCTGAATTGGTCATCCGCCTGCAGCATTTTGTGCATCTTTCGGAAAGTTACGTAATTGTATAATATTTTAATGCGCTGTGTCTTTGAATTATCCTTTGTCTAATTAGAATCGTATAAAAGCAGCTTTCTAAAGGATATCTAATTCCTAGTTTATGTCATGTTTTTTTTTACCATTGAGATTGGCGTAGCTAAATCGGTTTTAGCGAATGACACTCACATTAGGTAAATACCATAACAGCGTAATGGGATTACAAAATTCTGATAATTTCACCCCAAACCAGCATATTTTGAGACTATCTATTGAGTTTTGAAATCACCTGAATTTTGAATATGCGTCAGAAATCTTAGTAAGTTGTTTGCATCATGCTTACTCTGGAAATTGGCTAGAATATGCTGCGGTTACATGAAAGTCATATATAAATATTTTCACGATAGAAGGTGGCTGGCAAAAACTTACAATAAACAGTTGTAAGGGTAATATATGTTAAGGTAGAATGTATGGATTTTGATCATCTATGATCTGTGACAGATTAGTGAAGAGAAAATGAAGAAATATCAATGTTCGTAACAAATGAGTTTCTTCCTCTAACAATAAGATGTAAATCGCTAACATGTCTGAATCTTTCCAGATTACGGGAATGAGACTAAGACTATCAGACTGTAAGGCTGGTAGTGGAGACAAGATGGGGTGGGTGAATTGCGCGCTGCCCGTTGTTTGCGGAAGTATTCCGGCATCCTCCTGAAGGTGATCTGAAGAACCACGGAAACGACGTACTACCCCGCCAGACAAACAGTAGAATTACCGTTCATGCAGGAGTGGCAGTCTATCCACGAACAGAGCTGCGAAAAAATTCTGCCACCGGCCGGGGCTTAAAACTAGGAGCTCCCGGTGGATCCATCTCTTGCGTTTTCTACTCTATGCCGTGACGTTCACTTCCCCAGCTCCTTGGCTGGCGTAGAAAGTCCTGCCAACAACCAGGCTCGATCCTAGTTCGCAGACCTGGAGGTTTCCCATCTCGGTGGAGGTATCGAACGACCTAGCTTATGAAGGAATCTGGCGTTTATTTATTTATTTATTTTACGTCAAAAAACAGTTAAAAACTGCGTATGACGTGCTATGGGGAAAAGTGAATTGTGTGCACATTTTCAAAATTCTGTGATCCCTACACTAAGTCATATACTACTTAAATTTTGAATTTTCAAAGGGAGAAAAAAAAACAAAAACTCACATGTAGTAAAATCTATTTTCAAGGATAAATAAGCAATAAATTTTGAATTTTGAAAGGAGAAAAAAAAAAACAAAGAAAAAAACTCCCATGTAATAAAATCTATTTTCAAAGATAAATAAGAATAAATTTTGGCTCTTATTACTTCCTGCCGCGACAACATGGAAACGATAATTTGAATAATTGTATTTCCCACTGAATTCTAGCATGCACAGAAAATGAAATTACATTTATGTCTAGAAGCAAAACAAGGGGCCATCTCAGCATTTGCTCAATGGATCAGGGAAACTGGACGAAAAACCTGATCGTTCGAAATTTTCTCCCGTTGCGACTCGTCCGTAGTACCTGCCGCTGGACGAAGCTTCATTTCCGGACTCGCGGCGACACACGCCTGCACACCCGGCCATCCGTCGCCAGAAGCGGGCCTAATGACGCGGACGCGCGAGGAGCGAAATCCGACTAATTACGCGGAGGTGCGAAGAGTAACAATCCGCCTTACGCCGCCGCCACCGTCGCCTCCGCCGCGTAAAAATACACACACGGGGGGGGGGGGCGTATCCGCTGGAATAGCACGGCGTTAGACCTCGGAATAGCCTGGAATAGCGCGGCGGGGAGCGGGGCAGGGAAAAGGGGGTGGGGCGAGTACGGAGCGGAGTGTGGAGGGGCGGGACGGATACGAAAAGCAGTAAGGAGGGGCTGTGCAGGGCAAGTAAGTGGGTGGGGCGGGTGCGGAATGGAGTATTGTGGGGCTGTGCGGTGCGGGTGCGGGGGGGGGGGGGAGCGGGGGAGGTGTGGGGGGGGGGGGGTGAGCGTGATGTGGATGGGCGGGGTGGGTATGTGACACAGTATAGATGGGCTGTGTGGAGTGGGGGGGTGCAACGGGGTGTAGAGGGAAGGGGCGGGAACCGGGATCGGTAGCTCAGTGCATCAACTGATGCCACTGCAGCGCCTCCGACCGGGCGGTCCTAGGTTCCCACTCCCCACGGCGGCAGGATTTTCGACACTAACTTTTAAGCTAGGTCGAATTCAGTCGCTGCCTGGAGGAGAATTCTAGCGGCCGGCTGCTCTGATCGGTAGTTTTCCGTGGTTTCTCCGATCAACACCAGGCGAATGCCGGAGCAGTACCCTACCAAATTGGCCACGGACCGCGCGCGATCTTTCCTTCCTCTTCTTTGTCCTATCCTCTCCCCCTTACACACACACACACTTACACGAACATGCACTACACTACCACATATTCGGGGAAACCGGTCGGGAGCTTAGAGCTTGTCCCGACTGGGGCGGTGCCCCGCTGGTGGGAGAATCCTGGTTAGGGGGAAACCCCACTAGCCGACGGTAGGTCGGTGCCGGATCTCGTCATCCAGCGGGGGAAGATCACCGCCATCTCCCGAGAAAAAAAACATGCACTACACTAACGGGACTAATGACCGGAAACACGAAAAAACCAAAGCAAACCAAACGGGGCGGGAGCGGAATGGAGTAAAGAGGTGCGCGGGGGCGGGTACTGAGTATTAAGGGACTGCTGGGAGCGGGGAGGAAAGGTGCAGGCGGGGTGCAGAGAGGCGTGGCGGGGCGGGAGGGGGGGAGCAAAGAGGGGCGGGGCGGGGCGGAGCGTTGGCGGCGCGCGCCCCTTGGGGGAGTTGGGGATTTTCCGGGGGCGGCGGCGGCGCGCGGGGCGAGGGGGGCGGAATCGATAGGCGGCGGCGAGCGCGAGCGCGGGTGGGGCGCAGGTGCGGTCTCTCTCTTTTCCGGCCCCTCTCTCTCTTCCCCCTTTCCTCTTCCCTCTAATTCCACTCACTCAGCTAGTTAAATTGCTCATAAACCGTTCTGTTCTTCACTCTCCCTCTCCCTCTCGCTTTCTCTCTTCCTTTTTTCTCTCTCTCCTCTCTCTCTCTCTCTGTTGGTTTCTGCTCGTCTGTATATACTTCACGCTTCCCTTCGTGTAGTCGCAGTGTTCGTAACAGTAGCAGTTCTTTGTGTAAAATACGTTTTTAAATGTCGATATCGATCCTCGTAGTAGGATTTCAGGTTTGTTTTATAAAACGAGGGCTCATGTTCCTTCGGTTTTTCGGCTCACTTTCCCTGCCGTTCACGTGAATGTCTTTGTTGATTTGGTGTTCGTTTCTGTTGGTTCATCTCAATTTCCTTCATAGCATATGTTAACCCTTTGTTTCCTTGCGTTGTAGAATATTGAAATCGGTCTCTGATGCTAAATTAAGTTTTTCCTCTTTCTCCTCTCTTTTTATTACCGTTTCTTACGTTTCTGCCTTTTGGATCTCCTCTTCTCGCTTCTCTATCGCTATTTTATCACTTAATCTTTTCCACATCCCACTTCATAACGTATCGCCTTATCGCACTTTATAACTGAAATAATGCATTTTCTCTCTGAAAATCGATATCAGTCTTTGTTCTTCGTGACCATTTCATTGTCTCTTTCTATCGGCCGACAAAGATGCCTTATCTTCTTTTCACTCACACACCGTGTTGTCGTTCTCCTGTTTCCCGTACGCACGCTTCATTGGACCTTACTTCTTTGATAAATCTCCGTTTCTCTATTGTTTATCTATTCACTGTCTACCTCTATATTTTTAACATATCATTCTTTTCTTTTCCAGTCACACAAGCGCGCATACTGTCGCTTTCTGGCATATTCTCTCCTATTTTGCAACGTTGTTTATGTCCTGAATGTTTCTTTATTATTTGACTTATCTCTCATTGGTCGTCTTTATTCCATGGTCCTTCTCTTTCGATGTTTACCGTTGCTAAATTTTCTTTTTTACACCCAAACTTACAGTTCGTATTCGATTCTTCATCTCTACGTAATGCGTCTCGTCCCTGGAAATTGATTCCGATCTTCTTTATTGTTCTTTTCGTGTCTCATTTCTTTTAAACATCCCTTCCCTTGTGAAGGCTGCACTCTTTTATAGTCTCTCCCTGAGTTTTTCTCCTCTACCCTGCAACTCATTGTCGAGAGTATCTCTCCTGTCGATAAGTCGATACTCTTTGTTCTTGCCGTCATTTCGCTGACAGTGTTCCTCGGTCACCCTTAGTGTAATTCCGCGTCTTTGTTTTTTCCTGTTTCCGCAATTCCTGTCCTCACTTCCCCTCCTGTTTGTGAGTAGAAAGGCAAGATGTCTTCCTCCTATATTTAAAAGTTCAATACATTTCGATGGCGCAAAGTCGTATCTGCCGTCTGGGTGCCTGAATTCAACTAAAATGTACGTATAGGCGTATTTCACTTCTACTTCTATTCCAATGCCCACAACACCTCGTGAGTAAATCAATTAACCATGTAAACCTTAAGTATAATACTAAAGTTCAAGTTCTGGACATTGGAGCTTTTGTACTTTGCTGATTGGCTGTCGCGAAATACACGATGTTCTGCTGTGGGTCGCCAGAGTTTGGTTAATGACAGCTGTGTTGTGTGGCCGATGACTTGTTTTGGCATTTCTGCTACCATTGTTGCGTAATAAAGACGAAATTTGGCGAAGAATTTACTCTGTAGAGAGTTAACCGAATGTGTCTGATGGTTGTTACAGTTTTCTTGTGTTCACAATACAGATATCCTAAGTACTAAAAGTATTACTAATAGACAATAACTCCCTTCCCAATTTCTAGGACTTTGTGATTCTGTGTCCCGGAATTTCCCTAATTCCTCCTTTATATTTGTAATATCGAATCCTTTGTCTTTTGCTTCTTAAAAACAGGGAGACCCGTAGTGTAGTGTTTAGAACGCATATCTTCCATCTCTAGTACCGGATTTCAACTCCCAATCGACCCATCTGGATCAAGTAGTGGACAAAGAGGGTGAGCGGCAGGTTTTCTCGGAATTCTTCAGTTTCACGTGCCTCTCATGGCCATAGCTTAATCATTATTCAAATCACATCAGCATCACCAAAACCATTTACTATCTTCTGTACTCATATGGGATAAAAAGACTAAGAGACTGATGATCCATCATAAGAAAGAAAAAGCTTTTTAATGTGAATTTTAGCCTATTTTATGTACTGTTTTGTTGATCATGTATTGTGTCTTCCTTCACATTAATGGAAAAGTATTATTCCTTTTTGGGATTTGTTTCTGTCCACTTCCTGGATCCTCTATTTTGGTCAATATATTAAAGCGTCATTGTCATCCTCGTTTATGAGCGTCCCTTCTCTGGGTATTTTTACTTTCTGACGTTTTTGTTTGTATCAGGAGTTACAAACAACTGTTTTCCGTCATATTTTACATCTTGAAACATGTCATAACTTACTCATTGACGTGATAAGTGCGGCTTTTCATTGTACTATTTCTTTCTCCCTCACTATTCACGTTTATGAGTACTTCATCCTTGGTTTTGGCTCTTTTTCTTACGTCGCGGCTTTCTGTAAGAAGTTTCCTCTTTGAATACATGTCTGTCGTTACGCGAAGTACTGCCTGACAATGATCGTTAAGAACGTTTCGTCTGCGCTTCATCCTGAACTTGCAGTTCTTGAATCTTTGTTATTTCAGCGACCTCTCTTCCTTTGTTTTGCTCTGTCCATCTTCTTTCGATCCACCATTCCACGTCGGCGTGACTCACGTCTTTTGTGCCGTCGTGTGTTTTGTCCTCCGCCCCCCACCTGCCCCTAGCTCTTTGGCTCGGCGGTTTAGGCTCGTCTTTTGTAGCAATGGGTTCGCGTGTGTGGGTGTACTTCGTGTGGGTGTAGTGCTCGCGTTCACGTGCATTCTTTTCTTTGGCGACTGCCTTTCCTCGAGGGTCGCGTCGCGTAGAACCATCTCTCTCTCTCGCTCGGTCGCTCGCTCGCTCTCGTTGACTTCGGTATCGAATATCTTTGTGGCAGTGTGTGTGCGTGTACGTGTGTGTGTGTGTGTGCGCGCGCGCGTATAAATTGTGTGTGTGTGTGTGTGTGTGTGTGTGCGCGTATAAATGTGTGTAGATTCTACGAGTAAACGGAGAGAGAGAGAGAGAGAGAGAGAGAGAGAGAGAGAGAGAGAGAGAGAAAGAAGGAAATTCCTATAGGACATCAGCGCGACAGAAAAGGTTATCCGCATTGAACAGGAAAGAGAGAGAGAGAGAGAGAGAGAGAGAGAGAGAGAACAGAGAAGGGAACAGAACTAACATTCTCATGAGAGGATGAGGAAGAGAGAGAACAGCGAAGACTGAAAGTGACGTATACACGTCGAATAGTAAATGGAAAGCGACAGGGAGAGAGAGGAACGAAGGCAACAGCGCTAACAGGGACGGATATACGTGTCGAAAGACAGAGAGAGGAGAGAGAGGGGGTGGGGGAGGGAGGGAAGGGATCCTCTCATTACCCCGGGCAGAACCCCCCGCGCCGGGCTCTCCAAAGCCGCAGGTCGTGTGCATATATATTCCTCCCCTCGGAGCTGTCTCTCGCTCCGTCTCTCTCTCCGGCCGGGCCTCTCCGTCTGCGTGGCCTGCCTTTGTGCCAGGGCTCCCCCAGCTGAGCGCCGGCGGAGCAGGTGCCTGCAGCCGCCAGCGCCCTCCATCGCTGCTGTCATTGTCAAGGCCGTGGGAACCTGACGCAACGTCCGCCACCCACTCACCCACTCACCCCCCCACGGCCGTTTCGGCAGTGGAGCGGGAGGAGGAGCAGGAGGAGCTGCGGGCGAGTGGGCACCCAGGTGCAGAGCCGCCGCCCACTGCCCGTCGCCCACCGGTGGTCTAGGAAGACGTCGCCGCGCGCCCGTTGTGCGCCCGTCACTGTCCGTCGCTCGCGCCACGCTTCGCGCTCGCCCGCCCCTTCGCCGCACGATTGCACACCCCCCCCCAACGGCCCACCGGCTCGCCCCCTACTCGCGCATCCACTCGTCCGGCCACCCGCGCGTTAAGACGCCTGTCCCTTGCTCGTCTACTCGCTCACCTATTTGCCAACCGCTCGCTCATTTCCTTGTCCATGCATTCGTCCAGCACTCGTCCAGCCACCCTGAGAGGGCAGCCTATCTACTCGCTCACTCTCTCACTCGCCGCTTCCCTGTCCGCACGATTACACACCCACCCGCCCACCTTCCCCGATGGCCCACCCGCTCGCCGACCAGCTCGCACATCCACTCGTCCGCCCACCCGCATCTGTCCCTTGCTCACATACTCGCTCATGCACTCGCCAACGAGCTGGCTCACTCTTTCGTCCACCTCCCACCTGCACCGCTACCTTTCCAATGCGATACAGGGAATGGAAAGTTTTACAACGCGATTCTGATGCGACAAGCCAATATTACTCCTGTCCCTACCCGCGTGCCTGGCCAAATACTCCTTCTTTCATACAATATACACGTCACATATATGCTCTGACACGTAACGATCTGGTGGCCTCTTGAAGTCCTAGACAGCTATCTGTAATAACTTGTTTAATTTCACTTATGAAATATCCTTTTTAGCTGAAAAAAAAATAAAAATAGACCCTGCACTGTCTTGGAAAGAAAATACCCATGTCCATCATCTTGATTTTGGTGAGGTGTGCGAGATACGAAATGTTTAATCTATTTTTCCTACGTTTTCGAAATATTTTGGGGTCTCTTGGAAATTTTTATTATTATTATTATTATTATTATTATTATTATTATTATTATTATTATTATTATGTTCTTAATTCGCGGCTAAAGATGTTAGGTCGGGTAATATAAAATCTACTCACTGTTGCACCCAGTTTCCTAAGTAGGAGATCTAGTGGCTGTGGGTGCTATTGAAATTCTTTGCACAAAGTATAGGCAGCTTTCAGTTGCGGAGACTGTACTTCCCAGTCTTTTGAGATACATGCAAGTTTCGACAAGTTCTTACATAACTTTTGCGGAACAGATCCCAGGGCACTGATAACTATCGTACGAACTGCGTGTTAATACCTCACACTCGGATGATTTCAATTTTCAAACTCTTGTATTTAAGACGTTTCCTGCCTCGTTGGTTACGACGTTGAGATCGCAGCATCACCTAGACGCAACTTTTTCTTCATATACCGTCGTGCAATATCTATATAATATTTTTTGTTGCTATCGTTCGATCAGTACGGATTTGTTGGCCTTGCAGTATTATACACATATTTATTATTATTATTATTATTATTATTATTATTATTATTATTATTATTATTATTAGCGGTAGCTCAGTGCATCAACTGATGTCACGGCAGCGTTTCTGTCCGGGAGGTCCTAGCTTCCAGTCCTGATGGCGGCAGGATTTTCGACACTAGCTTTTCAGCTAGGTCGAATTTAGTCGCTGTCTGGAGGAGAATTCTAGCGGCCGGCTGCTCTGATCGGTTGTTTTCCTTGGTTTCTCCGATCAACGCCAGGCGAATGCCGGAGCAGTACCCTACCAAACGGGCCACGGACCGCGCGCGATCTGTCCTTCCTCTTCCTTGTCCTATCCTCTCCCCTTACACACACACACACTAATTGCACTACACTACCACATAATCCGGCAGAGCGGTCGGGAGCTTAGAGCTTGTCCCGGCTGGGGCGGTGCCCCGCTGGTGGGAGAGTCCTGGTTAGGGGGAAACCCCACTAGTCGACGGTAGGTCGGTGCCGGATCTCGCCATCCAGCGGGGGAAGATCACTGCTATCTCCCGAGAAAAAACATGCACTACACTAACGGGACTAATGACCGAAGCAGTTGACGCGCTCGGAAACACGAGAAAATCAATTAATCAATTATTATTATTATTATTATTATTATTATTATTATTGTTGTTGTTGTTGTTGTTGTTTGTCAAAAGGTGCCCTCCACTTGCCCTTCGCCCAGCCGCTTGAATACGCGAGTATTCGCTGCCTTTTGCCGGCCGCCCGCTCGCCCGCCTCTGGCTGGCCCGCACGCAAGCCCCCCCCCTTCCCCCCCCCCCCCGCCGATCATCCACTCACACATACGTGCTCTTGCTCCTCCGCTCAATTCCCCATCCCCTACCCGCTTGCCGGAGCACCTTGTCACACCTTGCTCGTCCACTTGCCAGCCCGTCGCTCAATTATCCTCCCCCCTACCCCCCGCCCCCCCCCCACACACACGTTGACACACTCGCTTGCTCCTCCGTTCAATTACCCATCCCCTGCTCGCCTGCCCGATCATCTACACACGTGTGCGTGCGCACACACACATAGACGCACGTTTGCTCGCCCGCTCGTCCACTCGCCAGCTCGCCTGCTCCATTATTCTCCCCACCTACCCGCCCGCCCGGTCGCCTTCTCACCCGCCCACATACACAGGCTCGCTCTTTCTCGTTCGCTCAATCGCCTATTTCCCTCACCTGCTCCCTCACCTTCCCACACATCCCTTCCATTCCGTTCACCCACACTCTCTCGTTCATTTGCCTACTCTCCCTCCATGTTGGCTATGTCCTCAACTACCCACACACACACACATACACAGATCTCCCGTTCATCACGTGATCCGCCATTATTTGGTCGTTTGCTTTCTGATTTTTTCCCCTATCGCCATGTTAGCGGATCAGTCCACAGATTGCTTTTCTTGAGCAATTTATTAAATTAACATTAATTAATGTAACACGGTAATAGGTTGCGTACTTTAAATGAGCATATTTAATTTCTGCATAAATGAAAAAAAATGTTTCACAATATGATTTGAAAAAAATCTATGTTTCGTTTTTCACTCCATTGTTTTCTACTGATCGATTCAAACCATCTTTCTTTTTGTTTTGTAATCCGACGTAGGGGGTGGGAGAATTCTGAGAGCTACCTCACACGACCTCCCCTTGTTTAATAGCAGTGTATTCACTCCAGCAGATATTATTCACCTCCGATGTTCTTATGTTCAACGTGAGATCATCAACTTCGCTCACCGACAACCTCTTCAACTTTCCGCGGTCGCTTTGCCTGTTGCGAAGTTCCGCTACGTAAAATTGCGACTTTATCTTCCTTTATGACTTCTCCACTTTGAATAACCGCGTGCCATTATGCAAGGTGCTGCCCGTCTTGGGCCGTTAACAGTGCTCCGCCTACGCTCCAACTTGCTCTTCCAATTTGCATTCTGTTTCTGTGGTCTCCCATTCTGTGTCACCCTCCCTCCCCCATCCGTGAGCAATTGGTCACCACTCCAACGGCCGCCTGTGTGAGTCATGTCTTGTGAGCAGCTGTGTGTTTTGTCCGCCGCCCCCGCCTTTTGTGCTGTGGTCCTCCGCCCCAGATCTCTGTCTCGGTGGGATTCGCACATCTTTTATAGCAGGTTCCTGTGTACAGGATGGTTCGAAAGTGCCTTCATAACTCTGAAAGTCTGCTGCATCACGATAGGGTAAGTCAGTCTGATATCCTCTTCTTGCGAAATCGTAATAGTTATTACGGGCGTTATATGGGTTCTAATGATCGAGCGGCGACGAAATGCCCCAGGGCTTTTTGTCTCCGCTCGATCATTAGAACCAGTTAACGCCCTTGGTACATATATAATTTCATTTCTTTACGTAATTTTAGTGATTCAGATTTACTAATTAACTACATATTAACATGACTCGGTTTGTCTTTAATATTTTCCTTCCATAATTCCCTCCATAAGAAAACATGTAGCTCATTCAACTGTCTTCATAATTCCCTCGTAACCACGATCCATTCCATCCAGGTAAGTTATGCAGTATATATCGAACTCCATATCGAAGGCAATAACAAGCTACAACGTATCAGTAAAAAATAAAAATATTTTCGGTAGCAGAGGAATATTACGCGCCCTATTGTGACCAATCTTTCGACGTATACCACTGCAATGATGAGCTGGGGAACCTGCCCCATAACAAAGCAGGATACTCTGGGAAAACGTCTAAAACTGACGTTCTTACAGTCGACATTCATTGTTTCATAATTTCGGAGGCATTGTGGAATGCTTAGCATCTAAAGTTTCACACGTAACTTATGCCAACTACGACATTTTGCGGAAACCAAATTTCAACGTGTAAATGCGAACTGTGCATTTGATTATATGGTAGTGTTTCATACGTTGACACGTCATATTTGTAATATGTAGCCGCTGACTTTGTCTCAGAATTGTCATTGATTCTGCAACGACTCTGACCGGGAGGTCCTAGCGGTCAAGTCTTGCCGACGGTAGCGAATTTCCAATTGAGTTAGTGTCGAAAATTCGCCACATTCGAGGCTCGTACTCTAGAATCTAACAGTCAGAGTCGCTGCAGAGACTGGCATACTCTGCCTGTTTACTACTGTTTTCGGTGTATCACTGACTTGATACAGCAGTTTTCATGATACAAGAAAAATGGGATAACACCCGAAGAAACATTCATCTCGTGATATTACATCCAATAACTATTGCTGGACCTCATGCCATGGCAAGTGGTTGGGCTGCAAGGGACTTTTAAAGGGTTATTCAATTATTTTCTTAATCGAAATATTTCACCCAGTAAAAGTTTATTGATCTCTCGTTCATTAAAAAAGCCGCCACTTTAGTCTGTGATGTCACTGCAGGATCTCTGACTGCGAGTCCTAGCAGCGGTTCCTGGCAATCTCCTAGCCAATCAGGGACTCCTAGCAGCCATTACCATTCAAGGACATACTGTATATACAGGCCAGGCTACTACCAGAATCGAAATATTTCACCCAGTAAACTTTTATTGATCTATCTCGTTCATTAAAAAAGCCGCCATTTTAGTCTGTGATGCCACTGCAGGGTCTCTGACTGCGAGGCCTAGCAGCGAGTCCTGGCAGTGGCAGTATTTTCGATACCAACTACATAGCTAGGTCGAATGCAGTCTGTGGAGTAGGAGAATTTTACCGACCGCCAGCTCTGATCGGTAGTTTTCCGTGGTTTCTCTGATTAACACCAGGTGAATGCCGGTGTAGTACCGTGACAAACGGGTCACGCACCGCGCGCTATCTTCCTTGTCCTATCCTCACGGCATACCCACATACACTTATGTTTATTACATTATACTGCTACACCTTCCTGCTGGGGGCGGTGGCCAGCTGGTGGGAGATACCTGGTTGTGAAAAGCCCGCAAGCAGACGTGTAGGTCGGCACCGGATTCTCGTAATCGCGCGGGCTAAGATAGCCGCCATCTCCTGCTGCCAAACATGCATCTCACTTACGGAATTAATGACTTTAGTAGTAGTTGACGCGCCTCTAATCCATCAATCAACCAATGTCATACCCTAACGAAAACCGGGAGCGGTAGGTCAGTGCATGAACTGATGCCACTGCGGCGCCTTTGACCGGGAGGTCCTAGGTTCGAGTCCTGATGGCGGCAGGATTTTCGACACTAGCTTTTCAGCTAGGTCGAATTCAGTCGCTGCCTGGAGGAGAATTCTAGCGGCCGGCTGCTCGGATCGGTAGTTTTCCGTGGTTTCTTCGATCAACACCAGGCGAATGCCGGAGCAGTACCCTAACAAACGGGCCACAGTCCGCGCGCGATCTTTCCCTCCTCTTACTTGTCCTATCCTCTTCCCCTTACACACACACTTACACTAACATGCACTGCACTACCACATATTCCGGGAGACCGGTCGGGAGCTTAGAGCTTGTCCTGGCTGGGGCGGTGCCCCGCTGGTAGGAGATACCTGGGTTGGGCAAAAACCCGTTAGTAGTCGGTAGGTCGGCTCCGGATCTCGCCATCTAGTGAGGAAGATTACCGTCATCTCTCAATGAAAAAATATACACTACACTTACGGGACTAATGACCATATTAGTTGACGTGCCCGGAAACACGAAAAAAAACAAGCCAAACCCTAACGTAAAATTGTCTCCCAGTTAAAAACTAATCCTGTCAGAGCAGAAGCTATTTTTGATACGTGCTTTTACTTCCTGGCACCTTAGTACCCTCCCGTCTTTGTTTCACGGCATAGCAGCTCTCCGCCTCCCCAGTCCGGTGGCTGACGATAAAACGCACTGGTTTGACTGCGGAGGGAACTTTCCGCCCCCTGGTTCCCCTCGTCTTAACACGCCCGTCTCCCCCCCCCCCACCCCTCCACCGCCCGCTCGCAGTTCGTTGTTCATCGCTCATCTCCCGACTACAGGCCTCCCTTTTCCTCTTCCTTGTCCGGAGAGAGACGGAGCGAGCGCAGGTCGGGGGCTTTGCTGCCCGCTGGAAAAGAAAAGAAAAGAGAAGAAAAGAAGCCCGCGGGCCAAAGAGAGAAAAGCGTCCAGCGGCGACACGTTCCCCCATCCCCTCCCAAAAAAAAGATGTTCCCCCTCGCGCCCCCACAACAGTAGCCAACCCTCCCCCCTCCTCCTCCTCAGCCAACCTCCGCCCCACCTCCCACCTCCCGCCCGGACCTGTATGTAAAGTTGATGGCCCGTTGTAATCACACCCCACAGCGACGGTAGCCGGCCCGGCTCCCTCCAGTGCTTTCGGAGCAGCGTTTGCTTCTTTTTTCTTTCTTTCTTTCCTTCCTTCCATTTTCTTCTTTTTTTCGCCTGCTTCTTTATTTTTTCTTCTTCTTGTTGGTGGATGTGAGGGGTGGGGGGGGCGGGTTGGTGAGCGTAGTTCGGGAGTCGAGAGGGGCAGCGCGAGCGGGCGCGGTTATATCCGGGCGTCCTGCTCGACCGCTGCGATGGGAATAGGCCGCGGGCGTTGGGACCTCGCGATGCGGTCGCTCGCCTGGCCTGCCACGTGATTGGGGCGATCGGAAATTCGTTCCTCCAGCTCAGGGGTTCCCAACGCGCCCCGTGTAAACTTCCCCCCTGGGGGGCGATGGAATTTTAAAGCGGGTCAGTGATGAGCGATTGGGGTCGATAGCCGAATATGCAACGACAACTGATCTGTGAAATCCAGATCCTATTGATTACCAAAATTTTAAATGACGTTATTAACTTTTTTAATATTTAGAAACACGTCTATGTTTCTAAATATTAAAAATTATAATAATACAAAAATAATAAAACTTAAAACTAATAAACATTCTTTTCAAAACCTTCATTCTAATTATTTGTGCATGTAATTCTTATAAAGAAATATAAGTGCATTTCTGTTTTGATTATTTTGTATGTTGCATATTACAGAAATTATTCAAGGGGGTGTCGCGCAACGCATTTGTTTGAAAGGGGTCAATGCAAGAAAAGGGTTGTGGAATTCTTGATCTAGCTCGAGGGTTCCAAACAGGGTTGGTACAACCCCTCCTCGGGAAGTCGATGAAATTTTTAGAGGGGTCAGTGATGATTAAGAGTTTATTTGGGAGACAAAAACAGAATACAAACGGGCGCCTCATCATACTAATCAAGATCCCATTGGTTACAAAAAGTATTAATTAACTTAATTAATTGTTTTCTGAAATAAAGCAACTAAATGTATAATAAATTACAAATTCGCTCCTCCCCTATGTGGAAAATTCAAAGAAATATAACTATATTCACAGCATTACTCTATCGTTTAAGAAAGTACTATCCGCAATATACACCGGAGAAACGTAATGGTAAACGTAATTCTTAAAAAACACTCTACATTTTGTAAGTACAATGAATATTAGAAACTCGACTACTCAAAAGAGGAAGCGTCTTCGATGAGAGTAAACTCGAGATACTTACGAAAATATTGGTCAACGAAAGTGTCATCTTAACGACTTTTATTTACGATTCTTTGTGCTATGATTATAGCAAAATGTAAGGCCTGACTATAAAGCAAACTATTAGTTTAAAAGGAGTCGATGAAAGAAAAGGGTAGGAAATCCCTGCTCTAGCAAAATAAAAGTTCCCGTGGTATGTCTGCACTGCTTGAAGACCTGAAAATTCTAGCCATAAAAAATCAATCAAAGCCCTCAGTATCAGATATCTTTTTCAGAGAATCATTAACATCATTTTGCAGTAAATATTTTTCACACCAAAAAAAGATGCAAGAAAATTGAAACGATAAAAAATCTCTCGATGTAGTGTAGTTGTTAAAGATGACCCTTAGTTGTTCTTTTTCTGCTCAGTATATGTAAAAATACTTACCTTGTCAAGGAGGATTAATATTGAGTTATTTCTCCATTCATATTCTTATAAATTTGCGAACTAATTTGCCTATTACTCGTAAATCAAACAACTATCCAACGAAGAGTCTTGGCGATGTTAGAAATATCTGGGGCGACCCTCCATGGGAGTTTGTCAATGTGGCCCGCAGATACAAAATTATTACCGACCCCTGATCTTCGGTAGATTTTCCATCCGGTAATGACACGTCGTTAGCGGCTTTCGATTGACCGATTGCAATTCGCTAAATATAACGACCAAGACCGGGTAAAAATTGAGTAGGTCTTGAAAATAACTAATTAACAAAATGACGGCAGATAAGCGTTCATTCTATTAATTTCCATGTGTCATTAAAATTTAATACTTTTACTGTAAATAAGTTAATAGGAGCAAAACATAAATATAGATAAGAGCAAAATATAAAGAACATAAATAAGTGATGAAACATCGAGGGCCCTCTATCCTTCATTTAAAGAAAAAATTAACGAAATTTTGCTGAGTAGAATGCTCAAATTTATTTCTAAATGAACACCCTTAGAGTTATAAATATGTAGATTGCCTTTACTGTCTACCAGTTCCAGCTAATGTCGGGATATCTTAATGAAAATATTCTCTTACCTTAAAAATAATAGGAATATCACTGGATAAAAGAAAACTTCCCCAAACCAATTTACGCCCTTTGAAACAGAATTTTAATGCGCATTCTATCAAAGTTTCGTGAATATCTCTAATCAGGAAGGATATCGGCCGCATTGCATAGGGATTTCCTAAAAGCTCGTAGTTTCGTACTAAATGCGTTTTGATCCATGGAGGTAGCGCAATTTGGCTTCGAGTAATTGAAGATCAAAATTGAAAATTTGTTCCGACAGAGAGGGGCAGAGCAGGGATAGCAGGGAGGAAGACACGACGGAGCGCACCGGGATAGAACGGGATGGGGTGACATGGGGCAGCAAATTAAATAATTTCCATTTTATACCCCAAATACAATTTATTACCCCCCTTTGAAAGAAATAATTCTGATTAATGTCTGGGCAACGCCAGAGTACTTCTGTTTGTATATAACAAAGCATTAACTTTAAAACCGTATATTTTAAGTATTAAAATAACTATAAAACGACTAAGAACTATAAATTTTAACTATAAAAACCTATATTATAAGTATTAAAGTTAGTTCATTCACTCATGAAATGAAATTATTGATGTTGTTTTCTCGTTAAAGAAGACCTTCTTTTAGCCCACAATAGTTGCCAAGGCAACCTCTTGTTTTTGTTTCTCTTTCGGATTTACGATTGGTCGTATTCGGATACACCGATCTTTTTTATTTCAATGAAGTTATAGTAAAGAAAATACATTTTTAACACCTTAAACGTTTTCTTTTAATGTTATTACCAAGAAATTTTGCAAGTAAGTGTCAGCGTGTGTAAGTAAGGGGTAAGGATGAGACAAAGAAGAGGAAGGAAAGATCGCGCGTTGACCGCGGCCAGTTTGTCAGGGTTCTGCTACGGGTTCACCTACAGGGTGGGTAGCCCGGTGCAGAGCGGGTGGATCGAGGAGAAGCGGAACTGAACGGAACAGATAAATAAATAAATACCGGGATAACACCGGATTATTTCTTGTAGCACAATGTAATTGTAAATGTAGGAATGGCGCCCCACCCCAAATACATGTGAAATATTAAATGTTGTTTCAAATCCAAAATTTTCCATTTTTAAGTTTTATATTTTATTATGCCCCTCGCTTGACTCATGAAAAGCGTGACACCTTTCCGTGGTGCTATCCCGAGTTTGATTCCCTGACGGGGCGAAAATAGAGCTGAAGCTTTCCATTAAATCGTCTCTTGGATGTGTGATGAAAGAAATGCTCAGGCAGACCAGGTAAGCTAGATGATGGGAATACGTCGTGTTCCCTCCATTACCTCAGACGTGGATAAAATAATAATAATAATAATAATAATAATAATAATAATAATAACAACAATAATAATAGTGCCAATGAATCTAGATGTAAAAGAAATGGAAACAGCATATCGCCTCAACCAAACTATCTATAACAAACAGTGCATGTCAAAGGACACGAAACTGAGACACTATAATACAGTGATAAAACCAGAATGTCTATATGGCGCAGAAACTCTAATTTTGAACAGGAAAAAAGACAGAAAGTATGGAAAAACAGGAATGCAAAATCGTTAAGAAAATTCTTGGTCCGAAATTTACAGACGAGCAGTACAAAGTCAGAAGCAAAAAATAAATCAGACAATATACGTATATTGAAAGTGATATCAGAAAATGTAGACTAAATTTTTATGGACACATCAAAAGAATGAATCCTAAATGTCTTACAAAACAAATAGTTGTTTTTTATGAGGATAGAAGTAAAGTCCAAGTGACAGGATAAAATGGATCAAGAAATTAAAAAGGACCTTAAATTATAGGGATCACAAGAAGACATTCAAAACAGGAACACATTTAGATCTAAATGCAGTCATGGCGATTGTTTGGAAGAAGTACCAAAGTGTAGAACAGGAAAAGCTTGAACCGAAGAGAGAGAAAAGGCGAACAGCCCAAGGATGAAAGAAATATGGGCACAAAGAAAGGGTAAGAAACACATCTGAGTTCTTTGCGTAGTCTCAATTGGGCTTATTCGCAATAATAATAATACTAATAATAATAATAATAATAATAATAATAATAATAATAATAATAATAATAATAATAATAATAAACATGGCACAGGCCTGAAAACGCCGCCAAATGGTAAAATCGGATTAATCCGACACTAAAATGCCAAATGCACACACACACAAGTATTTTATTAGTTGATCGAGATAAAATAAGTTCTACAAAAACGTGTTTTTATTTTTTTAAACCATTATTTTATTTGAAGTCTTCTAATCCTGTAATTCCACCCAGTATTGCGAAAATCGTTTGTTCGCTTAACTTCTGAGATCGCGTCTCGGTCCACAAAACAGGCTACGAAACTTCCGCACCGGAGGCGAAATTTACTGCTCGCCGAGCAGTAACTACGTGTGTTCATGTGCAGCGTAAAACAACGCGAGCGCCAGCGCTTTTAGCAGAACAAGAGGAGCTTCTTGTAGCCCTTCTTGCTGACTTTGGAAGAACCAAGTTCGCACTGCCTCGTGTGAACCACGCTGTCTTCCTCCACAACCCCAGAACAGTTTCTTCGCAAGCGGGAAAGAGTGTGCCGACGAAGGCGTAATTAGACTTAAAAATTCAATTTAACGAACCTTCAGCGAACAGATTTGCGGTAGGCAATGTAGAAAGGGCGTTGCGACGATCTTCATTCGTGTTTCAATAACATTTCATCAATTTATCAGTTCAGCTGTAATTACATTTTTAAAATATTTTCGAAGTGGTTTTGATGTTATTGTATCGTTATTATGCTCGTGGAAGTTCACTTAGTTAAAACAAGTTACACTTTTTATCCTAATTGGAAAATGAAGTATTCGATTGAAATAGAAAATAAATTACTCTTCAAAAGGTGAAATATATTTGTAATGGTGTACGAAATGTTATATAATTTAAGAAAGAAGGAAAGTTAACTATGGAAACATTTGTGAACATAGCTGTACGTAGACTGAAACTAGAGGGTGTAATTGTTATTTTGCATTCTGCCACCGGGCATCATCTGCCCAATTGTAGAATAAATTTCTATCTATCTATTATTTCGCGATTGTGATCTCAGTCAAGAAAAGTATTAAAATAGTTTTCGTAGAAACAGCGAGAAACCGCGTCTACCGTCACGACTAGCATTCCTAAATAAATTAATTTCGTTACCCGAGATATCCCAATATATTCGAAGATCTCATTGATTTAATCGTACCCTCATTGTAGTTTCGGGCAACTGTTCTATATAACTCGATTCTACATTACTCATTAATCTTCAGCCAATAACATTTATTAAGGAAGTGGTTTTGATGTTATTGTATCGTTGTTATGCTCGTGGAAGTTCACTTAGTTAAAACAAGTTACACATTTTATCCTAATTGGAAAATGAAGTATTCAATTGAAATATGAAATAAATTACTCTTCAAAAGATGAAATATATTTGTAATAGTGTACGAAATGTTATATAATTTAAGAAAGAAGGAAAGTTAACTAGGGAAACTTTTATGAACATAGCTGCACGTAGCGTGAAATTAGAGGGTGTCCAACTACGTTTGTGGGTCCCTGAGGCCACCTTTGTATCAAAGTTTTATTATTTACAAATGTGTAATTTTACTAGTAAATAAATAAAAATATGATGCAAGAGGAATCAAATAATTGTAATGACACAATTAATTAAATGCAATTGGTTTTATGTTGCACCATATACAGGGTTGACAGACGGTAAAGAGAGTATCTTCCCCAAGTGTCATGTTCAATCGCCCAAATTGTACTCTTAAAAAGGATCAAAATCAGGAATTGATCTTATTTACAAAAATTAATTGTTATATTTGGTAGAACTAAGGGCTCCCTTTCGAAATTTTAAGGGAGGGCACAGGCCCCCTTCTGCGCACGCCTGTAGTTTTAACTATCGAACGTAAGATATCTTCATTGGTCGAGAGAATGCTTATTTCCCCACTGCCCACCCACACTTATTATCTCTGATATGATAGGCGCCTTAAGGCTTCGAAAAATATTTCCATTTATTATTTCTTTTACTTTGGAGTAAAAGAAATAAGGCCCATTTAAGGTATCAGGAATTGAAATTACTTTCTCACTAATACGTTGAGACAAAGATATGCAATGCTGCCCGAAAAAACGGAGAATTTCCGGCAGAAAAACTCATATTGCTGGTAACGAAAAAATGGATTTATATAGTTGTTAAATTTATATAAATTCGTCTCACACGTGATGTAGCCAGAATCTATATTTTGTGGGTCCTTGATAGCGAAAAATAGTTTGAGGGCAAAACATATATTCTTCTGTCCGTCTGTGAACAATGGAAGCAACTAAATCGTTCAGCCGATTTTCTCCAAAATTGATATTCCCCGATTGATCTGGCTGACGTCGCAGTCCCTTAAATTTGAAACCGAAATTTTAATTTTGGGGGATACTTTACATGAAGTCCATGGGACATTTTCAATTAAAAAAAATGGCTTCATCATTTTTTATTAAATTATGTTGCTGGATAGTGTTGAAGGACGTTTAACAGAATGGTGTAAGTCTCATGTTCGTTAAAATCTCTGAGTTTTCGAAAACTGCAAAAGTTACAAATGTTTTCGACGTCTTTCTACAACTAAAATATTAAAGATAAAGATTTTTTCTCTTAAAGAAATCTATTCGTTAAAGATATATTTTGAAATAAGGTAATGTACGATTTCTCGAAATTCTGAGTACTTTTCGCGTGTTTGCGCGAAAGTGCATGTTGTTTCACCTCCACTAGTTTATCAATAAATAGTTGATTTTCACAAAAGCTTTTTTTTTTTGGTGGGATGTGTTCCAAACCACCGTGTGTCGTGCTAGTTGCCGAGGCGTGGCCGTGCTGTGCACCACAGAAGCCATTCGGGAGAGCGATGGCTCGAGAGGGAAGGGAAGGGGAGGGGCGGGGCGCGATGCCTTTGTGCGGCTTCCGAGGGGGTGGGGGTGGGGGTGCGGTCCGGGGAGATCTACGCGACCTGAGCTAGGAATAGGCGGGTGGAGGCCCGCACGCCACGAGCGGGTGGGCTGGTGGGGGAATATTGTGGGCCAAAAGCAGGGATGCGATATGGACAACAAAACATCGATTTTCAAATATTAAAAATCGATGTTTTTTTTTTAATTTCCTGTTCAACAATTTTTCAGGATGTTGAATAAAATTGTACAGAATTTTTTGGAGATGCTAGAATTCATGTAATAATTGATGGTAATTATGATTTTATTTTAATAATATATTCGAGTAAAATTAGATATTAATACTATTTAGTAATTTTTATTATAAATTTAGAGTTTTAAGAGAAGGCATTGTTTAGCATTAATGTAGATAATTATTTATGGAGGGTGAAATATATATTTGGGAAAGCGGAAACGACCTCTTGTCCTTAAGTGTCCTTTCCACAGGTACCCCTACAGTTTAAAAAAATTCGCAGTGGTCGCTATATGACCAAGATGTCCAAAAACGACCTTAAAATGTAAAAAAAAAAAAAAGATTTGGTGTAAGCAATATTTGGTGTGAATGTAGATTTATTTACAAATATGAAAAAATATAAACGTCAGTTGTATTCACTCGTTCTGAGAAGAATGCAAGCAAAACCTTTCCTGAATCAGAAGTGAGTCTCTTTTCTATTTTCTAAGTAATGGCATTGTTTTTTCAGCTTCGTTTAATATTTGATGTAGAATATAATCAGTATCTTCCATTAAATGGAATAAAAATAATACCGGTTTCTTATCTTCTAAGTCAGTACACAAAGTACACAATGCAAGGCCCACTAAAATGGATCCTTTTCAGAACGTTACCCTTGTTCAGGAATACAAAGGTGGCCACAAAAACCCTTGAACGTAGTCCGTGGATGAAGGGGTATATTTGCACTCGTAATAAATTCGAAATCTCGCTACTATCCGTGCTTGGTTCCTTGAACGTATCACTAGTGCAATTATACCCCTCTTTATTCAAGTACTTCAATTCTTTATCCGCGTAATTTACGTACCCTGGATTTTTGAGACAAATTTCTTCCCACATTTTTATTCTTAGCTTAATTTCCTGAGTGTCAAATGTTTTGTAATTTTGTTTATTTCTGTTTTTGTTGTCATCCATTGTAAGTATATGATATTACCAACAGCATTTTAATATTTCAACTATTTCTGAAAAATTGACTCCTTCACTTCTGAGACATTTTTTCATACAATATTCCTTCGGTAATTTTTTCAGCGTAAATTGTCTTGTAGTAAATTTCTTTATGTCTATTACTGTTATCGGACATTATAGTTATAAGACATTACCAACTGTTTTTAATCGTTCAGACCGGGAGCGGTGGCTCAGTGCATCAAGTGATGTCACTGCAGTGCCTCTCACCGGGAGGTCCTAGCTCCCGGTTCGAGTCCCAATAGCGGCACTAACTTTTCAACTAGGTCGAATTCAGTCGCTGTCTGGAGGAGAATTCTAGCGGCTGGCTGCTCTGATCGGTAGTTTTCCGTGGTTTCTCCGATAAACACCAAGCGAATGCCGGAGCAGTACCCTACCAAACGGGCCACGGACCGCGCACGATCTGTCTTTCCTCTTCCTTGTCCTACCCTCTCCTGCTACACACACACTTACACTAACATGCACTACACTACCACATATTCCGGGAGACCGGTCGGGAGCTTAGAGCTTGTCCCGGCTGGGGCGGTGCCCCGCTGGTGGGAGATACCTGGGTTGGGCAAAAACCCGCTAGTAGACGGTAGGTCGGCTCCGGGTCTCGCCATCCAGTGGGGGAAGATTACCGTCACATCTCAATGAAAAAACATACACTACACTTACGGGACTAACGACCATATTAGTTGACGCGCCGGGAATCATTAACAATCAGTTAATTAATCTTTCAGCTCTATCTGAAAGATCGGCCCGTCAATTTTTGAAACACCTCTTTTGCGTAATTCCTTTCTCACGTGATTTCCGCAGGGTGAGACGCCTTGCGCAGGTGATGCGGTCCACTGTGGGTGGTGCTAGCCGTCGCGGGTGGGCGGGGCTGGCTGGGAGCGCGCGGTGCGACCCGGAGCAGTCGCCGCCCCCACTCCACCCCACCCCCACCGCAACCCCGAGGGCGCGGTGCATCCATCGCCCGGTGATTTACTCGCGTGCCCCGCCCCCGCCCCCGCCCCGTCGCCCTCCGAGCCTCGAACTCCGCTCACCTGCGACTTTGTCACGTCCTTCCCACAGAGGGAGTACGGTCGTACGTTCTTCGTTGCACGGACCGCCTTTGAATAGATTTCGGAAGCAGTTGGCGAAATGTTCTGTGACGAATGTAATTCCAAAGTCTGATTGTAGAACGTCTTGAATTTACGATCATAATATTAATTATGAAGATAGTTCACGGTTGTTCTTCACTTAATTGAAATTGTAGTTTTCAAACGTTTTGGATTTTTTTGTTTTTGGTTTCCTCGTCAAGGCTATGGAACACACAATTACGCTTACTGCACGTGTGTATGATACAGAATTACAATACATTCAAAATATAAGTTATTGAACTTGAAAAGGAAAGTCAAGCACCACAAATAAAATTGAACATAATTCTGCTAAACTCTGTTATGAAACCCACCTTATTATAATGTGATTGTTGAAGAATATTATAAACACATGTTCCACCACATGGCACACAACTCCACCACTCTCTAGCTTCATGTTTAAGACTGCACGGTTGGTACCGTCAATTACGGACATGCCGTTGACTGCGTCATTGTCTCATTTCGTGTATCATTTGACGGTTTCCATTAATTCATTGAGACATTGTCTATTGCTATCAAATGTGATTTTAAATTAAAAATGTTGCATATACTGTATTGCAGTATATACTTTCTGTGTAGAGGTAGTTTTACACTATCAGATTGGAAATATAGTGTGTTCATAGTATTGTGTTTCGTAAGTATTGTGTTTCATAGTATTGTGTGTTCATAGTACTTTTAATTGTTATTAGCCATTCCTAACGTAACCTAACCTTAGTATCGAGACCTGCGGACAGGACTATAGACTTTGTCGATATTCACGTACGTAGTTCTGAGATATGAGTAGGTAAATAATTGAGTGCCCAACATTAATTTTAATCGTATTTGTTTAGAACAATCCAAAAACATAACTCATATCTGAATGAAGTATATGAATGTTTGTATTACTTTTGCTTTGTTGAAAAAAAAATCTACTAAAAATTTAAAACCAGGCGTGAAACGTTTAATCGGGCACGAGAACTATTAGAAACTATGGAAATTGACAACGTCCTCTTTTTAATAAGTCGTTTCAAAAGTGCTCATATCTAAAACGAAAATATCTACACTTGAAGTATCGCAACGACCTTGAGTGTGGGTAATGCATTCAAATCACCCGCAGCCCATTTCCATTTAATCCCAATGCTCACCCAACGCCGGTACGGCGGTGTGTGTGTGGGGGGGGGGCGTTAAGGTATCTGTAATTTATGTGTTTTTTACGCCCTTCCCCCTCCATCCCGGTTGCCCCACTAATTGGGGGGCCCCGACGCGTAACCTCAGGGGAACAGGGGAGGGGGTGAAGGGGGGGAGAGGAGCGGAGGGTGCATGTCTAACGAAACATGAACAAGCGACGTGGGCCCCCAGGAATCATTATGGAATTCCGGGGCGGGCGGGCGCGATCGTCGGGAGAGGAGAAACAGGACAGGCATCCCTTCGTGCAAATTGAATGGGGATAATTGTCTTTATTTTATGAGGCGCGACTGATACGAGCTGCGTCTTTCTGCTCAACTGCTTAATACGGGACGTATTGTAAAGGCGAAGCCTATAGAGCTGTTGAGGTCGTTGTAGGGGAGAATGTGTACAGTCTAACATTTTTATTTGCCGATGAGTGCGCTTCTATTATCGTTAGTAGGGGAGCTGTGTAATATTTCAATTTGGGATCAAGATGTATCGAATCAAATGTCGTCAGTAGAACCCGGAAGTTTGACAAAATTCCTTTTTGTTACTGTTACTATTTAATGACTTTTGACAATAGGTTTCACTTGATTGTGCTTCTGAAGTTGTTTTAGTAGATTTTCATTTTGTCTTTTTTCCCCTTATTTGAACTTCTGATGCATATTTTTGCCATTTTGTCTTATTTGCCTTTACCTTTTTCTGCCTTTTATGTCATTAATTTGCTTTCTTTTCTCTCACCGATCTCGATCAAGCTGGATAGCCCCGCAAGCCTCTACAACACGAGGGCACAGTCGTGTTTTGTCTGTGTGTGGAAGCATGGCATTGTCAAAAATCTAAATGAAAAAGGAAAAAACCTATCAGTCAAGATTTTTGATTTTTTCATTGATGCCGGTTTGTTACTTCAAACTTGAGCTGGCCATTGTCAGTTGTCTCACTTATCGTGAATTCGATATGATGAGTGATTCTGTCGATCATGCGATTCCGTAGCTTGAGTGCACGCCTGCGCTAATTACTCATATCGCTTTTCTTTTGTTTCAGGTGAGCTCATGCTCTGACTCAGAGCGAATTCGGAGCACCTGTGTGCAGTGGATATCAGCTGGCGCGATACGACTTGCTCGACGTCGCGGCAGTTGGAGGTAATTGCTGAAAACAGTTGATTTATTGTTATGATTCAGAAGCAGAGTGTATGTGATGTCGTGTTCCTGGATTTCTGGGGCTCGAGAACACCGGAAACATACAATAGAATTTCGTCAGATGTTTATTTGCTGATGGAAATATCCATAACTGGTAAAATTTGAATTCCAAACATGCACCTCTTCAAATAAAATAGTGTTCCAGAAGTCGTCGTTTTTATCGTGTATCTTTGTTAATATCTATAATATTTTGTGGCGACTTTTGGGTTAGGGTTAGCCATTAAGTTGACTACCTCCAAGAAGGTTTAGGAGTGAACAGAATAATACTGGGTGCACGAACAAGAAATGTCAGTTTTCAATCTGGATTTAATCATTTACTCTATTGTTCCCGCCAAGAAATGTATAGAAGCATTTTCTTTTAAACTCTTCTGTAACGGTGCAACACCAGCACGATGGTCGGGGGGGGGGGGACTCGGCCTCCAAAAACAATTATATAAATTCACTATATTTTAGTATGTATTTCGTATTAAAATATACTCATCATAACGCACATCATTTGATATCTCACTTACCTTCGTGTAATAACAATAAATTAACAAATACAAATTACTTTAAAATTTAGTATAATTTCAAAATTCGCTATGAAAATCATCAAGCGGGCTGGGCACAATCCTATAGCCCTTCCCATAGAAACATCCTGTTTGCTTAATTGTTTTTTTTTTTCTAGTTTTTAAGGTCATGATCAACGAATTCAATCTAGGGATACGATTGACCTAGAGTAGAGGCATTCCTATACTTCGGGACTTAAAAATGTAATAATATGCATTGATTCAAGATTATTTGTTCGGAAAAAAATGTTAACTAAAAAAAGGATTTTTAGGCAGACACTAATAAAAGCAGTTACTTTTAGGCAATGCACAGCGTGATAACACTAGTGCCAAAACTGAGATGATATCAAACTGTTCAGATAAAACTGTGAATGCAACATAGAAAACAAAATAGTTTCATCTCATCGCATCAACTACTAATGACCTTCATGTAATACAGTACCCAATTAAGTGATTCGTGTACTACTTGAATTAAAATAAACTGAAGTGTGGTGCATGGATGTCTAAAAATAGTATATGACACATATGGTAAAAGTGATATTCTTTTGCTCGAAGGATTGCACCACTCGGCCTGTCAGCCTTGTTTTGCAACTTTTCGTACTCGCATAATAAAATGTCACTTTTGCCACTCGTATCATAAATTACTATTACATCATGCTACCGGACAGTTCTTCACTTTTACTTCTAATACAATTCTGAATCACATGGAGATTCTACTGGTAATTTAATGAGAATAAATATAATCCAATGTCTCATGTCTTTTTAATGTTCTATATTGTGAATCTTACGCCTCCTTCACATTTCGAACTTCACGCTTCGATTGTCAGTCACTCTATGCGGCTTTTGCTCTCGAGAATGCTAGACCGAGGACGGAGATTTTGTTGTTGAGAATTTGGTACTATCTTATTCTTCAATATTGTTATATTCTTCATTAACGTTCAATTCTCTAATCATGTATTTTGTCATAAATCTTAATTATTCCCATATAGAGATAAATGAGGAAACAGGGAATATCATTCCACTGAAGACCCGAACAATAGCACAGATTGCTGGGACCTCAGGAATCTTATTCATCCGTGCCATTCTTTTTATTTCATTTCCTGACCAGCCGACCCTGTGGTTACGCCTCAGCTATTACATTTTCATATACGACAGCATTTAATACGGAACTAATGGAGACAAGCAGAAAATTCTCCCATTCGTCTTATTTCGTCCCTCTTGGATACACACACACGTCTATCAATAACGCGCTCGCATAGGCACTAGCTTACGTGTGCTTACGGACAAACAGATTCGATTTTGTTTTCTTTTGTCAAAAAAAAAAATAGAATATTATATGTGAAGTATGGGGGGAAAACTACGCTCAAGTCCGTGAGCCTCTGAATCCACACCCGACCGTTTCACTATACATAATTGAATGGTGAATAAAAGTACCAACACAGCGGAGTTAGAAACGATTGAAAACGAGAAATTATCACTCTCTAGTAACACCCGAGAAATCCTTATTTGCTTCGCTAAACGAACTAGAGATTTGATTGTATTGAATGGCTAATAAAATAGCTACTCCCAGCCTCGGATCTAGTCCTACCGCAACTGGTGAAACGAGAGCTCAGCCAATCATTCTCATAGTGCAGCGAGCGTGCAGACACGCACCCACGCAGATACTGCCCTACTCATGAGTCGGACAGCCGTGAACGTCTTGACTTGTAGTCACCCTATAATCCACAGGTTTTCCCCTTGCGAATGTGTAATGTGGGATACAATGGCAGATCATATTGTTGTTGTTGTTGTTATTATTATTATTATTATTTCTGCCAAGTGGAGCAGTGCCTTACAAGCAATGCACGCTAGATCGCGAATCATGTATGTTCAATCCTAAAACACGAATTGGAAAAAGAAGGAAAAAAGGTTTTTAAAAAATTAAAAAAAAAATAATAATAAAATTAAAATTTATTACGACGTGCAATGCCGGACTTAAGGACATCGCCTGAATCCTGAAATATTATACACATATAATCGGGCTTCAAGGCAAGTATTAAAAAATCCGAAAAAAGGTATTTAAGTAAACCTTGTGCTTTTTTTCTGATCGTCCATGTGTGCATATCACTAGATCCTAAACCGATCATTAGATTTTCCTAAAATGAATTCTCAGTACATTCATGACCCTGAGAATTTGAAAAGCTTCTTTTAATTTTTGCGGGTAGTATAAAAAAAATCTCTGACGCATTTTCAGTATTTTATCATAGATGGCTGGAATTTTTTTCTCGAACAGGGCAAAGTGCGAAAGAAATTACAGATGTTCAGTTGTCATTTAAATTTCCAAAATTTTGGAATATCAAAGATTCGAATTTTCCCCTCGCATCCTGGTAATATTACAATGTTAACAATCAATAAAGTATTTTACTGGTCGTCCCCATCGAGTTAATGTTACAATCGGTTTCTTTCTTCAATTTTTGGGCATTCCTAAAAATTTCCAATTATTTAAATAAATAAAATCTTTGAAGTTTATCGAGATAAATGTGAATTATGACAATTTAAATCGATGTATTGGCCATTTTGTGCCACTTTTGAGTATCTTCGCAACCGTCGTTCGAACTGCTCGTGCGCACAGGCTCGAGATTGCGGACGATTGCTGCAAAAATCCACAATTTCGAGGTCTCGATATATCGTTCCTATTGATGTCAGTGCCGACTATGGCATCAATTCACACAGTGCTACTCTATTTTGGATTCCGTTCCACGTCACTTACGAGTCTTAACAATACCGTCGATCATAAAGTCTCGCAAATCCATATTCAGAACAGGCTACATTATCCCTGAATGTGCGCTGGCACCCGCTTCGGGCAGCCTTGATATAATAACGATTGATGCAATGGATCAATGGTTATGGCATTAGCGGCACGAGAGCACCTGGAGGAGGCGTGCCGTGAGCCAGCTTCCTCCACCATAAATTCCACCTCCATTGACCGGGTATTGAACCCCGGGCCTCGAGGTGGTGGAAGGTGACCCGACGAACGTGTCTACCACGAGCCACCGCGAATTCATTACATTGCCACACCCATAGTCGCACACATATGAACCGGTAGCGGTGGCGGACATCAACTGATGTCCATGCAGCACCTCTGACCGGGAGGTCTTACGTTCGAGTCCTGACGGCGGCGAATGGCGAATGCTACCTACCAAATGGGCCACGGACCGCGCGCGATCTGTCCTTCCTCTTCCTTGTCCTATCCTCTCCCCTTACACACACACACACACACACACACACACACACACACACACACACACACACACACACACACACACACTACCACATATTCCGGGAGACCGGTCGGGAGATTATTGGGAGTGCATGTTAGTGTAAGTGTGTGTAAGGGGAGAGGATAGGCCAAAGAAGAGGAAAGAAAGATCGCGCGCAGTCCGTTTGTTAGGGTTTTGCTCCGGCATTCGTCTGGTGTTGACCGGAGAAACCACGGGAAACTACCGATCAGAGCAGCCGGCTGCTCGAATTCTTCTTCTGACAGCGACTGAATTTTCACGGAAACCTGAAAAGCTAGTGTCGAAAATCCTGCCGCCGTGGGGAGTGGGAACCTAGGACCTCCCGGTCAGAGGCGCTGCAGTGACATCAGTTGGTGCCCTGAGCTACCGCCCCCGGTGCGTGTAAGCAAGCTTACACGTGCGTGCTCGCGCGCGCTCGTGTGTGCGTGGGCGTGGTGGCACGCGCCGTGCGCTAGTTCCCCCGCGCGCCGCGCCTTGGGCGAGCGCGTGCTGCGAGCGTCGGCCCAGGTGGCGCGGAGTCTGCCGCTGGTTTTCCGCTCCGCCGCCCTATTGGGCCCACCGCCCCGAACTGGCGCGAGCCGGCGGGGGCGTAGCCACGCAGAATGGATGTTGCTGGATTGAGGAGCTTCACGCTCACTGGACCGATCGATAGAGGAGGGATTGCGGGAGGGGCTGTTTCCGGAGCCGACAGCCTAACGACGCCACCGAGTTTATACGTATTTGCATGTTCGTGTACTACGTAGAAATGCGACGTCGATACTCTTGTTTTTAAACATGAATATATTAAAAGCGATGTTTTGAATAACGATGTTTTGTGATCGATGTTTTTGCGTTTTGGATGTTTAGTTTGACAATGAAAAATTATCATAATCACAATTTTGTAAATGTTCAAATACTGAATAGTAACACTAGTTACCACTGTGAGTTTTTTGTGTTCGAACCAAACGAACCCTGTTTTTGGCATCTTCATTGAGTGTCCTTTGTTCTTAATATTTGAACACTTTTTATCGGTTAAATCATAATTACATATTAATAAATACTGCCACTGTTAAATTAGATTTTATTGCGCCAAATTGAGTGTTAGATAATACGAAGCCATCTTCAAAAAAATCGATGTTTTCTGTCGATGTATCATCAATGTTTTAATTTTCAACGTTGATGTTTAGTATCATCGATGATATGTTATCTATGTCGCATCACTGGTTCCATTTAATGTAGCGAAAGTCATGAAATTATCCAGGAAAAAGGGCCTATTTTTCGACAGACCCTTCAAAAACAGTAGAAAAACATGCAAAGGGAATTTTGTATATTACGGAGTTAGACTAACTTTCAGGGCCCTGGTCGCATCGTTTTCCAGTTATGCACGATACCAAAATATTACACTGTTTGATGTTGCAAGTGGTCCTGCAGTTTTCTTTGAATCACACTCTGCGAAAGTAGTATTATAATGTACGTATTGCAACAGAAATACAATGTATGTAATTGTAATGACTGTACTGCGACAGAAAAATACGTTCTTTGAGTCCATAACACAGAAAATACATTTGTCTTTCTCCCATTCATAGAATATTACTTTCTCGAATTGGAAGTATAGTCAAACACTCGTTCTGTGGGTCCTTGTTATCTTAAACCTGTTTTCTCTCAAAACGTTCGTTTTTCTGTGCTTTCTCAGTGAAAAGCAGTACGTATTAGAACACAGAATATTATTAGAAGTTGGATTGATTCACCATACATTCACTACCTGAATTACTAGTCGTGGATCTATTGTAGCACGGCGTATGTCATGTGTAAAAAAAATCCCTCAAAATATACCCATATTCTCGTATGTACTTCACTAGTTTTCTATGGCAGGCAAATCAAACGATATCTCCATTGAATATGTTATAAGCAATTATGTATCAACGAATATAAATTACTTTAAAATCAATGAAAAATTTGTTTTAAGAAAACATAAAGATGGCCGAATCCTACTACGACTCATAGACCTTCCCAAGAAAAATCCTGTTTGCGCAAATGTGTAAAGATAATCAAAGACTTTCATTGATGACTTTGTAAACAGTGCATTGCTTACGATTATTCGAAAAAGGAAAACAAAGTACTTTTTCAATACGTGAGACACAGTTCAAATAATGAAAAAAATTAACATATTTGTGAATTTTCTTTGATGAATGTAATACACCAATAGAATTCAGAAATCACCAATGCGTCTTAACATGTAATCAATCTAATCGAGAAAAAAGTTCGATTTTTTGTTTGTGTTCAATGTGAGCAGTATACGAAAAAAATAATCAGTTTATAAATCGGTTCGCCCGCTACCAAAAGCTAATAGAAAGGATGGGAGAGGGGATTGTTCGGAGAACTCTCAAATGTTGTCCCACTTGCCGCCTGCTTTTGTCTTTGGAGAACTCTTTGCGTATGTGCGTCACGGGTGGGGCGGTAGGGGTGGGGGTGGGGGCTTCTGTTCGCCTGGCCTTGCCTGTGCCCGAGTTATTTACAAACGCCGCCGGATCAGCACCGAGGAAGTGACTCTTCGGGATGTTACGAAACGGCTGCCGTAATAATAACACCATGTTTCCTAAGAGTAACAATGAGCTGGAGCTGCTTGCTGCAATGGACGCGACAAAAATCCGGTTTTCCTTTGTTCCGGAAATGCAGATTAATGGTTTGACCCGTGCGACAATTCCGCGCTTTGTGCTGGTTGAATTGGCCCAGGGACTCGGATAACACTGCAGGAACTCTGACCAAGAGGTCGCAGGGTTCGAGTTCCGACGGTGGAAGGATTTTTGACACCAGCTAGATAACTAGGGCGAATTCAACCGCTGCCTGGAGGAAAATTCTAGCCGCCGTCGGCTGCCCGTGATCGGTAGTTTTCCCTGGTTTCTCCGATCAACTCTAGTTGAACGATCGAATAGTTCCGTAACAAACGAGTCATGGACCGCGCGCGATCTTTCCTTCCCCTTCCATATCCTATCCTCACTGTTACTTACACACACAAACACTTAATCTCCACAGCATTTCCACACATTACACCGGGAGCGGTAGCTCAGTGCATCAACTGATGTCACTGTAGCGCCTCTGACCGGGAGGTCCTAGGTTCCCACTCCCCACGACGGCAAGATTTTCGATACTAGCGTTTCAGCTAGGTTGGATTCAGTCGCTGTGTGGAGGAGAATTCTAGCGGTCGGCTGCTCTGATCGGGAGTTTTCCGTGGTTTCTCCGATCAACACCAGGCGAATGCCGGAGCAGTACCCTACCAAACGGGCCACGGACCGCGCGCTATATTTCCTTCCTGTTCCTTGTCCTATCCTCTCCTCTTACACACTCACTTACACTAACATGCACTGCACTACTTCATATCCCGGGAGACCGGTCGGGAGCTTAGAGCTTGTCCCGACTGGGGCGGTGCTCCGTTGGTGGGAGAGTCCTGGTTAGGGGGAAACCCCACTAGCCGACGGTAGGTCGGTGCCGGATCTCGCCATCCAGCGGGGGAAGATCACCACCATCTCCCGAGAAAAAACATGCACTACACTAACGGGACTAACGACCACAGTAGTTGACGCGCCCGGAAACACGAAAAATCAATAAATCCACACATTTCCACACAGCGAAGAGCACCGTTCCGGCTGGGGCGGTGCCATGTTGGTGGGAGATCCATGGTTGAGGTTTAGTGGTGGCAAAGTTTAGCAAAACATCGATAACACGACGCGACAAAAATATCGATGTTTTAAATATGATGGAACGTTTCGAAGTAAAATGTCCGTGCTGTAATACGGTATAAAACACGTCAATATTATTTTCAAGTACATTCTGTCTGAAATTTGACTGTCATTTTAATTTTATAATCAATGTTCCATGTAGTCAAGGTCAAATCGCAGTTTAGCGTTATTATCTCGTACAAAATAAAAAAGGTAACAATACTGGAAAACATTGCGAATAGCAAAAATACTGGAAATATTATTTATATCATGAGATTTTTTTTAAAACATTGATGTTTATGCACAAATGTATCGATCTAAAGAAAACATCGAAAGCAAAACATTCATGTTATAATATCGATGTTTTAAAAACATGGATTTTGTTTGCCATCCATAGTCGGGTTGCCTTCAGTACGCCATTGTGTAGGTACTTCGGCGCTGGATCTCACCATCCAAGGTAGGAAGGTCACCGCCTCCTTCCATGACAAAAACACGCATATATTCGTGCTTACGTTTCCAGCCCCCGGAAAACAAAAGCAGGACTTCCCCATGGATCCCTCCTTTCACCCACCCTTTTCAACCTTTACTCATCTGCTATACCTACCTCTTCCTATACACATAACGCACAATTTGCTGGCGATACTGCCATATTCGTGTCCAACCATTCATTAAATCACACTTGCAATAAAATTCATCTGCATTTGAAAAACATGGAAGATTGGTCCTTAGAATGGATAATCAAGCTCACTCCGTCAAAATCAACAGCCAAAATATTCTCTCTCAGAACATCCACCACCCCTACTCCACTCCAAATTTATAACAACGTAATCCCCTGGACCTCATACACCCAAACTGTTAAAGATTTAACACTTAGCTTTGATACAAGATTAATCTGGAAACTTCGCAAAGCACCTAAAATTCAACAAGCCAAAATTAAATTAATACAGCTAAAACCATTATTAAATCACAAAAGCAGTCTCTACTGAAACAATGCCGTAATCTTATACGAGACAATAATCAGACGTCTAATGCTGTATGCCTGTCCCATTTGGACGAACGCTTCACAGACAAACAACAATCAAATGCAAATAATGCAAAACAAATACTTAAGATTAGCCACTCACGCCTCATGGTTCATTTCTAATGATCAACTCCGTGGAGAATTACATTTACTATCCATTAATCATCACATCGCTCATCTCTCCAACAATTTCTACTCAAATATAGCCTCGATAAATCAAATAACCCACTATAACCTAGCCACACTCAACGATTTCCCGACCCGAATCCGAATTAGACATCCGCTACATGCCTTCCTACAAATATTTTCTGATCTAAACTAAGTGCAGGTGCTTAATGAGTATCCTAAACCAATGTTACAGTTAGATTAGAATTAGTTTTAAATTAGGTTAGATTTAAGCCATTCCAAATAGACATGAAGAAGTAATAACTACTGAACCATGTACTGATCATTCGAACAATAAATATTATAATAAAAAAAATACTTCTGCTTACGGAAATAATGTCTATAGCATTTGGCGCACCCGGAAATACTAACCTATCAATACGCACTTTGTGACCCGTTGTTTTGAAAGTCAAAATATCTTGATTTTTTTTTCATTTATTTGACATAGATGGTGAATACATAGCTCAGTTGAAATAACTCTACATATGTTTGATGGCTTAATACTAACTTAAATTAAAACTTAAAACTAATACAAGGGTGAAACCATCTTCGAACGTTAGTGACAACCCGTGCTACGTTGGGTTACATCCAAACCAGCACTAAAATGTTCGTAACTGACTCGCCTAAGAAACATAATTCGTTTCCCTTGACCTGAATATCTGTTTTAACGGTTTTCGGTACATAGTCTCCGAGTTATGCAGGATGGTGACGTATGTTTTTGTCTGCATTTACATCTTTTTTCTCAATCATAATCTGCGATTTTTTTCGTCCGAAGTATGATATAGGACTCGAGGGTAGTTTTCTCTTCGTATGGGTATGTGTATGTGCTACTACTAATAGTAATGAATACAATTCTGGTTTCCAGACATTTATAGAAAACTATGCAGCCACCGAACATATTGGAGGTATCTGCAGTACGTTTGGGGATAAATCCAAAAACAATTAAATAGTTTTAATTGTGACTAAGAAATTCAAATATTTGATTTTCCAGCTGTTCTCTTATTGAGCGTACCTAATTAATTTTCATGAGTGCGATACTGCTTGACATAATTGACGTCATGCGACAACAAGTCTCTAAGGAAGAGGTTGCTCATGATTATGTATTTGCTATTCATATGTTGCGTTATGGAAAATCAATATCTTTATATTGTAATGTGTTTCCGTATGTGCTAAAGGATGTTGTATGCGTGGAAACTGTTTATGTTAAAATATTTAGTTTCATCAAGTGTTATACATTTTGGAAAACCTTTTGTGTGGTTTTGTTCAGCATTATTTTTGCTACTATAACCCACTAGAATACATATCATTCGCGCTTTAAAGAAATGTCACATTTACTAATTTGTTTAATATGAAGTGCTTGAATAAACAAGAAATTCCATTCGAACCTGCCTTAAAATTGGTATCTATATATTTGGGCATTACGATTCTGTTTTAGTCATATAATTCTGTGAGGTAATCATGTAATCATCAATAACGACTGATCTGAAAGTCAGCGTCATATCACTATGTTGAGATAAAAGGAGTACGTTGTATATCACTACTTTTCTGAAATATGTGTTTACTACAAAACGACATATTTCCGGATTACACTTGATCTGCTGGGATCAATATAATCTTTTATCGTATTCTTTGTATCATACGATTTTCGAATTCTCTTATTATTATCTTTAAGCCGCAATTCTCTACTAAAAATAAACAATATTTAACCTTGAAAAGACAAATAGGAAAACAAGTAATAAATCGGAAAGATTCGAGATAGGATTTAGGTTGATAACTGTGTGCTGGTGTGTTGCTTCTGTACCACACTTTCCTCTGGTGCGATGTTTAACGTCAGGGTTCAAATATTTGAACTGTATTTGAGGGTTGAGTGACAAGAACGTTGTCTACCCCTTCATTGCACTTAATCAGTGCACATCGCATGAGAACTCACAACATTCTGCGTAATACGGGCAGATTTATCATTCTCAATTGAAATGCAAATTGCTTGTCAATATTTCACTAATGGGAATATTATATTTAGTTATCATATTTTTAGATATTGTGACATACCCATATGTCACATTAAAATAAACTAACATTTATTTGTAGACTATATGGTGGACCATGTATTACGAAATATCACGAGAGCTAGAGCTTAGCAACGACCGTGAATAAACAATGTAGTTTTTGTTTTTTGTAAAGGCATTAAGAGGTCTGGATGCTGAAAGTAGAAAATTTGGGATTGGGTGAAGAAGTTTAGACGATTGAAAGGTCAGGTACACCAAAATATAACGAACGTATGGATTGGCTGGGTGAGAGAAGGACGGTCAAATGTTATGAAAAAATGAAGGTAGTTTAATAGGAAGTCTTCGAGGGGTGAATCATGCAGGAAGATTTCATTCTGCCCGGTGAGAGAAGGCTAAATGGATTTTTCGGGAGTGGTAATCGAGTTCGGGACTATGTCATAGGACGTAATCGGGACTGATAATTTTGATAGTTTGAGACCAGCTTGGATAGGGGCAGAAGAGGATTTCTTGGAACTTTGGACTACGGCAAGCTCGCAAGATATTTCGACTGAGAAGTCTACGAGGGACATCAAGGAAGAATAGATAAGTTAACCGCGGTATAAAATTGTAAATTGAAAGATATCTTGATCAAAGGCATAACTTAAATTCACTAAATTGTTTGCTAAAAAGGTAAAAATAAACTTTGTTAAATTTTGTTCTTTAGAAAAGAAAGTGATCTTTCATTTAGTCAATCCAAACAGAAACGAACTAGGAATAGAATCATTCTATTTCAGATTCCCAGCTGCGCTGTATAGTCGGCGGATCCTATAATCCATTATAAAGGTAATAAGGATTATAATATATCGTGACCCATTGACCCAGCAAGCCGGACGCTAAGATCTTTGGCAGATATTAATGTAGAGAGAGAAAATTTAGTATATCTCAATATTGAATGATGGCACACCCTTGCGGTTTAGCTCATTGGTCAGCGTGCTCGCTTTCAATGACGCGACCCCGGGTCGATTCCCGGTCGGACAGGAATATGTGCATTTTTCTTGCAATGTCCCAGTATATCTTGCTGTGTGACGATGAGAAAACTCACTTCTCATGTTGAAGAGACTAGAATACGGCGTGGGGATGTTTTTGTGCTATCCACACGTACCCCTTTAACCCGAGGCCGGGACGCTGCTGGTAGGCCATGGCCCGTACGCGGACTGTCGCCCAAGTACAGACCGACAGAATGTTGCGACAAAGCGATAATCAACAAAATAACAGATTAGGCCGCCAAACCAGCAAAGATTTGGACTTCCGCATCTCCCGAGAAAAAACATGCACTACACTTACATGACTTACCAAAGCCGTTGACGCGCCCGGAAACACGAAAAAATCAAACAGTCAATCAATGGAAATTCCCAGTCAGATTCAATGCAGTGACATCAGTTGATTTCCTGAGCCCCTTTCCGGTCCGCTCTTCCCCCCAATTTCCCGGCTGCGGTCGCCTCCGGTTGCGGTCCGGATCAGCCCGCGCCAGCCCCCGCCCGCTTTCCCTTCCTGCGTTTAACCCCGACGAGAGGTCGCGAAGGGGGCGTGGTTGCTGAGGAGAGGCGTCTGTGCATTGCTATTTTTACGTCTTTGCAACGAGCGTACTGACTACATCCGGAGGTCAACTCAACACCTCCTAAGCCATTCACCTTCCTGAATAGCACGTCTGCATCCAGGTCCGTTTTCTTCTCTGGTTAAAGGATTGATTTCTTCGTTTACCCTGGTCTGGTTAGTAGTGTATTGATCGATTATAATTGATCCCATTCTGTCTGTGTTCAGGGAACATTTGCAGATCCTTTTAGAGCGCTGGCAACAATGGAAAACTCTACTTAAAGAGTTTGTGGAAACCTATCACGAGCATCTTTTTGAAAAATGTTACTTAACATGTGTTTCATTCAGCGATCTCTTTTATTAGCTACCTACCGAAAGGATCTCCTATGTTATCAAGCGAGTAATTCGGGCCTTCAATGAGTGGGACGGTGTTCCAACAATGCAAAAGGCACTGAAGGGTTTGCATATATCAAGTTTGCATTTCGGTACGTAAAGACAGTGGGCAATGCAGAATCAAGTGTGGAGAAATCACGGACTCGAGTAGGATCTACAGAAATAACTAATGAAAAATATACGAAGCAAACAATTGAAAAAAAAATTCTTTTAAACGCAAATTAAGATACTGAAATCTTCAGTTCGTGTTGTTAATGAGTACCTCTGTACCTCTGTATTAATAAAATTAATCATTAAGGAGAAATTGTATTTAATTTGGATAATCGAATATAATGAACCTCTAATATAGTGAACCAATAATGTTAGTCCCCAGAAGTTCACTATAAATGAAGTGGACTGTAGTTGCAACGATTATCAAAGGAAAGAAGCAGGCTGAGGCGGGCCAGGGTGGAACTTGGCTGGCTGGCCGCGCCAGGTTGAGATCTGGCGGAACATACAGAGCCGGTCAGGGCGGGGCGTGATATCGTTATGTACTTCATAAAACTCATGAATGAATTACGAATGAAGTACGTAATTAATAAAATTCCTTCATTCTCCTCTCTAATAGACGATTGTGATAAATAGGAGCCGGATTTTAATGAAATGAATTTTTTTTTTTTTTTTTTTTACTTTAGAACAATGCCATTTAGTAGAGAAATTAATTTTATGTTATGGCAAAAGGAAATAACCCATTTTTTATAGTTTTTTGTTGTATTTTTCGTCAGTTTCGACTTATAAGACATATGTTAGTCTTTGGGATGGTTCATAGGCAGCGTCGTCCCGATTCCCGGTAGAGGCAAAAAAGAGTCGTAGCTTTCCTTCCAGAAATCGTCCCAGTTTCTGTAGCTGTGTGACCAAGAAAAGCTCAAGCTGGCGGATCTTGCTAGTTACGGTGAAGGGAATACGTCATGTTCGCCTCATGTCGCTCTTACCCCCAAGCAAGGGAATTTAACTAGGCCCAGGCATGGGGACACCGGTAGCTGGCCGACGAAGTTGGACTACCAACCCAATAACGCCAAATACATACATGCAAGTCATATTTTACATTTTTTTATTATGCATTTTTTACTGATTTCGTTTACTTTAATATCATTTTCATGGTAGTTGCTTTAAACAATATTTGCGAGATACAACAAATGTTCTCCACTGAATTCTTGAGTAACCAATTCAATTTCTTCGCTCAGAAAGTGTAATGTCAGCCGTTGTATGTAATCTAAGGCCTCTGTGACGCCAATTGGTGTCATTGTAAGTTAGGGCTGACTTTGCAATAAATAAAGGCAGATATTTTATTGTAAAGAAAATTCCAAACCAAACGTTTGCCACCTGAGTTCACTTGAACAAAACGAAGAAGCCTCGATTATATCAGTAACATATCCAACACCTTGAGTTGTTCATCTGCAGTGGTTTTGATCAATTTTTAACGTCATTTTTCTTTGTTTCTGAGGCATTTTAAAAACATTTTAAGAGCATTTTATTGATAATTTTTGGCAATGTTTTAGGTCGTCAAAATCCGCACCGTAGTGAAAAATGAATACCCGGCTGTGTACTTCAGCTCGTACTGGATAAGCCTCGTGGATCACAGAGTTCCCCACAGCTTCTCCTTCTCCCCACCCACTGCGGATTCGGTGGTATAACAGTCAGCGTACCGGAGTGTTGTACCCGAGTTTGCGGGTTCAAACCCGTGGATTTCTAAGGGCGAAAAATCCTTCGTGCGCCTTCCTTCGGAGGGGAAGTAACGCCGTCCGTCCCATGTAGTAGATTTACTGCATGTAAAAGATCCTCAAGCCTAAAAGTAGCCTCTGAGCAAAATTGAGATTCGCCTGTTTCGTCGCCCAAGCTAATACCTCCTTTCTCCGCTAGGTGCTGAAATTTGCGTGGTCAGACGGAAGAGCGGGCCTGATGGCCCGAGTCTCGCCACGTAAAATAAGGCATTAACTAGCTAAGTAACCCACTCCGTTCCGCCGCTTTCCCCCTCCCCGCTTCGCCCTGTCCAGAGCATCGCAGGCGCGCCGCGCGTCCACGATCTCGAATTTCCTGCGTCCGCCCCGCCCCTCTCCGTCCCGCCTGCCGCAAGGGGGTCGCGAACCCGCCTCGCGAGAAGCCCCGGATTAGACGGAAGGGAGAGCTGACCGCCACGCCCCGCCTGCCCCGAGATTCGCCTCCGACGCGCTGTGGCAAAACACCACTACATATTATTATCCGCTCACGTTTTCATCACTCGCTTCGCCCGTTGTGCGAGGAGTGGATTTTTTTATTGATTGATTGATTTTTTCGTGTTTCCGGGCGCGTCAACTGCTTCGGTCATTAGTGCCGTTAGTGTAGTGTATTTTTTCTCGGAAGATGGCGGTGATCTTCCCCCGCTGGATGGCGAGATCTAGTATTTTTAAGCTATCCCCCTCCCACAGCTCCAGAAACCTAACGATTGGAGCATTTTTGTGTCCCTAGTACTTGAATATTTTCCCGCCTTGCCAGGGCAACTGGCGAGGGGAAAAAGAAAACAAAATCTTGGCGCAACATCCTGGCATCGAAACATCGATGTTTTGCTACAATTTGCCATCACTAGGGAACGGATTTTCATGTAAGTACATATCTTTACAGGGACAAGATACCTGCATCCACTAATATTTTTTACACTTAACCCGACATTCTGAACAAATTGGAATCATATTTATTTTACATATTTTTACATATTTTGGTATAATTGCATATTTTTACATATTTTATCTATAGCTACATAATTCGTTACATTTTAATATATTTATAGGTTGAAAATGAACATTTCACTTGTGATGTTCGAAATATATGTTACTGGAAAACTAACTTAGTTACTGAAATACTTAACAAATACGCAATGCGCTTGTATTATCGCCGGACAACCGCTATTAATTGCCAAACTTATCTCCCCCCGCCCCACTGCTTCTTGGAAACAGCGTAGTCGGGATCAACGATGAGCGGATGTAGTATGTGAAGCAGAAGGAACTTCAACTTACTCGTGTTTCATAGATCCCATGCGTAACTCGATAAAAAAAATCAGATCATTGTCTTATCCCTTTTCTGGAGTTGGGGTGGGAGTATGCTCACTTTAGCCCCCTCCCCTTCTATCACATGCTACACGGTACTCTTCACTTGAGCTCCGGCTCCTCGCAAACAACATTGTATATAATGCGAAAGTATTATATGTTCGGATGAAACTGGCGATTAATTGTTTCTGTAGATGTAAAACTTTCATTCAGTTTCTCTGAATCCATGTAAATTTCTGATCGGCAACGTACTCTGCTCGGAAAACGCTTGAAGAATGGAATTGTAAACATTATAACGAATTTTTATTTCAGATATTTCCTATTTTTTGTTACATATTTTTGAAAAAATAAGTACATATATATGTACATATTTTGCTTTTTTTATTACAATAAAGTCCGTTCCCTAGCCATGACTAGTCGCGTCCCCCGTCCGCGTGGCGCGTCGCCGCTTTCCTGTGGCGGCGGGGGCTCTCACGCTCCATCGGCGGGCGCCCGGGGGCGCGGCGGGGGCGGCGCGGGGGCGGGGCCGGGGCCGGCCGCTCTCCGCGGAGGCGCGCGGGTGGGGGCGGCGAAACGGGGGCAGCTGGAGGAAGTGACAGCGCGCCTCCGCGGCCTCCGGGGCGATGGAGGCGGACACCTGGGCGCGAGGTGGCTTGGAAGGGGCCGAATGCGGACACACAATTTACACTAGCAAAACGGGCCACGGACCACGCGCGTTCTTTCCATCCTCATACTATAGTCACTCTTACACTTACATGCACTACACTACCACACATGCAGAGGGCCAGTCGGGAGATTAAAGCTTTCCCAGCTGTGGACGTGCCCCGCTGGTGGGAGATACGTGGATGCGGATATTCCCGCAAGCCAACGTATACGTCGGCATCGGATCTCGTCACCCAGCTAGGAAAGATCACCGCCATGTCACGCAATGAATACCATCACTACACATACGAGACTAATTTCCTTATCATTGATTGATTGATTTTTCCGTGTTTCCAGGCGTGTCAACTGCTTCGGTCATTAGTCCCGTCAGTGTAGTGCATGTTTTTTTCTCGGGAGATGACGGTGGTCCTCCCCCGCTGGATTGCGAGACCCGGCGCCGACCTACCGTCGGCTAGTGGGGTTTCCCCCTAACCAGGACACTCCCACCAACGGGGCACCGCCCCAGCCGAGGCAAGCTCCAAGCTCCCGACCGGTCTCCTGGAATATGTGGTAGTGTAGTGCATGTTAGAGTAAGTGTGTGTGTAAGAGGAGAGGAAAGGACAAGGAAGAGGAAGGGAAGATCGCGCGCGGCACGTGCCCCGTTTGTTAGGGTACTGCTCCGGCATTCGCCTCGTCTTGATCGGAGAAACCACGATCAGAGCATCCGGCCACTAGAATTCTCCTCCAGACAGCCGCGAAATTCGATCTAGCTGAAAAGGTAGTGTCGAAAACGCCGCCGCCGTGGGGAGTGGAAACGTAGGACCTCCCGGTCAGAGGCACTGCAGTGACATCAGTTGACACACTGAGCTACCGCTCCCGGCTACATAATGTAAATACAGTGTAGTATAAACTTTTGAATGCAGTCCACGATCAGTGTGAATAAGTATGAACTTGCGTACCCGTGCGAGAACTCGCGTATGTTAAACCTCGCCGATTTGAAACAGGCGATTTGAATTTTGCTCAGAGGCTTCTTTTAGGCTTGAGGATCTTTTACATGCAGTAAATCTACTACATGGGACAGCCGGCGTTACTTCCCCTCCGAAGGAAGGCGCACGAAGGATTTTTCGCCCTTAGAAATCCACGGGTTTGAACCCGCAAACTCGGGTACAACAGTCCGGTACGCTGACCGTTATACCCCCGAATCCACACAAAGTACATGTTCTAATACTTTTACTGTGAACAAATTGTGTTATTCTTTTTTTATATTTCATGACTATATAATGACTTTCTTGTTTTTGTGTTTTATTGGTTCTTTGGGTCTTTCTGGTACATTGTAGTTTGGCTCACACTTTGTAACTTTCATTCTTTCTATAATGGTCAGCTTTTATGCATCAAATTTCTTTTATAAGGGTTACAACCTATTTAAGAATAAATAAATTAAATTAAACATCGGCCAGTGCGTACCCCTGCCGGGATAGAGTTCGTTGACCGGTTGCCCAGGTCCGGTGTGTCTGTGGTGTCGCTGATCGCTTCCCGGTGAATGTCGGAGTAGCGCTCTGCACAAAGAGCCGTGGACCGCGCGTGATCCTTCCTTTTCCATCCCGTCTCCACTTTCATCCTAGGACGAACTTGTGTAACCACGGGAGCGGCAAGAGAGTGAGAGAGACTTTAACAATGGATTGTGGGCCTTTCTGCGCAATCACCATAATTATTTTAACGACCAGCTGTCGGAACCAACCCGTACCGGGACTTAATATGCCAGAAATAAAAGTGCAGAATACATGCTTCGTTAAGTGAATACAGACAACACAGAAATGGGTTTTTCTTCTTTATCTTATTATTATTATTATTATTATTATTATTATTATTATTATCATTATTATTATCATTAGAGCCGGAAAGTTCACCAAAATGCCTTTTTATATTTACGGTTTTATATTTTACAACTTTTAACAACAGGAATTACTTAATTGTTCTTCTGAAGTTGTTTTAATAGATTTTTATTTCGCCTTTTTTGCCTATTGTTGCATTTTTGTTCGATTTCCGTCATTATTTTTCTTGGTTTCTTCTGATACTGATCTCCATCAAGCTGGAAACATACATGCAAACCTGCACAACAAGAGGGCATTCAGTACGTGTTGTGTCTTTCAATGGAAGAGGAGGCTCCAGGGTGAGTTAGTGTTGGAAATGTAAGTGAGAAAAATAATACCAGGCAAAATTGTTGATTTTATACGTCGATATGTATCGTCTGGTTTTTTTCACTCACGAGGAATCCCTTCCTAGTTTGGATTACGGTGTCCGATCCCTTTTGAGGACAGAGCTCTATACACAGGATGTACCTTTCTCGGTGCTGGAGATTACGCAGTTATGAAGAACGAAAATTATAGCTCAGATGACGGTCTTCGCCCACGTATGTACTAATAAAAATTTTAGTTAGAATAAAAATGTTTACTTACAATTTTTTCTTTTAAATGATGATTTTTCAATATTTAAATACCTTTTTGCTCCCCTAATTTAGCCAGAATAAATGACTTTTTGCATGTCAATTTAGAAACAATAAATTTTTTTTTGCCGGCCTGTTTTAGGTAAGATAAACGCCTGAACTTCCGGGCTCTAATAATAATAATAATAATAATAATAATAATAACAATAAATATTATTATCACCACCAAACATCCTATCGCGAATAGGCCATCTTGGACCACGCAGGACATGCACTTGCACTTGCACGCAGGACATGCTTGCAAGTCTTGCATGTAACTCTTCAGGGGATTCAGCATTAGGCTGAATCCGATTTTTATACTCCAGGGTTGTTAGTCCTGGGGGATAGAAGATAGAACGATGATGACGACAATAATGGAGGATGAATGGATGGCATACACAATCACACCCATTCCCGAGGCGGGACTGGAACCCGCGATCCTTGCGTCCGAGATCGCCACGGCACTACTGCCTTAGCGATCTCGGCTATCCGAACTGGCATTGTTGTTGTTGTTGTTGTTATTATTATTATTATTATTATTATTATTATTATTGATAGATTTTTTCGTGTTTCCGGGCGCGTCAACTGCTTTGGTCATTAGTCCCGTTAGTGTAGTGCATTTTTTCGGGAGATGGCGGTGATCTTCCCCCGCTGGATCGCGAGATCCGGCGCCGACCTACCGTCGGCTAGTGGGGTTTTCCCTAACCAGGACTCTCCCACCAGCGGGGCACCACCCCAGCCAGGACAAGCTCTAAGCTCCCGACCGGTCTCCCGGAATACGTGGTAGTGTAGTGCGCGGTCCGTGGCCAGTCTGGTAGTGTACTGCTAGAATTCTCCTCCAGACAGCGAATGAAGACGACCTAGCTGAAAAGCTAGTGTCGAAAATCCTGCCGCCGTCAGGAATCGAACCCAGGACCTCCCGGTCAGAGTTGTTATTATTATTATCATCATCATCGTTATTGTAATATGGAGATGGTTTGTCTATTGAATCCTAACTATACCACGAACAGAAGCAAACCGAACACAACCGGAAAGTGGCTACCACGTGTGGCAGCCGGACTTCGAACTCGTGTCCCTCCGTGTGGACGTAGGTGCTGGGGCGGAGGGGCGGGGCGCGGATCGCAAAGATGCTTCAATTGGGTCAGCGGCCACACACGAGTGGGCGTGCCGCGTGCTCGGAGTGGCAAGCGGCCGGCCGGCGTTCTCGCTTTCCAACTAGGGTGGCGGCGACGCGCGAACGCGGTCACCCCTCGCGGGGCCAAGGCGGATACGCCACCGTTTACAACCCCGTTTGCTACGTGGTACCCACACAGCAGGCCCTCAGTAGTAGAGAAATGCTACCGGTTTTGGCATTCGCAACGGGGGGGGGGGGTCTTTCTGGAACCGAAAAAAATGAGGTAATTTAATGGCTCTGGATTATATTTGGGTTTTGGTTGGTTTGTTGTTTTTTTTCGTGTTTCCGGGCGCGTCAACAACTTAGGTCATTAATCCCGTAAGTGTAGTGTATGTTTTTCTCGGGAGATGGCGGCGATCTTCCTTCGCTGGATCGCGAGATCCGGCGCGGACCTATCACCGGCTAGCGGGGTTTCCGACCGGTCTCCCGGAATATGTGGTAGTGTAGTGCATGTTAGAGTAAGTGGGTGTGTAAGGAAGAGGAAGGACAGATCGCGCGCGGTCCGTGGCCCGTTTGTTAGGGTACTGCTCCGGCATTCGCCTGGTGTTGATCGGAGTAACCACGGAAAACTACCGATCAGAGCAGCCGGCCGCTAGAATTCTCGTCCAGACAGAAACTGAATTCGACCTAGCTGAAAAGCTAATGACGAAAATCCTGCTGCCGTGGGAACCTAGGACCTCCCGGTCAGAGGCGCTGCAGTGACATCAGTTGATGCACTGAGCTACCGCTCCCGGTATATTTGGGTTTTCTTACGTGGCATCTGTCGGTAGTATCTCCAAGATGGAATTCGGAAAAAATGAAGGAGCACCGAATGATGAACTCGCGCAGGGTGGCCACTCATTTCCTGAAACAAATTTTCCTCACTTTTTCCCGTTTTCCACAGCATTTAGCAGTATTTTCACTGGTAAGATTTGTACCGGGAGCGGTAGCTCAGTGCATCAACTGATGTCACTGCAGCGCCTCTGACCGGGAGGTCCTACGTTCCCACTCCCCACGGCGGCAGGATTTTCGACACTGCTTTTCAGCTAGATCGAATTCAGTCGCTGTCTGGAGGAGAATCCTAGCGGCCGGCAGCTCTGATCGGTAGCTTTCCGTGGTTTCTCCGATCAACAGAAGACGAATGCCGGAGCAGTACCCGAACAAACGGGCCACGGACCGCGCGCGATCTGCCCTTCCTCTTCCTTGTCCTATCCTCTCCCCTTACACACACAGTGACACTAACATGCACTACACTATCACATATTCCGGGAGACCGGTCGGGAGTTTAGAGCTTGTCCCGGCTGGGGTGGTGCCCTGCTGGTGGGAGAGTCCTGGTTAGGGGGAAACCCCACTAGCCGACGATAGGTCGGTGCCGGATCTCGCCATCCAGCGGGGGGGAAGATCACTGCCATCTCCCGAGAAAATACATGCACTACTAATGACCGAAACAGTTGACGGGCCCGGAAACACGAAAAAATCAATCAATCAATTAATCTGGTAAGATTAGTAGATTATGCTATTTTAAGAAAATATTAAAGCAAGCCTGAAGCTAATTTGTCAACTGTCTAATTTTGTCGTAAATGTATAAGTAAAACAACTCACCAATATGAGCAAAAAAGAGTGCTATACTATTGTTTTTACGAATATTATCTACTTATAAAACCATCTCAAAATGTTCCATAGCTTCTGACGATTCTTCCACAAACTTCCTGATTTTTTCGTGGTTATACTTGTTTATTTTTTAATGTAGCAAGGGTAGTATCTGCAAGATAGAATTCGGCACGGTTTTTGTCGTCTTTCTCAGTCGTGCGGCTAGAGTCGCTGATCTGCAGCACCGCTTGATACGGTCGCGATCATGCGACATCTTGCGGAAGGACCAAGAAAGACGCAAAAAGTCGTGCCGAATTCCATCTTGGAGATACTACCCACAGATGCTATATTAAAAAATAAACAAGTAGAGTCAGAAAAAAATCAGGGAGTTGGTGGAAGAATCGTCAGAAGCTAGAGAACATTAGGAAGTATAGAAGTTTATAATCACTAGAAAGAGGTGAAAATTGAAAGGTTGTTTACGATGATGCTACTGCGGCGCTCTCCGATCTTAGGATCTTTAGAAAGACGAACGAATGTTACCACTCGTTCGGTCATTATAGCATACGTCTGTAATAAATATATGTTTCTATTACAAACGTCTATTAAATATTTACGAGTAGATAAGTTTTAATTTGATATTTATTGATACGGAAAGGACATTTTTACGATTTTTCTGGAGATGTAGTTTACATACATTTACGTGTAAAGCCTACTACACTCTGTATTTTGCAAATGACTGAGGTATATTTCTGAAATGTTTAACCTTCGTTGCATTTATTTTTACGGATGAAAAAAAAACGTGTTTAGGAATATATTGTGGGAACATGAATGTTTATGGAACGAGTGCTAGACTGGTTGCTGACTGCTAAACTCTGTATTAGAAACAAGAGTTACAGCTCATTACAAAAAATTCACATACAATACATGTACATTATTTTACAACACTTTGCCAGATGACATTAAACGATTAACTTGAATAGAAAAGTTTAAATCCCTAGTGAAATCGTTTCTGCTGCATAACTGTTTCTATACAATTAGAGACTATACTGAGCATCACAAGAAAAGGAACATTAATTTTAAAAATGATACATAATGCATTATTTACCATTTGGACTGTATAAATGAGTATAAACAACCTGTAACAACTATTGTACTACAGCTTCCGGGTCAATGACCCCCATCTCAATCAGGTTTTTCGTCCAGTTTCCCTGATCCATTGAGCAAATGCTGAGATGGCCCCTTGTTTTGCTTCCGGACATAAATGTAACTTCATTTTCTGTGCACGTCTTCTAGAATTCAGTGGGAAAACAATTCTTAAATTATCGTTTCCATGTTGTCGCGGCAGGAAGTAATAAGAGCCAAAATTTATTGCTTATTTATCCTTGAAAATAGATTTTATTACATGGGAGTTTTTTGTTTTTTTTCTCCCTTTCAAAATTCAAAATTTATTGCTTATTTATCCTTGAAAATAGATTTTATTACATAGGAGTTTTTTTTTTTTTTTAATTAAAATTTTTTTATAGATTTTACTACATGGGAGTTTTTGTTTTTTTTCTCCCTTTCAAAATTCAAAATTTAAGTAGTATATGACTTAGTGTAGGGATCACAGAATTTTGAAAATGTGCACACAATTCACTTTTCCCCACAGCACGTCATACGCAGTTTTTAACTGTTTTTTGACGTAAAATAAATAAAAAATAAAAATAAGTGTGGGGCGCTTGCGCACCTGCCAAAACTGAGACATTAAGGAGTTAGTGCACCCTCGAACGTTAAAGCAATCGACAGCGCTATCGATCTTCTGCGCATGCACAGTTCGAGTTTCGCATCCCTTTTGTGTATCCCCGCATGCTCAGAAGATTTAGGATGCAGTCGATTGCTGCCCGCTAAAACGTGCAAAAACTCCCTATTCAGTGAGCCAAAGTGTCTAGCCAAAGTACTTAGGAAGTGCCAAAGTGTCAGTGAGCCAAAGTGTCTTGCCAAAGTATCTGGCAAAAGACTAACATGGAAACCCCACATCCACGTAACTGGTAATAAAACCTTGGCCAAAACATCAAAAATGTTCCCCTTAATTAACTCTAGATCTGCCATTAGTATATAAAGCCGAATATTACTGTACAAATCAATTATTCAACCCACTCTAACCTATGCATGTCCAGTATGTGGTGGCGTAGCACCCAGTAACCTCCAAAAGTTAGTTGCATTCCAAAATAAGTTCCTAAGAAAGACCCTCAAGGCACCATGGTTTATTCCAAATTCCCAAATTCATCGCGAGCTAAATATATTGCCACTAGACGAACACATAAGTAAAATAGCCGACCATTTCTATCAAAATCTTTACTCTTCACCCTGTTCCCCAATATTTAATCTGGGCCGTCGTGCTAAATGGCCACGTATTAAATCAAGGTTCCCTAAGGATAGTCGTAACTTGTTTTTTTAACCACCGTAACTTGTTTTTTTAAACCCTTCGTGGCGCTACCTTAACTTTCAACTTTACACCTCAGACCAAACCTTGAAGCCTGGACAAACCTTCGAAACTTATACAATGTTCACGAGTAGGAATGAATACTCCTTGCTATGAATGGCCATATCCAAAATGTTATAATATATGTACTATTTTCAAACTCCTCGAGAGACAGAAATGTCGAACGAGAAGAAATAAATAAAAAAAAGGAGCCAAATCTTATCTGGCACCTCTTGCGACTTAGTAGCCAGTAGGAGCGTGACATGACACAACCTTACAGCAATAGGCAATGCCATCGCTGGAAATGCTAGAAAAACGCTCGTGCCTTCTTAATACAGAATACCATTGCTCCCTGGCTCCTCTTAAGGAACCACCACTACACCACCCGCCCATGTTTGATTACAGAAATCGACTGTTAAAACGAAAATGTGATTATATGTTATCTATTGCCCTTGACGAATCTTTAAGAAAAAAGAAAAACTATGTAGAATTTCTCCTCGAAAACTTGTATTGTAAATCTGCTTAGTGTGCTTTTGGTTACCAATGGCAATCAACCAATTGCAGCCAAATAAATAAATAAATCAAGCCAATGTCGCGGTATTGACAAATTAAGCAGACAACAGCAGATGTTCACATATTATGCACGACAATGGGGTTGTTAGTATCGCCAAAGCTGTTGCCGTAGAAAAATGGAAAGAGGGAACAGAGGCTTCCGTATAATCCGATTACAGTTGAGACGGTGGCTACAGTAAAGATTGGCAAGACACTTCATACGAAACATTCTTTTATTTTTGGTCTAGTGTTGAGAAGCTTGTATATTCTTTGTATTCTTTAGTTTTTCAGAGAACTAGGACTCTGTTGAGTCGACGTTTGTTCTCTCGGTGAAGTGGCATTCACAGAAGGCGTTAATGCTCAGAAACACCTAGGCTCCCCACTCAAGCGCCTTTATTCTTTCCAATTTTGATTTTTGTTAACAAGATGACATAACCCGCCGTTGCCGTGTGTTTATTGCAGAAGATATATTGTGTATATGTAATTAGAGCCTGGAGATTTATGACATGTCATATATTTTTTCTTCGTGTTATTTCCATGGAAAATGTTAGATAAGCATGATTTTATCTACAATGACTAAAATGATGCAATGTTCACATGTTATATACAGTCATATTTTGGCTCCTTTTGTCATTTTTCACAGTATGGTCATATTTTCCCATGAATTTTCGTATTTTTGTCATATTTCTAACTTCTTGAATCTGTTTTTGTATAGTTGCTTGCAGTCGTCTCAAAGAGATCTCCTAATTGTTATCTTTATTTTATTAGAGTTGTTATGTCTAATAGCGGTCTACCTTTCCTTGAAATATATATATTTTCGTGAATTATCAGCGTAAAATGTATAGAAAGAGAAAAAAAGCGTAGAATGTACCACTTGCGAAGGAAGTGTTAGTTTACTTTTGTCAGGTTTGGTGGCAAGGTCAATCACTTTTATAAAATTTATTTAATAACTTTAGCAAGAAGAATAGTCTTTACGAGGCGCCAAAGGAGAAGGGGTTAATTATGAATGTGCTAGGCTGTAACAGTATATTTTCAATATAATGGTTATTGAAACAGCGGAAAGATTTTGACGATCGAAAATGCAACTAAAAATTTTCAAGTCATATTTACGGTCATATATTCATACTTTTTCGATCATAAATGCTTGCATATTTCTAACATTTTTAGGTCATAAATATCCGGGTCGTATATATTATGCTTCATATACATAATATTATGTACATTAAGGGTTTTAAAACTGCGTCGGGCATCCAAGGAGCGTCGCGGTTGTTTTATCAAAAATAATCTTTAGATTTGATTTACTTCAATCCTCGTGTCATTTATGTATTTGGTACTGTCATACTATATGGGGGTGAAGTCGTAGGCTTGCGCGGCCAGAGTCATGTAAATGATCTTGGCTGACCAGGTGACGCCGCGTCGAAGGCTGTGTTGCCGACGTTTCGACCATCTTATCGTGGTCTTCCTCAGGGCTGTTGTGCGCAGGCGTGAGGGAGTGCCCTACCTGACACGACGCGGCGTCACCTGGACAGCCAAGATCATTTACATGTCATACTATATGCTATTTGTAATGTATATGATTTATTTTACTAATTCATTGTGGATTAATTCAATCTGTCATGTTCTTTATCAATAGCCTATTATATTATTTACTGATTTGTGTTGAATATTTAGTAGGCCTGTATTCATCCTTGTATTTGAATTTTATTTTTACCAGGGGAGCCGGGGGAAGTTTTTGTTCAGGTCAAGGAAGCCATGGACGAAAAAAGTTTGAAAACCTCTGAAGTACATCAAGTGATGCTAATTTATATTGATATTGATGTATTGATATTATATTATGATGATATTGAGATATCATCATATTGAGATATATTGAGATATAAGATATGATGATGTATTGATATTATATTATATGATATTGTGATGATATTATATTGATACTGATGTATGAGCTCAGGCAGGCCAATACTAGATACTGTGAAGGGAATACCTCACGATCACGGTCGAGGCAGAAGTAGGCTTTCCAGAACGTTTCGGTTTCTTCAGAATCGTCTCAGTTTCTATATCTGTGAGACGAAAGAATAGGTCAGACAAGCCAAGTACTCTAGTTGCGGAGAAGGGATTCCGTCACGCTCGTCACATACACAGAAGTGGATAATGAATAAAGACAGTCTTCCTAAGAATATCGCTAACTGGCGGAAGTACGAATAATCCGACCCTAAAATGTCAAATTTGAGTACATACACGTTGTTATTGTTGTTATTATTATTATTATTATTATTATTATTATTATTATTATTATTTCTCATCTTATTGGCACATTTGAATGAATTGCACAGATATACAAAATCAAAGCACAATACATCTATTTTTTTAAAATAATTTATAATACATTGTTTCCCATGAATTTCAGCACTATCCTTGTTGTTGAAATAACAACTGCCTTCTGCATGGGTGTGTACAGGTCTTCATTAAAACCCAGTTGCTTAAGGCCCCAAATCAGACTCCTAGGGATGACTCCGGTGCTTGAAACAATTATCGGGATAATGTTGACTCATTATTATTATTATTATTATTATTATTATTATTATTATTATTATTAACTCCTCGGATGGCTCATGGACAGCGTGCTAACATTTTGTGAGGTTGGCCGGGATTCGATTCGCAGGCGAAGGAAAAGTAGGTGAATTAGCTTCTCATTACGATCGTCACAGTTTCTATACCCGCGAGACGAAAGACAAGCTAAGGCAGGCCAAATATGCTAGATACGGTGAAGGGGATATGGCAAGTCCTCCTTACTCGCAGGTATGGATAGTAAATAAAAAACAGCGGCTGGGCCTGGGAACATCGATGCCTAGCAGAAGTCGGATTAATTGGACACTAAAATGCCAAATACAGACATTCATGTTTGCTTTAAGAATAATGGATTTGATTATTAGACCTAACTTATTTAGAATTTTGTTGGAATGGAATGACTTAGTATTAGTCCCTTATTGTTTACTCATTTATTATCAAATCAACAAATTTACTGATTGTTTTGTGCGAACAGATTGAAAATAAACATTTAATTTAAAAAAAATATTATCAGAATGTAAAATCTTATACTGTTGGTATGACTACCGTCTTATCTAATCGTAAAGATGATGTGGCTTTTGACAGAAAAAGAAATGAATTCTATCCAGAGATAGTGGGAAATTGATGGAATTATATTTACAACTTCGCCACGTCATACCTACATCTCTCCGCTCCTTTCTGCCTCATGTCAAATCCAGCCTCCCTTCCTGGTGCCTCTTCGTGTAACCCTCTCAAACCTCAATCACGCCCCGCCATCCCGCTCACCTCACAAGGCTACAACGCAAAGCCCGTTCAGATTGCGGATTTTATTAAACTGTCATTTTGAACAGAAAATTTAATGAAAATACGAGTATCAGTTGCAAAGTTTTTGCAGAATCAATTGATTGATTTTTTCGTGTCTCCGGGCGCGTCAACTGCTTCGGTCATTAGTCCCGTTAGTGCAGTGCATGTTTTTTTTCTCGGGAGATGGCGGTGATCTTCCCCCGCCGCATGGCGAGATCCGGCGCCGACCTACCGTCGGCTAGTGGGGTTTCCCCCTAACCAGAACTCTCCCACCAGCGGGGCACCGCCCCAACCGGGACAAGCTCGAAGCTCCCGACCGGACTCCCGGAATATGTGGTAGTGTAGTGCATGTGAGTGTAAGTGTGTGTGTAAGAGGGAGAGGATAGAACAAGGAAGAGGAAGGTCAGATCGCGCGCGGTCCGTGGCCCGTTTGGTAGGGTACTGCTCCGGCATTCGCCTGGTGTTGATCGGAGAAACCACGGAAAACTGACGATCAGAGCAGCCTCACGCTGGAATTCTCCTGCAGACAGCGACTGAATTCAACCTAGCTGAAAAGCTAGTGTCGAAAATCCTGCCGCCGTCAGGACTCGAACCTAAGACCTCCCGGTCAGAGGCGCTACAGTGACATCAGTTGATGCACTGAGCTACCGCTACCGGTTTTTTGCAGAACAGAAAGCCAAACTTTAATTTGTATGTAATACGAGTAAACTGTTTAATTCCACATCGCACGTGCAGGTGTATGGCTTCGTATTGTCTTCCATACCGCCGCGTCCTTACGCTTTGCATTGCTCGTTATGCTAACCAACCCCTTTGTGACGCTCGTGTGAGTTGACGCTTGCAACCCCATTGCTCGCCAGGCCGCGCCCAGCTAGTACGTCCACCCCAGCCTACGCAGCGTCCTCACCCCTCAACATTGGGCTGCCCACCCAACCCCGAAGCTGAGTATACCTCAGAGCCAACATTGTCGATATATCTGCGACGAGTCTGGCCGGTAGGTCTTAGGGTTCGAGTCGCGAGGATTGATTGATGTATTAATTTTTTCTTGTTTACGGGTGCGTCAACTGATTTGGTCACTAGTCCCGTAACTGTAGTGCCTGTTTTTTCTCGGGAAATGGCTGTGATCTTCCTCCGATGGATGACGAGATTCGGTGCCGACCTACCGTCGGCTAGCGGGGTTTCCTCCTAACCAGGACTCTCCCACCAGCGGGGCACCGATCCATCCGGGACAAGCTGTAACCTCCCGACCGGTCTCTCGGATTATGTAGTAGTGTAGCGCATGTTAGTGTAAGTATGTGCGTAAGGGGAGAGGATAGGACAAGGAAGATGAAGGAAAGATCGCGCGCGGTCCGTTTGTCAGGGTTCTGCTCCGTCATTCGCCTGGTATTGATCGGAGAAACCACGGAAAACTATCGATCAGAACAGCTCGCCGCTAAAATTCTCCTCCAGACAGCGACTGAATTGGACGTAGCTGAAAAGCTAGTGTCAAAATGCTGATGCCGTGGGTAGTGAGAATCTAGGACCTTCTGGTCAGAGGCGCTGCAGTCACATCAGTTGATGCAGTGAGCTACCGATCTCGGTGGAGTCCCGAGTAGTTGATTTTCAACATTAGCTAGATAGCTAGGTCGAATTGAATTGTTGTCTGAAGGAGAATTCCAGCAGTCGGGTGCACTGAGTGAGTAGTTTTTTTGTTCAAACATTGCACTATACTGCGATTTATTCCGAGCTGCATCTGACAGGTCATCAGCTTTTACGGTGTCATCCAATCGGAGGGTTGAATTGCCATATTGAATTGCCGCCATAGTGACGTCACTATACTGACACGTAAGCTCCCGATTGGATGGCACCGTAAAAGCTGACGCCCAGTCACACGCAGGTCTGACTAAATCGCGGTATAAGAAACGCGCCACAGACTCGGCGACGTTTCCTTCCTCCATTTTTTTTCTCTCTCCTCCCTTACTCAGGTACCCTTATATGCGCTGCACTACCACTCATCTCGGGAGATCAGAAGGGAGCTTAGAGCTTATTCCGGCTGAGGCAGTGCCATGCTGATTGTGGCGAAGGAAAACCTCCACCTGTCCACGTGTAGAGTTCCTCCCTACTCGGAGGCGACCGACAGACGCGGATGGTGTAAAAACGATGTGAAATATAAATACATACGCACACCGCCCTTTGTGTGCCCCGTCCACCTCCGAGAGCGCGTCGCGCGTGCCTCGCCCGGTATTTCCATCCCCTTTGAGCGCGCTCCCGTGGCTGGCCGCCCCGCTCGGCCTCCTGCCTGCTCCGCCCGGACTGCCCATCTCCCCCCCCCCACCCCCCCTCCCGCCTCCCCCCCGCCTCCCCCCGGCCATCCATTGCGCCACCCACTGACCATCGCCCGGCTGCCCCTCTCCGGACTGCCCGTCCACCCCCGGCCTACCGCACCCACTGTCTTCCACGTGCCGCCTTGCGCGTCCCGCTCGGCCATCCATTGACCGCCACACCCATCGCCCGGCCCCCGGCCCCGCCTTGCCCCCCCCGCCCACTGCCAGCCGTCACCTGATCCCCTGCCGTCGCCCGCTGACCACTACCACCTACGGCCCCCTGCGCTCCCCGCCCCATACTCACAGCTCCATATCCACCTCCGCCACCCACCATGTATCTCATCTACTGTCCATCACCCGCTGCCCGCCACCCACTCCCTACCCAACTACCCCGTGTCGCCCTCTGGCCGCCGCCCAGCGTCTACCGCCCACCACCCTCTGCTCGCCCCGTGACTCATTTAGCGCGCGCTTCACGCCTCAACAAGCATTATTTTTTCCATCCCGCCTGCGCCGTGCGTGCGAGTGATTGAACACGAAACGTGCCGCGCGGATTTTGTTGTGTTTGAAAAAAACACGCGTGCCCCTGCCCGTGAAAAGCGTATTTACCGCGTTTGTATTTTCTCCTCGTTGGATTCCACAGGGTTGGACGGTTGTATTCGGTGTTCTACCGTGGCGGAACAGGATTTAGCTCAACGGGTGAACACTGCGGCGCCTCTGACCGGGATATCCTAGGTTCGAGTCTTGACGGCGGCAGGGTGTTCGACACTAGCTCTTCAGCTAGGTCGAATTCGGTCGGTGATTGGAGGAGAATTCTAGCGGCCGGCTGCTCTGATCGGTAGTTTTCCGTAGTTCTCCGATCAACACCAGGCGAATGCCGGAGCAGTACCCTACCAAACAACCAAGGACCGCGAGCGATCTGTCCTTCCTCTTCCTTGTCCTATCCTCTCCCCTTACACACACACACACACTTACACTAACATGCACTACACTACCACATATTGCGGGAGACCGGTCGGGAGCTTAGAGCTTGTCCCGGCTGGTGCGGTGCCCCGCTGGTAGGAGAGCCCTGGTGAGGGGAAAACCCCACTAGTCGACGGTAGGTCGGTGCCGGATCTCGCCATCCAGCGGGGGAAGACCACCGCCGTCTCCCGAGAAAAAAAAATGTGCTACACTTACAGGACTAATGACGTACGCTGTTTACGTGCCCGGAATCACTAACCAACCAAGTAAACGGATGGAGTCTTGCTAGTGGTGTCCCGACGTTGGTATTTTTTCGACGCAAGCTACAAAAGAAGCTTGGTTCTTCCTACTGTTCGATTCCGTGGTGTCCTCGTGTCGAAACTAGACAGACGCCAAAGCTCTATCGCACTATCTTAAGCAACTTGATGGAAATCGCACGCATCCCTTTCCCGACCTATTGTTTCATGAGCGGTCGTCCATCCATTCAGAGAACAGATGTAGGTAAAGTTTCATTTGTAAACAGGACAATGCAACAAATTGGAACGAATTACCTCCAACTTTGTCCGTCAGAATGTCAAATTGTTTTAAATTAGATTAAATAAAATTGTATTTTTTAGAATATGTTAATATTAATTTTTATTATTATTATTATTATTATTATTATTATTATTATTGTTATTTTAAGCCTCTGGGATGGCTCATGGGCAGCGTAGCAGCTTCCCGTGCTGTGGTCCCCGTGTTCGATTCCCGGTCGATGCAGAAATAGAGTTGCAGTTTTCCTTTAAAGTCGTCGTAGTTTCTGTAGCTGTGTGACGACGAAAAGATCAAGCAGGCGGATCTTCCTAGTTACGGTGAAGAGAATACACCATGTTCGCCTCATGTTGCTCTTACTCCCAAGCATGGGAATTAATCTAGGCCCAGGCAAGAGGGACACCGGTAGCTGGCCGGTCGGACTGGCTGGTCAGACTACCGAACCAATAACGCCAAATACATAGATATTGTTGTTTTATATTAGGTCGGCTTTAGGGTTATTACAATAATTTTGTTAAATTGAATTAAGTTATAGGTGAATATTGTAATGTTTGATTGTTATGGGTATTTGTAGTTACTACTTAGAAACGCCACTACTGGAAATACTCTATGTAGCAAAATAAATATTCTATTCTATTATATTGTACAAGTTGCATAACACTAACGGTGGAGGGGGTTGAGGCAACGTTAAACTGCGTTACAGAAGAAGTGTTAGTTTAGCGATAAGTAGCAGCATTTTTTTTATATCTCAGTATTTACAGATACAATCCGTTTTCTTTAATCTTTTAGAGGGACAAAAATCTTAATTAAAAATATTATTACAAAATTAAATTTAAAAATATATAAATGTGTTAAAAATTGATGCTGTGTAAATTGTTGTAATAAGCGAAATTATTTTTTTATAAATATTAACTGAATCTGTTAAATTGTGGAGGGAATATTCAACACTGATCTACAACATTCTCTAGAATCTAATTAAATTAATACTTGCGACTCCTTCCCATCCCAGCCCCCTTCATCATTCACAACGGCATCTGCCTGGCGTGTTGACAGAAGCATGCGTCCTTCCTTCCCTAAAAATTTCTTCTCAGCCTTTGTTGTTAGGGGCAGACACCAACGCCAACTAATCCTGACAATCGGTTTTTCTATTTAAATAAATATTTATCAATTTTTCAAAATGATTTTTTACGCCATTTCAGGATAAAAATAAATATTTTGAAAATGTGTGTAACGTCTCGAAGGTTATTGTCAATGTTCAATGTATTTCTTTTTTAGTGGTAAAAATGGATGGGACGATACATATCTCTTACTCTCTCTTCTTTGTTCAATCAGTGCCCCCCCCCCATTTTTTTTTTTCGTTATTGTAAATGAAGTTGTTAGCTGCCGAAACAGAAACCACAAAAATACCAGTTTTCAGTGTATGAAGGAAAGTATCTTTTCTAATTTATTTATCAAATAAATTAGAAACGCGATGCCGCGCTGTGGGAAATAGGAAGTCGAGGAACCGAATCTGCTTTACATCATTTACTAACGACCCCTGATATTTATTCCACTTCTATCTGTAACGCCGTAAATCAGGCCCAAAGTGTCTTAAAACGTATGTAACGGTTATTATTGCCATAATTTACTTCCTTTTTTAAATACAAAAGTCTAAATGTTGTTTTTTTTTTTTTTCGTTTGCTTTAGTTCCAAAGTTATAGAGTGTTGCATGTAACATGACGTGTGGTGTACTTTTTTACCTCCTTTTCTCTTCAACCGCAGAGCATACACCTTTCTTGGGGCGCAGAATTCCAGGTTACGTGCGAGATTTTATCGTACAAGTTTGACTACGAACGTTTCGTCATGGTATCCCTTAAACGGCACAATTGCCCCGAAAAATTTGGTTTGTTACTGCAATGCGTATTTTGTGGAACGCTGAACTTTTGAAGGAATGGATGGAGAGGCTGGGTTCAGTGAGGTTTAGGGACGTATATGAACGTATTTCGTTTGGATATTTAGTGGAAAATTTCGCCATTATCGCGTGTTTCAATGACATGTATTTAAAACAGAGAGCTAGGTGAAAAAAAACTTTTTGTTAGCTGATGAAATTTCCCTTTAGGTGCCCTGGGCCAAATCTCATTATTCCATTTAGGGACACTCTGTGTATTAGTCCAACTATAAATAAGCATTAGTAGTTAAAAATACCCATCGATAATACGAGATGACGTACCGAACCTCTAATCTCTCATTATCACGTGTCGAGACCAGTCGAGATGTTTTCAGGATAGCTATAATAGACCTATTTTTTACTTAACAACATGTGTGTGCAAAACATTCTATCTTAATGTATGCGAGTTTAGTTTAGATTTTTTCTTCTTTTTTAGTGTCGTTAAAGTTTAAGTATCTTGACTTACCCTTTTATACATTTCCTCGTTTACTGCATTTTCCTCATTGTGTTCCTTTGACTCTTAATTTTTAAAAAAGTTCAAGAAGATAAAGTAGATACGTGTTTATAGAAAAAATGCTGGAAGAAAACTAGACCACTATATTATGACGTGTTATTACTTTTACGGCAAAACTACTTGTCACGTAAATGAGTCAAGTGTCAACGAATGTGAGGAATCTACGTTATTGGCAACGTTGCGAACTTTCTTTACAAAATTTACAATTTTGATTATTTCTACTAATTCTAAGTATGATTCGTATGCTTGTATACACCAATGTGTTGTAAATATTTTATTGTGGGAGGTGAAGGTGTTGTCCCCCCCCCCCCGCTGGATGGCGAGATCCGGCGCCGACCTACCGTCGGCTAGTGGGGTTTCCCCCTAACCAGGACTCTCCCATCAGCGGGGCACCGCCCCAGTCGGGACAAGCTGTAAGCTCCCGACCGGTCTCACGGGATATGTGATAGTGTAGTGCATGTTAGTGTAAGTGTGTGTGTGTAAGGGGAGAGAATAGGACAAGGAAGAGGAAGGAAAGATCGCGCGCGGTCCGTGGTCCCGTTTCTTAGGATACTGGCATTCGCCTAGTTTTGGTCGGAAATTACCAACCAGAGCAGCCGGTTACTAGAGTTCCCTTCACAGCGGCTGAATTCGGCCTATTAGCCAGTATGCAGATTGTGCCGAAAATCCTGCCACCAATCAGGTGATGCCCTGAGCAACCTCAATCGGTAATTCGCGCGCCGTGCATGTGGCTGTGTGTGTGTGTGTGTGTGTCTGAGTTGATGCATCGTTTACTCACCGCGTAGGGGAAGCGGTGCAGGGGGGTGTAGTGGGGGGGGGGAGAGGGGAAGCGAGTGGCTCGTACCACCTGTGCACTCACTGCACTCCGTCTTCCGCGTGGCGCGATGTGGCACGTCTGGCGTGGCGCGGCGTGGCGTGGTTGCGGCGATGCAAGAGCGTCGTGCCTCGATCGGGGTTCGTCATTCGTCGCGGTGGCCAGACCGCGCGTCGATATACCGCGAACTTGCCGAGCCTCGCCACTCGTCTTTCGATGCCCGGCTGTCGACACGCCTGCCGCCGTTGCGCAATTGCGACAGGGAAGCGTTCGAGATACGAACATGAGAGCACGTGTTGCGACCGGACGGACCCTCCCTCCTCCCACCAATCCAGCGAGGACACGCTCGCCGATTTTTTGTCGCCAACGAATTTCATCATGCTAAGAAATTGCATGAGTTCATATGATATTATAATATACTACTTATCAGCCCCTGTGCTCGCGCATGGACAGCACGCCAGCTTTCCTTGGTGCAATCCTGTGCTCGATTCCCCGTTTAGGGCAAAAATAGAGCTCTAGTTTTCTAATACGATCATTAGTTTCTATTGCATTGTGACAAAAGAAAAACTCGGGCAGGTCAAGTATAATAGAGGCGCTGATGGGAACACGTCATTCTCGCCAAACCCCGACGAGGATAATTAATAAAAACTTGCCTGGGAACAGCGCAAGGTGGTAAAAGTCGGATTAATCGGAACTTAAAATGCTTATACTTCTTTAGCATGACACCGCCGACGAGTATTTTCATTTTTTATGAAGGGACTTTGCAATTTCTTAATAAAAAAATATTTTAAAATTAATACTACATATGCTTTCATCGCTCTTAATCAGGCAGAGAATATTACACGAAAAAAATGTCGAAAAACTTTTTCCTACATTACATAATTACATTTGATTATCATTAATACGATTAATCAAGGCATGTTATCCTAAACGCAGTGAAGTCATTCCCAGTGTTTCACAATTGATGGTGCCTTGGATTCTTTCCCCCTCCAAAACATTCTAGAATTCCTCAAAACTATTCTAGAAGGATCCGGCTATGCACTTGTTTCCGCCTAACCTCCTCTTTCCTCAATTAATGCAGACAGAACACGCTTGCCCTGATTCACCATTGTAGAAGGCTACACAAAATGAGAAGGAAATTCATCGAATAAGTCTTGCAAATGGTCTGAAGAATTATTACAAAGTTCAATTGCATTTTACAGCATTCAGGAAAAAAAAATTCTTGATAGTCCTGAACGTGTTATATACTAGACTCCAGGCCGTGCATTAGGCCGCACTAAATTCGCAATATGGCTGCTTGAAAGATTTCCTGTCGGAATAGCCAACTTATGAAAACTATAACTCTGATCAAGTCTCTCGCTTTTGTTTTGTTTCTTGTCTCATTCACAATCCTCGCGCGGTCTCGAGTCTTGTCCACTTTTCAATAATACATGTTTCGTTTTTCGGTAGAATTAAAAAGAGATGTTCATCTATAAACGAATATTAACTCTGTGAATAATTATTAAGTTAATTAAGAATTATCATTGTCAACTATTGCGTGCTTAAGAAGTTTTAAAAAGTTTCAAGTGCAAATGAAAAATACAACCTCAAAAGTTATCTGCGGTCATACTTCTATGTTATTAATGCTTTTGAGATGTGTGTCAACAGTTTCTTTCACATTTTGAACTGGTAGTAATGAGTTTTATTGAACGTAAATAAATACCACATTTATTGAAGGTAATTAACGTGATATACATGGTAGTTTTTAAGTGATCTAATGAATTGTTCCTAACAGTCCAGTTATGTCAATATCAATGCAAATGCATCCATTTAATTTATCTGTTCAATTATTCATTAGCTTTTAAAATAAGTTAAAAAAAAATAATGAAAATCATCATTAGTGTAAGTAAGTCTTCAATAACTTATCCATTGTTACCAGAGACAGTCTTTGAATACGTGTTATCTCCAAAGGTTCAATATTAAGTATAGACTACTAAACTAATACTAGTACTACTAAATAAACAAATTGAACGATAAAACGCAAAGAACGAAGAGCACCAAAACGCAAAATGCAAATCTTTAGCAACACTCGTAAACTAACACAACTTCACTTGGATGGCATTGAATGTTGGCGGAATCTACGGAAGTAGTCATTGTTTCATTGCAAACTTAAATTTTAAAAAATATCCCTACCGCTTGAAGGTAATATACACAGGGTATTTGTGGGACGGTTGGCAACAACTTTTGCCAACATAAAACGAAACTAAACTACCCTAAATCGAGTATAAATGTATGTTCTCATCCGATTGTGACATTTTTCAAAAGTTGTCCCGTTAGTTCGGCTTTTTAGCTGGCGAGCAGTCTATGTGACTTCCCAATCAGCTCCGAATGAAGGAATTAGAAAACCCAATCGCGGCAAATCCGCCTGAAACATATTTTAGGAATTTCCGAGTTTCCTTGTCGTTCGTATTTGGCGTGCAGGGCGCGGAAATTTCGCGGAAGTGAACTGGCGCAAGGCGATCGCCTCATGGTGTTTTATGGAGGAAGACGGTCGCGAAAGGCGATGCGTCGTGCGTCATCTGGCTGGATCACCGCGATAGCCCGTGGCGGCTGCGGTGGCTGAAATCATGCCTGCCGAGGTAGCCAATGGCGCGGATGCAAGTGTTTTTTTACCACGTGGTCAAACGGCATTCCACCTTTTCAGGGAGATGAAATGTATAAAATACGTAACATAGTGGCAAGATGCCAGAGTTTAATTGTTAGATAGTAGATATAGTCAGGTTATTGTTAAATATTGTACATATAGTCAGGTTATTGTTAGGCCCTGAAGAGGACCGCGAAATGTCGGTCGAAACGTCGGCACCTCAGCCTTCGACACGGCGTCACCCGCACAGCCCAGATCATGGCTCTGGCCGCGGAAGCTTACGATATCATTAATTGTTAGGTAAATAATTACAAATAATTAAATAAATGTGCTAACGCTAATTTTAATTTTGTTCGTGAAAAATAATTATGAATGACGGAAATGGAAAGAGTTTAATTCAAGGACGTCCAAAAGTATCTTTAGGAAAACATGTGCGGATTCGAGGATGAAGGTAATAGTTTTGATGTAACGTTAGGGGTGTTGAGATATTTCTGCAACGACACGATACTCGCGAGGTGAATTGGATATTTTGTTCTCAGGGAGTGCGGCGCTTTAAAAGGTGAAGACGTTACCCGACGGAATAGGCGTTTCATTGTTTTTACTACAGTGCATTGTACTTACAGCGTAATATGTTGACACGTGGTTGATTATTTTCCATCGGCTTATTACATCTGAGCTCTATTATTTTGTCAGCAGGCCCAATGCCGCGAGTCGATAAACATTCTTGTTTTTACCAGTCCATATTTTTTTTAATTCCTCGCTATGAACATTTCAAAGAATTGAAATTATAAATGAGGCACCTGTTAATAGGCATTATGTCCTCGGTAAGGACAAAATCAGTAGTTTTGTAAACAGGACTTTACAGCATCGTCCCTTTCTGTCATTTCGCATCCTGGGTTTGGTTTCGAGTTCAACAATCCAAACGGAGTGTAATTACGACGATATTACGGAAAACCTATTGATACTCAACGACAAATAATCCCATTCAATTTGTCGTAACTTTTTGAGTTAACTAATATGCGTTTAATTTGAAGGTAACAACAAATTACTTTCTGATGTTTTAAGAATTATCATCCGCTTTATTAATTTTTAAAAACTTAATATAGATGTCTGTGATAATATTAATTAATAATGTACACCAAGGTCTTAATTCCTTAAACCCAAAAAATCTTACTTAAATGAAATACAATAAGAATATTTGTTGCAAGAAATGAAGAAAATGTTAAGTCAGCAAAAGAGTAATGAGTGAGAGATGCTGAAGGAAAAATGTTTTAAAAGTTTTTTCAAGAGACATATACTGACGAGACATGAGCGCTGGTAATGCTGACGCAATGTCGCTTCTTGACTGCTCAGACATTCACTGCAATCGATACGGATTGCTCACGTACTCAGCAATAAGGACTGGATTTACTCGCGGTTTAGAAGTGGATGGTTTTTTTGAGAGGCGTCCAATCGAACCTTTACAATTAGTGGTGATACAACAGCACGTTCAGTGTTTGTAACTTTCGCGGTTTTTGAAAATTCAGAGTTCAACGAAAATGACATCTGCGACATTTTTAAGCGACCTGTGCTCCATCTGTAAAAACAAAAATTAAAGAAAAATTGAACCACTTTTTGACACAATGCCTTTTGCATTAGTCTCAAGCAAAAATTACGCGAAAAAAAACTCGATTTTCCAAAAAAAAAAAAAAAAAAAAAAAATGTGATTTAATTTTTTAAATGTAAGTTTTTAGGACATATTTCGTTTAAGACAATTATCCCTACCTTTAAATTGTACTTTTGCCAGTTATTATTTGCATTATTTGAAAATACAGAGTATTCACCGAAAACGCAACCAGCACCAATTTTTTACCGCCTTTTGATACATACTAGGAGAACATTTTTAAGAAAAAAATTGAAGCCGTTTTTTGAGAAAATCATTTCTTTTTAAATTGCCTATATGCCACGCAAAATTACGCGCAAAGTACTAATATTTCCGAAAATTTGTACACGACGTTATTTCAAAATTTGTCTTTCCACAACAGATTTCATGCAGGAAAAAATCTCTATCTTCAATATTGTAGTTGTAGGAAAACGCCGGAAAAACTTTGAACTTGAAACGAGCATTTATTCACCTACAAAAGCCCATTGTCACGCTAATATTAGTGTTTAGCGCAGATAAGGCCACCATCGAGCTTAGAACGTATAAAGTGGTTTTAGTTAAAAGTAGATAAAATTTTTAACGACGTAAAGAAGGCAATTGCGAATTGAGAAAAAAAGGCGTGCTCCCACTTTTTTATTACGAACTGTTAGTTTTAAAAACCGAAAAAATAAATTATCATGGAAATAAAATTATTACATCGTTGTTTGTCTACAGGGAGATATAAACATTTACTTGAAGGACTCTCCAGAAACTATTACGGAGGAAAGGAGAACATTGAAAGTTTTAAACTTTTATGAAAGTTTTCAAAGAACAAACTGGGAAGAAGGCAGAAAAACGAGCGTTAACAACGCATGGACGGTCATTAGAACTCCATCAATTTTCTTGCTGCTGCTGGGTGGAAGGATGGCAGCAAAGTTCTGAACTGTGAGAAACATTGGCAATCAATTTCTAACTTGAACGTGGCTGCGGAAGTCTCTTGCGGGATAAACTGGCGCTGCCGAGCACACGAAACGATTGGCGTACGTAGTACGAGGTATCCCCGAGCCCCGAGGGCGATGCGTCACGAAGGAAGAAACGCAAACTGAGTGACTGGTAGGAAATGATTCGCCTGATAAGCCGGAAAAGAAGTTTCGCGATTTCTGTCTTCAGGGAATTATCTAAATCGACGGAAAGGTATTATTACTGTAGCAGGGGACCGGGAGCGGTAGCTCAGTGCATCAACTGACTTCACTGCAGCGCCTCTGACCGGGAGGTCGTAGATTCGAGTCGTGACGGCTTTTCAGCTAGGTCGAATTCAGTCGCGGTCTGGAGGAGAATTCTAGCGGCCGGTTGCTCTGATCGGTAGTTTTCCGTGGTTTCTCCGGTCAACACCAGACGAATGCCGAAAGCAGTATTTATTTATTTTTATTTTACATCAGTTATTATTAACATCAGTCAATGGTACACTGTTCATTTTCAATGGGGCACAGAATTGTTTATTTGAAATGGAAAACTGCATTAAAACCGTTTTCTTTTCGTTCACTATTAATTTGTTATTTCGGAACCAATTTAAAACATCTGATATTGTACTATTTACTGTTTCTTTATTGCAACTACCCTAACAAACGGGCAACGGACCGCGCGCGTTCTTTCCTATTCCTTGCCCTATCTTTTGCCCTTACACACACACACACACACACACACACACACACACACTAACATGCAGTGCACTACCACATATGCCGGGAGACCGGTCGGGAGCTTAGAGCTCGTCCCGGCTGGGGCGGTGCCCGCTGGTGGGAGTCCTGGTTAGGGGGAAACCCCACTAGCCGACGGTAGGTCGGCGCCGGATTTTTCCATCCAGCGGGGGAAGATCACCGCCATCTCCCGAGAATAAAACATGCACTACACTTACGAGACCACTGCCCAAAACTGTTGACGCACCCGGAATCACTAACCACCTACCAATTTAGCAGGGGACTAAAGAAAAAAAGAATGTATTGCCATGAGCAATTGTTCGTGGTGTTGGTCAATTTATTATTTCGTGTTTCCGAGCGCGTCAACTTCCGATGGTTATTAGTCCCGGAAGGGTAGTGCATGATTTTCACAGGTCCTGTCCTATATGGCGAGGTCCGGGGCTGACCTACACGTCAGATTGCGGGCTTTTCTCCATCCAGGTCGTCCGCCAACGGGGCACCGCCCCAGCCGGGACAAGCTCTAATCTCTCGTCTGGACTCCGCGTGGTAGTGTAGTGCATGTAAGTGTACATGTGTATGAAGAGTGAAGCTGCGATAAGGACGAGGAAGGAAAGATCCCGCGCGGTAAAAGTTCCGTTTCTTAGGTTACTCCTCCGACATTCTTCTGGTTGGACAACTACCGATCAGAGCAGTCGCTCACTAGAATTCTCCCTAGACAGCTTGTGGTGCAACACGGAACACACGGATTTCATTCGTATTAATTTCTTTGACAGCTTTATTGCAACAGCAAACAGGTCGGCATAATATCTTCTTTTATTATTGCATCGATGAAAATAGTTTATTTTGTTGCGGCGAATACAAATAATTCTCGTAAACTCGCGTTCATCGAAAGATTTTTGTTTTGAAATACTCAGGACCGAATCCTTAGACGACTCTTAAGGAGTTGGGGATTCCTTAGACTGTGAATATTTTCTTAAAGTAAATTATCCATATTTCAGTGACGTTCCTTGAAAACGAGGAATGAAAATCTATTTAAGTAATCGGAAATGTGGCCACATGCCATTTGCACTAGCTCTTTCGCACCTATGTGGTCATGAATCGTTCGCACTTTATTTTTCGTTCGAAGAACTTCCAGTTTGACACCTGCCCTTTCTAATTCGTTTGTCATTGCACTCTTGTAATAAATTATAAATTACTTGCTGTATTTTTTGTCGTAAGAGTTGCGTTCTGTGTAGAACTTAAAATACAATGCGAAATTATTGTTATCGTGTTCATTTCAAAAGCAGTAACGCACCAAGAAAAAAAAATCAACGTAAATAAGTTAAGAAATGACCGAATGAGGAACGCTTAAGGGAGCTGTTGAATTCCTGTAGAGGATTGACTGGCTTTTTTGAGAGTAAGGGCTCTGTGAGTAAGGATCGGTCACTTACGGAACACTTGCTTTAAGTGCCCACTATTAATTCGGCTCTCAATAATTTGTCTAATCTCTCGCTCTCGTGAATGCGGAAAGAATAGGAGGCGCACGGTCCAATGACATGGTGTTGCGTAAATTGGATGTAATGTACTGTATTTAAATTAAATAAATCAGGATTCACTGGATAAATCAAACATTATAAGAAAAAAACGATGATTCCAGTCAATAAGTATATATAAAGCAGACGTTTCGGCCTAAATTGTAAGGCCCTCTTCAGCGTCTGTAAGTTGCTTAGGTTGTTACACCATAGTATTGCGATATCTTATATAACCAGGCATTTCTGATCTAAACCAACGGTGGTCTAAAGGACCATATTAAAGAGGCATAGAGAAATGCAATGTTTATCTTGGAAGATCGTCTTCAAATTGAAAATTAATACTTTAAGGTATCGGAGCATGTTCTGTACACAACGGTTCAAGGTACTGTGAAGTACCTTACAATTTAGGCCGAAACGTCTGCTTTAAATATACTTATTGACTGGAATCATCGTTTTTTTCTTATAATGTATTTAAATTGTATAACTACAGAACCAACGCATGTAAATTGCCTTAGTATACATATGTGCACGTGCCTTCTGCGATTCTGTTAATCTTGACCTCGCATTATAATACGTCTTCTGCGATGGAATGATTGTAGATAATTGGTGCATTCGAAGATACTGTTTATGCCAAACAGTCACAGTCCTAGTAATAATAGCTACAATGTACACACTACCTTTGTACACTGGGCAATTGAGTTGGAATGAGCGGACAGTTCCATTCCAGAGAATGCATACAATGAGCCATTGAGCGATACAGAGGAACAGACAGACCCAAGAACAATGGAACGAGAAGTACTGGTGCGAAGGAAATGCGGTCTGCTCAGATGGTGCTTGTCGGATGTTGCCCCTTATCTTCAGAGGTGGAACACCATCCAAAGTCAATTTTATATATTTTATACAAAGTTATCAAGTGACAAGTTAATAACAATATTAAATAGTTGCACTAATTGTGTTACTTGTGTAGTGTTATTAATGGAAGTGAAATTGCGGAAAACATAACATCGAAAATATCATTATATCTTTATTCTAAATCCATTTGTTTCAATTATTAATTCATTTTTTCATCCTGACTTCAAGAACTGGTTTAATAAATGGCTTAATAATAAGCTTCTACTGAACCGATTGTAATATTTTTTCTTTTAAATGAAAGAATATGATCCCTAGATGTGTTATCAGATATTGTTTGTGTTGATTCACCAACATTTACAGCTTAAATTAATTAATATAATCATTCTTTAATAGTACGCTTATCAATAGTCAATTGTTTTCTTTCAAAGGGTGGCAGTTTCAAAATCGATATACATGAGTCCATAGATGTGAGTCCACGCTGTTTGATGTTTTGTTTTGATTGTTGAGATTTGTTTATAATTCGTCAAGGTTTTGTTTCAGGGTAATAATTGCAGTGTGGTGTTGACAGTTCGCACGTATTTGCTTCTGTGGTGCATTTTGTAGAGAACATTCGCACAGTGGGTTTTGCTCGGTTGCACTTTAGTGAAGTTGTTTACAGGTTATGTCGAATTTCGAATCGTTGTCCACGCGCCCCAAAAGACGCAAACGTACTACATTAACTGAACGCAGGGAAAAAGAAAGTCAGCATAGGTGTCGTGATAGTGAGGTCACTTCGTTTTCTATTGGGTTATTATCTATGAAATGTCAGTTCTATTCTGCTTTGTACTTTCCACGTGAGAGAAATTCTGCAAACGATTTACTCTGTGTTGCTTAAATGGGAAAATAAGTATACCTTCCGGCAATATGCCAGAAGAAATCAAACAGTTGTTTATAGGAAATGATGACAATAAAAAAACTTTAGAAATAATATCCTTCAGTATAATAGTGCTATATCTTTTGTGACGATATTGCATTGCCATCTGGTCATACGTGTTCAGTTTTGGGAACTCATCACAGAATATCTTCGTAAGATCCAAACAATGCAATATATTGTGAACATTAGTCTGGGTACAGTATTTTACATTTATCTCAGATCTCACCGTCAAATTTTGACGGGTTCTCACTAGTTTCTATAAAATCTGGAATACGAAAATAAGTGTACGAAAAAATGTGTCGCAAAATCGCTACTCATCTATAAATCTTAGTTAAACCAATTGTGACAAGTATATAAAGAAATATTTTTAATGAAATTGATGTACTGAGTACGTTACCAATTTCATTATCAAGATCAGCTACGAGGTATCCTTCGTAGTCGTAATCCTAGAGACAGTTACACTCTTTCGAGAATGGCCGTTATTTGTCATATGTTTTCTTAAATCTCACTAGTTTCTATAAAATCTGGAATACAAAAATAAGTGTACGAAAAAATGTGTCGCAAAATCGCTACTCATTTATGAATCTTAGTTAAACCAATTGTGACAAGTATATAAAGAAATATTTTTAATGAAATTGATGTACTGAGTACGTTACCAATTTCATTATCAAGATCGGCTACGAGGTATCCTTCGTAGTCGTAATCCTAGAGACAGTTACACTCTTTCGAGAATGGCCGTTATTTGTCATATGTTTTCTTAAATCTCACTAGTTTCTATAAAATCTGGAATACAAAAATAAGTGTACGAAAAAATGTGTCGCAAAATCGCTACTCATTTATGAATCTTAGTTAAACCAATTGTGACAAGTATATAAAGAAATATTTTTAATGAAATTGATGTACTGAGTACGTTACCAATTTCATTATCAAGATCGGCTACGAGGTATCCTTCGTAGTCGTAATCCTAGAGACAGTTACACTCTTTCGAGAATGGCCGTTATTTGTCGTATGTTTTCTTAAATCTGCACCAGTTCTTTCGAATTACATTGATTCTCAGTTCTGAGAAAAGCATCCAGAAAGTTCCATAGTGCAGAAATCAGGGAACCCACTTATCAACACTTCGGATTCGATAAGAAGAATTGCCCTTACGAGCACCTTTCGGCCCAAGCACAGTGATAACTCGCCGTATTAAATTGTTATCTCTTGAGAGCGAGCAGGAGAGGAGTCACGCGCTACTGTCACACTGCAAGATAAGTTTACAAAATGCACAAATTGTTGACGAATGTGACAGTCAGGACGTGAAGGCGTTAACTGCACTGCCTTATCGACGTCACCAGCTGAGTCACCAAGCGCCCACACTCGTTTTCTCAAGTGGTCGAATGGAAAACTTGCTGATTTGAAATACAGTCATTATTTGTTTCTGAAAATACAAGAAACAACATAAAATAACTACCACCATATCTCATTATTTTATATTTGCTTCAATATAAACAACCATTGCTTAATGGTTTTCCTAATTTTTGTGAGGGAGGGAAGTGATAGTGTGGAGAACGGGTTGGTTTAAATGCACTTACGTTGCACTGGACAACAAACTCTTACATTAACATCTTTCCTTTGAACCTAAGAATCTGGTTTACACATCACAATTGCAGTTTTCTGACCCTACCTACGTTATTTTCTCCTGATTTAACCTCAAATTGTGACTTGTAATTACATTAGAGATATGGCATTACAATTGAAATACGCTAGGTATGCCATCAATGATATTAGAATATTTTTAATACAAAATTCACCCCTTAGATATTTTTAGATGTATTCGCCCTGAAATATACCTTTGTAATAAAAGTCATATAAGAAAAGATTATCTTGAATTTAAGAAAACAAGATCGTTTTGAACTCTTAACCTGCATAATATGCCTTGAAACATGTTTATGAGTTACGATTCTGACATGTTCGTTTTCTGCGCTATGTCTTTACAATTCATTCTCTTCAAAATCGTGAAGATTCTGAAAAGTCCTTGGTACTATTGTATTTCAAATTGTCAATTACAAATAAAAAAAACTGATTTCATTTCTCTGTTCAATATAAAACTTGGAATATTTTAGAGTTTCAGAAAGTTCTTTGCATATTCACAGAAATCTATTCACTGTGTCGTAAATTCCTTCATTATAAACGTAAAGTTACTGTTGTGTATCAATATTCGCATAAAACTGCATGTTCGCTATAAGAATGTGTTCACGATCACTTGGAGACGGTATCTTCACGAAGAATACGTAGAGCGTTGTTATTTTAAGAAAAAATTGTATACAGATTTCTCTGGCGGAAAGTTTAGCAATATAAAAGCTCCCATTTATGTGAAAATCCGGTGATCACAATTTATTTTAATTATTTGATTTCTGTACGTTATTAAAAATCTATTTAGGTTGGTTATACCAACACTCGTGGCACTAATCAGTATGTTACTGAGCAAGAAGTCATCTCGACTTTCATGCCATTCTTCGTCCGCAATCTAGTAGACACATGGTAACACAATTAGCAATCCTCCCATCTCTTTAAAATTAGCGTTCTTGTAGTTCTAATATTTAAAAGAGGTTGCTGTAGATATTCTCGTCGATTTTTTTGAATTAAAAGAAAAATTCTGATTGATAGTTACTGTTCGAATTCATTATGATTATCTTTTGCCAGTTATTGACGTATTTCTTTAGACCTCGTCAGTTATAATGCTCACATAAACGGATAGCATGCGGGGTTCTCTGGTCGATTTCTTTCTATCTCAATTTTATCTTAACTTTAAACGAAATGTAAAATTGCCCTTGACAACGCAATCATTCAGCTAACGCGTTTCGTGTACCTTTCATTCCGTACTAATAGCTAATAAATTAGAAGATGAAACATTTTTCATGTTTACCCAGTGGTTACCATAATTATTTATTGGTGAAGTTTTCCATATCGCAGCACCCAATTAACTTGTTCCTTTCGCTCCCTAATGGATCACATCATCTCTGTTTGAAAGCAGCTGTGTGCTACAACCTACGTCGATGTCGCGAGGAGATTTCTTCCGAAAACAAGCGGTAGGAAATGTGGAAATGCTGTGGCCACCCCATTAAGCGTAACTGCAGTGCTGTTGTTATTCTGTCCGAACTGGATATAACCGGTGCTCGCTGTGTGAACAGGTCAGCCGTGAGTTCTTGATACGAGAACGGAAGAAGCTGTGACAGTACAATGAACATAATACGATAAGACACATTGAGTCGATAAGATGAGAAACTCTTAACAAAAGAAGTAATGCGACCCAAGACGCGGTTATGTAATATTACATAACACTCGAAAAAAATAGGTTCCCACGTACTTCACTGAAGTGCGTAAGCTTTCAAGCACACTCAATTACATGATATCAACATTTTCAAACGGCTCTTTAAACACTTTTTACAGAGGCGTCGGGAGAGGCAACGAACTCCAATAAGATGCATTATATTTATTAATTTATTGATTTACAGTAAAAACTGTAACGCTTGTTCAAATTCGATGGCATTAGCATCTCGAATTGTTATACCCAAGTTCGTGGATTCAGATCCGATCGAACCCGTGGATTTTCAGGGGTTGAAAAAATCCTTTGAACGTCTTCATTGGGAGGGGAAGTAAAGCCGGCTGTCCAACGTTGTAGATTTACGGCACGGTAAAGATCCTGAAGTCTAAAAGAAGCCTCTGAGCTGAATTCTAAGCACCCGTTTCGTCGCCCGAGTAATACCTTCTTTCCCTGCCAGATACCGATAGGAGCGTAGCGAAATCTGCGTGGTCAGACGGAAGGAGCGTAGCGAAATCAGCGTGGCCAGACGGAAGGAGCCTAGCGAAATCTGTGTGGTCAGGCAGACGAAGCGTAGCGAAAAAAATATGCGATTTATTTAGTGCTACTTTTAATAAACTCTTTGTAAAGATGAAAATGTACATTACGAAATTTTAATTTCAGAGTAATCCGAAAGTGATTTCACCGAATATCAGGTAATGACGTAGATAATTATTTATTTCTGAAATACAATAACGCAAAACACAGACATATCTTTTGACGAAAAAGCTTTCATCATTTTTATACTGTCGAACATTTTTTATCATTTCACTTTCACTTCGCATTTTTTCATGTAACATGAAATGAATTTTAAAACAGCTCATAATGTTATTATAGAGTTTGTGCCTCGAACGTTAAAGCACTATCGAACTTCTGCGCATATGTAGTTGAAGTTTCGCATCACTTTAGTGCAGGGGGTTTCAAACTTTTTTCGTTCACGGCTCCCTTTACCTGAGTGAAACTTTCCGCGGCTCCCATGGTAACAATAAGTTTCAAATGTAAGGATTAATATAACTTAGGCTTTATTTATATAGACTTTTTAAAAAATCGCAAAATTTCATGATAACAACTGAAAGTTAGTTGTGTAAAATCACAAGATTGTATTATTTCTAGTCAATTAATGAAGGTTACGATTTTTTAAATTAATGATATATCTCAAAGGTGTAAGATACTAAGTCAATTTAAATGGGAATGAGGTAGATTTAGACAGTATTCTCCTTCATTGAGAATTACGTCCAATTAGACATTAGTACCTAAATTAGAAACAGTGAAAACAACACTACACACTCTTTTTAAGGGCATAAAAACCTTTAAACTTCTCTCTTGTAAAATAATTATGTAAATCCGACAGTTTCACAGGGGTTCTTCTTTTTATTTTATTTGTCATATTACATTTCTGTTTCGAGCATATTCACAACGTTTATGGTCATTTGTTCTGTTTAATTTCGTCAGTCCATTACATCGTCTAGTGAGACATGCACAGAAGTGCATTTCGGAGTTTCGGAAGGGATTTTCCAGTTTAAGTTTCCAACAGCCAAGGGAAGTGTCAACGAGAGTGCTTTTGTAAGCTCCATCACAAAGCCTTTCAGCAACACCTTCTGTTTCACAGGTGCGGCGCACAACAGTAACCGGAACACCACGGGAATTCTGTTCGTAACTATTCGTGCGTACAGAGACAGCTGTACTAGGAAGATGATTTCGCGGAGATACGAGTTGTAATTGTTTCCCGCCCTCCCGTGAAGCGCTTAAGCATTTACGTCACGCTCAGATTGAACGAGTATTAATCATGGACATTCACAGTGCTCCAAAATTGGAAAATAAAATGACTTCATTTCTTAGAGACGTAAAATCAAATAATTAACATTTAATCTGATGATTTAAAGAGATACGTATGAATATTATAATATCACTTTCTTAGTATATGGCATCTGGCGGCAGTTTTGTTATTTTCGCTATTATGTTTTTTTTTCTTTAATTTTTTCTATGCAAGTTGGAAATAAAAAGACTCTAAACAGTACAGTTGTCTGGCTGGTCCATATTTATATCGTTTCAAAATTATATTTAATTTTTGCTAATCCCATGAATTGAGTAGTACCAATTAATGCAGGAAAGATAGTAATAATAGAATTAAATAATAGAATCACGAAATAGAAGCGTTTAATCCCTGTAGATGCCTTACTCCCCCTAGTGGTTTAGGGCTACTCTCCCTCCAAACAACAATAAAAACAACGGATTTTCGAGAATTCTATTAGAATGTTCTGGAAGAGTCCGAAAACAATTGTCACTTCTCTAGAAGTCGACCAAGAGCCGTCAAATGACACCTCATTTCCCCCTCGCGGTGGGACTCAAAAGTTTTTCTGACCGTGGGTTTGATTGATTGATTGATTTTTTCATGTTTCCGGGCGCGTCCACTGCTTTGGTCATTAGTCCCGTTAGTGTAGTGCATGTTTTTTTTCGGGAGATGGCGATGATCTTCCTCCGCTGGGTGGCGAGATCCGGCGCCGACCTACCGTCGGCTAGTGTGGTTTCCCCCTAACCAAGACTCCCATCAGCGAGGCACCGCCCCAGCCGGGACAAGTTCTAAGCTCCCGGTCTCCCGGAATATGTGGTAGTGTAGTGCATGTTAGTGTATGTGTGTGTGTAAGGGGAGAGGATAGGACAAGGAAGAGGAAGGTCAGATCGCGCGCGGTCCGTGGCCCGTTTGGTAAGGTACTGCTCCGGCATTCGCCTGGTGTTGTTCGGAGAAACCACTGACCGTGGGTAATGGACGTACGGACTCATAGACATACCTAGGTTACTATTACTTAAGATTAATAGGCGTGCGTAGCCAAACACCAGACGGGGCGACCACTTTCCATTTCCCCTGTAGGCTCCCTTTCCTATTAAACTTTTTTATTTGCAAATAATCACAAATTTTAGTAACTAAATAAAGCATATAAGGATAATGAAATTATAAATTTAATGATGCAGTTACAAATACAATTAATTTATGTTGACTCTTTGAGACGATTGACGTACATTTTGGGGAGTTTCTTTCCCAAATATGTTTCAAATTTTCAAAATATCGGCTTAAAAATGATAGAAATAAAACATTGATCATAAGTACAAAATGTTTTATTGGTAGAACTTGGGACCCTTTCGAAATTTTCATGGGGGGGGGGGGCACGACCTCTCAGACACCCTTCTGCGCATGCCTGTGGTAGAATTATAACCATTTATGTCTGTATTTATTTTTAATCATGTTCAGTGGCGCATCCAGGAGAATGGGGCTCATTGTACTTCAGCCCCCCACTCCTCGCCAGAAGCCAATGACAACATACTAAAATATAGTTTTTACACATTTTCTATTCTAACGAGTCATTCTGTGTATCAATTGTTAATGTTACAAATATGAACTAAATGTCAGTAAATAAAAAATACATTTTATATTCATTACATATGAAAAGTTCTTTATAAGAAAACATTAAGCCTGCTGGACACTTAGCAGAAAAACCTTGAGTGCCCATCTGCTCAATATCATAATGTAATTTTTTCGTGTTATCTAGTCCGAGATACGTATGTATTTGCCGTGATTATAAAATCCTCACAGTTATGTGAATATATTGACCTTCAAGATACGTCAATATAAGCAGCACTTTTCTCATCCAATTTTTAATTAAGTTACTTTGATGTATCTGGGGATTAGTTGGTGTTGAGCTGTGGATGTTCGTCTAAGGGTGTTTGTAAAGGTTGCGAGATTTATGTAGTGCTTGGAGGGGGGTAAAAACTCCTAAGTCCAAATTTCAAACGTATTATTTGAAAAAAAAAATGCAACCAATAGTGATTGTCTACGTTTATGTGCAGAAGTATCCTATAATAGTCAAGACAATCAAACCAGTATTTTTAACACTTATTTATTGCTAAAACTACTTGATTACAGAACATTTGATTATGCGGCGATATTGTGTAGCAAAACTTGTGTTCTTTAGTAGATTGATGCCAATAAAATAATCGTTAAAATAATGATTTGATTGTGTCTAATATTAGAGATACCACTGCACATAATACTTATTCATGCACCAAGAGAGTTGTAAGGGTTCTAATGATCGAGCAGCGACAAAATGCCCGAGGGCTTTTTATCGCCCGAGATCATTAAAACTAGTTAACGCCCGTGGTGCATAGATTATTTTATTTTTTTAGCTCGTTTTAATTATTTCATATTTACTTATTTACTAATTAACTTGTTAACTTGACTGGGTTTGTCATGTGTTTCCTTCCCATAATTCCCTCTCATATTTGTATTTCCCTCGTCACCAGGATCCTCTCGGTCCATGTAAGTTACGTAGTGAATATCGAGGTCCGATATATCGAAGGCAATAACAAGCAATAACGTATCAGTAAAAAAATAAAAAAAAAGTATTGATAATTTACGAACGTATTATTTAATATAATTCGATTTCTTATTCTAGATTCCAGCCCACGCCTCCACGCTCTGATTGTGGCTCGAGAAGTCACCGCCCCTTCTTGCGCTTGTGCGCGGACGACGAGAGCTGAACCGGGCCGCGGGGGGGGGGGGGGGGGGTTAAGACTTGTTACGCGTACGCTCTGAGCGCAGTGAGGCGTGAGCGCCGCCGGCTGGCTGCCCCACCCGGCATCTCGATCGCCCTCCAGCGAAACTATTGTTCCACAAAGACCTTTGCTCCTCCCTACCAAATTACTCCTCTGTGTTCGCCAGAAGGTTGCGCTCTCCAAACACTTTTTTTTTTGTTTCTTCTGAAAACCATCTGCCTCGATCGTCAGACACGTGCGGTTTTTGGGAACCTTTACCACAACAAAGGTTTATTGAACATTGTTCGTATGTGCGTGCACTTGCGAAATATAATTAATGACGATACACACAATCGTTTATTGGATTGCTTTGAGTCTTGAAACTTGCTCAAGATTTTTGCCCCCTTTCTTAATTTTAGGATTTTTCACAGGGCACAATCAGGCCGAGACTGATAAAATAATCGTATTATCGTTTGGTAAAAGGATTAGAATGTTAAATGGCAGCCACGCGTACTACGAGGAAGACTGTTCTACATCGAAGCTCTAATCCTTTTTCATCTTCAAATATTTGTATATCACTGATTGTCAAATAATCTTTTGGCAATCATCAGCTCACTAGTACGCGTATGTAAGACAAAGGCAATGTTGAAATTGTATACCATCAAGGATCCATTTCATATGTAGGTGACTTAGCCAAGAACATTCTACTGATTGTTCATGGCTCATGCTTCCAATTACTAGAAAGAAAAATGTGCCGTAACTATTTCATGTAGCATGTATTCCACATTGCTTTCGATGGAGAGTCACTCATGAGATGACTCTTACATGATGTAACTGTTATCACTCCCTATTGATTGCGATATGTCAAATGAGTAGAATGAATCGTCGTAGTTAGAAATTCATGAGTAAAGAAAATGAGCAATGTATATTGTATTGAGAGCCGGATATATTATTTCGAAAAATTTCTAACTATGCGTTGCAACCTTTCAACCTGTTAGCCGATTTTCATTTCAGTTTGCCCTGCTTTATTCGTAATTCGGTCTTCTGAAATTCCAAACCTGGTAACCCACTTACGAGTTAGGGATTATAGACCACTAGCCCAGGATGGTCTTAGGTAATGGAAATTTTCCGCCATTTGTTCATAATTCCGCCTCGACAACCTGTTTGCGGTTTCCCATCGAGCCATTTGATAACCTCTGCCCAAGACAGGATTGGTGACGAGCACCGGAGGCGGACACGAGTAGTCATATAGTTTCCCGCCCCGCAGACCTTGAGGAACGCCTTGTTCAGTGTCTTCCTTTTCAGCGGTCGGACTTCTTGTCCCGCGCAATGCAACACTGTTTCCCTCACGGATATCATTTGTTTTTTAATAGGCGAGCTTTATGGGTAAATGTCGGAGCAGTACGCTAACAAACGGGCCACGGACCGCGCGCGATCTTTCCTTCCTGTTCCTTGTGCCATCCTCACCCCTTACACACACAGACACACACACACACACACACACACACTAACATGCACTACACTATCACACATGCCGGGAGATCGGTCGGGGACTTACAACTTATCCCGGCTCTGGGGAGGTGCCCCGCTGGTGGGAGATACCAGGTTGGGGAAAACCCCGTTAGCCGACGGTAGGTCAGCGCCAGTCTGACAATCCACCGCCGTCATCTCCCGAGCAAAAACACGCACTACACTTACGGGACTAATAACCATGGTAGTTGACACGCCCGGAATCACTAACAATCAGTCAATCAATCATTATGGGTAAATGATCTCGCAGATTCTGAAATTCTGAATATTACAGACCTCCCAATGCCTGCGAAACGGCAATTGATAGAAATAGGTTATGTGGAAGGGGAATTCTGCGCGGATTGGAAATCGATTTTAACTTTTTTTTTTTTTTTTTTTTTTTCGTGAGTTCCTGAGCATCCTTATGAAACCGTAGAGACGTCTCTCATTTTCGGAGGCTGTACAGTTTTCTTTCGATTTTTGCGTGCATTGAAAATTAGTAATCTAAGTAAAGACGATGAGACTGGAACCAATACGTGTGAAAATGTCTCTCCGAAGTCTATGACAGTTAATCGCTGACAACTATTTCACACTCACTCACACACACACACACACACACACTTACTCAGACACACAGTAACACAGACACACAATCACTCACACACACACACACGCTCGCGCACACATTCTCACGCACATAGACCCAGCCCATTCATCTGCGGCCGTTTTCCAATCATTTTCCCCGGTCGGGCCGCGCTTTCTCCGCGCGAATCCTCCGCTTGCGCGAGGCCGCTTACCTCGTGCGTTAAACGCCGTGCCCACGCCCCGCCTTACGTAAAGCGCCCGGGCGGGCGGGCGGGCGGGCGCGCCGCGGGTCCTCCGTAAGCATGTGTGAAAAGCGGAGCCAGGGCGTTTGACATTTGATAGCGAAGGTTCCAGTCGAACGCACCCGCTCGTGCCGCCGCCGCGCGGCCGTTGACCCGCCCTCCGCGCCCGCGAACATTGTTTCTTCACCCGCTGGACCGCAGCCCGGCCCGGGACGCGAGCGGCGTTTTGATAAACGCTTCAGTCTTAAGCGGTAATGGAGGCTTTTTGCAAGACGGGAAATCCATTGTCGTAGTACGTAAACATAACCGTCAATAGAATTACGTGTTTGAAAAAGTTTTAGTAAAATAAGAGCTGTTATTGAAAGTCCATTTTTGCTTTTATAAGCATTACAAGTTAGTAAAACGTATATGAAATCAAAGGAGACTCAATATATACATAACCTCCAAATCCTTAAGAATTTCGTTAGTTTATTTCTGACATATTTGAATTAACATTACAAAAAAAAAGCCATTAAGTTCCTGCTTTATTATACGATTATCCGTATTGGTAATATGGATACTGTATTTTTCACTGCTTCCATGCTTATTGTGTGTTAGTGTTGAATTCGTGTTTAGAGGTGGCGGCGAAAACTATGTAAAGTGTAAGTTACGAACACATTTGTCGTAGACGACAAAATAGGGACAATGTCGGAAACCGTTTATCGAAATCTCGTCATTTGATGCCGGTGCATGTGCAGTACAATTTTCCCCCAAATTGTCATGTTACGTCTTTCAAATCAATGACTGGCAAAAACTCTCTAATATTAAACGAGCTGTTGTTGCATAAGGTAAGACGTAAATAACAAAAATTTTAATTGCGGACGGCCACTTCCTTGGAGACTTGCTGTCGCATGACGTGAGCTGTGTCGTTAGCAGTGGCGCAGTGAGTACGTGTATGTGAACTCATTCGATTCGTGCAGCGCGATAACAGGCGGAATACCACATCCAAGCATTTTCTCAGTCAAAGAATTTAGAGGTGAAAAGAGGTCCCGAACAAAATCGATAATCGCGATATCCTTATGAAAGATAATAAAAAATGCCGTAGGGTTCCCCAAAACTAGCTTCTTAGGACAGTCTGTTGCAGATATACAATTAGAAACGTGTTTTTCACGTTTTATTTTTTCTCAGCTTCTATTACACAAGGCGTGTGGGAAAATGGAACACGTCTGGAAAGCGTTGGGTAGATGGCGGTGATTCAAAAAGGTTGATGCGCGTAATTGTTGCTGAAGTAGACGTGTTCATACTAGCTAAGTAAGCCAATGAAATGCCTCTAAAGTACAGAGAAAAAAAGCGAAAGCAGCTAAGATGGCTCAGTAGCAGCTTTGCCGTTGTCTCTGTACCGTGACTGTCCGAGGTCCTAGGATTCGAGTCTCGACGGTGGCATATTTTCAACACTAGCTTTACAATTGTTGAATTAAATACTACTGTCCGGAGTAAAATGCTAGCGGACGGCTCCTGTGACCTGTAGATTTCCGTGGTTCCTTCGATCAATATTAAGGAAATGCTGGAGCTGTTCCTTAGCTAACGGGCCACGGACCGCGCCCTACCTTCCTTTCGTCATCCTAGTTCTCTTCTTTTTCTTTACACACATACGTACACACTTATAAATAGCGGCGGATCCAGGGGACTCGGGGACCATGCTCCCTCCCCCCAAAAAACGGTCTAGAGTTTTCCTTAATTACCTTCTTTCTTATTTGGCAAAATTAATTTAAATATTTATGTTAGAATTATGTAATTATTTTAAAAAATTATATAGTGTTGTATTATATATATATATATATATATATATATATATATATATATATACACACACACTACAAAAATAATATACAGTATAATAAAAAAAATTATTTACCAAAATATATGATGGTCCCCTCCAAAATGATCGGCTGGATCCGCCCCTGTTCGTACATACATATAGAATAATTACGTCCAGAAGGGGGGGCAGGTGTAGCTGGGCAACTTATCTCAGGCCCAAAAATGTTTGGGGGCCACTAACGTTTTATTCATTCACAACGCAAAAATGTAATCATTTCTGGTTCAAATTAACCACCGTAAATTATTTCTGTTGCTTGAAGAAATGAATTCTGTTTACGTCTTGCGATGGCGTAAGTTCCGTTTGAAGGGCGGGATCTATTGCCTCAGGCTTCTTTATTTTTGCGAGGCACTTCTCATTACATGAACGTCTCTGCCACACATACCCGTATACCAATCGGGAATTTACACTTAGGGCTTCTTTGGGTTGAGGCGCTTCACTGCTGGAGGAGACATCTGGAAGAGGAAATCTACGCAAGCCGATGTTAATCACGTCGGTCCAGCGGATGAAGAACACCGCAGTTCTCGGAATATAAACCGGGAAAAATGGCTCAGGGTATCAACTGATGTACTGCAATCCCTCTGACTGGGAGGTTCGAGTCCCGACGGTGGTAGAATTTTCGACACTAGGTCGAATTCAGTCGCTGTCTGGAGGAGAATTCTAGCGGCCGGCTGCTCAGATCGGTAGTTTTCCGTGGTTTCTCCGATCAACACCTGGCGAATGCCGGAGCAGTACCCTACCAAACGGGCCACGGACCGCGCGCGATCTGTCCTTCCTCTTCCTTGTTCTATCCTCTCCCCTTACACACTCACACTCACATGCACTACACTACCACACAAGCTGGGAGACCAGTCGGGAGCTTAGAGCTTGTCCCGAATGGGGCGGTGCCCCGCTGGTGGGAGAGTTCTTGTTTGGGGAGACCCCCTTTAGTCGACGGTAGGTCGGCGCCGGATTTCACCATACCGCGGGTGAAGACCACTACCACCTCCCGAGCAAAACCACGCACTACACGCACGGGATTAATGACCTTAGTAGATGACGAGCTCGGAATCACTATCAATCAATAAGTCGGAAGATAACATGCACTGCACTTATGGGGTAACCATAGCAGTTGACGCGTCCGGAAATAATAAATATTCAATCTTTCTATCTAAATGATAAGACCGTCTCATGCAAATTTAGAGATGACTGTATACAAAACATCTAAGGAATGCGTGAATGTGAGGTTAATTTTCATTCAATTAGTCCCGGATGTTGAAAACTTCAGGAGTGTGCAGTGTAGATGGCAATGGTCGAAAAAGTTAAAACGCCTAACATAAAATCCACACACGTCTTTCATGTGCTCTATTGTCTCTGGATGCGACAGAGGTGGGAAGTTCTTTTTATTTGGATGGGATAATTATCAAAAAAAAATCTGTAGCTGATTTTTCTGTGCAAAAATTTTTGTATTACACAGGAATGATATTAAATTCTGACAATAATGCTCATTGCTATCTTTTATTCATAATTCAATTATATTTGTGAATGTAGGGAAATAGGGTTTCCGGAGCCCAAGAAAATGTGTGCGTATAATTCTAGAATTACTTGTTTAGGTTACCCACTACGGAAGTTAGCACGATGTCGCTAAAATACTAGTTCGTAAAACGCGAAGTTAGAGGTGAGTTTACAAATACTTATTTATGATACGAGTAGCAAAATTGATACTTTATTTTACGAGTAGAAAAGATTCCGACACGAAGGCAATAGCTAGGAGTAAAATAAAATCTCTTTTACCATGTGTGTCATACACTATAGTTTAGACACCATTATTTACTTCTTTAATTCAAGTATACAAATTACTTTATTGTGTACTGTGTTATATTAAGATCGGTAGTAAGTGATGCGTTCAGACGAAAGTACTTTGATTTCTTTGTTGCATTCACAGTTTAATGTGCACACATCAGCATCATCTCACTTTTAGTGCTAGCGCTAGAAATGGAACTTTCGCTTTTACTAGTGGTTGTCAAAAAACGTTATTTACAATGCAAGGGATGTGTGAATGTGACTTTCCATTTCATTGAATAAATCCAGGTCGTTGACCTCAGTCCTCCGCGCCCTGGGCGAATGTTTCGTAACCGGGCGCGGCGTGCCTATTACGACCCGACGCCGAAGGTACCTTCTCGAATTCGAGGACCGGCAAACCTTCAGAAGCCGGAAATACTCGAAAATAAAATCATGTATGAGCTACTCTACGCTATTCCGGAAGGAAAACGAAAGGGAAATTTAAGGCAATTGTGTTGTAGTGTTCAACCGCTCCGCTGCCCTATTGCCTTACCCCATTGGGCGTTAATGAAAGACGATTTGGAGGATTGTGAAAGGAAAGATTGTGGTTCACTATTGACTTCATTTTGTCGCAATATCAAAACACCCTTGCTTCACCCGGGATTCAAACTCACAAAAGTTTGTCATCTTATTGTGCCAGGCGTGTGTCCAGACATGTCGATATACCTGTACGAGTATACAGAAAATATATTGCGGAATTTGCAGAAATAGATCTTCACGTAACTAGAAATTGATTGATTGATTTTTTCGTGTTTCCGGGCACGTCAACTGCTTTGGTCATTAGTCCTGTTAGTGTAGTACATGTTTTTTCTCAGGAGATGGCGGTGATCTTCCCCCGCTGGATGGCGAGATCCGGCGCCGACCTACCGTCGGCTAGTGGGGTTTCCACCCAACCAGAACTCTCCCATCAGCGGGGCACCACCCCAGCCGGGACAAGCTCTAAGTTTCCGACCGATCTCCCGCAATATGTGGTAGTGTAGTGCATGTTAGTTTAAGTATGTGTGTAAGGAGAGAGGATAGAACAAGGAATGGGAAGGACAGATCGCGCGCGGTCCCCGGCCCGTTTGATAGGGTACTGCTCCGGCATTCGCCTAGTGTTGATCGGAGAAACCACGGAAAACTACCGATCAGAGCAGCCGGCCGCTAGAATTCTCCTCCAGACAGCGACTATATTCGACCTAGCTGAAAAGCTAGTGTCGAAAATCCTGCCGTCGTGGGGAGTGTAACCTAGGACCTCCCGGTCAGAGGCGCTGCAGTGACTTCAGTTGATGCACTGAGCTACCGCTCCCGGTACGTAACTACTAATGAAAGTGAATCTTTCGCGATCGAAAGTTACCCCTAAGATATTTTCGTACAAGTTTCATACAATAGGCCTATTTTGTAAAACTAATTCTGAAAAATAAGAGGTGTAGTATTAATATTCGAATTATTCGCAATATGTGAGACCGTGTTGATTCAACACCCCAGTGTTGTGTTCAGTTGTTTGTGCCGAGTGTTTTAATTACTTTGCATTAGGCATCCTGAAGAAGGCTACTTTGTCTCAAAGTACGTTTTCCGATGAATAAATCAATAGTGAACGTAAATATTAGTTTTCATGCATAAGTGGTACAAATTAACTTATTCCGTTTTATGATCTAATTCATTCGAAGTACACAATGTTACTATAATTAAACAGTAAGAGTAAGTAGGAATAAGTATGAAATTTCAATGCTCAGAGCCCAGACTCCCTTAGTATATCTACTTCGATGATGACTAAAAGACAGAGTTGTACGAAACGCTGCCTGCAAACGTTTGTTCGCAGTCCATTTGTTCGTGTCTAATTGCCAGATTACAAATCGGGAGCCTCCAAATTCGTTACGTGGAAGTTCCCATGGCATTATAGGGAAATAGTTTAATACTCTTATACAAGCTGCATTCCTATTTTGAGTGTTTACATTAATGGTTTGATATTCCACTTGTTCTACTCTCAATAATATTAAAAAAAAAATACTGTCTTCGTGTTTCAATATCAAAGTTGTTTAGCAAGTTTAATATATATTGCTTTTCGCCGGTGACTATGTAACGACTGTGACCAGTTAGTTAAGGTACTGCTGCGGGATTCGCATGGTCTTGATCATAAAAATCACGGAATTTTCCTCCAGACAGTAGTGGAACTCGACGCAGCTATGTACTTATGTTGATTGATTTTTCCGAGTGCGTCAAGTACAGAGGGAATTAATCCCGTAAGCATAGTGGATTGCTTTTATCGCGGGAGGCGGCGGTGATCTTCCCCCTCCGGATGGAGACATCCGGCGCATACCTACCGTCAGCTAGCGGGGTTTGTAACATCCAAATATCTCCCGCCAGCGGGGCACCGCCCCAGTCGGGACAAGCTCTGTGTTCTCAACATGTGGCGTAGTGTAGTGTAGTGCATGTTAGTGTAAGTGTGTGTAAGGGGAGAAGACAGGACAAGGATGAAGTAGGAAACATTGCGCGCGGTCCGTGGCCCGTTTCGTAGGGTACTGCTCCAGCATTCGCCTGGTGTTGATCGGAGAAACCACGGAAAACTACCGATCAGAGCAGCCGGCCGCTAGAATTCTCCTCCAGACAGTGACTGAACTCGACCCAGCTGGCAAGATAGAGTCGAAGATCGTCGGGAGTGGAACCGTAGCCCTCCCTGTCAGATGCTTTGCAGTGACATCAATTGATGCCCCGAGCCACCCAAGCCGGTTCCTATTATCGGAAATCCTCCACCGTCTGGGTTCGAACCTTAGAACCTCCCAGTGAACGACGTTGCAGAAGCAACGCTGTTGCCACTGAGCTCGCACAGCCGGCCGAGGGCGTGGGCGGAGAAGGGGCCAGTGAGAAGGAGGAGGGAGGGGTCCTTTGTTTCCGGAAGCCGCAGTGGTTGCCGGGCGGGGCGTGGAGCGAGGAGCGCGGCAGTCGATTAGCCGTGACGACACTGCCCATCGCCCATCGCCCCTCGGCCATCGCCCGCGCCCCGGAGTGAAACGCGCCCCGGAATGAGTCATTCTCTGGGCTGGGGCGGGGGCATTGCGATACGCGATTCAGGACATTTTCTATGGGCAGCCGTGGCAGAACAAGCAATTGATTCATCGATTCTACTGACTTTCATACACGGGGTATCGTAAAACGGTACGATGCTCGGTGGAGGCGATCACATGATGTATCGTGCGAAGTGTCAAGAGCCTTTCGTGCACAACGTTTCGTTCTAAACCGGGAGCTGTAGCTCAGTGCATCAAGTGATGTCAGTGCAGCGCCTCTGCAAATTCGTAAGGGTCCAAATAGGGTAGGTATTATAGCAATTCCTCAGCCTTTTGCTGATGCCATTAAATTGTTCTGTAAGGAACAAACTTATCAAATAATAACTAATTATTTAATTTTTTTTGTCCAGTGGTTAGATTATTTTTGTCTTTATTGGTTTGATTAATTTATCCTTTGGGATGTGAGTTAGTTTCATTTGGTTTACCATTATTATTTTTTTGTTGTTGTACAGGAATGGGAGTATATTTTATAATATTAGCTGGTTGATGTTCTAATTCTAATTATGCTTTGTTAGGAGGACTTCGTGCTGTAGTCTAGCTTCGAGCCCGACGGCGGCAGAATTTTCGACACTAGCTTTTCAGCTAGGTCGAATTCAGTCGCTGTCTGGAGGAGAATTCTAGCGGTCGGCTGCTCTGATTTGTACTTTTCCGTGGTTTCTCCGATCAACATCAGGAGAATGCCGGAGCAGTACCCTAACAAACGGGCCACGGACCGCGCGCGATCTGTCCTTCCTCTTCCTTGTCCTATCCTCTCCCCTTACACACACACTTACACTAACATGCACTACACTATCACATATTCCGGGAGACCGGTCGGGGGCTTCGAGCTTGTCCCGGCTGGGGCGGTGCCCCGCTGGTGGGAGAGTCCTGGTTAGGGGGAAACCCCACTAGCCGATGGTAGGTTGGCGCCGGATCTCGCCATCCAACGGGGGTAGATCACCGCCATCTACCGAGAAAAGCATGCACTACACTTACGGGACTAATGACCAACTCTGTTGACGCGCCCGGAAACACGAAAAAATCAATCAAAAAAACACGAAAAAGGAAGTAGTAGTTGCGAATTGTCATGGGCATAGTGTGCTTCTAAAGCTAAATGCCCGTAATATCACATGCCTTTTGCATTTAAACATCTGCTGCTGCCCATTGACCAGGGATGAGTTACGAGCCCACTCTCGCGCGCTGTTGGTCTCAAACCCCCAAATACTACAGCTGGACTCCGTTCCATTTGGTGATCACGTGACGTATGGAGTACATAATATGGGACACATGATCATTTCTGGTGGTTTATCGTTTTACGATAAAACTGAATCGTAACGTTAGAGTTCGCGTATACGCCGAGGCTTCAAAATGGGTTCCTGGTATTTCACGGTGAGACAAACTCTCTACCGATGCGTCCGCGTCCGCGAACGATGAACCCTGCGTCACCAAAGTCATCGATTGAATCGAACCTCAAAAGTCAACCTTATCAATATGAGCTTGAATGGATACCACTACTCACTGTCATACACATACAGCGTACGCAGCTGAAAGCAAGACGGGGAAAGGGGCAACTTCACTTCTGGCCCCATCTTCCAATTGACGTTTTTAATTTACACGACTTATTTTACTATTAAATGTATAAATGTTTCAACAAGAAAAATGAAAATTGTAACTTTTATTTCTCAATTAATTTATAGTCGTACATCTGATTTGATGTTAAACTATTCACACTTGAAGTTGCCAAACACTTTGAAGAGCGATAAGTATAACTATTGAACATGTTTAAGGGAAGGAAATGTTTTATTTCGAAACGCAAAGGGGCCATTTAAAAATGGTCGTCGAGACCAAGAATCCCCTTCCCCCACTCACCCATCCTCCCTGTGCGCACGCCTACGTGAAGTCATACGCGGCAACTGAATGCTGCTTGAACCCAAAAAAGGTCTTAATTCAAAAATTGAAACGTAAAAAAAAAAAAAAAAAAGGTTTAGACGTAATGGCGAAAATAAGCTGTAAACGTTTGATGGTAGTAATCAATGTACTGAACAATCAATGTACAATTACTATGTATTTGATACCGATGCTGCAATTTGTGTGCCTAAAACTTGATATCAGTTAACCAATATCGGTTGTGAAATTGGTATTTATTTCCTATTTTCATTAAAAAAAAAACAGACATCAAAAATTCAGACCTGAATAAATGTAGTTTGTTTCCATTATATCCTTCTCTTGTCTTTGTAGTTGCGCATTCTAATGCTGAAAGAAGACGTTACTTAAATTTTGTTGCTCAACAACGTCGTCGATTTCGAGAACACTTGGATGCAATGTGTGGGTACGCGAACGCAAGATTCAATTTCCACTCCGGTAAGCAGGTAGTAGGAGTTGCATTATCACCCGATCTCCAAGTCGTGGAGCTCGTAAAGGTTTTGCGCCTCCGTAGGCACGCAGTCCAACAGGTGTGTGTGTGTGTAATCATTCCAGGTTGGTCGCCCGGCCGATAAACCTAACACTTTCTTCGATGCGTAATCTAAATCGATTATCGGTTTGGGGTCGCTTCTTGCCGCCGCAAATGGTTTCTGAGAAAGGCGGGTCGGAGCTTGTCAGATGCTGCATCTTGTGGGTGGACTACCGAACCGATCTAGCTCTGCCTCAACTGCCCCTTTCTCTACGCTCTCTTCGCACTGCTTCGTGATACGGTCGTGTACCAGACTTTTCCTCGTCAGAAATGTTAACGGCGTTCTTGTACTTGTTCTGCAATGATTGCGCTTTGTATCGAAGAAATCGTAAGCTTTTTGCTCAGTAATCAAATCACTTTATACTCCTACTCCTACTTGTGATCTGAAGAAATGTTATACGTGGCGTGGAACCTCGCAGTCTCGAACCTAAAGTGGAACAGGAAAAGTTCAAAGCTGCCTACCTTTCGACACGTAGAGGTTTAAATCGCCGATAGGAATAATTCTATAGAAACGGAATAATACTTCAGCAGAGGAATAGTAGTTACGAAGAAAACTGTTTTGTAGAACTGCTTACTACTGGAAGGTCTTTAAAAATCAGGTTGCGCCTATTTAACTCACACTTTCATATAATTCCATTCCGTGCAATTGATAATGAAGAGACTTTAATATTCTCGCAAAACTTTTTTTTGAGGCAGTGCGGCATAGGTTACTCCTGGGTAAATTGAAAGTAATTTTGACAGAACCCCGATCATTAACTGTCATGCATTTTTAGTTGGAGGTGGAAACGAAATATTGTGTATTATCCGCAGACAAGGTATCACCACTCCTTATTCTGGCATGAAAAAGTGGCAATACATAAAATGCAGATTTGTTGATGTGACGTGTGCTACTACATGTGATTAATTTCTGAGACGTAACGTTTCGATTTTATTACGGCAATTAACACATTTTTTAGAAAAAGTTTTACTTTTGGTGTTGGAAACATTTCTTCCGGTGGGCTTCCGTGCACGATTGTGTTCCGGGCCACCGACGGCGTGGCTAGTGGGTGACTCACCCCCCCTCTCCCCCGCGCGACAACAACTCGACGGGAACGAATCACCAAGAACCGATCGCTTCACCGCAAGGCGCCGTTCACTCCGCAGCCGGGAGCCTTCGGCTTCCGTCGAGCGGGGGCGGGGCGAGGCGGGGAGGGCGGGGAGGGATGGGGCGGGGCGGGGCGGGGAGTGTTACTGTGCGGGATCGATGGGGGGGGGGAAGGGGAGGGAAAGTTAAAACGGGAGTCATTAGTCACAGAAACCAAAAAAGGAAGGAAAGCTCAGACGAAAGGGAACGAACTTATTAACGTCACCTTCACAACGAAAATGTGTCACTCTATTGTAGCAGTTACAGACGAGATTCATATACCACAAGATCGACAAGAATAATGTTCCACTGTCGATGAGGGACGGTTTTTGCTTGTCGATGTTTCATGTATTGTATTAAATAAAACGTTTTAATATTGCAATTTGATAATCTTCATTCATTTATCTTTAATAATTTGTATATAATATATTTTCTGACAATATATCGTCTTTCAAATTGGTGTAAGCGTTTCCACCGATATAAAAAATATTTAAAGTAATGTTGAAGCTGGTAATATATTTTTAATATAATAAGATTCAAATACTAAGTATGTGGCAGGTGTATACAGTAGCTATTGTCTCCACAACCGAAGATTCGTCCAAGAAACAATCTATGGTTGAGTCATGATAAGAACCTCTCTGTTCCTCACGTCTTAATGCCATTATTTAATAACATATTATTTAATTTATTATTCAATAACATATCCATTTTAATATTTTTTGATAGATGAAAGACTTGGAGGTTGAAGACCGGAGATTGATCGGAATTTTACGGTCCCCTGAACTCTCCATTTAATGTTGCTAAATTTATTACTAATATTAATTTCCTGCCAAAAATCAGATGGTGCGTTCTGCTAATCCATGCAGATGAACATCGTTTAAACTGCTTCGTGGAAGGAAGTACTAGGGTCTGTAGGAGATCTGTTCTCGTCGAAGCTCTTGGAAATTCAATGCAATCGTGGTTACGCAAAGACACAAATGAATTTCTGGAAGGGAAGAAATATCTGGAGAATTACCTTGGAGGTCCAGAGCATGACATTTATAAGTAAGCATCATTAAGTTCATGTTTCATACAGGGAAGCTTTTCTCCTTCAAATGTACGTGGAGAGACAATACGACGTCCTTCACTTACGATATTTTGGTGTTTTAAACGGTTGTTCATTGCAACAATGCATCTTATAGAAAGTGAGTGTTTTGTGTTTTTAGGTAATATTTAAGAAGATGAAAAATGCTTCTAAAAAGTTTGTGTTTTTAATAACAACTTTGCTCAAGTTTAAAAGTGAAACCATTGAATAAAAGGAGTTAAGAATTTAAATTTGTGATATGTTTCTATAATTGTTCCCCCTGATTCTACCATGATTTAAAAACACGATGACTATCTAAAATGGCCTAAATGGAAATTTTAAAAAGCCTGAAATGACGTTTATAGAATCCTAAAAATCCGGACCCTTGTCATGAAGGACAGGGTTTGTTTGTTGTTTTTTATCTGCACAATCTACAACTCACCTGTCACCAAATTATCGTAATCCTCGTTACGACTCCAAAATGTGTTACTCACCTGCAACAGAAAGAAAGCTATTGTTAGAAATTAGAAAATAAAAAAATAGACCGCAGCCGACTTAAGCGCCTGGTTGAGTATTCTAGAGGCCATCTGTTATGATGTGTAGTTTCTGTGGTTACCGTATTTTAATTCCTGACTAATGCTGGAGCAGAACCTACGGGTCTTATTTCCCCACCCTGTCTCTATTCGCATCCATAGGATTGGTCTTCCTTCACTGCAGCGCCTCTGACCGGGAGGTCCTAGGTTCGAGTGCCGATGGTGGCAGGATTTTCGACTCTAGCTTTTCAGCTAGGTCGAATTCACTCGCTGCTTGGAGGATAATTCTAGTGGCCGGCTTCTCTGATCGGTAGTTTTCCGTTGTTTATCCGATCAACACCAGGCGAATGCCGGAGCAGTACCTTACCAAACGGGCCACGGACTGCGCGCGATCTGTCCTTCCTCTTCCTTGTCCTATCCTCTACCCTTACACACACACTTACACTAACTTGCACTACACTACCACATATTCCGGAAGATTCGCCATCCAGCTGGGGAAGACCACCGCCATCACCCGAGAAACAAACATGCACTACACTAACGGGACTAATGAGAAAAGCAGTTGACGCGCCCAGAAACACGAAAAAACCAAACCAAACCCTACGCCCCTCACATATGATATAGGATGTCACCGGCAGATGGGTCAGAAGCCAAGGAGTATTATTATAGAATGATTTCTTCACTCGTGTTCTTTAAAAATTATAATCTACCTTGCCCACTGCTCTGTAAATTGAACTGCTTACATATAAACTATATTTCAGGAAAGATGTCAAAAATACTAGATGCGTTTATAGCTCCGAGAAAAAGAAATTAATTACCAAGACCATCTATAAAGCATTATGGAGAATTCAAATGAACTGGGACTTAAAAGGTATAATGCGATCGCAAAAGGTAAAATGAAGTCCAATTAGATCTGCTTCAAGGCACGTGTAGAATGTTGGAACCGACAAGCGATCAAGATTAAAACGGAAATTAGATAATAAATTTACTCAGGGTCCACAGAGGCTCGAGATTGTAAAAACAAGACAAAGGTGTTAGTCGATATCACTATGAGTCAAATTCAAAACCTTACAATCATTTTAAAATTTAGAAATTTTGTGATTCATTAAGTTTCTCTGGACTGCATTACGTGAACCAACCACCCACAAAGACAGGCTTTTTCTGCTTTGAAATCCATTCCAAATTGGTTGTAGCCTCTTTTGATTTGGTGTCGAACTTCACGATTCATCTTCACGAATTGTGCCCGCTCTACAAGATATATTCAACCAAATTCACTGAGATATTACGATTGTGCTTACATATTTGCATTAATAGTCAAAAAAGATAGTTTAGGTTTTTAATAAATTACGTTTTAAAAATAGAATATCCAAAGAAACAGGCGTCTTAAACGATTAAAGTAACGGGGCCGCATGAATTCGTTAGTGCAGGTAAGTGGCTACCATTCTACGACTTATGTTCGAAAGCAGGTATGGGGTATTTTTTCCGTTGTTAATGTCCAGAACGATTCGGATACTCGCGGATGATACAACTATCGTCCCTCAAAATGTCGGGATACCTGATGGGCCTATCATTAGTAACTACCAATGTTGAGGCAGAATACTGAATATCTATCAGTGCTTCACCAAGCACTATGCTTTCTCTCGAGTTCCAGTTTTTTTTTAATGAAACGACCGATGTTAATGCAATAAATCGTACATTATATTAGTTGTATAATACATTATGTACTATTAACATTACAGACTAAGTGTACGGGTACTGTGAAATTAATGGAGTGGAAAATTCCAAACTTGGTGCACTACTCATTGACGTTACACCTTGTAAAAATGTGCCCTTTGCAAAATTACACCAAACACCACAAATAGCTACTTTCGAGATGACTCACAACGGGTAAAAACTAGTTAAGACATCTTCATACTATAAAAATCTGTTTACATTGACGCCACTTTGGGGCTTATTAAGAAAGAAAAGACAGAAAATCTAGGACACACATACCCTGTTTATATTCGAAGCAGTGTAAAATGATCCCTATTCGAGTGAGAACAATGAGCCAACAAAATAGTGACGATAAACAAACAAGAATCATGAACATAAGTAAAGAGCGCGCGCCACGAACACACACGCTCGCGCAAAGTAGCAATTTTGCGATGACCCGCCAAAAGAAAAGAAAACGAATTTAAACCGCTCCTTCACAATATAACAATCACTTAACGTAACGCCTTTTTGGGTGAGTATTTCGAAGTTAGAAAAACATTGGAGGAAAAACTCATGCCCGAAAAAAACATTTCGGAGTGATTGCCAAAAGTCAAATTCAACTCCCCTCTCGTAATATGCCAATCAATTTAAATTAAAGTATATTGGAGAGAGCACGATGAGGAGACACAGAAAAAAAAACGACAATAAAAAAGAAATTGATAGCGTAACGAAAGTGTGCGCGCGCCCACACACACGCGCACACACACACACACACATTGCGATTTTGCGCAAAAGAACATACTCTACCTTAATCTCTCCTTCAAAATATAACAATCATTTAACGTTGGTGCCTCTCTGGGTAGGTGTATTGAAGAAGAAATGATAATACAATACAATAGCAGACTCGCACATACCCGTAAAAACATTTCGGAGTCATCAACAAAAAACCAAATTTAACGTCTCCGTCGTAATATCCCAATCAGTTGAAATTGAAACCTATTCGAGGGAGCACAATGAGCAAACACACACCCAAAAAAAGCGAACGATAAAAAAATAAGAAGGAATCGAGAGCGCAAGTGAAGTGGACCGCGAGCGTTGGGCGGGACGGCGGGTCAACGACCCTTGCGGCTACCGGTCGCCGCCACCGTTTACACAGTCGCTCTCCGTCGGCGGAGCGGCGCGCGCTGCCGGCCGGCGCAACGCCGAGTCCCGGTGACCTACGGGCGCTGCCGGCGTCGCCCCGCCCCCGCCCCGCCCCGTCCCCGCCCCCGCCCCGCTCCAGCCCCGCCACCACCATGCCCCGCCCCCGACCTGCCCCGCACCGCCATGTCCCCCGACCGCCCAGTCACCGCCCCGCCACCGCCACTGCTACCACCCCGCCCCGCCCGCCCACTCCCGCCCCGCCCGCCCCGCCCTGATCCGCCCGCCCCTGCTCCGCACCGCCACCGCCATGCCCGCCCCGACCTACCCGCCCTGCACCCGCCCGCCATGTCCCGCCACCACCCAGTCACCGCCACCGCTACCGCCGCTGCTACCGCCCCGCTTCCGTCCCGCCCCGCCTCGCCCCGGCCCCCGCCCCCGCCTTGTCCCCCTCCGCCCCCGCACCGCCCCGCCACCGGCCCCCGCTCCCGCCCCGCTCCGCCCCGCTCCGCCCCGCCCTGCCTCGTACTCGCCCCGGCCCGCCCCCTAAATGAATCGTCAGATGAGGTACATATTTTGTCTCGTGTACGTTATCGCGTCCCACATGAAGGAATCGACTCACTACCACGAGACAATGAACGATTATTTGATGGAACCGCTGGCAAAGTAACGACTTCGCGGTACATAGATCGGATACCACCAACCATACAATAGCATTAGGCGTCTGTCAACGGCAGACCCAAAATGTAATTACACTAGAACCGTAATAATAAAGGTTTTCTGATTTTAAGTTACCTCTCATTGATATAAGGTCGGGCATAAAATATCTTTACCATCGTGCTCACTTATTGTAAGTAACAATCTACAAATTGAAATCGGCTAACCGTGTATGCGACCGTTACTCACAGTTTGACTTCTTCCGGCCCACCGTTCAGAGCACGTGAGCTGTCATTCGACGTGTCCCTGTACTGATAGGGTCTGACCGTTTTTTCAGATCGGTCCAGATCATTCTGAGACAATTCTCGAAAAACGTGTTTTTCTTGGGGGGGGGGGGGTAGCACCTAAAACGAGTTTTGAAGCATCTAAATGTAGTCAATAGCTCATTCGATTTCTCTCGACAAGATCAATTAATTGGCACTATTTTCAGCCGGGTTCTTTTAAAATATTCTGGAAGGAATAAAAAGAAACACTTGCTGGAGGGGATTCAAGGTCCCCTAAAGCGATAAAACGCTATAAATAGCTGCCGTTCCGGTATAATAATAATCATCATCGTGACCTCTAAGAATTCGATATCGATATCAGTGTTTTCAAAATATCGATGTTTTATAAAATAAGCCATGTATTTAAGATGGATTTTTGAAGTCGATGTTTTTTGGACATTGATGTTTTGTCTTCCATGCTTTTAACGTGGTTGATATTTTATTTCTGAGTTAAAAAGTACCATTGTAGTGAAAACTTGTAATAATTTATGGATATTCATAATTTGTACTTTCTTCAGACATCAAAAGTGACAACAGTGTACAATAATTAAAACGGAGACTTCAATTATAGATAATCAAAATATATATTTATCCTACCGTCAAATTACTCCATTTGTGAATATTAATGGTTACTAAAAGATGTTGTTACAGTTTTAAATCCATCGATGTTTAATAATATTTATTTATCTACATTGATATTTTAATTTTATTAAATATCATATAATATTAATTATATTTTAATTATATTAAATATCGATAAAAATGTTATTAAAATATTATTTCGTTGGTGATGTCGCGTTCCTAGTGACCACTTGCATCATCAGATAGTCCATAATTAAACCGAGTTTGTAATGAAACTTTATGTCCAGTATTTACTATATCAATTACGAATAGAGTCAATACAATAATACATACTAAAACCCTCTCAAAAGTTTTTCGATATTCTTTCAGGATTTCCAGCCACGCCCATCTTCAAACTTGGCAAAAACCACCCAAAACCAAACAGAATATGCTCACGATTTCCCAAGGATAAATTCAGACCTCCATAAATATTCTACGGCATTAGTTCCCAACATCTATTAATATAACATATTAAATCACAAATATTTTATTTATATTATTTTATTTAAAAGACGATTACGAGTATAAATTTCCCACCTGTATACTCTATTTTCAAAATTATACACTGAAAACAGCCTGTAACAATCAAGACAATTAATAAAACAATGACTAAATCAAGACAATTAGCGTGAGAAGGAATGACAAATCTTTATGTTGTAAAAAGTTAACATCCCTGAAAGGCATAAATGCCGAACAGGTGGAAATAAATAAAAAAAATTACTATATCAGTACATTCCTATGTCCGAGGATGGACGAACCAGATAACTATGACTGCACTGCAACTATTACTTGCAGACGTGGAAACCAAATTGGCGATACTTGGTTCTTATGGCCTTCACTTTCCCCCAACCTATTCAATAAATTTATATTTATATAATTACAGATTCGTAAAATATTTTTAATAATTAATATTTAAAATACTTCAATATTACTCGCAATTGTTAACTATAACTATAATAAAATTGTTAACGAAGTGGTTGTGAGGTTGCGTTCGCTCCGTGTCGCCTACATTTTTAGTTCGCCTTTGATCTTACACGTCGTGTCGTCTGCGCAGGGTCTTACGAGGCCATTCACATGAATAGTCGTGGGGGTTGGCCAATGTATGGCATGAGGCCCTACGCTACTCACAGCTGGCGGTGCAGTAGAGAGAGCCGCAAAGTTCATTGCACCCAAGACGTCTAGTACTAACCGAAGCTGCCGCCACCTCGGCGTATTCAGACGCAAAATTATTTCCTTGCACTGTTCCACTCGTGAAATTAAAACCGATAGTGCTCTACTATTCATACAAAATGTCCCAATCAGGGCGGTGTATTTCAAAAAGCTTATTGTCACTGCAGCGCCTCTGATCGGGAGGTCCTAGGTTCGAGTCCTGATGGCGGCAGGATTTTCGACACTAGATTTTCAGCTAGGTCGAATTCAGTCGCTGTCTGGAGGAGAATTCTAGCGGCCGGCTGCTCTGATCGGTAGTTTCCGTGGTTTCTCCGATCAACACCAGGCGAATGCCGGAGCAGTACCGTAACAAACGGGCCACGGACCGCGCACGATCTGTCCTTCCTCTTCCTTGTCCTCTCCTCTTCACTTACACTAACATGCACTACACTACCACATATTCCGGGAGACCGGTCGGGAGCTTAAAGCTTGTCTCGGCTGGGGCAGTACCCCGTTGGTGGGAGAGTCCTGGTTAAGGGGAAACCCCACTAGCCGACGATAGGTCGGCGCCGGATTTTGCCATCCAGCTGGGGAAGACCACCGCCATTTCCCGAGAAACAAACATGCACTACACTATCGGGACTAATGACCGAAGCAGTTGACGCGCCCGGAAGCAAGAAAAACCCAAATCAACCAACCGAACCAAAAAGCTTATTGCTTTATGTATTTTGTATCCGATTTTTCTTACTTCTCCCTACTGACCAATCATAAACATCTACTAAACCAATCATAATCATCTATCTTAGGAGGCGGTATAAATCGATCGCCATGTCGATATCCAATAAACCGCAGATGTGCTATAACATAACCTTTTTGATTTTATCGTAGCTTTCATTTATTTTCAGTATTTGGCTCGTGTGGGAATTCCTCGAACATAATTTCATTTGTAGAATAGATGTATTAAATACTACTCGTGCTTTGGAAATTCTCAGATAAATGCCATCGAGGAATTATCGACAATTATCAAAGCACTCGTGGTATTACCTACAATAAATACTTTAGTCCCCTCTAATTTCCATTGCAAAGGAAAATCCTTACTAAAGCTTATTGTTAAAAATATTATTATTACTGATGTGTGTGTGATTAAAATTCTTTCTAATGAACCATTCATTTGTACCAGCTGATTGATGCCAATATTGGTATAAGTGGCAAATATTCCTGATGCATTGTACTCTTCCAGTCTCTCAAAATTGAGATTTTCTTCTCTTTTGCAGAACGTCGACTGTAACGTGATGATTTCACTTATGTCCATAGTTCATACGTAGTTTAAAAGCGAAATAACAATTGTCTGTTCTCTATGAGCAAATTTATCCATAATACAAATTCTCGACCCATATTTTGTTACTAATCTACAAAAATTACTTTTCTACACTTAAACATTTCCTTATGTATTTAGGGGTGAAAAATCTCAACTTACATTCCACATTAGAAGTGAGAGAATGACTATTGACACCAGGCTAGTAATGTACGGAAGCTATGATTCCCTTATGTGTACTGCACGTTATGACCTTGGGTGTGGAGGTGTTCCCCTTCGGCTGCAACGAGAAATACGACCTGCACGTCGGTCTCCCGTTTTCCCTTTCCAAATACTTCACACTACCGAGGCACCACCACCGAGGCACCAGCTTCTGACTGGTTCTTCGACATGTGTGGTAGTGAGTACTTTAATAAGGTGAGAGGATAGAAAATGAGAGATAGAGATCGTGCACGATCCCTAGCCCATTTCTTTGGGCACTGGTTCGGTATACCTCTGGTATTGATCGGACAAACCACAGAAAACTATCGTTCACCGGAGCCGCCCGCGAGAATTCTCCTCCAGACAGACGGAAGATTTCCCTAGATATCTAGAGTCGAAAACCCGCCACCTTTAGTTGATTGATTGATGATTGATTTGTATTTCAGGGCGGGTCAACTGCTACAGTCATTAGTCCCGTACGTGTAGTGCATGTTTTCCTCGGGGAAATTGCAGTGATCTTCCTCCGCTGGATGGCGTGATCCGGCGCCGACCTACAGTCGGCTAGTGGGGGTTTCCTCAAACCAGGACTCTCCCACCAGCAGTTTAGTTCATTATTCCCGACAGTGTAGTGCACGTTTTTCATCAAGCTTCATTGATTTGATTGATTTTTTCGTGTTCCTCGGCGCGTCAACTGCTTCGGTCATTAGTGCCGTTAGTGTAGTACATGTTTTTTCTCGGGAGATGGCGGTGATATTCCCCGCTGGATGGCGCCGATCTCCCGTCGGTTAGTGCGGTTTCACCCAAACCAGGACACTCCCACCAGCGGGGCACCGCCCCGGCCGGGACAAGCTCTAAGCTCCCGACCGGTCTCCCCGAATACGTGGTAGTGTAGTGTATGTTAGTGAAAGTGTGTCTGTAAGGGGAGAGGGTAGGACAAGGAATGGGAAGGACAGATCGCGCGCGATCCGTGGCCCGTTTGTTAGGGTACTGCTCCGGCATTCCCCTGGTATTAATTGGAGGAACCACGGAAAGCTACCGATCAGAGCAGCCGTCCGCTAGAATTCTCCTCCAGACAACGACGGAATTCGACCTATCTGAAAATGTCGAAAATCCTGCAGGACTCGTACCGAGGACCTCCCGGCCAGTGGATCCATCGTCAAATCCAGACCCAAGCGGCCGCTGGGCGCTTTCTCGGCAGGTCCGCGTTACAGCGTGTTCATTGCGGCGCGGCGGGTACCGTTTTAGTGTGCAGTTGGCGGCGTCGGGCAGCGGGGGGCGGGGCGGGGAGGGTGTGCTATTGAGCGCGCGCGGGGCGCGACCCGCGGGCGCGCGCCGGCCGTGTTTACGAGCAGGGCGTCGTTTATTTTTTTGTTTTTTGTTTTTTTCTTTTCTCGCCCGCCCTCGCCCTCGCGCCTTGTACTTAGCCCGCGCTTCCTGCCCGAGAGCGGCCGCTTTCTAAACGCTTCGCAAAATCCACAAGTGGGGCGCGCGCCAGCGGCCGCACGCCATGGCGGGGACTCTCAGATCGTCTGGAGAACATCTACTCTGTGTTCATAAATACAATCATTGCACCGGATTTACCGGGAGCGGTGGCTCAGTGCATCAGCTGATGTCACTGCAGCGCCTCTGACTGGGACGTCCTAGGTTCCCACTCCCCACGGCGGCAGGATTTTCGATACTAGCTTTTCAGTCGCAGGTCGAATTCAGTCGCTGTCTGGAGGAGAATTATAGCGGCCGGCTGCTATGATCGGTAGTTTTCCGTGGTTCCTTCGATCAACATTAGGCGAATGCCGAGGCAGTACCCTACCAAACGGGCTACGGACCGCGCGCGATCTGTCCTTCCTATTCCTTGTCCTATCCTCTCCCCTTACACACACACTTACACTAACATGCACTACACTACTACATATTCCGGGAGACCGGTCGAGAGCTTAGAGCTTGTCCTGGCTGGGGCGGTGCCCCGCTGGTGGGAGTGTCCTGGTTAGGGGGAAACCCCACTAGCTGACGGTAGATCGGCGCCGGATCTCGCCATCCAGCGGGGCAAGATCACCGCCATCTCCCGAGAAAAAACATGCACTACACTAACGGGGCTAATGACCAAAGCAATTGACGCGCCCAGAAACACGAAAAAATCAATCAAATCAATCAATCTTCATGGAAAACATTCACTACGCTTAGCCAAAACAAGAACTAAAATGTTGACGCGCCCGGAATCATTAACAACCAACCATTAAAATGGATTACTCTTGTTTATATCGCGTTCATTGATATGTGATTTTACGTGCGTCTGGTGGTAAGGTCAATACTCCCATATGTGCAGTGCATGTTGTTATCGCGGGAGGTGGCGGTAATCTCCCCACCCCCGTTCTGCATGGCAGAAAGATCTGGCGCCGATCTACCAGTGGTTTAAAGGGATTTCTCCAACCAAGTATCTCCCGCCAGAGAGGCACCCCCCCCCCCAGCTCCGACAAGATCTAAGCTCCCGAGTTGTCTCCCGACATGTGTAGTGGTGTGGTGTATATAAGTGTAATGTGTTTGTAAGGGGTGAGGATAGGACAAGCAAGAGGAAGGAAAAATCGCGCGCGATCCGTGGCCGGTTTGGTAGGGTACTACTCCGGCATTCGCCTGCTGTTCATCGGAGAAACCACGGAAAACTGCCGATCAAAGCAGCCGGCCGCTTGAATTCTTCTCCAGACAGCGACTAAATTCGACTTATCTCTGTAGCTATATCCTTCCGCCATCGTGAGTGGAACCGTAAGACTTCCCGGTCAGAGGCCCTGCAGTGACATCAATTGATGCCCCGAGTAATCTAACGTAAATTGCGTCCATAAGATGAATAACGTTTTATAAATCAATTGAAGTCTTTCGTCTTGTAAGAATGTTAGAGAAAACTTGCGAACATCTTCTGTGTTTATCATTAGAAAGGAGTTGTCGAGAGCCTACGTTGGTGTCTTACACTCTCCTAGGAAACAAAAATACTTTTTTGTTTTATTCTCTTAGAATGTTCTCAAAGGGCCCGAAAAATTGTCACTTCGTGTATCAGAAGGCGCCTAACTGTGAATGGTGGACGAACGTTCGGTCACATGCAGATAACCGGGTTATTAAATATAGGATATTGCAACTTGTATCTTCGGAATACTTACCATTAGAACGAGGCGTGAAAGTTTGGAAAAAGTAAATATATCTTCATTTTTTGAGAAATCATAATAAGAAAATCTATTGAAAAAGTATATCAACCCTTAGCTAATACACTGCTCACCGAGTATAATATACGTATCATTGCACACAGAATCCATGAACATTAAATGTTGCATCTGTTTTATATTGAGTCATTTCGACGTTGAATTAATGTGCTAGAAATACTCTAAATTTTAATACATCCTTTTAATTTATAACGGGAGGAAAAGAAGTTATCTTCCACAAACACGATTTATTAATCAAACATGTTTGCTATGAATTAATACTTATTTGATTAATATATTGTGTTTGTGGAAGATTACTTCTGTTCCTTCCGTTATACAATAATGGAGTTCCACAATATTTCTGCGGAAACTCGAGTTTATTACAATTCGTAGTATCAACAAAAATGTTTCACGTCTTTTTATTTGAGTCACTTTGACATTGAATTAGTGTGCCCGGGTGTATTTGTAGACGTCAAGATGTGCTGATTACATGATTACTGATTACATTACTCATTACTATTTGTGCCATTTTACCTGTATGGCATTCGTGAAAAGTTAACTTATAGCATCATTCTTTTTGTTTCAGGTTGAATGTTCGGCAAGAGGCACACCTTAATTGCAGGGATGAGATATTTTCCATAGCTCGCACTATGTTTTCTGAAAGAAAATGCATATTTTGTATGCGCTTCACATTACGTCTATGAATCGCACAGAGAGCACAAGCGATCCTTATTGCCTACGTTCACGTGTGAACAAGTAAGCCAAACTTTGCCTTCCAGAAGTGTGTGTGTGTGTGTATGTATGTATGTATATATATATATATATATATATATATATATATATATATATATATATATATATATATGTTTGAGAAGAAATACTCCATTACATTAGTTTACCAGAAAGATTCACTCCTTTATTTTTTATGGATAATAATTATCCGTTGTAGTCTGGTGATTCATTATCGCCCACTCTGTTTATTTGAAGTGCAATTATTTTTTTTTAAATCTCGTATGTGAAGGAATTGCCACAAAAATTGTGTGTATTCTGTTTCCGTAAGCTTTCGAAAATGTTACTTTCATGTGGGTGAGCAACCTGTCTTCAGATTTATCATCCAACCCGTCTCGAACAGTTGGTGTAAAAAATCTACCGTCTGTCAGAAATCGAAATTACAATCTAACGATCGACGGAGATTCATGTAATTCGCAATTACATAGGTACTTTCCTCATCATATCCAATCCTCATTTCGAACATCCAATACGTATCATTCACTCTTACCATCCGACCTTAACACCACTTGTGCGGTCTTCTAGCAGCGGTGCAGATAGTTTTGTAAGCTTTATAACACATGTGCTTGTTTAGATCCATTCAAGTACTGCATTTGTTTTCATACACTTACACTCTCAAACAAATGAAAGTGGTTTAAGTTCACTCTCAAACCGGCATCAAACGGGAAAATATCAGAGACAATCAAAGAAATGATCGATTAGGGGCCCCTCCCTCTGGAATTCTCGGCGAGGCATGGATTGTCTTAGAATCTGCTACATACTGTGGTTGAAAATTCCACCTTTGAGGAGTCATGCCTATGTGTCTCCAAAGACTTCTCTGACTTGGCACCTTTTAATTGTGGACTCGCGATTCCTCAAGTTAACGCAACCAATTCCATTTCGGGTATCAAAATATATCGTTAAAAGGGAGGTTTTGCAATGTATCGCTTTCGAAGTTTTAATTGCACAACGTTCGTTCTAACAGTTCGATCAATGGAACTAGTTCCGAATTGTGATGGCAAAATGTGCATCTAACGCCTAATTTCGATAATGCCTTGTCCTATCGCATATATTCCAGTACATCTGTTCATCAACATGACGGGAATATAGGGTTCGACATTTTCCCGACACAGTTGGGAGAAATTTCCATTTATCGTAATCACGTCCCTCGTATTGTACACCATGCGTATCACATGATTACATTATTAGGATCTTTTTGCAAAGCGTAGCGTACTGCAATCGACTTCAATCTCTCAACCAATAGTGGGTGAAATAGGGAAATATATTTTGCAAGAGAACGTTTAGGTCGAATTGGAAGAAGTTCCAAACTGTGGCGTCAGAGAGTGTGCTAAATTATTATTAAATAATTATTACATTATTAATAAATACAACTAACACCATATATAGACATAATTATATATTCAGATTCATGCCACCAACTTCATGTTGCATTATGGGAATGTAGGGGAAACTATCATAGTAGGACCAGTGTACACAAACAAATTATCTCAAAAAAAACCTTATAGCATGTTCTTAAAAATTATGATTCTTACACATAAATATGCTGAGGCTTATTGCATCCCAAAAATAGGAAAATCAACAATATTCTTACCATCGAAGAAAAGGGAAAATATAAAACATTAAAAGTGCCTCGAATTTCGACCGTTTCCCCTACAGTTGGTGGCATATATTGCAAGCAGAATTGGGAACGAGTTCGATATAGCATGGCCAAGGATCGATTAGCATGCGCTATACATCGCCCGCTAAATCCGGCAGATTAGCTGGCTGCGTTCGTGTTCGAGATGACGCATGCGCAGAAGCTCAAAAGTGAAGTCGATGGCTGAACGCTTGCCTGTGGAAAACGTCCCTAGTACGACCTTTAAGCCCAGCGTAGCGTACACTAGTCAACGGCAATAGTTTACCAGAAAGATTCACTCCTTTATTTTTTATGGATAATAATTATCCGTTAATATATGCGTATAATAACGTACAGCGTAACGTACGTATTATAACGTAACTTCGGCGCCTGTGCAAGTCGAATTGCGCATGCGCAGATGCTCAAAAGGGGTGGATCGAGATATTACTGGCGATTGCTGTACGATACGGCACGTCATGCTTAAAGACCCCATTAATCATGGTGGAGTATCGTCTTTCAATTCATCTCTATCGTCACTTGCGCCTGCGCAGAGGCTCAAACGTGGCTTCTTCTCGTACACCGTACAGCCCTTCCTGCTGAGCGAGAACTGGGTAGCAACTACAACGCGGCAGTCTCGCCATTTGCCTACCAGAACATCGTCAGGCAATGGCGGCGCGGTGCGTATACTTGTATTTATTTACGTCAAAAACAATTAAAAACTTGTGCATGACGTGCTAAGCAGAGAAGTGAATACTGTGCACGTTTACAAAATTCTGTGATCCCTACACTAAGCCATATACTATTTGAATTTTGAATAAAAAGAAACAAAAAAAAAAAGCTCCGATATAATAAAATATATTTCCAAGGATAAATCAGCAATAAAGTTTGGGCTCTTATCCATCATTTACTTCGTCAAGGAATAATTCCACATGCCGCGACAACATAGAAATGATAATTTGAATAACTATATTTTCCACTGAATTCCAGAAGACGTGCACAGAAAATGAAGTTACATTTAGTATGTCCAGAAGCAAAACAAGGGGCCATCTCAGCATTTGCTCAATGGATCAGGGAAACTGGACGAAAAACCTGATCGAGATGGGGGTCATTGACCTGGAGGCTGCAGGACAATACTTGTTACAGGTTGTTTACATTTCTACAGTCCAAATGATAAATAATACATTAAATATCACCGTTAAAATTAATGTTACTTTCCTTGTCATGCTCATAGTCGTAGTAGCGCCGCTGTGCTAGCTGCTAGCGTCGCCACCGGTAGCGCAGGCACAGACGTCAAAAGTGGTATTGAGTGGTCGAGATAGTACGTCACTGTCAATTGCTGAATGCTGCGACGCGTTGGATTTAAAGTGCCCATTAATCGTGGTGGAGTATCGTTTTTCAATTCATCTCTATCGTAAATTTATAGATCGCGCCCGCACAGAGGCTCAAACGTGGGTTCTCCTCGTATAGAGGGACTTTTTAAACGGCTTAGCGAGCAATGGACTACATCCACAAAATTGATTCGAAACTCGAACTGCGCATGCGCTCAAGATATACAGTTCTGATTGGGAGAGGTGGCTCAGGGCATCAACTGAAGTCACTGCAGTGCCTCTGACCGGGTAGGTTCGAGTCCCGACGGTGCCAGGATTTTCGACACCAGCTTGCCAGCTAGGTCGAATTCAGTCGCTGTGCGGAGGAGAATTTTATCTGTGCACGTCTTCTAGAATTCAATGGGAAATACAGTTATTTACATTAGCGTTTCCATGTTGTCACGGCAGGAAGAATTATTTCTTGACGGAGGACATGATTGATAAAAGCCCAAAATGTATTGCTGATTTATCCTTGAAAATAGACTTTATTACATCGGAGCGAATGCTTTTGTTAACAATCCTTGCAAAAAACGCTCAATTTTTTCTGTATTCAAAATGCAATTAGTTTATAGCTTGGGAATGGGATCACAAAATTTTGAAAACGTGCACATAATTCACTTCTCCCATAGCACGTCACACACAGTTTTTGACATACAATTGATTGATTGATTAATTTTTTTTGTGTTTCCGGGCGCGTCAACTACTTTGGTCATTACTCCCGCGAGTGTATTATATGTTTTTTCTCGTGAGATGGCGGTGATCTTCCCCCGCTGGATGGCTCCGATCTACCGTCGGCTAGTGGAGTTTCCCCCTAACCAGGACTCTCCCACCAGCGGGGCACCGCCCCAGACTGGACAAGCTCTAAGCTCCCGACGGTCTCCCGGAATATGTGGTAGTGTAGTGCATGTTAGTGTAAGTGGTGTAAGGGGAGAGGATGGGCAAGGAAGAGGAAGGAAAGATCGCGCGCGGTCCGTGGCCCGTTTGGTAGGGTACTGCTCCGGCATTCGCCTGGTGTTGATCGGAGAAACCACGGAAAACTACCGACCAGAGCAGCCGGTCGCTATAATTCTCTTCCAGGCAGCGACTGAATTCGACCTAGCTGAAAAGCTAGTTTCGAAAATCTGCCGCGCAGGACTCCAACATAGGACCTCCCGATCAGAGGCGTTGCAGTGACATCAGTTGATGCACTGAGCTATCGCCCCGGTTTGACGTAAAATAAATAAGTAAAGAAGGTACATGTCTCATCTTCTACATGTTTTTGACGTAAAATAAAAATAATCGAATAAAATAAACGGCGGCGTGGAGGTGAGCTGAGTAGCCGCCGCCGCCGGCATCGCCCGCCGCGCGGCACCGGAAATTGAGCGATAAACCGCGCGCCGAGCTCTCTCCTTTACGCCGCCGTCGCAGGGGGCGGCGCGGGGGGCTGCTTTATCAGGCCGTAAAAGCCGCAGACCGCCGAGCGAACGCGCTTCACGCCGCCGCCGGAGACGCTTTGCGAAAAAATGAAACCTCCGCGTCATTTATTTCTTTGGCCCGGTTTCTCTACCGTGTGATGCCCTCGGGGCGAGCCAACTGTTGGACTCGGATCGCTGTAATTGCGTGCAATTGTATCCTCACCCGATACATCCCCCCCCAAGAAAAGCTCACGACCTAACATTAAACGCGTTTCCCAATATCCCGTGGTGTTAATGTGGTTTCAGCCTCGTGGTGTCCAAATCCCTTCCCATTAAATAAATCAGAATTCACTGGGTAAATCAAACATTACAAGAAAAAACAAACAAACGATGATTCCATTCAATTTAAATATATTAGAAACAAACGTTTCGGCCTAAATTGTAAGACCCTCTTCAGTGTCTGTAAATTTCCTAGGTTACGTTACACCATAATGTCGAGATATAATATAAAACATGGCACTTGTAATCAATTTGTATTCCTCAATGCCTTTCCAATATGGTCCTTTAGACCACCATTGTTTAAGATTAGAAATGCCTGGTTTTATATTATATCTCGACGGTATGGTGTAACATAACCTAGGTAAATTTACAGACACTGAAGAGGGCCTTACAATTTAGACTGAAACGTCTGCTTCTAATATATTTAAATCGACTGTAATCATCGTTTCTTTCACTTGTAATCCTTTCCCATTACTTCAGATTTGGACCTTGGATCGGTCCAAGTCTAAAGTAATTGTCAAGTGGTTCGTTCATGAACCTTTGTTTTATAACGGGGGTTAATTTTTTTATCATGTTTTTCATTATGATTAGTACGTTGTTTAATTTGGTTGATGAACAATGTCTATATTAATGAAGTAATAACATTTCATGTATTCATGTGTATACATTTTTGTATTTCTTTCTAGGAACCACCAGTATGTGGAGCAAGCACGTGACACGTCCAGTCAACACACCCTGGCAAGAAAAGTCCGGAAAATCGCTTCCATAATAAGCGGTAATCGAAAACATGCCCATGCAACTTTCTTATTCACGGAACCTTATATCTAATAAAGGTTAAACAACATCAGCGTCTAAAGCATTTTGTTTGTTTTTCTTTCTATTTTCCTTCATCATCATACCAAATTTTCCATGTTGCAAGCTATTTCTGGACGTCAATGTCTGGGAAAGAGATTTCACCTGATGCCACAGACGGTAATGTATCTGACCGAAGATAACATTAGTGCAATCTTAGTACATCTCATAGAATGTAAATATTGTACTACCATTGAATTAGGTATTAATTCTATCAATACAGCCCAATATTAAATCATTTCAAGTACATTATTGAATCCTATAAAGAACATTCACAGTAGAGGTATTCCCAAAATTGAAAAATAAATTTTCTTATTCGATTTATTTATCCCTCCAATAGATTCATTGATTGATTTTTTCGTGTTTCCGGGCACGTCAACTGCTTTGGTCATTAGTCCCGTGAGTGTAGTGCATGTTTTTCTCGGGAGATGGCGGGGATCTTCCCCCGCTGAATGGCGAGATCCGGCGTCGACCTACCGTCGGCTAGTGGGGTTTGCCCGTAACCAGGACTCTCCCACCAGCGGGACACCGTCCCAGTCGGGACAAGCTCTAATCTCCCGACCGGTCTTCCAAAATATGTGGTAGTGTAGTGCATGTTAGTGTAAGTGTGTGTGTGAGGGGATAGGATAGAACAAGGAAGAGGAAGGACAGATCGCGCGCGGTCCGTGGCCCGTTTGGTAGGGTACTGCCCCGGCATTCGCCTGGTGTTGATCGGAGAAACCACGGAAAACTACCGATCAGAGCAGCTAGAAGTCTCCGCTAGAATTCTCCTCCAGACAGCGACTTAATTCGGCCTAGCTAGAAAGCTAGTGTCGAAAATCCTGCCACCGTCAGGACTCGAACCTAGGACATCCAGATCAGAGGCGCTGCAGTGACATCAGTTGATGCACTGAGCTACCGCTCCCGGTCCCTCCCATAGAATACATACACATTGCGTACCTATGATTTACTTCAATTTTTTTTGAAGCGTTCTCTTTTAATTAAAATTCTAACGTTCAGTTTTTTAAGAATTTATTGATGTACGAGTATTTATTGGATTTTTACGACACAGTCTGCAGGAAATGTAGAGTTCGTTGCACCAGCCTAGACATATATTTTCTGCTTCAATGTTTTCTTTTCCTTTCGCTGATGAGTTGGTGATCGAATTCAGCAAATGATTCGTTCGTCGCACTCTCACATCTTCTCTGAGACAGAGAGAGATGGCCGCGAAGGACGCGAGGAAAAAAGGAGCTGCGACTCGTGAACGAGTCCATAAGCTATCAGTGAACAATTTGAATATCCCTGTTACTTAGGTAGGTGCGACCAATCACACAAAATATAATGCAGAAAATAGAGAACGGATATAAGATTCAGGAATGACCAGCTTTGTAAATAGAACTATTGGTGAGTGGAATAGTTCACCTGCAGAGGTGCTAGTGACTTTCCAGAAGCACGCAAGTTATGCTTTCAAGGGCTCTCAAGCATACGTGTAGAATGCAGTAGCACTTTTCAGGATGAGGAGAGGTATACAAAAGTTCGTGGATACGTCACGTGAATTCACTGACCTTTAATATATAAATTATTGTGTAGCGTAGAGACGTGCAATGAAGTTAAAAAGCGGTGAATACAGCTCACTATTACCTATTTTTCATATTTGTTTATTTGGTTTTTTTTTTGTATTAAATATGAGATTTTATTTTTGCATATTGTTTCTTTTTTAATTGTATTTGTAATCGACCATCGTTTTAGCTAAACTATCACCGAGCCCCAGCAGCATAATAATTATATTATTATATTATGAAGTTATTTTACTCAGGAATATCTGGACCTACCAACAGCTCCCATTTGAAACGAGTTGGAGGTATGTATGAGATTCTGTACTTCTCCGGGCAAATATACCAGGGAGTGAGTACCCTAAAAACCGAAACCCCGAAAATGTAAAAGAATTCTCAGTTTATAGATTGCAGTGTAGGCCCGCAGGCTCCGATATGCAGGTTCTAAAGACCTAGAAAGTACTAACGAAGTTGAATAATCGAAACAAATTTCTAAAACCCTGGAAATAAAAAGGAGAGCGTTTAATGTAATATAAATTGCTCTGCTTATCTTCGTTAAAATCCCAAGAAAATTTCTAATTTGACACCTCTTTCTTAAAAATTCATTGCATATTAGAGACGAAAAGGCAATATTATGATCAAGAATATTTATATTATCCTGGCAATCATATTTTTATTATAATTTCTTATTTTCAGTTTTGATTAGTTAATAAAATACAACTTTAAACATAATTCGTGATTTTAAATTCTGAAAGATGTCCTTTCGCGTCTCTTTTATTTTGATAAATCTTTCCCTCAAAATGAATAATTGGAATTCAAAATGCTCCGTCAAGAGATATATTGCCTCAGCAACGATAAAAAATCGTGTCCTAGTATTTCCATCTTCGCTTTGTTTCTCTTTGGAAAATGAGTTGCTAATCGTAAACAGCTCATGAAACGTCCGTCACCCTGGTTCGCCAGACGGCCTTGTCGCAGAACCTGGGGCAGTGAACGATGGCAAAGACGCTTGCATATGAGGTGTTGGCATTTCCATTGAGCAGCTGAAGACTACCCATGCAGAAAGTGAAATTCGTTGCTTCGGAATCAAGAACAATTCTTATTCAATCTTCAGTTTTGGGGTTTTCGTTCGTTAATGGATTTAAAAATTAATTTTTCAATCTTTTATTTCTTTTCGCTGATGTTCCTAATTTTTCCGTTTCTAATTTTCCATGATGTTTCCATTTCTAATTTTTACTTCTCTACGTATCCCTTTTCCTTAAGTAGTAAATTCGTTGTCGAGCTCAGTGCCTTTCTTCAGCTTCCTTTTCGTCAATGACTGGAACATTTGTGTTCTTGACAGATTATTTAGTTCCCTGGCGGGTCAACTGCTACGGTCATTAGTGCCGTAAGTGTAGTGTATGCTTTATTACGGAAGGGGTGGTGGTGTTCTTAATGCGCTGAATGGTGAGAATCCGCCCACCTACAGGTCGGCTTGCGAATTTCTTCGACCAGGAATCTCCCGCCAGAGGGGCACCGCCCCAGCCACAACTAGTTACACAGCTATAAGCTATGGTAGTGTGCATGTAAGTGGGGCGTATGTAGGGGGATGTACGTAGGGTGAGGCTAGGGCAAGGGAGAGGAAGGAAATATCGCACACGGTCCGTGGCCCGTTTGTTAGGATACTTCTCCGGCATTCGCCTGGTGTTGATTGGAGAAACCACGGAAAACTACCGATCAGAGCAGTCTCCGAGACAATTGGTGAATCTTCGCCTTGGTATCTGGCGAGTGTCGAAAGTCCTGCCAATGTCAGAACTGGAACCGTAGAACATTCCGATCAGAGGCACCGCAGGAACAATTTGTTGCCCTCAGCTACCTAAACCGATATTTCTATTCTAATCAGAAAGATTCTCTTTTTTTTCTTTACAATTGATTCGGAAACGCTTTCGAATGGATTCTTTTTCTTGTATTTCGCCCTTCTTTGCATAAGAGCGATCTTCCTTTACCAATCAACGCTTTCATTACTTATATTGTTATTAGTGAGAAATGTCCTTTTCGATCTTTCCCTTCTCCTCGCTTCCCCTTCGGCTGATGAGTTGGAAATAGAATTCGCCTGATGAAACGTTCGACGCCCCACACACCCTTCCCTTGGGCCTGGGGCCAGCGACCGCATTTAACACGTGTGGGACTAGGAGAGTTTAGCGGTCACCGTCTGAGGTGAACCAGGGCATCACCTGATGTCTCCGCCGAGCCTTTGACCGGGAGACGCTCGAGACCCGAGGCTGCAGGATATTTGGCTCCAGCTTGTCAGCTTGGTCGAATTCCGCCGCTGTCTGGAGGAGGCTTCTAGAAATCGACTGCTTTGGTAGCGAGTTTTCGTTGGTTTCTCCGCTCAGCACCAGCCGAGTGCCGGAGCAGTATCCTAACAAACGGGCTACGGACCACGCGCGATCTTTCCTTCGTCTTCCTTGTCCCGTCATCACCCCTTACTTGCGTATCCTTACACTTACACGCAGTATACTACCACATATGTCGGGAGCTTAGAGCTTGTCCGCTGCTGGCGGAACACAGTTGGGGATCTTCAGCTTTGGGGAAAACCCCGCACACCAATGTTGGTTGATGCCGGATCTCACCTCCTGCGACAAAAAATGCGCTACACTTACGGAAGTAATGACCTTAGCAGTTGACGCATCCGGAGTCACTAACCAATCACATACAACTGTCTCTTCCACTGTGCGGCTGCTCCTTGCGAAAACACAGGAACCAATATTTTTTTCACAAAATGGGTTGAGCGCATTATTATATATAATGTGGTATATTGCATAAAGTCTCAACTTTAAACCAAGATTAATTTTGATATATGTTTAGTAGGTTCAATGATGTCTCTTTAATAGGTTCAATAATAAGCGCTTTTGCCTATCTTATTCCGCTCCGCCCTTTGCGGAGTCGCTATTCTCTTCACAAAAAGACATTAATTATTTTCCTGTGTTGCTTGTAGTGGGCAACTTGAAATAAAATATTTCATTTCACTTTTCTGCCCATCGTCCGTCTCCTTTTCTTTCTTCTTAACACATAATGCACCTATTTTTCATCTTACATCAGTTCTTGGTATTGTCCGCCATTATTTCGTTTCGGTTTGCTTATTTTGATTTCTTTGAACCAATGTCATTTGTGCTTTAGTGATTTTGCCGAATGATTGTATTGCGAATATTTTTAAATGAGATGGAATTTCTTATTTATGCGTACTACACTAGTGTTTTGTCGGAATGCCCCTTTATCTGAAAGGAAAACAAGGTTTAATCTGTCTAGAAAGGAGACTCCTAGTTGTTCAGTACACAGTGGAGAATGCACAGGATGAGTCACGTAACTTTACCGCCTGCAGTTTTTGAACGGTTGAAGTTATTGCAGTACAGTTTTCACGGAAATGCATGAGGGAATGGAGCCAATTAATATGTGTATTCATTTCTATTTTATCATCTGTATTTTTTGAGATATTGAGGTAACTTTGTTGTTTTTTCTTTTTGTATTTTTTAGATGGTACTACACATTTTTTTAGTCTATCATGTCAAGCGTAAAAAGCCGAATCCAATGATTTACATAATGTCATATGTTAGATAAAAAGTTTCTTAAATAAATTTGATTTTTTGCGACTCGTATTTAACGAATATTGTAACGCTTGGAGCACGTGCTAGAAGGGAGAGTGCTGCGCGACCTTGATTGGTGGACTGTTACATTTAAAATATACGTTAAACACGAGTCACAAAAATATCAAAATTAATATAAAAAAATGCTTATCTAACATATGACAGTATGTATTTCATTGGATTCGCCTTTTTACGCTCGTCCTTTTCAACTAAAAAATTGTATAGTTCCATTTAAAAAACAAGTTATCTCAAGATTTCTTAAAATACAAGTGACAAAGTCGAAACGCATTCTTGCATTAATTAGACCCATTCCCTCATGAACTTTCATGAAAACTGCATTACAATAGCTTCGAACGCTCAAAAATACACGTGGTGCTACAGTTACGTGACTCACTCTCTATAGTAATGAAGGGACGCAGTGGCTCAATCCGAAAACATGTGTAGAAGGGATGTCAAAACTGACACTTAAATGACGTCGAAATCTCATCCTGCTTCAAGTGCTTGTTTAACGAAGAGAATTAATACGTAGGTAGACTAAGAGGGAAATAAATTAAAAAACAACAACAAATTATTAATTCAAAAGCCAAATATTAGTTTTCAAATACTTAAAATTGGTTTTTTTACTTTTTTTGGTTCTAGTTTAGATTATAGTTTATTTTCATGTTCATTTTTAATTCACATTTACATATACATACATTTATTTGAACTGCAATTGGGTACGACCCGGTGGCAGTTAAATAACAATAATTACAATAATAATAATAATAATAATAATAATAACAATAATAATAATAAAATAATAATAATAATAATAATAATAATAAAGGAGTACAGTACAAGCCGAACATGCAATAATCATATATCACTAATATTAAGTATTATAACAAATATTTCAACTCTGTCATGATATCCAATAATTATATGTCGGTGATGCTAAAATTTAATACAAGCTACATAAGTTTGGCTAAGTTTCATGAAATATTTTTGGGACTTCATAATTGTGCGTACACAATACATTAATCCGGTTATCTTTGTTTTTTGTTTTTTTGTTTTTTTTTTACTTTTTTCATAAAAAGATCTGCTTTCCCACAAATAAAACGTCAGGGATTTGATCTCTTCGACAGCAAACCCGCTTACTGTAGCATGGAGATCGTCCCAAGAGACCGGAAAAGCTTTATTCGATCACAACGACCTCTCGAGATGGCGGATGATCGAATTCAGCAGACGCAGGCGCATTCCCGGCTGCGATCGTCCTTTGGCCGGCGCAGGGCGGCGTCTGGGAGCAACGGACAGTCGCCGCGCGCGGAGCGTGGGAATGACAAATGAGGGGCGACGACTCCTCTGTCTGGGGCGCCGCTTAGCCAAGGGCGCCGTCGACGCCTTTCAATAATGGATCAGCCGGCGGGCGATGTCCATAATGCGATGGAAATGGATGACGAAAGGCTGACGGTAATAGCACCCATCAAACATCGTTACTCCCGTGTTTGCGAATTATACAACTGACGCGCGTGCTATATGTAAGGGGAAGATTTTTTTATGTAAATAATAAATATATATTCGACTACGGAATCCCGATACTTATTTTATCAAATCTCTAAGAAATTTATTTTGGGCATGCAGTAAGAATTTGCGACTATTTAAAAGTTAATTCTCTTGATATCACTATTATTATTATTATTATTATTATTATTATTATTATTATTATTATTATTATCTCATTTTCAATTCTCTCGCCTAGCGAGGTGCCATACAGTCGACACCGGGACCTTTAGAGAACCAAGGTGCCTGCTTCGCTTGCAAACTCAGGCGGTCAGGATTCGACGGTGAAGTCAGGTGAGGTTATATCAATAAAAACTTCCTCACGATGTGTGCAGTACTCAGGAGAACAGTCTTTTGCATAGTATGAAATGTGCCAGTTGTTAAGGCCAAGCTTTGCAGACGACGAAGTTAGTTCTTCAGAGACCAGTCCATTTGCAGAGATAACCACAGGAACTACTTCAACAAATACTAACCGCCACATGTCGCTCAGTTCAATAGCCAAGGCATGATATTTTCGCTTCTTGTCGGCAATGGAAGCAGCTATATTTCGATCTAGGAGGATAGCTATGTAGACTATAATCCCTTTTCCTGAAAACTTGTCGACCCATATTATGTCAGGTCTGTTGGCCTCGACCCTGCGATCAGTGGTGATGGCAACATTCCACAAGAGCTTCCACCGTTTCGTCTCTAGAAATGAATCCGGCTTGAACTTGTAGTATGGAACCTCTTTCTCTACCATCTCTGACTTTGTAGTCAGGGCCTGCTGGACAACCGCAGCAACATCATTGTGCCGATTCAGATATTCCGTTCGTGCCAATGCAGAACACCCGGCAATTATGTGTAGGAGGGTTTCGCCGGGTTGATTGCTAAGTCGGCAGCGGTCCTCTACACACATATCCCCAATCACATACCTTTGGTAATTGCGAGTGGAGGTTACTTCGTCCGGAATAGAAATGAATTATTATTATTATTATTATTATTATTATTATATCCCCTAAATTTAATCAATGGCTTGAAAGATGCCTTTCAATAATGGATCACCCGGCGGGCGATGTCCATAATGCGATGGAAATGGATGACGAAAGGCTGACGGTAATTGCGCCCGTCAAACATCAAGTCTCCCGTGCTTGCGAATTATACAACGAACGCACGTGCTGTATAAGGGAAAGGTTAGTAATATTTTTGTTACTTCAATGCATGCACAGTTCACGCTCGGTCTATTGGTTGCGTCTCGACTGCGAAGTCATGTACGGAATTTTGTTGTTTTCTAACATGTACTTCAAAATCTTGAAATAATTAGTATTAAAGGGTGGTAAAAATTCCTGCAAAATGAATAATTTTAACTGTCTAGCTAGAAATATTTACATGATGTAAATAATAATGGAAATAATACAATAATATTTGTTCTGCATTAAAAAATTTAAAATTAATATTTTTAAAAAAACGTGATATTCAGATTTTACGATGTACGTGTAATCTCTGCTTTAATGAATATTCTTCGTAACGTAAGTTTTGTTTGCAGGAGAATTGTCAGTCAATTGGTATAATAACTGGAAGCTGGAATCCCTCCCAACATATTACACTAAGAAAATATGACTATCGTCGACGTACCATCGACACAAAACCAAGTTAAGTGTGCTACTGTTGGGCAGGGAATTGCTTCTCAGGGGGCATAAGATTTAAGAAGAAAAATTTAGAATTTCGCAGATTATAATATAAAAAATTAACAGGACCACATGCAACCAGCACCAGAGGTTACCTTCGTGCATAACTCTGAGACATTGCTTCCTAAATATTCAGAAGGTTTTCGTGTTTTAAAGGAGCACGAGTAATATTTCTAATGAGTACACAATTTGTTGTTTGCAATGAATTTATCAGAAATCTGATCTGCCACAACTTCCCAACTATAACTTTCAAACAGAATGCGAATCTGGATTATCAAGTTGAATTATTAAAAACTAAACATACTGAAGTTTTTGTAATTAAATTTCAATATCTATTAATCTCGAAAGTTACAAACAAGATGCTCAAGGTATTACAATGAAAATGACGGAACTAAATCATGATTTCCTTAATGCCGATACGAATCAGAGATCTCTACGGTTTGCTTCCTACGCGATAGTGCTATCTATCTCCTACAGTTCAAAGGAACATCGAGTGAATAAGCGGGCCAACGAAATACCCAGCTTTCGGATCGCTTTTAGACTGGATGCGAGTGCTTGATTGCTACTCAGCGGACCGTTCGTTTCGCCAGAACATCCCTCAGTCTTCTGCAGCGCGTCCAAGGAAGTGGGTTGTGGAAATTAGACGATTCGTTACTTACCATAAATAGGCGTAATATACCGTGACGCAGTGATGAAGTAGAAGAAAACCTAGTTTACCAAACAGTTAGTGATTTTTGGAATAATAGTGAGCTCTTTGAAACGGATCTCCCGGCAAAAACGTGAAAGTTAATGTTGAAAGTTACTTGCAAGTGTTTCATTTTGACATGTTAGTGTTTTCATGATTTGAATCTCCTTTGAAGGTTGCTTATTCGTGAATTAAGAAATTGATTGTACAAAATGCTAATTACATTATCGCGTTTTTGTTTGTTTCTGAAGATTGTGCCGAAATAACTGAACAAAGTTTGTGGGTTAAATCTCGTTGTTCTACTTTTGAGATGGATATTTTTTTTTTTAATTCTTGCAATGAAATCTAAAAGTTTCTATAGCCATATGAAATAATTTAGTGTAATAAACTGAACTAGCCTTGCGCGAAACACAATGAGAGTGTGTGTTCAAAACTAGGCACTAATATCGAATTGTGCTCAACGCAAAGGAATCGACTCCCTTATGGCGAGAACGTGGAGAACAAGGGAACCCGCGAACGAAATGAATCTGACACTTTTAGGGCTACTTGACGCTTCACTTTCACTGTCGAAAGTTGGCGAAGAGATTTCGGCCTCTGTAAAGAACATAAAGCAACTTTCAGTGCACAAGGCATTTTATGCGAAAATTCTTTGCTGCCGAACAGTTCTTTACAATAAAAAATAATGCCAGAAATGGAATTTACTGAATGTAATGAAGTAATTGACACAAAATTAATTTATTAAGGAGACCTGTTGCTTATTTGCTTCTAAAATATCTTGAAAAGAATCCTTTTGAAGTTTTTGGGTGTGTTTATGACTTCTACACACCCATTCTAAAATACATTATTACATGGTTGTCCGCTCACTTTCTTTGTGCACAAGGTGTTTTTACAGAAATTGTAATCCTGTCTTTACTTACTGTAATAAACGGACGAAATTAAAACTAGCCGTTTTTACGAAATTCATTCTACGGGCTACTCTCGTTTCCGTCCATCGATGTTGTGGTTCTCACATCGCGCGACCTCTGGGGACCAAATCGTTCAAGGGCTCTGGGGGTTAAAGGATTAGATTAGAAGGTCTGATGATTAAAGGACATTAAGGGATTAGATTCCAAAACTACATGGGGTGACTATGACTTAGGAGTACATAAGGCTGTATCTGGAGACTCAAGAATGATTTGTGCTTTTCTGGAAGACATTGATTCTTGTCACAACTCTTCTTCAGAGTCATCTCATGTATGTGAACGCTATTTACCTTCGTCACGACAAGTGTGCTCGAGTTTTTGGGAGCCTTTCATCATTTGCAGTTGTCCAGAGGATTGCGTCAAGGTAAGTTCGTCCAGCAAACAGTACGTCCTTCAGGCAAAATGTTTACTTGCAAAATTGGCGCGAAGGACGTAACATTAGTGCAAACTTAGTTCGACGAGGTGATTTCTTCAAGAAATAAAATCAATTTACTGAAACTGTCTCTGAAATTGCCCACGTACTGTGAATATTAAATAATGAATACATTTTATTTTAAAAAATGTAAATTAATGCTGAAGTACAACTTAAAATAATATTATTTTCCGTAAAGTTTATGAAGTTGTGATGCAATACCATGACTTGAACATTTCTAGTATTTTAAATAGAACATAAAACGCAATGAATGGAGCATTGCCAATTAATACGTAGCTAGTTAAACAGTATAACCCAATTATTTTTCGAACAAAAATTTAATGAACTTAATTTGATGTGTGGTATCTTTTTTATGTAAATATTACAGTATTTAGAGCTTTCTGTAGTGAATGAATAATATTAAAATTAATTTCATGAATTGAATTTCTTTTTCAATATCAAACGTCTTTATTACTTAATTTCTGAGCTTTTTCCACTAAATACGAATTACCACTTACCCGAACCGGCACGATTCCCGTTTGTTTGCATAATTATAATTCTACTGTATATACTTTTTTCATGCGTTGACCGCGTGTATTTTTTAAGATATCATGCACTGTAATTACGAAACCTTTCTGTGAAACATAAAAGTCACCCCAAATATTCGTCCCTTCATGACGACCACTAATTATGAGGAAAAACCTTTAGGTTGCCTAATACGATTGTTCGCTCCTGTAAGATAATCTTGTCGAACTCGGCAAGCAACGACCAGCATACACCCGTCTTCCGAGTGCCAACTAACGCACTAATCTCCCGGTCCTGTACTTTCTCTTCCTCATTTCTGTGATCTTTCTCCGTCCGCAATGACGCACGTTAAAAATACGCCCGTATTTCAGCGATAAGAGCGTCCTGAGAATATTTATTCATGAATCTCTCGCCATAAAGTACGTCAGCATTTGGAAATAAACCAGTCACATGGAATTAGCTCGCTTGAAGCTATTTTCATTCGGCGTCATAACTCGGAATCATCAGCTTAAGCAGTGAATGCACAGTGGTCCGAAATGAATTGAATTACGCTTCCTGGTCCACCATCTAAGCCCCAGCGGAGTCCCTATGGACCCCATCAGACAAAGCAGTATATTCTGTAATTAAATTTACCCCCCCCGGGATATTTTTATTTACAATATTACTAGGGAACGGATTTTCATGTAAATACATATTTTTACAGGGACAAGATACCTGCATTCACTAATATTTTTTACACTTAACACGACATTCTGAACTAATTGGAACCATTTTTATTTTACATATTTGTACATATTTTGGTATAATTACATATGTTTACATATTTTGTCTATAGTTACATATTTCTTTACATTTTAATATATTTATAGGTCGAAAATGAACATTTCACTTGTGATGTTCGAAATATGTTACTTGAAAACTAACTTAGTTAATGGAAATACTTAAAAAAATATGCAATGCGCTTGTATTAACGCCGGACAATCGCTATTAATTGCCAAACTTATCTCCCCCCGCCCCAGTGCTTCTTGGAAACAGCGTAGTCGGGATCAACGATGAGCGGATGTAGTATGTGAAGCAGAAGGAACTTCAACCACGTGCTTACTCGTGTTTCATAGACCCCATGCGTAACTCGATAAAACAAATCAGATCATTGTCTTATCCCTTTTCTGGAGTTGGGGTGGGAGTATGCTCCCTTTACCCCCCCTTTTTATCACAGGCTACATGGTACTATTCGCTTGAGCTCCGACTACTCGTAAACAACATTGTATATAAGACAAAAGTGTTATGTTTCGGAACAAACTAGCGAAAATTGCTTCTATAGATGTTAAACTTTCATTCAGCCTCTCTGAATCCGTGTAAAGTTCTGATCGGTATCGTACTCTGCTCGGAAAACTCTTGAAGAATGGAACTGTAAACGTTATAACGAATATTTATTTCACATATTTCCTATTTTTTCTTACATATTTTTGAAAAAATAAGTACATATATATGTACATGTTTTGCTTTTTTTTATTACAATAAAGTCCGTTCCCTATTTATTACGTTTGGTTACGGATTCCCATTTCAGTTTTTCAGAGGCCCAGGTCTCCACCCCCCCCTCCTGTGAGCACCCCTAGAACCTCAACCACGTTGAATGTAGCACATATATAACTACTTTGAACTTTTGAACGCACAGCAAATATGTGGACGATTCAAAGTATATTAAATTATTAAGAAAATATAATAATCACATCTGAAACTGACAAATTCAGTGTCATGACCGCTTCAAAATGCATTATTACTTTCTTACTTGCGTAGAATGTAGAAAGTATTGTAATGTTGCAGCGGGAAATAGCGGTTGTTCGACCGAAAAACTCGAATTGCGGGTCCCTGATGTAGAAAAAATGGATAATTCTCGCTCCTTCATGTCCAAAAAAACTCCATTTAATAAGTTGTGTAGTCAGATTCCTGGGGCGTCCTTGATACCGAAAAATTGGTTTACGGCACCCGTTTCTCTATGTACAATGGTATCTCCTAAACCGCGGGCAGGATTTTCATTAAATTCATATATCTCGATTGATCTGATGTCGCGGCTCGAATTTGAACTGCATATTTTGGTTTTTGAGAATACTTTACAAGCCCCAAAGACATTTTCAAAATTTTCTTTTAAAAAAATGCGCTTATAAAGCATGGAGAATATCCAGTTTTTGTTGAATTCCGTTAATTTTTGAAAATTAAAATGGTTAAAAAATTTTCGGCGTCTTGCTAGAATTATAATAATTAAAATATATATTTCTTTCGTAATCAAATGTGTTTTCCAAAAATAGATCTTTAAATAAGGTCGTGTACATTTTTTTAAAAAGAAATTAGTATTTCACTCAAAATTACGCGAAAATTACAGGCCCTTTTAAAGATAATTTTCTCAAAGACAGCTCCAAAGTTTGAGCGTTTTTTTTAAATTTTTTTTTTTTTTTTTTGATAGGATACTGCGAAGTACGCTTATGGTGCAAGTAATATGTTTGTTCAATTCCCAATTTTCACAAATTCAAAAGTTAAAAAATGCCAGAAAGTTGTTCCGCATATGTTAACTTATGTTGTGCTGCTCTGCATATGTTAACTTCTCATTAATAAAAACTTCTCTCATCACTATTCTACAAAGGTATTAATCTTGGAAAAAAAATGCAGGTTCACATGATTTAAAATTATGAATTAGGTGTATTGGTTTAGTGGTGAGTTGTAGTTGACATTTACGTAATTGAAATGATTGAAGGCGTTGTCATTGTCAACAATACTATTTATTTCAATAAGAGCAGCTTTCGATGGCTTAGCCATCATCATCAGTTTTCTGCTGTCTGCGAGTCACAAAAACGACTACGTAGTCGAGTTGACGTACATAGTTGACAATGACAACGCCTTCAATCATTTCAATTATGAATTAGGTGGCCCGTTAGTTCAGAAACGTGGAATACCACCGCTGTACGAGAATGTAATCTTTCCAGAAGCAAAATGTTTAAGGGACTATGATGATCATTGGACAAGTTTTATTATTTCCATTTAACAGTACATTTATTTTTCTTCTAATAAAATTCACACATTACAAAATTTCATGTTAATACAATTACATTCACTGAATTCAATTCAATGACCAACGAGGCAGTTTTACTGCGCTTTGAATTTCGTGAACGTGGATATAGTATCCTGTATTTTTAGAAATCGTTTGAAAAACGCGAAATCCGTTCCTGTTCGTCAGCGCCTTCGCCTCGATTCGCAGGGACCACACCCCGCGGCCTGCGGGCGCAAGGGGGGCGGATGCGGCTGAAAATCGACGGACATGGCGTCTGTGTACGAGACGCGGCGTCGACAGCCATTGGACACGTGCGAGGCGCCTTACGGGGCTTCCGCCTAGTGACCGTTCGGTGTGGTCGACGGCCACGAATCGACCGGCAAGGTTCCGACCGACCATCGACCCCGGAAGTCGGAACATGATGTGAAAGGTCGTTCATTCCGTGATACCAACGACCGGAGAGGAGTCCTAATGCGTTCCAACGGCACGTTTGTTGTTGTTGTTGTTGTTGTTGTTTTTTTAATGCATAATCGTATCTGTAAATATACTTGTCACTGGTAGTATTCGAAGTATGACAAACGTTACAAGGAATATCGGGTGAACTCGCACATTAGCTACCGCGGTGCGGATAAAGCTGTATGAATGACAATGAACGATTGGGTCATCCGGTTAGTGATGATATTAAAAACAGGGCGCCGACTAAAGGATCTTAGTGTGATGATAAGTCTTCAGGGTTCGCTATAAGCACAACAATGCGCTGGAGTTTACGCGTTGTTCAAAGATATTTTTTTAATAAAATCGTGAAGGTTGCAGCCTCGTGGCCAGCTACAAAAAGTGGAGTTAAGGTTAACTGAAGTACAGTGAGGTTAGGTTTGGGGATGCAGGGTGAATAGACATTTCTTCTTCTTTCTAGGGTTTTTATCCAGCCGACAGCCGGTTACCCTTTGCGTCCCGATGGGACGCATATTCGACCATACACTAGACACCAACACACTTGCGGGCTCCTCTGATCTGGGGTCAGCAGAATGCGAGGCCCTCCGCGACAATACATACATACAAAGACAAGGGACAAACAACCATGCCCAAGGCGGGACTCGAACACGCGACCCTTCGGACCGAAGCGCTGAGTCACCTCGGCCATCCAGGTCAGCGGATAGAAATTTACGACTGATACAGTGTAATTGGAAACTACATTCGTTGCCTATCACCATATTATAGCTTCAGAAATGCCCTCGAGCAGTATGAATCGTGCTCAGCATGTATATGCTATACACTTTTCTCAACGTAAAGTAGTTCACCTACCCTACCATCACGATTGATGTGATTAGGTGATGTCAACTACATCCGACTAATGCCTAAAGATTACTTCGATGCTGTTCCTGCTTTACGTTTGACGTTACCCACCTATTTTTGGATAATATGAGCATTACTTGACTAATATGGGAATTAAACAGATTCGTACTTTAACCGCAGCATATACTTTTGTGGTTATCACGTTTTTCTGCCTTACTAATCAATGATAAGACTTTGCTCGAGGTAAAAAAAACTTCATTCATTTTCTTTTTCTGAAATTTATATTTCTATCTTTAAGGTTATGAAGATCGTACAATATAACTACATATCATGTAAATAGCATGACCTCAGAATAAGTTTCTATATGACTGAGCAAATTTTACAGGAGAGCAGTTTCAAAGTTTGAAGGTTATTAATAAAGATCTAAAATACAAATGAAATTATTATTTTGTTTATAGAAGGTTTGCTATATGTCCGAAATGAAAACTGTTTTAATTTATTATAGGTCTCTCGATAAAGAGTTCGAACAAGACACACAATTTTCACGAACTTTCTCATCCTCGAGCCGCGATGTAAAAGAAATCAGAAAATAATTGTATTATTATTATTATTATTATTATTATTATTATTATTATTATTATTATTATTGCATTCATAGTGAGTTCCATAGAATAAACTGTGCGTACTTTGCTATTTCTTTATTATAACCAGCATTCTGATAATTGTACATCTCAGATTTTTCTACATGGAAATTAATAAATTTTTACTTCAACATTCATTACAAGAAATATAAATTCAGTGGAATCTCCTGAACTGGAAATGAAGTAAAAGGAAGTAGTAATAACAAAATCAAAATTGGGATATTATAGGGTGCAGAAAAAGACTAGAGAAATTTTACTCGACTATGGGAAGGGAGAAAATGGTACGAGAAACGGATGGAATACGAGGCGGATTAGTGAGAAAAGGAGGTAACACAGTAAAGGTATTCAGACTTTAAGGACACCTACATCTGTAAAGTAGTGAGTGTTCGCAGTTGCAAAATGGGCTGTTGTATTGTATGAAAATAATCAGTGCACGAAGGGAACTGGAACTCTGGAAGAAGCCAAGTTGTAAATAAATAACATTACGAATTGAATGTCGGTGCATTGCATCTGAAAGGGAAAAAATGAGTCGAAAACTCCTGCAGATCGACGCTCGAGTTACTAATTGGCACGATGACCGAAAACTGGGTGAACTATCTAGTGACTCCATAGATAGAATATGAAGAAATTAATAGTGGAATAAAAGTCATTTTGTTACGAAAATGTTCATTTTTTCGTTTAATTTGTTCGTAAGAAGATCTGGAAACGTCTCAACGATCATTGGTCAAAATTTAGAATATGTTAATAATATAAAAAATATAAATAATAATTCAGCTGTATTAATATTTCTGAAATACGTGTAGGCAAGTCGAAGCTGTTTTGTTATTAAATTCGAACGTTCGATCTTTTCGTTCTTAATTTCGAACACAATAATTCTTATATATTTATAAATATTAGTATATATTATTCGTTTAGTTTTGAACGTGAATAATTTGCGGTGGTTTACTAAAATACTTCAAAATATATTCTCCAAAATCCGTACTTTGTTTTCGTGCATCCCTATGGAGTAAGTGAACCCACATTTTTCCTGTTTTGAACAGCCAGCTCCTCCTGTGTGGTTGAATATAAGTTACGAAAGTAGTATACCCAAGTTCGAATCTGGGTAATCCTCCAACAGGTCGGTTAATGTCCATTCACGTCAGCCAAATCCATGGGTTGTGTATTTGTATACATTGCCCAGTGTAAATAATGTAAATACTGTACGGTGTTACAGTTGCAACCGCTGTTGAAATGATGTGGTCGATGCATGTAAAGTATAAATAATTTTTATATGATTTCATGCGTAACGTTTATAAATGTATGTTTTCGTAAGTGTATGTGTATGTATTGCTTACATAATAATCGGTAATGTTCGGTGTTAAGTCAGGATGTAAGACGAAGTAGATTTAGATTAGTTTGTAAGTATCTAGTTTGTAAGCTAGGCCATAAGTTAGCTATGTAAATAGAATTTAAGAATAAATATTATATGAACTTCCGCCGTAACATAAACAATTGAAGAGCCTGCTCCCACCGCGATCTTTCAGTGTATTTTCTTGCGTGTTCCGCGTCATGCAGTAATGTTCGTGACCTAGCAACTGCACGCTCGGTCTGTTACAGCTATTATTAGTTATTTCGGTATCCGACATACAGTCTAAATTATGTAATTGGATGATACATCTGGAATGGTTGCGTGCAAACGACGCATGAATGAGGTTCGCTCTATTTATTCGCCAACATTGTCAACTAATGTATGACGTTGCTAGTTGATAATCGCTGGTATCCATTTAAGCTTACAATTACACGTTAGTGTTTTTCTACCGCTGATCGCTTTCATTACTATGTAATTAGAGGAATAGCCAATTGACGATCTGTTCTTTTGCACTTACGTTTCGAGCATTTGTTGTGATGTGCGTAGGGCTGGTCCATACACATGATTATCGCCCCTTGGATAGTACAGAATTCTCTGTGTTACATAGTTTCAGAACAAAAAGGAAAATTTAATTAAATCTTAAAACCTCTCAGTTGTCTTATTATTTGATGAAGAAAAGTATTTTTCCAAGGAAACTTGTAGAGAATCTTATGACCTTTAAAATTGTACGTAATCATTTTTGCATTATGATCACCCATTAAAAAGTTATTACACAAAAATTTTTTAAAATCCTGAAAAATTCCGTGATTATTAGGCCACCAAAACTTTTCCCGAAGTATTTTGAAAAGGAAAGCTTAGGGTTTTGTTCCCGGTACCAATATAAAGAAAATATAAAAATTTGAAATCTTCAGCTCCACCTTTTGCAAGGTGGACCCCCATCGAAGTTATAACCCACCATCGACTGCACTATACATGCAGGTGTGTTTAATCTCCGAGTGCCCTAAAGGGCTGTTTGACAGGGCATGCAGTTGGAACGTGGAGATGGTTATCTTATAAATTATGTTATCTGCAACTGATAGACTTGGGGGTTTTCGCTTTTCTCTCAAAACAAAGATATGATAATATTTCTTTAGCATTCTTTCCATCCAATACCAGTGTATACTAGTTTTGAGCAGATCTCGCTGATATTAAAAAAATATCTCGTGGCAACAATATGTTTTTGTAGATTTAATCTCATAAGCATTAAATGTGCAATCAAGGCATTAACCTCTGCAAATCTGAAGGTATCAAACAAACTTTCAAAAGATATTGCAGTACCATTTTCAAAATTAGGGGCCCATTTTCGGTGGTATTTAATTAACACGAAGTTCGTTTGTCCCTTGAATGCAGTAATTCCTTTGCACTTTTTCTTTGCTCACCGAAAACACCTTTCTCTCGAAAAATTATCTTTTTGGCGCAGAAACAAAGTGTGATAATAATTTTGGCGGTTGTTGACAGGTCAATAACGAGAGCCTAGAGGTTTACGCGTAATATTTTCGCTTTTTAAATCTAATAATTGGTCATGTGAATAATTGAGGCGCTTAGAATAATAACGGAATAACTCAACAGAAGTTCGTTTTGAGAAAAACGACTTTCTGCTTTCGTTCGTTTACTTTCACTCCGGACAAATTTTTGAAGGTGGGATTTAAGGGTTTTGCCATATCCCATTTCATTTGATATTTCAGCATATGATAAGTATATGGCAGGAGTTTACCATCATACTTTTAACTGAAAATGCGGGGTCGGTTGGGATGTGCTTCAATTTTTATAATAACGTAATATTATTGATCTTCAAGAGAAATCGAACCCATGTTCGGAACTACTTGAATACGTACTACATGCAAGAATTCTACCACTACTTGATATACTTTCTGGAACTACCCGCATATGAAAATCACGAAGTTTCATTTTTTGGATTAACAGAGCCATACCTTGCATTCCTGGAGAACATCTGACACGGTAGAATAACAATGTTGAAAGTTAGGGTTATCGGCTTTCCCCCTAAAACGCGAGTGTTTCGATCACGACCGAAATATTTAGGCAAGCACTCTCCCAAGACCCCCCGCTTGATGTTCTGTTTTAATTGTACGATGAAGTGTGAGAAAGACGTTTTGGGCTCCTAAGATACGGAATATGTCATGCATACACAAATGACATATTGAGTCTACACAAGAAAATGGAGGTTGATTATTTGCCGATAACTATTGGAAAACTAAAACTGAAAATCATTTAAGCATTTATTTTTAACTAAGATTAGATATAAATTTTAAAAAATGAATTTATATGCCTATTAAATATGTAGGTAAAGTCACATACTTCAAAATAGGCAAAAAAGCAAAATAAAAGTTCGTTCAAATATTTTATTTTTCGCGCACGTATACTACTTGTTAAATGTGTTCATGGAAGAGATTGACGCATTCCTTAATATCAGATAACTATTATTAATAGACCAATTTTCATAAAAGATCAATTAAAATAAAATAACATTCCCAATATTAGGCAACTACCTCTCCGAAAGACTACTTTTTCATTGAACCAACAGTGGATCCTTAATGCAGGAATAGTAACCGGGAAACCTTCAGAACAGGCTTGCATGTGATCTTGAATTCACATCAGAAGTTACTTAAAAGAATGTCATCGTCATCAGCATATTATGCATCTGCACAAAAATACACATTCATTCTCATCAGAACTGGCTTAATCCGTGATATACACATTATTTTTGTGTTACGTAATTAGAAAGTAATTTTTAATATTTACTGATAAATTTGGTTCACGATAAAACCACACCGTTTATTACTCGTCTTTGGAAATCCGAACTTCATTCCATGTAAAATTTATAGCAAGAAATCGGTTGAGAGTTTAAAGAACTAGCGAAAATTGTACACAAGGTTGTTTCTTTCATCATTCCTTTCGATCTCTTATTATTTAAAATTCAAGAAATAATTCTTTGATGGGCGATAATAAGTGTAAAAGTCAAACTTTTTTTACAGTAGAGCGAAAAAACTATTTCAGTGCGTAATTTGAAGAATAAAAATACTTGCAGTGGGTGGAAAAGGTGTTTTATAGCAGGATTTGACTTACACGCTTTAGCAGACGTATATATCGAGCTGATGATGAGAAGAATTCTTTCAAATTCAGTCAGCCTTCATACTGATCGTTGTGTATATTTCGTGAATGTTCATCCCCACCTGAGATATGGCGTGATATTCGGGTGAAATACATCTTGTAGCTGCCACATGACATAAAACGATTAAATTCGATAGAAAAGTTTAAATCCAAAGTGAAATCGTTCCTGCTGCATAACTGTTTCTACACAATTAGAGACTATACTGAGCATCACAAGAAAAGTAACATTAATTTTAACGATGATATTTAATGCATTATTTACCATTTGGACTATATAAATGTAAACAACCTATAACAAGGCCCGTAGCCTCAGAGTCAATGACCCCCATTTTGATCAGGTTTTTCGTCCAGTTTCCCTGATCCTTTGAGCAAATGCTGAGATGGCCCCTTGTTTTGCTTCTGGACATATATGTAACTTCATTATCTGTGCACGTCTTCTAGAATTCAATGGGGAATATAGTTATTCAAACCATCGTTTCCATGTTGTCGCGGCAGGAAGTTAACGAAAGACATGATGGATTAGAGCCCAAAATTTATTGGTCATTTTTCCTTGAAAATAGATTCTATTACATAGGAGCGTTTTTTTTTTGTATTCAAAATTCAAGTAGTATTTGGTTTAGTGTAGGGATCACAGAATTTTGAAACCATGCACAGAATTCACTTCCCCCCATAGCAGGTCATACACAATTTTTTACTGTTTTTGACGGAAAATAAATAAATAAATAATGTATATGTAGCGTCACGTTGGCGGCCGTGGGTGGGAGGAGGAGCGGAAGTATCGCATATCTGCGGGCATGAATAGCTGGGCGCCCGGCGTTGGGATACATTTAGACAAAGGGGACGCCAACTTGACCGTGACCTTGGACAGTCACGTGACGGCTGCACTCTGGTATAAAATGGAGCCGACGAGCTCACACGGTGGGTTTTATTCTGGAAAACTCGCGCGATGCGCAAAACTTTACGCCCAGGCTGGAGCGTGTCGTGCCTATTGCACGGGTGACGAGGTCACTGTAGTGGCGTGGGAGTAGCGTCAGAGGAGGCGGGGCCTCCCTAGCTGTATGTGGGATATCCACAGGGAAATACTTACAAGGGTGTAGTTTCGGAGCAGAAGTTGGTTATCGTACATACGTGTAAATCAACTTGCACATATTTGTAACTGTCTGTGTGTTTTTCTCCTTGACGCCACAGTACATATCTCATTTTTGCCAAAAAAAAAACAAACTTGAACTTTATCTTCGCGACCCTTCGAGCCGAGCCCTTCAGTCTAAGTGACCCCGGCTCTCCAGGCTGGCACTCTTCTTATCGCCCATCTAAAATTTGCCCTAAAATATCTCTTGTAAATTATATTGTGCCATTGAAGACTTTGAAACACAACTCGAAACAAAAGACCGGGAGGTCCTAGGTTGGAGTCCTGACGGTAGCAAGATTTTCGACACTAGCGTTTCAGCTAGGTCGAATTCAGTCGCTGTCTCGAGGAGAATTCTAGCGGTCGGCTGTTCCGATCGGTACTTTTCCGTGGTTTCTCCGATCAACGCCACGCCAATGCCGGAGCAGTACCGTACCAAACGGGCCACGGACCGCGCGCGATCTGTCCTTCCTCTTCCTTGTCCTATCGTCTCCTCCTACACACACACTTACACTAACATGCACTACACTACCACACATTCTGGGAGACCGGTGGGGAGCTTAGAGCTTGTCCCGGCTGGGGCGGTGCCCTGCTGGTGGGAGAGTCCTGGTTAGGGGGAAACCCCACTAGCCGACGGTAGGTCGGCGCCGGATCTCGCCATCCAGCGGAGGAAGATCACCGCCATCTCCCGAGAAAAAACATGCACTACACTAACGGGACTAATGACAAAAGCATTTGACGCGCCCGGAAACACGAAAAATCAATCAGTCGAAATCAAACATCACGCAAAAATATTACTGCATGGTACATATTCTAGAAATACTCTTGATGTACATTCTGGGAGACCGGTCGGGAGCTTAGAGCTTGTGCCGGCCGGGGCGCTGCCCCGCTGGTGGGAGGTGGTTTAGTACGGAAGTCCCAATCGGAGATAACGACGACTGTTTTTCTCAATAATTTAACAGAAATGTAATGTCGTTAACTCTTCATTTTAAGTTCGTTGAATTCAGTGTATTTAGTCATTAACGGGTGAAGAAGTAAAGTACCTCTTTATCAGCTTTTATGTTATCTTTGAAGGACGCTGCAAGCTCTTAAAGTGTTCAATATAAACTTCCGTACACATCAGAAGAGATAACGGATTTCACTATTTTTCATGAAAAAATACATTTTTTCCTAGTAATCTTTTTACTTTTAACTTATCGTTTTACTGTAAAAATATAATCGTTTAATCTTTACTCACAATTACAAAAAAGTCACTCACATTGTATAATTTTCAATAAGAAACGAACTGATGAAGAATGATAACCTGTGTGTAATTTAATTTTTTAATGACCTACTGAGACTTGATTCTATTAAATAAGTTAGGAAAGACGAATGTGTACCATATCGTACTTCGGCATTAATGTTTATAAATGAATGTAAAATAGACATTTTATTAAACGTTAAAAAGTTATCGAGGATGATGCTGCGATTAATGTAAATTAATAAAATTGAAGCGCCTGTCCATGATTTCAAAAGTATACTTTTATATGCATTATTTACATGAAATGAAAAATTGCGAGTGCAATGCGAACTATTCCAGAGAGCAGCTAAACTGATATCGAAAGGTTATTTTTTGAAAAGGAAAGTATTTTGTCGAACATAATTTAAGCCACTTTTTTCTTCAGACCATTATCATTCTCTATTATACGAGTATGAAGCAGAACTGTTTTCTGTGTGTTCGTTTCAAACAAATCTACAGTTTTATTTATGTCTTTGGAAATTTGCACTCTGGCCATTACAATAAGAGGATGAACTCTGTCCTCATGATATTGTGAAAACGACTTCTTTCCCCTTTTCCGTCTTTCGAAGCAACATATAAGCGCGCACTCTTGACCAGTTATTTCGGAAACATGGAGGATACAGGTCACAGAGCATTGGGGTTTCCTCAAAGTTGGTAAGGTTTCGTACAAAGTGCGTTTTATTTTATAGGTTAGTGCTATTAGTCTTCGAGAAATTAAAGATCCAAATTGAAGATTTCCGAAAGAGAGGGGCAGGGACGGACGAGGCTGAACAGGGACAAAGCATGCCATGGCACTGCGGGATTGAAAATAAACTTACATTCATTTTATCCTACAGAAATAACTAAGTGCTCTTCATTTTTACTTTCTTAGGAAGAAAATGTTATGTAATCGTGTACCGGAAAACAGTGAATTTTCGGCACAAACACTCTTATTCCCGGGCCCTGGTAAGGAAAAAGTGGATAAACCGGTTCCTGTATATGGTAAATCGCTTCCTCTAAAATGTGGTGTAGCCAGATTTCAAGTTCTATGTGTCCATGATACCCAAAAATCGATTGATATCAAATCTGTCTGTCCGTCAGCGCTAGCGTCCAAACCATTCCGTCGATTTTCTCTAAAATTGATATTCCCCGATCGATCTGATTGAATTTGAGGCTTTGGGAGTATCAAACGGATTTTTGGATTTTTGAAGGTACATTACGTGAAATCAAAAAACAAAAAAACAAAAAAAAACCTCCAAATTCACCAATTCTTTTGATTGAACTTTGTCCTCGGATAGCGTAAAAGACGCTTAAGAGAATGGTGCAGGTTTCATGTTCGTTGAAATCCCTTAACTTTCCAAATTTGCAAAAGTGCGATTTGTTTTGGGCGTCTTGCTATAACTACAATACTGAAGAATGATTTTTTTGTTAACGAAATCTATTCTTTAAAGATAGATATTAAAATAAGGTCATGTTCAATTTTTCGAAAATATGAGTAGTTTTCGGGTATTTTTACGCTTAATATAGCAATTTCAATTTTTATCAACTTTTTTCTCAAGAACCAACCAATTTTTTCTTCAAAATTTTTCCAAGGATAGCAGAAGGTACGCGTAAAAGAAAGCGAGAATTCCAAATTTAAAACTAATGCAAGAAAGTATGTGCTGTTAAAGCACCACTAAGATGACAATAATTAATAAATGATCGAGCGAAAATATCTAACCTGACATCCACATTTTAAACCATAATCATAATCGTTATTTTGGTTCATGAATTTCCCCTTCCATTTCATGAGCAAATATTGCGATGATTCCTTGTTTTGCTTGTAAGGTTTAAGTGAAGATTTTACCGTATTTCGTCTAGTACAGGGGTTCCAGATGTAAACATCAATAAATAAATATATTAATAATTAAATTAAATATTTTTTTCTGGACGTTAGGGGGCTCGGCAAACAGCCACCTTCTTCTTGGAGGCAGTAAGATGTGTGTGTGTGTGTGCGTGCGTGTGTGTACGCGCGCGTGTGTGTATGCGTGTGTGTGTCCGCGTGTGTGTGTGTGTGTGTGTGCGTGTGCGTGCGTGCGTGTGTGTGTAGAGGAGGGAGGGCGAGTGCTGGGCGTCGAAAAGAGAAAACTCATAAAGAAGCGAGTATACTGTCGGCCGACCCGCCTGCGGCCGGGCGACGGGGCCAGGGCTGGAGCCGGCAGGGGGGCGGGGCGACGCTGCGGCGGGCGCGGTCCGCGACCCCGCCCCCGGCATATTTATCGCGCGGCGCTTTTTCGGGGAGAGGACCTACTGAACCAGTTACTGTTTCGCCCCGACAGCGAACCCACTACCATTCCACATCTCCGAGAACCAACCAACCGACCGCTCGCTCAACGGAGTCGATACGCGTTCGCGAAGGTCTTCGCGGGTGCAGGGTTTGTTTGTTCGTAAACAGCGAGCGGCGGTAGAGTGCCCGTCGGTAGAAGGTCAGGAGTCGCGGGAACGTAACGGGTTTCAGTCCTGCGTTTTACGAATCGCTCGAGGTCCCGACCGGCAGTCGAACGCGGAGGGACGGGAACCCCACTTTCGCATCTGAAGTCCTGGCTCGTAGATTTCCAGTGTGTGCTTGCCTTGCGGGTAACCTTTCCGCTGACCGACATCTGTCAACGGCCGTAAACTATTGCGGATTCGCGGTGGAAAAAAAGAATCTAGTTGGCAGCGCACGCTCTCTCAACAAAAAAATTCGACGATTAAAAGAGCTAGACAAGGAAATTTATTGAGCGTAACAGCTGCAAATTACAATTCCTTGGAACCTGCTGTGCTGTGTAATTAAATATCACACAAGAAAAAATTCAGGCGTATTCCCGTCTTAGTATAATTATTATTCATTTCATTTTTTAAATAAATGCATTTTTTTCATCTGTTAAAGTAAATAATGCTTTTTTGTTCTTCAGAATACCAGTAATTCCTTTAGATGATAGACACTACTTACAATTGTTATTGCCCACCTAGCTGACATCAATACAAATTTTCGTTATGTCATTTATTATCATACACGTAGATACCTGTCCTCTACTAGTAGTGTTTTCAAGTTTCTGTTTATGTTAAATAAGCGTTTTATCCACACTTTTGAAAAATAATTTTAACTTCGAAGGGAAATACAATGAAACTACTATCTTGACAATATAATGAACAGAATAATTCTAATTCATGGGTCTAATTTTAATATTGAAATGTTTAAAAATCTGTTAATTGATGCAGGTACTTGAAATTCATCATATACGTACTACAGAACTTCTGAATCGACCACAATCCGGAAAGGTGTAATCAAAATATTGAGCTTGCCTCATTTAATAATCCATTTTAAACTAAAATGAAACAAAAGTTGAAATAATTTTAAATGAAATATATTTATTACAATAATTTTAATTTTTGTAAAAGATAACTCGAAACCTACGAGCAAACCACAAAAAAAATCAGAATGAAAAAGCTTGTGTGTTTCTGCAATTAGTCAGTCTTTTTTTGTGCCATTCCAATTTTCTTACCAAAATTGTAACAAACTAATGAGAAAATCAAAATATTGTATTCAGCGAGAAATTCAAAATTATTAAACGTCATTAATTTAATTATTCAAATAACTGAATTTTCTGGGGTTGGACATTTTGAAATAGCGTTTACCTAGGAATATATGCCTCGTACTGAATACGCGAATTACGCTCCAATTGTAATATTTTCTAGAATAATTATTGTTAGTATTTATAGGTCAAATATGAATCTGAATCGCAACTTAAGAAATCTGTAATAAACTTATATAGTACCTCTTCAGTCTGTTTCTACGAAATAAAACACAGTAAGTACTACAAAACTTCAAGTGCTCAGTAACTCGTGTTAATATTGTTCATCTATTACGATACTTCTTCTACTTAACACATTTCGTACTACAATCGAAGTATGATGGAAAAGAGAGAATAAAAAAAAAAAACATCTTCCAACCTCACCGAAACGGGAACCGCTCTGGTGCACAGAAGCAAATCGGAGCCGGCGGTGGGCGAGCGGGGTGTGTGCCCAAAATCCGCGGGGCGCAAACCGCCGCCAGGTCCTTGCGCCGCCTTCTGGGAAGGGCGAATTAGCGGCTTCGTCGAAGCGGCGGGGGCGGCGGCGGCGCTCATTATATCAGAGACTAATTGTGAGGGGCGTGGCGCGGGCTATGGACCGAGGCTCGCGCCGGAACAAAGCCGGGGAAAGCGGTGCCGCACGCACTTCACGGAACAGCATACACACACACACATACCTCGCACACACACATACTCTCGCACACACACATACTCTCGCACACACACACATACTCGCACCACCACATACTCTCGCACACACACATACTCTCGCACACACACATACTCTCGCACACACACATACTCTCGCACACACACATACTCTCGCACACACACATACTCTCGCACACACACATACTCTCGCACACACATACTCTCGCACACACACATACTCTCGCACACACACATACTCTCGCACACACACATACTCTCGCACACACAATACTCTCCACACACACTACTCGCACACACACATACTCTCCCCAAATCTACACACATACTCTCGCACACACACATACTCTCCAACACAATCTGCACACACATACCTCGCACAGCACACCACTGCACCACACACTCCGCACACTCCGCACTTCGCACTCGCACTCGCACTCGCACTCGCACTCGCACTCGCACTCGCACTCGCACTCGCACTCGCACTCTCACACACACACGTACACGTACAAAGCATTATACACGCATGGATTCTTAAGGACCGGAATACCTACCCCCCACTCCTTCGCTAGCATTAATTGAATCTAGTATATCTGCAGGTGTCGAGGGAGGATACGTTGAAACCTAGAAAATAAGCTCTTATGATAATTTAAGCATGTTTTCTCTAATAAACTCCTTTTTTATTCCGAATGGCTGGGCCGCAAATAAGCACTCAAAAGTTGGTTTCAAAGATGCTTTGTAGGCAGACATTTGCATTTCAGAAACATATAAACACTCCAGAAGCATGTAAATTGTATATTTTGTACAAAAGAAAATAATATATTTGTTCAAAAAGAAAAATTATTACAGAACTAAAGAAGCACCCTATTTACACACAATTTTCAATTGTTTTTTGTTTCTGTATTAATTTCTCTTTGTATTCATTATATTCATTTCTGTTGTAAAACAAAATTACATGATTCTGGAGTGTTTACATGTTTCTGAAACGCAATTTTTTCCATAGAAGGTATTTTTTCAAACCAACTTTTGAGGGCTCAGCCATTGCCGGCCGGCTGCACCGGATTTCACCATCCAGCAGGGGAAGATCACCGCCATCTCCCGAGGGGAAAATGCACTACACTTACGGGAATAATGACCAAAGCCGTTGGCGCGCCCGGAAACACAAAAATCAACCAATCAGTCAAGGGAGCAAAAACTGCCTAACATCAACGCAGGTGCTCTGTCGGACAGTCAGAGCAGCACGAAAGCCCCTGCACAGTGCCATTTCCTGACTCTGTGTCAACATGTTTACTGTCGAGGCCGCGGCGGAACGTTAATCCGCCGCTAGAGGTTCGGGGTTCGCGTTTTCCGGTCGCGGGCGACTGGACTGGGCACAGCAGCCGCCGCACAGTGGTTCAATCGGACCAAAAACCTGGCCGTAATGACAAACATCAAAGTGCGCGTTCGGAATTCTGACTTAACAAATCTCGTTCGGATGACACTGGAGCACACGACTTAAGCTCCAGAAAGTTATTTCAATCATTTCTGTCTTCCTCAAGGTCTCGTGAAGTTACCGTTGCTCGAAACACTCGAATTCAGTGGTTCGAGTCGATTGATTCATATTTGTAAAATTAAAAGAAAGTGTTCAAATTTTTGGTGGGTTCTTTTTGTATTTTCGAATACAGGACACTTTTGACTATGAGTTAGGTATATTTTCAAGAAAAAGTGTCCAATAATTTTATTCGTAATGTGGCTGAATTCTAACTTATAGAGCGTAACAATGTTAGTTGAGGATTATAATTTTTACCTGCGTATTCCTGCCTCAACCAATTTTTTTATTTATCAAGTAGAGTACCCTTAATCGGAATAACACATATTTAAATGCATATATCTGCACTTTTGTGTTTTATAATATCTTTACTACAATGCTACATAGTAAGATTTCACACTGGATATCCCGGAAATGGCTTCTACGCCACAGGGAATTATTTTATCTATATATTTATTTTCGATTACTCCTTCTTATTACTTTTAATAAGAAAATTACTGATAAAAAAATTTGAAATGATAACAATTTTAACCCGCGACCGCGAAAACTATTGTTTTCATTTTTACACTTCAATTATTTTTATGAGTCAGTTGGCCATTTCCAAATCTTCATTTTGAATTTTGAAATTTCGTTATGATTTTCGAAATCAGTGATATCCAGAACCCCACATGTATATTTTTATTTATTTGTATTTGTTTTCAAATGAGTAGATCCGCCATTTTGAATTTTGAAATGTTGATATGATATTCAAATTCAGCGACCTAAACAAACCGCTGATACCAATTTTTACGCAAATCCACTCGCACTTGCAATGATGACCACGTTTTGAACCAGTGTGCGGCGCGCCGGCTGCACCGAAGGTAAAGGTGAGCCGGGGGCAGGCGAGGCGAGGCTGGAGCAGTTCTGCCAACGTGCGAAGGACGACGACACGCGCTGCGGTGCGCCATGCTGGGCGGAGCTATTTGTCTCTGCGAGGAAGTGGTGACAATATGGCGAGCAATTTCACTTGCAGATTGAAACTTATAGACAAGTTTGCCAGTCGCGCGGTGACGAGTGACCTTTCGTGAGAAGTTTCAAATCGCTAGTAAAATGCGGTTAGGCTATTTCAAAAATAAGTCATAAATCGATTCAGTAGTGTCCACATACTGTTAGAAATTATTGAACAGTAGAACGAGACGCGTCAAATGAGACCCCATTAATCTCTTACACTGGAACGTGAGAAGTCTAACCATGAGAGATTGATGGACTTGACGGACTGGCTGGCTAAGCCACTAACTGAGCAACGGACGGAGTCTGACTGACAGACTGACTGACTGTCAGTCAGTGTGTCAGTGACAGTCTGGCTGACTGACTGACTGACTGACTGACGGATAGGAACGCGATTTCTGTATATAGAGTGTTACCAGCTAAAATTCACACAGACTTTGCTTCACTGTTGGACAGGACCGGTTTAATGTCATAGAATCCTAAGGATTATCAAACTGTGAAGCCCCTCATAATATTGAAATATTAAGCACTAGCCAGCGGTTATTTGCAGGTTCATAATGAAAAGAAATTTTAAAATTTACACAGTTACCTGGCTTGTCCATCCTCGGTCATAGAAAGTAATATGAAACAGTAGCAATAGAAATACTTCAAATTTTTTTTAAATATATCAGTATCTATTTAATTACCGTCAATCTGATGAAGACCAACCTAATGAATTTCCTGCATTTCAATTTGGATTATTAGCTTGTTCACAAAACACATACTAAGAGTTCTCCGTCTTTTCGTTCCAAAATTATCTGCCATAAATGCAAAATAAAATGACTCAACAATGAGGGGGAAAGAATAATGAGAATATTATCTCTATTTATTACGCCCAAGCGTCGAGGCAAATGAAAACCCTAAACAGTTTATAAACATTCTAAACAATGTTCAATGTTTCTGAAAGTTGGTGGCATAAACTATCATGATTTGAACATTAACGGGCTGGCTGCAGTGTCTGCAGCAGTGCTTTGCCGTTTTGTCTACAACAAAACAGCAGCGCTTTGCCGCCAGAGTACTCTACTGACTGTAAGCACCAAAGCAGCTTAGTGTTATGCGTTTTTGGCGCTATGATAGAAAGAAAACCATCAAAATTCATCACAAAAGAAAACAACTATGACGATGTTCGTGTATTTTATTTTAAAACTGAGGTATTGATGGCTGCCGTTTCTCGATTAGATGCCGCCGTCAGGACTCTAACCTAGGTTTAAGGCATGTAGAAACAAGAGGTTGCAATTTGCAAAGCAGTACACAAAGACGAAGAATGGTGAAAAAAGTGTTGTGTTAGTGGACGAGGATACATTTGATGTGTTAGGGTCGGATGGTACGCAAAAGGTACGATGAAGCAAATTGAATCGCTTAATAATAAAACGAATCTCATTTCCCACAGTAAATCATAGAGGTGGGTAGGTGCTGATTCGGGGGTTGCGTAGCCGCTGTTGGAGTGCGAGAAATTGCTTTAATTAAAAAGTTCCATGGAGAAAATGCAGTGTCCGAATATTCTCATGAACAATTTGTCCGAAAGCGTAGAGAAACTGGGGATTAGAATTATTGTAAATTTTATCAAGATAACGACCCTAAACAAAAGGCCAACGTTGTGAGAGAATGACTTCTCTATATTTGTTCCAAGGTACTCGATACGCTACCACATCTCCAGACGTAAACCCTAATGACAGAAGAATCTGACACGAGAAATTAGAATTGCCAAACACAACATTCAATCAAAAAAGGGATTAAAAGAAAGATTACGAGAAGAATATTGGAAAATTCAGAACAATTATACCAAAAATTAATAAATACAATGCCAAGAAGACTGAAATAAGTGATAAAACAAAAGGGACTAATTACAAAATATTATTAATCTGTTAATTTTAATTTCCTAGATTACTAATTACATGGCTTTAAAATTAGGGTAATTTTTTTGTTATATAATTTTATTTTGTTAAGCAATAATAAATTAATATTTATATTTATTGTACTCGCGTTTTTCCTTCAAATAATCAAAAATAAATCATAAAACATTATAACTTCATGCCTTCCCGAATATTAATATTTCTGTAAAAGAAACTGAACAAACGAAGGCCAAAAAATCTAGCTCAAAACAACTCATTGGCATCTAGCAAAATAACTGTGAAATTGAAAGAATAATTTGAAAATGGATTTTCAACATGCCTGGCAACAAATATATTAATTATGAATGAAAGCATATTTATAAAACATTGGACAGCTGTACACAGAGTAAATTGTCGAGATTTTTTGACGCAAATACAGTTCTGTCATTCAATAAATGTTCATCTTGTAGTGATTAATTGTGCTTCAAATAAACGGACGCCTGCAAAACCTGAACTTGAAGTTCAATGACAGTATTTAATAAATATCGTAATCTCGCTGGAGTAAATGTTGGAGAAAGTCATGAAAATTATTTGTTTTTTATAATTTTAAAGATTCAAAATTAAGCGAGAAAATGAAAAGAGAGTAATTAACAATTTAAGGATTTTCATTGGTTTGGCCCGAGCATAAAGCCTGTATCAGAGATATTTTTTCCACTTGCACATTCTGAAATATGATTCTTGATTACAATGAAAACCAGAACATCTATCCTTCTATTTGTCTATGATATTTTCATGACCTATTAGGACCTTTTGCAGTTCCCATGGCGAGTTCGGATCAGCGGAACGTCCCTCCATTTGCACCGATGTTGGCCAGAGGGCAGCTACAAAACGCAAAAGGTTACGTCCAATTTAGTGCCGCCTCTTTCCACGGACCACTTGTTCGCTCCGACTGAAGAATAACGGACAAAAGAAGCAGGAACAACGGCTCGCTGGCAAGCTCGATGGACTTTGTTGCATACAATGGCAACCAATTAGCAGAAACCAGTCCCAAGGGAGAACTTCGCGTAATCTCAATTACCGTGTAGGAGAACGCATGAAACAATGAAATGACGAGAGAGAAAGAAAGAGCCTAAAAAAAAAAGAACAGATGTGCACTCAGAGGTATTATCAAAACACGGTGCCTAGGCGGTCGTTTGCTTGCAGAAATATTTGGTAATTCAACGACTCGGGTTTCGTTTCTCCAAATGGTGGTCGTGATTGCAGCGTTATGATAATATTCCGTTGCTTCCTTGAGGGGCGAGTCAAGTTCGCGCTAGTCTCCGAGGTGTGGTTAAGGCGGTCAGGTGAAGCATACAAGGTCATGCGGGTCTCGGCGAACCTCTCACGTGCCCACTGGGGAACCCGTCAATGGGTCACGTGGCTTTTTTTTATAATTTATTTATTGAGTGATTGGAAATTACACAGATCTGTACTAAATTACTATCTCATGTGCATTTGCTGGCTTACATTGTAACTTATACTAAACTTAAAACTAAACTACCTTACTATAGGTGTAGGAAACTACAAGAGCCCCTACTATGTACAATTAGTAGAGAAAATGTTCAAGAACGCTTCGGAAGGAAATCTATTCTTAATTCTAGTAGGGAAGTCATTTATAGTGGCCAGGTTGTAGTGGACGGCTCGGTTAATTGTATTTAGGTTGGAGTAAAAATTATTGGAAAGATGGGCAATATGTTTGATGATCGGTGATATATTCAGTTCTTTATGATGTTGGGCGTTAGAAATGAACCATGGGGCATCTCTAATCTGAGGAATTTATGGGTCAAGTGGCTGACAAACACCTCTTCGTGGTCATCGCAGTTACCATTTTTACAGTATACTTTACGAATGAAAAAAATCAAGTTCGAAAATATATTGGAATAACAAAAAAGGCAAATCTACATACAATCGCACAAATATAACATTTTCTAGGGAGGAAGGGAATATAAGTGTGGAGTCCAGCCGTCTTCGTTTTCTTATTAAGAATTGTTCATTTATGCTGAATTAAAACATTATTTTTATTTATTGGCTTATTGTTATCAATTGAAAAGTCTTAGAAGACTACTGAGACTAGTAGACTAGAAGACCAGAAAACTCGTGACAACTAAATTTGTGAAGTCGACGGCTTCTGGGCAACTCAAGCGCCTGAACCACTCAGGTAGGGCACTGCTTTTACACCATAAAATGAAATGATATTGAAATATATAATTTTTTAGCAATAAATTTAATTTCATTGGATATTTAATTATTAAATAGATTTCTTTTTCCGATTTATTCCACATAAATCTAGACTAAGGTTTGGCATTACTATAACACTGCTTTGAAGTAACTACGGTGCAGGAAAGACGAGAAGATGAAGAGATACTGGCAAGAAAAGAAATAAAAGGCTAAATCTACTGTTAAAAGCTACATTTGTTGGAGTTCAATTGCGCTCGGGTAAAACGAAGGAAGAAAAAAAGAAGAGATCAGTAATATTCTCGTTTTCTTCGTCCAAAATTTAGGCTTGGCATCCCCTTGCCATGTATGAAACTAACTTAAACTAGCGTACCTGTGTAAGAACTCTCGTATGTTAAACCCCACCCTCATCCCTATTTTTCCATTTCCGTATTAAGCCTGTAATATAACTCTTTCTTCAAGACCCTTTTATCCTCCGTCACTTGTTCTATAAGTCTCCTTCTAATTGATAACAATATAATACACCCTTGTCAATACAAACTATTCGTTCTCAAATTATACCCGTTCATTAATTGAAAATCAAAACTCTCAACTATTCAGATATCTTAATTTATAAATCTATCATTCGTCCTACAATAACGTATGCTTGTCAAACATGGGGTGGTGCTGCAAAAACACACAAACGCAAATTAGAAGTTGTTCAAAATAAGTTTTTACGTCAAATATTAAAAGCTTCCTGGTTTATTCGTAATGATCAAATTTTAAATGAACTAGCAATAGATTCAGTGAGTACGTATATTTCAAAATTATTAAATCGATTTTATTCTTCTCTTCCATATTGTCCAGCTACTACTGAATTTCAATTACGCAAATCATGTAATAATTTTCCCACATTGTGACTCGATATTCAAAAGAACTCTTTCAACCTCCTTAAATAGCAATATGAAATACAAACTAAATGAAAAATATTATGTTAATTATAAATAAGAAATTAAGTAGAACCCTTCTTGGGTAACCTTAGGATTTATATATTATTATAAAAAGTTATAGTTTACTGAATTGTGATAAAAAAGAATTAAATTTTACACATCCTTGAAAGACATTTGTATGCCGAACCAGAAGAATAAATAATATTTAAAAAAACAAAAAACTATCCGTATTTAACTTTTTTTATCGAGCAGTTATGTAATTCAATCACATCAAGTAATTAGTTTAATTTCACATAGTGTGCAGATTCTACAAGCTCCGTATAGGTGGGGTAGAATCGAGAAGCGTCGAAGAAGTTATTTAACAATATAGATTCAGAAATGCTGCAGTGTTTGTGAGTCGAATTTGACATGAATATTTTAGATGCGTTTTTCAAACAAATCCTTCATATTTTTAAAGTCAAAGTGCAATTTGTCACGGCTCCGTGACATTATCTTACTTTTTTAGAGACATTTATAAAGATTGTTTGCGTGTTAGAGCCACAACATGAAATAGATACTACTGAAAGGAGGAAAAATGTAGGAGACGACCCTCGTAAAATGCAGTTTAATTTTTTCTTTAAAACGGTAGAAGTTGTCTCGCATGGTAGTACCGTTTCCCCTTCCTTCCATTGTAATTTAATTTAATATGCATAATCATTAAAACTTGCAAAATACAAAAATTGAGATGAACGATGTTAATGAGTTTCTTCCTGCCGAATCATTATCTAACTAGTTGAATGGACACTTAATTTCTGATGTCAATACTCTTAAAAAATCAATAGAAGTTTATTATTTTTATTAGTACGTGAAACGGCATGACAAAACGAATGATAAAAAGTCAACGAATTAATGTCTAATTAGAAATGTAAATTCTAGGTTTCATCTTTGAGTAGAACTAGCTTCACTCCTACTTACTTTCGTTGTATCGTGTTTGATGATGACTCTAGGTTAAGGGGAATTAGACGAATAAATCTAGATTAAGGTGCATAATATTTTCCCTTTCATCATTGTTAAGATTGCGATTAATATGATTTTAAAAATCATCGCGATAATTGAAATGGAACTTGTCCTTGCGAGAACATGAGTAATTTATATCGTAATATATCTTAATTCCATTGTCCTTGACAATTGTAACATAATAAATGATGATCGCGTCTTTTACTTGTTCGTATTCCTATATTGATCATCTTCTCTCCAGTGAATTGAAAAGGATGAATTTTTTTTGATATCAGAGACAGTAACATGAGTGTGTTTTTTGTTTATTATTATTGGATCTTCTCCAGCTGGAACGGTTTACCCAAAGGTTCGGAAGGAATGTTTCTCGACCCATACACTATATACATAATCTCGTGGTCTTCTCGGTTATGAGGTCAGTACAACGCGAATCTCTCCGTCACACACACACACACACACACACACACACACGCGCACACATAAAGCAACGGACACGCGCTCACGCACAGGCACACATACACACAAACGCATACACAACCCTGAGTGGTCTTATGGCACCGAATAAAATATTATGCAGAAGGAAGAAGTCCTTGGACCCTTTCAACCAAACTGCTGGCACAAAACACTTTAACAACCTCAGCCATTCTGGGCAACGTATTTTTGTTGCTCGATAATACGAGTTTACTGCTATTACGTTATTATTAATTATTATATAATTCGTATGTAATAATGTATTACAGAATGGAACGTCTATATCTCGTATATGAACAGGAAAGCGAAAACAAAACTATTAAATGAATAAAATTAAAGAATGCTTATTAAATAATCTTTGGACCGTTGAAATATGATGTACCAAACATCATGTAAATCGGGGAGCTAATAAGAATAATTCTATGTAGTACAATAATTGGGTAATCTGCATCCGTCCGTCCGTCCGTCCGTCCGTCCGTCCGCCCATAGACTTTCTCGTATTAGTTGATTTCCAATCCACTTCGGCGGTTTAACAACTATCAAGGCCTCTCGCAGTACCTACCGCTGCTCTTGGATTGATTGATTGATTGATTGATTGAATAATGGGTGATTCTGGGCACGTCAAGTGCCAAGGTCGTGAGCCCTGTAAGTGCATGTTTTTTTATCGCGGAAGGTGGCGGTGATATTCTCCCCTCCCACACACACACACACACACACTGGATGAGATCCAGCACCGACCTACTCGTCGCGTCGGCTTGTACGTTTTTTCTCAACCGGTCTCCCGGCATGTGGGGTACTATAGTGGATGTGTCAGTGTGTGTAAGCAAGGGGTGAGGATAGAACAAGGAAGACGAAGGAAAGATCGCTCGATGTCTGTGGCCCGTTTGTTAGGGTACTGCTCGGGCATTCACCTGGTGTTGAGTGCAGAAACCACGGATAACTACCAATGAGAGCAGCCGGCCGCTAGAATTCTCCAGACAGCGACTGAATTTTTACTTGCTGTGTGTCAATTGTTGAAAATCCTTCCACCACCTTGGGACTCTAAATCTAAGATCTTCGGTCAGAGGGCCCCGATGCACAGAGCTACCGCATTTGATGCTTCTTTTGGAGGTGATGAGCACCTCTCCATATCCCGCACATCGCATGTATCTATGTCGGTCCTTGGTTGGTGAGGGATCCGGTGTCACGATTAACCTCTTTGCGCACGTGTACGGTGAATGTCGTCGCAGGTACGAGTGGCTGGTCTTCCGCGAGCATAAGCACGTGCGGGTGCGAGGGCAGTGGCCGGGTGGTGGGCGAGAGCGGGGGTGGGACGAAGACGGGGCCCGAGGAGGGCTGGGCAACAGAGGCGTGCCGGGGAGGGGCATGACGGGGAGTGGCGGGGAGTGGCGTGGCCGGGACGGGTGTCGTAGGGAGGGGCAGCGTGGGGAGTGGAGGGACATCACGGGGAGGGAAGGTCGTGCCATGTTGGGGAGGGGCTGGCATGGCGGGGCGTGGCGGGGAGGGGCCATAGCGGGCGGGCTCTGACGGCGGAAGGGGGCGAGGGGGGCGGGGTGGACCCGGGGCGCGGGCGGGAGTGGGCTGGTGTGGGCTAGGTGCTGACGGGGGCGTGGCGGGGCGGAGGGCGGGGGGTGGGGGAGTGGGTAAGCGCTGGCTGGGGCGGCGCGTAGGCCTCCGGCAGGCGGAGACGGCGCGGCGCCTCCAGCGCCCGCTCGCCCGCCACGCACCGCTGCCTTCTCGGAAGCGGCGGCGGCGGCGTTGCCGGCAGCGACGAAGGCGAGCGGAGCGGTAGAGGCGATGGGGGCACAGTCGGCGTTCACGGCGCCAGCTGTGGTGGTGGTGGTGGTGCGGGCGGTGGTGTTGGCGATGGGCGCGGATGCAGTGGTGGCGGTGGGTTTGGTGAGGTTCCTATGACTGTGGAACGAGGAAGGTCTTGCGAAGACTTCGCGAACGGTGTGGCTAATAATTTCAGAGGGTCAGCGAAAACTCACGCGAGAATACGGCGGCGGAAAGGAAAACGCGAGAAACTGTTTGTAGTTTCGAATATTTGTGGTTTGCCAGAATCTCGGACTCGAGACGCTAGATACCAAGGATTCATCATTTGCCTTTTTTTTCTCTCTCAATAATAAAGATGTGTATATTAGACAAGTAGTTCAACGATTAAAAATATATTGATGATACAGTACTTACAACTTTGCATCACTGACGATTTGGTGTTCTAAGCTGGAGCCTATGTAGCCGCTATGAATTTCCTCAATGTTTCAATGCTCCGAGGACGGGCTCTCGATATTACCATAGACAATATTCACTTTCACAGGAAGCTCGACAACAGAACATTTGATATTAGAAAATCTAAGGCTAAAACTGACCGAGATATTTTTACGAAATATTTGGCGAAAGCCATAATACATTTTCATTTCAACAGGATAAAAAAAAGATATTTTAGTCACTAAATGTAAAATTTAATTCACTTCAATGTACTAGTCCAACATCTGTTCTCCAAAGACGAAATCATGAGAGAATCCGACATACGGTACATTATCAGAAATAACATTAAATTTAATGTAGATTTAATGTACGTCTTTACACCGACATTAGAGTGACCATGTGATTAAATTTAATTGACGTACATGAAAATTACTTTCATGTACTTTTACATTAAAAGTAATGCAGAAATGTCTGATAGGGTAGTATAAAATACGGGAGAACCTTCCTGTCCACTCCCTACCTACGTGTCTACTCACGTACAATAGTTACGACAATGCACGATGGCAATGAGGATGGCACGTGTTAGTCCTAGTGACGACGGTGAAGTGTTGGAGAAAGTAAAGGTTGTGGCATTGACACTGCCGGCATCAGTCACGTAGATGACATTTTTCAGTCGATGAGATGGGGAGGCTCAGAGATCCAACGGCGAAGTAAAGAATCTAAGGATAAAAGTACTGAAAACGCCATTGTGTATGAGGACGAAAGGGAATGGCGGTGACAGGCAACAGCAGCAGTGCCGAAAAGTTATTCTTGATATTGAAGCTTCACATTGGATAACAGGCCCTCTTTCGAAACACACTACAGATAAAGATATTTAAATCGAAGAATAGGCCGGAGGTAGCGGAGGAGACGGGCAAATACGACGAGCTAAGTCGTAGGAAATCGATTGATTGATGTTTTCGGGCGCATCAATTGCTATGGTCATTAGTACAGTTAGTGTTGTGAATATTTTGTCGAGCAGGGTGGCAGTGATTTTCCCACACTAGGTGATGAGATCAAACGCCGACCATGTCGATTTTCGGGTTTTGCTCAACCAAGTATCTCCCACCAGTATCTCCGCCCCAGCCGAGGCAGGCTCTAAGCTCCTGATCGCGCTCTCGGCATGTGTGGTAGTGTAGTGCACGTCAGTGTAAGTGTTTGTAAGGGGCGAGTATAAGACAAGGAAGAGGAAGGAAAGATCGTGCGCGGTCCATGGCCCGTTTGTTAGAGTACTGCTCCGGCAATCGCCTGGTGTTGATCGGAGAAACCACGGAAAACTACCGACCAGAGTAGCCGGCCGCTAGAATTCTCCTCCAGACAGCGACTCAATTCGATCTAGCAGAAAAGCTAATGTCAAAAATCTGCTACCGTCGGTACTCGAATTTTAGGACCTCCCGGTCAGAACTTGGAAGTGGAGAAGGGACAGAATAACTGTAAAGAAAATATTCCAATCGGGCAAAAGACGAAAAGCGATTCATTTGAAATAGGTGGTTTTCAATAGGAACCGGTAATGTTGCTAGTTGATGATTGATGATGATAGATCAAACCGATTTCAACAACTCTGACGCTCGCTTCAAACAAGTTATACCTGTTTCCAATTTCGTAAAAGACATGGATGTTTGATATTCTTCATGGCGCTGTTGTTTAGTATTTAATCGTACATACCCTATGTGAAGTGTTTATAAGTATGAGTTAGATTAGTATGTAAGCTAGGCCGTAAGTGATCAATGTAAATAGAACTTACGAACAAATATGTAATCATTCATCATTCCATAAATTGCATACGAGATCATGATGTCCCCTCTACGTGGTCAACATCCCGATAGAGATACTGTGTACTGGAAGAAGGAGAAGAAAAAGAAAAAGGGAGAAAAAGAAAAAAGGAGAAAGAGAAAAGAAGAAAAGACACGGAGAAGAAAAGAACACGGAGAAGAAAAGAACACGGAGAAGGAAAAGAACAAGGAGAAGGAAAAGAACAAGGAGAAGAGGAGAAGGAAAAAGAAGAAGAGGAGAAGGAAAAAGAGAAGAAGAAGAGAAGGAAAAAGAAAAAGAAGAGAAGGAAAAAGAAGAGGAGATGGAAAAAAGAAGGCCATCAGCCGTGTGTGCGTGAACGGCGGGGGCAGGGGAGAACACGACTGCTTGCGAAGGGGAAGTCGCCTTGTCGGTCGATGTACGGTAGCGCTAGCGGCAGAACAGGGCCGCGACTCCAAGCGCAACGGTAGGTTTCCAGGACAGATCCACCGCGTGCGTGGCTTAGCTCAATGCGGCTCGCAGCAAGACCTGCTGATATTCTTAAAGCAGTATTAAGAGCATAATACTGCTGTACATGTAAATTCTAGGTTCAAGTGGATAAGATTACACTTATTGACGACAGGCGCGCCATTTACATCCACCTCAAATTTGGAAAATAAAAATGGATAAGTGGACTTTTGCTATCTGAAAAAAATCATTCTTGATTTCGTTTCAATTAGTCGCGGTTTTTTTTCCTGGTGGTGACAGTACAACAATTATAACTTATCGAGAGAGAAGGAACAAAAAAGATGGAACTGAAGCCAACATAGATGATCACTACAATGTTGACAATAAGGACGAACGAATCAATAACCAAGATTAAAATTGTCGAAAATAGTTGCAACTATGACAGTATATTTTGACTGTAAAAACAATCAAAGTTCAATCTGATCAGTCTCACAGTCCAATCTGATACTGATAACAGATAATTTTTTTATCGAACAGTTACTGCCTCCTATCAAGAACTTTGTAGTCCAAAGAAGGAAGTTAATGATAAAAATGACAATTGCGGTATTAACGGTAACAAGAGACAATGAAAACGATAACAGCAAAAGAGACAATGAAGATGTGACAATGATGGCGATTAAGGAGGCAAGGACTATGAAAAGAATAACATTTTTGAAGTCCATGTAATCGATAGAAAATGACAGTGACACTGACATTGACGAATATCACAATGTCAGTATTATCAATAATAGGCAATGACAAAGAAAACGTCTAAATAGACAATGACTGCAACAAAGAAGATGCAATTATGGCAACAGTGAAAACGAGGCAACGGCAATGGCAAATACATTGAGGAAACGACAGTACCTGTCATAGAGATCTAAGCAATGGCTATAAAATACATTGACAGACAGTGAGGACCAAATACATTGCGGAAATGATAGTGACTGATGGCAGTGCGACAATAGCAGTGTCTCCCAAAGACAATGTACCAACGACAATGTCAAAATGAATGGCACTGTCTGTCAAAGACAGTGACAAAACAAAGAGACATTGACAGGGCCAAAGATAATGAGGCAAGTAAGCCTAAACTCAGCAATGCCACTTTAATGAGAGTGCCAGCGCCCATGCATAGACAGTGGGGACCAACTACATTGCGAAAATGATAGTGGCTGATGGTAGTGCGACAATGACAGTGCCTCCCAAAGAGAATGAACCAACGACAATGTCTTTCAAAGCCATTGACGGCATTGCAGGGCCTCACAAACACACAGAATGACGCTGTCTGTCAACGACAATGACAAAACAAAGAGACATTGACAGGGCCAAAGATAATGAGGCAAGTAAGCCTAAACTCAGCAATGCCACTTTAATGAGAGTGCCAGCGCCCATGCATAGACAGTGGGGACCAACTACATTGCGAAAATGATAGTGGCTGATGGTAGTGCGACAATGACAGTGCCTCCCAAAGAGAATGAACCAACGACAATGTCTTTCAAAGCCATTGACGGCATTGCAGGGCCTCAAAACCACAAAGCTAAGACAAAACAAAGAGACATTGACAGGGCCAAAGATAATGAGGCAAGTAAGCCTAAACTCAGCAATGCCACTTTAATGAGAGTGCCAGCGCCCATGCATAGACAGTGGGGACCAACTACATTGCGAAAATGATAGTGGCTGATGGTAGTGCGACAATGACAGTGCCTCCCAAAGAGAATGAACCAACGACAATGTCTTTCAAAGCCATTGACGGCATTGCAGGGCCTCACAAACACACAGAATGACGCTGTCTTCAACGACAATGACAAAACAAAGAGGCATTGACAAGATAATGAGGCAAGTAAGCCTAAACTCAGCAATGCCACTTTAATGAGAGTGCCAGCGCCCATGCATAGACAGTGGGGACCAACTACATTGCGAAAATGATAGTGGCTGATGGTAGTGCGACAATGACAGTGCCTCCCAAAGAGAATGAACCAACGACAATGTCTTTCAAAGCCATTGACGGCATTGCAGGGCCTCACAAACACACAGAATGACGCTGTCTGTCAACGACAATGACAAAACAAAGAGACATTGACAGGGCCAAAGATAATGAGGCAAGTAAGCCTAAATTCAGCAATGCCACTTTAATGAGAGTGCCAGCGCCCATGCATAGACAGTGGGGACCAACTACATTGCGAAAATGATAGTGGCTGATGGTAGTGCGACAATGACAGTGCCTCCCAAAGAGAATGAACCAACGACAATGTCTTTCAAAGCCATTGACGGCATTGCAGGGCCTCACAAACACACAGAATGACGCTGTCTGTCAACGACAATGACAAAACAAAGAGACATTGACAGGGCCAAAGATAATGAGGCAAGTAAGCCTAAACTCAGCAATGCCACTTTAATGAAGTGCCAGCGCCCATGCATAGACAGTGGGGACCAACTACATTGCGAAAATGATAGTGGCTGATGGTAGTGCGACAATGACAGTGCCTCCCAAAGAGAATGAACCAACGACAATGTCTTTCAAAGCCATTGACGGCATTGCAGGGCCTCACAAACACACAGAATGACGCTGTCTGTCAACGACAATGACAAAACAAAGAGGCATTGACAGGGCCAAAGATAATGAGGCAAGTAAGCCTAAACTCAGCAATGCCACTTTAATGAGAGTGCCAGCGCCCATGCATAGACAGTGGGGACCAACTACATTGCGAAAATGATAGTGGCTGATGGTAGTGCGACAATGACAGTGCCTCCCAAAGAGAATGAACCAACGACAATGTCTTTCAAAGCCATTGACGGCATTGCAGGGCCTCACAAACACACAGAATGACGCTGTCTGTCAACGACAATGACAAAACAAAGAGACATTGACAGGGCCAAAGATAATGAGGCAAGTAAGCCTAAACTCAGCAATGCCACTTTAATGAGAGTGCCAGCGCCCATGCATAGACAGTGGGGACCAACTACATTGCGAAAATGATAGTGGCTGATGGTAGTGCGACAATGACAGTGCCTCCCAAAGAGAATGAACCAACGACAATGTCTTTCAAAGCCATTGACGGCATTGCAGGGCCTCACAAACACACAGAATGACGCTGTCTGTCAACGACAATGACAAAACAAAGAGACATTGACAGGGCCAAAGATAATGAGGCAAGTAAGCCTAAATTCAGCAATGCCACTTTAATGAGAGTGCCAGCGCCCATGCATAGACAGTGGGGACCAACTACATTGCGAAAATGATAGTGGCTGATGGTAGTGCGACAATGACAGTGCCTCCCAAAGAGAATGAACCAACGACAATGTCTTTCAAAGCCATTGACGGCATTGCAGGGCCTCACAAACACACAGAATGACGCTGTCTGTCAACGACAATGACAAAACAAAGAGACATTGACAGGGCCAAAGATAATGAGGCAAGTAAGCCTAAACTCAGCAATGCCACTTTAATGAGAGTGCCAGCGCCCATGCATAGACAGTGGGGACCAACTACATTGCGAAAATGATAGTGGCTGATGGTAGTGCGACAATGACAGTGCCTCCCAAAGAGAATGAACCAACGACAATGTCTTTCAAAGCCATTGACGGCATTGCAGGGCCTCACAAACACACAGAATGACGCTGTCTGTCAACGACAATGACAAAACAAAGAGGCATTGACAGGGCCAAAGATAATGAGGCAAGTAAGCCTAAACTCAGCAATGCCACTTTAATGAGAGTGCCAGCGCCCATGCATAGACAGTGGGGACCAACTACATTGCGAAAATGATAGTGGCTGATGGTAGTGCGACAATGACAGTGCCTCCCAAAGAGAATGAACCAACGACAATGTCTTTCAAAGCCATTGACGGCATTGCAGGGCCTCACAAACACACAGAATGACGCTGTCTGTCAACGACAATGACAAAACAAAGAGGCATTGACAGGGCCAAAGATAATGAGGCAAGTAAGCCTAAACTCAGCAATGCCACTTTAATGAGAGTGCCAGCGCCCATGCATAGACAGTGGGGACCAACTACATTGCGAAAATGATAGTGGCTGATGGTAGTGCGACAATGACAGTGCCTCCCAAAGAGAATGAACCAACGACAATGTCTTTCAAAGCCATTGACGGCATTGCAGGGCCTCACAAACACACAGAATGACGCTGTCTGTCAACGACAATGACAAAACAAAGAGGCATTGACAGGGCCAAAGATAATGAGGCAAGTAAGCCTAAACTCAGCAATGCCACTTTAATGAGAGTGCCAGCGCCCATGCATAGACAGTGGGGACCAACTACATTGCGAAAATGATAGTGGCTGATGGTAGTGCGACAATGACAGTGCCTCCCAAAGAGAATGAACCAACGACAATGTCTTTCAAAGCCATTGACGGCATTGCAGGGCCTCACAAACACACAGAATGACGCTGTCTGTCAACGACAATGACAAAACAAAGAGGCATTGACAGGGGCAAAGATAATGAGGCAAGTAAGTCCACACTGTGCAATGACACTTTAATGAGCCCCGGGCCATGGCAGTGGCAGTGGCAAGGCGGGCAGAGCCGAGGCCTCGCGCTGCGGTGCGCTCCGCTGCGGACTGGAGCCAGCTTCCAGCGCTGACCCCTCTAGCTTTCCACTCGCGCCCCTCTCGCCGCCCGGCCCGCCCCACTGCCCCGCCCTCCCCCCCCCCCCCCCCCCCCCCCCACTGGCTCGGCCTCTTCGCTCTCTCCCCCCCCGGCCCCGCTGTAACAATCCCCTACTGCTCAGGCGCTGGAGCCTGGCCCACGATTACGCCCCTTTCTCTCTGTCTCTCTCCCTCCCTCTCTCACTCACTCTCTCACACACACACACATACACACAGTATCTCTCGCGCACACACTCTCTCGTATACACATTAAAGCACACTTTCTTATCTCTCCGTCTCTCTTTATCTCGCCCTCCCTCTTGACTGTGAGTGCTCTTTCATGCGGCCTCTCCCAACTCGCTTCGCCTCTATTTCACTTCATTCCCCTCCCCCTCCCCCTTCCCTTCGCCCAGTACCATGACATACAAACTCACACATACACAGGCATATGCACACATGCGCGAGCGCTCACTGATAGACTCACACACACATACACACTCACGTATACACACACACACGCTTCCTCTGACATATAAAAAGCCATCTACTTTCCTCTCGCGGCCCCATCTCCCGCTCTCTGTCCCTCCTCGTTATCCCGCATACACTCGCTCTCTTCTCCACTTCCCCACTTCGCCTGTGTTGCTTCTGCAGCGGCAGCGGGTTAGCTGCCTTCCCTCCCGCTCTCTCCCTCTCTCTCTCTCCAGTCGCGTCCCTCTCTCAAACCGGGAGGGGGTGTGGCCCTTCATCTGCTGGCCTGTCCCCCCCCCTCTCTCCGCGTGCCGCTCCGCCGCCTGCGTTTGTCTCGCTCCCGCCCCGCCTGCTCTCGCTCGCTCCGCTCCTCTTTTTTGCTCGTAGCCGCCCCTGCCCCCGCCCCTCCGCCCACAGCGCTTGGGGCGCGCTCTCCTTCCGCGTCGCTCCTTCTCGCTCTCGCGGCCCCCAGTGGCCCCGCGCCGCGCTCGCGCAGGACGAACGACGCGACGCGGGGAACCCTTTGCCTGGGGGCGGGGCCCGAACCGGCGATTCTTCGCACCCGCGAGGCTTCTTGACCACGAATCTTCGCACCCTCGATTCGTTACACCACGGTTCATCGCACCACGGTTTTTCTCACCAACGTCTTTCGCACCCACGATGTTTCGCACCCGCGACGTTTCGCACCCACGACGTTTCACACCCATGACGTTTCGCACCCACGACGTTTTGCACCCACGACGTTTCGCACCCACGACGTTTCGCACCCACGATGTTTCGCACCCACGATGTTTCGCACCCACGATGTTTCACACCCACGATTCATCAAATTCTTCAGATCCGCAATTCTTCGCACCCACAATTCTTCGGACTTGCGATTCTTCGCGTCTACAATTCTTTGCACCCTTCTTCGCCCCCCCCCCCGATTCATCACACTCACGATTCATTGCACCCATAGTGCTTTGCACCTGAACCACCTCAGTTATTTAGACTGGCAAAATATTAGCATAAATATTTCTAACTTTTTTGACAATGCAAATAAGTCTCGGAACGAAAGCATTAACCTTGGATTTGGGGGACTAGTGGTGAAGTCGGATGGTTCTGGGCTCGGAGCAAACTTAGAGATCTCCCTCATTTCTGTAATTTTTGTAAGTGGGAGGAGAAACAAACTTCCTGAAAACAGAAATAAGTTCACACAGAAACTGAGGAATGTCTGGAATTAGACATTTCTCACTTTCTGTGTGAACTTATTACAGTTTTCTAAAAAACATATTGCTGGTTTCTGAACTCGTTTGAACAGCGTTTGGATCACAATATTTGTTTAGGGGTAATTTTTTTAAAGATCTTCTTGAGTTTGTAAAACGAGGGTTATGGTTATATGGCCTCGACACTTTGGTACAACTAATTGCAATATCCTCCATCACCACACCCTCAAATGCATGTTCAATACCTCCTAATCACGCATGTTTACTGTCTGCTAAATTGGACAGCCTTAATTAAATTATATTTATTGCAATTGATAACATTGAAATGAACGAATGGAGGTTATCCCGCGAAAACCTGAGCGATAACGCTTTGTCATTCACTAATCCCACATACGATATGGCCAGCACATTGCCCATTGTCCGCTGACAGTTTACAAGAACGTATACTTCGATTTAAACATAGGATCTGTTGACGTAAATTAGCTGATATAGTGTCTTCCAATCGGGAGCTTGGATGACACCTACATTAATGACCTTTGGATCACACCGTAACAGCTGATGATCTGTCAAAGTACATTGTAAATGAATCGAAGTATACATATTCGAGGACCATAGAAAATGTGAACAGTATTTGTATTTTTTCGGTTTTATTTGCGTTACGCAGAAGGATTCACCTGGGCTGGTGTCAAACATCATGCCCTGTACGAGGTTCGAACCCACGATTCTTCCCATCCCGACGCTATAATAACCTCGGTCATTCAGGGAGACACAAAATTGAAATAAATATTTTAAACTTTATTGAAATAAGCTGAGCTTTATTGAAATTGTAGTCCCATGGCGAAAGGGTTATTATGAGAGTCAGGCGACTCGTGGTGTGGTGTGGTGTGGCCTTCCACCGCTGGAGTCAGGTTCGAATCTCGGCGGATCCACCTGAAATATGTGATGGACGAGTAGGGCTCGCGGTATTTCTCGGCCTGTTCCTGTTTCTTCTCTCTCTTTCTACTCTTGGCCCTTTGAATTAACCGTCATTTCATAAATGTAGCTCGCTTTGATTATCAGTGAATATTGAGCATTAAGAGGTGTTGAATTAGGATTTGAAACACGTAGTGGTTGAGAATATTCCAGTTGAGAATAGTCCCATGAGGGGACGGAGCAACATAGAAATATCACTCATTTCTGCAATTTTTGTAAGATAGGCGAAAAACTAACTTTCTGTAAATTCACACATTTCTCTGTGCATTTATATGTGCTTCCTGCAGCTTTCTATACACGTTTCAGAGTTCTATGAGCACATTTGTACAACGGAAGCACTCCGAGAAAGCCTGCCAGGAAACCTCTTTCATAAATTTCACAAGGATCGACCCAGAGTTGAACGCAGATCCTCGGAGTGACAAGGCGAGTGATACGACCACTAGTGGAGTAACTCCGAGAAACCTCTTTGGCAGCTTTTCAATAAAGTACACTTTCTTTCAATGAATTTTAAAATATTTATTTCAATTTTGAACCGCCCTGAATGGGCGAAGAAGTTGTTTTAGCGCCCAGGTGTGCAGAATCCGGGGAAAACATTTTTACTCTAGCAGGCGCCTATACTAGGGATGTGACATCAACAATACATGGCTTTACATTTTACATCGATACTTTACAACAAGACATTTTTAAAACTGTATTAATTGATCGGCGAAAAATCATTTTATTTATTTTTATTATTTATTTATTAACTCTTGGTCACTTGGTCTGAATAATGTTGAGTTTATGGAAATACAGCAATGATTCTTTTTTCATTAAAAATAAAATATCCATCATGTAAAAACATTCGAACAAAAAACAACAAGTTAAATACATCAATGATTGTAACAAAAAAAAAAGCATAGACGTGGACGTCACGCCATTAGGGAGGGCCTTCTCCGCAGACTACGTGTGCTCGAGCACTGTGCAGCTCCCTCGCTCTCAATCGCAGCGGCTCCGACACCGCCAACATCGCCACCGCCGCCGCCTCCACCACCGCCACCTACACCGCCACCGCCGCCTCCACCGCCGCCTCCACCGCCGCCCCCGTCACCATCGCCTCCGCCACCACCGTCGCCACCGCCGCCTCCGCCACCACCTCCGCCGCCACCGCCGCCACCACCGCCGCCCACCGCCACCCCACCCAGCCGCCGCCCCGACCTCCACCACCGCGCCCCGCCCCGCCTCCACCACCGCCTCCACCGCCGCCTCCACCCCCGCCGTCTCCGCCGCCTCCTCCGTCTCCGCCGCCACCACCACCACCGCCACCGTCGCCACCGCCACCGCCGCCGCCACCGCCGCCACCGCCGCCACCGCCGCCACCGCCGCCACCGCCGCCACCGCCGCCACCGCCGCCACCGCCCGCCGCCCCCGGTTCCTCAGGCCCCGAGCTCGTGGAAAACTACTGGCAACTCGGCGGCGGTGGAGGCGGCGGCCGCGCTGGCGGAGGGGTGGGGGGCGCGCGGCGGGCGGTGGAGGGGGTTGATAATGACGGTGGTGCAGTGACCGGCGTTGGCGTTTTCGGTGTGACAGGTACAACGCGACGTACGGCGGTGGGACGATCGACCGAATGAAGGGGAATGGGTGGGGAAGATATTGGCTGCGGGGGCTTTCGTACATATGTCAGGAACTTGTGGCGGCAAGAGGACCACTGGTAAAAGATGTCTGGGGTTGGGATAATGAGAGCATTGTCCGGCAATTATAGAGGTGATGATGGCAATGACATAATGTCAAAGACAATTGAACTATTGCTGGTAGTGGCATGGGGGAGTTGAAGGAGAGAGCGAGGTAGCTGTGAAAATGTCGATGGAGATGGGCCTCTTCTTTCAATGACAGTTGGATTGTTTGGATAGTCACTTATGTTCCCGATGAGAATGACAGGCCTCCGGTGTAGTTTTCAGGGTTTGCAGGTAGTACGAGACCAATGTTTGAGGGGTAGCGAGAGGATTCGATACATCAGGGAACAAATCGATTGGGGGAAGCCAGAAATCATGCCTGTGCCCAAAACCGTTTCATGCCCCGTTCTGGATAAGCAGCATTTTGTCCCGGCCAATCACACCGTGGAAGTCCATAAAACTCATTTATGATTTCCAAAAGGCAATTTTGAAACAACACTTTTCTAGAACATTTTTAGGATTCAGTTAGATTATCTGGGTAAACGAAAATCGTCTTAGCGTTTCTCGTCAATTTGTGATTTGATATGAACCAGGGTGCTACGTAGGAATTGGTTCTGTACTATTTGAATTTTGATGATGTTTGTTTTTGCAGCATTAATCCATACTGGCAGGCATAGGAAGGGCCGGTTTGATTATTGTTTTGTAGAGTATTGTTGCTGTTTTGTATGGAAGGTATTTATTTCTATTTATTAGTGATTTTAGTTGATGAAGTTTGTTTTTAGTTTGAGTTATTTTGGTGTCTATGTGTTGTTTCCAATTCAATCTGGTGTCCAAGTGCAGTCCTAAATATTTAATGGGTTTGTTTGGGGGGTACCATGGGGGATGGGCTCGTTATTTAACGTTAGTGAGTGTATGGCCTTAAAAGAAAAAAAAATTTGCTGCCTATTTGTTTGTGTTTAGTTTTATTTTTAATTTGGATGACCCACTGTCTATTAGGTTTAGATATAACTGTATGTTGTTTTTAATGTTAATTAGAGAGTGATTGGAAGAGAATATAAGGGTGTCGTCTGCAAACTGTGCTGTTTTTACTGTTGGATGTTGGGGGATGTCTGCTACATAGAGATTGAACAGTGTGGGTGAGAAGGGAGATCCTTGTGGTAATCCTGCTTTGAATGATGGTTGTGATGAATGCTTCCTTGTTATGAATCCTGCTTTGAATGAAGGGGTTTGAATGATGGTTGTTAACTGTTACTGCAAAGGTTCTGTTGGATAAATCGTTTTCTATCATTGAGGTGATGTACTGTGGAGTGCAGATTTTCTTTAATTTGTAAATTAGTGCCTGGTGCAAGGAACCAGTGATGGCGGCTGCGATGACATTGACCGTGGCTGCGCTTTTAATGGGAGGACAAGGCTGAAGGCGAGCCAATGAGCAACCCTGCAGGTGCCTGGTGCGGCAGGCAAGCGTTCGCTTTTGCAGCGGCAACTGAGTCAGTGGAGGGGGGCGGGGTCGCTTTGATGACGTGGTGGAAGCCTCGTTGGCGGTGCCCGTTGATTGACGTGGGTGGCAATCTCGGCCGGGGGCTTGGCAGCGGTGACGTCACCTCAACATTGGCGACAGTGGTGGTGGGATTCATAACAATGATGCAATGAACACCGCATGCAATAATTTACGAGTTGATGGTCAATCTTGTAGTATTTCCGTTGAAACCCCCGACTCTCTAATTACGATTCGTATAATAAATTCGAATAATATAGTGCTGAGTAGAGAGTAAGACAGCGGAATGAATTAGTTGCAAATGCTACATTTATGTAACGAATATTTCAATTGTTTGATGAATAAACATTTTACATCCCAATTTTTTTTTTTTTTTCATGAATGCCAAATAAAACTGCTGTTACCGTTTTAATTCAAATAACCATCGAGAGATCGACTATTGTCAAACAATTCTTCATAACTCTTACGAAGTTGCATTATGATTCCTGTGCTAAAGTTTCATGAAAATGACTGCCTCTCCAGTAAATCTGTTTTAATGCTTCTAAAGGGCCCTAAAGTGACCGAAAATGTATAAGTGCCTCTTCATTATTCGTTTGTTTACATTTTTCATTTAGTTGACCTCAATATGTCTATCCTGTAAAAAATACGGCTTTCTATAACTTAAAAGACACCATCGACAAGAAACTACATATCTGTTATTGCTGAATGCAAAACGACAAAGGCAGAATTTAGACGCAACGAAGAAATCAACAGGCGCGAATGCAATTCACAACACACGTCACCATCACCCACAACTTGGAAACGGTGCATTCTAGGACCTTAAAAACCAGTTTTCTGGTACCCAGAGGTCCTGAGTAATTCTGAAGCTGTGCTCTCCAAAGAGACCTTTTCGGACCTTCTATTTCATTTTTTAATTTTTTTAAAATTTTTTCATTTATTTTTTAATTATTATTATTATTCATATTATTATTATTCATATTATTATTATTCATATTATTATTATTCATATTATTATTATTATTATTATTATTATTATTATTATTATTATTATTATTATTTGTACCTCTTCTAGATATCCATCTCCGTTGCATGGACGGTGAGACGCGCGCAGAATGTCGAAAACTAGGTAAAATTAAATGGACTTTCTGATATTGTGAACACTACAATCGCAGTTTCTAAGGGGGTTTAAGTATCAGTTTGCTAGTTAACCCTTAGCAACATAAGAATCTTTACCCAACCTCATAACCGCGCGTATATGGTGGAATGCACAGTTCTGACCATGCCTGTTAGAAGTTCGGTTCTATTAAGAAGTAATTTTCATACTGTAAGTGCAGAATGATCACATAGATCCAGCTAGTACATTGAGGTATATTAGTTTATTAATTATTATTGGATAAATATATGTATGTCTTCTGAGGCTAAATAGATAAAAATGTGTATTAGTAAGAAGTGGATGAGAGATGATATAAGAAATAAGAGAGCATACATTTAAATAACTTACAGGTTAACAATTGAATCAGACGAGGTTTGTCATGCGAAACAAATTTTGACATGAATGTGTAAAAACTTGCCTGCACCATGATGGTGTCAATATTTGTGGTGAGATCAAACATTGCTATTCAGAACATACCATTTTCATGCATAAATGTACGCTTCCGCGGAGGGTGTCAATATGGATATTGTTTTTCGGACTGAAAGGGCGTGGTCCATTGGATTTTATTTTTCCAAACGTTTCAACTGTGGCGGACATCCTGAGTGGCAGTAGACGAAACGTGTGGAAAAACAATTTGCATTTAACCACGGCCTATCAGCATGAAAAGTAATATCCATACCATTTGCAGTTAAAAATGTGTGCCGTCAAAATGTTTAGTTTTTACTGATACGATATTGCTTGTTATTGCTTTCGATACGGATCTCGATATACATTGCGAAAATTACCTGGATCGAGAGCATCGTGGGTACGAGGGGAATATGAAAACAGTTGAACGATGCTACATGTTCTCGAATAGAGGGACTTATGAGAGGGAATTACGAGAGAAAATATGAAGAGACAAACCGAGTCAAGTTAAATCCTAGTTAATTAGTAAATATAAGAACTTGCCATACTTGTAAGTAAATTTGATCCATTAAAATTACGAAAAAAGATAACATTTTGTTAGCACAACGGGCATTAACTGGTTTTAATGATATCGGACGGGAAGAAGCCCTTCATAACGCCCTTAGAACCTTCATAACGCCCTTGGTGCGTGAATAACATTAAAAATATCAATGTTGAAAAACATCGATGGGTTTCAGTGGATGTAATTTGAACATCGATATATGAAATTTAAACATCGATATATGAAATTTAAACATCGATATATGAAATTTAAACATCGATTTATGAAATTTAAACATCGATTTATGAAATTTAAACATCGATTTATGAAATTTAAACATCGATTTATGAAATTTAAACATCGATTTATGAAATTTAAACATCGATTGAGGAAATTTAAACATCGATTTATGAAATTTAAACATCGATTGAGGAAATTTAAACATCGATTTATGAAATTTAAACATCGATTTATGAAATTTAAACATCGATTTATGAAATTTAAACATCGATTTATGAAATTTAAACATCGATTGAGGAAATTTAAACATCGATTGAGGAAATTTAAAGGTTCGATTGAGGAAATTTAAACATCGATTGAGGAAATTTAAACATCGATTGAGGAAATTTAAACATCGATTGAGGAAATTTAAACATCGATTGAGGAAATTTAAAGGTTCGACTGAGGAAATTTAAAGGTTCGATTGAGGAAATTTAAAGGTGGATTGAGGAAATTTAATCATCGATTGAGGAAATTTAATCATCGATTGAGGAAATTTAATCATCGATTGAGGAAATTTAATCATCCATTGAGGAAATTTAAACGTCGATTATAAAAATTTAAACGTCGATTTTTAAAATTTAAACATGGATGTTTTGTTGGCGATGTTGGCGGGGGCGGCACCTGCGTGGGTCGCCGGGAGACGACGCGAGGCGCGCGGCGGCCGCTGCTCTCTCTTAGCGCCAGCGGCAGCGCACGCAGAAGCGAACCGCGTGGAAGGCCCGGGACAGAGTTCTATGATTTCGCATGTTTTTTGTCCGTTGCTTCAGGGCAAAGCTGAGTGAAATTTCTTGACGCTTGGTTAGAATTGGTTGCTATGATATGTTAGTGCATGTTTGAGCATATTTGACCAATTTCACCTTACTAAAATCATATAGCGACCACTGTAGGTAACATTGGGGTAACGGTAACGGTAGCGGTAGAATCATCCATTCCTCGGGCGGGATTCTATCCCATAACCCTTCATGCACGAGGCTGCTAGGACCCTTCAGCCTTATCGATCTTGGCTATCCAGGGCGGCAAAAATCATTATTTCAGAAGAGAAAGTAAATTAATTTTGGAACTCCATTCGATTGTTTCTGACATTCCATGCTACAGCGCGGTTTACCCAGAGGAGCTAAACTCCACAAAGGTAAATGCATCGATCTCATTGTAATCAAAAGGTCTCAAGTGTAGATAGTGACATGAGAAACAAAACTCATGACCCAAAAAACTATGTTTCATGAGTTTTCATCATTTTCCAGTTGTGTACGATGGTTGAGTTCGTTTAAGAAAGTTTGTTGACTAATACGATATCACAATCAACAAAATTGAAAAAATTTTGAGTCTCATATTTGTTTGAGGGGCGAGTGTGATTACTCAACTTTGCACGATGACGGGGTTTGGCGTCGGTTTCTTGTGAATGGTTCAAAACGTCATATTTCTTTAGCGTATTAAGTGTTGAGGGATTTGTGCCAACTGGGTCACTGAAGTAGGAAACATCAGCCGTCCGCGCGAAACGAGTAAAACACTGAAATTCGGACACGCGAAAGCGCTGGCGTCAATGGGTCATCCTTTCACTAATTCGCATCGAAGGGCGTCGCTAAGTGCGCTTTCACACGTAGACAGCGGACTGATTTCCAAGAATTCGCACCGGAAGTGGTCGATCAGTGCATCAACTGATGTCACTGCAGCGCCTCTGACCGAGAGGTCCTAGGTTCCCACTCCCCACGGCGGCAGGATTTTTGACACTAGCTTTTCAGCTATGTCGAATTCACTCCCTGTCTGGAGGAGAATTCTAGCGACCGGCTGCTCTGATCGGTAGTTTTCCGTGGTTTCTCCGATCAACACCAGGTGAATGCTGGAGAAGTACCCTACCAAACGGGTCACGGACCGCGCGCGATCATTCCTTCCTCTTCCTTGTCCTATCCTCACCCTTTACACACAAACTTACACTAACACGCACTACACTACTACATGTTCCGGGAGACCGGTCGGGAGCTTAGAGCTTGTCCCGACTGGGGCGGTGCCCCGTTGGTGGGAGAGTCCTGGTTAGGGGAAACCCCACTAGTCGACGGTAGGTCGGTGCCGGATCTCACCATCCAGCGGGGGAAGATCACTGCAAACTCCCGAGAAAAAAACATGCACTACACTAACGAGACTAATGACCAAAGCAGTTGACGCGCCCGGAATCTCGAAAAATCAATCAATCAATCAATCAATCAATCAAGAATTCGCGTAATTGAAGACAAGTTTTGTCGATGAATTTGCCTGGTTCTACTCATTCATTCAGTAATGTATTCCACAACAAAGAGTATTTTTATGATTCTCTTTCGCACCGTTTCCTTTCTTAACTAGAAGTTCGTCACGGTTTTTTCTTAACCAGAATTTTCATTATAAAAAGGAACTAAACCGGTTTGGAATTCAACGTGAAATATATTATGTACTGTGTATGTCCATTCATTCACTGTAATTGCTTGAAGGAAGAAATTCTGAGTTCAGAATTCTTTGTATTCATTGTACGTGATGTCGTTCTACAATTTTATTTCTTCTCTTATTATTTATTTATTATTTCAACTCTCTGCTTATTTTTCTTTTCTCTCTCATTCAGTCTTACGCGGTGTAAATTCATCCTCTCAACAGTGCCAGTGGTCACACAATATGTTTGGAATATGTCCAGGATTTTTACAATTTCTTCCTCAATGATTAACGATTATTTAACATGTTTTGGAGTAGTTTTGAAGTCCTACTAGGCCTTATAATTTCTTTAAGCTGATTGATTTTCAAGAACATTATCTGCGAAGATGTGCAAAGAAATCTAAACTTATTTTCGTAGCTTTATTTATATTATTTTCTAGCAGACACTACATTACTTGCCGACCTGGATGGCCGAGGTGGCTAAGAGCGAGTACCGACTCAGCGCTTCGGTCCGAAGGGTCGCGGGTTCGAGTCCCGCCTTGGGCATGGTTGTTTGTCCCTTGTCTTTGTATGTATGTGTTGTCGCGGAGGGCCTCGCGTTCTGCTGACCCCAGATCAGAGGAGCCCGCAAGTGTGTTGGTGTCTAGTGTATGGTCGAATATGCGTCCCATCGGGACATAAATGGTATCCGGCTATCGGCTGGATAAAAACCTTAGAAAGAATAAAGACACTACATTACTTATTATTTTTCCGACACTGCTTTACTTACCCGGCCCTGCACTGGTATTTATGTCTGTGAAACTAGTAGTGCTAAAACAGCACGTACATTCTCTCCCGTTTGTTCACGCAAAATTACGCGAAAAGAACGGAAATTTTCGAAAAATTGTTCGTGACCGTATTTTAAAATAGTTTAATGAAGAGATTTCATTAAGGGAAAAGTCCCTATCTTTAATATTTCAGTTGTAGGAAGACGCGAAAAAAATTTTGAACTTTTGCAATTTTCGAAAAATCAGGGTTTTCAAAAATTGAGACCTGCATCATTCTCTTAAACGTCCTTCACTCTATCAAAAAAATTAAAAGCGAAAACATTTTTGAACATGTGCCAGGAGCTTCATGCAAAGTACCTCTCAAAATTAAATTATCGATTTAAAATTCAAGGGGCCATGACATCAGTCAGGACGATTGGGGAATATCAGTTATAGAGAAAATTGGCTGAACGGTTTAGCGCTAGCGTCGTTCACAGACGGACGGACAGACAGACACAAACGGACAAACCTTTTACAAACAATCGATTTTTCGGTGTTTTTCAACCCACAAAACATGATATTCTGGCTACACCACGTGTTAGAGGATATGTTTCTAAATGTAGCAACTGGATTTATCCACTTTCTTGTTACCAGGGCGCAGCAACAAGAGTTTTTCTGCTGAATATTCAGTTTTTTTCCCCGCAGAATTACATAACTTTCTCTCTACTCCATAGTGAGAAAGTTTGATTGATTGATTGATTTTTTCGGGTTTCCGGGCACGTCAACTTCGGTAATTACTCCCGTTAGTGTAGTGCATGTTTTTTCTCGGGAGTTAGCAGTGATCTTCCCCCGCTGAATGGTGAGATCCGGAACCGACCTACCGTCGGCTAGTGGGGTTTCCCCCTAACCAGGCATCTCCCACCAACGGGGCACCGCCCCAGCCGGGACAAGCTCTAAGCTCCCGACCGGTCTCCCGGAATATGTGGTAGTGTAGTGCATGTTAGTGAAATTGTGTGTGTGTGTGTGTGTGTGTGTGTAAGGGGCGAGGATACGACAAGGAAGAGGAAGGAAAGATCGCGCGCGGTCCGTGGTCCGTTTGGTAGGGTACTGCTCCGGCATTCGCCTGGTGTTGATCGGAGAAACCACGGAAAACTACCGATCAGAGCAGCCGGCCGCTAGAATTCTCCCCCAGACAGCGACTGAATTCAACCTAGCTGACAAGCTAGTGTTGACAATCCTGCCGCCGTGGGGAGTGGGTACCTAGGACCTCCCGATCAGAGGCGCTGCAGTGACATCAGTTGATGCACTGATAGCGAGAAAGTGAAAAGTCGACCTATCCCACCCGTATCGTCCGTTCCGCCTCGCCCCATCCCTGTCCACCGGCTCCATCCAGCATACCTCTATCTAGGTGCGAGTTGCATTGACTTCAGTAACGTAAGTTTTGGTATAAAAAGTCGTGGTGTCGTGTATTTTGAGATCGTGAACAACTCCTAGTGTTTTTTTCTCTCGACAACTACAAAGTGATCGTGCACAATTTGAGAGTATTCACTCGTGTTTCAAAAGTTTTTTTGTGGAACAGACATAATACACCCACACACGCATCCATACGTATATATTTTGAAGATCAGTCAGTGTAATCTTTTCAATGCCCAGATCTTTCATATAATTGAATTAGACAGTGAGTCGTAAGCCAGACATTTGAGTTATTCAAATTGTCCATACGACAATCTCAGAACACCATCTCCGATTCACAAATGTTTCCTCACCTTTTAGCCCTATGGCAGGATAACACCTGTCTGATTGTCGTGGCCGTGCGTAGATTTGCATGTTTTCACCAGACATTAAATGAGCCGTACCGCAAAACTTCGCGCGTGCGGCTTACGATTATCTTCTCAGTGAGCCCTTCAATTTATATAAAAAAATAATGGAAAGCAATTTGTGAGAACATTTTTCGGGCGGTTTCAGAAAGAAGTCTAACATGGAAGCTCCGGGACTCCATCCTCAGTAAACCTCATCCTTCTCTCATCCCGCGTAATCACAGATGTGCGTTGCCAGGTCAGCCGACCTCTGCATGCACAAGCCGCTCGCTGGGGAGGCGAGGCGGTGCATGACCTTTTGTACGCCGCGGTGCCGAGAGGAAGGCAATTACTTTCCTTTTGCTCGTGTTACCCGAGTCTACCTTATTACCGGGCAATTCTACGAGTCTTTTGGACAATGACGTTGACTGATAGCTATGTGGCACGGGAGGCGGTCGCCACCGCGAGATTGCAGCGAACGTGGGGTGGGAGCAGGAACCCCATTCGCTCAAAGGCAGTGTCCGGGACTTCGCGAAAATGTAATAGCCGGGTTCAGACGAGGGGTCTCTGGCGGGGACACGCTGGGAACACAGAGTCCACCCCAAATATTTTCAAGAACGTAGAGCAAGGGAACAAGACGTAGGAATCATGTTCATCAAGTGTCAGTGTCAACAGCTCACTACAAGAAATCCACATACAATACATGTACTTTACTTTACAACGCGTTGCCAGATGAAATTCAACAATTAAAATTGGTACACAAATTAAAGTGAAAAGTAAAATCTTTTCTGCTGCAAAACTGTTTCTATACAATTAGAGACTATACTGATCGTCAAAAAGAAAAATAATGTTTACTTTAACAAAACAATGATAGAGCATAATGAATTACTTTACATTTGCATTGTATAATTTTTAAAAAATACTCAATATGCCTGTAACAAATAATGTAATTCAGCTTCCGGGTTAATGACCCCCAGCTCCATCGGGTTTTTCTCCAGTTTCCCTGATTCATTGAGCAAATGCTGAAATGGTCCCTTGATTTGCTTCTGGACGTAAATGTAATTTCACTATGCGCACGTTTTGTTGATCTTTCGTTTTGCTTGTAGTGGTACAAGAGCTTAGGGTGAGTATCTATTTGTTAGCAACAGAGAAAAATCAAATATGTTCGTTCGTTTACCGTTACAAATAAGTTTTCTATAATTTGGCAACGAAAATATCTAGTTTTTGAAATGTTAATCTCTCGCTTTTTTAAATATTATTATTATTATTATTATTATTATTATTATTTTCATCTTTCAACTATTAATAGTTAATTTGTTGGGAAGGGATTCTGAAACTCAAGAAAGCGTGCGCAGATGATTTTCTCCCCAATACGCCGCATACAGTTTTTGACTGTTTTTGACCAAATAAATAAATATACAGTAGTTTTATTCTAATTTCCATATGCGTGGGCACAGGTGCCTGCCCCCAGAAGAATTTGAAAGAGGCCTCTTAGCATTACGTAATAAAACATTTTATTTTGGTAAAAAAACATATTCAATCACAGATTTTCAGTTTTTAAACTTGACAATGTGGGGGAATTGTTTTAAATTTTTAGGAAATATTCTCCAAGTCATACGGCAACTTTTTAAATGGTTCAACGTAAAATATTGTATTTATTTTTATGTTTTATTTCGTTATTAGTGAAATGTGCCATATAAATAAAAAAGTTGAATGGAATCGGGGCCCAGAAATGTGGTTGCTCACATCTTGTTTACGTCGCCCACGCATATTATAATTTCATTTTTAACTAAAGTCAGTTCCAGCATCACGTGATAAGTAGAGTCCAGAAATTTAGGCATTTATTTTACCTAAAATAGGCTTGGAAAAAGGCATTTATTCTGCCTAAAGTAGGGGGTTAAAACACAGGAACTTTAAAAATTATAATTTAAAAGTAATTAGTGTAAACATTAAAACGATAAACATTTTATTCTAACTCTAAAATTTGCATTAGCACTCACATGGAAGAAAACTTCCCTTTCTTCGCAATCTTGATTGCTCATGACTATCCGGTATGACGATTAAGAATTTATTTTATTCGCGACGCCGCCTCTTTGAAATAATAGTGTGGACTCCCTTTTGAATCTTGAAATGTATCAGTGAGACCGGAATTGTAGATTTCGTTCATCGCTCTTGTGTAATCGTCGAAGGGAAGAGAGAAAAAGAAGGAACTCAGAAGGGTATATGATGTTCAGGCAGCTCTGTCTTCAAAAGGAATTCGACGCCTTACAGAAACATAGGACGGGATTTCTCGTGAGCAAACAGGTCTGTAAACATCAATGAAAAATATCAAAAACCTTCACTGGTGTCATCTTCCCTTTTAGATTTTTATCACAACCTGACACTGGAGTCTGTGCGTCCACAGAAAAACAATACACGATTGCGCCTTCATGTTGTCCAGGCTTGCAAATATATTTGCGGCTTACTATAGTTTGATGCCTGAAGCATAGAAAAGGAAAATACTGACGAAAAAGGAAGTAAAATGCACAAATAAGGCAAACTTACAAAAATAGGCATCAGGTGCTAAAATAGGTAAACAAGAAAGACAAAATAAAAATCTTCTAAAACAACTCCAGAAGTACAATTAAGTGGTTCCTATTGTTAAAAGCCATACAATCTTAATAATGAAAAGGCATTTTGCCAAACATCCTGGCTCAAGTGATAAGAATTATATTTTTATGGCGTTATATATGATTCAGAACCTGAAACTATAACATGGAGCGCACAAAAATGTTTTATCGTTCTTTATTAGTCTAAAAGTCAAATAAGCATGGGAAGGGAATATTATGATCATGCTGCCGAACTGGTGGACGCAGAGGTACCGTCCCGTTACTTTCCACAATCGCGGCCGACATCATCTCCATAGCAGACGTCGCTTATTAAGTTCAGAGACAGAATATATTATTAAATTCTCGAATAGCTGCGAGGTACATGGCCATTTTTAATTTCCCGCGTGCATTTTGTAGCTCCAATAAAAACGTGTCGTGACTTGAAATAAAATTCGCGGACCCTTTCTTTGATGTCCCCCAAAATCCCATGTGACACAGGCCCCCATTAGTGCAAGAGTAATTTGTTATTCTGAATTGTGTTAATACAGGTGCTACAACGTACCAAGGATGACCTGATTCTGCTGTAAGTCGAGTAGGGGCCGTGTCAACGTGTGGTATGATTTCTTCATTGAATCTTCAATAATTTCCTCTCCTGTTTGTCACGAGTGCGTTAGTAATTGATCAGTGCATTATTGAACCCATACATCATTGATAACCTTTTGTCGTCATCCGTGTGTAAATTATGAATATTTACCATTGTCCTAGTTCGCAAGGATCTCGTAAATAATGCAAGAGCAAAGGTAATAATGGGTGGTATAATCCTTTTTAATGCCTTATTTACGGGTGACAACTATCAATAAGATCGAAGTTTTTTATATATAAACAATTAACTTTTTGTATACTTAATGCTTTCTTAAGTATTGCCAAGTTGATGTTCTGCAGAATGTTAAAAGTTTTTGTAGTGCTTTACTATAATGAGATTGCTCAGGTGAGGTAGGGTACACGTAATATTAACGACCTTCACCGCTATCCAATGTCAAGGTATTACGTGTGGTGAAAAAAGTCCCTCTTCCCTGTGTTAATGATGTTCAACCTGCAACATGCCGGAGCCTCTGCTCAAGGCTAGCACAGCTTGTTGATTTTTTTACCATGTTGCGAACCGCGGCGAACATTCTCGGATTAGCCATTTGAGCAGGGTTTTCACAACGTTCAGAGAGGATCCTTATTTTGACTACTGAATCAAGCCGGAGCAAAATATCATAACAAAAATGTAGCGAAATTTTCGAACCGCGGCGAACATTCTCAAGCCATTTGAGCAGGGTTTTCACAACTTTCAGAGAGGATCGCTTATTTTGACTACTGAATCAAGCCGGAGCGAAAATGATCATAGACAAAAATTTAGCGTACGAAATATATTTTTTTACTGATGAGAATTGTATTTAAAAAGACAAAAGATGGGCTAAAACACTATTGAAATGAAGTCTTACAGACTAACAGAGATAAAGAGGAAGATCATCAAACCGACGGAGAGTTATTGGAATGAGTTGGTAGAGAGTCGCCCATGACATCTAGAATGGAAAGGGCTGTAAAAAACCAAACAAAGATTGGGTTTTAGAGATCATAACAATTTCATGAGTATGTATCTATTGAACTGCTTAATGATGATTCGTGTTTAATACCGACTTTCTCAGAAGCACCTTACAAATAGAGCTCCGATCTATGGTGTATTTTCCGGTAATTACTGAAAACCTGCGAGATCCTTTCAAGTATTGGTGCTTCTTGAGACTTGTCAAAATGCATACTATCACCGTATCTTCCAACAACAGAAACTGCTAATCATGTAATGACACATGAATTTTGTGAGTTATTGGCCCTGTTCGTGTACTTCGCTTTTACATCGGTGACATGCACTTATCACATAGTATCCAGACATCTTTTTCCTTCGATCCAGTTTCTTCAACGTTGTCGCCATCTTGAAGTTGTCTGTCGCACACTGCAGGAGACTATTGTCTAGACCTATTGTGGGGCTAGACAAAACCTCATAGTGTATCGGATCTATACCATGGGTCATAATTTGGAAAAACTTACATTGGAATAATGCATTAATTGTTTAGGTGTTGTATGAAAATGGAGTGACTTTGCAACTCTGTGGTTTTTATTATCAGGACAACCTGCATTGATGCACGTTATTCAATTGCACGATGAACGATATTTAATCAGATTCTCTCCAAATTACATTGAAATTATGAAATCAAGTTTATATATCGTACTTGCCAATTTGAAAACTGAGTTATTATTTTGAAAGAATTTGAAATAAATTTAACATTGTATCTCTGAACATTGTGACAAATTCTGTGTCAGGTTGTCAGGAGGTAATAATGAAGGTCTCGCTAATAAACTATACGTAAACATAAGATTGAAACAAGTTGTTGATGATATTCCAGTAAGTTTTACTGCCTTAAAGAGAGAATGACATTTCCATACCGGACTTTGTATTCAGAATTTGTTTGCGTAAAGTTATTGTTAATATGCAATAAAAAAATTCAAACGGCAGCAAATATGCAATTTCTACTCCAAGCAATATCCCTTTTCGTGACAGTGCGCCATAGAGAACAAAACAGAATATTGCAGAAAATCCACTTCAAAGGAAATAGAAGCAATCAAATAAAAATGTACGTTCTGAAAAGAGGAGGTTTCGACGATTCCTTTTTAGTTACGATAACCGGATACTTTGTCATTTTTTTCTCGGAGGGTAAATTCAATGATCTATTTGCGAAGACCTTACATGCGATGTCATAATCTAATAATATGTACTCGATTATACAGAACTTTAAGAGAATCGAGGAATCAAGACTTTTGTCGTAACAAGAGACCCGTCGTTATAATATACGACGTTATTAATGAAATAAAGTACATTTTCTTTTTCTGTCTGCTAAGAAAAGTCCTGCATGTGCATCCTGCATTCCTTGTGAACTGGGTAGTAGGTGGCTTTGGAAACAGAATGAGTCATTGCCTGAGACGGTGTTAACTCAGCGATGAACGCGTTGAAGGGGGGACGGGGAGGAGTGGCTAGAGTCGGGGAGGAGTGGCTAGAGTCGGGGAGGAGTGGCTAGAGTCGGGGAGGAGTGGCTAGAGTCGGGGAGGAGTGGCTAGAGTCGGGGAGGAGGGGCTAGAGTCGGGGAGGGGGGCTAGAGTCGGGGAGGGGGGTAGAGCGGGGAGGGGGGGAAGGTGGGGGATGGCAGTGAGGGCGGGGTCAGCGGGGTGCGTTGGGGGCTGCGGGGTGAAGAGTCGGGGAGGAGCGGATAGAGTCGGGGAGGGTCATGAGAATGGGGACGGGTTGAAGACACGGGGAGGGGCGGGAGAATGGTGGGGTATGGCAGTGAGGGCGGGGTCAGCGGGGTGCGTTGGGGGCTGCAGGGGGTGGACCGGGGGGCGGCCGATGGGCGATCGGCGCAGGCCCGGGCGGCTGGCGAGGAGGGGGGCTGGGCGCCGACGCTGCTCCCTGTCGCCAGCGGAAAATCCCCGCGAGCTGCGAGCAGCGCTCTTTCGCTACCTCCTCCCCGAGCGCAACTCTCGCTGACTGCGCGCCTCCGGGAGCGCACCGACCGCCGACCGTCGGCCTCCGGTCAGCGCCTCGCAACCGGGCCACCAGGGCCTTGCCACTCCCACACAAACAGGCTGAGGTGGCTCAGGGCTTCAGCTGATGCCACTGCAGCGCCTCTGACCGGAAAGTCCTAGAGTTCCAGATCCGACGGTGGCAGCATTTTACATACTAGCTAGATAGTTGAGTCGATTGCAACCGCTGCGGAGAAGAATTCTAGCGGCCGACTTGTCTGATCCGTAGTTTTCCGTGGTTTCTCCGATCAACACCAGGCGAATGCCGGAGCAGTACCCTACCAAAGGGGCCACGGACCGCGCGTCATCTTTCCTTCCTCTTCCATGTCCTATCCTCTCCTCCTACACACACTCACACTAACATGCATTACACTACCACATATTCCGGGAGACCGGTCAGGAGCTTAGGGCTTGTCCTGGCTAGGGCGATGCCCCGCTGGTGGGAGAGTCCTGGTTGGGGAGGATCCCGTAGCGACGTGTGGATCGTCGCCAGATCTCGCCATCCAGCTTTACTAAAGCTTCAGTGCTTGGTTGCAGCTTGAACATGGCTTCAAGACTCGCCTATACGTTGTTGCGGATCAATAGTTCCATTTCACAATACGAAGGGGTCGAAATCACAATATGAAGGCAATCAGACGTGCTGATTCATTACAATGCATGTTGAACACTACAGTGCCCATAATTCCGCTCTATTTACAACTTTACGTCATTCAAATGAATCAGTTTTGTTTCAGACCCATTTGTACGGTCATAAATAATAATTATTTCAATTCATCAATTTTTACCACATAGTGCAATTTGTAAATCGTTTGTGTTACATTAATAAAGAAATAATATGGCCTAAAATATAGTATCAATTTATTCAGCACAATTATTTAATTGAAAATAACCTATAATAAAAATACAAAGAAGTTCAGATATTTTTTCTTTTTAATTTTTACTGAATGTGCGTGTTATTCGTATAGTATTTATATAATTAATTATGCACTCTCCACGTCCAGAAATTCAAAAATTTTCGTTTTCCTTTGCTTGTATTATAACGAAGTCGATTTTAGCTCACAACAAATACCACACAATAGTTTGTCACACGTCTTATATGAATCCTTATTGGTCTTAAGTTTAATTTTATTTATAAATGTAAAAACGTTTGAATTTGTTACTTAAATCTGTCTGGAATCGCGTAGAAGATGCGTGGTCAAAAGAAGCACGTAATGACGGATTGCCAACGAAGTGCTGTAGGATATACATCCCGAAAGTTTCATGTGTCGAAATTAGAAATTCGAACAACTCATGTTACAAGCTATGACAATGCAGAGTAGGCCTACAAGTGAAATAAAAATGAAAGGAATAAACCACATATAAATCCAATAAATCTCTGGATATGCGATGAAACACCTCCTTCACTTTTTTGCACAATTATGAAAGCCACTGTGTTCGGAATTAGACAATGTGAAACACGGTGATCTGAATCGTCTCCACCACCACGTAAATGAAAACATTCTCGTGTCACAAGGGAGACAACTTCACAACCTTCGGTTCCACACTGCACGGTGACAGACGCAATCGATTGTGCTACTTGGATTGACGAAAAAGGGCGACAAGAAACGTGAAGCTTTCTTTCGGCGGGTTCCGAAGGCGCTCGAGCCAAGTTTGTTGCTCAAGGTGAAGCGATTAGTGGCTCGTTAGTGTTCGTAAACAAAAGACATCCACAATCATTCAGGGGGAGGAGTTTCGAAAAATGAGGTTCAAAAAGCACGGCAGAACGGAGTGTCTGACGGATAACCTATTTAAAATCATAATCTGAAAGAACGTTCATTAAAACTATTTTTTTAAATTAATGATTTTGAATTAATGAAGAGTGTTTTCCATTTACGTATACCTCCTGCGATTTCAGAAAGAAAATTAGAATTCTCTTCATATTTAATATAATTTAATGTTTCCAAATAGGAAAAGGGAAAATGATGATTAATGTCGTTCGATTTCAAGGGGAATTGTTATTCTGGACTCAGCTGATTATAGAATACACAAGGAAATGAAAGAAAAAAAAAAGACATAGACATAGATGTAAAGAATGATCTTTAGATATATAATAGATATAATAGATAATAAGAAAGATCGTTAATAGAAAGACAGACGGAAAGAAAGATAGAAAGAAAAAAGGAAAAAGGTAAAAGTGTTCTTGTTTCAAGCCCGACCTCTCAAGAGATCCTCCCCGCGGCCCCACCGATATGCAAAACCCGAAGAAGATTCCGGTTCTCCATGGACATCATGTAGAACGGGCCCGCTGGCGGTTCTAGATGATCGGGAAGCGAAGAAAAAGGATAATTTCCCCTTCAAACTCGCACCTTGCTCGTGCAGCTGGGAACAAGTTGTCTTACTAGTTAAGCTAAAGATGTCTGTAAGTTCAGTGTAAAGCAATTATCTCGTTTGTTTTACATTATTCGTATACGCGAAAGAAGGAAAATCAGCAAAGGAACTTGCCACTTCGTCCTCCAAGTATTTCTTTAGTTGTCCCTGGTTCCGACACCATGTACGTTCATGGCTGAGCCCGCAAGAGGTAGCAATGATGACCTTGCATAGCAGCCGCATTGCAAATACAATTACCTATGCACTGCATGTTGTACGGCCGTGTGTATAAACTGCATTGCTTTAAAATATACGAAATACCAGTCCAAGCTTGCAGCGAGTCATCTGAAGGGTCGTGTTTGTTTATCTTGCATTGTATCCGAGACATACGAAACGTCAGGTGTCTGAAGTGTAAATGCAGTTTCCAATCTTTTCCATTTTATTTTGCAGAAGTTAGATTTCGTGCACTAATTAAATAATGCTAACATTAACAAAAAATCTTCCTAACCATACACAAGTATCATTCATGAATATGGCTGCGAATAAAAAAATGTCGAAATAGTCAAATGTATTCTTTTTCAATCCCAATTCAAAAATCAACATCTATGAATGTTGATTCATGCTTTTTGTCGAATACGAACATTCGTTTCAAGTGCATTTTTGCAACATTTAGTTTTCTCCTTTCCGAATTCAAATTATCACTATTCACAACATTGAATGGAAGATAAACACTGAAATGGTAAGTATTTTTGGACTAAACAGGGCAGATTTACAATTTTTGGATGCACCAACACGAGGGGCCAAGTAAAGTACATTTTAAATTTGTTTACAAAAAATGTTTCATGTAAATAATGTTTATTTTTAAATACAAACTTTTTAGTACATTCGAATTTTTATTAGCAAATATCTTTCTGACAAACATATTTTACGGCATTTCTCGAATTATTTTTTTTTTTTTTTTTTTTTCGAGAACACGAGTTTGTCCATGAAAGTTGTCTTTTGTTCTGTGGTGAATCCAGCTCCATGAACAATATTAGAAAATAAAATCGAACTGCTGGTTATCATTTGTATCAGAATAATAATAATAATAATAATAATTTATTATTATTATAATTATTATTAAGTGGACGCACAAAAACATTCCAAATCTTACTGTACCATCGCAAGAAAGCCAGAAGAAAATTAAGAATGATGATTCAAACACGGTCATGGATAACGATGAAAGGAAATCACAGCAAAGATAAAGAAGAAGACATGGAAACCTGAACAAGAAGAAGAGATGACCCGCAGGTGAGGACGGCAACACGAACGAAAAACCAAGACGCGGAGAGAAGAAAGAAGGAAAAGAAGAGGAGCCCCATTCACGGGGCGTTTGCTGGCGCCCGTAGCGACAAAGCCCGTTCGCCGGCCGGCAGGCGCGGCGCGCAGTGACCACGCGGTAGCCGCCGCCGCTGTGACGTAATGGGATGTGATCTCACGGGAGACCGTTCGCCGCCCCGCCCCGCCCCCTCGCAGCCGCTTATCGTTATGTCAGCGGGTCCGCTCCCCGCCCCGCCCCGGCCTCGGCCCCTGGCAGGCGATCTGAGCTAGCGGTAAGCGGCGGCCGGTCGGCCGCTCCCAACGGGCCGCGGAGAGGAAGCAACAGCAACAGCAGCAGCTCCACGCAGCAATTCCTACACCTTAAATATCCACACCGGCACCTTAAATATCCACACTAGCTTTTCAGCTAGGTCGAATTCAGTCGCTGCCTGGAGGAGAATTCTAGCGACCGGCTGCTCTGATCGGTAGTTTTCCGCTGCTCTGATCGGTAGAATGCCGGAGCAGTACCCTACCAAATGGGCCACGGACAGAGCGCGATCTGTCCTTCCTCTTCCTTGTCCTATCCTCTACCCTTACACACACACTTACACTAACATGCACTACACTACCACATATTCCGGGAGACCGGTCGGGAGCTTAGAGCTTGTCCCGGCTGGGGCGGTGCCCTGCTGGTGGGAGAGTCCTGGTTAGGGGGAAAACCCCACTAGCCGACGGTAGGTCGGCGTCGGATCTCGCCATCCAGCGGGGGAAGATCACCGCCATCTCCCGAGGAAAAAGCATGTTAACTTAACGGGACTAATGACTGATGACCTAAGTTGTTGACGCACCCGGAATCACTAACCAACCAACCAACCAACGAAATTAACTATCAATGTTGCGAAATGAGTATCGATATCGATGCGGACCGGCGTCCTACACTTCAACTATCGATGTTTCGATTTCGGTATCCATCAATTCGAACCGGCAAGGAGAGCCGTGAACAATTAGGCGACCTTAGGCATAACAGCAAGTGTGAAGCACCACATTTGAGCTTCTGCGCATGTATAACTCTGCATGCACAGATGCTCAAATATAATATCTTTGACCCCGGTGAATAAGCTAATAAGCCAAGAAATAAATAATTTTACAGGAGAGCAAATAAATAACTGTCGACTGAAGTAAATCAAAGATTAATGATATTTAAGCGAAGACAATATTCAAACGAACCTTTTTGTATGTATGCTTTGTTTGAATATCATAAATCCCTGATTTACAGCATATGTTTATCTTTGTCTTTTTTAACATCTAAAATTAAGTTCTTTTGAGTTATCAGCTTATTCACCGGCATCAAAGATATATGCTAAGGTGCTTCAAGCTGTGCAAATAGCGTCTAGCACTTCGTGCACTTCGATTATCGAAGTTTCGATATCAATATATCGTTTGCGAACGGGGAAACATCCGCGAACAATTTCACGACCCTTCCTACACGTCGTATATCGAAGACTCGTCATACATTGATGCGAGCTGGCGAGCAGCCAGCAGCATCGTGGCGACGGGCATAACAGTATTTTGTACATGTTCAGAATCAATGTTTGTCATCGATACAAACTTCGATATAGATTCTAGCGAACAGTATAGTACCAAAATTTCGAAGACAGTCGGACGTAAGATACTTAGTACGAACACAACCCACACTTTCGTCTCCTTCAGTTGTAGTACATTCGGTTTCTTTGTAGTGCCAGATTCGTATTATCTAAAATCTAAATCATTTTCGCGTTCACCATTGTGGATCTCTAAAATTAATAAAAATTTGTCCATTTTATGCAATAAATGACTGAAATTAAAATTAGCAACGTGGGTAGCAACATTCGAAAACTTTATTTTCCGCTTCCGAGAAATAGTAAAGTGATTTCCATCGGTAAATGAACCTGTGACAAATGCTAAGAAAATGGTAACTGAAACCTCTCAGCTCTATTCCTACCACAAGTAGCAGAAGGAGAGGTCAAGAAAACGTGTGCATAGTGAAGCAAAACAATTAGTTGTTTAATGTTCAGAAGCAAAACAATTAGTAAACGGACCGTCTCAGCATTTGCTCAATAGATCAAGGAAACTGGACAAAATCCAGATTGATATGGGGGTCATTGACCCAGAAGCAAAAGTAAAATACTTTTAGTCACGTTTGACGATAAAAAATCTTCAGAAAACAATGCAGTAATTTAAGTTTATCGTAATGTATCTTTTTTATAATTAACGAGTGATGTCCAATTTTCTTTTTTCTTGTATATGGTCCTTTTTCATAAGATACGATAAAAATAACAATTAATTTGTACAAGGAAAATCTTTTCAGTGTCCGAACAAAATAAATGTTACGACATTCAACCATAGTGAGCGTCTCATTACTTACTCGTACTAATAGAACAGAAAGCTGCGAAACTGCAAAAATTAAAGATATTTTGGTCGCGAATTGGCCACCCTAGGATCACGCGAATGCGCCAGTTGCACCCACTGAGGCCCAGTTATATTCTCCCGGGGGCAAGAGCACGTGACCTTTTTTCCGGGGAGGGGGGTCAGCACTTTTATGCCGAATCCATTTTTACACCCCAAGGTTGTCAGCCCTTGGGGAAAATTAAAGATATTAATATTTTTCTCGGACATAATTTCGTAAGACTGATTGATTTGATTTTTTCGTGTTTCCGAGCGCGTCAACTGCTAAGGTCATTAGTCCTTTAAGTGTAGTGCATGTTTTTGTTTCTCGGGAGGTGGCAATGATCTTCCCCCGCTGGATGGCGATATCCGGCGCCGACCTACCGTCGGTTAGTGGAGTTTCCCCCTAACCAGGACTCTCCCACCAGCGATGCACCGCCCCATCCGGGACAAGCTCTAAGCTCCCGACCGGTCTCCCGGAATATGTGGTAGTGTAGTGCATGTTAGTGTAAGTGTGTGTGTGTGTGTAAGGGTAGAAGATAGGACAAAGAAGAGGAAAGACAGATCGCGCGCGGTCCGTGGCCCGTTTGGTAGGGTACTGCTCCGGTATTTGCCTGGTTTGATCGGAGAAACCACGGAAAACTACCGTTGAGAGCAGCCGGCTGCTAGAATCCTCCTCCAGACAGCGAGTGAATTCGACGTAGCTGAAAAGCTAGTGTCGATCCTGCCACCGTCAGGACTCGAACCTTGGACCTCCCAGTCAGAAGCGCTGCAGTAATTTCGTAAGAGTTTTCCAAGACAAAGACGAAGTGTGAGTAGGATAATTGCAGAAATATTCAAATATTACTTCACCCTGAAATGAGAAAGTTCATGCTCTAAAAGCTCCTAGTTTTATAGACATTTTTTTTGTATCTGGGGCGCCTCTAACATCCTGCCTCGGCCACCTTGCCTTGCCCTCTTAGCCACGTCATGTCACTCCAACTGGGCTTCCGCACCCTTCTCGGCCCAACGCAACGGCGCGGCGGGCGGCTGGAGAACCGGCCGACCCGGTCGCCAAAAAGTGAAAAGCAAGCGGCGATGCACGCGTTGCGGGAACCAGACTGGAACAGCCCCACCGCCACCGCCAGCGCCAGCCAAAGCCTTTCCAAAAACCTCTTCCCCAGCGCCCGCACTCAACCGGTTCCCTGTGATCTATTCCTTGGCCTCGGGGTTTCCGCCGCCATTCGGAGCGCGGGAGATGAACCTTTCCAGTTCTAAAGCGCTGCTTTGGAAAGATGCTGCTGTTAAAGGTCCATTTGGATACAGTTAGAGCCAAAGTACAGAGCGTTGTCCGGGAGTATATCAAAATTATTCGTTAGGAAATATCTGGGTAGGAAAATGAAAATTCCGTCCCTCCTCATTCCGCCACGCCACGCCTCGCCCTTTCCCGCCCTTTCTCGTCTTCTTCATCGCGCAATAATGCGTGTCGCCTCGCCTCTCCCCCCCTCCTCGCCCCACCTCGCTCCTCCCCGCCCTGATCTATTCCTCCCCACTCCGCCCCGCCCCATTCTATCCTTCCTCGCCCGGCCGCCCCTCCCGTTTCTTGCCGCGTCGCCCCGCACTGCGGATTTGGAATTTTAAAAACGGGACATGATGTTGAAAATAATTACATGTTTGAACATTAATCAATGCGCTGGTTATAAAGAAGTACCATGCACGTGTCAATTATAGAAAAGACATGAATGATACCGACAGCGCAGCCAAAATTGTAGTCGAACAAGTAAAAAAATGTTAGTTTACAAGAACGGTAGATTCTTTAGGAATGTATAATGCTAGTCATTTTGTTCAAATATGCATATACTTGCCATTGAGGAATATGCCATTTGCTACTGAGGAAGGACAGATCGCGCGCGGTCCGTGGCCCGTTTTGTAGGGTACTGCTCCGGCATTCACCTGGTGTTGATCGGAGAAACCACGGAAAACTACCGATCAGAGCAGGCGGCCGCTAGAATTCCCCTCCAGACTGCGACTGAATGCGACCTAGCTGAAAAGCTAGTGTCGAAAATCCTGCCGCCGTGGGGAGTGGGAACCTAGGACCTCCCGGTCGGCGCTGCAGTGACATCAGTTGATGCACTGAGCTACCGCTCCCGGTGCGGCGAAGGTCCTACGTGGGCATTACTTGGGCTTCACTTAGGTTATACTTCTTTGGGTATCACGACTGCAAGCATAGTTGAGCTTCACCTACATTGGCATACGTCATACAAAATGTTCTACAACACATCAGAACAGATATCTGTCAGCTCCATAAAAATTAAAGACACTTATTTTGGCCGCTGTGTTCGTGTGGGATTATAGTCACGGTTAATTTTCTGCGCACCTCGTGATTCTTATCTTTCAAAGAACCTGTCAATGCCATTCTGTTGTAGCTTTACACCTCTCTCTCTCTCTCTCTCTCTCTCTCTCTCTCTCTCTCTCTCTCTCACATCCACTAGCATTCCGATTCCTTTGTTTCTCTTGAGATCATGTCATCGATATTCTAGAACCGACTAAATGCTTTGCCTTCCATCCCGTATATTAACGCGGTTAAAACGAATGGGGTTTTTGGAGCCTCAAGGACGTAAGTGACTAACAAGTATTGCCAATCTTTTTGTCCTTTATGGATTAAAAACATATGAAAAGTAGTGAGATTGGTTTTATTTATTCCGTAAGTTGTACAGTCGGTGAAGACGTTCGCAGATTTTTAAGTAAAAAGAGTATTCCACTCCAACATAATAAACAAATTCATCGTAAATATACCTTGATAAAGTGCTGTTAACTTCAGTGCAGTGTCCATTCTTTATCATTATGAAATGAAAAATCTTCAAGCACTGCGTTGTATGTAATTGTAACGGCAAGAAAATATTAGTGTGTCTCAATAAAATATACGGACCATGAAAATTCACCTCGTCAAAATGATACCCCTTTGGCTTGATCTAACATAACTCACCGAGTAAATCAAATAGTTCTTTTAAAACCATTGTTCATTTGACAGAGTTAAAGGGTACGGTTGAATAAAAATCACACGTCTATTGTATGTTTTCCCAGGTATTTTGACCCTATGCTTGCAATTCATTGGCATTGTCTAATTAAAGTAACGATTTATGAAAGCATCTACGAAAATATGTGCCAATTAATAGAAAGTTTATTTTGTATCATGGGCATTTTATAATGAAAGGCTGCCGCAATTCTTTGTTTTATTGACGGAAGAAACACCACGATGAACCTCAACACCATAACTATTTGTAATCGAACAGTCGTGGTTTCGACTTGGTTTCGGTTTTCATAATCAACCTCTCGATCCAGTATTACGACTCACAACCCAACCCTTACTGCATCCAGAAGTCGTCTCCTTCTCGAATAATCATCAATGTCATCATCTGTGTTTGGGAAAAAAAATTGTCTGTGACTTAGGACGATGGGGGTCACCGTGTTACGTGCCCCAAAGTAGGCCACCCCTCCAAAAATTCAACAAGGAAAAAAGGAAACGTTTTTGTGGAAGCGTTTCTCCTTTTACGCCTACCTCTCCCGATATAGAAGGCTTCCGGGATAGAGAGGAAACAATCTATCACCTTGGCAGAGAAATAGGAAAAGGCTAGCGAACGCTGTCGGGTCGCGTGAGGAGAGACTGAACGCTATCGATTGATTGTTAGTGATTCCGGACGCGTCAACTACTATGGTCATTAGTCGTGTAAGTGTACTGCGTTGTTTTGCTCGGGAGGTGGCGGTGGTCTTCCCCCGCTGAATGACCAGATCCGGCACCGACCTGCCGTCGGCTAGCAGAGTTTCCCTTCAACCAGGACTCTCCCACCAGCGGGGCACCTTCCCAGCCGGGACAAGCTCTAAGTTTCCGACCGGTCTCCCGGCATGTGTGGTAGTGTAGTGCATGTTAGTGTTGGTGTGTATGTTTAAGGGGTGAGGATAGGACAAAGAAGAGGAAGGAAAGATTGCGCGCGGTCCGTGGCCCGTTTGGTAGGGTACTGCTACGACATTCGCCTGGTGTCGATCGGCCGCTAGAATTCTCCTCCAGTCAGCAACTGAACTCGATCTATCTGAAAAGCTAGTGTCGATAATCCTACGACTTTTAGGAGTGGACCTCCCGGTCAGAGGCGCTGCAGTGACATCAGCTGATGCCCTGAGCCACCGCTCCCGGTGTGAGCGCTATCGCTTTAAGAGTCTGGGAGCAGCTCTGCCTCTCGAGGCGCCGTGGAGTCGCCAGCGGCGGCGGTGGAGGCGGTGGCTCAGCGGGAGCCGGTTTCCCCTTTCCCTCCCCTCCCCTCACCTCTCCTCTCCTTCCTCCGGCACCTCCTGCCCTCACGTCTTCCGCTTCCCCGCCCCCGCCCCACCCCCGCCTCGAAGCGAGCGCCGCGCTGCGCCGAGCCGCTCCAGAGTGCCCTTGCGGAGTCAGCCAGCTCTCGCTACGCGTCGCCCGCCCGCCGCGTACACCGCCAGGCTCCCCGCCACGGCGCCCGCCTCGCCCTTTCGGTCACTGGTAGCGGTAGCTCAGTGCATCAACTGATGTCACTGCAGCGCCTCTGACCGGGAGGTCCTAGGTTACACTCCCCACGGCGGCACGATTTTCGACACTAGCTTTTCAGCTAGGTCATATTCAGTCGCTGTCTGGACGAGAATTCTGGCGGCCCGCTGGTCTGATCAGTAGTTTTCCGTGGTTTCTCCGATCAACACCAGGCGAATGCCGGAGCAGTACCCTACCAAACAGGTCATGGACCGCGCGCGATCTGTCCGTCCCTTTCCTTGTTCTATCCTCTCCCCTTACACACACACACTTCCACTAACATGCACCACACTACCACATATCCCCGGAGACCGGTCGGAAGCTTAGAGCTTGTCCCGGCTGGGGCGGTGCCCCGCTGGTGGGAGAGTCCTGGTTAGGGGGAAACCCCACTAGCCGACGGTAGGTCGGCGCCGGATCTCGCCATCCAGCGGGGGAAAATCACCGCCATCTCCCGAGAAAAAAACATGCATTACACTAACGGAACTAATGACCGAAGCCGTTGACGCGCCCAGAAACACGAAAAAATCAATCAATCAATTCTTTCGGTCGCACATCTTATAGCCCTTGCGCCTACCTGCAGCATCGCCTTTTCGCTTGCCTGCCTTATCGCCGACCTGATACATCGCTCGTCTGTTCATTCGTCCCTTGCATAGCATTGCCTCTTCGACGGTTTGTCACATCGCTCTTTGTCCTGCCTGCCACTACGCCCGCCTGTCCGTTTCCCATTCGCTTACCTGCCACATCGCTCTCCTTTACGTTCGTCCCCTGATTTGCCCATTCGTCCGCCTACAACATCACCCTTTCTCCTGCCTACATCACCCTTTTGCCCGCCTACAACATCACAGTCTCGCCAGCCTAGAACATCACCCTTTCGCCCGCCTACAACATCACCCTTTCGCCCGCCTACAACATCACCTTTTCGCCCGCCTACAACGTCATCCTTTCGCCCGCCTACAACATCACCCTTTCGCCTGCTATGTATCCTTTTGCTTACCAGCCAAATTGCCCTTCGGCCTACCTGCCACATCTGCCGCCTGCCTCCATATCGCCCGTCTCCCCTTGAACGCATTCGCCGTGGAGTGGTCAATCCGCTCGAAGCGCTCACGTGCCGTCGGTAGTATGGTTCAAATCCCCGACGATCCATGATGCCTTGTGAAGGACAAAGCGCTTTCGCGCCGGGTTTTCGTTTCCCCCCCCCCCGCCTCTCACGTCCCCCCCCCCGCCTCTCACGTCCCCCTGCATTATCTAAGGCTTGGCCGAAAAAGGCCTACTTCTCTGAGTCATAAAATAAAAGAGACAAAGATTTTCACATTTTACAGTTCTGCACCGCACAAGCGTATTCCCTCCTGCCCCTACTCATTCACTCGCATCACAATCTTCAACGATTTGAACTCGTTATGGCTTCGTTTCTTGTATTACTTTATCCTCCTTAGAGACGTTGCTGGACTTCGTCCAATACACACCATTGTGTGTCTTCATTAAACAACAGACATGAACATTCCTAACAAGTTAATCAAGTTAATTGTATATAAAATAAGAAAAAATAGAAATAACATATATTTGAATTGTAATTATAAAATTATAAAAACATTACTGAGAATATATTAACTTTTTATAACATTTTTTTCTATACTTAAAATTGTGTATCAATACTATTTGATTTCGTTGTATCAATACCTCTAGTTTCGTTAAAATCAATACATCGATATTCCCGTTATTGGAACAGTGTCCGAATATCAGTGCTCCTAATTAGGTGCCTTTCTAATTCTTTTCAAACCACTGGATAAGAAATGCGATGTGCGGTACGGATAATTTCTTTATAACCTCATCATACGTTCGTTATAATAGTATTCTGTATGCTTGAATCACCGCCTCACTCCACTAAATAGAATATGACATAATTTCTTATTTGGTCCTCAATGTTATTGCTAATACAGATTCTTGTGTCCACGATTCTGATCTTTCAGCTTTGCGTCCAATGCCACCGTTCACCCGCCTTCAAATCTGTTCTCTTACGCTCACTTGCGTCTGGAGTTCTTTGTCTCCTCGTGGTCATAACTTCGATATTCAGAAAGCAGACAATCCATCGTATGTTCATTTCCCTTAAAATCACTTTAAATCGATTTTAAAAGGAGAAGGGTTCTAATTGTCCCAAGGATCAATGTGCCTCACTACATGAGAGTTCACACACACACACACACACACACACACACACACACACACACTACATACGCACGTACATACACATACATACACATATGAATAAATACATACACACATACATACACACGTATATACACACGTACATTCACACGTACTTACACACGTACATTCACACGTACATACACGTACATACACACGTACATACACACGTACATACACGCGTACACACGTACACACATTCATACACATGCATACACACATATATACATACATATATACACACGCATTCATTCCTTGCCAACCCAATAACCTATTGGTCCTGCCCCCCATTCAATCCTACCCTTCCTCCACACTCAGCCCATTCCGTTCCATCCTATCGTGCCACCCTGTTCCATCACATTTAAGTTTTATCATTTTTCATTGTCACGAAAAGAGGAAGTTTTCGATATTGATATAGCGGACGCAGTCAGCTCTGCGTCGCTCCATCTCCTTCCACTCGCCCTTCTCCTCCTCCTTGCCTCTCTTTTCACCGCACGTCCATTCCATCCATCTTATTCCTCCACTTCATTCCACTGCTCCATCCCATCCCCCAACCAGTCCCCGCCCTCCTCCTCCACCTCCTCCTCTCCCCCTTCCCCTCACCCTCCAAGCTAGCGGATTTTCGACACTAGCTACATCAAAGTCAACCTCTTATCTGGAGAAGTCCAGAGGTCTGCTGATGTGATCGGTAGTTCAACGTGGTTTCTCCGGTCAATTCCACGCGAATGCCGGAGCAGAATTCTAACAAACGAACCACGCGCGATTTTTCCTCTCTCTCTCTCTCTCTCTCTCTCTCCTTTTCCCACCCCTTACACATCCACACACACACACACCTACATGCACTACACCATTACACACTACCACATGCTGGTGCCGTGATGTGCTGGAGGAGATTCCTGGAGGGGAGATCCTCACAAGCAGACGTGTAGGTCAACGTCACATCTCATCATCCACTGGGGGGAAAACACCCTCTCCATGCGATAAATCACGCAATACGCTTACGGGAAACCGGTAGCGGTAGCTCACTGCATCAACTGATGTCACTGCAGCGCCTCTGACCGGGAGGTCCTAGGTTCCCACTCCCCACGGCGGCAGGATTTTCGACACTAGCTTTTCAGCTAGGTCGAATTCAGTCGCTGTCTGGAGGAGAATCCTAGCGGCCGGCTGCTCTGATCGGTAGTTTTCCGTGGTTTCTCCGTTCAACGCCAGGCGAATGCAGAAGCAGAACCCTAACTAACGGACCGCGGGCGATCTTTCCTTCCTCTTCTGTGTCCTATCATCTCCCCTGGCGCACACAGACTACACTACCACATATTGCGGGAGACCGGTCGGGAGCTTAGAGCTTGTCCTGGCTGGGGCGGTGTCCCGCAGATGGGAGAGTCCTAGTTAGAGGGAAACCCCACTAGCCGACGGTAGGTCGGCGTCGGATCTCGCCACCCAGCGGGGGAAGATCATCGCCATCTCCCGAGAAAACATGCACTAAACTAACGGGATTAACTATCGAAGCAGTTGACGCGCCCGGAAACACGAAAAAATCAATAAATTAATCAATTAAACTTACGGGAAAAGCGACTATGACATTAGTGACCCCCCCGATGACCCGCCCCGCCACAACCGGCCCCCCCCCCCCCCCCTTCCCCTTTCCCCCCCCCCCCCCTCCATCGACCCGCCCCGCCGGCCGGCCCCCCCCCTCCGCTGCCACACCCACCAGGGGGCACTTGTTCTCTCGCCACTTCCTTCCCGTTTGGCGCGGCCGACCGACTGTGCGACTCCACGCACAGTGGGCAGCAAGTCAGGAACATGAAGTTCACATGAAAGCAATCAGCAAATAATCATCAGCAAATCACAAACATGAACAATGTATTGAAGTCGATGTTTTTTTAACATGTTTTTTTAACATCGAGATTTGTGCTCGATGTTTTTACGTTTTCGATGTTTTAGTTCGTGGATGTTTCAGTAAGGCAAATGTCAACAGAAAAATTTCCTTAATCACAATGTTGTAATAGATAAAATACGAAACAATAACTTGTACTATTACCATTGTTTGTGTTCGAACCACACGAACGATGTTTGCATTACCTTCATTGAGCAGACTATCCGTCTCCAGGGATGATCCGATACCTTGCTATTTCCTTCGTTTTTGTCGTATTTTACGCATGCGGAAGCGTTTTACAAACTTTGATTTTAGGTACATTTTAATTACAAATGAATGTATACGGACACTTTGAAATTAAATTTTGTTGCGAGTGAATTTGATGTTAGAGGTTACTAAATCAGCTTTAAAACATTGATGTTAAAAAAACATCGGTAGGTTTTGGTCGATAAACATCGATGTTTTGTTGTCGATGTCGCATCACTAATAGGAAATCGTCCGACTTCATTCCGCGAACAGTTTTCCGTTACCCCCCCTCTTCTCAGTTAATCTTCTTTCACTTTTTCTTACCTGAGAAGGCATAGCCCAACTGCATTCCGTTTCGTTCAGCTGGTGTTTCGAAAGGTGAAAACATTTTAGTTAAGTTGGCGTTCATAAGAAGAGCAAATAGATGTTCTCACATCAGTGCAGAGAAAGCCTCGAACACAAATGAAAATGACAGAATCTTCGGAATTTTGTATGTTATGTTAGCAATGCAAGAAAATGGTCATTTCAAGTTTTGTTTCCACAAACGTTTAAGCGGTAGTTTTCAACGTTGGCAGTGCTCTAAAACGACATGCAAATATTTTTTGAAAACGGGTAGAAGTGGATAAATTCCAATCAATTCTAATCGAACAATGTAATACTGAGCAGTGAACGGGGATTATGGAAATCGACCCTCATGCTTAGGAGCAAAACGATACTGGATGCAGTTGGGCTATGCCTCTTTGGGCTTTTAGTGAAAGTTGACTGCGAGCTGCAGTCGGTATACGCCCGAAGAACGATGGATTGCGTCCTCCAGCGAGGAGATGATCTTTGGCCCATAGTACCAAGGTTCGCGGCCCGTAGATTGAGTGTGTTTCGTTTCTAAATACATATTCTTCGAATTATTGAAACTTTTAAGGTGATTCAATGGAAAAACTAAGAGTATAAGAACGTACACTATGCAGAGTTTCCCATTTATTGATTTATGAAAATATTATGAAATTCCATTGTTAATGCATTTTTGTTCAATCGTAAAAAATAAAATATCGTGCTCTTTTATACTGTGGAACAAAGAATAATGTACAATATGAAATGGCGGAGCATTTAGAGAACATTCACAAGTTTTGGAAATCAATAAATTAAAAAAACGTCAATGCATCGAAGTGCTAAATGATGAAAAACGGATGGCGGTAGCGAAAGTGTTTTTTCATGTTATTGCTTTCGTATATTGCTACTACCAATGGCCTGCGCAGTTGAAAACTTCGTTTCCGAGGGTGAGGGAGTACATTTCGGGGCCACCTTTTCTATTATTTTTTTTTAAATTTACACATGACACAATTTCTTAGAAAATAAAAGAAAACATACCACAAGGGGAATGAAAATATAACTTTAATGATACAATAAATGAATGTCATTATTCATATAATTTTTAATCAGAAGCAGGGTAGCCAGGTGGTTTGGAGATCCTCATCCCGAATAAATATGTACAAATTCTCTAAATTATCAGCTTATAAAATGAAAAAGTAAAGGTATTGAAAATATTTACGAAAATAATGTTTTTAGAACGTAGGGCTGAAAGGCCCCTTTACAAATTTCAGGGAATGGGGGGCACGGTCCCCCCTTTGCCTCTCCCCCTTTTCCGCACGCCTATGGCTTAATCCACTTTCCTACGAAGGTATCGTTTTTAAGCGATAATAGATTAATGTAATATTCGAATTTAGTTACCCAATTGAAACACGCAAAACCACAAGTTTAGTACAAAACGTGTTGTTTACGTGGTTTAAATTGAATATACCATTTTTACCGGGAACTTGAGACTGAATATTCTCATCCATAAATTTATTTATTTATTTATTTTACGTCAAAACACAGTTGAAAATGCGTATGACGTGCTATGGGGAGAAGTGAATTCTGTGCACATTTTCAAAATTCTGTCACCCCTACAATGAGTCATATACTACATAAATTTTGAAAATTAAAAAAAAAAAAGAAAAAAAGCTCTCATGTAATAAAATCTATTTTCAAGGATAAATAAGCAATAAATTTTGGACTCTTATCCATGATGTCCTTCGTCAAGGAATAATACTTCCTGCCGCAACAACATGGAAACGATAATTTGAATAACTACTTTTCCCAATGAATTCTAGAAGACGTGCACAGATAATGAAGTTTACATTTATTAAATCCGAAAAACCGGCGAATATTGCTTGAAATGCCATGAGAGTAATACGCTGTTACTTATTGCCGCGTTTGCCTCCTCGCGAGCCACTGTGCCGGGAGCTAGGAGGCACGTTATTTTTAATGGGCTGACGGCCGAGGAGAACCGGTGCCGTGGGCTCGCCTTGTGCGACCGCAGACGCAAGCCCCGCTGCACGGAGGAAGCTGTGCAAGCAGTCGCTCATTCACCCCCTCCCTCGCTCACTTGGCTCGTTCTCTCACTCGCTGCTCGCTCTCTCACTAGTGCGCTCTCTCACTAGTGCGCTCTCTCACTAGTACGCTCTCTCACTAGTACGCTCTCTCACGAGTACGCTCTCTCACGAGTACGCTCTCTCACGAGTACGCTCTCTCACGAGTACGCTCTCTCACGAGTCGCTCTCTCACTGCTCTCTCACTATCGCCCCCCCCCCTTCATTCAATCGTTAATCGTTCACTTGCTTACTCACTGGCTCTCTCACTCACTCGCATGGAGGCACAGTCCCTTACGCTTACATATTCACTGACTGGAACTTTTTCTTTGCATTTTTATATTTTCTCAATAACCATTTCTTCCGCATTTTCTTCCTCCCTCCTTACCTGTTTCGCGTCTTTCCTTGCTATCCCCCCCCCTCTCTCCCTTTCTTTCTTTTTTTCTTATCTGCGTAGCTCTTTATCTGTGTCGCTCTTTCTTTGTCACTGTGTCTCCGTCGCCCTCTTTTTCCCTCTCTCATTCTCTTTTTTATGTTTTAAAATCTTTTGTATAATCTTTGCCTCTTGATATTCCATGTATAATTTATGACTTATTGATATATTAGTATAAGTAAGAAATTATTACTTCGGTCGGCTATCACTCTGTCATTGAGGAAGAACTACCACCAGGACGTAAGTCAACTACCGGGCCATACACTCGTTAGAGGGTACATCGCTATTAGGGGACGTACGTGCAATTTCATAACTGTTCTTTTGCTAATCACTAGGTAGATGATAAGCCAAACTTCTGTCCGCGGATTTCTGACATCACAGAAAGTCTTTAACACTCAACTTGTTTTCATTTTATCTTTTTAATTAAATTTTGTTTTACATGCATTCATTTATGAAAATGATCAGGAGGAAGAGCATAGGCTAAAGCACGTTTTAACACATTTTTTTTCAGTATAAGTAGGAAATTATTACTTCGGTCGGTTATCAGTCTGTCATTGGGGAAGAACTACCACCAGGACGTAACTCGTTAGAAGGTACATCGCTCTTAGGGGACGTACGTGCAATTTCATAACTGTTCTTTTGCTAATCACTAGGTAGATATGTTTTCCGAGAGTTACTGTAAAACGGGCGTAGATAATGTTTAGCCCTCTCACTTCTCCCCAACTCGCAGACATTGCAGTTGTTAACCTCTTCTCCATGAGCCCAAAGGAAAAGTGAGATTAAAAAGAACTTTTAATAGAGAGTATCGACTGCAGTCTCTCAACCCCATCACCTCATGAAGCTTGTCCTCCTCAAATTTCTTAAACCGGGAGAGGATGTTTTACTTGATACGTCAGCTTGCAAGATACACAGCATCCTGCCCAACGGTAGAAAGTACTGGCAAAGCGCCAAACTTCTGTCCGCGGATTTCTGACATCACAGCAAGTCTTTAACACTCAACTTTTTTTCATTTTATCTTTTTAATTAAATTTTGTTTTACATGCATTCATTTATGAAAATTATCAGGAGGAAGAGTATAGGCTAAAACACGTTCCAACACATTTTTTTTCAGTAGCACCAAATATAAACTATTGTGATGTCCAATCAAAGATGGAAGGAATGAACTTTCATTCTCCTATTTTAGTATAAATTTCATATTGGCATTGATTTGCTTCCAAAATAATGTATTAGTGTCTTTAGAAAAAATTAACTATAAGTAACACATGTATGTGATCAACAGTGTTTTATTTCTGTTTTCACAAATTCCCTTTTCTTCTTCTTCTTCTTCTTCTTCTTCCTTAGCGACTAGGACACCCCTTTGAACTTTTTGGTTATCTCCACAGCAGTTTTTCTATTCATCCGATCTTATAATTAGATTGCCCAGTTCCTAATTTTCAAACTCACGAGGTTATTCACGCCATCGTCCTTCCAACTTTCTGTCTTCCATTCTTTTGGGTTGAGAATGGCAAACAGTTACACATTTTCTTTACTGCTCTGATATCACCCATTCGACAAAGATGTCTCAGTCAACTTAGTCTCAGAGTTTTAATGTGATGTACTATAGTCTTAATGTTAATTAAATTGTTAATTTAGAAGTTTGACAAATTCCTTAATACATACATTTGAAGCTGTTGATAATTTACTAGTAAGAAAGTTTCCAATTTATCCACCCCTAAAAAAACCTAACCCCCTTTGATAACATTTGTTTTTATAACTGTTCTATGTTCTACATTTCTTATTCCTTGGAGACAAGTGCACGTGCACACGGAAACGACCTTGGCACACATCCTTTGTTTTGCACGGAGCTCTTCGTTAATCCAGAGATTAATATGTTGTGCAGTAGTACTTTAAGAAGACAATCCTCTTTGTCTCGCGCTTGTCTGTGACGGATAAGACGAAAATATCTCATATAGGATTACGCCTACTCAAAATGTCATATTTACAACAAAATCCTGCTTTGATTGAAGGCTTATTTTTCTAAACTTAGATATTTACCTTGTGTTTGAAAACAGACACGGAGATCACAGTTCAGGAACTCTGTATTCAATGAAGACGTACTAAACTACCAGGTGTTTATTTTATCTTTCGCCGAAGATGCACGCTGCTTGCCTCAGCGATTGAGCCTTCGGTTGCCTGGGGATTTGTCAACAAAGGCCTCGTTCATCCGACGCGTTAGTCGTTAGGCGCGATTGGCCGATACACCAGTGTCTCGAGAGCCTTCAACTGAGCGTCATGAAATTTTCTTTGAAGCAGAGAATATTTCTTTACACCTTTGACTTAAGTCTGCCAGTAAGCGCAGCAAGAGGTTTTATTAACAAATTACCGGGCGTGAAAATTCCATATCGGTTGGCAATTTTGAAATTTCAATTGACGAACAAAAGTGTCGAAAGCTGCATGTCCTCACAGAAGAGAAAGTGAACGAAATCTCTGCCAGATTACGATAATCTAAAAAAATATGTTTGAGGCGTCTATGGTTACTTTCAACAGTATTCGGCAACTGATCACGCTGCTGTTTGATCCATGAAGTTTTTAAATACTGTTTACAGTGACGATCGTGAGTTATGATCTCCTACATCACCAAATCTGACCCCTTGTGACTTTTTTCTTTGGGAATACTTGAAAGATGAGGTGGCTGCAAAAAAAAAACCGCATTCGGAGGAACAACTCCGACGCGCTCTTGAAGAGAAAATCGCAGCAATTCCTCGAGACTTACTTCAAAGGGTAAATCGGTATATGTTCTGGGGGTTCCAAGAATGCATTCGAGCCGAACGACAAAGCTTTCTACGACAACTAAGATAAGAGCAGCAATAGTTACAATGTGTGAGCACGGGTGTTAAGTCAACGGTTCGCTGGGCGAATGAGCCCTCGATTGCTCGGGCGAAGCGGCCCGAATCTTCGGCAAACGATAAAACGGACACTCTGTACTTAAGCTATTTCACAAATCCCGAAAGATGGCGCGCAAGTTTATAAATAACTAATTTGAATAAATTACATTCAAATAAATTATGTACATAGAATTATGTTCAAATCTAACCACTCGGAAGAGCCTACATCTCATCTAATAACCAAATTGAAACCGTTGCGAACCATGGAGGAAAAGGAAAGACCTCATGCCCCATTCGGAATTTGAACTCTGGTCGTCCAACCGGTTGCCAATTGCCTTACCAATTCAATCACATACTGTTCCGTTAGAATATTATATATTCCACATTTTTAGATGAATGTGTGACGGTGCACGCTATGTAATCGTAAAAATTTGTTCTCCTCGTTATTTTTCAGATCTAAAAGAAAATACGGTATACAAGCACATTGAGGATTCACGCAGTAACACATGGTTAACTGATATAGTGTTTTCGGTTGTCATATTTCTTGAGTCATTTTTCTCGTCGATCTCGACGATTATTTCGCCGATTATGTGTACAGAATATCTCAGAATAAATGTTACAAGCTTCTAAAAGGATAAAAAAAAAAAGATTTCATTTTGCCTACGAACACAGTAGTTAATTTCATATTACGGAGTTTCATATGTGACATTGTCCCGTGATTACTATGCTACTCTTTATGCACAGATCTTCGGCAGGTTCATAATATATCCTTGTTCATGAAATGTCCGTTCGGGGGTGAAAACATGACTCTCCAAATCCAGCTCATGATGGATTACTTACTAATGAAGGGCAAATGTCACATTGTCACTCTGCAACACGGAATTTCCAACTGCATTTATTGGCAAACATTGGTCATTTTCGACTTCACTGCATGACCTAGAAGTTCGTAGCATTCATTCTAAGATATTTCTATATTTTATTGAGGGAGAACATGAGGTGATTCAAAATGAGTGCTCGAATGAATGCTTGGAGTAGTAATTTCTTTTCATTACGTTCTATCCACTCTAATCACTAGGGAGGAACCCTAAAGTACCCCCATATTGCTACGATTGTCGACACAATTGCTCAGTCCGCTTAAAGCCGCATAATTGATCGATGTTTTAATTCTGGCATATTTCTCGAGTTAAAGTAGAAACAATTCGTAAAAGATAACGAAAATGGATTTGAGAGAATCCGAATCGAGGATGGCAGGCAGGTAATGCATGAAAGTGGGTGAGACAAGAATGAATGCGAATGACAGGCAAGGGAAGAGCAAAGACCACGAAAATGATCACTTTGAGTCGACCACGCATTCTCTTTTTGTTCTGTAAGACGTTACATGCACACCTGCGCGATTATATTCCATTGCGAGTTGACAACAAGTTGAGTAGGTAGGACGTCTTGGCTGGAGAGAGAATTTGCGGGCCCCACTAAGCACCTGGATCGTCCCCGCGTTCTGCCGAGATTCGAACTCTCGATATTCGAACTCTCTATATTCGAACTGTCGAGATTCGAACTGTCGAGATTCGAACTGTCGAGATTCGAACTGTCGAGATTCGAACTGTCGAGATTCGAACTGTCGAGATTCGAACTGTCGAGATTCGAACTGTCGAGATTCGAACTGTCGAGATTCGAACTGTCGAGATTCGAACTGTCGAGATTCGAACTGTCGAGATTCGAACTGTCGAGATTCGAACTGTCGAGATTCGAACTGTCGAGATTCGAACTGTCGAGATTCGAACTGTCGAGATTCGAACTGTCGAGATTCGAACTGTCGAGATTCGAACTGTCGAGATTCGAACTGTCGAGATTCGAACTGTCGAGATTCGAACTGTCGAGATTCGAACTGTCGAGATTCGAACTGTCGAGATTCGAACTGTCGAGATTCGAACTGTCGAGATTCGAACTGTCGAGATTCGAACTGTCGAGATTCGAACTGTCGAGATTCGAACTGTCGAGATTCGAACTGTCGAGATTCGAACTGTCGAGATTCGAACCCTGTCGAGATTCGAACTGTCGAGATTCGAACTGTCGAGATTCGAACTGTCGAGATTCGAACTGTCGAGATTCGAACTGTCGAGATTCGAACTGTCGAGATTCGTACTGTCGAGATTCGCTGCTCCATCGTTTTCGTGGCTTCCTCCGATCAATTTCGCGGAGATGCCGGTGCAGTAGCCCCGAGAACGGGTCACGGGCCACACGCGGATCCTCCTTTCCTCAATCGTAGGGACGAGCGATGACTCGTGTCACATCCACAAGTCGCCCATCTGCCATTCGTCTTTTTTCTTTTCTTAATAGTTTTTATTATCCTTGTTCGACAATTATTAGGTCTTTCAAGGGCTTTTATGTTACATAGTATATACAATCATTTTTAACTACATTTCATCATACATGTACAATGTTTGAAGACAGTAATATTGGAAACTAACAATTAAGGATACCCAGGAAGGGTCTTTCAGGAAAATACATACAATATTGGGATTAAAAACATAAATATGAAGGTAGAAAGAAATGAACAAACCGACGTAGGTAGAAATCATGTTTCGTGGCCAGTTAACGACCCCAAAGAAAAAAAATAAAAGAAAGAAGCAAAAAGGAAAAAAGAATAAATAAAGGTAAATGGAGAAGGCAAAAAGTAGCGGAAGAAAGAAAAAAGTAAACGAAGGAAGGAAGGCAGAAATAAAGAAAAAGAAGGAAAGAAAAAGGTGAATAAAAAGTAAAAAAGGAAGGGATTAAGAAATAAACCAAAAAGCAAAAGAAATTAAGAAAGAAACCAAAAAAGCAAGATTAAGAAAGAAACCAAAAAGCAAGATTAAGAAAGAAACCAAAAAGCAAGATTAAGAAACAAACCAAAAAAGCAAGATTAAGAAACAAACCAAAAGCAAGATTAAGAAACAAACCAAAAAAAATTAAGAAACAAACCAAAAAGCAAGATTAAGAAACAAACCAAAAAAGCAAGATTAAGAAACAAACCAAAAAAGCAAGATTAAGAAACAAACCAAAAAAGCAAGATTAAGAAACAAACCAAAAAAGCAAGATTAAGAAACAAACCAAAAAAGCAAGATAAGAAACAAAAAAAAAAAAGCAAGATGAAGAAACCAACCAAAAAAGCAAGATGAAGAAACCAACCAAAAAGCAAGATGAAGAAATCGTAAGAAATGAGACGTGCGGCTGGGCTGGCGGAGGGCGTTGCCTGCCGTCGTTAAGGCCGCTGCATGATGCGCGGGGGCGCCGCCTCTGACCCCTGGGCCTGGCGGCGCGGCGCTGGCGGGGCTCAACGGGGCTTAGGCCTCGCCTCGGCTCCTCTGCTGCCTGCTCGGCGCTCGCTCGCTAACGGGAAGGCACTCGCGGCGCCGCAGCCACGGGCGACGACACGCTGCCTGCCAGCGTCACCCACGCCAATGGCTCAGCTACACCACTGACCGGCAGGGCCTTGGTGCGAGATCCGACGACAACGGATTTACGACACTCGGTACATACGTCGATTCCTGCGCTGGAAGAGCATTCAAGGGTTCGGCTGCTCTCATAGGTAGTTTTCCGTATTTTCTATGATCAGTCCAAGATGGTAGGATTTTACACACTAACTAGATAGGCATTGTAGATGGTTTTTGCAGATCGAATTCAGTCTCTGTCTGGAGGAGAATTCTAGCGGCCGGCTGCACTGATCGGCAGTTTTCCGTGGTTTCTCCGATCAACACCAGGCTCTTACTTGTCCTATCCGCTCCCCTTACACACACACTTACACTAACATGCACTACACTGCCACATATTCCGGGAGACCGGTCGGGAGCTTAGAGCTTGTTCCGGCTGGAGCGGTGCCCCGCTGGTGGGAGAGTCCTGGTTAGGGAGAAACCCCACTAGCCGACGGTAGGTCGGCGCCGGATCTCGCCATCGAGCGGGGGAAGATCACCGCCATCTCCCGAGAAAAAATGCACTACACTTACGGGACTAATGACCAAAGCAGTTGACGCGCCCGGAAACACGAAAAAATCAATCAATCAAACACTAACTTATCAACCAATCAATCAATCAGTGAGCTGATGTTGAATGATGATAGGGAACTGTACAGGGTTATACATGTGATATAGCGAGGACCATCATGGTGTGAGAATGTTACTGAAAAAGTTGTTGGGAGCTGATGAGGGTAAATTGTGTTGAGACATGACAGTCTAATGGATAATAGAAAAGATTGTCAGGAACGTGAAAAGTTAAGGGTGTTTTCGGTGTGATGGGGGTGAGAAGGGTAATAATAGTGGTGGTGTGAGAAGTGGGTAAAAGCAAAAATAATTTAAACGGTGTAGGTGGTACCAAATGGTAGAACCGCGATGCTGGTAACCAATATGTTGGAGCCAAAATTGCTTGCAGAACAGTGATGTGGAAGATGAAGTGGGAGATGATCCTGAGCAGTTGCGGAATCGGGACATGCGTTCCGGCAGGAAAGCTGTGGTACGAGCAAGTAGAGTAGACTGAAGATGAACACGGAAGTCAGCGAGAAAGGCGGAGATGATGGGAACGATTAAATGCATTATAACCTCACGGTCGAGGCTCTAGGAAAACTATCGGAGTAATTATCGGCGTGGCGAAAGTGCTGTTCTGAAGAGCAAGCTGAAAAGACGTCTGAAAGAACTAAGACTTTTATGAACAGGTCAAAGGTGGAGGGGGAGGGGGCCTGGTCAACAATGAAGAGTGCACTTGAAGGAGGCGGTTAGACGAAACACTTTCAGTTCTTACCGTGCGTATATGTGATGCCGGGCAATACTGGATGATGTGCATGTGAGGCGACGGTATCTGAAACACGTGGGACTATAGCTAGTGAGTTGGTGAACGAAACAGGAAAGTGTTGGTGACGACATCGCAGCCTAGAACTTGGCGAAATAGACGGGCTGAAATAGCTGTCAATGTGCAGAAGATGAAGTTTTATTCTATTGAACACAACGAAAATGTGCAATTTATTTCACAACGGGGAAATGATCAGTAAATAAAATAAGTTACTTTCAATGGAACAATATCTTGCTTACCAAAGGAACAATAACTTGCAGAATATCATTGACGATGGGTATATCCTTCCAACGGCGTTGTATTAACAGCTGTAGCGAAAAATATATTCGAGCAACAATTAAACGAAATACATGATTAAAAAATTTAAAAATATGTAAAGTATGAAATTGGTAAGAGGGTTGTTCATAGTAAATTTTATTAAGGCAGGAATTTTTTTACTAGGAGAATTAGAACTAGATCGTTGAGTACATTTTCAGGTGTTGGGAATATATCAAGCTCCTTTCGAGGATTTTGTTGGAATGATCCTTCAATGTTTGATTGTAATAAAGCATTTGAAATCAACCAGGGTTAATATCAAACGATTCTGGAAAGCTTTAATTGAAATCATCCCACCTCACAAAACATCTCGTATTTTTAAATCATAGAACCAACAATTAGTAACCAGAAACTTTGCAGCAGAGGCCAAAAAACTTCAAACATTCTGAGAAATACAAAGTGAAAATTTTTTCTACTAATTATCCAATTCTTTAAATATAAATAATGACCAACTATCAAAAGTAGTTAACATGACAGGGGTAGCAACAAGACAATGGAAGTGGAGATATCGAGGGTAGGGGGCGGTGTCGGAAGCGTGGTCGGCCGTGGCCTTTGCGGCAGCGGGGCGACACCCGTTGCAGGGGGGCGGGGGAGGGGCGATCACGCACAGTGGGCGCGACTCGCCGACTCAGCGGGCGAAATCCAACAGGCGCAACAAATCAGCCCAATATAAGCAGCACAGATTCCGAAACATTATTTTGAGAGGGATTAAATATGTCAATCAAGTGACGAGGGGAAGGGAGGCTGATGGAAAATAAGAACAATTTTCGTGGTAGACAATTGCACGAATATCCCAAATTTAAAAAAACGTTGAAGTGAAGAATTTTGGGGTAATCGCCAAAAATAGAAGTTGCAGTTGCAAGTGTAACCATCTTCCGCGGTGTTTGTTTATGAACTGTGGGTGGTAAGGGAGCAAATAGAGACAGAGAGAGAGAGAGAGAGAGAGAGAGAGAGAGAGAGAGAGAGAGAGAGAGAGACGCAATAACAATTACATGATATATCTTTGACGCCGGTGAATAAGCTGATAAGTCATAAAAACTTAATTTTACAGGAGAACAAAAACCAACTTAAATTAATGCTATAAATAAGGGATTAATGATATTCAAACAAAACCTACATAAAAATAGTTTTGTTTGAGTATCACCTTCGTTTGAAAATCATTGATCTCTTATTTAATCCATTTAAACGTTGTTATTTGCACTCCTTTAAAATTAAGCGTTTATCACTTATCAGCTTATTCACTGGGATCAAATATATATGCAGAGGAATATAAATGGAGACTCATGAAAAATTTAATTGTTAATATTCTAATACGTAAAGTAGAATATAAATAAAATTTTGAAGTTCTGCAGCCAATTGCATTGATAATATTTTTCTTTCTCCAAACGATAATCAAGAAACGACATCACGGCTTCGGAGAAAAGCTAGTTTAAAAGCGTTGGCTGACTTGATGTGAGAGATGCGACGCCGAATAAGACTGACTTTGCGGAGAGGTGCTGGACTTCACTGGATTTGCTGTACAGTTTTTAATGCTACAATTAATGTAGATATAATGTTAATGTTCTCAATCCTAATTGAGGATTTTTATGGCTTTGCTCAATCGCTTACAGTGTATACCAGGTGGCCCCAATTCAAGATGAAAATGTAAAAAATGCCCTCCTATTTTTCGAATTCTCCATATTTGAATAATTTCGATTATTAATGATGGTAGCCAACATCTTGGGCGAAATTAAGATCAATGATTTTAAGAATAATATATAGTAACTCGATCTTTATTACAAAATTTTTCAAAACTGCACTAAAAATGGCGATGAAAATTAATTTGTAAGTTGTTAAGGTATGCGCAGCTCATTTAATGTGAAGATGTGTCATATTGGATTTCCCTTTGAAAGGTGAAAAGTCAGTTAATATTATTTAAGCCTGAACGTCGCAACAGTAATAGTGTGTTTTACTATCTTTGCCAATCGTTAATATCTTGCCACCCATCTCGGCAATTTCAATTCAGTGATTTTTTACTCTTCTTTTAACTATTTTAATAGAATACAAATCTCATGATATCATTGTTATCATTATCACAGGTAATACGAATGCTTTGGAAATTGTCGATAAATCTCCGACTCGTGAAGCGAGGAAGTATTTCGGACTATTCAACGAATCAAATTACAAAAAGTTCCAAAATCCAGCAAATATTGAAAATAAATGAAAGCATATTAAAATCAAAGACGTTATTTCATTGTACCTCAGCAATTTATGGCACATCAACACAGCGATCGATAAATACCGCCTCCTTATATAAGTCGCGGATTATTATTCGCCAGTAGAGGCGGGGTCCGTAAGAAAAATCGGATAGAAAAAGCGACACATTTTTTGAGGTACACCGCCTTGATTATTTGCAGTTTGAAATCTGCAGTTAATGACTATTGGTTTTAATTTCACGAGCCGAATATCCATCCTTAACATTCTGTCACTCGCGCGGCCATTCGTAACACCAGTACTCGCGCGTTGGACTCCGTCCAACACAACTATTAAGGAGTTTATTTTTCTCATTAACATCATTTATACATTTTTTCTTATATATAGCTGTGCTTATATTATAATTGAATATACCATGGAAAGATACGTAAATAATTAGTTGCAAACCATTTTGAAGATTTTATTATATTTCCATCACTCGCGCGGCCATTCGTAGCACGAGCACTCGCGCGTTGGACTACGTCCAACGCCCGCATTATTACTTATGTTTTTTAACACTAACGAAGAAAAATACATAAACACAACATTTAAAGCATTAAACATTCTCGTATTACAGAAAAATATTATTATCAATTACACAAAAACACCGTTCTATACACCAGTACCCGCATGTTGGATTCTATCAAAAACAGGCACTAAAATTTTACTTCAGGGTATGGCGACACTACGCATAATAGAGATAAAAGTTTATCGACATTCTTCCCAGATACAATTCGTGGAATAGCAGCATTGTTTTTGTACGTGGAAGGCTAACACTCCTTTCTTAACAAGAAACGAAACTTCTGTTTGGCTCTATCCAACAGCGCGAGTGACGGAGTGTTAAACAAGAGTACGTTTCGCTGGCGCAGGCGGGGAGCAGTGGCGGCGGCCGTGGCGGTGGGGGTGGGGGTGGGGGCAGTCGGCGCCCAACGGGACCCCGACGGAGCAACGCACGGCGCTGGGCGACAGTGCACGGCGAGAGCTGCTCCGAGGAGCGCTGCTTCTGCACTGGGCCCATCAACGCCCCCGCGAAGCGCCAACGAAACAACAGGAGTGCGGGTAGGGGCGGCAGCGATGGTGTAACGATTAGCGTATCGGGTTGTTATACACGTTAGCGGGTTCAAACCCGATCGAAGCTGTGAATTTTGAAGGGCGAAACAATCCTTCGGAAGGGAAGTAAAGCCGGTTAGTAGATTTACTGCGTGTAAAAGATCCTGAAGCCTAAATTAAGAAATGGCATCCTCACAACAGTTGCGGCGGCGATGGTGTAACGGTTAGCTTATCGAGCTGTTATACCTAAGTACGCGGCTTCAAACCCGATCGAAGCCGCGAAGGGCGAAAAAATCCTTCGTACGCCTTCCTTCGGAGGGGAAGTAAAGCCGGCTGTCCCATGATAGTAGATTTACTGCATGTAAAAGATCCTCAAACCTAAATGAAGCCTCTGAGCTAAACTTAAATTGCCTGTTTCGTCGCCCAAGTAATACGTTCTTTCTTCGCTAATACGTGAAAAAAATTAGCGTGGTCAGACGGAAGAATAGGCTTCATGGCCTCACGGCAGGTGGGTAAGAGATTCTGGAGCTCAAGGAAACGTACGCAACCTGTACTTCTCCCCTATATTATTTGTGCGAATTATTCCACATTATTTATGGGGAATAATCGTTTTTCTCCACAATATTCCCATGTTCCATATACTCCATCCCATTCTTCTCCCTCATATTATTTTTATCTTTCTGGATAAATACGAAACACGCGGTAAACAAGTGTATTTAATGATAATCTAGACCTGCATTTCGTAATCAATTGAAAATAGTTTCGTATGCAACCCAATTTCCGTCGTTTTGATATTTGTTGCAGGGTTTCTGACAAGGTCAGGGTTAAAAATAATACAACGTTCAAAAAGGTCCTACATTATAGATTACGTCATGAGGAAAATTAGTTTTTTTGAGTCTTTTAGTTTCTGCAAGAAGGTACAAATGTAGAGCGCGCCACAGTGAGCATCGCCACCACTCTATATGGGAGTTCAAATGTCCTGATTCTACAACCCAGGATTTGCGCTGCTCGGCGCCCTCAGTATTACTCGCGCAACTTTTCTTGAATGATGGATTGAGGAAACGCGGGCGGAGTGGCGGTGTTAGTTACAAAGTTGACCACAAGAGTATTTACAGTAACGCCAACCTGTGAAAAATCAAAGTCAACTTGCTACGTGTGTGGCCAGGTCATCTTTCTGTGTAGGCAACAGCAGGGACACTAGATAGGAGTTTTAGGCGCCTCCCTTGAAGGACCTGGACCTGCCTCAGCCATTTATTTAGATAATGATAATAATGGCAATATCTTTACCAATACTGGCGTAACGCAAAAAAATAAACTGAATGCCATGTGCAAAGTATGTAGAAATAGGCGAAATTTACATAGAATTTTGTGAGTACGCCTCGCACCTAAATTGTGGAAGCAGGGCTTTGAAGTCTGGACTACATTATCATGGTTGCTAGCAGAGGGTGAAACAAATTATGTTTGTTTATTTGGTATTGACGGAATTTGCTGAGTTGAACGATAGTCATCGTGTTCAGAAAGAACCGTAATTATCAGATTTAGAACTTGTCATTAATTATTAAGAGTGAGTTCCTGTAAAAGTTTGGATAGCAAGAGTGCTTCACGCACAAAAATGTGCGGAGATAAAGTTTAACAAGTTGAACACCGAACTCCGTTTATATGTTTTGAAAATCACCTATAGTCAGAACTGAATACACATAAATTGTATTTGTTGTTCGAAATAACTGTAACACATTATTGTAGAAAACTCACGTTACCTTTTGGCCGACATCAGCCGTGGCACATTTGCTGATCGTAAAATACTAACCTCCGAAACACCGGGAGCAGTATCTCAATGCATCAACTGATGTCACTTCTTGAGTTCTGACGAGTTCGAGTCCTGACGGCGGCAGGATTTTCGACACTAGCTTTAGAGCTAGGTCGAATTCAGTCGCTGTCTGGAGGAGAATTCTAGCGGCCGGCTGCTCTGATCGGTAGTTTTCCGTGGTTTCTCCGATCAACACCAGGCGAATGCCGGAGCAGTACCCTACCAAACGGGCCACGGACCGCGCGCTATCTGGCCTTCCTCTTCCTTGTCCTATCCTCTCCCCTTACACACTCACACTAACATGCACTACACTACCACATATTCCGGGAGACCGGTTTGGAGCTTAGAGCTTGTCCCTGCTGGGGCGGTGCCTGCTGGTGCTGCGGTGCCTGCGGTGCCTGCTGGCCGATCAACTCCACTACCAGACGGGAGGTCGGTGCCGGATCTCGCCATCCAGCAGGGGAAGATCACCCCCATCTCCCGAGAAAAAACATGCACTACACTAACGGGACTAATGACCAAAGCAGTTGAAGCGCCCGGAAACACGAAAATATCAATCAATCAATCAATGAAACCTCCGAAACCTGCTGGACAGTGAGAAATCGGTAATATAAAGTTCTGACAGACGTAACCGCTACGCTATCGGTATCTACGTCATGGTTTCAAATAGAAGCACGTCTTTTGCTTGTACTCCCGTGACATTTCCTGACCGGTGCTGCACGGAGATCACTGGCAGTGAAAGCGCGGACCTTGAGCGTAACTTCTCAGTAACGCCCGCCCTATCAAGTGCTCGCCAACACCCGCCCGCGAGGGTCGCGCTGCGGCAGAGCAGCGCCGACATGGAAAGAGCAGCCTCACGACCCAAGACGGCACGTTGAGAAACTCTCAGTGCTTGGAAGTGTCGATACTTTTTGTCTGATAGAGAGTAAACAATACTCTCAATAATTCACCAACCACACAAACCTTGAGAGCATGTAATGAGCTAAATTCTATTATTTGGACCGGCTGAGTTTAGTTTGGTTTGGTGTTTTCGTGTTTCCAGGCGTGTCAACTGCTTTAGTCATTAGTCCCGTTAGTGTCGTGTATGTTTTTTCTCGGGAGATGGCGGTGGTCTTCCCCCGCGAGATTGGGCGCCGACCTACCGTCGGCTAGTGGGGTTTCTCCCTAACCAGGACTCTCCCACCAGCGGGGCACCGCCCCAGCCGGGACAAGCTCTAAGCTCCCGACCGGCCTCCCAGAATATGTGGTAGTGTAGTGCATGTTAGTGTGAGTGTGTGTGTGTAAGGGAGAGGATAGGACAAGGAAGAGGAAGGAAAGATCGTGCGTGGTCCGTGGCCCGTTCGTAGTGTATGATCCGGCATTCGCCTGGTGTTGATCGGAGAAACCACGGAAAACCACCGATCAGAGCAGCCGGCCGCTAGACAATAATATTATGTTATGACGAAAGGAAATGATCCATTTTCATATGCCTTTTTTAAAATTGTTCGTCGATTTCGACTAATAAGTTAATTTTTAGATTTTTCGTCAGTTTTAAAGCATTTTTCGCTGATTTCGTCGATTTTAACGTCGTTTTAATGGTAAATTCAAATACAATTTTCGAGATGCAACAAGTGTTCTCTACAGAATTCCTGAGTAGCCTATTTGATTTGTTCGCTCAGAAATTGTTCTTACATCTGTTGTAGGTATGTAATTTAAGTTTCCTGTGACGCCTGTTAACGTCATTGTCGGTTCGGCCGATTTCGGGACAACTAAGGATAGGTATTTCCTTGTACAGAATAATCCAAACCCAAATCAAGCTGAGTTCACTTGAACGACAGGAAGAAGTCTCGATTATATCAGTAACAGCTAACAGCTTGAGATGTTCAAGTGAATTGGTTTTGATTAAATTATTTACGTCGTTTTTTTTCTTTCAAAGCACTTTTAATACGTTTAGGAGCATTTTATGGATGATTTTTGGCGATGTTTTAGATCATCAAACTCCATCCCCTAGTGATAAAGTTTAAGCGCCGCCAAGGGCTTACAGCCCACAAGCGGCAGGAGTAAGTTCTCGCCCGCAGTGGCCTACGACCGACCAGAGTTACAGAGTGAAGGCTGGAGTCAAGGTACTCCCGGGTGAGGGCAGGCAGCGTCAGCAGATAACAAAAAACTTAAGTTGACGTAAAATCCCCGATGATTTCCGCAGAAACCATTAACTCAGTGACACTCAACTCACGAAGCAGAATCAGGGCAGTTGGCCGCTAGAATTCTCCTCCAGACAGCGGCTGAATTCGACCTGGCTATTTAGCTAGTGTCTTCAGTTGATAGCAGTGACTTCAGTTGATAACCTGAACCACCTCCGAAATCTATTCATTTATGATTTAATTTTTTTAACTTTTACCGGGAGCGGTAGCTCAGTGCATCAACTGATGTCACTGCAGTGCCTCTGACCGGGAGGTCCTAGGTTCCCACTTCCCACGGCGGCAGGATTTTGGACACTAGCTCTTCAGCTAGGTCGAATTCAGTCGCTGTCTGGAGGAGAATTCTAGCGACCGGCTGCTCTGATCGGTAGTTTTCCGTGGTTTCTCCGATCAACATCAGGCGAATGACGGAGCAGTACCCTAACAAACGGGCCACGGACCGCGCGCGATCTATCCTTCCTCTGCCTTGTCCTATCCTCTCCCCTTACACACACACACTTACACTAACATGCACTACACTACCACATATTCCGGAGAACCGGTCGGGAGCCTAGAGCTTGTGCCGACTGGGGCGGTGCCCCGCTGGTGGGAGAGTCTTGGTTAGGGGGAAACGCCAGTAGCCGACGGTAGGTCGGCGCCGGATCTCTCTTTCCAGCGGGGAAAGTTCACCGCCATCTCACGAGAAAAAAGCATGCACTACATTAACGGGACTAATGTCCAAAGCTGTTGATGCGCCCGAAACACAAAAAAAATCAATCAATCAATCAGTTTTTTAACTTTTCAAATCAAAGAACACAAATCAAGGAAACTTGAATTGGTAGATATGTGAATGTTTATTGTCCCTATTGCATTTGGGTCAACTGTCAAAGCAACACGATTTGCACATTAGAACAATGAAAGGCTGAATGTATGTATATTATTAATGAAATACATTGTTTGTAAAATGAAAAAAAACAACAACTGATTTTGTGATACCCCTTCCGTTTGTTTAAGTTTCTTAACTTGGGAAATTGTCATTTCACACCATCATAAAAAAAAAAGACGTATGATGTTGCGCACGCTAGCTAACACGGTATGGAGATCTACTCCAGCGAGTTGTACCTCGTTATACCCCACCACTCCACCCGCTGCTTGTGCAGTCACCGAGGAGCCGCAGGGGAAAAACAGAAGACGGTGTTGTGACACAAAAAGACAAAAGAGCGTCGGTCGCAGCCGGAGAGTCGTCCATCGTGCCCTGGCAGGCGGGGGGGGGGTTCGGCGGACCTGTTCCTTATCTCCACTCGTAGTGGATGCTTTTTCCCCTCCTCCCTCTCTCTCTCTCTCTCTCTCTCTCTCTCTCTCTCTCTCTCTCTCTCTCTCTCTCTCTCTCTCCCACTCCACCCACCGCCGCTCAGCTGCGGCCACCGCAGAGCCGTCGCCCCCGATGTCAAGGGCTTCTTAAAACGTTATCCTCTCGTGACCTACTTTTCCTGCTCCTGAGGCGATGTATCCCCATTGGCTTTGCGCACATGCACGCGTAGTTCTGTCAAAAATCTTTTTAAGGTCACTAATAGTTCCAGTGTCAATTATTAGCACGCGTAGTTACTACAACAGTAAACCTTCGTTAGAATGAATTCGCATTAACACGAATTTCGTCGTAACAGGAACCAAAATTTGGTCCCAGTCAGGAATTACGGTAATATCGACATTTACAACACTCGAATAAAACGAACTTTTAAAACACAAACTCCGATTATTTCTGTCCCTTGGAATTCATGTTAATGAGGGTTCCCTGTATATTTCTTTTCTCATGGATCTCTTTAATTAATCACACATTTTCTTTATTCTCAACGAATTGCTTACCCCCTTACAGGAATGGAAAAGAAATTATAATATAGTTTATATTTCATGATTGATTGTTAGTGATTCCGTGCGCGTCAACTGCTAAAGTCATTTATCCCGCAAATGTTGTGCATTTCCCTCGGGAGGTGGCGGTGGTCTTTCCCCGCTGGATAGAGGCGGCGCCCACCAACCATCGGAGCGGAGTTTTCTCTCAACCAGGTATCTCCCACGGAGCCACCAGCAGAGTGTAATAGTGCAGTGCATGTAAGTGTGTGTAAATAAACGGTGAGGATAGGACAAGGACGAGGAAGGAAAGATCGCGCGCGGCCCATGGCCCGTTTGTTAGGATACTTCTCCGGCATTCGCCTGATGTTGATCGAAAAAGTACGGAAAATTACCGATCAGAGCAGCCGGCCGCTAGAATTCTCCTCCAGACAGCCACTGAATTCGATTTACGTGACAAGCTAGTGTCGAAAATGCCACTGTTGGAACTCAAACCTGTGTCCTTCCGGTCAGATGCACTGCAATGACACCAGTGAATGCTCTGAGCCACCTCTCCCGGTTTTATATTTCTTCATTGTCTCGTAGAGATCGTTGGCTCTGAAGTTCTTGGTAGATTTCCCAACTCATTTCTTCGAAATATGTTTTTGTTAAGCATTTTTATTCGCAAATAACTTTTTTAGAAGTAAAATAACAAAAAACGTACTCTGATGTCTGGAACAGTGAATTCTCAATTTTGAAAATCAAAGAAATTCTACCATCAGTTATTCAGATCTCAAATTTCCTTTTCTTTTACCGTGTACTACTTATTTAACTGCATTTAATATGTAATGTAGATGGACATTCAATGAAGTGGGGATGGGGATCAGACATCGCCCAGCCCTAAGAACGAGAGTGACTACTCTTGGAGACTGAAGGACCGCCCGCGATCCCTGACCCGTTTCAAGGCACTGCTCCGGCATCTGCCTGGAATTGATACGAGGAACCCACATAAATTACCTATTCTGAACAAGTCAGTGACATCTTCCAACCCAGCTATTTAGATTGTGTCGACCATCCGCCTTGATCGGTGTGCCATACAAGGAAATGGGGAATCGGCCAGTCTATTAAGGAATCGTGTGGGGGGACCGGCTTATGTGCCTTAGGGCATGAAGGGCCGTATTTATAAACCTCTGCCAGGGTGCTGCCAGGCCTAGCAGGATGTCAGTGTTCGGTTTTGCGATTCACGAACGGCCCCCAGCCCATTCCAGTCGCCCCTTGTCTTCCCAGCAAGCCCCCAGATGGTAGGCCTCTAAGATCTCCGCTGGCAGAGCTTCATAAATACGACCCTAAGTTATGTCACTGTAGTGCCTCAACCGGGAAGTCCTAGGATTTGAGGCCCAGAGGGGCAGGATTGTCGACTCTAGCTGAAGTCTAGGTCAAGTTCAAGCGCTGTCTGGAGAAGAATTCTGGCGGTCGGCTGCTCTGGTCGGTAGTTTTCCTTTGTTTCTTCGTTCAACACAAAGAGAATGACGGAACCGTACCCTAGTAAACGGGCCACGGACTGAGCGCGATCTTTTCTTCTTGTTCCTTTTTCCTATCACCACCTCTTTCACCCACACACAAATACTCCCTTACACGCACTACACTTCCATGCTCCACCCTTCAATTATGGGACGAATTACCACAGCAGATGAAGCGCCCGGAAAAAGGAAATATTCAATCAATTCTGTGGGAACAGAATGAAGTACGAAGCATTGCACTAGGGCCATGGCCTGTTATATGATGCCCAGTTCCGGCATCCTCCTGGAATTGAATTCACGGAAACAGATTATTTCTACATACACAATTATGGATATTATCAATTATTGCAGTGATTCCAACAAATTTTAGAAAAACACAAAAATAACAATCTACAGATAAATCTTATTTGCAGTACAAAATATATACTCAACATAAACCAATCATTTCTGTGTATGAGTGCTTAATCTAAGTTTTAAGGCGATTTTGTAGAATAATGTGAGTAATGAATCGCAGACGAATTTCACAGGGGATTGCAGTTCGAGCTGTACCGAGAGGTCATGAAAGTTATTTTCCGTCGGTTTGGTTAATATTTTCTTCGAGGAAACCTAACAAAGTCGCAGAAGTTTCTTCAAACGTTGTAACTGATTTTCTTCCGGCTTCGCCTTTTCTGTAACAGATTCTGTTTCTTCTGTCATTTCTTAGTGGTTCGACCGGTTTCTTCCAGCTTTTGATTCCTCGTTTTACGATCGCCTCTCAATGGAAGAGCAGCTCGTCTGGGTTTCTCCCTAATTCATTAACATTTTTATGACCTTAACCGTGCGACCTGCCAAACAATGGCCTATTATTGAGTCGATTCGCAAGCAAGGTAGATGTCCCCGTGGACTCGCTTTAAAATCTCCGTTTTATTGTCCTAAGAAAACTTATTAACCCCATGTCAAGGAGCAAGCAGTGTATCGGGATTGTGCTAAGGTTATTACGTAACGTTCTGGATTTCTTGATGGTATTTTGTCTTCTTGCACTAGTGTCCTTTGTTGAAGGCATTCTCGAATAAAGGATAATATGCATAACAGTACACTGACACGTTTCGAAAATTTGCGATACTGAATACATATGAAGCACTTGAATCATGAATATTAATCGAAAAATGGGACTCCTACCTTGAAAATAAAATAAAAATATTAAATGTTACTTTTATTATAATAGGACAAAAAATATGTGTGTTTTCATGATATATGTAGTAAAACATCATCCACTTTCTGGTCAGTTTAACCTTTAATTTTTTGAATATGAATTACAGAAGTCAAGTCCTCTAGTAATCATTCTAAATATATCGTTCTTTTAAATAATGAATACTAAAGGGTTTTCTTCTTCGTAGTCCAATTCTTGCGAAATTGATACTCCTGTCGGGGATTGCTCAAAATTTCTCGAAGCTGAAATCATATAACATGATTCCTGTTTTCTTCCAATAATCGTGTGATACACAGTTCTGGAAAGATGTACAGGAAACGTATTTCACATAAATTCTTTACCACCTACACACAAAATAAAAAAGTTAATTTATCGAAACTTCATCTTTCTCTGCGTCTACCCTTTGGCTATAATGCTAGTAAATGTTATAGGCATACTTTTCCGTTAGAAAAATGATCGCTATCAATGATACCAAAACTAGAAAGTTTTCTGTTACAGCGAATAAATTGTCAGCATTCTAGTGACAAGAATGTGACTTGATGAGAATCCAACAATATGTTGAAGATCAATGTAGTTCGTGGACCAATTTAAAAATTTATTATTGTGAACACTAAAGAAACAATTACCTCCCATATAAAATATGTCTTTATATTAGTCCTTTAATATTACAATTAGAGCATAAAATGTCTGAGACTAGTGTTAAAATTTCTTCCCTGTTCTGGTCCGCATGCGTGATGTCTGCGATTGCTTCTTGGCTGCACTGCGGAGAGCTACACAATGTTTCACCATACTTGCATCATAACTTACCTACGCATGACAACGACTTTAATTGTTTCCCCATCACCAGTGATTTTCCTCCAATATACCAGTGTAATCAAACTTCAGAATATTTCGATATCTTGCAGAATATACGTGCTTAACGTGCTATACTCCATAATACTACGCAGAATACATAAAAAATAAGTATTGAAATTCATCCCAGTATAAAACACTTTTATTACATAATATCCCATTCCATACATGCTATATATGTTCTAACCCTCATCATTTTGGAGCTGGTGACCTACTTTTCGATTCGGTATTATTTTGACACGACCTTCTCAATGTTTCTTGTAATACCGCCACAGACTCAGACTATTATTGACTCAGCCTAGGACACTATCATTAACTGAGATGATGAAATTCTCAGAATATGTTCTCAGTTGCAAGAGGTTTACAAAGGCGGAAGCCCTTCAAATCACAAATTAGTTCAAATTACAACTGTTTAGAGCGAAGTGGCCAGACCATGTGGAATTGATGGTGAAAAAGCCGGTTCGCGGCACGTTTTATAGGGGGTTCTCCCGTTTTCTCTGCATTACCCTCTACCATCGCTCCGTTGCCATCCATGTCTAAATCTCGCTTACCAATCACTTGATTGACTTTCATGATTGATTTTTTCCGTGTTTCCGGACGCGTCAACAGCTTTGGTCATTAGTCCCGTAAGTGTAGTATATGTTTTTTTGGGCGATAGCTGTGATCTTCCCCCGCTGGGTGGCGAGATTCGGCGCTGACCTACCGTCGGATAGTGGGTGTTTTCCTTACCAGGACTCTCCCACCAGCGAGGCACCGCCCCAGCCGGGTCAAGCTCTAAGCTCCCGACCGGTTTCCCGGAATACGTGGTAGTTTAGTGCATGTTAGTGTAAGTGTGTGTAAGGGGGAGAGGATAGGACAGGGAAGAGGAAGGGCAGATCGCGCGCGGTCCGTGGCCCGTTTGGTAGGGTACTGCTCCGGCATTCGCCTGGTGTTGATCGGAGAAACCACGGAAAACTACCGATCAGAGCAGCCGGCCACTAGAATTCTCCTCCAGACAACGACTGAATTCGACCTAGCTGAAAAGCTAGTGTCGAAAATCGTGCGGCCGACAGGACTCGAACCTAGGACCTCCCGGTCAGAAACGCCGCAGTGACATCAGTTGATGCACTGAGCTACCGCTCCCGTACCTACTCACCAAATTATTCATCTATCCTCGGCAAGGCCATTCGGCTGAGGCGTTGGCATCATAATCAAGAAGAATTGCTGCTCTCTTAAAGCGAACGCCTGCGTCCGCTGTTGCTGATCTGTTTCCGCACGACCCGTGTGACGTACGTCAGTCCGGCCCTGACGTCATCAGCTTGCGCCATTCGCGACTTCAGAACTTCCGGAGACGGAAGAAGTATGCGTTTCCTTTTACATGTCTTTATTGCCTCTTGGGCTGCGCGCTGTGGCGTCAGAGCATTGATAACAAAGGCCACCCGAAGATGGGGACCTTTGTCGCATGGCTGTGACGTTCAAGTAATCCGTTAGGTTTCTTATGGTGAAGACGTCCACGACACAGAACCTGCCGACCCTGTAGACTCTTTGACGGACCCGGTATCCATCAGATTGAGGATTTCTGCCTACTAAAACCATCGTCGTTGACTATTTTACCTTCCCTTCAACATCACCTTGAAGCATTTACTTCATGGGTGACATGTCGTTGTTAGAGGCCATCTTTTATACCTGACACTTGTGTTTAAGTCTGTCTTCTTTTGTCCTCCGATCGTCGGTAGTCATTTTCTCACTTTCAGTTTTTTGTAGTTTTTTTTTATGGACTATTTAATTCACTGTTTCATCCGCGCCTAACATAGAAAATAATACCTGATACGTTATATTATAAGGTGCCAGGAAATTTATCGCAAGGCAACACACATTAAGGACAGCTTCACTCTCAAAGGTGAAGTGCGGGCAATCGAATAAACATCTGGTGCTTCGCACTTTCTACTTTTTGGTGCGGAATTGGGTGATATAGATGTGTGCTGAACTGGGTGGTAGAGGCTATGTGCAAGTGAAATCGGTTATTTATAATAGATTTGAGTAGATCCTTGACGTAGTAATAGTGATATACGATGTAATAGTAATAGTGATGGTATGGTTTCATGAGCATACGTGGTACATCACATGTGTGTGTATGTTTCACGAACTATGCCAGTGAGGCAATATTTATTAATTGCAACGATCCGCAGGAAAAAGTGTTGCAAAATGATTATATCTATCAACTACACAATACATCGACTCATTAGAAATCGTGGTGAAATATATCAACAACTTGACTTCAATTCCCTTGAGGTTTGCTCAGTGAAATTAGATTTTTTGTAATTCATTTGCTGTACCCTTAATTGACCCCTCGGTCAGTGTTTTCATATAATCACTAATTAAACTTTAACACTCTTCCGGTCTCCTTGACCAGTGAATCAACACAATGCGTGTAGCGATACAACACACACGAAGTAGTACGAACAAATACATACATGTCCATAACAAGATTCGAACCTGAGACTTTCTCATCACAGACGCTGAGTTGTAATTTACTATCTCCTTCTTCCGCATCCATTGCACAGTACTAACGAGATTCATCCCCTTCCTCTGTAAATTGAATAAAAATGTTTACCCACGGACAGGAAACCAGACAATTACGCTCGCTGAGAGGTCGCTGGGTCAAGCAGCCTTGAGCACCTTCTGGCGTGCACTGTTGCAACTACTGGCAAGAGAACACAATGCGAGAAAGGAGCCGTTTTCGTTGAAGCGGAAATGACAGATCTCGGCCTGCTTAGTATGCCGGTACCATGTGTCACCGAGCAGCGGCAGTAGCAGCACCCACCCGCCCACCCGCCCGCCCCGCCCGCCCGCCCGCCCGCCCGCCCGCCCGCCCGCCCGCCCGCCCGCCCGCCCGCCCGCCCGCCCGCCCGCCCGCCCGCCCGCCCGCCCGCCCGCCCGCCCGCCCGCCCGCCCGCCCGCCCGCCCCGCCCGCCCGCCCGCCCGCCCGCCGCCCGCCCGCCCGCCCGCCCGCCCGCCCGCCCGCCCGCCCGCCCGCCCGCCCGCCCGCCCGCCCGCCCGCCCGCCCGCCCGCCCGCCCGCCCGCCCGCCCGCCCGCCCGCCCGCCCGCCCGCCCGCCCGCCCCCGCCCGCCCGCCCGCCCGCCCGCCCGCCCGCCCGCCCGCCGCGGAGAGAAAATTACAGCTTGACGCTCGCGACAGCGCTGACGTCGGCCCGGGGGAGGGGGTGGGGCGGTGGGGCGGCTTTTCACAGCTGTCGACGACGCGACGGGTCGGTGCGGCACACGCCCCCGCTCCTAAAGCTGTGGGTGGCCTCTCGCTGACCAAGCACTAGCAATTGGGAACAGGTCCATCTGAGAAAACGACCGTTCTCTCGACAATAAATTAATATAAAATGAGTTTTAAATATATAGAGATAATGAAACTGTTGTAACCTTGCTGTAAAAACACAAGTAAGTAGCTTCGATTTTCAGAAATATTTTATTCGAGCAATATTTTATTCCATGGATAAATAACTATCAAGAGCGAAGTTGAAAAAAAATAATTTAATGAATGGAACCATAAGAAGAACGATAGTTAATACGTCAGGAAAGAAAAATATTAAATTAAATTTTATAAAGTCGTGAGTACATCAACTAGCTTAAATGGAAGTGAACATTGGGCCATAAAAAATAATAAAAAAAAGAGAAAACGATGTTGCAGAGTGCTGAAATAAGACTCCTGCATTGGGTTGCAGAATATTCGCGTACATTGCTAGATGGAAAAAAAATTTGAAGGAAACTAAATACATCAGATTGCAAAGGAGAATGGACGAATATATGAATTCCTGCTATCAACACACTATCAGAATGGACGAATATATGAATTCCTGCTATCAACATATCATCAGAATGGACGAAGACAGGCTGCCCTGCGAATCCTATCGTACAACTCCGGGCGCCCGAGAACAAGTTGGAAAGAAAATGGAACCAAGGAGACGTAACAGGCGAGAGCCTAACTACATGAAGACAAGAAGAGATAATATAAACGTAATAATAATAATAATAATAATAATAATAATAATAATAATAATAATAATTAAAATAAATATATTTTTGTTAAAAGTAATGTACTACGGAGATCATGCTTTGATAGAAATATCTGTATGACTCCTCAAACATGTATCTGAAAGCTGTAAAAAAATAAATAAATAATAATAATAATAATAATAATAATAATAATACGAACGTAATATAAATGATGTTTGTTCAGTTATTGCAAAAGAAAAGAGGAAAAGCAATTTAGTGAAAGAGTCTTGCAATAAAGAGAGGTCGCATGTGGAGTGTTAAATCAGAAGCAGTAATATTTTTGAGGGCATTGTACCTATATTCAGAATTTGATATCATTTTCACGTTTAAGAATTCATCTTTATTTTAATATTCTATTCTCAGAGAGGAGCTGGAAAGGCATCAGCTTAGTCCATCACTATCACATTTATAAATCTTCTTCAATTTCTGCATTATCCTTTTACAACCATTAGTTATAGAGTTAACACCATGGAACGTGATATTGAAATAATAAAGGTTATAACTGGAACAGTTCGTTTAATGAGAGATACACGAACGTATTAAGATGATCTCTAACAAACTAGCAAGTCAACAAACAAGAAATTCAATATGGTTCTTCTGGGTCTTCATTTCCGGTAATTAGAGGTAGAAAGAGTGATAGTAATATCTCGTGAACTGCAGGCATCACTGAGAATTCTTTGAGCTGGTAACTATGCCCAAAAGAATTTCATGCCCCACTCGTCTTACGTGCGTGTTGTCTAAGCGTTAACAATCAGACTTGGGTCGTAAATACTGCTTCTGATTCTCCTCTGTTAGCCAGTTTTTTACGTAATTATCTCGTCGCCTCGAGCAGCGATCCAATTTGAATGGTTCTAGATGTCAGATACACTTTCTTCCCCCATTCCATCCATTTCTTGGAATATTTTACAAGTTTTTACTCTTATGTCTACATATCTGAAGTTCTCCGATAACAAAAATAAACCATACAGAATTTATGATAACTGTAAGAACCATCTTTAAATATAGTGATGAATTTCTGTTCCTTCTTGCGCCCTTCCGGCCACATAAAAAATTATGATAATAGAATACAGTTGTAATGATGGAGACAACGTAGGTGTGTAACATATAGACCGGAACTGAAATTTAATAGACCGGGAAGTCGTAGGTTTAAGTCCCGTATGCGACGGTTTTACGAATCCAGGTAAATATAGCGTAGACTGAGTAATACGAAATTCCAGAGACGAAATACTTTCTTTCGTTAGAGATATTGGCCATTATTTGGTGAGAGTGTCGCGATAAATAAGGTAAGTCCAACAAAATCAATTGAAATTATACTGTAGTGAATTTTTCGTTATAAAGAATTACATTTTAGGAAGTGTACGTATAGTACGTACTTGAGTCGACATAGACCATTGCCAGACTGAGAATAGTAGGGACCGATTTAATTAAGAAATAGATAACGAAAATGAATAGTCTGTGAGAAACAACTAACAAGCGTTTTGTTGTATTCGAAACATTCCTGTCTTCCTGATAAGAGGTTAGCGATGAATACCGACTTGAAGAGGAAACGAACAGATGTTCGACGCGTTACAAGGAGCAGTTCCTTAAATGTCAGCTTTAGAGCGCGTGCGATCTTCCCTTCCCATTTCTTTCCCATCCTTACGACTGCATGACGAGCGAATGACATACCTGCGTATATTCCATGGCGTTGAGCAATAATGCGAGTGCATACGTGTGATAATTATTTGTGGGTACGGCTATTTGACGAGCTGATCTCACATCTCCGTATATCCCATTACTCAAGGTTTCGATCAATAATGCGAGTACATACGTGAGTGTCTGACTAGGGTCGTACCTGAACTGCAGCGCCAACGGGAAGAGAAATTTTACATTATTATGATAATTATTTGTGGGTACGGCTATTTGACGAGCTGATCTCACATCTCCGTATATCCCATTACTCAAGGTTTCGATCAATAATGCGAGTACATACGTGAGTGTCTGACTAGGGTCGTACCTGAACTGCAGCGCCAACGGGAAGAGAAATTTTACATTATTATGATAATTATTTGTAGGCACTTTGTGGGTCGTTTGCTCATTATGTGCTATTATCGGCGAAGGGCCGGTGGAAATGAAGTGGTTAACGTGCCGTGCGTGGAGGGACAGTGACAGAGGGTGGGTGGGGCTGCTTCTGTGTGAAGACGGGGGCGCCCGCGGCGAGGGCAGAAGCGGGCCGAGCCAAGGGGTAGCGTGCCGAGCACGCGACCGAGGGACAAACGTCCGAATGAAGGAAAGGAAGAGGTAAATGTGAAGGTGAAGGTGGGGGAGAGGAGATGATTACAGATGGAAGGTGGTGAATGTGGAGGAGGACGAAGACTAAATGATGAAGGAAGAAGAGATGAAGGTGGAAGAAGAAGAGATGATGAAGGAAGAAGAAGAGATGATGAAGGAAGAAGAGGAGATGATAAAGGAAGAAGTGGAGATGATGAAGGAAGAAGTGGAGATGATGAAGGAAGAAGTGGAGATGATGAAAGAAGAAGTGGAGATGATGAAGGAAGAAGTGGAGATGATGAAGGAAGAAGTGGAGATGATGAAGGAAGAAGTGGAGATGATGAAGGAAGAAGTGGAGATGATGAAGGAAGAAGTGGAGATGACAAAGGAAGAAGTGGAGATGATAAAGGAAGAAGTGGAGATGATGAAGGAAGAAGAGGAGATGATGAAGGAAGAAGTGGAGATGATGAAGGAAGAAGTGGAGATGATGAAGGAAGAAGTGGAGATGATGAAGGAAGAAGAGAGAAAGGGGAGAAGGAAAAGGAAGGAAGGAGAGAGATGAGGAGGCAATGATGGTGGAGGAGGAGGAGATGGTAGAAAAAGATGGGATGGTGAAAGAAAAAAGGTGGTTGCGAAGGAGAAGGAAGTGGAGAACAAGACGAAGAAGAAGAAGAAGAATGTGAATGTGAAGGAAGGTGGTGTGGGGTGGAAGAGGAGAATTAAAAAAAAGTGAAAATGTAGGAGGGAGGTGAAAGGGAGAGTTATCGAGGGATGAGGATGGACAAGGTGAAAGTTCGCTTGGTGGAAGGTGGTCAGGGAACATGAAAAGGAACAATAGTGTGAGAACAATAGAACTGGCGAACTAAAGAAGAGCATCCAGTCAGTGGTAATAGGAACATAAACGACAGAATCTTCTCTGGCCTTAACGTAGATAGGATAGTCGATTTGCATAATCATCATAAAAAAAAAAAAAAAAAAAAAAAAAAAGACGCAGGCGCGTGAAACGGCAGTGAACGGCAGTCGGAGGATCCCCTTGAAGATCTCTAGCAACTTTTCATGGTGTGAATAAACCTATATTAAAATTTTAAATTTAACATAATTTGTTTCAATGTTAACGACCAAAATCGACTGAATCCTCTTGGTGTGGTGGAGGAATACAAGGTCCGCATGCAGAATGCCCATCATCAACCAAATGTTGATTCACACTTTGAGCGGTAGAACATTAACCGTATAGTATGCGGTAATATAAAGAATATCACAACAAACAAATTCCAACATCACATTAACTTTTTCGAGATTCGGTCGCCCAAAATCGACCGGATTTTTCTCTGCGCTGAAGAAGTGGGGAGGTGCGAGGATCGCGTGCCGGTCCGGGCCGAGGGACTCGTGCTACACCTCTGGAGGCAGGGCACGGCAGGACACGGCAGGGCACGACAGGGCACGGCAGGGCGAAGGTGGCAGTTTGGACTCCGGCGAAAGGACTTCATTCCCGATGCCGGGGGCGTGGAAGGGCCAAGGGCGAACAGGCGATGTCCTTGGGATGACACGCTAAGGGGCGAGAACCTGAAGAGAAACAATTCTCTCGTGGTGGCAATCACGAACCAACAAACATTAGTTAATACCGAAAATCCTGCCGCCGCGGCATGTTAGTGTAAGTGTGTGTGTGTAAGGGGAGAGGATAGGACAAGGAAGAGGAAGCGGTCCATGGCCCATTTCGTAGGGTACTGCTCCAGCATTCGCCTGGTGTTGATGGGAGAAACCACGGAAAACTACCAATCAGAGCAGCCGGCCGCTAGAATTCTCCTGCAGACAGCGACTGAATTCGACCTAGCTGAAAAGCTAGTGTTGAAACTCCTGTCGCCGTGGGGAGTGGGAACCTAGGCCCTCCCGGTCAGAGGCACTGCAGTGACATCAGTTGATACACTGAGCTACGGCTCCCGGTGAAACCCATCACCTCCTTCGCGACGCCGCAATTACGTGGCGCGAGATAAACGCGTGTGGGGAAAAACGTGTGCGCCGGCCGGCCCGCCAACCAGCCAGTCCACTGCCGGCACGTCACGTCACGTCACCTACTGCCCGAGGAGGCAGCCACGTGCGACTCGACGCACACTCGACGGAGAGGTTTTGGGAGACGAGGCTTTCTTTACGTCGCGCGGGCTACAGGCGTAGGTAGCCCAATCATTTGATTTTCGTTGCCTTGTCGATACCTTACGATCACATTCCTCCAGGGTCGAGCGGCGAGTGAGGTGGTGTGTTTCTATGTTAAAAGATTACAGTCGCTCGGGGTGAATACCAGGCTGCCGCGTAGCGCACAATGGAACAATACTATTCAACTCATTGTTTTTCACTTCTGTCTATGAATTTATAATTCGTCAAACAAAATTTGCCACGTTTCTGTGTCTATTTTAATATTTCATTTCTCTTTTTAAAAGCTGCACTTAAATTATACTTGGTTTCTGCTAACTACGAGTACTTACAACTTAAATATATTTTTACATTTGTATATAATATTACATGTCTTTCTAAGCATCTGATATGTGGTTAGGCGGAAGAGCGGGCCTGACGGCCCGAGCCTCGCCATATCAATAAAGACATTATTATTATTATTATTATTATTATTATTATTATTATTATTATTATTATTATTTACATGTTACGCTTACCATCCAGACTGCTCGTGAACTTTTCATACCAAACTCATTATTGTCATATTGTCATATAATGTAAAGCCGGTTGGGCTGCAATTATAAACCGTGCGAGCACATCTGTTGTGATCAGGAAACAAAAGAAAGTTTGCTATTCATGAAATTCGAAAGACAATATACTATTGTCAAAGTCGTTTACTATTGTTGTAGACTATAGTGATAAACAATTGTCACAACTACTGAATAGCTCAAGATGAATTATCAATGGAGAAATATAATATTTCGATCATTAATAAACGTGTTTTTGCCTATTTTTCATCCGGGAGGCAATGTAGGTAACTTACGTCTTCCTACGAGTACAAGTATGAAGATAGAGATATGTTACTCTTAATAAAATCTGTTTTTTAAAGAAAGATTTTGAAATAAATTCTCGGAAAATGACCTTAAGTACTTTCACATAATTTTGCGAGACAGTACGGACGAGAAAGTTCGTGCTGTTTTAGCACCAATTGTTTAGCATGTCAAATAATTTACGATCAGGCGGTCATTGAGCGTAATGCTGCACCGAAGGTTTTCCTTTCAAACTGTCCCCGTCGCAGGTCTAGTGAAGATCTTCGTAGTAGACGGGCCATGTGTGCATTCCTTAATACGCCTAGGTATGCCTCTCACTTTCTCCACCAGATATTGATCTCCGTTACCTACATCCGAACTGTTTGGTTCAATTGCCATACCACCATTCAAATCACTTCAACAACCTATCCAATCCATCAAAATAATTAATTCCCGCGTACCGTCGAAGAGGTAAATTACTGAGAATATTATATATAGGGGCGGATTTTGATGACCAAAAACATTGCCAAAATGATCAATAAAATGCTCTTAAAATGCTTTTATAATAACCCAAAATCAAAGAAAAATGACGTACAAAAATCGTATTAAAACTAGTTCGGATGAACAACTCAAGCTGTTGGATACGCTACTGATGTAATCATGGCTCCTTCCATTCGTTCGAGTGAACTCACCTTGTAAACATTTGGTTTGGACTGTTCTTTGCGAGAAAATCTCTGTCTTTAGTTATCCCGAAATCGGCCGAACCGGCAATGGTGCTGATGCCCGTCACAAGAATTACATTCTCACAACGGCTGTCAAAACAATTTCTAAACGAACAAATAGAATAGACTTCTGAGTAATTCTGTGAAGAACATTTGTTCCATCTCGCAAATATTATTTGAAGCAAGTGCCATTAAAAATGACATTAAAATCGATGAAATCAGCAAAAAAGCATATTTCTAAAAATAAAAATGAAATCAAAAATCAAAAAATCCATAAAAATTTCCTTTTAAAAAATACTAAACGGCATTGTTGTAAATTGAAAAGAAAAAAATGATATTCCATTAAAATCCGCCCCTACTTATGAATAGTGTAAACACACTTCTTATCTGACAAGAGTCGTTCACGAAACCGGATCGCCGCGCTAGTGTGACAGCGTGAGCTCGATGTCAAGGCTTGCACAGAGGGATTGTCTCACCCGTTGAGCGCAAGTGACGAAGGGAAAAGGGGACCGGTATTGCAAATGTTCTGGCCCGCATTCAAGAAAGAAATCTTTGTCATTGAGTAAACGGGATTTTGTTGTAACTAAAGCCTTAATAATAATAATAATAATAATAATAATAATAATAATAATAATAATAATAATAATAATAATATTTTTTTGGTTCGCGAATAGGCCATCTTGAACCACGCAGGACATGCACTTGCACGGGCTCAGGGTCATTTTATCACGTTGCAAGTCTTGCATGTAACTAATTAGGGGGATCAGCATTAGGCTGAATCCGATTTTTGTACCCCAGGGTTGTTAGTCCTGGGGAATAGAAGATGAAATGATGATAATGAAGGATCAATGGACGGCACACACAGACAGACATACACAAACACACCCATGCCTGAGGCGGGTATTATTATTATTATTATTATTATTATTATTATTATTATTATTATTATTATTATTATTAAATGCATATTATATATTATTAATGTATAATTTATTATTATTAATTAATGAAAATAATAATGTTTTAGTAAAACCAATATTCCCAAAAAATAGGCGCTTACAAAACATTCAGTATATTTTTTTTAAGAGTTTTGAAAAGATGATGTGTGTGCTATGACATTTTCTCTCTTTGTAGTACAACAAAATTCGTAATGAATCTGTTTGTCTAATTAAAAGAAGCAATTTGACCTCGTAATATCCTGCTATCGACAACGGGGACATGTAACGTACGGTTGGGCACGAACGAAAAGGCTGGCAAAGGCATGCTATGAATTTGCCTATAGGCAAAGCGGCAGGCAGAACAGCAAGCATCGACTCTGAGAGAGGCGAGGTGACGTGGCGGAATAGCGGAAGTTGCAGAAGTTGATGCAAATAAATTTTCTATTTTATAATGAATTTCTCTCATTTCCCACAAAATTTCAAGGAAATAAGCACGTATTCGTTTTCAAGATTTTACATCATATTGGATTTATTAATGAAGATTTGATTGATTGATTTTTTTGTGTTTCCGGGCGCGTCAACTGCTTCGGTCATTAGTCCCGTTAGTGTAGTGCATGTTTTTTCTCGGGAGATGGCGGTGATCTTCCCCCGCTGGATGACGAGATCCGGCGCCGACCTACCGTCGGCTAGTGGGGTTTCCCCCTAACTAGGACGCTCCCACCAGCAGGGCACCGCCCCAGCCGGGACAAGCTCTAAGCTCCCGACCGGTCTCCGGGGATACGTGGTAGTGTAGTGTATGTTAGTGTAAGTGTGTGTGTGTAAGTGGAGAGGATAGGACATGGAAGATGAAGGACAGATCGCGCGCGGTCCGTGGCCTGTTTGGTAGGGTACTGCTCCGGCATTCGCCTGGTGCTGATCGGAGAAACCACGGAAAACTACCGATCAGAGCAGCCGGCCGCTAGAATTCTCCTCCAGACAGCGACTGAATTCGACCTATCTGAAAAGCTAGTGTCGCAAATCCCGCCGCCATCAGGACTCGAACCTAGGACCTCCCGGACAGAAGCGCTGCAGTGACATCAGTTGATGCAGTGAGCTACAGCTACCGGTATGAAGATAGGACAAGAAAGAGGAAAGAAATATCGTCCGCGCGGTCCGTGACCCGTTTGTTAGGGTACTACCCCAATATTCGCGTGGTATTAATCGGAGAATCCACGAAAAAGTACTTGTCAGGGCAAACCGCTGCAAGCGTCCTCCAGACAGCGGGTCAACTCGTCCTAGCTAGATAGCCAGGTGGAGGCCAGAGAATCGTAATACTGTCGGGACTCGAGTACCAACCTTCCGGTCAGAGACGGTGTACATAATATTGGAGAAGGAACTTCATAAATTTGCTGCTATGTATTTGTTAGTTATTAACGCAGTACCTGCAAACTTGCAATTAGGATTAATTGACCAGATATGTAGAAGATAAAATATTGATTATATTATTTAATATTATATTTTTATGGAATTGCTCTCGTACACATTGTTGTATCTGCTACGAATCTTCTATTTGCTGCTACATCATTTATATATGTGTGCGTTCATTAACATTCGCGAACAACGGTTGTCTTTTTGAGAATAATAAAATCAAACCTCAGAAGTGGTTTGATGATAATTTGAAATGTTCTCTCTTTGCCCCTTTTCCATGACTGAAACTTGTTCCAAATACAGATGAACTCATAACAAAAATATGCTATTTCTATACCCGATTTCTGTTTTAAGACTATTTTCCATTCCAAATTCGTCTACATTCAATTTAAAAAACGCATATTAAATTGAATGTAAATGATTTATACGTGATATACCTATAGGTTTTCATATTTATGTTATAATTAAACTACGATATTCATAAAAAAAAACAGTTGGAATAATGAATCTTCTGCCGCTAGTCGTTCAATACGGAGCTGACAAATACTTTTCCGCTGGCAAATTACCTCGCTTACCGGCCGTAGTTCTAGCGGCTTAGGTGGCTCTATGGCTTTCCCGCACCCAGATCTAACGCATACAACGTAGTTCAACAATATTCTGACGATGTAATTTAACTTCATAGGGAATTGATAGTGTCCATTCCTTCGGTCGCATGATACTGCTATCGACAGGATAATAGCAACTTGGGTGAAGTTCTTCATTTGTTTCTTGTGAATAATTTCTGCCAGTTAATAATATAATTTTGTACTTATTTTAATTTCATTTAGCTGTGTACAAAATACGCTAAATGTGTACGTTTTAAAAATAATATTAATTTATGCTCATATATTTTTTGTGGACTTTCTATAATGCATTTTGTCATTCACGTTTATAAACGAAATCGTTTCTTTCTACAACATTATTCACCTCTTTTCATGTCGAACTCTTCGTGAAATATCGTTGAGGAGTATTTATTCAAAGAGAAGACCCGCATTGTCCCGACTTCAATGTACTTTACCGTGGTGCTTTTGAAAGTCGCGTACTCGTTCCGCTTCCAAGCACTGAAGTCTCTTTGTTATTTGAAACTTTGACATGTTGAAAGGAATTAGGCCTCGTGACCCGGCGGCGACCCAAATAAAAAAACGAGAAGGGTACAACGGCCACGAACATTGTCAACAGCCTGGCCTTATCACCCTCTGGCATAGATAAGAGGAATAAAAAAGAGCCCATTTATCCAGTTATTATCTTGCGACATTCAGTGAATGAGGTACCGACCGCATTCTCTGCACAGAGCCCATTTTCATATGCCCCCACAATGGCTTATCTATCGCTATTATCTTTCGTAGAGGCAACGTAGGTGTTGGAAGACGATTGTGGCTTCCTATAAAATTTAACTGCAAATCATGCAATTAAAATTTATTCATACGTACACCGGCCCTTTAAAATTATACTTAGTAAGAGGTGAGTAAAATAGACTTCAATTGTATTTATAGAGAGCACGAAAATTAAAAATAAATTATTCATATTTCATTATTATTTTGTAGAATATTACTCAAATTTATTGTTTATTATTATCACTTTCTCAACTCTAATAAATAGTCATTAAATTTTAAATATAGTTTATATTAACAGAATATGTAAATAGTTGTAAAGTTAATCAGTTTGTTGACTCTATGCATCTTGTTTTACATTCACATTCATTTGTACGTGTGGACGTACATTTGTCATTTGCGTTTTGTGGAGGATTTCGCGTAGGGCTCTTCTTGCGTGTAATTGCACAGTTTGAAAAAGACAATTTAAGACATTACGTTCAATCAAAGGATTCTGAAGATCTGACCTGAAGAGTCACGGGTTTTGAGAAGAAGGGTGAGTTATGTTTGGTCTTGAGGGTTAGGTGAGGAAAAGTCAGACACGGGTCCGATTACGTTCCATTATTCTTTCCTTATTTATTTAATATTTTCATCAAATTAAATGGTTGTTTAATTACACTCTGCTTAACTTGTACTTTACTTAACACAAAGGTCAAGGTACAATTTATCATCTAACTCATCTAACTTCGGTTTCATGAAAACAATTCTTGTAAATGAGACCTATCTCAACCTTCGATTAAATTGCTAGAAATTCAGTTCTTCTGAGGACTCCTACTCCATATCACGGGTGGTGAGAAACGAGCAGTAACTTGAAATGTACATAAAATTTAATTGTAGGAATAGACAGAATTGATATTTCACGATAAAATTTAAATCTCTTTGATTTGCTATGTAATTTAATCTCAACCCTTAGTAATATTAGAAAATTGACTTTCGCGCAATACCGTCGCATAATGATGAAACGTACAGTTCTGGGACTGACCGATAGACGTTAGAATCCAGTATGAAGCTATTTTCACTATTAAACAGTGATTTACAAAGTGAGGAATGTTCATGAGGATGCATCTACATATTATTATTATTATTATTATTATTATTATTATTATTATTATCATCGTTAATATTATTTCGTATGTTCCATTATTTTTCTGTACTTTTCTGCTCAAGCGAAAGCGTGCGAATGAAAAACCCTTCGATGTATTTTTTTGACAGCAGATTTGAATAGTAGTACAATATTCCAAAGCAATGCAATACCTCAATCAACATGACAAAAGACATACGTACCAAATCATTTCATTAGATGTTTGATGAATTGAAGTGTGTCTCTCCATGTTTTTCTGTAGAAACGTGGTTCACATCGACGAACAGGTTGTTTTTATTGCTTTTATTAGTAAATATTCACTTTGTAAAATAAATAATTAGTTTGAATAAATGTACCAATTCGCATTTGCAAGTACTTGTACTTTGCATTTGCGTTTATCAAAATTTTTCTCACGAATATTGAAAGTACGAGTCATATCCCAGAAATACTATTCAAGATTCGATAATCTCAAATAATATCTCGATTCCCTTCCCTCTTTCGCATGACATCAGCATTTGAAATTTTCGATGAGAGCATATGCGTTATCGGATGTTATCAGATCCCTTGATAACTCTTTAATTTTCGGAAATGTAAGTGGGTCGAGAGGCCATGATTAGTTTACATTGTGCGATATCAAACATTCGACTATTTCTTCCTTTCATTCATATTACTGACGTAATGTGAATTACTGACGTAATAATATTGGTTTATTGGTGATGTGTTGTTGGCAGCATTCCAAATAAGAACATAAGAATAATGTGTTGGCCAACATTATTATTTCACATATGAGCCGCTTTCAATGGTTTAGCCATCATCGCCGGCTTCGTATTGTTTTGAAGCCCGAAAACGACTACCTACTTAGTAGTTTACAGACTTCTGAACAGGAGGTAATACATGATAATGGTTAAGCCATCGACAGCTGCTCTTATGTGAAATAATAATGTTGGCCAAGACAACGCCTCTAACTCCTTTATTTCTTATATATTAAAGCGCAGGAGACTGGAATGTAGTTTGCGACATCACATGAAATAATTATTTTATTACAGTGTACAAAATACACAAACAGGCAGCAACTGAGAGATAATGTTATGCATTTTAAGTCTAGAAGGATCGGCCATTTAAACTAACTATAGGAATCTCATGATGCATTTTGACGTTTAAAGAAATCATTGCAATTTTTGAGAGGATGATTTTGAAAATTCAAATAAAATATGACAGACAACTTACTAATCCATTTTTGTCATATTCAAACAAAAATATAATTAAACTTTATTACATTTTTGGTCATATTAGATACACACATGTTCGTCCCATGGTTGGGCTGAAAAGCACTTCATGCATTTCAAGCAATTGTTTCTTTATATATTATTTATCTTATATCCTCATTCGATGTTATTGTCCAAAGGAAAGAAAGTTTCATTCAATTAAAGTATTTTAAATGTCAACATATTCTATCTTTTCACGGTAAATATTACAGAAAGTTACGAAATGAGCGTCCACCGTATTGACTGCTCAAGACTTGTAAGGGGAGTGCGTCATAAAATCATGTCTATTTATCGAATATCCCTGCAGATTTCGGATGTTATTGCATTTGATAATTGTTGAAACATAAATGGGCCAGCATCTCTTCCAAACATATCGGAAGAAATTGGCAAATTAAAAAATATGCAGCTGACAACACGACGTCCTTGGTATTCTAGGGTTATGCTTGTTGAAAAGATGACATTTTCAGGAAAATTGTTTATAAAATGAATCATAAAATATACATTTTATAACAACTGTATTTCACGTGGTAAAATTCGGAGTTTTATGAGAAAATTGTATAAAATGTCATACTTTCGTCACAAAAGGTTTAGCAACAACACATCAGTTCAATCAATTTTGCAGATCAACCAATTCGTCATTGCAATCGTGTGCAAACCGGGAGAGGTGGTTAAGAGAATCATCTGATGTCACTGCAGTGTCTCTGACGAGGAGGTCCTAGGTTCGAGTCCTGACGGCGGCAGGATATTCGACACTAGCTTTTAAGCTAGGTCGAATTCAGTCACTGTCTGGAGGAGAATTCGAGCGGCCGACTGCTCTGATCGGTAGTTTTCCGTGGTTTCTCCGATCAACACCAGGCGAATGCCGGAGCAGTACCCTAGCAAACGGGCCACGGACCGCTCGCGAACTGTTCTTCCTCTTCCTTGTCCTATCCTCTCCCCTCACACACACACACACACACACACACACACTTACACTGACATGCACTACACTACCACACATGCCGGGAAACCGTCGTCCGGTGCTTAGAGCTTGTTTCGGTAGGGACGGTGCCCCGCTACTGGTGGGAGATACCTGGTTGGGGAAAACACAGCTTGCCGACTGTAGGTTGGCACCGAATCTCACCATCTAGCGGGGAAATATCACTGCCCCGAGGGAAAAATTCTCTACACTTACGGGACTAATGACTTCAGCAGTTCACGCGCACGGCATCACTATGAATCATCATAATCTATCAGTCGAGTGGAAAGATGAGAGAGGTGATTTGATGAGAGAACCGCGATGCTCACACGACAACTGCGCCACACTTGTGTCCGGACGTAGGGTGGTTTCATCGAAAGATGTTATACTAAACAAGCTTAATAATGAATGTAATGCAAACATGATAGCTGTAATTGGCAGAGGGAAGTGCGTGGTCAGATGAGTGATAAAAGTACCCTACTTCTACATTGTCAACGACCCCTTTGTATTGTAATCGGAATACAAGAAGACAGACCGAAACTTTAGTGTTGGTACACAGTATTCTCCACAGGGGGCGGGCTAAACAATTTTACGAAAAATTTCACCACATACAACACACTAGTTTTATGACACGTTTTGTAAAACATTTTATGAACGTTTCATAAAACTCGTTTTATAAAAAAAATCTGACGAGTGCACAACAGGCATTAACCACGGAGGAAGAGCCGAAGGTAGGACTCGGTGACCTTGGAGTGGGTTAAGTTAAAGGCGTAACACGTAGATGTGCAGCGGGTTGCGTAGGGGCAACTTCACAGGCGAGTGCACGCGGTGAAGTGTCTCTTTATTGACAAGCATAGTCAGAAATGTCATTAAATCTAATGTAGATTAATGTACTAACTAAATGAAACTTAATGTACCTTGTACATTAAAAGAGTTTAATAATACATTTATTCACTAAATTTAATGCTTAAATTAAAATAATTGTAGATTTAATGTTGGCATCCTCTCCTTTTCCCTTCCTTTCGTCACTCAAACGTCTACGTTAAATTTATTGCGTGTTCATGATAATTAATTTAACGTTCATTTACATTAATGTAATGCAGAAATTTATGTAAGAAAACGGTACACTCTTCAGAAGTCTCTTCGCTTTGAATAGGTTTCGTAGGCGTCATCACAAAAGTCCAGAATTCTACGAATGAGATAATTAAAACGTGTAGTGAAAATGCTCAAAATCTGCACCTTATGGAACTCCATGAGCATATTCGTGCAGACTACGCGAAATGAAACTCAACTATCTTAATTAAAATTTAGAATTTGCTTTCTGTGTTATAAAATTGCAATGATTTGCTAGGGCGAAAATATTGAAGTAATGTTACCCCAAATTTATGCATCAGTTAACATTTTAATTTGCATAAAAATGAAACTTTAAGCACGTTTTATTTACATAAACATGTAACTTTAAGCACGTTTTCATTTACATAAAAATGGATATGTACGAAATAAGTCTATATGTGAATGTTAACGCGCGCTCTTGACCCACATAAGAATGTTCGCAGACAAACAATTTTTATTCGAAACTATGCAAAACGTAATGAACGGCGGTATTCCAGTGAAGGTTGCTGGGCAAGGCCGGTTGGAGCGGAGAAGATAGGAACGGAAACTGGACACGGCGATAATACTTAATTGTATTAAATTAATTTCCGAACAACGCCAAGTAATTGAGAAGTTAACATCTTCTAATGTTAAATCGATATCAGAAATAATCGTTTTTTGCTCAAGAATTTTGAACACTGCTACATTTGCTTCAGGATTCAGTTTGTAGTTTATACATTTATTTTTGAAAGTGTCTGTTCTAAATCTGTTAAAAAGCCCAAAGACAACGTAGGAAAATTATAATTACTACACTAAATATCGTCATTAAAATGAATTTACTCTATATACATTTTTATTTAATTGGGATTTCAACAAGGAGTTTCTTGTCGGCCCGGGAGCCGAGATGGCTAAGGCAGTAGTGTCGTAGTGATCTCGGACCGAAGAGTCGTGGGCTCGAGTCCCACCACAGGCATGGTTGTATTCGTGTTCGTCCTTTCACCCCTTATCATCTCCACATCGTTTCATCATCATAGTTTCCATAACGTGAACTCCAACAGTGGTCAGTAATGACCTAGTGTTGTACTTATGAACCTGCCAGGCCTAGCAGGCTGCCAGTGTTCGGTTTTGCGATTTATGCCCCAGCCAATTCCAGTCGTTCCTTGTCGTCACAGCAAGCGCCTAAGAGCTCTGCTGGCAGAGTTTCATAAATACGACCCCTAGATGTTGATACGACCTTAAATAACGACAAAAGAGGAGTTTTTTGAATAGAAATAAAGCTCTAACGCTAAGAAAGGTCAACCAAATAAAGTCGTCTATTTCCAGGTGAGTAACAGAAGTACTTGTATATTCTTAGTGATCCTTTATATTGTGATCGTAATGCTAAATAAGAGACCGAAACGGTATTGTAAGTACGCAGTTTTCCCCAAATAGGAGAAGCCAACAATTTTACGAAAAATTTGTCAGTGTACAACTCACTTTTTTTATGAAACGTTTTGTAAAACATTTTATCTACGTTTCGTGAACTCATTTTATAAAAATATTGCGCTTGCAGTACCTTTCAAAGATTTCGATCAAATGAAAGGAAATCGTTTTAATCCTGATGATTGCAATGCTGGCGATGTTGGTTGGAAGTCCAGTTCTGTCTGCTGAAATGGTTAGTAAAGAAATTGCGTATATCGTGACGTAGGATTCATTCATGGGTTGTCAGTGAGACCCGCCGCACGTCACAGAGGAAGGAAGTGTTTCCTGGAGTCCGCAAATATGGAATTCACCACATTAGAAGTATAATCTAAAAAAGTCAGTCGTGGGGACTTTTACGTCTTTCCTAGGGAGAGAAATAGCCTCTTCCGTTTTGTCTTTGAAAATTGCCCTCTGTGTGCGGAGGTAATTTCGAATATACAAAGTTATTTTCAATCACTTTGCCAGATGACATTGAACACTTGTACGTCAATGCACAAGTCCTATTGGGCATGTTTTGTGCACTGCTGCTCAGATGATTTTTTTAGTACGCGAGTGTACTAAATATAAAAACTAAAACTACTTATTTTATAATACATTCATGAAAGCATTAGCAGATTTTATGAATAATACCAAAGGGTTGTAAGAGCCATTAGTAGCAATTTATAAGTTTTGGGTCAGTTTTCCCATCTTCGTTGAAACTTTAATACAGTTTCCCTTGACTTCCTCGAGGAAATGCTCAAAAGAGTTACTTGTTTTACAGGTGAACATTTAGAGTATCTCCTCCGAACGTAGCTTCTAGGTTTTACCGTGTATTTGATGTTTAATGATTACATAAGAAGGATAATTGGGAAGGTCAATATGGAAAATCATATGCTTCTTGAACCCTGCATTACGCAAGTTTTATGGTAAAAGGAATGTAAAAAAAGCCACGGACTGTAGTCGAACATTTTGCTGTTGGAATTCATTGGAACCTTCTGTGTTTAAGATATCACATGGACGAGAAAAAAGAAACATGATAAAGTAAAACCAAAATAAACTTTAGTTGCCTAAAATCAAATTTAAAAAATATAGTGTAATAAATAACCATTATTAGCTTTTTCTTTCTAAATCTAAATATAAATAAATATACGATTGAAGAATCCAACAAGCTTTGCCTGAGAGTTATGCTCTCAGTGGAAATAATAGTGTATTAACAATGATATAGATGAGTTGAGAGATCTCCTAGAAAATGTTAGTAAACTAGTAGTTGCGGTGAAAAATAGATTCCCCGTTAAAAGATCTAATGCTTGTTCATTACCGCAATCTTATCTTCCGTCTACTTGTTAATGTGAAACTGGTCTCACGACACCTGAGAAAGTAGTATAGTGCATGCATGTGAAGGTGTATGTAAATAAGGTGTGATAATAGGACGAAGAAGAGAGGAAAAATTGCGCGCGGCCCGTGGTCCGTTCGTTATGGTACTACTGCGGCGTTAGTCTGATGTTGATGGAAGGAACAGAAAACTACCGTTAAGGGCGGCCGGCCGCTGGAAGGCTCTTCCAGAGAACGGCTGAACTCGACCCAATCAGCTATCTATCAACTAGTATCGAAAATCCTGCCACCGTCGGGAGAGGAACCCTAGGAATTTGTGGTCAGATTGGTTGGTTGGTTGGTTGTTTAGTGATTCCGGGCGCGTCAACTGCTTTGGTCATTAGTCCCGTTAGTGTAGTGCATGTTTTTTCTCGGGAGACGGCGGTGAGTCCCCCGCTGGATGGCGAGATCCCGCGCCGACCTACCGTCGGCTAGTGGGGTTTCCTCGTAACCAGGACTCTCCCACCAGCGGGGCACCGCCCCAGCCGGGTCAAGCTCTAAGCTCCCGACCGGTCTCCCGGAATATGTGTTAGTGTAGTGCGTGCGTGTGTGTGTGTGTAAGGGGAGAGTATAGGACAAGGAAGAGGAAGGAAAGATCGCGGGCGGTCCGTGGTCCGTTTGGTAGGGTACTGCTCCGGCATTCGCCTGGTGTTGATCGGAGAAACCACGGAAAACTACCGATCAGAGCAGCCGGCCGCTAGAATCCTCCTCCAGACAGCGACTGAATTCGACCTAGCTGAAAAGCTAGTGTCGAAAATCCTGTCGCCGTGGGGAGTGGGAACCTAGGACCTCCCGGTCAGAGGCGCTACAATGTCATCAGTTTATACTCTGAGCAGTGACTGCTCCTGCTTAGGTTGCATGGTTGCACAACCCCCAGATAATCCAGAGATTATAATATGTTGGGAATATACATTTTCGTTTTAACGACATTCAGTATTTAAGATATTGCAGCAATATCAATGTATATGAAATCATATGGGCTCCATATGGCACAACCAGCACTTCGGTGGCACAACCAGTAGCTGGGGTACTTGTCGCCGACCGCCGCGCGGCGGCCAAGGGAAATACCTATTTTTTGTCTTCGTCAGACACTAACTGTAACTTAATTTTATGAATTTCACATGTTATTGAAAGTACACAAGTTCAGTAACTTATAGAATTAGTGAATGTATTATTTATGATGTATGGGGCATTTATTTTCATTTGATAGTATGTTTGTTGATACAAAATGTACAATTTGTCTTCTTTGTTTAAAACCGGTCATACCGGTAGCGGTAGCTCAGTGCATCAACTGATGTCACTGCAGCGCTTCTGTCCGGACGTTATAGGTTCGAGTCCTGATGGCGGCAGGATTTTCGACACTAGCGTTTCAGCTAGGTCCAATTCAGTCGCTGTCTGGAGAATTCTAGCGGCCCGCTGCTCTGATCGGTAGTTTTCCGTGGTTTCTCCGATCAACGCCAGGCGAATGCCGGAGCAGTACCCTACCAAACGGGCCACGGACCGCGCGCGATCTGTCCTCCCTCTTCCTTGTCCTATCCTCTCCTCTTACACACACACTTACACTAACATGCTCCACACTACCACATATTCCGGGAGATCGGTCGGGAGCATTATGAATACATAATTACAATATCTTGATATTTCTAAACATCCGAGTTTGTAATAGGTGTTTTAAAGTTTGATATCAAAAAACAATTAATTTCAAACTTCATTAATATTTCTTGTAACCAATTGGATCTTGATTCAACGGATCATTCGCCAGTTCATATTCGGCCATTGACCCTCTGTCGACCCCCTACTAATCTTCAATGACCCCCTTTAAAATTTCACCCACTCCCGAAGTCGATAGCGTTTCCGCTGAGGCACTCATGTTCTAGACGGTCTCAAATAAAGATATATTATCCAAAGCGGTGCGGAGCCTACTGGCTTAACATAGTGACACTCGTCATATAGAGAGCTTCTTGTAAGAAGGGACCGCTGTAATACCTAATGCCCGGATATTGCTGGCGGTTACATTACTGCGGGTTGTATCTATGCACTCATCTTCGTCAATTCGTTCGTTTAGTTAGGTCATTAAGGAATGACTTTCATCACCCTCTCTTGAATTGCCATCGCTGTACTTGACATTCACGCGTTTCCCGACCTGTCTAGCTGGTCCCTTCTTAAAGTAACTTGGCGGTGCACACACGGAGGCACTTGATGCCGCCGCCCTCCCCGGGGTTTACGTGAGGCTGCGTCGCCCCTTTTGGGAGGCCGAGGCGTGAGACAATGGAGATCCCGGGCGGGTGGCGTGAGCGCTGGTCGTTCGCGGAGGCGGAGGCGCTTGCGGTCTGCGGTCGCGTCCGCCCGCGCTGGCTTCCCGGAGCCCCGCGCCGCCCCGCTTCGCGTCCGCTGCCGCTTCGGCTCCGGAGGACGCGCCCCGCTGCCACCGCTTCCTCCCGCGTCACAGCAGACGCGCCTCTTGCGCCACCACCTCCGCCACCACCACTGTCACTCCCACCACCCCACCACCATCACCACCCACCATCATCACCAATCACCATCACCACCACCACCCTAAAACCATCACCACCCACCATCATCACCACCACCATCATCACCACCCCACCACCATCACCACCCCACCACCATCACCACCCCACCACCATCACCACCCACCATCATCACCAATCACCATCACCATCACCACCACCACCCTAAAACCATCACCACCCACCATCATCACCACTATCACCACCGCCAACACCACCATCATCACCACCACCACCATCATCATCACTACCATCGCCACCACCCTTATCACCACCACCACTATCACCACCCCTATCACCACCACCCCACATCAACCATCCTCACCACCAGCCGCCACCCCCACCAGCCTTCCAGCCCATCTTCCCCCTCACCCCCTCTCTGTTCGTTTTTTCCTTTTCCTTCTTCATCTTTTTCCTTCTCCTCCATTTCCTTCTTGCCTCCTCACGTCGTTCCCTCTTCCTCGCATCTTCTCCTGTGCATCTTCCTCGTGCTTTCCCTTCGTCCCTTCCTTCTTCAATCCTTCTCATTCTCCTTCTGCTGTTCTCCCTTATCTCTAATATTCTTCTTCCTTTATTTTTATTTCCTCTTCTCTCTTCCACAATTTTTTTCTTTTAAATCTTTCTCATATATTCTTGTTTCTTCGCTTTGCATTGCTCATAATCCTATCTTTTTGCTTTTGTCAAAAGGAATGTTAGACGTGGAGTGGGTGTCAAGATTATAAATACACAATCCGTTCCTTAAAACCATTTCACCACATGTACGAATACCTCGAGGGACTAACACAGTTGCGAGTTTTGTATTCTGGGGCCAGCAACACGCGGCACCCAGAAAGTACTCAAATCTGCAATCATTTGATACCCAGATTTTAAATCAGAACGCACTCCAACTAACTCGGCCATTTACACGGGCAATTTAGAATTTATCGGTGATGTATTTTGTCATTCTATCTTCCAAAATTGCGTACAGTTCTCCCTTCTGACCAGTACCTACACCAACTCTTCCCATCTTCCCTTTCCCCCTCTCCTTTTCTCCACTTTTACTCACGGTTTCATTTGATATAACTGCAGTGCCCGGGAGGTCCTAGAGTTCGATCCCGAAGGTGACAGGATTTTCGACACTATGTCGAATTCAGCCACTGTCTGAAGGAGAAATCTAGCGGCCGGCTGCTCTGTTGGGTACTTTTTCGTGCTATCTCCGATAGTCACCAGGCGAATCCCAGAGCAGTACCCTAAAAAAAAGGCCATAAACCGAGCGCTGTCTTTCCTTCCCCTTCGTTTTCCTATCATCGTCCCTTACACACACACACACACACACACACACACACACACACACGCACGCACTAACATTCACTACATTACCACATATTCCGGGAGACCGGTCGGGAGCTTAGAGCTTGCCCCGGCTGGGGCGTTGCCCCCGCTCGTGGGAGATACCTAGTTAGGGAAAACCCAGCAAGCCGACGGTTGGTCGGCGTCGGATCTCGCAATTCCAGCGGGGGAAGTTCACCGCCACCTCCCGAGGAACAAACATGCACTACACTTATGAGACTAACAACTTTAGCAGTTGATGCGCTCGGAATCACTAAATCAATCACTAAATCTTTCCATTTCCCCCTTTCCGTTTGTCTTTATTCTGGCACTCTCTTATTATCCACAAACTGAAGAGATCTCATTGGGCTCCTGTTTTTTCGCGCGACCTCGCCTAGTCGACCCCACGCCCTCCCGCTCCCACTGCACATCTGGCGGTCTGCACACTGAAGTCTAGCTTATGCAAGCATATTGTAGACGATGAAAATACAAGGTCATCAGATTGCCTACGCAACTGTCCTGTGTCGCTTTGCAGTCTGTCACGTTCAGTATTACATCATTCGAAATATGTAACTACATAAAATATAATTCCACAAAATCAGATTAGCAAATGTCCTTGCTTTGCAGCATAGTAATATTTCTTGGTTGCACAAATTTATTTTTTTGCAATCAATGTGCGGCAGTAGATTTTCTAAGCGTTGTTCTTATCAGCAAATATAATGGTAGTCACGGGCAAATGCATTGCCGGTGCTAGGCATGATTAGGGCGTGCGAGCTCTATTGAAATGCAAGGACTCCGAAAATAGAATGCTTAAAAAAATTATCAAAACCTTCTTTTAAGTCTCAAAATTTTCATGTTTTGGAAGTTACAGTAAAGGATTCTTTTATTGCATGAATTTGCAAATCAGTTTCAGAACTATACCGGATTCTCTAGCTTCTCGACATTATCATCAAAAAAATAAAATAAAGTTCTGAATATCAGCTTTATCCGTGGCCCGTATTTGTGTAGCTCCGGAGCTAGGTAAATGTCATGGATTGAAGTCTTGACAGGTAATGGAATATTCTTTTGCTGGAAAATGAGCTTTCGCGAAACAATACACTTTTCCATATCCACTGCCAGCCGCCACATCTTCCTTCCGCATCCTTTACTAGAACAATAACAACTTCGTCGGAATTGTTTCGTAGAATTCTTTTATCTAATAACATCGTGCGGAAATCAACCAGCTTGGAAGGAAATTCAGGTTAGACTAGAAAAAACAAATTATTTCGGCCAAGCGACAAAATTCGAACAAGGGAACAAAATTCAGATCTTGGGAAATTTTCCTTTTGTAACAGAACAATTAAAGATTGGAACAGTTTACCCACAGAAATTTTCAAAGCTTTTCCTCTAAGTGTCCGAAGCTTTAGAAATAAGTTAGAACAATATGAGAGTAATAGACATTAAATGAGTAGTGATTAAACGAGTAGTGATTAAATGAGTAGTGATTAAATGAGTAGTGATTAAATGAGTAGTGATTAAATGAGTAGTAATAGACATTAAATGAGCTTGAAGTGCGGTGAAGTGCTGTGAAATGCTGGTCAATGTAATTCAAAGCAAAAACACTGTAGTGTAGTGTAGTGTAGTGTAGTGTAGTGCAGTGCAATGCAGTGCAGAGCAGTTAAGTGTAGTGAACGCGATCAATGAATTAAAAAAGAAACTTAGCCAAAATTATGTAGCTTGTATTAAATTTTAGCATCACCGACATATAATTATTGGATATCATGACAGAGTTGAATATTTGTTATAATCTTAATATTAGTGATAGTATGATTATTGCATGTTCGGCTTGTACTGTACTCTTTTATTATTATTGTTATTATTAATATTATTTTGTTATTATTATTAATATTATTATTACTGTAATTATTGTCATTTAACTGCCACCGGGTCTTACCCAATTGCAATTCAAATAAATGTATATGTAAAACATGAACAAACCTCATAGAACAAAATGTTAGAAACTGTATTGACACAGGCCTTCCTAATGTTTTCGAAGATAAATAGTAAATTAAACGGTATGTTTCTGCTATTTGTTTGCACAATCTTTCTTACTTTTCGATTCCGAGTTTGCCCAGGTTGACACAACAGAATATTTCGCAAATATTACATAATACCGACAGATACAATAACTTACATAAAATTCTTGTATTATAGAAAATTTTCTCCGCATATTTCTAGCAACCTTTTTCATATTTTGCTTATCAGTTCAAATAAACAAATAGAACTGATAAAGTTTTCATTTAAGCACAATCATCACGCCAACTCATCATTAAAAGATATTCTTGTGCACCCATGAGGGTGAAGGTATAGGTCGATATGGCCTAGATACGACCCCAGAGATCTTAAATCTCCCCCTGGTGAAGTACGAACAGTTCGGAGGAAAATCGCCAGAGGGTGTCTCGTGTCTCATGTTGCGAGAGTAACTTGCGGATTCGGTTACCGGACTGCTGTACCCAAGTTTGCGGGTTCTAACCTGATCGAAGCCGTCGTTTTTTAAGGGCGAAAAATCCTTCGTACGTCTTCCTTCGGAGGGGAAGTAAAGCCGGCTGTCCCGTGTAGTAAATTTACTTCATGTAAAAGATCCTCAATCCTAAAAGAAGCCTCTGAGCTAAATTCAAATCGACTATTTCGTCGCCCAAACAATAACGCTAATGGTGAAAGGAGCGTAGCGAAATTTGCGTGGCCGGCCGGAAGAGCGGGCCTGTTGGCCCGAGTCTCGCCACGTAAAATAAGTCATTAACTAACTAAGTACCTAGCTGCTCGTACAGACAGTAGGGACACGTGTATGACTGCCGCCATTTAATATCCTTTCCTTTCACCCGATAGCCCCGCGATGCAGCATTCAGGAGTTGAGGACGAATGAATAATGGAGAGTTTCGAGTGTATCATTGGGTTTTGGTAGATCAGTAGTTCGCAACCCCCCCACTACACCGCGTAGTTCAGTTGGATGTAAAATGTCGGAATCGGCGACGCAAAGAAATGCTTTACACTCTACATCCAGGGACTTTACTCATTGCTAAGCATGCCACTGTGGAATTTTGAGTTAAAGTTCAATTGTATCTAGTGCTGTTTACATCGCCAAATAAAATGATGCTACACACTGCGAAATTCCTCTTCCCAGTTCAAAGAAATCGGAGTCTATTTTGGTTTCGCTGGCGCGAAAAGTTTTCTCAGAATCAATTTTTTATTACTCTCTTACTCTCCTCTCTTTTTCTTTCATTTGAATCTCTGGTCTTAACTTTCCTGCCTTCTCTTATTTTGCTTCCTCATGTGTTTCAACTTAAAAAAAGATTATTGAATCCAGAGAAATTAGAATGCAGGATCGTTACAGCAAGGCGTTCTTAGAGAAATATTTTTCTAATTCATGGCTTTTTATTCGTTAACTAATTCAGTAAGAATTAAAAATCCGACGGTTGCAAAATAATTAGAAGTCCTAACGATATTGTGGTTTAAAATATATGTGTGAATTAATTTCACATGGAATGAGTGTTGGATAAAGTCATTCAACGTTAATGATATATTATGATTGAGAAGTAGGTACGTAGTATTTTCTGCTACCTATGAGTCTATTTTGGTTTTAGGAACATTACGTAGAGCAAGCTTAATTTCACAAAAGTACGTATTTTAGTGGTCTGATTCTCAGTGCATTTTATGGGAGAAAATTATTCCCACTACTTCTTTCGAGTAATTGCACCTTGTTGCACGAATTGCTCGTAGTACTTTTCCACGTAATTGTCGCACGAGAATGTCGATGATAGTTCCTTACTCCATGCTGTGCAATATCACTCTAGCAATTTTAGAGTAATATGGCGACACACGGATGTCGTTTAGCAATTACAGAGTTTTATGGTTTCGGGTTTTCATTTCTACTACTATCATCTGAATCTAAAATATGTCTGTTCACAATTTAGTAAATAGAATTTATGTGGTTATGTGGTGATGGAAGTAAAGGAAATAAAATATTTCTCCAGATTATTCTTTATTTCATCCTTGCGACTCAAAGCATCTGATCTTCAAGCAAATTAGTTGTTAACATAATTAAAGGGACATATTGGGTAGTTACTTGCTAACGTAAGTATATTGATGCTTAATGAGAAAAGAGGTTCCAAAACATATTACAACATTCAAGAGTCGTCAATTTTCTGCTTTGGATCAATCTAACATAGAACTCATTAGAAAGAATATAATTAAATGTAACATAAAAATGCTAATTTTCTCAATTATAATTTATAATTACCACCTAAAAACGAAATATTAAATAATTCTATCACTCTCCGCCTCTCAGAATCACTCTTTCCGGGAATTTCGGCGATCCATTACGAAGAATGCTTCAATACGATATTCCAGGGCAATTATTCGTATTAAATGGTGTGCGAGAACTGCAAAGATTACATGCAATTTGTGATGGTTTCCTTTCGCCTTCCACGACACGATGAATCCGAGAAAACTTGATCATTTGCGAGGGACTTGAAGCTGCTAGTTTACAAAAGGATTGTTGTAAAGCCGTCTGGGGTATTCAGGTCAGCGATGTCCCTTTGTTCACCAACATTTGAATGGCTCCGAAAAAGGGGCTATCCCACTTTTTATGAAATAGAGTTATTATCATTAAATAAAACTTTATATATATATATATATATATATATATATATATATATATATATATATATTGTTATTTGAGGTCGCATCAACATCTAGGTCATTAGCGACCACTATTGGAGATAACGGTACGGTAACTTTGAAGATTGAACGAAATGGGGTGAAAGGACGAACACTAGTACAAGCATGTCTGAGGCGGGATTCCAACCCGCGACCCTTTGGTCCGAGATCACTACGACACTACTGCCTTAGAAATCTCGCCCACCGGGCCGACAAATATTATTCTTGTAGAATAATATGTTATTGAAAGCCAGTATGGACTTATTTGGTGTACTGCGTTTAAAAATTCGAAACTGAACTGAGGTATATTATGAAAGTTCTAGTAAAACCTTCAATATCTCAAAACTAGTTCAGTGTGAGAGCCCTTCATTTTGTGAGCTCTCTTTAATATTACTTCTTCGCTGAATGTTGAACCGAGTTGATCCTCAGACTCTAAATGGAACGTCAGTCTCCCTGCTTATTTCCCAGTACTTATCCATATGAGAATGTGGTTTCTAAGGGGAAAAACGACAAAAAAATTGGTCGAAGCGCATCTCCTCATGTTACCGCCGTACGTGTCTCTCGAAATGCTCGCTCGACTTGTGGTCTGGTTTCCTGGCGAACTTCCTTTGGCCGTTGCTTCGTGATGTCGCTGCTAATTTTAATTGGCGGAAAGTGCAGCTGCTTAATCATGACCAGAACCTCGTGGACAGATTCTCACGCCACCAGTTATACTATTTTTCCGTCTCCCCTTACCATTTGCATACCTTCAAATATGCGATGTGAATTTGTATATTAATTACAACATTTCTGAAATGCATGTACACAATGGAGAAATCATGAAAGCACGTATGCGCTAATGTTTCCCGGAAAGGATTAGTCATACAGTTGATTTAAGTTATATTCTTCTTCTTCTTCTTCTTCTTCTTCTTCTTCTTCTTCGTATTCCTCTAATTCACAAGTCAAGACGTTACATTCGGTTAAACATAAAATGTAATACTGGTTGCTACCTCAGCTTCCTAAGAAGCATATCTGGGAAATGTCTAACCAATTTGGGACCTCATCCTCTCTTTCTTCTCTCTACATCGTCCTCCCCCTCGTATTCCACCAGGTACTCTACCTCGTCCTCTTTCTCATTCTCTACCTCATCCCACCGGTAGCGGTAGCTTAGTGCATCAACTGATGTCACTGCAGCGCCTCTAACCGGAAGGTCCTAGGTTCCCACTTCCCACGGCGGCAGGATTTTCGACACTAGCTTTTCAGCTAGGTCGATTTCAGCTGCTGTCTGGAGGAGAATTCTAGCGGCCGCCTGCTCTGATCGGTAGTTTTCCGTGGTTTCTCCGATCAACATCGGGCGAATGTCGGAGCAGTACCCTACCAAACGGGCCACGAACCGCGCGCGATCTGTCCTTCCTCTTCCTTGTCCTATCCTCTCCCCTTACACTAACATGCACCACACTACCACATATTCCGGGAGACCGGTCGGGAGCTTAGAGCTTGTCCCGGCTGGGGCGGTGCCCCGCTGGTGGGAGAGTCCTGGTTAGGGGGAAACCCCACTAGCCGACGGTAGGTCGGCGCCGGATCTCGCCATCCAGCGGGGGAAGACCACCGCCATCTCCCGAGAAAGAAAGCATGCACTTCACTAACGGGACTAATGACCGAAGCGGTTGACGCACCCGGAAACACGAAAAAATCAATCAATCTACCTCATCCCCCACCTTGACCTTTGCCTCTTCCTCTACCTCGTACTCCAGACGTCCTCTCCTCGTCCACTGCCTCTACGATCTCCTCGCATTCTTCCTGTACCGGTTCCTCTCCTCGCTCTCCTCGTCCCCCGCTGGCCATTCTTTCGACGGGAGCTGAGCGAGTGGAGGCGCCTGTGGCTGGCCCTGTGCTCCATCGCGGTGGAGGAATTGGGTTGCATGACGTCATCGCCCCGAGCGCTGGGCGATGGCCGCCCCGGGGGCAGCGGAGCGTAACGGCGACGCCCGCGGATTGGAGTGGAGTGGAGTGGATTGGGTTGGAGCGCCTCCCCGTGGCCTCCGACACCTGCGCCCGCCACTGCCGCCTCCTCCTCTTCCCTCGTTTCATCTTTCCTCTATTTTCTTTTTACTCCTCTTCCTCCTGGTTGTCTTACTCCTATACTCTACCGTGTTCTACAATTTTAATTGTTCTTTCCACTCCTTCTCCTCTATATTTTTTCTTACTTTTCTGCTTTTCTTACTCACCTCCTTTACTTCCATCTTTTCCATCTCCGTTTTGACCTCTCCGTTTTCTCTATTCCGTTGCGCCCTCTGTTTTCTCTTCTTTCCTAACCCTTTTTTTTTTCCTTTTTTGTACTTTCTTCTTCTTTGCCCTTTTTCTCTTTTTAGTATTTTCTTCTTCTTCTTCTTTGTCCTTTTTCTCCTTTACATCACTCCTCCTCTTCATGTTGATTTAATTTTTTCTTCGCATTAAATTCTCCTTAACCTATCTGACGTACTGACATTCATCTGAAGCCATGCATCTACGTATTTCGCTGCGAATTAACGTCACATCCGCCCGGTATAACCCTTCTGGTTTCCACAAGAAAGCCGCGAATGAAAAAATGATTCTAATAGGATCACGTTACAGCATAGATTTCAAATCTGAGTGAAGGAAATTGATATGAATTGGTCCTAATTTATGACTTAACTGTGAATATTTTAATAAACATTCTAACGATAGTGGGACTGCAATGACTGCTTCTCCAGAGTTTTTTGAGCAATGGCTCAACATTGAACCGTATTTTTTATAATCAGGTCTGTTGTTTCGCACTTTCTCAGTGATAGAAATAAGGAACACACTATTGAGCCATTCCACTTTAAATCGCACAATAGTTGACACGACTTTTTTTAAATGTAAGATATTTTTTACTTAAATGTAGACATCAAAAAAAGAAACACGTGTTTTTTATTTGCCTGAATATTGATTATTTGTGTAGTTATACCTATATTAAATTTTGGAATTTAGGCGTGCCTCACAAAATATGATCAATTGTTGCTCCGAACGTACTTTATATAAAAGTTCCTATTTTGTTTCATTTACTACTTTGGAATGTGTGTTTTTACTCTGTAATTACATTTTTTACATTTAAACATAAATATTTCATTTAAAAAACGTATTTTTTGGAAAAAATGTTAATTTTATGTATAAACTTGATGACATAAAAATTTGAAAAAATATAGGCGTATTCCTAGTTTAATTGTCTATGAAATACACTAAGAAAAAAGTGGGCCCTTCAGACACACAGCTCTAAAAAGTAAATTGTAAGTATGAGGGCGCGCTCTGCCTTTCCATGCACTAACGAACTGTGTTCGGTCAGTCTTCAATCCAAGAGCTGAAGAAGTATAAAAAGAATGACCGTCTATCTAATTACGGTTTCAAGAGTTATTAGTATTTCAAATTTTCACTCTGCCCCCAGAATGGATGGGTGACAGCGAAACGAATTCAAATACGAGCCATGCCACGTCAAATCGCACATGACTTGACACGGTTTTTTAAATGCATATTTTTTATCTCAATTTTATCTGGACATCAAAATAAGAGACACGTGTTTCTTTATTTACCTGAAAATTTATTATTTGTGTAATTATGCCAATAGTACATTTTGGAACTTAAGCATACTTCGCAAAATGTTTTTGAAAGTTGGAGATACAGTAAAATTAAACGACACTCCGCAGTAACCGAACACATGATAAAAGGGGCTGAAAACTTGTTTTGAAGAAAATGTAATTTCGTTGAGACCTGACAGTAAATTCCGTAAGTCATTAGAACTGTGCATTGTGACGAAAGTGAACTGAGCGAGTTCAAATTCTAAGGTAGGCGAGTACATATACATGAATTGAGTTCTGAGGGACCAGAAAATTTCAAAATGTCAGCCAAAACGTGCGTCAAGAATTCGCCATTTAATTACCAAATACAATCGTGAAGTTGTACTACCTCAAGAAATACTTAAATTACTGCTTCATCCAAAGAATCTGACGGTCAGTAACAAGAAACGCGACTATTGCAGCAATCTACTGCACACTGGTTCGGAAAAGATTAATATTTTTTTAAGTTACTGGGATCCAACTTTGATTTTTCTGGAGTTGTCAACAATTCTGTAGTGTATTTATTAATATTTTCAAGAATGTTTAGCTTAACGAGTTTATAAATATATTCAATTTTCAAAATTTAAATTTAAAAAAAAGTGAAAATTCACGAAATGAAATATTTTGCATAATATCACAAATTAAACGTTTTTAAGTTTCGAATGGAGTTTGAACGGAGTTTCTATAATTAGTGAATTCAAATATGATATTTTAAAGTTAGTGATGCGCGTCATTTTTAGCAAATTTCATTATACAATAATTACGATGTTTATGATGTACAATATTTATGCTGTACATTTTTTAGGTTCATGAGCGAGCTGATTATGGCAGATTTGGTTACGATAAAACAGTTACAGGTAAAACATATTATTTGTCCCTGAATTCTTCCACGTTTTTCTAAAAGGACACAGTTAAAAATTATGAGAACCGGTTTGTGTTGTCGAGAGGAAAAGAATAAGATACGATCGAAACGCGTCAAGTGACACATCATTGCTCCCGCAAGGTGTACCGAAAGAGGTCTAATTAGATTAGATTAGCTTTATCACTAATTCTGCAAATTTGCAAGTTTTCTGCAAGTTTGAGAACTTGTGGGTAGAATACACGAACACTTAACATTACAGAACTTAACAAATGTACAAAATTTTACACAATTTACAAACTTTACCAATTAACATTAATATTTCACCGCGCAAGCTCTCATAGCACTCCACGTCACCACACTTCACTTCACTTCACTTCACTACTTTGCTGATCACTAGAGACCGGATTTTTATGTAATTACATATCTTTGTCTTTCTACTTTCCGTTCTCAAAATTATAATATTGGTGAATTGTCGCCGTCTAAATACAATCTCATTTTTTCGTTACATATTTTTACATATTTAGTACTATATTACATATTTGACATATTTTTCTATTTTCACAAAATATTTCAATTATTCTATCAACTTATTTCAATTTTATTACGTATCTTTTCATGAAAATATTTTTTTTAATTAGCATTTTCCCTACATTATCACAACGTGCTGTCTACTTGAGGTATATTACGCGAAGGTATATTTACTCCTGGAGGTATATTACGCGGTTAATGTCAGTCCGGCGCACCTGCTTCAGTTCTCTGTAGCGGGAAGTGCGCGTCAGGGACTGAGATCATTTTCGTCGTTAGGTGTGAAAAGTATCACTGACAGCGTTTCGTGACCTTTAACCTTAATTTCCGAGAAACATCTGAGATCGCCGACGTACTATAATACTTGCGACGTGTAATGCTGCACGCTGCAGTGATTGTTTACTGGCCGTAGACATCGTCAGTTTGTACGATGGCTTCTACTGCGCCTAATCTGACTGCCAAACTACGGTCCTGCATAAAAAAATAGATGAAGCTTTTACTACTGATTGATTGACTGAATGAGTTTTAATCCGTTTGCATTCTTTTTTAAAAAAAATTAAGGATTTTTTATAAATGTAATTTCGAAATATAAAAATGTGTTTTATAATTTGTGTATTTTAATATTACATATTTACCATTACGTATTTTTTTACATATTCTTATTATTTTCATTACATATTGATGTCCATATTTTGATGTTTCATACTACATATTTTACCGGTCTCTACTGATCATTGAGTTTTAACGTGTTTCTTACACACTCGTATCGCTGATAGTGAGTGATGGACGGACACACGGTTAATGGATTTCTTTACGTAAGATTCCCACATTGGTGAGAACGTAACACTCTCAGTTTCGTTTTCAACGCCCGGCGCCCTTCAAGGACAGAGAGTCGGATGGAGCCCGCGATGAACGTCGGTCCAGCCGCCTCTCGTGCTCTCGGAGGCTGCTACGCCTGCTCCGCGGCGCCTGTCCTTGCTGGGGAAAGTAAATAGATTTCCCTTGAATATTCAAGCGACGAGAGGCGTTGCCGACATCCAGGCTTCGCGTGGGGGCCGCCTCGCTCGCTCTTTTCGGCCAAACCGTTGCCTCTCCACAGGCACTTGAATGCTGACTACTGTACGAAACGGCCCAAATAAACTCAAGTGGAAAGACCTAGAAATACAGTTTCATATCATATTAAATTTATTTGAAACTAACAAAATACCCGGCTTTGCCCGGACTTTCTACATGTTCAGTCCTTGGGAATGAGGAGAAAAGATCAATTTTATATAAACTACGGTGTTAATATTATTTTTAACGTAATTGGTTCAAATTTTATATAATTTTCTTTCATTTTATTTTACAATACATTGCTATTAGGTGAAATTTTTCTAAGCTTATGTACGGCTAGCGAATACATAAGGTCCCGTTTTGCTGCAGCACTACTGGGCTCTAGCGGAATTTATTAGGAACCACGTGCTCTATGGAAGGGGCGAAATATGGTTGCGGTGCATCTACAAACATATTATTTAAATTATTTATTTTCCGCATTTGGGTTGAGTTAGTCTTTACCAAACTTTTCAAGGACACTGCAACAATCCTGGAGAAGAGCCTGTAAAAAATTAATTTCTATTTATACGCTGCTTTTTGTGGGATGGTGAAGAAGAAAGGATTAAGAAAGAAGAAAGATTTAAGGAAAGAAGAAAGGATTAAGAAGAAGAAAGGACTAAGATTAAAGGAAAACCGTAGATTAAGAAACCTTATTTTTCACCAGAAAACGGAAAATATCCAAATTTACTTGAATAAATAAAGCACAATAAATTTTAAAAGACAAATGTGTCTGTGAAGAAGAATGCAAGGTTAAGATAAATTGAAAAAAGTATTGTAAAATGTTTTGTTTTATCTGACTTATATACTTTGTATAATAAAGGTTTTAGTAACACAAAGTAAACATAGTTAACTTGTGATTCTACGACGGTATGGTCCTTCAGAATGGAGGTTGTTTTTAGGTAGATGTTTCTTTATCGCCATTTTATCACCACACGATGAACACCCGAAGAAATGTTTAATATTGTTAGCAAAATCAGTTTACAAGGGATTGTAAAATATTCCTTCAGTATGTCAATGCGGAACTTTTTTTTCTTTCGAAAGAAAAATAGATGGGTAAAACATACAAAATATCTGAATAAAATAACGATTGTGAAATTGGGATGACTTTTGCTCTCCGCTTAAGAAATGTTTCCGAGAGAAATAATTTACCGGAAATCCTAAACATATTAATGGTACTGATGATAACGTATGAGTAGGCGGTAATTAACATTCTGACTCAGGCATGGTTAATGCTTCATACTTTTATTACTTTGCAAATGCAGTACTACAGATAGAGGCTTCATTACTAGAACATCGACTTTTCCAATACTTTGATATTTTAATGGTTCTTCGCTTCCCCCCTGTTTTCCTGAATAGAGACCGGTAATTGAAATACAGTTATTGCTGTTCAAAAAGTCGACAATTCTCGTTAATGCAGCGGCAAAATGGTAATTTTTCGACAGAAAGCACGTTTTTGTGGAGTTCTGATATCGAAAAAGTGAATAAATCTCGTTCTTGAATATAGTGATTTTTTCCAACACTTTATGGACTCAGAATCCAGGTTTTGTGAGTCTTTGGAACTGAAAACATGGATTGCAGCGGAACGTCCGTTCGTTCGTCTGTCAGTTGTGAGAAGCTCTAGCGCCTAAACTGTTGAGACAATTTCTTCCAAATTGATCCTTCGACCGATCTCCGCTTTCGAGCCTAAAATTTCTTACTAGCACCAAGCAAGCCAGCAAGGAATATTTGACGACATGCTGTTGAAGTATTTTAAACGAGTGAGTATAATACAGAGTATATTTATCGTGGTGCATGAAATATTTCGTATTAATTTCGACTACGTATATTCCTTTCTCTTGGGTAACATAGTACAGTAATGCTTAGAGTCTCTTTTTTAGTTATTAAAGAAACTAATTTGATATGAACATTATAATGAAATGAGTAACGTTTATGCACAATAAAATAGCCGTGCGTTAAACAAACTTCTTAATTCATTCAAACTTTTAACCATGACTATTACTAACTACTTTTTAATTTTTTTTTAATTATTAGTTTTTACGCATGATATCCATTTGAAACGTTCCTTTAACCATACTGTTGCGCAATTCCTTTCCACAATAATTTCTTCTTGTTGGTAAACCATCATTCTGTAGTTTAGAGAAGTGAGAGCGGTTAATGGTAACGGTCAGTGAGGACGAATACAGGGGACGAATAGTGGGGACGAATAGTGGGGACGAATAGTGGGGACGAATAGTGGGGACGAATAGTGGGGACGAATAGTGGGGACGAATAGTGGGGACGAATAGTGGGGACGAATAGTGGGGACGAATAGTGGGGACGAATTGTGGGGACGAATAGTGGGGACGAATAGTGGGGGCGGTTAGTGGGGACGGTTAGTGGGGACGGTTAGTGGGGACGGTTAATATTGGGGACGGTAGATATCTATTTACATGATTATTTTATACAAATTTCATATTATAGTCTTATCATATCTCTTTCTTTTCTTCCTTTGTTTCAAAACAAGGCCTTTCTTTTGTTTCCAAAAAGGAGCGTTACAATAAATCCGTTAGAGCACTAGTGCTGTAATGAAGCTTCTTCTAGCATCCATACGAGTGCTCAATCGCCTGGCCTTAGAAAAAGGAGCGCGGGCCGCGACGCGACGCGATGCGCTGTGCTGGTGCGGGGGAGGCCTTGGGCGGCGGGGAGGCGAGTGCAGTGCAGTCGCTCCCGCGGCCGGGAGCAGGCGCGCGCCCGCCGTCTCATCTGCTACCGTAGCCAACGCGGCGCGCGCCTACAACCGCACGTCCGCGATCGCGCGGCGGGGGCGGGGCGGGGGCGGGGCGGGGGCGGGGCGGGCGGGGCGCGCTGCTTTTGAGTCACCGGCCGCCGCGCGGCGGCCGATTGTGATGAAACTCCGTGAAGAAGTCACGCCATGGACTGGCCTTGAACGACGCTGCCGCCGCCGCCCCCACCACCACCGCCACCACCACCGCCACCACCGCCACCGCCGCCACTGCCACCTCCAATACCGCCACCGCCACCTCCAATACCGCCGCGACCGCCACCACCTCAATACCCCACGCCTCCGACACAACAACCACCACCACCTTCTCCTCTTCCTTTTCCTTCTCCCTTCTCCTCCCCCCTTCCCTTCTCCTCCTTCTCCTTCTCCTTCTCCTCTTTCCCTCTCCTTTCTCCTTCGTTTCCTTCTCCTCCCCCTCCATCTCGTCTTCTCCTCCTCCCCCTTCCCCTTCGTTTCTTCTTCTCCTCCTCCTTCTTCTCCTTCTCGGTCTTCTCCCTCTCCTCCTTCGTTTCCTTCTCCTCCCCCTCCATCTCGTCTTCTCCTCCTCCTCCCTTCCCCTTCGTTTCCTTCTCCTCCATCTCCATCACCTCGTTATCTCCTCCGTCCATCGCCTCCTCCTCGACCTCCACCTTCGCTGGCCCCGTGTCGTTGCTGATGCTGATTCCCCCTCCACATCATCCATTACCACCGCCTCCACCGTCACAGCTCTACCAAAACGCTGCCGCCACCACTATCCGTCAGCGAATCATTAGTGAATGTATTAATATCATTCTTATAGTTATTGTATTATATTATAGTAACTTAATTATTGTAATAATCATAACGATCACTCCGTTCTTAGTACCCAATTGAAGTTTGAAAAATCTGTCGTTGCCATCCCATTGATTACCATCACTATCACTGCCTCCACTGCTATCTCTTTCGCCTCCACTTCTACCGCCCACCGTCCTGGCTATTTCACTGCTACATCTCTCTGACCACATACACATCTACCGTGAAAACGTAGCTTCCTCTTTCTCCGCCCGCATGACATCAAATACTACTTCCACCGTTCACACTTCCTCGCTTTTACTGTCCTCCGCTTGTTGGCTGTGACACACACACCTGCGTTTCGTCTCTTGTACTTCGCCGACGAATATTGCCGATCTCAGGGCATCAGTTAACTTTGTCATCATGGCTTCGAATCCCATCGATACCAACGTCGGTCATCGTCGGTCATCGTCGGTCATCGTCGGTCATCGTCGGTCATCGTCGGTCATCGTCGATCATCGCCGGTCATCGTCGATCATCGCCGGTCACCGTCGGTCATCGTCGGTCCCGTTCCCAATTCTTTATTCCCCTTTGTTCCTCCTTCGCTGTCGCCATCACCATCACCGTTACCCTGCCAGTCGTTATTGTCACTGTCATCGCCCTATCAGTTATTCCTGTCTCCATCTTCATCATCGCCACCTCGTCACTCATTACCCTCACTATCACCGTTACTCCCACTATTATTGTTACCTTAATTTTCATCTTCACCATTGTCACAGCTGTCCGACAACGCCACAGTCCTATAGCCACCCATTCACCATCGCCAACTCCGCTGCCGAGACCGTCCCCTCCCCGCCTTCCCCTTCCCCGTTTCAACTCGTACGCTTGAGCCCGCCCCGCCCCCTCCCCCGCTCCCCGCTGCCCCCACGGACTCCTTCCTCAGCCGGTTTATGCACACAGGCGGGCCGCGCCGGGTCGGGCCCGGCCGGGCCGCCTGCCCCTCCGCCTCCGCCGCCCAGGATAAGATATCGAGAAGAAGAAGAAAAAAAACAAGAACGCCCGCTGCACGTTCGCGGGGGGTCACGGTGAGCGCACGGGAGGGGGAAGGGGGGTGGGGTGGGGCGAACAAGTGAGCGAACGCGGGCGCACCCATCCGCTCTCAGAGGGCGCGGCGCGGCGCGTCCGTTGCACAGGCTTGCGCCTGCCCGGCCACCGGAGAGGGACCTGCACGTGCGTGTTGCAGGCGTTGGCCAACGAGGGATGGAGTGGTGGAAGTACGGAATTGCCCGGATATGGGTCACTCCTCCAGCTCCTCTCAACGGAGCGTGACGCGAAAGACGCACGTGTGGGGGACGCCGCGGTGTGCCGCAAGGTTCAGTGCTGGGGGTCACACGTTTTATCTTTAAAGTTTGATTGTTTGCTCGTTCATTTGAATGTAAACTATAAATAACCACACCTGGAGCGGTAGCTCAGTGCATCAACTGATGTCATTGCAGCGCCTCTGACCGGGAAGTCCTAGGTTCACACTCCCCACGGCGGCAGGATTTTCGACACTAGCTTTTCAGTTAGGTCGAATTCAGTCGCTGCTTGGAGGAGAATTCTAGCGGCCGGCTGCTCTGATCGGTAGTTTTCCGTGGTTTCTCCGATCAACACCGGGCGAATGCCGGAGCAGCACCCTACCAAACGGGCAACGGACCGCGCGCGATCTGTCCTTCCTCTTCCCTGTCCTATTCTCTCCACTTAAACACACTAACATGCACTACACTACTACATATTCCGGAAGATCGGCCGGGAGCTTAGAGCTTGTCCGGGCTAGGACGGTGCCCCGCTGGTGGGAGAGTCCTGGTTAGGGGGAAACCCCACTAGCCGACGGTAGGTCGGCGCCGGATCTCGCCATGCAGCTGGGGAAGACCACCGCCATCTCCCGAGAAACAAACATGCACTACATTAACGGGACCAATGACCAAAGCAGTTGACGCGCCCGGAAACACGAAAAAACCAAAACCTAAATAACCACGGGCGGATCCAGCTGATCATTTTCTTGAGGAGCCTCACAGATTTTTGTTAAATAGACATATTTTTTAAAATATATTGTATATTGTTTTTATAGCGTAGGTATTTTACAATGTTATTGTTTTATCACATAATACTAACAAATATTTAAACCGATTTTGCCGAATAATGGAAGGTAACAAACAAAAACTCTAGGCCTTTTGTGGGTGGGTTTTTTGGGCCCCACCTGAATCCGCCACTGTATATAACTGAGAAAATCTGCCCGTGATAATTTTGGACTGGCCTACAATTACGTCACTAATCATTCGTTAATATTCGTTGAACGTAACGTTTAGAATGTATTGAAGATCACTACCTTTAGTTATAAACCTATTATTTTTGCAATAAATAGTGTAGTCGGCCACTGTTATTCTTTTGATGTGCTTTGCGTGAAAGAAGGGTACAAGTACGTGAAGCTAAGGTACAGCCAAAGGTGGAAAGTCTTCCTTGAATCATTACTTCACAAATAGTTTATCTCTATTCATAATTTGCCCCAACAATCACCTTCACCACATACTCATTAAGTGTAAGGAAAAGACAAAGTGAATACGTTTAGCCTGGAAATTAGAGGATATGGAAAGAAAAGGCTTTCCTCGCTTTAGCTCGGTAATCGAGTATGACGATGCTCATCATGTAAAAGAGCAATGGTGCGTTTGGAATATCTTTCCATTCATACTGCGGCATATGTTACTCAATCCTATCTTTTCCAGTCCTTTTCCTTTTGAAATTTTGCATAACATTTAATTCCACTTAAGTTCATGGCCAATAATGAGATTCTATCTCTGAGTACTACACGATATGTTCAAGTTTCCCTTTCACCAGCATGTTCTTTCCGTACCTTTTTAAATTTATTGATCTTAAAAGCATTGTTTTTCTAAAGATAAATTTTATTAAAATTCAATTAACCTTTATGCGAGTTATTCGTACGTACTCATTCCTCCAATGTGACCTACACGCTAATGAGATTCATAACTGCCACGGAGGAGGACACGCCCGTGTTTTTCCCTTGGCGAACAGATCTGTAATTTTGTGATGGACTCAATTTGTGAATTGCTTTTATCTGCAGTTGGCAATGCCACTTCGTATATTAAAATCAGGTTCCCTTATTTATTTATTATATATATCCCTTATTCGTATATTAAAAACAGCCTTCGTAAACAGCTGTTTGCGCGTGTACTCTTCCGTTCGTCATAAATTGGCTCCCGGCTGTTCACTTACAAAAATAACGCAGATAGCAACAACTGAAACGCAGATTCGAAAACCACGTAAGAACAAGGATTCACCTTGTTCTTATCCGATGGAAGGCTCTGCCCAAAGCACAGTATTATTTAAATCATTAAATGTCGTTTGATGATTGTGACAGAAAGTAACTGTAACAGGACGTGATGTGGCAGATGATTAAAGTTGTCTTACATCGGTTATCTATAGAACAAACAAAACGTAATGATTCTTAATCTTAAGTACGATAATGGTTTTAATAAAAGTAATGATTCTTGTAAGCAACAGTAGAATACTCAAAATTGTGTAAATGATTTCCGTACCCTCCAAAAAACTCTCCGCAAAAAATATAACGCGACAGCAGAAACAACGAAAAAACACAGAAACAAATATACAACCTGCGTTGGTGGTTATGTTCTGAAACAATGAATGGAGATACGATGGGAAACAACGAATCGCGCACATTCTCTGCCAGGTTGCTTAAAGTACTATGCCCGAATTAATAAAACGCTGTAAAAAGTCATTAATCTGTGTAATTAATTATTAGAGATATGTTGTCGTTTAGACAGCGTCTTCGTCTCTGACCACGAATTATCTTGCGTCGAAAATTCGCACATCGTTTGGTGTCGATTCTTTGACCTTGTACAATACCAAGCGGAATCGAAATTAACGCTATTAGTTGCAACTTTTCATTTCGCATCGATTTCCCTAATCTAAACAGTCTTCCTAATTATATTTTAGCGGATATATTGCGGACAAGCAATTCGCAAGTCGCGCCTGTGATAGATATCCCTGTTTCAATGCTCATTACCGGGCGTCCCTCAAGGTGGTAATGTGGGTCCACCGTAATTCGTATTCACAGCGCCGAGAGCCGCTCCTCTCTCCCCGAGTAGCACCGCTGGCTAGGGGCGCCTTCTTTGTCGCGGCACCTGACGTGCGTGTAGGATTGCCAACAATGTTCAGATAAAAGGGAGAACACTCGCCAAGCACAAAAAAAACATCGATACATTTCGTTTTATAAATATTTAATTTAGGTTCACATTAGCTCTATTTCTTTCTTCTCTCCATTTGCAATTTAGGTGAAACGATTCGTTCATAAAATGCAGCTGAAGATGGTCTGAGCGTATTTTTTTTGTATATTAGTCGCTAGACAGAGACCCGTTCATGCATGCGTTTTATGTTTGCTACTCTAAATTAAACAATAAACGATACAACGTACCTGATGGTAGTCATATGATAAAATAAATGACAATTAATGTTAAAAAAAATACTAAGATAAGGAGATTTACCTTTATTATGCCACAAACCTTTTTTTTTGTTAGGCACTATTGTAATAAAAATTTTGAAAGTGGTCAGGCGGAAGAGCCTCGCCACCAATGAAGACATTTATTTATTTTTTTAATATAATTTTTTATTTATTTTATTTACAATACAAAGGAGGATGAGAGTCAACAGTGGACGGTTGGCAACGCTAGGTGCGAGAGATGTGGGTGAGCGGACGGGTCAGGGCTGACGGTGGGAGCGGGCCGGCCGGCCAGTGGGTGGATGGGTGGGTGGCAGAGCGCGTCGAGCTCTGCGCGCGCTCGTCCGGAAGCGGGCAAGGACGGCACGCAGCACGCACTTCCCCTCAGTCCCCCTCATCCTCATTTTTGTACCGTTAAAACACTTAAGAGCGGAACCGCCGTCTGTGGTCTTCCCAGACGGTTTGGGCGACAACGCACTTTCGTTCACAGGGTCCGTGAATTGATTATCTCAAGAACGCGATTTGAATTGCTTAACATCCACCGGCACAGTAACAGGTGGCCAAAGCAAACGGCCGGAACAAACGCTGAGAGACGTCCAACTGAACGTTAATGGTTCGAGTCCCACGAAACGCGCGGAATAAGTTCCTATTGTGATGTTGGTTTCACATCTCCTCTGCGAGTCTGATCGTCAATATTCATTACATGGAACATTGATTTTACGTTTGGGGATATTTCGAATAAACACGTTCCACTTTGAAATCCGTATTTAAACGTTGCCACTGCCGAATCATCCTGGTCTAACACCGTTCAAACAGTTCGAGACCAACCAGTTTTGGCCTTCCGAAACGGCTCGGCAACAACGATATTTTTGCTCTCGGGAAATTTGCATTTATTACCACAAATATGGTGAGAATACAATCATTTGAATTGCTTATCATGAGAACATAAGTGGTGGTTAGAAGAAATAGCAAGACATCGTAGCCCGTCCATACGGAGAGCTGGAATACCTCTTAAGAAAAAAGTACTGGACCACTTACTATTATAAATAAACGTTCCCAAGAAACTCAGTCATATTATAAAAACTGGGAACGATAAACAACTATTGTTAAGATAACTAATACTTTATGTAAGATCCAATCTAAAGACCACAATTGTAACAGTATGGGAGAGTGGGGTTAGTGGGCCCGTTTTGATTTCAATATTGCTTTCTCGCCATACGTAGTTTAAAGAAAGTATTCCAATGCTACGGTAGAAGACGGTGATTTTTCTAAAAGAGAAACTAGTATTGTTGGGCCCTAGTATCGAAAAGGAAGATAGATCTTCCTTTATGTAGTAAGTAACTTCCTATATAAGGTTGTGTAGGCAGTATCCGTGTTTCGTGTATCCTAGATACTAAAAAAGTAGTTGACTGCAAAACGTCTTGTCTGTGTGTAGTCAACGCTAGCACCTAAACCGATTAGACGATTTTCTCTCTAACTTATATTCTCCAATCGATCCGACCGAACTCAAATCCCTACGAATTTGAAATGGATATTTTGATTTTTAGGTATATTTTGCACGAAGAATGGAAGAAGAGGTCAAGGATGGGAAATGAAAGATCGCGCCCGGTCCGTGGCCCGTTTGTTAGAGTACTGCTCTGGCATTCTGCACTGCCCTGGTGTTCTGTACTGCACTGCCCTGGTGTTGATCGACGAAATCACGGAAAACTACACACCAGAGGAGCAGGACGCTAGAATTTCCCTCCAGGCAGCGACTGAATCCGACCTAGCTATCTAACAAACGTCGAAAATCCTGCCACCGTCGGGACTCAAATCTAGGACCGTCCGGTGAGAGTCACTGCAGAGACAGGGACTGAGATAAAATCAGCCGGTGATGAAGATAGGTGGTGATGCTGCTGGTATGCTAGAAACACCGGAAGGAACAGATGAAATGGGTCGGTCACGAACCGGAGAGGTTAGTTGCCAAGGTGGCGAAGAGAGTCCAACTCCTTAAAGATGCACGGTCGCAGTGCGGCCAAGTTGCTGGTTCGAATCTCGCTCTGGATATATATGAAGTGTTCAAAATATCTTTTCGTCATGGTTCTTTCGTCCGTTCCACTTGTTTGAAAATGACACACTTAGAAAATGTCTGTAACTGGCAAGAACGGTGAGAGAATTGGAAATAATGTAGTCGATGAAAACGGAAATATTGGATTGGGTTGGTTCCTGATAACGTAAGTTTCTGGACTCACTTAACTTCTATTTTTGATACAAAGAAACAAATTCAACTTAATCTCATTCTTTACTCCAGCCCTCCTTTCACATCACAGTAATAACATTTCTAGACCTTTGAAAAAATACTCGGAATTTTTGTTCGCAAAATGGTCAAAAACTGATTCTTTCACCTCACACTCGTCTGAAACTTTTCTTTTTCGAAGGTTTTTATTCAGATCTGATAAATGGTAGACGTTATCGGGTGCCCAATTGGGACTGTAGTGTGAGTGGTCCAACTCCTTAAAGCCATAGACCTTCAGAATATTCTTTGCAATCTGAGTAATAAGCACAAATGCATTGTCGCGAAGAAGCTAAACACCTTGAAATTTCACGCACCGCATGCAACTCAAGTACCTCTCTCCAGAAAACTGAATGAGATGTCGGCTGCAAACAAAGAAACCTACAACAAAGATACGACTAAGAACTGCTCAGGACGTTTTCTCATTGATGAGGTCGAAATTTGTCGGGCTGGAAACTTACGGATCCGCCTATGTAAATTGAGTGTGTAGTTATGTAACGATGCTAAAGAAAACTGAAAATCTGTACTGGTCGTCTAACCTCCTGTATCTATCATACAGGAATCTGTTGGGAGGGAACAAGTATTTCTTTCGGTTCTAGTTCATACGTAATCAACGAGGTGAATTCAAAAGGACCGTGGGCATGAATATCCTAGGGTATTGCCAGGGTCTCTTCATTCTCACATCTCTTTCCTAACTCTACCGCTGTGGCTTCGCTGTACCGCAGTGGCACATTGTGATTTCGGTTGCCAATTTCAATTGTGTTCCCGAATATTGCGGTTTCCACGATTCACGTAGCTTTGATGGTGTTCCGAGAATATTGCGGCTTCCATGATTCACGTAGCTTTGGTGGTGTTCTTGAATATTGCGGTTTCCACGATTCCCGTAGCTTTGATGGTGTTCCCAAATATTGCGGTTTCCACGATTCACGTAACTTTGGTGGTGTAACGAGTAGCGTATCGGATTGTTATACCAAACTTCGCGGTTTCAAACCGTTCGAGACCGTTGATTTTTAAGGGCAATATTTTTTTGGAGGTTTTCCTTCGGAAGGGAAATAAAGCCGGATGTCACACGTTGTAGATTTACTGCATGTAAAAGATCCTTAAGCCTAAAAGAAGCCTCTGAGCTAAATTAAAATCGCCTGTTTCGTCGCCCGAGTGATACCTTCTTTGTGTGCTAGGTGGCGAAAGGGCATAGCACGATTTGCGTGTTCAGACGGAAGAACAGGCCTGATGACGTCTATCACTACCCCATCATCATCATCATCATCGTCATCACTATTAGCGCTGAGAGTAGCGTGCTCTTCCGCCTGCCTACGCAAATTTCGCAAGTATGTTAGTCTGCTACATGGTTGTAGATACACTCCATTCGTGTATAACGAATATCTAGCATCAGTTTGAAAAGGCGTCTACCCCCCACTCCACAAGGAATAAAAACGATAATACTGATGGTAATAGGAGTTGCTTATAAAGGGGACTACTACATCGACGTAGCAATAACTGAGGAGAATTTCTAAACTCATTATACGTCCCTTGTGTTCCCGATCTCATATTCCTCGCAAGTATGTTAGTCTGCTACATAGTCGTAGAAGTATTCCATTCGAATGTAACTGGCATCCCACGGAGAAAGCCTCAACCCACACGAAAAAAATCAAATTGCTGATGCTGTTGGTGATGAAGATGATGGTAGTAAGGAAGCGCCGGAAGGCGCAGATGAATGGCCCAGGCTTGGAGCAAGGAGAGAGAGAGAGGGAGCGAGCGAGCGAACAGGCGAGAGAGAGAAAGCGAACGATCAAGGGAGAGAGATAGAAGGGGAGGAGGCAGAGGAGGGAAAGAGACAGGAAGAGGGAGAGGAGGGGGAGGAGGCAGAGGAGGAAGGGAGGGAGAGAGAGAGAGAGAGAGAGAGAGAGAGAGAGAGAGAGAGAGAGAGAGAGAGAGTTGGGAGGAGGCGTGGGTCGCAGAACCGGCTGGCCAGCTGGTGCCTCCTCGATGGGCGGCGAAGCGAGGGGGGGGCAGCGGGGGATGGGGTGGGGGCGACCGGACGCCGGCGCCGTTTCTTGGCCTGTTGCGCCTCAGGCGACCATCGTCTTCTGCTTCTTCGCCTTCTCGTGCTGCGCTCAAACGGCGCCTCCAGCGCACGCTATTAGAGCGGCCTTCCTCCCCGGCGCATCTCGTTTTGCTCCTGCGCGGGGCGGCCGACAGCTGGAGGTCCAGTTCACCCGCTGTCTGAAATTCTAGTGGCCGGCTGCTCTGAACGGGAATTTCCCACGCTTTCTGTGATCAACACCAGGCGAATGCCGGAGCAGTACCCTAATAAACGGACTAGGTCGAATTCAGTCGCTGCCTGGAGGAGAATTCTAGCGGCCGGCTGCTCTGATCGATTGTTTTCCGTGGTTTCTCCGATCAACACCAGGCCAATGGCGGAGCAGTACCCTACCAAACGGGCCACGGACCACGCGCGATCTTTCCTTCCTGTTCCTTGTCCTATCCTCTCCTCTTAAACACACACTTACACTAACATGCACTACACTACCACACATTCCGGGAGACTGGTCGGGAGCTTAGAGGGTGTCCCGGCTGGGGCGGTGCCCCGCTGGTGGGAGAGTCTTGGTTAGGGGGAAACCCCAGTAGTCGACGGTAGGTCGGCGCTGGATCTCGCCATCCAGCGGGGGAAGATCACCGCCATCTCCCGAGAAAAAACACGAACTACACTAACGGGACTAATGACCAAAGCAGTTTACGTGCCCGGAAACACGAAAAAATCAAATCAAATCAAATCAAACCTAATAAACGGACCGCGCGCGATATTTCCTTCCTCTTCCTTGTTCTATTCTCTCCCCTTACACACACATACTAACATGCACCACACTACCACACATGCTGGGAGACCGGTCGAGGATTTAGAGCTTGTCCCGACGGGGGCGGTGTCCCGCTGGGGGAAGATACCTGGAGAGGGGAAGGTCTCCATCCAGCGGGGGATGGTCACTGCCTCCTCCCGCGATAAAAATGCATGTACTATACTGACGGGACTAATGAGCACAGCGGTTGACGCGCCCGGGAACAATCAATCCTCTGATTCGGCCTTAGCTCGAACACAGTTGGCATAGCTGATGCGATGTGTTAGTACGCAAATCACGTCGGAGATAATAGCACCAAAGGAAACACTTCGTGAAAAAAGGAAATATTTCGAAAAACAATCAAAAAACGCAAAAGGTGTAAATATAATGCATTTTTAAAACCTACGCACTTGTTACATGCCAGTCCCTTCATTTGGTTGCCTTCGTCATTGTCATTTTTTTGTGAAACACGAATATTTTTTATGAATTTCTGTAATCCAATTGACTTTCAGAAAAATTGGTCTCACCTCACCAAAATCCTTTGTATTCAATTTTCATATAACCCAGTGGATATGATGTCAGTGGATTGTGACAATGTCAAAATGGACTTTATTACTGCACTCGTATATTTACATTTCTTTTCATTTCCGTTTATTTAGTTAACGCGTCCGTAGCCATTATTGTTTTACACTTGTGCTGAGTTAATATATTGAAAATCTAGTTTGCCTCATTACATAAATGTACTTCTTTGATGCAGATCAACTGGTCACATTTAACTTAGAATACCCATTAAAACATTTAAAGAAACTTTAATCATCATCTCCGATGAGGTAGAGTTGTCTTGCCTCCAAAGCCCTCATGAATCCCACGCAAAATCCCAGAAGAAAAGACCAGTTAATCTGGTGTTGGAAAGTAGACATATTGAAACTTGTATTTGAGCATACTATGTATGATTGCATTTCATTTTATATAACATATAATTTTCCAAAAGATTGTGAATGTAGGATTAATTCTTACTAATATTTATTCATTTATTTACGTACCGTTCACGAACGCCCTACCATTTCGACAGCAAATTGGGAAGAATTTTGTAAAAGTTATGCACAAACTAAGATTTCAAAAAGTATCAGAAATATTTAAAAATGTGTAAACAATTGCAGCAATAATGATATTTCGATAAAAAAGAGACTGCTGGACTTCAGATAGTATGAGTAACGTCATTTGATTTTCATTGTGCAATGCAGTTGCGCATGTAAAATAAATGATATTGTACGAAAGGGAATATTTCAAAACAAAATTGAATATGATTGTAGAACAATGAGCCACAGTTATACATCGTTTTGTCTAAAAGGTTGAAATTCTATATTTTTTCAAAAATGTGCAAGTACTTAACGACGTGAGCAAGATTATTTAGACGGTTTTAACTGTTTTGAATTGTTCAATTTCACTACACTATTTTATTTAAAATGTTGTTGAATTGCATTATTGAAGTTTCTTGAAGGAAGCCTTTAAAAGTCGGAATTCAATGTGAATAATCAGAAGATGTTCTGGACATTCAGTGCCCATTACACCGTCGTTACTATACACACACACACACACACACACAACATAAACACAGCTAGGTCGAATTCAGTCGCTGCCTGGAGGAGAATTCTAGCGGCCGGCTATTCTGATCGGTAGTTTTCCGTGGTTTCTCCGATCAACACCAGGCGAATGCCGGAGCAGTACCCTGCCAAACGGGTCACGGACCGCGCGCGATCTGTCCTTCCTCTTCCTTGTCCTATCCTCTCCCCTTACACACACAGAATTACACTAACATGCTCTACACTACCACATATTCCGGGAGACCGGTCGGGAGTTTAGAGCTCGTCCGGGCTGGGGCGATGACCCGCTGGTGGGAGAGTACTGGTTAGGGGGAAACCCCACTAGCCGACGGTAGGTCGGCGCCGGATCTCGCCATCCAGCGGGGGAAGATCACCGCCATCTCATGAGAAACAAACATGCACTATACTAACAGGGTTAATGACCAAAGCAGCTGACGCGCACGGAAACACGAGAAAAACAAACCAAACCACAACATAAACACACACATAGTACTCGCGTGATGTACGTCATTCACCATAATATTGCATGTTTTATCTGAAGGACTAGGGGCAGTAACAAAATAAGCCATAACACCTACAATACGCCTTCTGCTAGTTGTAAATGTGAATATCTGGATTTCGGTCGAAATGGGTATATCTGAATTGGTTATTGCCTCTCCCCCCCCCAAACCCTTCATAAATACGAGGATGAACAGTAACAATATAATCTTGACTTTCGTCAAAACCTGAATACGCCGCTTAGGACACGGGACGAACCTGGAAAAGGGAATGAAATAATCGCGCCCGATACGCGGTCTGTTGTGATTTGCTGCTTCAGCATTCATCTGGACACAGTTTTGTTTGATTGATTAGTAATTCCGGGCGTGCCAACCTCTTAAGTTTTGGAGTCTCCTAAGTATAGTGCAGGGTTATCCAACTGGAGGCCCGCAGTGTCGTTTATTGTGGCCCGCAAACTGTTATTAGTATGTGGCCCGCGAACGAGGGCGAGAATATTATGCGTTTAGCACACGCGCTCTATCGGAATTAACACCCCCTTTGAGACAAATATAGGTTAATTATTTTAAATTTTTGTGTGTCTGTTCGTTTATATTATTATATTATGTTTTGGTCCCTTTATTTTTTAACAAGAGTTTCGAGAAAAAAGTAATCCTCGAAACTGTCGCAAGAGAATAATAATGAAAAGTGTGAAATAATTCATCTCCATTAGCTGCTCAAGGTCTGTTCCAAAATAAAGGGAACAAATCATAATATAAAAAAGGTAAAGTTTAGATTTAAAGATTTTTTCTTGTAAATTCAAAAATTCAAAATTATCCCAATGTGTTTAACTGCGTTATGCATTGTCAGCCTGATGCCATGCACGGATCCATTCCCCCCCCTCCGTTTCAGGGCAGTCGAGCAAAGTGCCGAGATCAACAATCCAGGGTCACGTGTGGATCGCCCGAGTAATGAAAATGTGGGCCGCATACATATCAAGGTTGTATAGATGTGACCCTTGAGGTCTTGCAAGTGGGACACCCCTGGTATAGTGCATGTATTTATCGCGGAAGGTGGCGGTGATCTCCCCCTCCCCCTTCCCCTCCCCCGGGTGAAGCTGGTCAGAGCAGCCGATCGCTACAATTTTCCTCCAGATAGGGGCTGACTTCGACATAGCTGTCTAGCTAGTGTCGATAATCCTATCCCCGTCGGGACTCGAACCTAGAACATCCCGGTCAGAGTCACTGCAATGACATCAGTTGATACGCTGAGCCACTGGTGGATACGATCACACTCTGATAGGGTACTCTGTGTACGAATTCGATTCTGACAGGTTCCGTAAACTCGGTGCTGTGCAATATATCTAGTGTCTATAGCGAATTCCCAGGACCTGACCGTTAAACTTCCACCCATTAGCCTAATCGAAAGCAGGACCTTACCCTCACGTTTATACATATCCGATGCACGTCGCTTACATTGGGGTCCTGTAAATATATTTGTTTTATAAATTATTTATCTTTGCTTTCTTTTCAATTTTCTGGTTAGAATGTTCGTTTTTTTAAATTTCTCTTAAGTATCGATATGGATGAACTATGTCCTCCCGCGAATAGTTTGCGAAGATCAAAATACAGTATTTCTTATCGTCTAAGTTCACTGGAACGTGACCGCCATTTCATTTTATTTTTAGTGCGGTATGCGTCACTGATATGACGAGTTGCTCAAGGAACTGTAGACATCTGTATTAGTGGGCACTTGTGCAAAATACTATGTCAGTTAAAGAAGATAGTAACCTCTGGCAAGCTACTGGATGGAAGTAAAATGTACTATTTATCTCCAGACTTGGGTAAAGACATCGAGAAAAATATTGTTCACATTCGAATTTATCACAAATAATAAAAAAAAATCCTGTTCAAAAACAAAGTACTTGGTTGTCGTTTGTTCAAGTAGACTTGTTCTTAGCAACACATTATCTCAAACCTCCTGATTTACAAAGTTCATCGGGAATTTTCTTCGATAACACTTTTTAGAGACGCTCAACTTTTCTTTTCTCAAATAAACAAAGCAGCATTTGAGCATTCATACTCAGAATGTCCTAGAAACTGATTGAAATCACTGAAGAGTTTTTACAAATTCAAAGAATGTTTATGATAATTAAAACACAACGAAAATAACATTAACAATTAAGAATGATTTAGGCTAATCTTATGAATAAAATATGAAAAATTAAAGAACTTTCAAATATTTAAGAATTAAAAGAACAGAAAGGAGAAACAAAAGCATTCAATGAAGACTCGAGCATGAAGTCTTTCTTGTTCAAGCGTTTATTGCTTAAGTCTCTGACTACGTACACAGAAAGAGATGTTACAGATTTTTTAATATTCACGAAATCTGTTTAATGATTAATGATATTAGTGTAGATTCTTCTTGTCAATGGGTTTAAATCATACTCGATGATTTTATTTGCACTAAATATTCCCAAATTATTTTCAGATATAATTTTATTACTTTACAAAAAACTGTTGAATATGACTCGAAATGGATCGAATGTTTAGTGAAGAGCGCCACTAAAATTGAGGAAATACTGTGATTTCCATCGACATGAGATGCATATATGAAAGTTTTCGTCTTGCCTTCGGTAGGTTTCCATAACTTGGAAACTACTACGCCAGGGCAGAGGTTCAGAGTTATTGCACTCCCTTTTTTTGCTTTCTCTATGTACATTTGCAATGTAAATGATGTGGTAAGCAACGCCGGAAGAGCAAAAATGTAATTTAGAACATCCCTCCCCCCCCCCAAAAAAATAGAAAAATATGTTTAAGCTATATTTTTATCAGCAATATTATGAGACAATGATTAACGAATATTTTAAAGGATTTTATTATTTTAAAATTTTATGCAAAATCGGACTAAATCTGAGCAAAAGTATAAAATCTTTTTTTTTGAGAATTTAATTGTTTTTTTAATGTTTTTCGAGTTTCCTTTTTTCGAAATCCCCTGACATTCAGGGCCTCGGGCCATCGGTCTGTCTGTCCATGGCGTGCGCAGGTCCTAACGAGAAGCTAGATGTTACCTTTTTAACTAACGTTCTACAATTCACTTATCAAACGCCGAAGGAATTAGCGCCCGTAAGCGTTTGTCAACTCGCGTACGAGTGCGGCAGCCGGTGAATCACGTGACTGGTGCATCACGGGCGTTCTCTTTGCACATGGGCGCGAGCACTTCGAGGGCAACGCAAGCTTAACGCAGTGCTCCATTTATACAACAGTTATCAGACGTAACAAGAACCAACAAGGTTGCATATCTGCACACTCCAGTCTTGTCTCGCGAAGACTCCGCAAACACGAGTTGCAAGCTCTGCAGGGAAAAAATAAAAGAAGCTGAATTTTAAACAGAGAGAAATAAATAAAATAGTGAGCCTGAGGGAAACAATCTGGCACTGGTAAATTTTTAAAACCTTGTAATTTTTTTTAATTATCAAGGAAAAGGGAAGAGATGAAATACGCGATGTTGGATTAATGATAAATGATTATTGAAGACTGTGAAGTTAATATAAGGGTGACGTGAAAAGGAAACTAGATAAAACTTACGGCATCCTTCTTTTACTACCTCAAACCCCTCAGCAGGACGTCTCGTTTTGAATCTTTTTTTAAGTGGATTTTTCAATTGCTTGGTCATATAGTGACCACTGTAACTTTTAACTGTGGGGAAACACCCGGGACGGGATTCGAATCCGCGACCCTTCAAGCCAAGGCGCCTACGGCCTTGCCGACCTCGACTATCCAGTGCGGCTTTGAATCTATTTCACTCACGAGAACTAGATGGAGTGTAAGTCATTGTTGTTGCTGGAGTTTCGCTAATATAATCTGATTCCTTTGGTAATTAAATCTATAATTTAGTGTAAGTCTGAAGACTATTATGCCATTTCATGTTAAGCCTCTGTTAATCTCTTTCTTTTCCTTGCTTCTTTTACTTTCTCGAACATGTATTAAAGAGGAAGTAGTGTAATGCTACAAAAAATGATGCCATTTTTTAATAGAAATAGCTCGTTTCGAAGGCTCTGTAATACCAAAATATGTTTTCTATGCCTGTGCCTTACCATGTCGGATGATTATTTCAGGATATAGCTAAAGTATTCGTACAATAAAAATTGCAACATTATAATGTTGAATAGCCGACCTGGATGGCCGAGGTGGCTAAGAGCCCGTACCGGCTCAGCGGTTCGGTCTGAAGGATGGCTGTTTCAAGTCCCTCCTTGTCACTCATGTATGTTTGTCCCTCGTCTCTCACGTATGTGTTGTCGCGGAGGGCCTTGCGTTCTGCTGACCCCTGATGAGAGGAGCCCGCACACGTGTTGATGTCTACTATATGGTCGAATATGCTCCCATCGGGACGTGAAGAGTAACTAGCAGTCGGCTGGATAAAAGCCATAGGACAAAAAAAGAATATCCACTACATTTAATACACGAAATTGTGTACTGTTCTACCGCGAACAGTTTTATCGTTCTCTCCATGAAATAAGTACTATAAACTTCAACCCGTGAGTTATGTTTCAGTGCATGTTTTGTTCAGTTTTGTCAGCTTGTGAAATTGTGGCCGATATCAAGCAATAAATGCGAGATATAACTGTGTTTTTCTCAGACAGTGATCCATAGCAACACAATCTGTCGTTCCCAGGACGCTAATGTCAAAGAGTGTGAGATGGGCAGAGATGGTTCATGGCGAGATTTCTAGAGTTTCTTTAGTTTCTCTTGTGTGTCGTTCTACTAACTATTTAAACTGCACTTTTCTACGACGTGAATGAAATTATAATAGATTTAGTTGTGAATCGCCCGCAACGTCTTTTAGCAATTCGTATTTTACACGCAACTATTCTTCGTTATGAGTTCTTCCTTCTTTATAATGTCCCTAATTGCATTGTCATACCTTGGCGATGAGGACTGCAAACTTGGAAGTAATAAGAATGCACGAATTTTAGAGCAAATCCCATGAAGGACAGAAGAAATAGAGAAATAAGAAGACTAAGGAGAAGGATTAGGAGAAGACAAAGGAGAAAGAGGAAGGGTAGAACGAGAAGGGAAGAGTATGAATAAAAAGGAAAAGAAAAAAGAAGAAAAAGGAAGAAGACTAAAGGGAAGAAGACTAAGGAAGAAGAAAAGGGAAAAGACTGAGGGAAGAAGACTAAAGGGAAAAAGACTAAAGGGAAGAAGACTAAAGGGAAGAAGACTAAAGGGAAGAAGACTGAGGAGAAGAAGAAGAAGACTGAGGAGAAGAAGAAGAAGACTGAGGAGAAGAAGAAGACTGAGGAGAAGAAGAAGAAGACTGAGGAGAAGAAGAAGACTGAGGAGAAGAAGAAGACTGAGGAAAGAAGAAGACTGAGGAGAAGAAGAAGAAGAAGAAGAAGAAGAAGACTGAAGAGAAGAAGAAGACTGAAGAGAAGAAGAAGACTGAGGAGAAGAAGAAGACTGAGGAGAAGAAGAAGACTGAGGAGAAGAAGAAGACTGAGGAGAAGAAGAAGACTGAGGAGAAGAAGAAGACTGAGGAGAAGAAGAAGACTGAGGAAGAAGAAGACTGAGGAAGAAGAAGAAGACTGAGGAGAAGAAGAAGAAGAAGAAGAGAAGAAGAAAAGAAGAAGACTAAAGAGAAGAAGACTAAAGAGAAGAAGACTAAAGAGAAGAAGACTAAAGAGAAGAAGACTGAGGAGGAGGAGGAGGAGAAGAAGAAGAAGAAGAAGAAGAAGAAGAAGAAGACTAAGGAGTCCGGTTGCACTGTAGATAGGGTTGACTGCACATCCATTTGAATTCAAGGACAAGGCGGCTGATTGTGGAAGCAGCGAGGGGCGGGGAGGTGGCAGCGATAGCGACAGCGGAGTCGGAGGGGTATCAGAGCGCCCCCCTCCCGCCGCTATCTCGAACATTCTCAGAGAGTGGGTTGTTTGTGTGGGTATCGCCGCGCTTTTACCTTGAAAAGCGAGTCCACTTCAAATGAAGCCCCACTGCGGTGTTTGCCTTGGGGAGCCCCGCCGAGCAACGGCTGTGTTTGCGGCCTTTGTTTGCAGAAATTTTAGGTTATCGTAACTTTTAGGGTTGCGTCGTTTTTGCGATGCTAGTTGTTCATAAAAGCGGTTGTATATTTTTCTTCCTTTCGTCACTTATCTCACTATCGGGTCAAGGGGGAACGGAAACGGTAATCTTTCAATGTTAAATTGTTTTAAATAAAGTCTTATTCTTAAAATTGTAGTGTATATTAGGTATTTTATAAGATTTATTTACCCATGTTTTGTGTTTATACTGTAACAATCGTTGTGAAAAATACTGATTAGACTATGAGAAATAATTTTTTAGCTTTCTGAGATTTCTTGGCTTTTTATTAGCATGTTCGATTTTATAATTCCTTATAAAATCTTTATATATTTCGTACATGAAGCTATTATTTCAGTACATGAAGAAAATACAAAAGTACAAACAAGAACATATCTTGAATATTTCACACTCCTAGGTTCCATAGGAGTTATGAAAAATATTTTTTAAATGCAAAATACCACCTTACGGAAAATGCATTTTTCAGTTTTAATGCCAAGACTTGTAATGTGCGCTCCTCCTTACAGAAATAAATATTGACAATATTAATCAACTTTGACTATTCTCTGAACTATTTAAGATATTGATATGAAATTTTTACCAAACTATTCTAGACTCAGAGACTCATCAGTTATGATTTTTTGCACATGTTTTTTAAAATTTTCTTTATAGACTAATTTAGTTTTTAAGGGAAGCCTATACGGATTTTTACATCGATATATAGAGCTATATTTTTCTAGGGCCCTTATCCAGCCGAGAGCCGCTTATCCTTTACACGCATTCGATCATACATTAATCATTAATACACTTGCGGACTTCTCGAGGGAACGGGATCGCGATTTGCGGACTCCTCGAGAACGCGAGGTCCTCAGCCACAACACACATGAGAGACAAGGAATTTAAAAAAAACCACGCGCAAGGCGGGATTCGCGACACTTCAGACCGAAGCGCTGGGTCGGTACACGATTTTAGCCACCTCGGCCAACAACGTCGGCTATAAATAGAGCTGGAGAAGACAAAATCAGTAATCAAATTGATTGATTGATAGTGATTCTGGGCGCGTCAACTACTGAGGTCATTAGTCCCATAAGTGTAGTGCGTGTTTTTTCATCGAGCACTACACTACACTACACTACACTACACTACACTACACTACACTACACTACACTACACTACACTACACTACACTACACTACACTACACTACACTGTTTTTGCTTTGAATTGCACTGACCAGCACTTCTCAGAACTTCACAGCACTTCACAGCACTTTCTCATTTAATCCTGCATGTCAACTGCACGAAACGATTCAGTGTTCACTCGTGGGAAGTTCACGATGCTCGTATCGTAATATCGCACTCGTGTATTAATACCAACATTACATGATCGTTTCATAATGTACTATTATGCAAGGGGAGAGACCTAGTTCTACAGCTAGTGTCGAAAAGAAGTCCCCCATCTTATTACGAAATCTGGAACCTCCCCCCCTACAAAGACAGTAGCAATGGTCTGTGAGCTAGACCCATTCGGTGTGGAGGCGGGGGTGTAGACGAGGGTAGAAAAGGGTATGGACTAGAAGGTGAAGAACGAAGGGAAGTAAGAAGTAGAATTGTTGTGGCGTGGCATGTGTTGGTGTCATTCTTTTTTACTCCAAAAATGTATAAAAAATCCTATTCTTGGATTGTGTACTGGTATGATTGCCTCATCAGGAAAGGAACACATTGGTTTACCGGTGAATTGTCGTTGGCATTGAAATAATTGAAATAATTCAAGGTGTAATCATTGCCAACAATATTGTTTAATTATAGAAGAGCAGCTTTCGATAGCATCATCACTTTCCTCATACTAGAAATATTATATCCTGATACAAGAAACTTATTTCTTGTATCAGGAAACTGATGATGGCTAAGCCATCGAAAACTGTTCTTGTTGAATTAAAAACTATTTCTGACAATGACAACACCTTAAATTATTTCAATCAAAAGTACACATTGCAAATTTTGTCTTTGTATTTTCTCGCTGAAACACTAGCATTTTCAGACCTAAAGCGGAACCTACTGTTGTAAACCTTCTGAAAATGCATTCAAAATAAAACAAATAGTATATAAATAAATAAATGAAGGAATAAAAGAATAAATAAATATAAGTCTAGAAATAGTAGAAATCAAAATTCAGTATTAGTTTCCAGGAAAAGTAGAAATACTGTTCTGCGTGAATCTTTAGGCGTTCCCTGGCTGCACAACTCTGCTGTTCATTGTTTGCCACCTCATTTCTTACACAATGCGGTGTGTTCTTGTTACATATCTTTATTTCTAAATAATTTGTTATGAGGAAGAAGTGAAAACCCATTAACGCCAAGCATATTCATTCAAAGACGGTCATTTTTAGTCAACCCACATTTGTTTCCCGTGCTCTAATGTGTGAATTTTATATTCTGAAGAGACGCACTAAACGAACCACTCAAGCATATTTAAATTATTCCTTAATGAGTAGCTAAAATCTCTAAACCATTGAATATTCCTGACCCGGACGTACCAGCAAAGTACCAGCAAGATGTGAAGGTAGTAGTTACTTGTCACCTCTCAGACAGCAATTTTGTTATCTGAAACCTTGACCCGAGGTTGAGAGGAAGATTCTGAAAACAATCGATAGAGGGCAATGTCAAGGGTTTAGAAAGTAATACGGTGAATGCGACAGATAAATGTAAGAAATGTTCTATCCTTATCTACGTAATGTTAGAGATATATTGTAGAAAAATGTGTAATGGGATTCAGTTTCTCAGACGGGAGACTGAAGATTGGTCAGTTTCTATTTCGTAAGAATTGCATTTTCCGTTTTTATAGAGTAAATCAGGGGCTTTCTCGTAACATTAAGTGTTTCTTCCAACGTTGACAGGTGATCACTATTTGCTCAGGCAAAACACGTAAAATGAAAATAATCTAAACAAGGATTTTTTCAAGTAGGAACGGGGTAGTGGATTGTCTTTCTAAAATATTATATTAATATAATATGTAAGTAAAATATAATATTAATATAAATTCTATATAAAAAGGCCGTTGATTGGAAAAACTTGTAAGACTGATGAAACAAAACATTATAGAGATAAAATTAAAATTCACAAAAATAAGGATTTTTTTAACAAGTTTCAATTTTATCATTTTCAGACTAATGAATTTATTTGAATTTTTCCATACCATAATGCGTAAAACTATATTCCATGAAGCGTCGTGTTTTAGAATATGTGAAAAATAAAACACTTTTTTGAAAAAGTTGTACTCTGATTGTTCAAAAAGAAAAAAAGGACACCTAACTTAAATTATAAATATTATTCGAAATCACATAATATTTATAATTTTAAATTAATTTTGACTGTTTAAATAATTTTACGAATTTGAGTAGAAAAAATCTTTGAAAAACTATTTTATCTGCAACATAAACATGAGGTTACTTCACGAAAGTCATGAGCAGGAAGGGTTCCTAAAGGTATACAAGTTTGCAGACCCCAGATTTAGATATGATTTTCCTAATAGATGATATGATTTAGATGATATGATTTAGAGGATATGATTTAGAGGATATGATGTAGATGATACGATGTAGATGATACGATGTGTGATACGATTTAGATGATACGATTCCTAAATCGTATCATCGATTTAGATGACACGATTTAGATGACACGATTTAGATGATACGATTTAGATGATATGATTTTGCACATACACTAACTTTCGTATTCGTTACTTTCTGTTAGGGGTTCCCTAATGCGAGCGGCGCAGCGGGCAGCGTCCGAGCGAAGGCGAGTTGGAGTGGGAGGGGGAGGGGGAGGGGGGCGTGACGTCGTATGGGAAGCAGGTGGCCACTCACCGCGCGATTCATTAATAAGAGCGGAAGCGGACGCTAACTTTAGCCGCTGCCGTCAGTGCGTGGGCGCTCGCGCGCGCGGATTAGGAAACGACGCGGGGACGGGCTCGCGTGGACGACGCTAATTGGCCGAAACCATTCCCACCGATCTGGCCGTCTCTGCCCGAAAGCGTAGACGCCCCTTTCGACGGAACGCCTTGGATTTAGATTGATTTCATTTGATTTTTTTGTGTTTCCGGGCACGTCAACTACTTTTATCATTTGTCCCGTTAGTGTAGTACATGTTTTTCCTCGGGATATGCGCGGTGATCTTTCCTCGCTGGATGGCGAGATCCGCCGCCGACCTACCGTCGGCTAATGGGGTTTCCCCCTAACCAGGACTCTCCCACCAGCGGGGCACCGCCCCAGCCGGGACAAGCTCTAAGCTCCCGACCGGCCTCCCGGAATATGTGGTAGTGTAGTGTATGTTACTGTAAGTGTGTGTGTGTGTGTGTGTGTGTGTGTAAGTGTGTGTGTGTAAGTGTGTGTGTAAGGGGAGAGGATAGTACAAGGAAGAGGAAAGACATCGCGCGCGGTCCGTGGCCCGTTTGGTAGGGTACTGCGCCGACATTCGCATGGTGTTGATCGGAGAAACCACGGAAAACTACCGATCAGAGCAGCCGGCCGCTAGAATTCTCCTCCAGACAGCGACTGAATTCGACCTAGCTGAAAAGCGAGTGTCGAAAATCCTGCCGCCGTGGGGAGTGTAACCTAGTACCTCCCGGTCAGAGGTGCTGCAGTGACATCAGTTGATGCACTTGGCTACCGCTCCCGGTTTGGATTTAGACCTTTCCGGAAGGCTAGAGCCCACAAACTTTACTGAAAAAGAAATGAATTAGTGCTCCAGACTATTTTTGTGGAGAGGCCGATATAACATTGGTGGTAAAAAATCTCTTATCCTACCTTCAATTGGTAATTGTAATGTGTCTACTTTAGAAACAAATACCATATACTTTTAACATGATTTTTAAATATTTTTAATAATTCATGATTACTTTTGTTGAAATCTATAAAAAATATTCTAATTTTATATCGCATTATCACAGTTAAATTGGTCTCGTATTTATTGTAGTTAAGTTTAAGCTGTAAAGACTTGTGTGATGATAGAGAAATAATTCCGGAAACAAGTCCAATAAATATTTGTAGGTAATATATTGTTTAAAATGGAATACGGAAACCAATATATAGACCCTATTGATAAAATTAAAACCTACATGGCGGGAGATTATCCCTTTTTCATATCTTCAAAGTCTGAAATTGTACAAAATTTCTTCGGAATAAAAATTGAGATATTACCGTAAATTATTCGATGGTGCATTTGAACTATTTAGTTCGTTAACAAATAATGCATACAATTATATACTCCAATGTAATTCTGTAGTGATTGGACAGAACATGATAACTCCAAAATCACATTCAGATGCAACTTTGGGTATTCCACAACATTACATTTTTAAACGGGTTAGAAACTAACTTTGTAACATTCCTAATTACTTAAAAAACGGCGCCAAGTTATTATCCTAAAGTTTAAATAAGTGGTGGTGCCGAATCTCCAAACATGCATCTGAATGTGATGTGATTTTGGAGTTTTATGATCTAACCAAACACCACAGAATTGTCATTCTTGAATATGTACAAGTTTAACAAGAAAACGGGAAGAGATAAGCAGGCATCCGGTCAAAGCGACTTCCTGTCGAACCGATTCCATTAGAGAAGGCGTTTGCGCTTTTACATTTAATCGTTCTGAAGAACAATTGGAGCCCCCCCCCCCGGAGGCTCGTGGCCAGCTTGCTAGCTCTCCGTGGTGCGATCCGGGTTCCATTTCCGGTCTGGGCAAAAATAGAGCTGTAGCTTTCCATTACAATTGTCTGTGTTTCTACAGCTGCGTGACAAATAAAAGCTCAGACAGGCCAGGTATGCTTGACACGATGAAGGGTATACGTCATGAGTCCCTTATGCCCAGGCATGGTTAATAAATAACAACAGGACCCAGACTGGGACAAACCGCTAGCTGACGAAAGTCAGGCTAATCCGAACCTGAAATGCCAAATACATAGAAACGTACATACATACAAAACCACTTGTACTCTACATATTACTAATATGCAGCATTCATATATTATTCGCAATGTCGCTTTTACTGAAAACATAGGAAAAACAAATTAAAATGATCAGAAAGGCTCATTGTTAGCTACACACGACAAAACACTTTTCATAATAGAATTTGCTACAGCAGGGAAATCTAAGAAATGTTTCAAAAAAATCTCTGTGGTAATGTTTAATTAAATCGTCTTCTACTAAAGAAATATTTTGATCATGAGACATTGCACGTTTAAGATTTTCAGGCAGTTTTGAAGTGTCTCGAAAATGTATACTATAAAATAAGAATATGAATTACAATTGATACAGTATTTACGTATGTAATATTTCTCCAGAATTAAGATAACAAAGTAGATAAGAAATAGACGTCCTGACATGTTCGGAACACGATAAATTAAAACACGCGTAGATACTATTGAATTTGAATTGATTATTTAAATCTTTATGGTGATCAAATTTATATCGTAGTAGACAAATTAATATCCATGTTTATATGACAGTATTTATTCTTTGTTTTAATCTGAACTTCATCTTGTGTTCGTAATAATGCTTTTAGAGAACAAGGAGAAGGTAACGCAGTCACTCATTCTCTGGCGACTGTGAGACTTGCAAGGTTGTCCAGAGGCAACTTTCTCCATTTCGCACTCGTCGTACGATGTTTCTGAGAATATATACGTCTCCACTATAATCCCCAGCATTATTGTAGTACTGCGTACGCTACATAGTAATTCAAAGTGAGTAATATAATGATTCTATGAAAGTTACAAATTTTCGCGTACGTTGCAGTCATTAAATCGAATTCTCAACGGTCTTTCGCCGATCAGGGGGCACAAGTTGTTCCATTATCCACACTTCGCAGAAGAAAAGAAAAAAGGAGGTAGAAAGAATACTGGAACAAGAGAAAGCAGTTGAGCGTCCGTTACGGACACAGAAATGCACTTACTCCGCTTCGGAACATATTTTTCTTTATAATTGTCATCTTTCCCGTCACCTTGTTGGATGTGTAACATATTTTTCTCTCACGAATTAATTTTCATCATTATTTGTGTTAATGCTTCATTTTTGTACTAGATACTTTAAATTATATAGAGAGTGAGAAAAAACGGGGGAAAAAGTTTACAAAATTTGTTTTACACGACAAATCTGCAAACGTGTTTCTATACAATTAGAGACTATACTGATCGTCAAAAAGAAAAATGATATTTACTTTAACAAAACCAAGATATAGTATAATGAATTAGTTTACATTTGCATTGTATAATTTAAAAAAAAGACTTAAATGCCTGTAGCAAGTAATGTACTTCAACTTTCGGGTCAATGACCCCCATCTCGATCGAGTTTTTGTCCAGTTTCCCTGATCCATTCAGCAAATGCTGAGATGGCCCCTTGATTTGCTTCTGGACGTAAATGTAGCTTCACTATGCGCACGTTTTATTGAACTTCCCTTTTGCTTGTAGTGGTAGTAGAGCTTAGGGTGAGTTTCTATTTTGTTAGCAATACAGAAAAATCAAATCTGTTTGTTCCTTTATCGTTAAAAATAAGTTTTCTATAATTTGGCAACGAAAATATCTAGTGTTTGAAATGTTAATCCCTCGCTTTTTAAAATTTGTTGTTGTTATTGTTATTATTATTATTATTATTATTATTTCATCTTTCAACTATTAATAGTTAAATTGTTGGGAAGGGATTCTGAAACTCAAGAAAGCGTGCGCAGATGATTTTCTCCCCCATACGTCACATACAGTTTTCGACTAATTAAATAAATATACTTCGTAACTGATTTCAGTTTGTCATTGAAGTACTTTTTTTACGAAGATAGTCAATGTTTACACAGGAACAATCCGCCAATTGGAAGATTAGGATACCATGCCATGTAGAATAACTTATGATATTCAAGTGTGTATAAATTTTAGCCTTCAATGTTTATATATTCAAGATAAATTATCCAACGCTCATTTCATATCACGCTGTACACGAAAGTAAAAGACATATTGTGCGCGCAGGGGGGGGTGAGCGTCAATGCCCCCGTCCAAAAATTTTGAAAGGGGACCGTAGCCCCACGTAATAAAACATTTTATTGCCAACATTTCCCCCCCTTTAACTCGGCATTTTTGGGAAGAGGCTCCCCTGTGACCCCCGTGACTCCCCTGTAAACGGTTCAGCCTAATTTTATTTATTAAATGTATCATTGAAGATACTAGCTGAAACGCTAGTGCCGCCATCAGGACTTGAACCTAGGATCTCCCAGTCAGAGGCGCTGCAGTGACATCAGTTGATACACTGAGCTACCGCTCCCGGTCTGTCCTGTGTTCACTTCAATCATTTTCATAGTGATCTTACTTCTGTTTCGGGTAACCGAAACTTTTCGACTTTCAGAAACCGACCGGCATGACTTCGAGCAGTGATCGAAAGATCTTTCGGAATCGAAGAATAGCCCGGCATTTCTTGGTAATGAACAGTCCAAACCAAATGGTTGCAAGCTGAACTCACTTGAACAAACGGAAGAAGCCGCCATTACTCTCTAACATACCCAACAGCTTGAGTTGTTCATCTGAACTTGTTTTGATGAATTTTGTTTTTAGATAATTTTAAAAACATTATAAGAGCCATTTATTGATAATTGTTAGCGATGTTTTAGGTCATTAAAATTCGCCTTCTAGTTACTGTAAAATTGATTTCCCAAAAAGTCAGCGGCCAACATTGATACCCGAATACTTCAATGGAGAAATATTTGGAAAATGGGAGGTGAGGCAGATTTTACATTAGTTTACTGCAAAGAGAACGTTGGGAAAGGGGGGGGTAAGGGAGGAAGGGGGAGACGGAAGGCCAGGCGGCCTCTGTGGCTACCGCTTCCGCCCGCACTCTAGGAAGCCGTTCGCTCACTACCGCCTCCTCTCCCTCCCTCCCTCCCTCCTTCCCCCCGCACCACTCACCAGCAGCTGCACAGTGGGCGCCAACACACGCGCTCGGGCGAAAAGAACCAAACCAAACGGTCAAAAGAATACGACAACTTTCGTGCCTACAAGGCTTCGCGTCCTAGGCACAGATGCCGATGCGGCCTTCCTCAGGGCGAAATGCCTTTGCCCAGGATACGGCATTTCACAGACACCCAAGTAGACACTAGCTTCGACGGCGGAAGCCTAAGCTTTCAACTATATACTTCTTTAGATATAAATGAAAACGACCAAATCAACACAATGATAATTAGAATTAAAACACACAAATATTTACAAATAATTCAGGATAACTTAATATTACTATTCCTAGATACAATTCCTGTTTCTTTATCGTCATTTCGACCCATAGATTGAAGACTTCTTGAAGATCAAGAAAGTAAAGATCTAATTTGATGATAGTGTCATTTCATATCAGTACCAAGTAACAAATAAATACACGGTTTTATATTTAGAGTATTCAGAGCACAATTGAATCAATTAAAATTAACATTAATTAATATTGTGGATACGAAAAGCGAACTTCACAAAACGTGGATTTGATAAAAATGCGTTTTTTTAATATATTTCCAAAACTTAACAAAAAATATATTCAAGGTAGTGTCGTTTTGAGATGTGTCATTTTTATTTTGTTATTTTACAAGCTGAAGTGCCCAACGTTGCCCGGTCTTCAGTGATATCCACAATCTGCACATTTCTTCTCCTTTATTTGTCAATTATAAAAAGATAAATAATCCAAGGAATATGCTTGAAATTTCCTTCAAAAAATAACTTAATACAAATAATTATTAGTTACATATAAATTAATGTTCAATAGAAATGAAGGATTGCATCATCCAGCGGAGCACTCAGCACTCAGAGGATTCGGAGGAAGTGGGGTTTTGAGTTCGTTTTCCGTATCCGTCCTCCTTTCACAATTTCCAGCCATCGTGCTCTCATTCTCTGTATATCTTGAGAGTAAGGACGAAATCAACATGAAAAATATACCTGTTGATTCTCTGATGGATCTGGATACGGATTGAGAAAACAACTTGTGGTGCTAAAACCGCACGTACTTTCTTAACCGTATTTTCACACAAAATTGCGCGGAAAGTACTAAAATTTTCAAAAAACTGTACCTGACCTTATTTCAAAATCTATCTTTAAGGAACAGGTTTAATTACGGGGGAAAATCTCTGTCTTCAAAATCAATTCATTCCAACTTTCTGTAATTGTAGGACCACGAAAAAAGAATGTTGAATTTTTGAAATTTTTCGAAAAATCAGGGTTATCATAGAAATGAGACATGCACTATTCTCTTACACGTTCTTGACACTATCCAAGAAGAAAATTTAATCGAAAACGATTGAGACGTTTTTTGGAAAATTTTGATAATGTCCCATCATTTGATGTATAGAACTTTCCAAAATAAAAATTTCGGTTTCGAATTCAAGGAGCCGCGACATCAACCAGATCGATTGTGGAATATCGAATTTAGGGAAAATCGGCCGAACGATTTAGCCGCTACCGTTGTTCACAGACCAACAGACATACAGACGGACAGAGATTTTGCTGTCATTCGATTTTTCGGAATCAAGACCCCACAAAACATGGATTCTGGGTATCCACGTGTTAGATTTTTTTTTTCTAAATTCAACAAGTGAATTTATTTACTTTTCCGTTACGAGGGCCTTGCAATAAGAGTTTTTCTTCCGAAAATTCGCCGTTTTTCGCGCAACACTACATAACTTTCTCTCTACTCCGCAGCGGGAAAGTAAAAATCACCCGATGTTGAGTTCGCTCTTCCTATCCGTTACGCTTCTAATACGGAGCATGTCCAAAATGACCGAAAGTGGACTTGCTTCCTTTGTGCACTGAACGCCTCATTTGTGTGTGTATTTTGAGGTGCCGCCGCCGCCGCCGCCGCCACCACCACCACCACCACCACCGCCGCCGCCCCGCCCCCGCCCCCGCCACCGCCACCGCCACCGCCCCCGCCACCGCCACCGCCACCGCCACCGCCGCCGCCGCCGCCGCCGCCACCGCCACCGCCACCGCCACCGCCACCGCCACCGCCACCGCCACCGCCGCCACCGCCACCGCCACCGCCCCGCCGCCGCCACCAGCCGCCGCCGCCGCCACCGCCACCGCCACCGCCACCGCCACCGCCACCGCCACCGCCACCGCCACCGCCGCCGCCACCGCCACCGCCACCGCCACCGCCACCGCCACCGCCGCCACCGCCGCCACCGCCCCCAGAATCGCGCGATCTGTTTCCGAGTACCGAGTAAGCCGTTCACCTCCGGGTGCTGCGTGCCTCCTGCACCTGACGTCAATCCTCCGGGTCTACGTGACCGCGGGCACACGACGGACGGCGAGGTGACCGTCGCGCAGGAAAATATGCAGATACGCTAACGGCCTATTTCCAACCATTTCCACAGGCGCGGCGCGGTTGGTCGGCGCCGCTGAAAGCGTTGCCCAGAATTTCGGCTCCGAAAGGAGAGGCACGTGTTCCTTTCTCTCCCTCACGTGTTCGGATCCGCGGACGAATAAAGCATCAGTGAACCCATTCACTTCACGGAATCATGACTCATATCAATGCACATGTGCTGATTGGCAGCAAGTGGCGTAATGTTACTGAAGATGAAATGATGAAACACTCGATGAAAATATGAATTTTCAATTCCAAATCATTAGCATTGAACAATACTGGACTGACACCAGATACAGTGATAAAATTTCAAATCACTCAGTCTCCAAATCTTTAGATTAACACAATCACACACGAGATGTTTTCTGTGGTGTAGCTTGGCGGTTTCTGAAATTGGGGGAGAGTTCTTTCATATTTATTCATATCATTTTAGTTCTCCATTATTTGGTCCAGAGGATACCTTATTCAGTAGTAGTTCCAATTTATCAGTAGCTTCTTTCACATTATGTACAGAACTCGTTGCAGATGTTATCCGCAAAGGTGACTATGGGGATGCACAAATTTCGATTTGTCATTTATCTATAGAAGCTTCATCACTAAGAAAATATAACAGATTTTTTCCATGGACATGCCTTGCCTAAAATTGTCCCCGAAATAATTGTTAGCTGTTATTACACGTGATTAGATCAACAGAGGAAGCAAACACTACAATTACCTACTACCGACTGCAGGAAGTTATGTAATGGTGACAAAATTGTAGTTTCTCATTTCTCAGCTATAACAGGAACACTGATAACAGAGACGAGTTTCAAATCAGCAAATTGTATTTGCAAAATAGTTGTGATAAATGAAAAGAATTATCTTGTATTAAGTGTACAATGAATTAGGCGCCTCGACAGAAAAAACAACTTCAAATTGGCACAATAGGATCATTTGTAATGTTAAATTGAAAAGACAGTTTTTATATTATTATTATTGTTATTATATTAAATAGTAGTAATATGATCTACTATCTGCCAATCACCATTGGGTGAACTTTTCACTCGGGTCTTTTAATTTGTGAACTAATTTGCCTGTAGATATGTGAATTGAACATATTGCATTTAAACATTGTATAAAAAAGGAAACGTCCGCTGATAGTTCGTGCATCTAGATTATAAATGCAAATTCACTAGTATATTGATGGAGACGATGGCACTTCGGACAACACGACAGAGAAAGTTGGAGACGAAAACGCAGCTCATTTGTGAAAGTTTGGTAATCATACGCCACGTAACCAACGGGCATACGATGTATATTTCAGAATTGTAAAAATGATGCAACTAACGTATGAAACCGAGAATTCATGAAAGAACATTTTCGGTCCTGTTAACTCCACTTCTCATTGCGATCTGATCGTTTATACAGTTCTCTATCAAATGGGCCATATTGCATGGTAGGGAACAGATTACTGTTACATATCAGTTATAAGAAAGTTAATTCACTATTTGGTTCTGCGTTGACCAGGCAAAAACCTTTTGCCGTATAGGAACAGCCTCTAATCTTTGTATTGAAACAAGCCCTTCTCCTATACCAACAAAATTCGTAACATTACGAATTATTAAGTTAGATTAATGACTCGTTTCGTTTGAATCAACTCGTAATTATTTTTCGAATAATTTGTTATTTTTACTGTAACCGTGATGTTTCCTGTTTGATTTTAATATTTCTCATCCAAAATTATGTCGTGCTATCTCAGTTAATTGGATTCGAAGTTCATAATTGTTTCTAAGTACTCTGCAACCAAACACTCGATCTGCCATCCATACGGAGTGACGAGGAATCTGAAAATCTTATCAAAATATCTACTACTGGATTGCACGCAACGAATAATGAGAATTAGCTTTCTTTTAAAGTAATAAATTAGAATTTATTATAATGCGAAATAAGATTCTAATAAAAGTTAAAACATGAATTGTAACATCGTTAATTCAAAATGAAATTATCATTGGTCATGACCAGATCTATCTTGTAATAATTATAAATCAATCTTGTTATATTCGCGGATCTTCGCGCGCTCTTCACTTCTCCATTCAATGTCGCCCCGTAGAATATTCTCCATTGTCGCAGCCGAATCTTCCTTCTTCTTAAAGTCCTCCGCTTAATGTTCGCGATCAAGTTCAATTTCTCTCAGCGATACTATTATTACCCTTTGCTTCCCTTACTCGCATCACAGGTGGACGCCTATACACATAATGTCTATTACTTCGTTCGTCTTTTCCCACAATTACGTTTTATCCTAATACAAGAAACAATAGTCTTAAGTATACTACAAGTTATTCCATCGGATTTGGTTGTCCATCAACAGTCTATCCTTTACTTGTCAGGAGCCGACCCGCTCATTATCGCGTTGCTTGAGACAGTGTCACTGTTCTTCCTAAAACCCAAAGCATCAGAACTCCATATCATCCTCTTTTGTCCAACAAAAACAATACTATTCCACATCCTCTTCACCTAGCGAAAATGACGTTTTATGCCGGTTGTTTACTTGTCACATAGCGACCGCACTCACGATAGTCTTTTGGTTGGTTGGTTGGTTTTTTTGTTTCCGGGCGCGTCAACGGCTTCGATCATTAGTCCCGTAAGTGTATTGCATGTTGGTTCTCGGAAGTTGGCGGTGATCTTCCCCCGCTGGATGGCGAGATCCGGCGCCGACCTACCGTCGGCTAGTGGGGTTTCCCCCTAACCAGGACTCTCCCACCAGCGGGGCACCACTCCAGCTGGGACAAGCTCTAAGCTCTCGACCGGTCTCCCGGAATATGTGGTGGTGTAGTGCATGTTAGTGTAAGTGTGTGTGTATGGGTAGATGATAGGACAAGGAAGAGGAAGGACAGATCGCGCGCGGTCCGTGGCCCGTTTGTTAGGGTTCCAGCATTCGTCTGGAGTTGATCGAAGAAACCACGGAAAACTACCGATCAGAGCAGCTGGCCGCTAGAATTCTCCTCCAGACAGCGACTGAATTCGACCTAGCTGATAAGTTAGTGTCGAAAATCCTGCCGCCGTGGGGAGTGGGAACCTAGGACCTCCCGGTCAGACGCGCTGCAGTGGCATCAGTTGATGCACTGAGCTACCGCTCCCGGTGATAGTCTTTTGACATCCCTATATCCTATTTCATAAAAATGACATTTTCATACACAAAATAGTTCGTCATTTTGGTATATCACAGTATCTCAAATTGTTGTTTTTACTCGCAGGCCGGTATTCTCGACGTCTTTTGGGTGTGTGATGACGTGTACGTTCTTGACCTTGGCAACGGACGTCCCCTTCTATGACTTTCGCCAACGATTGGGAGCAGCTGTCGTCACAAGAACAGATGACTCGCCTTGCATCAGCCAACCGCCTTCCAACAAATATGTTGCAGTCTCGAGCATCTTGCTGACGCGGCTCTATCTATGCGAGTTCTGACGGACAGTAAAGCTGACATAGCAGTGCCTTTTTTTCTTAATCGCTCCGAGCGACTAAGCGAGAATGCGAGTCTTGCAAAATAGGAGGCAACGCGACTGATGAAATGTCGGTTTGTGATAGACAAAATCAGAAATCTCTCCTTATCTTTGGCGATCGTTTATATTTATCGGAATATGGATTTTGTAATATGGCCATGTTTCGGTTTATAAAAGGTATAACTTGAATTGGAGCTTACGGAATTTACCTAATCCATGTACATAATCCTTCCATAATACATTAACAAAATCTTTCATTATAGTATAGCAATCGAGTAATCTTCTGTCTGTCTGTCTGTCTGTCTGTCTCTCTGTCTCTGTCTGTCTCTCTGTCTCTGTCTGTCTGTCTGTCTCTCTGTCTGTCTGTCTGTCTCTGTTGTGTCTGTCTGTCTGTCTCTGCCTGTCTGTCTCTGTCTCTCTCTCTGTCTCTCTCTGTCTGTCTGTCTCTCTGTCTGTGTCTCTCTGTCTCTCTCTGTCTCTGTCTCTCTCTGTCTCTCTCTGTCTGTCTCTCTCTCTGTCTCTCTCTCTGTCTCTCTCTCTGTCTCTCTCTGTCTGTCTCTCTCTGTCTGTCTCTCTGTCTGTCTCTCTGTCTGTCCTTCCGTTCGTCCCTCACGGTTAGACCCCGTCTAGCCCAATAGAGAAGGCAAATGAGGTGTCATTCGACGTGTATGAATCTCCCGACAGGCACCTGATCTTTTCTTTTTACGTATCCATCCAGAAAATATTAAGAAATTTCTTTAAAAAACTGTGTGGGGCTTTTTAAGCAACTAATACGCGTTTTGGGTTCGAGATAAATCTCGTTGGATTATCTCAGATTCGGCTTGAAGAAAAGAAGAAAAAAGGAAAAGGGAAAAGACAATATGCTTAGGTCTTTCTCCTCCCGAGATTAGAGAAATACATTTCTTCTTCTCTACTTCATGGCTTAAGATACTGTGTGTTCCGACTTCACAGTTTCTATCTTTTCGTTGACCTACCTACACCTCTTCTTCTTCTTGGTTCGTAATATAAAGAAGGTTTTGGAAGTCTATTTTCACTCATTCTCTCTACATGCTCTACCCATCTTTGCTTAGAGTCTTGCATTGTAGTGATAATTCCCACTTGTAATTCTTTGCTTATTTTTTTCATTTTTTATTCGGATTCCCGAAATGTCAAACATTTATGTCTCTATAATTATTTATATTATTAAATATATTCTTAAAAAATTGTGGTTGATATGTCTTGGACACTAATCGTTACGGATTACTACGATCTTCTCTGCCACCACAGGAGTAGAAAATTAATTCGCGAAGGAGGTTAGGATATGAACAAAATATGCTTAATTCTTCCTATTTATTAATGTCATTATGTCTTCTTCTTCTTCTTCTTCTTCTTCTTCTTCTTCTCCTTCTTCAACATCAAGGATTAGGCCTGTAGAACTGTTCCGTCCTCTTCAACGTTGACATCATCAATTCATCGAGTCTTTGGCCTTCCAACTCTTCGTCTGACAGTCGGCACATAATTTATTATTCGTTTAGGGAGTCTGGTTTCGTTCATTTTTATAATATGGGCATACCAATTTTGTTTTTGTTTTTCGACTCTTTCTAGGAGGTAAAAATATTTAGTTCATGTCATATATTCACATTTTTCTTATGATCTAGTAAAGAATAGTTAGCAACATTTCGCAGGAACTTCATTTCGCTAGTTTGAATTTTCCTTTTTGATGATCTAATTAGCGTCCAATTTTCGCATTCATAGGTCAATGTTGGGACGGCAAGCGTTTTATAAAATTTTAATTGTCTCTTCGAGTTTTATTTTTTAATGTTTTTCTTATTGTTCCACACATTCTCTGGAATCTACTCATTTTGGCCTCAAGATCGCTTTCAATTATATACGACACACTGAAGCCTAAGTAATACAAGGTGCGAACTTGTTCTAAACTTTTATTATTTACAACTATTTTGCACCTGGCATGTTCTGGACCTACACAAGCCATGATTTTAGATTTGGTAACAGATACCTTAAGATGGTATTGCTCCATTACTTTTTGTAATTTGTAAGCCGCTATTTGCAAGTCATTTTCAGATTCTGCAACGAGTAGTTGATCATCTGCAAATAGCATAGTCTTGAAGGGCATATTATCTATATTTATTCCTGGTGGTGATTATGGAATGTCATTATGTCTTCAAGGTTTACTCATTAAAAATGGGATTGTATTTCCATTCAGAATCATACGGAAACTTGAGATGCAAAGCAAAGATCTGTTGGGATTGATGTTTAGAATGTGGCATACATGTAAAATCAATACTAAAGAACCATAAAATTAAAGGTTACAAAATTTTAAAATCTAATTTCATCCATTCTACTCACAAGAATTCCGACAAAAACAGTGGTTCAAGATATTTATTAGACGGAACATAAAGATCCGCAAATAATTTAATTGTCTGAAGAGCGGCAAATACATGATAAAAACAACTTAGACAATATACTTTTTTTTTAACATCTGAAACTGCACATAAGCATATCAATGAAGATGAGAAATATTTTGTAAGAATTCGGCTCTAGTAATTCGGTTATTGAGAACTTGTCAAAAAATGTATTTTGAGATTGCACTACGCGTATGTGTAGGCAGGAATAGAGAAGACAGTCGGCCTTGAGTGTATTCCGAAGAAGCAGTTGACATAATAAATATTGCAAAACTTACTTGTCGTGGCAAGGTTTAGTGGAATCATGTTTCAACTTCCTCTAACTTAAACACAATCAATATTAACGCAAGAGGAAATTATAATACAAAGAAAATGGCAAAATTGTCACAGTCTCAGCCAACACTTTTCCTATATCATTTACTTAGATCCATTCAAAAAATTTAGATAAAATTCACGTCTAAAAATACAGTTAAGTCAATTACAAGGATCGCCTATGCACTAAATTTTCCAAAAGTACTTTCCGTTTAAAACAATCTGGGTAAGACTTACATTAATATTTTACCTTCTCGTCCGTATTTCGTAAGAAACGAAATTATTTCAATAGTGCACCGGAAAATGAATTTTCGACAGAAAAACTCATATTTTCGGTCCCTGGTAAATAAATAATGGATATAATAGTTAATTACTACCTCTAACACGGTGGAGTCAGAATCCATGTTTAAGTGTCCTTAATGAAGAAAAACCGGGAGCGGTAGCTCAGTGCATCAACTGATGTCACTGCAGCGCCTCTGACCGGGTGGTCCTAGGTTCGAATCCTGACGGCGGCAGGATTTTCGACACTAGCTTTTCAGCTAGGTCGAGTTCAGTCGCTGTCTGGAGGAGAATTCTGGCGGCCGGCTGCTCTGATCGGTAGTTTTCCGGGGTTTCTCCGTTCAACACCAGGCGAATGCCGGAGCCTAACAAACGGGCCACGGACCGCGCGCGATCTGTCCGTCCCATTTCTTGTCCTTGTCCTATCCTCTCCCCTTACACACACACACACACACACACACACACACTAACATGCACTACACTACCACATATCCCGGGAGACCAGTCGGGAGCTTAGAGTTTGTCTCGGCTGGGGCGGTGCCCTGCTGGTGGGAGAGTTCTGGTTAGTGGGAAACCCCTCTAGCCGACGGTAGGTCGGCGCCGCATCTCGCCATCCAGAGGGGGAAGATCACCGCCATCTCCCGCGAAAAAAACATGCACTACACTAACGGGACTAATGACCAGAGCAGTTGACGCGCCCGGAAACATGATTAAATCAATCAATCAATTAATGAATAAAAATCGATTGACGGCGGAACGTGCATCTATCCATCTGTGGTCAACACTAGAGCCCTAACCGTACAGAAGATTGTCTCCAAAATTGATATTCCTCGATCGATTTATAGGAACTCGCGGTTTTATGAGTTTGAAAACCATATTTCGATTTTGGGAGAATATTTTATTTGAAGCCACAACAACAGCATCGAAATTGTCATAAAAATGGCTTCGAATGTTTTAGATTAAACTTAGACCTCGAATAGCGTTAAGGACGCTTAAGAGCTTAAATTTTTTGACGTAACCATACAACTACAAAATAGAAGAAACATTTTTTCTGAATGAATTCTGTCCTTTAAGATATCGTAAAATAAGGGCATGAACAATATTCCTACATTATGAGTAATTTAGCGTGAAATATAGGCAATTTTTAAACTTTGATTTAAACGGCTCCAAATTTGTTCTTTAAATCTTCTCATCGCATGCAACAGGACGGTATAAAAATAGTGATGGTTTCGTTTGCAGCAAACTTTCATTTTCAAAAATTACCCTAAAGTAACAGTGCAATAGTTTTATATCGCAGATAATGATTTTGGTTTTTTAAATAAAATCTGTTGTAAAAAATCAGATCGTTAAAAGAAGTCATGAACAAGTTTTTGATAAAATGAGTAATATTCGCGTTTCGGGTCTAATTAGCCAAAAGATGTAAGATTTCGATATTACATATTTCCCATCTACTCTGTCAGTATTTTTCGGACATTACTGCCGGTGTCCAGAATCACATACTTCTTAAAGGATATACACATCACGGTTGAAATATAAGATGTCAATATCGGTGTTCAGTGTGTTAGAAATTTCACCTGGGGCATCAATAACAACTGGTACCACTAGGACGTTTGCTTTACCTTAGATATATTTGATTTCAGCTGCAAATGACAAACATTTGTTTGATTTTTATTATTATTATTATTATTATTATTATTATTATTATTATTATTATTATTACGAGTTCGTTGATACATTTACTTATTGAATTCTATTTTATTTTACTTTAGAAATACATAAGAAAGGTTCAGCTCACAAAAGTTGACGACACTGGATATAAAATAAGCATGACGGATCTTTAAAAATATACTAGCTTTGTTCTTGGCAACTGCTTCCTGTTTTTAAGTAAGAGAGAGAATATTTTTGTCTTTAGTGCCTGCAACCTCGTAATTTTAAACAATGTGGATATGCCAGCTTGCTAACACATTTTTATTTTATTTTGTGAAAGAATACATCAATTGAAGATCATCTTAGCTATTATATGTTCATTTTGACATTGTGTACTGACGTTACGTCATTCACAAACTGACTGATTTAATACAAAAGCTAGTGTTTTGTATTACATTTTTACAAAACAAAGCTGGTAGTTTGTGCTACTGCATAACTTACTAATGCTTTGTTACCACGATGTCTGATGAGCACCTCGATAGTAAGATGAACATGCCATAACCTATTATTAGATAAAAATCAGCAACGTTTCAAAATAACCAACAGTACTCCTTATTAACCACGAACTCTAAGGTACAGGATGGTAATATTGGTAACATTGTAACATAAGTAATATTGAAGAACGTCAGCGGTATTATGTATAGAATTAAGAGCACTTACAAATCTAAAAACGAAAAAGTATCATAAATTCTATTGGCTTTTGGAAAGCTTAAGCTTCACAAAATTCGAAAACTCTGAAAGATATCGCGCACTTAGCAACAAGAAGTCGGTATAATGATTGCAGAAAAGGGACGGATAAGAAGGCAAGGAACAAACACAGGAAGAAATATGAGAATGGGCACGGAAGGAACTGGCGGATAAGATAAGCAAGTCCAACATTTGCTGGAGAATCGCCTCAAATCGTACACCGGGCGACAGCAACACCGCTGATTGTCGCCCGCATCCCGTCAGAGAAAGTCACGCCCTGATTTCTTATCTTTATATTGCATGCTTCAAATTAGTCCTTCGGTCTAATTGTGGAAACTCTGTACAAATGAAGTATGATTAGTGAAATAATTAGGGTAAATGCACCAGAAATGGTTATATTTAAGATCATTTTTGTAGTTTTCTTAACGTTCTTGGGCTTCAGTTCTAAATTTGTTACATGAAACTAAACGGGGGATTATTCTCAATAGATCTCTGACCTAAAAATGACCAATTTTTAACTTGACCTTCATTTTTTAATTTAATTTTTAAAATCGTTTTCCAAACTCCTATTTTGATCCAAAAGTGTTTTCGTGAAAACTGCAAAATTTTGGCGATGATCAATTACTTGTCTCAGAAATGTCCCCTCGAAATTCTATGCTCTGTACGAGTTGAGGTAATAATTTAAAAAACTTCCAATTCACGTTCCATTGTGGCAGTGCTAATTAAGATTTTTTTTCAAATTATTATTATTTTCTATTTAAAAGAAGGGAAAAGTAATAAATGATCTTCATTCTACACCTCTCCACTAGAAGGCTCATGTTTTACGTTCTGAAAGATTGAAGTTTTGGGGAATCCTTCAATACTTATTTTTCCAATTTTGTTCTTATAGTAACCACTATAGGTGTATTTACCCTAACGTGAAGGATTCGGTATCATAAGATCCTTCATTTAATTTCACAAATTTTGAAGTGTTACCATCCATATGGTTCTCATCCTTGTAGTTTGCCTCGCCGTAATAACAAGTGGTATTCAATTCAAAAGGTCGAATAATAGTGTATTTAATAAATTTCTTAGATTTATAGTGTACATGAGTATAAGATAACATGTCATAGACAGATCTTGCGTTATCACTCATTTTTACTCTGACGTGCTTCCGAGTACTTCATGACTGTAGAAATGATCAATCGTGTGTTTTAAAATTCGAATTGAAAGAAAACTGTAATAAAAATCAACCAAAATGCGAATAAAATAAGAAAACTTTTCCTTCCTAGATTACAAAAACCCAAGTTTTTTAAACTCTCATGTTTTAGGAAAGTATTCCTCCAGTGACAGGGTTACAGTAATCACCCCACTAAATGATGCAGTTTTCTCAAAATTACTAATGTTTCATACTCGTGGTGAAATATTCGTAGTGAAAAGTTCTCGAATTTGTACGCTACTTTATGTACAATGGATGAGGGAAGGCTTTTGCTTAAGCAGTATTATTCCTGCCTACGTAACAGGAGGCACGTCCGCTTAAGATCACAGCTGAGGCGGGCGAGGGAAGTAATTGGAGAGCGGATACGTCGCCGGCCTCTAGATAAGCGAACGACAAAAGACAGAAGAATTATTACGCGAGGGGTTTAGAAGAGAAAATACATTATTAGTTTTAAAAAGCGCTTATTAAGTAGAAACTAGTTGAATTCGTAAAGAAAATTTGTCATAAATATAATTTTATGGATCATTTTTTTTATTTATGACACATTTCCACCGCGAGTTCATTTATATTTGGAACAACAGAGATATTTTGACTTTTTGAAGAAAAAAATTACTATTTTTATCATGTTTTCTCCACTTCTCAAAGCACCTATTAATTATCGTTGTTTGAAACAATGATATTCGTTCGTAAGAACAAACATTTTTGTTAAGAACATTTATTTTTAATTAGTATAGTCTTCTTCTTCATAGTGACCATTTGTATTGTATAAAATTACACTGAAATATCAAATAGAGAAATATTCAAGAAAAATATTTTTTTGAGATATTATGAGCACCCTACCTAACGTTCTGCCTCCGCAAAATCTTTTCGAGCTCAATGAGGTAAAAAATGCGCAATCCTTGTGTACAAAGAATTTGGGAACAGAAATTGTGATTCCACAAATGACTTGAACGAAGAGATCAATAAAATAAAGGTATTATTGTAAAACATGAATCGTCAGATGATTGCAATTATTTCCTAGAATGAGTCACCAGATAATTTAGAAATTAGCAGCCAAGCATTTCTCCTTCCAAATTTTGAACATCCAACGAATGAAATTGTTTTCCGATACATTCTTTTCAATGTTACCCATCCACTTATTCAATAAATGACAAAATGTTTCACTGATATGGCACCAAGGTATCTATATAGTGATATCTCCTTAACAAAAGTTCTGATATTTAAATAAAAGGCATTGACTTGACAGTCAGAAATTGACTAAATAAAAATGATGGCAATGATGTCAACATTTTTATTTAGTAAAGTTTTGGCTTTCAAACAGCAGATGTGATGCATCGTAAGCTTAATCAAGTAATAATTAAAAATGTTGGCAATCGCATTGTTTTTTATTCAAATATTTGGAAAACCAAGAACGTCATCAATACACCAATACGAGTTCAGAGTTTCTTGACTTATCCCCAAAGAATGGAAGATAACCGTATCGGGCACTGAAATAAATAAAATAACCTCTATCAGTAAATCAATAAAATCATTGTCACATCATGTTTGATTGATTTAGGTATCTGACTATCCTGAACAATTAACGTATTTTAAACAAAATCCATAAATGTACGATATACAAACTAATTTCTATACTGCAGACTATATATTGTTTAACTTTCATTAAAAAAACGTGATTCGTGAGGATTTTCACTTCTTCGTAACTACTGGTTCCAATAAAATCCCTTCATTTACAAATAAGTTCCTATAAGAAGGGACCAGTTTGAAGGGTGGGAATATGAAAGTAATCTCTGTCAATGGCTTCGCAGGTCATATGAAAGGTTTATAAGTGACCCAGAGCAAATGAACACATTGACAAACTGAGCACGTGAATATGACTTGCAGGTAGGTTGCCAGCAGTAGCTGAGCAGTAGATGCCAAAGCGGTCACTTCTTAGAGTACATCAAATTATCAACAACAGTATTTCTCATATGTGCATGAGAATGAAATCATAAAATTTCGAGTAGAACGGTCCAAGCAGGCCGTTTCGGGGGAGGGGGGGGAACAAGAGCGTTGATGAAGGTTTCTGTGAACTTGATCCGAGATAAGCGCGCGAGACGTGCGCCTCGCCTCGTTCGCAGGGGGGGGGGGGGCATCATCCGTCCTGGGAAGCGCTCGCTCGGGGGCTTATCGGCGGCGGCCGGACGTCATCCAGCGTCATGGGGCGAGGGGTTCCCTCGCCACGCCCCCTTCGAAGAACGGACGACAGCGGCGCTGCGGGGCCGTGCGATGTTGCATCAGCCGCCGCCGCCGCCGCCGCCGCCACCTCCACCGCCTCCACCGCCTCCACCGCCCCACCGCCCCCCCCCCCCCCCCCGCCGCCACCCCGCCGCCCCCCGCCGCCGCCGCCGCCGCCGCTACCGCCGCCACCGCTACCGCCACCGCCGCCACCGATCCCACCATGGCAAACCACATTACTTTATAAGAGATTAAACCGGGACCGGTTGCTCAGTGAAATCAACTGATGCCACTGCAGTATCTCTGCTGACATTACGTGGACTTCTTGTCAACTACGTGGAATTCAGTCGCTGTCTGGAGGAAAATTCTAGAAGCTGGCTGCTCCGATCGGTAATTTTCCGTGGTTTCTCCGATCAGCACCAGGCAAATACCGGAGCAGTACATTAACAAACGGACCACGGAGCGCGCGCGGTCTTCCCTTCCTCTTCCTTGTCCAATCCTCAACCCTAAGACACAAACTAACTTGCACTACACTACTAAACTTGCCGGGAGACCAATCGGGGACGTAGAACCGCCGGAGGGGCGGTGTCCAGCTAGTGGGAGATTCCTTGTTATTGAAAACCCCCCTAGTCGGCGGTGTGTCGGTGCCAGATCTCGCAATTCAGTGGGGAAAGGTCACCGCCACTTCCCGATGAAAAAACACGTACACTACACTTACGGGACTAATGACCTCACTAGTTAACGCGCCCGGAATCACAATCAATCAATCAAAATAGTTTAATTATAATTAGTTGATTGTTGGATGTTTCCGGGCGCTTCTGTTGGTCTATAGTCGACTGCTGTTCACCACGTTAGTGCAGTGCACGGGTGTACAACTTGCACCGGGAGCGGTAGCCGTAGTTTTCCGTGGTTTCTCTGATCAACACCAGGCGAATGCGGGAACAGTACCCTATCAAACGGGCCACGGACCGCGCGCGATCTGTCCTTCCCATTCCTTGTCCTGTCCTCTCCCCCCTTACACACACACACACACACACACACACACACTTACACTAACATGCACTACACTAGCATATATTCCGAGAGACCGGTCGGGAGCTTAGACCTTGTCGGGGCTGGGGCGGCGCCCCGCTGGTGGGAGAGTCCTGGTTAAGGGGAAACCCGACTAGCGGACGGTAGGTCAGCGCCGGATCACGCCATCCAGCGAGGGAAGATCACCGCCATCTTCCGAGAAAACAACATGCGCTACACTAACGGGACTAATGACCAAAGCAGCCTGGAAACACGAAAAAATCAATCAATCAAAAACCAACTTGCATGGCATCAAGAGCCACAACTCAAACATATAATAATATGTTTGCGGACCACGTTTTCATTAGTCCAGTGATGAATTTTTGAATTTACTAGAAAAAAAATTAAAAAATCTAAACTTTACCTATTTTTACATCAAAGGAGTATTACCTCGACCCCGGCGGAGCGTGCACTACGTGCGTAATGTCCTTACCCAACATGGACACAAGGGACTTTCACTTTGGCTAATAACCTTTCGCGGGTCACAATAAATGCACCGCGGGCCGCAAGTGGCCCGCCAGTTGGACAACCCTGGTTAGTGAGTATTTTATGCCTGTTGGTGGCGGTGTTTCTCTTCCACTGGAACCGGCTTAGGTGCCTCAGAGAATCAATTGATGTCACTAGTGCCTCTGACCGGGAAGTCGTAGAGCTCCATTCCCGTCGGTGCCAGTACTTTCCACACTAGCTAGAGAGCTAGGTCGAATTCAGTGGTCGGCTGTTCTGATCGGTAGTTTTCCGTTGTTTCTCCAATCAACACCAGGCAAATGCCGGAGCAGTATCCTAACAAATGGGGCCACCGATTGCGCGTATTTTTTCCTTCTTCTTACTTACCCTATCCTCACCCCTTATTTACACATACTTACTCTTTACATGCACTACACTACCACACATGTTGGGAGACCAGAGCTTGTCTCTCGGCTGGGGCGGTGCACCGATGGTGTGAGATTCTTGGTTGGGGAAAAGCTGATGGATAAGTTAGTACTAGTCTCAGTGTCCAACGGTGGAAAATCACCGCCACCTCCCGTGATAAAAGAAATCATGCACTATTGATGTTTCCGGGCACGGCAACATTGTGGACATTAGTCCCGTTAGTGTAGTGAATGTTTTATTTTCCTTATGGTGTCTTCTCCACTGGGTGGTGAGATCCGGGAGCGACCTACACGTCGACTTGCGGTGGATTCCTTCCCCCCCCCCAACGGGGCACTCCAGTCACGTTTTATGCTCTCCCAGCGTGACTGATAATGTAGTGCGAGTGTGTGTTTGTGTGGATGAAACGGAGAGGAGGAGGAAGGAGCAAGGATGAGGAAGGAACGATCGCGCGCCGACTGTGGCATTTTTGTTTCGGGTACCGCTCAAGCATTCGTCTAGTAATGATTAGAAAAAGAAAAACTACCGATCAGAGCTGCCGGCCGCTAGAATTCTCTTCCAGACAGCGACCGCATCCGACCTGGCTATAAGCGAAGGTCGATAATCCTGCCACCGTCGGGGTCTAATCAAGAACCTTCCGGTCGGAGTCGCTGTAGAAAGCGCAGAAAGCTTTAAGCTTAGCAAAACGATTATATTCAGATTGTTAACTACACGGTTACTTTGGGAGCAAAAGGAAACCCGAGATTGTCGAGCATTGATTAATTTGTGTCCTGATTTTTTATGAAAAGGTGTTTAGTATTGGTGTCGCACAAGGACCGTGCGGTTATGAATTAAATCCAGGACGGAACGTGTGAACGTCATGAAGTAGAAATCGGTCGTTTCCACCGTCACAGCCTCCGACGAGACACCGAGCAATATCTATGAGCAATAATATGATTGACTGAAGTACGTTGTAACCAGCAATTTCAACGATTGCTTAAAAAATTAATATACTTTTAAATGTGTGTTTCTTCAGCGTCAATCCTCCTTTGAATACGTGTCGTGTTACTTCATTCTCTAACTAAACATGTCTCGAGCAGAGAAAGTAAAGTGGAACGTTAGTAGCTGATTCATCTTCTAACAAAAAGATGCATCCTCTACGACACCTTTATGAGTTACACTGTCTTATCTGAAGATAATTTTCTGATTACTTCCTGGTTGTATCTAATCGACCCGGAAGGGTTGCTAACACGGTCAGGCAATAACTTACCGGGCTCTGAGCACAGATCAATGCATGGGACCTCCTAGCATACTGAATCATTTAACGTATGTAATCACAACGAATATCATTATAAACTAATATTTGCTATTGAAAAATGAATATTAAATTATTTTTACATATTTTTGACAAATATAAAATTTTGTTTTAAAAACGCTGGGGGCCCTTATCTAGCGGGAACCATAAACACGTACTACACTCTGCTTGTGTATCAATTCACGTGGTGACGAATTGTACACAATGAAACCAGGAAGAACCCCGCCCATTCCTTGTTCAAGGTATTGATACGTGCCGTTTAATACGTACGAGTTTAATTCGTAAGCAGAGGATTCGTATACCGCTAACGATCCCAAACACCTTTTAAAAGGCTCTAAGAACACAAATACAACAATGCTCGTCCCACTCAAGTTTCATTTTTGACCTCAAAATAACACTGCAGTTAACTATTTGAAAATTATATTAGTCCCGTTACTTTAATCCTTCAGCTTTTTAAACGCAGACCTAATTGTATGAAGTAATGTGGTTCAATTTTTTACACTATTTTAAATAATCCTTCTCCCACAAAGCATTTTTTACTGGAAATATTAATATTATTGCAAATTTTATGTTTGCGGGTCTTAAAAAAAGCATTGGCTTGAAACTGTGTAACTAAAATATTGTAATATGATCATATTCTATATTCTAGATTACTAGTGGCCTGCTTCAGAACAAAAGAAAAAAAAACTCTGAACAAAACTACTCAAAATGGTTTTTCAAAAAGTAGCTCGCACACTGCTCAAGGAAAACATATAAAAATACTTTCATAGATCACAGCAATAAATTATTTTGACACAAACAGTCTTCACGAATACTGCAATAACAGTATTAGGTAAATACATACATTACAATAGTTCTTTACTTACAAAAATATAAAAAAATTGCTGTTACATAACGCAACAAATAAATAGCGAATAATTAATTGCGGCCAGCCTCTTCCTTGGAACCGGGAGCGGTAGCTGAGTGCATCAACTGATGTCACTGCAGCGCCTTTGACCGAGAGGTCCTAGGTTCGAATCCTGACGGCGGCAAGATTTTCGACACTAGCTTTGCAGCGAGGTCGAATTCAGTCGCCGTCTGGAGGAGAATTCTAGATGCTGGCTGATCTGATCGGTAGTTTTCAGTGGTTTCTCAGATTAACACCAGGCGAATGCCGGAGCAGTACCCTACCAAACGGGCCACGGACCACGCGCGATCTGTCCTTCCTCTTCCTTGTCCTATCCTCTCCCCTTACACACACACACACACACACACACACACACACACACACACTTACACTAACATGCATTACACTACCATATATTCCGGGAGACCGGTCGGGAGCTTAAAGCTTGTCCCGGCTGGGGCGTTGCCCCGCTGGTGGGAGAGTCCTGGTGAGGGGGAAACCCCACTAGCCGACGGTAGGTCGGCGCCGGATCTCGCCATCCAGCGGGGAAAGATCACCGCCATCTCCCGAGAAAAAACATGCACTACACTAACGGGACTTATGACCAACGCAGTTGACGCGCCCGGAAACACGAAAGAAACAAACCAAACTAATCTTCCTTGGAGCCTTGTCGCAAGACATCAGGATTTTTCCCGAGAACCTGGGCAGGTAAGGAAACCACAGACATCTTTCGAAAGGCTGGATGCTGCACAGTTTTCTCTCAGTTTATGCGCGCACAGGAAATTAGTAATTTAGATATTCCATTGGTTTTACCAATTGAATACTGCACTAGAATGTACACCACGTAATAAGGTTTGAGCGTGAGTTCCGTAGCTGCCGATACACACAATATCTAGATGCGATTTATATCTCTTATCTGATAGTTTTACCGTTATCTTGTTCATTTAATATCTCTGACAAATTAGGTTAATAATCTGATCAACTAATTGGATAAATAACAACTTAATTTTCTTACAATTTCTGTAATATTCTCATGAGCGAAAGATTCCCCCTCCCATTTTTTCTTCCATCTACCTGTCATTTATACTAGTAAAAGTGAGAAAGAAAGAAATTTGTTTTGGGATCGAATAACTATGATAAGTAGCCGAACCTGACAATAGTAGATGATGTCAGGGGAACCATTAATGTGAATGACTGACACCAATCGATAAAATCGTGAAAGGTCTTTTTTTCACAAGGGTCCCCTTCGCTTCACTAGACCCCTTGAGGAGCGAACAAAAACTATCATTCTCTCCACAGTACGTCATACACTGTTTTAACTGTTTTTGACGTAAACTAAATAAATAAAAAAATAATTAAATTCATGTATAGAATATTTTACAAGATTTATTTAGATTTAATATTTCTATACATAATGCATTTAAAACGTTATCTAGTATGATGCAACTCTGTTTCATATTCATATATAACATGCCTTCTAAACACGTTTGTCATTGCAGTGCTGCATACGATACACATGTACACGGTGAGATATATGTACATGGAATATTAATATTATACACATAATATACAAAATTCTTATAAGGTTAATATGTTCTGTATCATTGTATCCAATGCGTACCTACTTGCACATATTCATAAACATTAATTTGGATATGGTTCATAAGAAGTATGAATGACCTTTTATCTGAATTAAATTTTTCTATGTTTCTGAAAACAAAACTGATTTAAATGTGAAATACTGGTTTGTGATACTTTGATCAAAACTAAATTACCATTGTAAATGCCTTTTTTTTCCATTAATGTTGATATGAACATTGCAGTCGTGGAAGAAATGTTCGGAGCTATTTAAAAACAGAGCTCACACAACAAAAATTGTAAAAATGTTTCTTCCGGTTTTAATATTGTATCTTAAACTTTTTTTTTAAATTAATGAGAGGCAATTCAATTTTATTAATATGGATATCTAATTTTGTGTTAATTCTGAGAAACCTTAAAATTGTGTGGTTAACTCTTGTTGGGAATAAGAAGTACTTTATATATATACAGCTTACATTTTGTAATACGAAGAACATAATTGATTTTGACAAATGTTAAAAGAATTAAATGACTTTATGAATGTAAAACATTATTTATTCAATAGTAGGAGCATTTCTACGAAATATCTACATCTGAAGAAAATAGAAATATAGTTCAGGATGTTTTATCACTCAAATGAACCGACTTTAGAGTCCATAATTTTCATACTTAAATTCTGAACAAGGAATTTGTATTTTCAGAATTTTTGGAGGTACAATTTAAATCGTTCTGATTTTAAAAGCGGATACCCGACGGTATGCATTTTTACAACTTTCCTTCAGTTGAAGGAATTTCAAAACCTACGCTAGAAAGTGGAGGTCCGCCATGCCTGATCGACAAACGATCTTTCTTGATCTATGCACCACATTCAACCTTTGTACAAGAAGTAAAAAAAAACAAAAAAACTCATGAGACTAGAAAGGAACTGATAATCTGCATTTCTCTCGTAAAAACATCACTGGAGGAAACAAGTGCGAAGAATCGACCTACGTATTCAGTCTTGGCCTTTCAAGAAGAGAAAGAACTATAGAAAGCGAACAAGTCGCCTTAGCATATCGACAAAAACTGGATTTCTCCCAAACCTTCACATGTTTCTACGATGTATAAATTCCTTACACTCTTTTTCATTCCAACGATATATACCTTGATCGATTAAAGGAACTCGAGGCCCTCTCAATTTGAAATGGATATTTTTCTGTTTGGGGGTACTTCAACGCAGTCTCAAAAACATTTTCAAAATTTCCTCAAAATGGCTCAAAATCTTGGAATTAAACATTTTCGTTGAAACTTCTGATTTTTTGAAAATTGCAAATATTCAAATTTTTTTCGAAGTTTTCCTCGTACTAAATATTGAAGATACACATTTTTAAAAATATAATATGTTCTTTAAAGACAGAGATTGAAATAATGTCTTGCACAGTTTTTCGAAAATATGAGAAATTACCGTGAATGTTTGCTTGCAATATAGGCTATTAACTCATTTTCATAACTCATAAAGCCGTTTTCTCAAAAACAGCTCCGAATTGTTTCTTTAAAATTTCTCCTCGTATGAGGGATGAAAAGGTAGAGTTGTCTCTTTTCCAGCGAATTCTCTGAATTTTTGGAAATTACAAAAATTTAACATTTCATCCATTTAAAAAAGTCATGTACAACTTTTTGAAAAAATAAAGGAGAAGTTTTCACGAAATTTCTGCTTAAAGTTAATGCAAATTACAAAAAAAACAACAAAAAACGCTGCAATTCTTTTCCAGGGATAGAATAAGAATGGCACAGGTCTAATTTTCCTTAAACTTTCTGAATTTTCGAAAATTGAAAAAGTTAGATATAATGCGAGGAAGTACGTGCTGCTGTCGTGTTACTGTTGTGTGTGTATTAAGTTCATTTGACCTGCAAATTTTGTAAACGTTTCTGTAAACGTGCATGGGGCAACTAAAGACCCAGAGAAGTTAATGCCACCGTTTTCTTACACAAATGTTCAAAAATAAGTGATCTTGATTGAGATGGCGTGTGCCGCAAGCAGAAAACCTCCCAGTGATCCGTGAGTTAGTAGTGCGAGTGCATTGTGTGGTTGCCGGCGTGGGCGAGAAGACAGCCAGCTATGAGCCACACACACCGGTACGATGTGACCCAAAAACTGGCCATAATTAGAAAACCGAAAGTGCGCATTCAGAACTTCGAATTATCAAATACGAGCAAAATACCCAGCGTTGTCCGGGTTTTCTTCATAACCAATTCTTGTGAATGAGGGCAAAGATCAATTTATATAAACCACGGTGTTTAAGATGATTATTTTTAACGTAATTAGTTCAAATTTTAATAAAATACTATAATTTTCTTTGCTTTTATATTACAATACATTGTTATTAGATTATTTTTTTTTATATTATGCACCGCTACGGGCCTCTAGCGAATCAATTGGGTACCAGTTTTGCTGCACCACTACTGGCCTCTGCCGTAATATATTGGGAACCACATGCTCTAAGCAAGAAGCGAAAAGAGGTCGCGATGCATCAACCAACATATTATTTAAATTATTTATTTTCCGCATTTGGATTATCTTAATCTTTACTAAACTTTATTAGGACACTGCTACACTCTTGAAGAAGAGCCTGTAAAAATTCCATATGTATTCAGACACTTCTTTTGTGGTATCGATATCGGTTACACGTTGTTGAATTCACTTTTATTAGTATAGATTAGTCAAAAGGTATTAGAGTATAATAGAAAGTTTGTTTTTCCGGTTTTGAATCCCTGGCGGTCTCGTCAAGCTACTGTTTATCGAATCACACGAGGTCGTTGATTTTGTCGAAGGATTTCGAAACTGTTTTTCATTTTTTTCTAGACTTTTAGTATTTCCGAGTACAAAACACTTCTAGTAACTAGGCATAAGTATCTTGTGTTTTACATTTGCTTGTGTAATTTCGAACATGCAACTTAACAACATTAGTTATATATATATATATATATATATATATATATATATATATATATATATATATATATATAGTGAATGAAGTACATTTTTTGCACGTAATATCGCTACAAGCTATTTTCATTGACCAGTTAGTTCCTCAGAATAACACACATTTAGCAGAACATATTCGTAAATTCGTATTAATGCACTCACGCATTGTATGAAGATTTTATTGTAATCAGCAATCTCAAAATTACATCCATCAGTTTCAATTTGTGTAAGTCAGTTATTTCGAAACTGCCGTTTTAATTTTAAAAATTTCATTATCGCATCCGAAATCAGCGATGTGGAGAGCCCTTAGATGTCTGTTTCTGCACTGATCCACTCCCACGTGCAATTGCGCCCAGTCGTTGTCGGGCGTTGCGTCGGTCGGGCTGCGCGCCGAGCGCGGGGCGTGGGCGCGGGGGTCGCGCGTATGAATGGGGGAGTGGGGTGGGGAGGGGAGGGGAGGGGGAGGGGAGGTGCGCGTTCGCCGCCCACCTCCGCCGGCCTCCGGGTTCACCGACCCGCCCCCAGCGCGCGCGGCCGACGCCCTCGCCGCCAATAAGACTCGCGAGCGGCCTGTAATCCGCGCTAGAATAGGACAGGAGCCGCCGGCTGCCAAGGCAAGGCACGGCGCGGCGCAACGCGGCGCGGCGCCTGAGAACACGCCCCAGCGGCCTCTCGCCCTCGCCCTCGCCCTCGCCCGCCCTCGCCTCGCCCTCGCCCTCGCCCTCGCCCTCGCCCTCGCCCTCGCCCTCGCCCTCGCCCTCGCCCTCGCCCTCGCCCTCGCCCTCGCCCTCGCCCTCGCCCTCGCCCTCGCCCTCGCCCTCGCCCTCGCCCTCGCCCTCGCCCTCGCCCTCGCCCTCGCCCTCGCCCTCGCCCTCGCCCTCGCCCTCGCCTCGCCCTCGCCCTCGTTCTCGCCCTCGCCCTCGCCCTCGCCCTCGCCCTCGCCCTCGCCTCGCCCTCGCTCTCGCTCTCGCCCTCGCCCTCGCCCTCGTTCTCGCCCTCGCTGAATGTGAAGAACAAGACAACAGAGTTGTTTCTAACACAAAAGCATTTCCACCCGAGGGTAGCGGTCGGCTGCTGTGATCGGTAGTTTACCGTGGTTTCTCCCATCAACACCAGACAAATGCCGCAGCAGTTCCCTAACAAACGGGCCACAGACCGGGCGCGATCTATCCTTCCTCTCCTTGTCCCATCCACACCCCTTACGCACATACACTAACATGCACTACACTTCCACACATGCCAGGAGACCGGTTGGGAACTTAGAACTTGTCCCGACTGGGGCGATGCCATGCTGGAGGGAGATACCTTGTTGGGGAAAACCCGCTAGTCAACGGTAGGTCGGCGCCAGATCTCGCCATCCAGAGGGGGAAGTTGATGCGCCCAGAATCAATAATCAATCAATCAAGCCGATGGGTAATTTCCACCTTTAAGAAAAAAACAATTTCATTGCTCTTTAATACCCTGGCAAAGCACTTGACCTCCTCATCCTCGCTCTCACTCGTTGGCCGCTTTGCGACCGCCACACTAGTTCTTCACTGTTGCTCTGCGTTTCTGTCTCTCTCGCCATCCGCGATCCCCTCATGCCCGCCCCCCCGCTCTCGAAACCGAACTTTTTTTCAGGAATCCACTACAGGATGTGTTCTCACCATAAGACCTCGACCAAAAGATTTACCTTCCCAATAAAAGCTCCTTTTCTGTTCTTAAAAATAATTTCTTTTTTATAAATTGCAAATTTAGAAATAAAGCGAAAAAGTATGTGCTGTTGTAACACTACTATTTCAGTCTTGCGAAATCTGCTCCTGGGTATGTTCCCTCCCGTAAAAGAGTCTCTCAATAGACCACGTTCTCTCGTCTCTCATAGTAAGTTCCAGCATCCCCTTATCCAATCATTCTCATCTTCATCTAATTTTTCTTCGTACTTCGTAATTATTCTCACGCTACGAATTATACCTTTTTGTCCCGTTTCCATTATTATCATGTATCCAGAAGCCCATAACTTAACGACGTTATCAGTTAAAAAGACAAATTGGAATTTGTGTCTCCTGAGGTTACTCACTAAGAATTTCTCCTTTCATCCCCATAGAATTCACGTATGTCTTCTTTACTTTCTCGTTACGGAGTAGAGAGAGAGGGAGTTATGAAAAACAGCGAATTTTCTGCAGAAAAACTCGTATTGTAGGGCTCTGGTAATGAAAAAGTGTATAAATTCAGTTCCTAAATTTAAAAAAATCTTAAATCTTGTGTTTCCAGAATCTATGTTTTCTGGGTCCTTGAAGTCGAAAAATCGAAACGAAACACGAGTCGAAAGATGACTCCGTCCGTCCGTCCGTCCGTCCGTCCGTCCGTCCGTCCGTCCGTCCGTCCGTCCGTCCGTCCGTCCGTCCGTCCGTCCGTCCTCCGTCCGTCCGTCGTCGTCCGTCCGTCCGTCCGTCATCTCCGTCCGTCCGTCCGTCCGTCCTCATCCGTCCGTCCGTCATCGTCCGTCCGTCCGTCGTCGTCGTCCGTCGTCGTCGTCGTCCGTCCGTCCGTCCGTCCGTCCGTCCGTCGTCGTCCGTCCGTCCGTCCGTCGTCGTCATCCGTCCGTCCGTCTCCGTCCTCCGTCCGTCGTCCGTCCGTCCGTCCGTCCGTCCGTCATCCGTTCCGTCTGTCGTCGTCCGTCCGTCCGTCTGTCCGTCGTCCGTCTGTCCGTCGTCGTCTCGTCCGTCTGTCCGTCCGTCTGTCCACTGGCAGCTAAACCATTCAGCTGATTTTCTCCAAAATTGATATTCCCCAATCGATCTGGCTAATGTAGCGTCCATGAATTTGCAAACGATATTTTAATTTTGGGGATACTTCACATCAAGCCCCTGGGACATTTTACAAATTTTCAAAAAAAAAAATGACTCCATCGTTTTTTATTTAATTTTGTTGTTGGATAGTGTGACGGACGTTTAAGAGAATGGTGTCCGTTGAATACTCTGACATTTCGAAAACTGCAAAAGTTAAAAATTTTTCCGAAGACTTCCCACAACTAGAATATTGAAGATAGAGATTTTTTCCTTAATGAAATCTGTTCGTTAAAGATAGATTTTGAAATAAGGTCACGTACATTTTTTTAAAATTTGAGTACTGTTCGCGTAATTTTGCGTGAAAATACGAGTGTGAAAGTACGTGCTGTTTTAGCATTGCTGGTTCGTAATTACAAGTCCTTAATGAAACACTCGCGAGCAGCAATTGTAACACAACTCAAAATACACGAATTTTGAGTTAATGCATATTCCAGAACGGCATATTGGTGTACCTTTTAGCTCCTAGTTTTTACCTTGCAGGATCATATTGTAGAGCAAGGGAATCAAATAAAGGCCCTGCTTACGGAGGTTCGTGTATTTATGTAAGAAATAATATTGATTCTACCTTCTTGTCAGAATTCAATTTATATGCAGTTGAAAAAGTTTTTGAAATAACAGTTGTACATCTTACTACGCTCAAAATTATCTTACTTTGCATCTACAGACCTCCAACAAAGCAAGCTTTAGATTATTTCAATTTCGTAGAAAATCTAGAGATAACTCTGAACAAAATTAGTAATCTATCTTTTAAATCCATTGTTGTATGTGGAGATTTCAATATTGATTTTCTGAGCGAATCCCACGAAAAAGAGCAGTTTCTCAATTTAATTCATTCTTTTAATTTAGACATTACAGTGAACGTACCTACACGGAATACTTTTAAATCACAAACAGCAATAGATCAAATTATAATTAACAAAACCACAACTAGATATGAAATAATAACGAATAATCTAGGTTACAGTGACCATGATGCACAAATTCTTACAATTACTAGTAACATGAATACTGACACAATAAATAAAACACGCATGTGCAGAGCATTTACTACAGTTAACATAAAGTTATTTACGGACTACTTGCTGAAAGAATCATGGGAGGCAGTTTATAACGCTATTGACACGAATGAAAATATAATTTATTTTCTCAAAGCTTTCATTTCTCTTTAACGCATGCTTTCCTATTAAAAAGAAAATTAAACATTTCACGAAAAGTAATACTTGGATCACAAAGGAATTAGAACATCGTGTAAAAATAAACGTACTCTCTATTTTATTTCTAAACGTCATGACGTATCTCAAGATTTCTTATCTACTTCAAAAATACAATGGAATATAATAAAAAATACTACCAAATCAACTAGAAAACCCGTAGAGAATGTTGTTTTAAAAATACAAAACATTGTTACGAAAAGTCATAAGACAGGCTAAAATCATGAAAAACGATCAGGATATTTTGAACTCAAGTAATAAAACTAAAGCAATGTGGAATATAATAAATAATACTACCAAATCAACTAGAAAACCCGTAGAGAATGTTGTTTTAAAATATAGCGATATAAATGTGAACGATCCGGCAACAGTGGCTAATCTCTTTAACCAATACTTTTCGAGAATTGCTGCCGATCTCACTAAGGGTCTTCAGGCACAAAATTCAAAAATAGACAGTTCACTCAAAATTTTAGACACAATGTTCGTTTCGAAACTTCTTCCTATGAAATTCTAAAAAAAACCGGTAAACTAAAAAATAAATATTCGTCCGGTTTAGATGAATTTCCGGATTCTTTGTTAAAGACTTGTGCGTATGCCATTATACATCCGTTAACTCACATATTTAATGCATCTTTATGCACTGGAACGTTTCCAGATATTTTCAAAACAGCTAAAATTAAGCCGCTTTTCAAAAAAGGCAACAAAATGAAATTCAAAATTATCGGCCCATTTCTCTTCTATCAGTTTTTTCAAAAGTATTAGAGAGACTTTTTTACGTACGAATGGAAACCTTTCTCACTAAACACGACGCGCTTTCAGATTGCCAACATGGATTTAGAAAATCAAAATCAACGGAAACAGCTATATTTTCTTTTCTTAAAGATGTCGCCTCATCATTAGATCAAAACGAGGCACCTATTGGATTATTTTTAGATCTTTCAAAAGCTTTTGACGTCATTGATCATGACATTTTACTTTCCAAATTACCTTCATATGGAATTCGTGGTATTGCTCTAGATTGGTTATGTTCGTACCTTAAACAACGATCTCAGAGAGTTGAAATACCTTACTGGAATGATGGAACATTACGTACGCACCTTTCCGACTCTTTGCCCGTTGCATGTGGAGTTCCTCAAGGATCGATTTTAGGCCCTATTCTGTTCCTACTTTACGTAAACGATATGCCTCGACGATTCAAAACGGAAGAACAGTTCTCTTTGCAGATGATACGAACATCCTTTGCAATAAAGAAACCGTAAATAGTACAATATCAGATGTTTCAAATTGGTTCCGAAATAACAAATTAATAGTAAACGAAAAGAAAACGGTTTTAATGCAGTTTTCCATTTCAAATAAACAATTCTGTGCTCCATTGAAAATGAACAGAGTACCATTGACTGATGTTAAGGCAACAAAATTTTTAGGTCTCTCAATTCAGTCAAACCTTAAATGGAACGTCCATTTAAATGAATTGAACACACAATTAAGTTCTTTATGCTACGCGTTAAGAATTCTTGCAAATTCAGTCAGCCTTCATACTGCTCGTTGTGTATACTTCGCGAATGTTCATTCCGCCTGAGATATGGCATAATATTCTGGGAAATACATCTTATAGCTCCCAGACTTTTAGATTACAAAACGAATTGTACGAATAATAACCAAATCCCACCCACGTGATTCATGTAAGCCTCTCTTCATTAATCTAGGAATTCTACCATTACCGTGTCTTTTATTTACGAATCAGTGGTTTTGTAAAAATGACTTGCTCAAGGGCGGAATATTTTTCAGAAAATGCAGAAGTCTATTACTATAACACTCGACGTAGAAATCATATTCATCAGGGGGCAGTATCAACAGCTCATTACAAAAAATTCACATACAATACATGTACATTATTTTACAACACTTTGCCAGATGACATTAAACGATTAAATTCAATAGAAAAGTTTAAATCCCAAGTGAAATCGTTTCTGCTGCATAACTGTTTCTATACAATTAGAGACTATACTGAGCATAACAAGAAAAGTAACATTAATTTTAACAATGATACATAATGCATTATTTACCATTTGGACTGTATAAATGAGTATAAACAACCTGTAACAACTATTGTACTACAGCTTCCGGGTCAATGACCCCCATCTCGATCAGGTTTTTCGTCCAGTTTCCCTGATCCATTGAGCAAATGCTGAGATGGCCCCGTTGTTTTGCTTCTGGACATAAATGTAACTTCATTTTCTGTGCACGTCTTCTAGAATTCAGTGGGAAATACAATTATTCAAATTATCGTTTCCATGTTGTCGCGGCAGGAAGTAATAAGAGCCAAAATTTATTGCTTATTTATCTTTGACAATAGATTTTATTACATGGGAGTTTTTTGTTTTTTTTCTCCCTTTCAAAATTCAAAATTTTATTGCTTATTTATCTTTGAAAATAGATTTTATTACATGGGAGTTTTTTTGTTTTTTTTTCTCCCTTTCAAAATTTCAAAATTCAAAATTTATTGCTTGTTTATCCTTGAACATAGATTTTATTACATGGGAGTTTTTGTTTTTTTCTCCCTTTCAAAAATTCAAAATTTAAGTAGTATATGAGTAAGTGTAGGGATCACAGAATTTTGAAAATGTGCACACAATTCACTTTTCCCCATAGCACGTCATACGCAGTTTTTAACTGTTTTTCTGACGTAAAATAAAATAAATAAATAAACAGCAGCACCACATCTCACAGTACAGTTTTCTACTAAGAAATGGCAGAAATGTGAATGCAAGATTGATGCATTTCAATAGGCGGGAAAAACTTCAAACTCATCTATCTCAACTACTGATTTTTTAGTTGTGCCACTATTGCAGACCACTAACGAAATCTTTTGCCTAAAATGAAAAGATCTTGAATCATAAAATCCCGAACTTAATCATCGCGGATATATGCAACTGACTAAGAATCACACGGCGCCACTAGACGCAAGCGCTTTCGTAACAGGGCATCGAACCACACTTTTTCCCGCCTCGCATATCCCTTCTTTCTGTCTGTCTTGCTTTCTTTCTTTCCTTCTCCGCCGCCTGCTCCTTTGCGCCACGTGCTCTATCACGTCCGATCGGCGGCGGCGGTGGTGGCGGTGGCGGTGGCGGTGGCGGTGGCGGTGGCGGTGGTGGCGGTGGTGGCGGTGGCGGTGGTGGTGGTGGGGTGGTGGCGGTGGCGGTGGTGGTGGTGGCGGTGGTGGCGGTGGCGGTGGGGTGGTGGCGGCGGCGGCGGCGGCGGCGGCGGCGGCGGCGGCGGCGGCGGCGGCGGCGGCGGCGGCGGCGGCGGCGGCGGCGGCGGGTGGCGGTGGCGGTGGCGGTGGCGGTGGCGGTGGCGGTGGCGGTGGCGGTGGCGGCGGCGGCGGCGGCGGCGGCGGCGGCGGCGGCGGCGGCGGCGGCGGCGGCGGCGGCGGGCGGGGCGGAGGCGGCCAGCCCCAAGGCCACGCCCCGCGGGAAGAGCGATCAGGGGGGCCGTGCTCACGGAGTCAAGAGCGCAGCCGTAGCGGAACGATAGGCTGCGTCTATCCGCAGGCGGAAAATACGAGGAAACCAGTGGCCTGCAGCTGCAAAACAATGCTGCTGAACAAACCCACGTAAAACGGTTTTCCTAAAAGTAGTTCGCATGTTGTTCAAGAGCAACAAATGAAATACTCGTGGTTAAATTGAAGTACTCTCGCAATACATTAAATATAGCCGGCCTGGATAGTCGAGGTCGCTAAGGGTGAAGTGCCGCGGATTAGAATCCCGGCCGGGGCAATAATATTTGTGTATCAGTGGCGAATCTTGAACATTATTTTACGTACACGTAGTATATCGGAGAATTCGCCACTGTTGTGTATATCGTACGTTTTGTAAATATACCGTTACACCCAATGTTACTTACAGTGCTCGCTATATGACTTTAGATATTGAAATGCGACCTTATATTATGAAGGAAAGAAATGCAAATATTGTAACAAGAACAGTCATCGCGAATACTGCAATAACAGTATATGATACTCATGTATACTGGCCGGCTAAGAACATCAACTGATGACACCGCAGTGCCCCTCAACGGGAGATCTTAGAGTTTGAGTCCGTATACCGGGAGCGGTAGCTCAGTGCATGAACTGATGTCATTGTAGCACCTCTGACCGGGAGGTCCTAGGTTCCCACTTCCCACGGCGGCAGGATTTTCGACACTAGCTTTTCAGCTAGGTCGAATTCAGTCGCTGTCTGGGGGAGAATTCTAGCGGCCGGCTGCTCTGATCGGTAGTTTTATCTGTTTTTTCCGATCAACACCAGGTGAATGCCGGAGCAGTAACCTAACAAACGAACCGCGCGCGATCTTTCCTTTTTCTTCCTTGCCTATTCTCTTCCCTTACACTCACACTTACTCTAACATGTACTACACTACCACATATTCCGGGAGACCGGTCGGGAGCTTAGAGCTTGTCCCGGCTGTGGCGGTGCCCCGCTAGTGGGAGAGTTCTGGTTAGGGGGAAACCCCGCTAGCTGACGATCACCGCCATCTCCGGAGAAAAAACATGCACTACACTAACGGGACTAATGACCAAAGCTGTTGACGTGCCTGGAAACACGAAAAAATCAATGAATCAATCGAGTCCGGATGGTGATAGGATTTTCGACTAGACCGAATTCACCCGCTATTGGAGGAGTATTCAACCGGCTAACTGCTCTTATCGACAGTTTTCAGTGGTTTCTCCGATCGGCACTCAGCAAATGCCGGAGCAGTACCCTAACAAACGGGCCACGAACTCTTTCCTTCCTCATCGTTATCCTATCCTAACCTTTTACTTACACACACACTTACATGCACTACACTACTACACATCTCGGAAGACCAGCGGGAGTTTGTCCCGGTTGGGGCGGGGTCCCGCTGGTGGGAGATACCTGGTTGGGGAAAGCCCCCACAAGCCGACGTGTAGGTCGGCGCCGGATCTCACTATCTAGAGGGGGCGGAATATGACTGCCACCTTCCCCGATAAAAATATGCACTGTACTTACCGGAATACCGACCCTTGCCTTTTACACGCCCGGAAACACTATATCGATCAATAGTATAGCATATTGTTCAATAGGTACGAGTGTAGGCACAGTTTGATAATAGATCTAATAACACAATGAAATATTAGCATTTTTCAGTCAAGTTCGAAATGGTTTCAGTGAGATAATATGTTTTCGGAGTTCCTTGGTATTAAACAAAATCGCAGACGGCTCGCATGGCCCGTGGCTGTCTTTCAATTGTTGCGCAATGGTTGCTGATTGTTGTCTTTCAATTCCTGCGCACAATGGAAATGAATAATATAGATATGAATTTATGTTTGATTCCTTGAGTGTTACCGCCATGGTGGGAGAGAGGGGGAGGTTGCCTACATTCAATATATTTTTGGTGTATGTGGTACATTCGAGAGGATTTCCTGGCTATGTGTACTGTAACGTATTGTACGCTCCACTCAAAATGGCGGCGCCAAAGGGATTAGACGCAAGGGCCAGGCAGGATGTAAGAACAATGCGGTATTGGGAGAATTCCGAGAGCTAGGGAAAGGGATGCCCAAAATACGGGACAGCGCATTTTTGCCGCGTGCCGCGTGCAAAATTCTTAGAATCCAGGGAAAGGGATGCCCAAAATGCCTGGCAACGCGACTAGCGCGGGCCGTGTGAAAAACCCAGTGACGTTTCAGGTCACGTGGGTGGGGGCTATATAAGAGCGAACGGAGAGCGCGGGGGTGGGGTTTGTCGAGCTGAGTGGAACCTTCGTGCGAATGCACAAACTTGCGCCCAGGGCGGTGCGGAGCCGAGCGAGGCTCGTACGGCAACCCATGTGTTGGGACGCCGGGGTGGAGATTTTCCACGGGTGACCTACGTCACGGGAGCCACGTGCTGTGTGCATAAGGTTCGCTGAGGAGTGGCGCGGGCCACGAGTCAGATTACATTTTTAAGGATCGCTCCTGCGATCAGGGAAGTAAACGTTTTCCAAGAGCTAAAAGTAACTTAAATGTTTATTGTACATATTGTGAATAAACCTGTACATATTTATCACTGAAGCTCATGTCTGTGTTATTGTGTATTCCCACGACGTCACAGTACCTTATCTATCGAACAGTCATCCCTAATAATTTGTTACTGGCGATACGCATAATGGCGATACATCTTATAAACGTGGTCGTCTTCAATTCTGAGTCATTTTTAAAAGTAGAAGGCAGAAATCGCACTGAGTAAGCGCCCAGACAGCAAGGAAAGGAGAAATTCTAAGTGAATAATCTCAGGGAACACAATTTCATTTTGTCTTATCAGATCTATTATTTCGTAAAATAAGCCGTTTCTCGATAAATGATATGAATCAAAACGGGGAGAGAAAAGGTACAGGTTGGTAGCAGGAAAGAGAGTTACGAAGTACGAAGAAAAATTAGATAATAATGGAGAGAATGATTCGATAATGCAATGCTGGAAGTTGGGAAGACAACAGAAAACACGAGATAAATTGGTAAAAATATAGATAACTCTTTTATGGGAGACATGATACTCAGGAGCAGAGTCCACAAGATTAAAAAATGAGTTTTTGATGAGCAGGGCAATAGAAGATTAAATTGGCAGGAAGTGGATGCAAATTTATATCTATAGATGTTTTATTGAAAAAGGAATATCAGGTTATTTAAGAAAGAAATTCAATGAAGGAAAAAAATAATAACTGGATTTAGATCCGGAAATAAAATATTGAAGAAACACATATTGGCTTAAAGAGAAGATGCAGGGAATGCGAGAAGAGGCAAACTTGGAATAATGTCTTCCGCTATTATGGGAAACAGGAAGGAAAGAATTATAATAGCTATAATAGTATGGAATTTTACTGACCGAAACTCAAGAAAATTCCATACTATTCATCAACGCGGTCAAGACATCAAGCGCGGATAGCAATAACGTGACAAATAAGTTGAAAATAATTTGAGTTGTATCAGGATTAAGGTAGACATTTGGAAAAGAGAAGAGAAAATAATGCAGGGATAAGGGGTTGCAGAATAAGGATTAAAACAGAGGTATCAGGAGGAATGAGGGATGAAATGAAAAATTGAAAGAAAATACAATACCAAACTTTTTCTCAGAACCAAGTAGTTGAGGAGTAGATAGTGAGAAATTTGCAACAGGGAAGAGCTGATTATTCGCTGATCTAACAAAATAAATAACGATTACTGAAATGTAAAGCGGATTGAGAGTTGACTAGCTGACAACCTGTTCCATTGCTATACTCATGTGTAAACAGCGCCGTTTACTTTCTGGTGCAGACCGACCTTTTTGCACATTTCCTTGCCTTGCTATAATGTTCACTTTCGTATTTCAGACAGTTTTAAAGCTCACATAAAAGCAAAAACTATTTATTTAATTGGGATCAAAATCGTAACTAAAGAAGGTTAATAGGCACTTAAACTGGTTTGTCTGTAGGAAAAAGTCAATAGAAATAAAACATCAACGTCATTTATATCTTCCTTTGATGTTGTGGTTAGGTTAGTCCTTTTGTGTATTTAGAGACTGGTTCTAGTTTCTCCAAAAGTGTCAGTCTGCAGGTCGGAAAGTAAGATACGACGCCCTAAAACCACAAACGTGTTTTTTTCACCTAGGCAAGTTCGTTAGCCTCCTAAGCTCTTTGCCTTATGTGCCGCAACATTGTATGAATCCCTTCACCCACCCTAAAAAAAGTCAAAAATAGAAAAAGCTTCGTAAAAAAATAGAAAAATTAGTAAAAAGTAATTGAAAGTGGAAGAAATTACAGCTTTCATGAACTTTTAATATGTAACAGAAAATGGAAGTGTTTGTAATACTTTGTCATAGAGAAAATGACATAATTATATACTGTTGTTCCCTAATACCCTAAAAGTACGGCATGATAACGTGATTGTATTGAACGTAGTTGTATTGAATACTCATGCAATAATTTTAATGTATTGCCTTTTCTCAAAAAAAATTATAATTTTATGCCTCAAAGGCAATTTTAGTTTTTGAAGCTTCTAACGGTTAATTTTAAAATGGTGGCTCAACTTATACGACTAAGGAATACTTTTCAACACAAAATTATTAACAATACGAAACTGTGTAATCTGTCACAAAATTCCTCCTAACCTGAAACTGACAAGTTCATGAAACGGAGCACACTGTCAGGAATATTGATCACATTAGCTCCAAGTTTACAATAGATGTGTGTTGAATCTGAGGAGCAGAACCATTTTAACAGTATATCTTGTATTTTATTACATTATTATTATTATTATTATTATTATTATTATTATTATTATTATTATTATTATGTACTTTCTTTTGAAATAATATAATGAAAAGCTTCGAGTTCAGCGATGGCTCACGCAGGAAGGAGGTCCTTCAATCTACATCCGGCCGTAAATCCGTCCGTCCACTTTGAAACGTGGCCATTCCTCGAATAAGAAGCGAACCGCACTCAGGTTCTGGAAGCACTTGCTGGCCCTTCAGTCCCTGACGAACGACCTGCGGCCGAGCAAAGAGGTCCAGGGGAAAGAGGAGTCGATGGACTGGCGACAGGGGAGACGAAGAAACGACCACGTGCCTCCCCTACACATTAATAAACACACAATTCCATGGACACCACAAAACCAATCAGTAAAATACCTCACGATGAACTTCGACACAAGACTCAACTGGAAAACACACATAACACTAAAACAACAACAAGCAAAAATAAAAATAGCTCAACTAAAAGGCCTTATCAACTCCAAAAGCCGGCTATCCCTAACAAATGCCATTACAATTTATAAAGCAATAGTCAGACCATTAATGCTCTACGCATGTCCCATCTGGACCAATGCATCTATTTCTAACATTAATAAACTTCAAATTGTACAAAATAGATTCCTCAGATTAGCAACACATGCCCCATGGTTCATCTCTAACGCCCAACTTCATAAAGAACTGAATATATCACCGATCATCAAACATTTTGCCCATCTTTACAATAATTTTTACTCCAACGTAAATACAATTAACCGAGCCGTACACTACAACCTGGCCACTATAAATGACTTCCCTACTAAAATTAAGAATAGATTTCCTTTCCAAGCGTTCTTGAACATTTTCTCTACTAATTGTTCATAGTCGGAGCTCTTGTAGTTTCCTACACCTATAGTAAGGTAGTTTAGTTTTAAGTTTTTAGTGTTAAGTTTAGTATAAGTTACAATGTAAGCCAGCAAATGCACATGAGATAGTAATTTAGTACTAATCTGTGTAATTTCCAATCACTCAATAAATAAATTATATATATAAATCATATATTACGTGTCTCCCACAGGAATGTATCGTGATTCACACAATGTGTACTCGAAAACACACCGATGTGCACACCCTTAAGGACTCTCCGAAGTACCGTTATTTGGGACAGATGTTATTGTTGCGAACCTTTATAACGCGTACGTGATCATCTTTACTTTCTCGCATACTACTTATGTAGTATACAGATAGTTATGTAGAACTGAAAGGAAAAACATATTTTTCAGTAGAAGTCGTATTGTAGCTCCGAACAAATATTGTAACACCGAAAAAGTGGATAATAGCCGTCCTTACATGTGGTAAATTACTTTCTCTAACAAGATAAATAGTAAAAATCCACATTTTGTGTGTGCTTCATAGCGAAAAATTCGAGCACTTCAAAACGTCTGTCCGTCTGTCCGTCCGTCCGTCCGACCTTCCGACCGTAATTTTCGTCTGTGAAAATTAGCCGCTAAATTGTAGGTAGGATTTTCTCCAAAACTGATATTCTTCGATCGATTTACCTGACGTTGCGGGGCCTAAAATTTGGGGATACTTTACATGAAGCCCTAACAACATTTTCAAAATTTTCTCAAAAATCACGCGTGTTTTTCTTGATTTCTTTTCAGATAGGCCAAAATACATATATAATCATGACGAAGATACAATTTTTGTTTAATTCTATCAATTTTCGAAAATTGCAACAATAAAAAAATTCGTAGTCATCCTACAACGTCCTACAAAGACGGAGATATTTTTTTCTGAAAGAAATTTGTTCTTCAAAGATAGATCTTTAAACAAGGTTACGTGAAGCCTTAGGTCATGATTCATAAGATTGACATACGAAATTAAACCTAATTTTGTAATGAAACTTCACTTTAAAAAAGTAATTTTATCGACTTTTTCATTCCCAAGGAAAGTTGTGCCATGCAATTGAATTAGAGTCATTCCACGTTAAATCGCACAAATTGAAGGAAAAATTTGATCTTGATGTCTCAGATTTTTAAACTTTTGTCTGTTGTGAGTATAAACAAAAATATGAAACACGTGTTTTTCATTTTTCCGAAATATTATTTTTCGAGATTATATTAATTTTCAAAATTTTCGAAAAAATGATCGCAGCGCTGAAGTTAATTTTTTAAAATTCGTAATTAATTTGTAATTGTGACATAAATTTAATATTTTTCGAAATTAAAGAAAAAATGAACATTTGATGTACGTACTGAATTATTTTTAAAGCCATATTTTGGCCTATTTTATTTTTATTTTTTAAATTTCTTCCAAAACACGATAGTTTAACATTCGAAAGAAAATCAATAATCTCTGAATAGTTCTATATATGTCTGAAAAGTTACAAAGTGGAACACCGAGATGATTCTGTGAAATTAAATACGAGAGAAATGTCTACTTTCTGTATTGCTGCTGCGTCTGCTTCCGATTTTTCAGTGTGAAAGACGCTCAAAACATGGATACTGACAACATAAGTTAGAATTTTTCTATATTTAAACACGTGAACAATATTTATTTACTTTTCGTTACCAAAGGCCAGACAATAAGACTTTTCGAGTCGAAAATTCGCAGTTTTCCGGAATTTTTAAAGGTCGAAGAAGTAAAAATGCTTCTATCTCGAAGTCGAAAACGCGAAGACAAAGGGAAAAGCTACTACATTTTGTTTGTCCGCTTGAGTTTCCGCTCCGTTCCTCACCTTCCCCGCCTCCGTTTCCGCCTGTGCGGTTGCCTACTCATCACCTCCACTTCCGCCCCCACCGACTGCGCTGCCATCGTTTCCGGTACAAATGCCATAACAATTTCCTCCCCTTCCGGCTTTCTCATTCTTTCTTAATAAAAAAAAAAAGCACATGATGATGTATTGATGTATTGGAATTCCGCTTGGAAATCATTCATTGCAAATTCAACATCTGTTGCTTCAACATACCAAGTCCTTTTCTTAATAGTTTTAACTGAACCGTGAAGTCAAATTTTAATATTTTGTATGTTCAGGTTGTAATAATTGTAATATTAGGTGAAAATTCAATTGAAATTACAATAATTGAAAACTTTCTTTAACCATCTCTTGGGTAAAAACTCATAATACTCACAGCTACTCACCAACTTCAATGCAATTACTAATGTGTTGTAAGGAATCCTTCATAAAGCCACTTTTTCCTGCCTATTTTGTCAGTAAATGCATTCATCGTAAGTAATATTACTGTACTGAGTGATGTGTTGTGTGACTATTTCGCAAAATAACACAATATATGAATCGAATGAATCGAAATAATTAAAACCACAGTAGTTATGAAAAATAGAGGTTTTACCCAAATCTGCTACCGGATTGTGTAAAACTTTCAGTCACTGCGTCCTGGAATTATGTTATTTGAAGGAAAATATGAATAACAGTTTAATGGAGAAAATGATTTCGTCTATGTTTTAATTTCATGGTAACTTTCATTATAGAATTATAACAAAACTACATACAAGAACATTTATTAAAAATACAATTATTAAAATTGTAGAAAGTTGAGTTTTCCATGTCTTGAGATTCCAAGGAAATATTTGAAATGGAAGGGTTAATAGAAGCTGAAATAGCAGTGGGATTCATCAATTTCAAATAGATTGAACATACGTTCATATTCTTTAAAATATGGTTTTGTATAATTTTGGCTGTAACGTTCCATGTAGTTTTCATGGCATATTCTTTGTTCTCTTCATCATATACTCTTCAGATATTAATTCCCAACGTTTCAAAATGTGTGTAATTTCTTCATAAGTGGTTTGTGCTGTCAAGTCGTATTTTTGTTTCTTCAAACAATTCTTGAAATTGTTCCACATACTTTCTCTGTTTCTTTTGCTGTTTTTCGGCACAGAGTCTTCAACAATAGAGATCAATTTTAGAGTTTTAAACATTACCTAAACGACTCATTTTAATATCACATTGGTGCTCACAAACTATTACAGACATAAAACAATTTCAATCGATAACAACAAAGAGGTAAACAAAGTGATAACAGCGGAGTGCAAAATTGATAATCATTTGGCGATAGACATCTGGGATTGGTTTAATTTGAATATATTCTTGCTTAGCATTGGTTGCTTACGACACGAGCAGACATGAGTGGAATAGTCCACAGTGAATCCAAATGTACGAATGCTGTTCAATAAAATTCCCTAACTCTGGCAACATACCATGAAAGCCGTTTCGGCTTTAAAAGATTTGTTATTGGTTCAGCAGTGAAATGTTGGTATTTAAAATGAAATAATTCAATGCGTTTGTTGGTAATGACGTCTTGAATTATTTCATTTAAAAGATTTATTACTAAACCACAAACGTTCTAAGAACATTTTCTTATCCTTCGAACACTTCTCGTACGTTTAATAAATCTCTGATTTAGAGCAAAGAGCAAGTTTGGGCGACCCGAAAGAACATTCATGTTGTTAAAAAGATAGAGAACGTGAAAAGACGAATTTTTGATCTTGTATAAATCACTTTTAATTTTTAAATACATTTATCGCATCTGAAATATTTGATTATTAAAGAAATTTCAATATTTAGCAAACAAGAAATAAAAACTGCATTGCATCTTCGTATATGTCTGTATTTACAATCAATGCACTTCGTAAATTTCGTGAAAACTGAAAAGGGAGACGAATTAATGACACTGAGGTAATAAAAAATATCATGGAGATGCTTTATTTATATATTTACGAGTTTTAATTATTGTGTATTAATTCTAATTGTAAATATTTTAAATAATGCCTGTAGTTTTTCAAGACGCGAGAGAAATAAAAATAAGACATTAGACATTAGAATTTCAAGACATTAGAGAAGTAAATATATTCCCTAATGACAATTTTTCCTCCAGACGCGAATCTATTGACCAATCATTCGACGAGTATTCTGAAGCCGAATTATTTTCGTCTCACGTCTAGGTACCGGCGAATATCGAAATATTAGGTTTCGAAAACCGAGTTTTATGTCCAAGCATTTAAGCAACACCCCTAAAACTGAGAATTTGTGATAGAAAACGAGTTTCGCGAACAGAGACTTTTGTAAATAATGAACAGTGAAAGGTTCAGACTATTCGAACGTTTATTTTTAAATTTATTTCTTCTCGGTCGACAAGCTTTGTCCCTCGATGTTATACAATGTACACATTATAGCTTTTTGGGAATGGCCACTCATGTGGGGTTGACATAAGCCAAATTTTTGAGAAAATAAACTTATTATTACTTGGAAGAAGGTAATATACATTGTGCCAAGTTAAATGCAGCGACGTTGAAGTGAGTTTCAGTTTTTAATTCAACTGACAATTTTGAGGTTTTATGTTAGTTTAAATCGGTGTTTAGGATATCTGAATTTGATACGGGGGCATACAGCATTGTGATCTAGAGTGATTAAGGAGCACGGAGATGAGTAAATGTTTTGATAACTTGTGAGCTATTCGTTTTACGTGGTCGCTTAATGAAAGTATACTTAATTCTCTCCGAATCTGAATGTTTGGAGTAAACCAAGGGGAATTTAAAGCTTTTTTCTTAAAAATATGTTTTGAATTTGAGTTGATTTTTGAAAATTGCGACGGACAGCATATCCCTAAACTGGATATGAGTGAGTCATTGTTGGTTGAATTAAGGATTTAAATAATATTTGAAGCACCCAGCAGACGTCCCGCTCTCTCTCTCTCTCTCTCTCTCTCTCTCTCTCTCTCTCTCTCTCTCACACACACACACACACACACTCTCTCTCTCTCTCTCACACACACACTCTCTCTCACACACACACTCTCTCTCACTCTCTCTCTCTTTCTCTTTCTCTCTCCCTCATTCGCCCTCCGTCCCTCTCCCACCCTCTCTCTCCTTCTTCCCCCCCCCCCTCTCTCTTTCTTCTCTCCTCTCCTCGGCCCCTCTCTCTCTATCTATCTCTCTCTTGCCGCCTGCCCTGTCCTCCTCAGCCTTGCGTCACAAGACAATGTTCAGTAACAATTAAGCCCAAGTGGATTGAAAATTGCATTTAACTGAAGCGCCATCTAGTGAAGTTTATATATAACCTAAGTTGGCCACAGCAAATATCATGCAAACGGTTTGAGGTATCGAGATGCTTTTGCGCCATGTTGTTGCAGATGATGGGGCAAACAACATATTTAGGCTGTCCGGCTTACTCTGCAAATGGGTGGAAGCAAGTTTTAGATGAAAACCAAATGATACAGGGTTTGACTTCTGGCGGAACGCGACGGCCTGGCGTTCCGGTACCTCGGGAATAATTATTAAATTATATTATATATATATATAACTATATAAAACATTTTATACAATATACTATAACTAATATAAAATATATAACTATTTCAATTAAATTAGCGCCCCAAATTTACTATTAATTCAATTGAAATAGTTATATATTTTATATTATTAATATTATATATACTATTTTTTATTATAATTAATATTATATATATATATATATATATATATATATATATATATATATATATTGAATCCATTGAATTACGTATTTAATCAGTCGACACTCAACTTTCAATGAAGGCCGAGCATTAATTGGAGGGAAGGCATTTTGATAAACATTCGTGTGCTCGAGCTTCGCTTGAGGGGGGCCGGCCGGCTTTGGGCTGCAACCTCCGCGTCCGCCGCAGCCGTCAACGCAGCTGGAGACGGCGCTCAGAAATAGACCGCAGCCGCGCGCGGCGCAAGCAACAGCGACGCGAGACTCCCTGCACTTTTGAGACGCCGCGAGGCTGTTCTGCGTCTGCACTCGGGAAGGCCGCACCGAGAGCGGTAGCTCAGTGCATCAACTGATGCCACTGCAGCGCCTCTGACCAAGAGGTCATGGGTTCGAATCCTGACTTCGAGAATTCTAGCGGCCGGCTGCTCTCATCGGTAGTTTTCCGTGGTTTCTCCGATCAACGCCAGGCGAATGCCGGAGCAGTACCCTACCAAACGGGCCTCGGACCGCGCGCGATCTATCCTTCCTCTTCCTTGTCCTATCCTCTCCTCTTACACTCACACTTACACTAACATGCACTACACTACCACATATCGCGAGAGACCGGTCGGGAGTTTAGAGCTCGTCCCGGCTGGGGAGGTGCCCCACTAGTGGGAGAGTCCTGGTTAGGGGGAAACCCCACTAGCCGACGTTAGGTCGGCGCCGGATCTCACTATCCTACGGGTGAAGATCACCACCACCACCTCCCAATGAAAAACAAGCACTGTACTTACGGGACTAATGACCTTTGTATAGATGACGTGCCAAGAATCACTAACACCAACCAAGCAACCGACGTTGGCATTTTAATGAAGGGCGCGTGAGACTGGCTGTCAGCTCTTCCGTTGGGGCGCGAGAGGTTCCGTTGGTGAAGGCGACGCGTGTTGGCGCTGTTGGTGGCCGGGCGCAGTTGGCGGCGGGCGTTGCGTTTCAGATGAATGGGACAAGGCGCCCGCCCGCTGCATTCGTCGGGAACAAGTGCCAGCTTTGTCGCGGCAAGAACGGGGCACTCACTTTGAAGAATTTAAATGAAGTGTTTCGATTTTCTTCTCTTCAATTTTGAACGCAACTGCTCGCGTTATTCGTGATTCTGTTGATGAATGGGGAATTCCATGGCACTCATTTCGGGACGCCAAGATTAAAAAAAAATGCAATAGGGCGCATACCTGGCGCAGTGCCTCTCCCTTTCTTTTCTGCTCAAGCGTATTCGTCTAATGTATTTGACAAAATATTTTCTAAAAAAACAAAATCAAATGTATATATAAAAAAATCAAATGTGTTTTATGTGATCACTAGCAGAACACGACATTTGTCCTTCTCTCTCTCTCTCTCTCTCTCTCTCTCTCTCTCTCTCTCTCTCCCTCTCTCTCTCCCTCTCTCTCTCCCTCTCTCTCTCTCCCTCTCTCTCTCTCCCTCTCTCTCTCTCCCTCTCTCTCTCTCCCTCTCTCTCTCGTTTATCTCTTTATCTCTCTTCCTGACTCACTCTCCATCAACCCCTTTTCCTGTCCTCCTCTGTCCTCCCCCGTCACACGGCAACGCTCAGCAACAATGAAGTCCAGGTGGATTGAGAATTGCATTTAACCGAAGCGCCATTTAGTAGAGTTACAAGAAAATTAACAGCATAAAAACCTTCTCCATAAAAAAGCCCGTAGATACAGGAACTTTCATGGAGATCGGTCACACGATGTCGGAGTCTATCGATCTTAAACAAACTAACATCCATTTATAACTGTAGATAGGAATAATTGCGTAATTTTCTTTTATTTCAGGATTATGCCGCATGAATGATGCCAAAAACACTCTAATGATGTACTGGCAATTAGTATTATTGCTATTTTCACTTGGATTGAAAGTAGAAATAGAGGTCGTGTTTCGCAGTCAGAATCTTAGTGCGACCATCATCTCCCAGTTATGTATGATGATTATGATGATGATGATGATAATTATAAGGGTAATGAGGGATAAAGCGAAAAAATAAGAATGATGATGGGAAAACAGCAACAATCTTGTGTAAATGCTCAAATCCTCACAGACATACGGATATATAAACTTCGATACCCAGATGTGGAAAATTAACGCCATACCATTAAAGCAACAGTTCATCCCTTTCTGAAGATTTATCTTTATATAAAAAATGACATTATTTTCTAAATGCGTTCCGTATTAATTGGAACGGCTCATGTAACGTGAAATGATTTCACGTTTGTGAAATTTCACAATAGCAATTAGATAACTTTATGGGAAGTTGAAGTATAATTATTACCCATTCAACTCCATTAGAATCCTGGGAAGCTATGGAGTCCGTTCCATTTAACAAATTAATTGCTACAACAAATAGACGATAGGTATTGTTGGGGCTTTACATAAACTGCCTACTTAAGCACTGCTAAAATATTAGATCTGAATGATGTCAACTTTTAATTGTCGGCAAATGTTACAGTCGGAAAAATCTGTATCTCGGCAGATGTTGACGTGTGGATTTTAGAAGGGTTCAAGTGACACCAAACCAGGAGCGTGCATCAACTGATGTCACTGCAGCGCCTCTGACCGAGAGGTCCTAGGTTCGAGTCCTGACGGCGGCAGGATTTTCGACACTAGCTTTTCAGCTAGGTCGAATTCAGTCGCTGTCTGGAGGAGAATTCTAGCGGCCGGCTGCTCTGATCGGTAGTTTTCCGTGGTTTCTCCGATCAACACCAGGTGAATGCCGGTGCAGTACCCTAACAAACGGGCCACGCGTGATCTGTCCTTCCTCTTCCTTGTCCTATCCTCTCCCTTTACACACACACACACACACACCTACACTAACATGCACTACACTACCACATATTCCGGGAGGTCGGTCGAGAGCTTAGAGCTTGTCGCGGCTGGGGCGGTGCCGCGCTGGTGGGAGAGTCCTGGTTAGGGGAAACCCCACTAGCTGACGGTAGGTCGGCGCCGGATCTCGCCATCCAGCGGGGAAAGATCATCGCGCATACCACGAGAAAAATCATGCACTACACTTGTGGGACTAATGAGCAACGCCGTTGACGTGCCCGGAAACACGAAGAAATCAAATCAAATCAAGTGACACCACATACGTACTTGTCACAGCTGCAAGAGACAGTTTCCAGGCGCAGTGAGTTTACGAATCACAACGTCAGCTGAAAACCGAAATTTTAAGCTGACGTAATACTGCCAAATAATGATTATACTTTCCACCCATGCAGATCATGACTATTCTCTGAACGAGTATCCTGACTAACACCCGTCAAGACCGGAGCTCTAATATGTCTTAAACACAAATTTACGTAACTATAATTTTATTTGACTTAATATCCCATTACTAACAGAAACAAAATTACGACGTTTTAATAGGAAACTCAAAGCTTGTGAAACCTTGGCGGCGGGACAGTCTTAATTCCCTACATTCTGAATCGCATCTATTCCCAGACGCCGACAAACGGCTGCGTGACAAACGGTTTGCTTTCGCAGCATATCACCTGCGAAAAAATAGATCTCCAACCTTTCGATAGGAATCCGGTAACTAATGATCTTCCGAGGTGAGTACGTGCGCTATTCCGGTGGCAATTGGTCTAGAAGATTCTCTCCAGGCTCGCGCGCCAGCTCAAACAAACGAGTGCGCGCCCGAAAATAACCGGTTCGCTAACTAGCCGACGGGGGCCTTGGCGCAGCGAAACCGGAGACCCTCACAGTACTTTGACAATGATATTTACTTCCGTCAACGCAGCGGTAAGTCGAGTGTAAAAATACGTAGCCTTCGCCGTTCTGCAACTGTTCGTGCGTTTGCTGTTCTCAAAACATCGCTGGATGAGACTTTGACGCGAAAAGCTAACCTCTTTCACTGAAGTGTTTATTATTGCAATGTTTATTTTTGGGTTATACACTCTGAAGTCGGTTTATTGTTTTATTGTGGTCGTTTTCTAAAATCGATGTGTTTGTGTTTGTGTGTGTGTGTGTGTGTGTGTGTGTGTGTGTGTGATGTAAATCCCTACAAATGATATTTACAAGATAAATGTAACATGGTTAATGAGACAATCTTGTTGATTACATTGGGATGTAGAATACAATTTGCGTGTTCACAATGACTCTTCCTGCTGTACGTAACGCATACATTCTCTGTTATGTAACTCTATGTCCTAAATACAATGGTATGTATACAAGTACGATTGGTGTTTTACGTTTTCAATCCTTTTCGGTGCTGAGTGCATACACTGATGCCATTGCAGAGCCTCTGACCGGGAGGTCCTGGGTTCGAGTCCTGACGGCGGCAGGATTTTCGACACTAGCTTTTCAGCTAGGTCGAATTCAGTCGCTGTCTGGAGGAGAATTCTAGCGGGCGGCTGCTTTGATCGGTGGTATCCCGTGGCTTCTCCGATCAATTCAACACAAGTGCCGAAACATTGATCTACTCTAAGAAACGAGCCACGGATCGAGCTCGATCCTTCTTTCCCCTTACTTATCTTATCACTACCTCTTACGTACCGCCACACAAACATGCATTACACTACCACACTGCCGCGAGACCGGTCTGGAGCTTAGATCTTCTCCCGACAGGGACGGTGCTTGCTCTTTCGCTAATGCTCTCGGCCTCGAAATCTTTTTGTTTGTTTGTTTGTTTTTTTCGTGTTTCCGGGCGCGTCAACTGCTTTGGTCATTAGTCCCGTTAGTGTAGTGCATGTTTTTTTCTCGGGAGATGCGCGGTGATGTTTCTCCCCGCTGGATGGCGAGATCCGGCGGCGACCTTCCGTCGGCTAGTGGAGTTTCCCCCTAACCAGGACTCTCCCACCAGCGGGGCACCGCCCCAGTTGGAAAAAGCTCTAAGCTCCGGACCGGTCTCCCGGAATATGTGGTAGTGTAGTGCATGTTAGTGTAAGTGTGTGTGTAAGGGGAGAGGATAGGACAGGGAAGAGGAAGGATAGATCGCGCGCGGTCAGTGGCCCGTTTGGTAGGGTACTGCTCCGGCATTCGCCTGGTGTTGATCGGAGAAACAACGGAAAACTACCGATCAGAGCAGCCGGCCGCTAGAATTCTCCTCCAGACAGCGACTGAATTCGACCTAGCTGAAAAGCTACTGTCGAAAATCCTACCGCCGTCAGGACTCGGACTTCCGGCGCTGCAGTGACATCACTTGATGCACTGAGCTACCGCTCCCGGTCGAAATCTTTTTATTGTGTGCCCAAATGAAGAGACAATTACATTAGATATCTGTAAAGTGTTCCGAAACGCTGCAAAATTTCGATATGTGTACTCCTACGAGTGCGAGTATTCCTTTATAATGCAGTAATTATTCTCGCACACTGAAAGAAACAAATTAATGTGAGTTGGACATCACTGTTGAAGAGGTGTATCATTAAGACCCCGCGGCTGCGGGTGGGGCGAGGCGGGCATGTTGGCGAGGCAGCCGTGCAAGACCGGCCCCGCGCCAGCGGTGTCGGGGCGAGCGGCGCGGCGCAGCCAAAGCGAACAGGAGTTCAGCCAGCGCCGGAGGCAGAGGCCGCGGCCCTCGCCCTGACTCTAGCCCTCGACGTCCCCCTGGCCTTAGCCCCGGCCCTCACCCTGGCCCCGCTTTGCCCTCGCCCTTGCCCTCGCCTGCCCTCGCCCTCGCCCTCGCCCCCGCCCTCGCCCCCGCCCTCGCCCTCGCCCCGCCCTCGCCCTCGCCCTCGCCCCGCCCCCGCCCTCGCCCTCTGCCCCCGCCCGCCCCGCCCTCGCCCCGCCCTCGCCCTTGCCCCTGCCCTTGCCCCCGCCCTCGCCTCTGCCCTCGCCCCCGCCTTCGCCCTCGCCCTCGCCCCCGCCCCCGCCCTTGCCCCCGCCCCCTCCCTCTCCGAATCGAATCTTTTTTTTAATTCTCTGAATTTTGGAATTGTTATTGGAATCGAAAAATAATCACTGTACAAAAGAGCTTTATAATCATTTAAAAATTTAAGAACATTCATTCTTTTCCTATTAGAACTTCGCACGGCCATTCCTAAATATTTTTTTTCTAAGGAGAGAAGTAATACACGTCTCTGGTCCTAAATTAACAAATACAATGTAAGATGAGCTCACAGAACACGAAATAGATTACTATTATTTTTTACAAATCCTACGAAAACGTAAAAACTTAAAAAATGCGAATAATTTACAATAGGCCTACTTCAAATCTATTGACACTATCCAAGATTAAAATATCGATCATTCAGGTTCAATAATAATGATGAACCTATACTTCGCGTTTTGAAATGTGCATTACTTGAACGCAAACTATCAACGACCGGAATTGTACGCGTACGGTTGCGGTGAATCTTCAGAGAAGTAGAGAGCCACCTATTATACCATTGGCAACAGCAGTGATATGCATACTTCTCGCAATTACTTCTCGTCGTCCATTTGGCATCCTATAGAAAATGGGAGACGGTTGCTTGATTTGCCTCTGAAAGAAGTGCGTGAGCCAAATCGGTGCTTCTCAGAAGAACGAGACGCGTTTCCTCAATGTTTTTCACCCTTGAGCTCTCGCTGTGTGTGGCGAAACAAAAGCAAAACGAAGGCTTACGCGCCTGGCCGTTTGATCGGACGTGGCATGAAGGTCTCATAGACAAAATAAAAAAATAGGCACTCCACATTATATCCAGTCCATCATTCAAAGTTTCATCAGTAACAGGACCTTTTCCGTAAATGTAAACAACCACCATTCCAACCCAAAACCAATTTTAGCAGGACTACCACAAGGATCACCTCTATCACCTACTCTATTTAATTTATATGTTGCAGACATTCCCAAACTTAACGACATCCACATTGCACAATTCGCGGATGATACAGCCTTCTATAACTCCGGTCTTTCACTTACTGATTGCAGCAACAAAGTTCAATTGTACCTTAACCTAATAGACACCTGGGCTTCAAAATATAAAATCCAACTCAACCCAACCAAAACGGCCGCCAAGATCTTCACACTCCGTCCACACTCACCCCCGCGAACACTCATGCTAAACAACACACACATCAACTGGCTCCCTCTTAATACACCAATCAAATACTTAGGACTGAACATGGACACAAAATTCAATTGAAGCAGCATAAAGATGCCAAAATCATTCAAGCCAAAATCAAATTAATACAACTAAAGCCATTAATACACAGATCCAGCCCATTATCATATAATTCAGCATTATTAATATTTAAAACAATAATAAGACCCTTGCTACTATACGCCTGCCCAATTTGGTTAAATGCAGCAAAAACCAACCAAAGGAAATTACAAATAATACAAAATCAATTCCTGAGAATTATCTCAAACGCTCCCTGGTATGTCACCAATAAACAGTTACATAACGAATTCGACCTAGAGACTATAGACCATCACATCACATATCTAGCCACCAACTTCTTCTCAAACATATCCCAAATCCCTTCATTATCAGTTCACAGACTCGGCAAAAACCCATCACATAGAACCCGAATAAAAAATAAGTTTCCATTCCACATTTTTCTCAAAAAATTCGCTGATCTAGATCCCGACTAGAGGAGCCCCATGGGTAACCTCAACCCTTGTATTAGTTTTAAGTTTTAATTTAAGTTAGTATTACGCCATCAAACATATGTTATTTCAACTGAGCTATGTATTCACCATCTATGCCAAATAAATGAAAGAAAAAAAAACGCGCCTGGCAGGGGATGGTTGTTGATTGATTGACGTTTCCGGCACGACAACTGCTATTGCCGTTATTACCGGACATTATTGCCGTAAGTGTAGTGAATATATTGCCCGGAAGGATGCGGTTTGTCTCCCCCCCTGAATGCTCAAGTCCGGTGCCAACCTACCGTTGACTTGCGGGCAAATTGTTTCTCAAGGTATCTCCCCCAAAGGGGCAGCGCCCTCTCAGCCAGCAGAAGATGTAAGCTCCCGATTGGCCTCGCACTTGTGTGGTGCTGTAGTGCATGTCAGTGCATGTGTGTATAATTATGGAGGGAGGAAAGGACAAGGAAGAAGGACAGATCGCGCGCGGTCCGTGGCCCGTTTGGTAAGGTACTGCTCCGGCATTCGTCTGGTGTTGATCGGAGAAACCACGGAAAACTACCCATCAGAGCTGCTGGCCAATACTCTCTCCTCCAGGCAACCTCCAGTCTCTCTTTCAGACCTAGCTATGTAGCTGGTATCGAATATCCACTAAAGTCGGGACTCGTACTCCAGGACCTTCCGATCAGAGTGCAGTGGAAGGAAGTTGTTATATTATGGATTTGACATTTCCACAAGATTCTAGCTCAATTAAATACCACAAAACGTTCAACTGCTCTCAAATACATTTATTTATAACGGTGATCTATTGTCCGATACGCGTAATACCGCATATCCTTTTTGCAAGTTTCATTACATCATATCCATTTGAAAAACGGATGGTTCTTAGATATAAGAAAAAACGTCTATAAACTACCAGGCAACGTCACTACATTGGGTAATACATGCAATGTCTCGCGGTTTTATATTATTTTTACACAATATCAGCTACGTAAAATAATAAAAAAATAAATTCTTGTATCCGTGCAACGAATTCGCACTTTTAAATACTTGTAATTGTAGAAATTGCTCGAAAACAAACCTCCCGAACAAAAATGTATTCTGTAAAAAGTTGCACAACACCGAGAAAACTTCGAACTGCTAGGCATTAATCTCTGTGCTACTTCGGGAAGCTCAGTGCTCTATGAGAGAATCAATTCTAATATTTTTTTGTGTTTATTTAAATAGATAAATACTTAAATGCCTGCAATTAAATCTCCTTTAAATGTAATTGAATGGCAATTTAATAGCACAAATAGACAATTTCATTGTTCAACAATCAGAGAATCCGGGGGGGTTTCGATTCTTTGCATCGCGGGATGGGAATACGCAGAAAAGCTGAATTTCCAAAAATCCAAGAAAAAGGTCTGGGATGCAGCTTTGCTGACAAACGTACGACCACACGTCCAGACCGGGAGAGTTGATTCAGGGCATGAACAATGTCGCTGCAGTTCCTCTGACCGGGAGGTGTTAGGTTCGATTCTCGACGGCGGCAGTATTTCCCACACTAGCTTGTCAGCTAGGTCGAATTCAGTCGCTGTCTAAAGGAGAATTCTAGCGCCGCCGGCTGCTCTGATCGGTAGTTTTATGTGGTTTCTCCGATCAACACCAGCCGAATGCCGGAATAGAACCCTAACAAACGGACCACGGACAGCACGCGAACTTTCCTTTTTCTTCGTTGCCTATTCTCACCCCTTACACACACACACTTACACTAACATGCACTACACTACCACACATGCCGAGAGACCGGTTGGGAGTGTAGAGCGAAGAGATTGTGCCGGCTGGAGCTGTATCCCGCTGGTGGAAGATACCTGGTTGAGGAAAACTCCGCCAGCCGACGTTAGGTCGGCGCCGGATCTCGCCATCCTGCGGGGGAAGAACACCACCACCTCTCGAGCAACACATTCAATACACTTACGGTATCTAAATATTTATGGTTTCAAACTATAATTTTACAAATTATAGCTTAGAAAGCTTGAAAGGAAGAGGTCTGCAAAGATTGAAACTTATTCTGGGAAAAATTCAATTAAAGTAGTGAAGAGTTTTTTTGTAACCACAAGATGTTGTTTTTGTAATAAGTGCAATTAAGTATTAATAATAAATATACTTAGTTTAGTTTAATATTTATTGGCAGACTAATTAGACCATATTCTTTAGCTTTTTGATCGAATTGTCAAATACTGACTGAAAGGCGGGAAGATTCATCAAATGAGCAGAAGGAAACGCAAGTCATCTCATTACCGAACCACGTACCGTCATAGAATTACGTGATAATTGTAAATAGAGAGACCTGTGGGCTCATTTAGTCATTATTTGATCAGCTCTTTATCACAAATGTAACGTATTCCTCATGGGGGTCCCACGTATTTTCCGGAGATACTATGTTTTCAGAGTAGATAAATGTGAGCAGGGCCTCTTGTTGAACTACTGACGTAGAACACACAGCAACTGGAGAGCGAGAGAGTCAGCGAGGCAGGATTAGTGGAATGGGTGTAACACCGATAATGGCACGGTCATAGAACTGTCTCCTGATAATGGACGCAGCCACACAGACCGCTCGTGGCTTCCGCTGATAGCTGCAGTGTAATTAGGTGTAATGTTAACTGAGGTGGCCTTCGACGTCCCTGGAGACAATACGGTGAATCCTAAATTCGGATCTTCAGGGTAATGCGCCTATCTTATGTTTATTATCATTACTTAACCTCACGTGCATCAGATTATTTATAGTGAGACGGGTGAAAACGGTAATATTTTGTTAATAAATAATTAAAATATGTCCAAGAATTTCGAATACAAAATCAAAGCAGTTTGAGAAAATTTGATCAAAAACGAGACGTTCTTGATTTAGGAGTTATGGAGAAGTAAATCGGAGGTATATTAAAAAAATTAAATATATTTTACAAGAGACATTGTTGACTAAACAAATAAACTCCGATGTTGCAGTAGGGAAGCAGAGAGAACTGCGTGGAAGTAGCCAGGAAACAATGAAAATAAGAGAAAGAAGAACAAGATGAGTTACGAGAAGTGAATGTTGGGCAGAACGTGATGTATCTCCAGAGGTACAGGATGTAATGCCATAAACACTATGGATTTTTGTAAAGTTCTAAATTAGATCGAGGCGTGATTTTAGCAAACGGTGGATATTGGGTCGCGTTGTTAATGAAATGTTATCGAGTTAAGAAGTTAATTTAGAAAATGGTGGACCCTTTAAATTCGCGTTGATATTGTTGTCATGAAATGCAGCGACGAATGGTTTTTGGATATCCCAATCTAATGGGACTATACAAAGTGGATAACCAGGACGGAGTTTTTGGTTCTTTCGACACGTCGCCAAGAGGGCTGTGTCAAAACGGAAGTGCTAAATATTAGTATTTCGTAGACATTGAAAGAGAAAACCAAGGTTAAGAATGATACTTAAAATAAGTTTAAAATGATAGGAACAAAATGAATATGGCCATCCTAAGCAGGAAAATTAGTAAAGATAAATATACCAGTTATTGTTTGCTTCAGAAATAATAAGATAAATATAAAATTTGTCAATTTAAAAAAGAAAAAAATATATTAAATGTATGATTTCAGTCGGTGTTCATAAGCCGGTGTAATTTGAGCTAACGGATAATCTGTTGTTACATAGAAAATGCATATATGATTAACGAGAAAAATCAAATTTCCCATCATAGTAAAAATTACAACCAGCCGTGACCTCGTAAGAGCGACTTTTTTCAGGCTCACAAAGAAGAATACGAAGTACAATTACAAGTGTTGTTTAAAAATAGAAGACCAGATTTATCCTCGTAAAATATATTTTATAAAATTGGCATATTACTTCTTCACAGCACATCCCAAACTAATAATGCACTTTAGGATTTTTATCATATTCTTCTTATAACCCCCTATACACTGTTTAAAACTTATTTTTTGTTTAGAATTTCTTATTATACACACACACACACACACACACACACACACAATATATATATATATATATATATATATATATATATATATATATATATATCAGTAATTGTGTTTTGGAGAAGTTATTTTTTCTTCTTTACCTTCCTCTTAACAATGCAATTTTTTGTGCGTTTTTGAAGATAATATTCCTCCTCTGTTCGCACTAACGAAGTCTATTGTTATCTTGTTTTATTACATCATTACTTTATTTGCCTAATTTAATTTACTATTTTCGTTATAACGGAGAGGAGGAATTCTAATACCACGCGAATTTTACGTTGAAAGGAATGTTGGGAAAATTATTTTCCCATTAGTTGTTCCCTCTTGTCCAAAATTTTACACATTCCATATCGCATCAGAAATATGCATCAGAGTAATATTTCTGTCAGCGTTACACATTCACTGGGTCTCTGCCCGCGTGCGCGATAAGAGAGCGGGGGAAGAAAACTTGGAGCGAGTCTGATTCAGCGAACGACCTCTTCGTGGTCCGTCAAAGTTACAATAGATACGCAGAAGATAGCGGACAAGAGCTTTCACGGCGGAAAAGCCGTAACAATGTGTGCAAAGGAAACGCAAATAACATGCTGTCAAATGAAGAACAATAATGATGCAAGACGGTCGAATCACTGGCATCACTGAAAACCAATTTAAAATTTAGAAAATTGATATTGGTTTCCAGTAGTTGATATTCATAACTGTTCAGAAAACAGCTGAAGTTTTTTAGGTTGCAATGCGAATTGCTAAAAATAAAAGAAACACGACTAACTTATTGTATGTCTATTGTTTCCAAACAATAACAGGAAACAAATATTATAGCTGCATTGGCAGTGTGCTGACTTAAATGTAGGTTGGAATCTCGCCAAGACAAGGATGTCTTTACCTTCTTATTGGTGTAGAATGGACATAACCTGTTTCGCTTTATAACCTAGAATTCTATATCATCACTCTTTACATGTATTTCATTACTTCTCGTGAACGTTCTTACGTCTCTGAACACGGTGACCAACATTCTATCAGAAAAATACACTAGATGAAAGATGGAGGAAGAATATCAATAATGAAATAGTAAAAGGACAACTGTAGGGGCTATTAGTCGATCGAAAAAAAAAATTGATAGGAAGAAGGTATAAGGAAGGAAAAACAAAATGAAGAGCGAAAAGGATAAAATGATAGAAAAGAAGGCAAGAAGAATAGTTAGGAGATGAGGATGATGGAAGAGAAAATAAGATGAAGAAAGGTAAAGATCAAGAAGGAGGCGAATTCAAAAGGAAAAAAAAAAAGGAGGAAAAAAAAAAGCATACTTAACAAGTACGAGAATCAAGCCCACCAAGAAGGAGGAGCAAGCTCAACAAGGAGGATAAAGATCAACAAGGAGGAAGAGCAAGCCTAACAAGGAACAGGAGCAAGCTCAACAAGGAGGAGGAGCAAGCTCGACAAGGAGGAGGAGCATGCTCAACAAAAAGAAAACAGAAGTAAAGAAGAACAGAAGAAGTATAAGTAGAAGAAGGAAGGAGGGGAATTTCAAGAGAAAGTAAGAGGAGAATATCAAGCATTAAGGAAGACAATTTCAAGAAAGAAAAACGAGAAATATTAAGGAGAAGAAGCACACGATGAAAAAGAAGAAGATGAAGTACCTGATCAAAAACAGAAGAACGGAAAGGACGTCATCTCGGACAATAAGCATTAGTGGAGGCTGAAGGAGAGGGCGGAGGAGAACGTAACAAGCAACACCTGTTGTTTGCGAGCGCGGTCCACGCTCCGCGGCGTCCTCGCGCGCTCCGCTTGCCGCCCGCGCGCGCGGCGCCAACAGCAACACGTCGCGCCGTGTTGACGCGCCACCCGACGCCTCTCGCGCACGAGGAAAAGCCGCAGTCAAGGGTAGAAACACGCGTGTTTTCGCCAACGGCCTCTTCCGGGCGCCCCTGTTGACGCCGGGCGGCGGACGCGGTCAGCGCGAACCAGAGACGCGCGGCGGACGCCGGCACGTGGCGACGCCACGGCGCCGCCATTAAGGAGGACGTGTCCTAGCGTGCCACGCGACTGGGGAGGACCGGGGGAGCAACAACTGATGTCACTGCAGCGCCTCTGACCGGGAGGTTCTAGGTTCCCACTCCCCACGGCGGCAGGATTTTCGACACTAGCTTTTCAACTAGGTCAAATTCAGTGGCTGTCTGGAGGAGAATTCTAGCGGCCGGCTGCTCTGATCGGTAGTTTTCCGTTGTTTCTCCGATCAACACCAGGCGAATGCCGGAGTAGTACCCTACCAAACGGGCCACGGACCGCGTGCGATCTGTCCTTCCTCTTCCTTGTCCTATCCTCTCCCCTTACACACACAATTACACTAACATGCACTACACTACCACGCATCCCGGAACACGGGTCGGGAGTTGAGAGCCTGTCCCGGCTGGGGCGGTGCCCGCGCGATCTTTCCTTCCTTCTCCTCCTAGGCTCATCCTTTACACACAGACATACATGAACATGCACTACACTACCACCCAGAGTACACATGCCGCGAGACCGGTCGGGAGCTTAGGACTTGTTCTGACTGGGGCGCTGCCCCGCTAGTGGGAGATACCTGGTTGAGGGAACCCCCGCTATCCGATGGTAGGTCGGCGCCGGATCTCGCGGTTCAGCGGGGGAAGACCACCGCCGCCTCCCGAACAAAAAACCACGCACTACACTTACAAGACTAATGACCTTAGCTGTTGACGTGCCCGAAATCACTGACAATCAATCAATCAATCAACGAAGTGCCTTTGAAAATTATAAGAAAACAATATATGATTAGGATTGTGCGCGCCATTTATGGTTACGATGTTTGAGAGGAGCAAATATTAAATAAAGTAAACTATTTACTTACGAAATAGTGATTGATTCATGTTTCCCGACCCGTCGAATGCTGTAGTCATTAGTCCCTTAGTGTAGTGGATGTTTCAGCGCGGAGGTTTCTGTATTGTTCTCCTTGAGGATGGTGAGATGCGGCACCGATCCACACGTCGGCAGACGGAAGATATTCCCCTTCAGATATCTCCTCCCAGTGGAGGAGCGTCAGTACATCGGTTGATTGATTGATTAATGATTCCCAGAACGTCAACTACTGAGGCCATCAGTCCCGTAAGTGTATGTTTTCTTCCTCGGGAGGTGGCAGAGATCTTACCCCGCTGGATGGGGAGAACCGGCGCCGACCTACCGTCGACTAGCGATGTTTCCCCCAACCATCACCCATGGGGGATGAGCTCTATGCTTCCATTTGAACTCCTGACATGTGATGTGCTAGAGCGAATTTAAGTCTAAGGGTAAATAAGTGAAGGGAATAGGAATAGGAAGGATAGATCGCATGAGGTCCGTGACCAGTTTGTTAGGGTACTGTTCCGGCATTCGCCTGGTGTCAATCTAAGTAAACCACGGAAAACTACCGATCAGAGCAGCTGGCTTCTAAAATTCTCCCCCAGACAGCGACTGAACTCGGCCTAACTACGTAGTTATTGTCGAAAATCCGCCGCCGTCGGTGCTCGATCCCTCCCGAAGACCTCTCGGAGAGAGTCCTCGCACAGACAGCAGCTAAACCCAACCAGTGTCGATGGTGGAGATGATTCCATTGTGTAACGGAGTGAGTTTTTTTCTATGCGCGACATTTACTTACGTATTTTGTCCCCTAAGTGTAACATATGTAATAGAAGTTTTGGTTTTCCTCCCCCGTTACCATGTGAGATTCGGTCCCGACTGATACGTGAGCTTACAAAAGGTTTCCCCCTTCAGATATCTCCCCTCATAGGAGCACCGCCCCAGCTGCAATTATCTCTAAGCTCTCTGATTTCGTGATGTAGTAGTATAGTGCACGTGAGTGAGTGTATATATAGTAAGAGGAAAGGACAAGGAGGAGAAAGTAAATATCGCGGGCGGTCCACGACTCGTTTGTTATAGTACTGTTCCGGCATTCACCTGGTATTAGTTGGAAAACTACTGATCAGAGCAGCCGGCCGGTAAAATTCTCCTCCAGACAGTACAGGAATTCGACGCAGCTCTGCAACTAATGCTGCAAAAATTGAATGAACTAATTTTTCAACCTATCAACGTTTTTCACATTCACATGGTAACTTGCTGCGTCGCTACCTACAAGAAATGAAAATGTTTAAATAAAAATATTATAAAACATAACATTGTCAATATGGAGCACAATAACACTGCAAAACTTCCATTGCTATGTGAAACAATCTGCACGAATTTTCTCTTTCTGCGCTTGCTCTTTTCTCGAGAGGCCAGGAGAAAAAAGAATACACTGTAGAGCTATTTGGCCCCAACTCTTGGCGCTGGTCGAGACGGACTGGTTGCTGCGAATTCTCAATGACGCCTGATGCAATGCAAGCAAGAGATTTCTCATCTGATACCTAGTTTTTATCTTTTCTCTTTTTTTGTAGATTGATGACAGTCAATAGGAATGAGTTTCACAGTTCTGCCGAAAGATTTATGTGGATTCCTGAAGTGCAATAAAGTGTAATTTTATCAATATTGCGTATGATTTATGTAAAAGTCATGGTAACTCGCACGAAAATTTCATTATGATTTAGAAGTAACTCAGTATTCAATATACCAGTTCAAAACAAATAAACTGATATTTGCTGTATATCGCTCAGTTTACTTCTTTAGGAAGCTGCACTTTAAAAAAAATTAATGCCACGATCTAGGGGACAGCACATAGTCTCCCAATTTCCGGTGTTAGTCAATAAACCTTGAACATACAGGTGATAATATACTCTTGTATTTTGAAGGTGTCACGGTCTTAAAACTAGTGCCTTAATACAATACAATCTGTTTTTATTTCACAAACTTCGTCATAATTTATCGTCGATGTAAGAGATAAGTTTCTGCTGGGAAAAGATAAATAGATTACTGTTTTGTTAGATGTTTTTGCTTGAAAAGCAAAATCAACACCAATTGTATTTGTCATTCAGTTCGGGGAGATAATAAGCGTTTATTGCCCAGTAGCTTTAAAAAACGGAAGTAATAAGCGTTTATGGCCCAGTAGCTTTGTAAGAGTCAATCACAGGAATTATAACTTACAGGCAAGACTAATGAATATTCAGGAATAGTGATACTATTAGTGGTAGTTTTCTTCTTGCAATATTCCATCTGTTATTAGTGGAGAAAGAAATGAACTGACCACCAGCCAATTTTAAAACTAGCAATCTTTACATTCAGAGTACAGTCAGTTTCGTATTCTGTAGTTGCTACTGTTAGTCATCGATATTCTCCTATGCGATTCTGTTGTGAAAAAAGAAAGAAAGAATGCTGCTTCGTGTTAAAGTTGTAAAAATGAGCAAAATACATCAACATGGACATTTTTTATTTTAATTCATTTTTATACAAATTTATATGATATTTTCAATGGTTAAATTTGTATACTGAGATGAAACATGGGAAAGAGCCTAGTCGTAAACCATGTTTTTGCTATTCTTTTCATATTATGCTGTCTCAGGAATTGCAGTCGAACGGTTCGCCTTCAGTTTTGGAGACACTGGTTCAAAGGTCGATACATCTGGAATTTGTGGTAGCCAAAGTCAATTCCTGGCAGGTTTTCGAGTGGCATTCCCTTTTCGTGTACTTCTCATTTCAATCATTTTTTCATAATCTACTTGGAGGCTAGTATCATGTGTGTATTGAGTATTTTAGTCATATTAAAGACCTTAAATCGATTGATTGATTAATCGTGATTACGGGCGCGTCAACTAATGAGGTAATTCTTCCTATAAGTGTAGTGCATGTTTTTGCACTGTCACGTGACGGTGATCTTTCCCTGCTGAATGGTGAGATTCGGCGCCGACATACCGCCCACTAGCGAAGCCGACTAGCCCTCCCTAACCCGGTATCTCCCATCAGCCGGGACAAGCTCTAAGCCCCCGATCAGTCTCCTGGCATGTGTGGTAATGTAGTGCATGTTAGTGTAAGTGTGTGTGTGTGTGTGTGTGTGTGTGTAAGGGGAAAGGGTAGGACAAAGAAGAGGAAGGAAAGATCGCGCGCGGTCCGTGGCCCGTTTGATAGGGTACTGCTCCGGCATTCGCCTGGTCTTACACTGAGCCACCTCTCCCGGCTAAACACTTCAAACAATTTTCAATTTTTACGAAGGTGCTTTTGCTGCAGCCAGACTAAATTTCTCGCATATGTAGTGTAGTGGAAGTTCTACAACACTTCGTACCGTCGTCAATATTTTCATGAAAATTTGCGTTTGGGAGGCACCTAACGGTAAAAATATTTTTTCAAAACGTCCGTGCGTTTGTGAACAACATTAGCGTCCAAAACCCACACATAGGATTTTGACCAAAATTTCTATTCCCCGACCGATCTGGCATATCGGTCGTCCTCCAATTTGCAACGGATCCTTTAATATTTATGGATTCCTTATATGAAACACTTATGACATTTTCAAAATTTCCTAAAAAGTGATTCAATTTTTCTTTTAGGAAAAATGGAAAGTAGCTTACAAAAAGGATATGGTCCGATTTATAATAAAACCTTCGAATTATTGAAAATTGCCGAACTCTATATATACTTCCATGCATTTCTTCGTAAAAACACAACGTTATCTATCAATCTATCTAATCTGTCGGCTTGTATGTCTGTCTGTTTGTCTGTTTGTCTGTCTGTCTGTCTGTCTGTCTGTTTGTCTGTCTGTCTGTTTGTCTGTCTTCCTGTCTGTCTGTCTGTCTGTCTGTCTGTCTGCCCGCCCGCCCGCCCGCCCGCCCGCCCGCCTGTGGTCATACATTTGAACAAACTCAAGGCTCTGCAAGTTAGAAAGGGAAATTTTGATTTCCCGTGGTAGTTAACACGAATTTAACATTTTTAAATTTTCTCAAAAAGAGAAATTTAAACGGCATGAGTGTCATTTTCGTTCAAATCCTGAATTTTTCGAAAATCTAATTTTTTTCCAGCATTTTCCTTCAACTATTGAAGGCATTTTCCTTGATGAAATCTGTTGTTGGAAGACATCTTGACATAAGATCCTGAATAATTTTTCGAAAATATGAGTAGTTTTCGAGTAATTTTGCGTGAATTACAGTCAAATTTTACAATTTTTTCTAAAAAAAATGGCTCCAATTTTTCTTCTTTAAATATTTTCTGGGATAAAACAAAGAACAGTAAAAAAAAGGACTTCGTCCGGTTTTCAGCAAACTATTTTCAAAAATTCCAAAAAATTAACATGGCAAAACCACAATACTGACGATAGAGATTTTTGTGTGGAAACAAATCTGTTCTAAAAAATTAGATTTATAAAAGAAGGTCCAGCACAATATTTTTAACAAAATGAGTATTTTCGCGCAATGTTTGCTTGAAATTAATGCAATTTATAAAAAAAAATATTTTCTCAAAAATGACCTAATTTTTTCTTAGTTTTTTTCACTTACATAACACAGGATTCTAAAGGAAGTGGTGCAGATGTAATATTCGTTAAACCCTCTGAATTCTCAAAAATTGTAAAAGAAATAATGGGAGAAAGTATGTGCTGTCGTAGGTACTACCTTAGTTTCTGCGACGTCCGCCTAACCTACATTAATCTAGACAAAACTGTTTCTCTTAATAAAGTCTCTACTTCAAAATTGCCTCTTTAAATATTAGAACAACTATTTTGAAAAAAATACTCGTTCTAACCTTTTCTAATGTCCCCCTTTCTAATATTAGTTTTAATCTTTTCTATGAGTTTTGAGTTAATTGTGTAAATTCATTTTTTAACCCCCTTAATCTATTAGATTTTCAAATAATTTGTAAGTAATTTTTTAAAAATTATAAAGCAATTTGGGTGTAATTTTGAGCTACATTGTTTTCGTTTTTCAAGTGATGACATATGTGTTGTTAGATTAGAATTTGAAATATCATATTACCTAACATATACCAATAATACGAGAAAGTATGTGCAGTTGGAGCCCTTCAAGTTTTGTCGATTAATACGCGCCAATGTATTTAGGTAACAGGTGTCGCTAGTGGTACTGCCCTTTCCGCGTAGGAGGTCTAAACTTATCCACCGCGTTATTTCAAATCTTTACTATTTCAAGAGCCAAGAATATTATTTTCTTTGCTTTTACTCTTCACGTACCTTCATAAAAACATGAGCTTGCTTTGCATGGTTAACACAGTCTAATAATAATTTCAGTTGCGTAACGAGTAGGCTGTTGTTTACTCTGAATGTAGCGTCTCACGATATATTAAAATAAAAAAAACTCGCATCTGGTCATGCCACTCTGGGAAGGAAAAGGCAATTGGCACGCTTTTATATGCGAAATGACCTTGGTTAATGTGCGGGAGAATACACATTGCATAAAGACTTAAAAAAGCCGTCATTTGTTTATTAATAATGGCGTAATCAAAGAATATTCAAATGTATTAGTAACTCACTAAAGCTTTTGCCTTCTTGACTAGCCATAAACTAAAGACAACGAAAGCTGTAGTACGTGGGTGTCTTTCCAACAAGAATATATCACCCGTGGGCTGCAACAGGGTCACAACTCAAAAAATTCCAATTTCGAATTAATGTACTCGTACTATTCCGAATTCCAGATTGGGCTACCTTCCATCAGCAACAGAAGCTTATTACAGTACAGCATTTCACCAACAAACGACAGAAGTGAGAATGCAAGAATGATGCATTTCAGTACAAGGTGAAACTTCAAACTCATTTATTTCAACTCTGATACTTTGAGTTCTGTTGACTGTTAGAACGCTGATACTTTGAGTAACGCAACCCACGAACAACGTCATAAATGATCGTAGAACAATAATAATGTATAAAACGAATGGTAGTATTTCAGGGTTGGCATTTGCATTGAACATTACATAAAAAATATATGCATGACTTTCGTAAAATTCGAACCTAGAGCATTTGATTGATCACTGTCCGCTTGCCTTCTCGTAACATTCTGTCCCATAAGAGGCAGCAGTAGCGTAGTTCAGAAGCATATTTATTGGAGTATCTATATCGCAATAAAAGGAGTACATACAGCAGCGTCTAATAAATGAGGATATTCATACATCTTAAGTTTAATCAAGATTATTGCTCGACATTTGTATTTATGTATGGAGAAGCAGCTTTCCTAATGGCGGACCTTGAGATATTCAAGTGCAGAATAAATGTATCAGTATTGCTATTTTTGACCTGAGAGTTCCATCTCAGAAATGACGATGTTTATTTTCAGGACGTGGCAATCATTTGTGTGTTTGTATTGAAAACGACATGTTACAACTTTCTTCAAGGCTTACCATTTGCAAATTAAGAACGATCGATGTGAAAACAATTGGTTAATAGATGTTGTGCCAATGCGTTCCTCGCGATTGAATTTGAAGTTCATATTTATCTCCCATTCAAAGAGCTAGACATTCCCATTTGTAAAGTGCTTCTTTGTATGAAGCATCGTTTAAGAAGAAGAATAAACCAATATTTTTATGGCATTTATTGAACAAATATCCAATCACTGCTAACTTCCACAATTCCTCACGAACTTGGGAAAACATTGTGCAAATATCATGATGTGCTATTGGCTAAAATAAGAAGCCTAGCTATTTCACTATATGGTGTATAATTTCTCCCCTATCACTGCTCTGTAAGATTCTTAAGATAATATAACAGAAGGGAAGTTTGATGACATTATGCAGTGATTGTGGGTACCTGCGTTCAAATTCTAGTCATTCGTGTTCTTGATGAGCATATTTTTACGATTTATTCGCAAACCACCACCATAATTTACCACTATATATTTATTATTTTATTTTTTGCTGATACGTTATTGCTTGTTTTCCTGGAGAGGACTGTGGTTACGAGGGAAATATGAAATCGGTTGAACATGTTCTCTTACGGAGAGAATTATGGTAGGGAATTATGGGAAAGAAATATAAAAAGACAAACCGAGTCAAAATAACAACTAGTTAATTAGTACATAAGTCAATGTAAATCATTTAAAGTTACGTAAAGAATAAAATCATGCATGTACCACGGGCGTTAACTGATTCTAATGATCAATCATTAGAACCATTATAATGCCCTTGACGCGTAGATATTTTCAACATACCCTTCACCATTACTGATAAGCGCATAATTCCTGAGATATTCAGTATATTATTAAGCCTTGCCGCACGAAGTGAAACTTCTATGCGAGATGAACGCATGACAAACATGAAACGATGTCGGAGAAATGGTGGAATGACAGTAAGACTAAATGGGTGAACCCCCGAAGAAACCAACCCCAAACCCGCCATGTCCATCGAAAATTCTCCGTGGATCGATCGGGTTTTGAACTTCGGTTCCAAGACGGTGGGGGAGGGGGGGGGTAAGCTGGCTGGCCGCAGCAGGGCGGGCGAGGGTTGGGGAACCCTCGTCGTCATCATCACAAATGAAGAAGAGGCTGTCACAAGGAGGAGCACCTCCCTCGGAGCCGGAGCCTCGGGTTCTGTCGAGGGCGAGGCGGTTGGATGGTGGTGAGGGGAAGGGGGCGGGGGGAGGGGAGGGGAGGGGAGGGCTGGCGAGGCGCCCGCCCGCGCGCGGCAAAGGAGCCCGCTCGCCCCGGGCCGTTGGCGCGGAGCCAGCGATGCTCGTTCTGCCAATTGTCCCTCCGCGTTGTTCCCCGCCCCGCTGCGGCTTGGCCGACCCCGCGGGGCCGCACGCCGAGCACGGACTCCCGCCTCGCACACGCCCCTCCCCACACCCTCCCAAACACAGCTCCAACCTTACCCCTCCCCGTCACCCACTAACCATCCCTTGCTCACGGACACCCAACAACCGCCCTTTGCTTGCTCTACCCCCACCGGCGTTAGGTGGCTCGGGGCTTCGACTGATGTCACTGCCCTGCCTCTGACCTGGACGTCCCAAAGTTTGTCTCGACAGTGGCTGGATTTTCGATACTAGCTGGATAGCCAGGTCTAATTCAGTCGCTGTCTGGAGGAGAATACCAGAGGCCGCCGGCTCTGACCAGTAGTTGTCCGTGATTTCTACGATCAACACCAGGCGAATGCCGGAGCAGTACCCTACCAAACAAGCCACGGACCGCGCGCGATCTTTCCTTCTTCTTCTTCTTCTTCTTCTTCTTCCTTGTCCTATCCTCTCTCCTTACCCACACACAATAATATGCACTACATTACCTCCCCATGCTGGGAGACCGGTCAGGGGCTTAGAGGGTGTCTCGGCTGGGGTATTGCCCCGTTGATGGGACACGTTTGTTTGGGGGGAAACACAGCGAACCGATGTGTACGTTTGCGCCGGATCTCGTCATCCAGCTAGGGCAGATAGCCGTCACATCCATGAGTGAAAACATGCCCTACACTCACGGAACTAATGACCTGAATAGTTGACAGGCCCGTTAGCTGACACAGCTACACAACAACCACCCCTTGTTCACAGCCACACGTTTAGTAACCACTCACTCACTTGCTCTCCTACCATCCCAGCCACCCCCCCCCAACCCCCAATACTCATCAAGCATCCCTACTCCTCGTCATTCCTTGCTCTTGTCCTACCACCCAATAACCATCACTTCTTCAGACTTTATTGAACGATTCAAACACACACTTCCCTCATGCTATCTCACACATCTCATCTTACCTAGCGATCGACCCATCCTAATTTTTCTCCCTCACTCACCCAGCCATTCGACGGTCTTTCGGATCTTTCGTTCTATAATAACTTTCTGCAAGCAGTATCATCCTTCATGCTCTAGCGAGGATATCGTTTTCTTATTTAATTTTCCTTCCTAGATATCCATCCTCATTTATTAAAAGCTCTTTGTATCTAACTGACCCATCTAGAAATATTTCTTGCTCTCTTCATTTCTCCACATCTTTTTACGTATCTTTTCCATATCGACCTACATACTATATTGTGAACGGTAAGAATTTCCACTGTGCTAAAACGTGTCATTAAAGTGAATGAAATTTCATGAACAATAACGGAAACAAGAAAAAATCTATTTGTCAACGTACATTTTGTTTAGAAAAAAATTACCTCGAACACAATGGTATTAAGGTAAAGACTGTTTATTGTCGACAAAAAACATACCTCTACAATATTATTCGTATATTCACCTACGAGAAACTATTCACGAATCTCAGTTGTCACCTACGAATTTATCTCTCCATCGATCCTACCCACTGCCTACGCAAACGTCAGCCTACAACCAGGTCTGACACTTCGCTCGGAAGCTCGTCTGCCTGGCAACATGTTCTTCGAGGTACACTCCCACCCGCTCCGTCATCTGTCATGCCGTCTCGCCTGATCAGCGTGTTCGCCACGATAGCCCATCGAATCCGCCCCTCCAAGAGCCCACTCGTCAGAACCTAAGACCGGCTTACAGTCACGTGAGTCCCCGAGAAGAGATTACTTTGGGAGCCTACCCAAATTAAATAATGGTTGGCGACTTATTCAATATTACGTCATTTATTCCTGAATTATTTATACATTGATTGTTAGTTAAATTATTTTTGTGTAGTATTATTTTTTGTTCGTTTTGTATCATTTTTTGCTCTCACCTATGACAGTGAAAATTAATCATAGAAACTTACTCTTTATTCTTCATTAATATAAGTTTCTTTAGTGTGACTCTTAGTGTAGTAGTCACAGTTGCTCGTCTTTTTCTGCTGGAATTGAGCTCTCGTCTCCATTCGAACCCTTTGAATTTGTGATGAACAAAGAGGTTTCGCTGCAGATTTTCAAATGATTCTCCCCTGGCTCCTGATGTTCCACCATTACTCTATGAGCATTTACTAGTTCATCACAGACATCACCATCCTTCATTGTTCTCAGCGCCTCCTCTCCATCCAAGATGAATAACCACGCCACAAGTTGGCACGCACGGACAGGAGGGTCGAATTTAAGCTTTGAAATGGATTTGCAAATATATTGATTCAGTGGTGAGGTGTAGTTGACATTTACATAATTGGAATGATTGAAGGCGTTGTCATTGTCAACAATAGAATTTATTTCACAAATAGCAGCTTTCGATGGCTTAGCCATCATCATCAGTTTTCTGGTACAAGAAAAATATAAAATTAGAATTAACAGAGTTACCTAATTTAAAAACACATCTTAAGAAATGAAAGGAGACGTATTAAAGAAAAGAAAAAGACAGAATTTTTCTTTTCTTTTCTTTAATACTTCTCCTTTCATTTCTTAAGATGTGTTTTTAAATTAGGTAACTATTTTAATTCTAATTTTATATTTTTCTTGTACCAGAAAACTGATGATGATGGCTAAGCCATCGAAAGCTGCTATTTGTGAAATAAATTCTATTGTTGACAATGACAACGCCTTCAATCATTCCAATTTTGCAAATATAGCTAAATATTTTCTTTTGTATTCCAGAATTACAATCGCCCTTTTCCGTTACAAGAAATCATTCATAACATGACATCTTATGGCACAGTTTATGATAATTTGCCGTTTTTGGCACGAATAATTGCGTCATCATGCATTGAGCCAATCGCAGCGCGAGAATCGTGGATTTTTAGCGTTAAACTGAGCAGCCGGCAATAGTGTTTTTTTTTCACAGGTGTCGGATACCCATGGCGTCACACTAGACTTGTTTCTATAAATTAACTTTCATTCTCTTAAAAATATGTAATGCTATTAAACAAAAGCAACTCGTTTATAATGATGCTTTATTGCATTTCTTACAAATTTCGAAAATCGCTCCTAAAGTCGCTCGGATTCAAAACATGTACTCTTGCAATGAAGCTTAACTTTAACAACTGCATGATAACTATTGATTAATATGCATGATATACTATTTACTAGCTTATTGTGTGGTGTCTAGTAGGTACTTTCATTTTAAAGAGTTTTATTTCTGCTTTGCAAATGTTAGTAAAAATATATTTTAAACATTACAGGTGCCTGACTGGTCCATTTGCAAGTACAGAAAATTACTTGAAAAAGAGTCGATTTAAAATTCAAAATTAGGATAGTTATCATAAATCGCGTCCTTCGTTTCACTAATGTACTCGTAAATGCAATAAATTCTGGTAACATAAATATCTAATACAGTTACCTTACTGGCAAGACACGTACTACATTAATATTTCGTTATCATTATAACATTTTGTTTAATACATTTACTGAAATCATGTTTTTTGTTGTCTTCTTTTAACATATATAAATGCCTTCATACATCAAACAACTCCTTCATTGTGTTTCTCCCCTGACAACACATTTAAGACGACTCTATGACAACATGTGGCAACAACACAGTATTATAAAACTACCAAAAACAGCTGTATTTCTAGAATTTCCAGATTATCCTAGAGGGTATCGATCAAGAAATGTGCCAATCGATTTGACTTGTCGAGAAGAATCGAGTGATCAATTCTCACCACTGTTGGTGCGGAAAGTCACCTATCATGCCTTTTAGTTGCTTGACATGTTTTAGAATAATTTTTAGCATCTTCGCGATGGATCCGAAAAAAACAACAACAATAACAACAAAAAATCAATTTTCACCCAGGTGAACGAGACGCGTCGAGTGACATACACCATTTTGTCTCGATTGGTGAACCGGAATTGCTGGAACCGTGAATGACGGTGTGACGGACAGACGGCAGGCCGCAGGGTACGTGATTTCTGAGTAAGAATTTTAAACATTTATTAACATTTTTAAATAAAAACGGAATTATAATAGACTCATTTCACAATCAACAAATAATTTACACACATGAATACAGTCCAGGGTACTAGAAGTATCTATTGTTTTGCCGACTAGTCAACTCCTACGTTCATTATTCACTTTAGTGCAGTGAAGGTTTATCCCAGGATGTGGTGGTGTTCTTCCCTTCTCGATAGTGAGATCCGACGCCGACCTGCACTTCCGATTGGGGCTGATATCCCTCTCCACAGACCTCCCTCAGTGCGGCATCACCCCAGCCGGGACAAGCTCCTGACTACTCTGAAAACATTGTCACTGCTGCGCCTCTGACCGGGAGGTCCTAGGTTTGAGTCCTGGCGGCGGCAGGATTTTCGACACTGGCTTTTCAGCTACGTCGAATTCAGTCGCTGTCGGGAGGAGAATTCTAGCGGCCGGCTGCTTTGATCGGTAGTTTTCCGTGGTTTCTCCGATCAACACCAGGCGAATGCCGGAGCAGTACCCTACCAAACGGGCCACGGACAGCGCGCGATCTGTCCTTTCTCTTCCTTGTCCAATCCTCTCCCCCTTACACACACACACTAACATGCACCACACTACTACATATTCCGGGAGACCGGTCGGGAGCTTAGAGCTTGTCCCGGCTGGGGCGGTGCCCCGCTGGTGGGAGAGTCCTGGTTAGGGGAAACCCACTAGCCGACGGTAGGTCGGCGCCGGATCTCGTCATCCAGCGGGGGAAGATCACCGCCATCTCCCGAGAAAAAAACATGCACTACACTAACGGGACTAATGACCAAAGCAGTTGACGTGCCCGGAAACACGAAAAAATAAATCAAAAAAAATCAGAACATTGTGTTAGTATTGTACATGTAGTAAGTATGCGTGCGTGTGTAATGGGTAGAGGTTGGGGACACGAATGCGGAAGGAAAGGTGGCATGCGGTCCGTGGTCCGTTTATTAGAATACTGATCAGACATTCGCATGGTATTGATCGTGAAAAACACAGAAACCTACCAATCAAAGCAATCGGACGCTAGAATTCTCTTCCAGACTGTCACTCAATTCCTGCCATCTTCATTATCAGCTTTGCATACGTAAACGATGCCTAAATCATTTTGATAGTATTTTAATTGCCATAACATTGTGCTAAAAGCTGTTTAAACGCTTGGCCATAATTTGGTGGTCCTGAGCCCGGGCACGTATGATGAAGTGGCCACGTCTAATTCTGCTTACGAAAACTTGCGCCCGCCGCCCGTCTTCTGCCGGCGGACGTCATCCCGCCTGGCCGCGTCCTCGCCGGAGAACGAGGTTAGCTAACGAATGGCGCGGCACGGCCAGGGTCGCTGGGGCGGGGGAAGAGCGAGATTCACTTCTGGGATCTGCTCAGTGTTATAATTTTGGATCCAAGTTCAAATAGCATCAGGCTGTCACGTCAGACTTGCGGCCAGCAGTAATGTTAATTTTTGTGATTGCTTTGAAACTGCATGTAACACAAACGCGTTTGGGTGCAAATAATGGTATCTGACATATTATATGAGATTGAGATTTTTCGCTTTTATAAAGGACGGAACTCTCTCTTACATTACTCTATATTACAAGTGGTTTCAGACAATGGCGATGATAATTATCTCATATGTTATGGCAAGTGTTACTCGTTTCGTTCGAACAATGGAATTGCAATGCATTTTCCTACATAATGTAAAATGTCTGATACCATTATTTACAGGGGAGAAAAATTTTGGAGGGGGCCCTGGTACATTTTTGTTAAATAATAAACAAATGTTATTATATTCTATATTATTATTGTAGTGTGTGTATGATACTATACAATATTAATGTTTATATAATTACATAATTATAAAATAAAGAAAATTTGAATCAATTTTTCCAAATAAAAAAGGCAGGTCTTTGGGGGGTGGGGGAGAACCATGGTCCTATACCCCTTCCCCCTGGACTCCCCACTGGTTATTCGCATTGAAACGACTCAATTTACTTTAACTTTTCTTCATTTATTATTTTATAATATATTATTTCGTTCAGTCACGTTAAATGATTTTACACCCCAGGAGTAGTTTCTCAACATTTTAAGTTCTACCACCAAAATTTCATAAAATATTTAAATTACGCCCTGTCTAAGGAGTGTTGTGGAATGGAGAGAGGTTTTGGAAGGGAAAATTGCGCGCGCTTCGTGGCACATAGTTTGTATTATTACTAAGGTATTAGCCTTTAATTGTCCGGAAGCAACCACGGACATCGAAGCAGCCGGCTTCTGAATTCGTCATCCAGGCAGGGCTCAGCTGCACTCCGTCGGCACTCGAACCGAGGACCTCACGGTAAACGAAGCTTTTGTTGCCAGTTCGCAACTATGTACACTAATGTACATAGTATTAAGATCTGCACCCCACTTCAATAATCGTTTTGCTGAAAGACGCTACCCTTTTTTGAAACGGAAATTGCGTTAGAAAATGGGAGCTTAATGATGATATGCTGGTGACCGTGGCGCTCTGAATTGCAAAGGGAGCACGGCGCCGTCGTGAATGCCCGCGAAACTGTGTGTGGTGTGTGTGTGTCTGTTTCTGTGTTGTGCCGCGTCACAAGCTCAAGGGCGAAAAACATCAGCCTCCCCGCGCCGCAGCGCTCTCTTCTGGGAAGCGGCGTCTTGGCGCGCTGGCTCCTCTTTCGGCGGCGACCTCGTGGGACTTTCGACACCCTCACGCCCGCGAATTTTTTTGGTTCCACTCCTACACGTAGAGAGTGGTTTGATTGATTGATAACACGTGCGGTTTGATTATTTGATTAGTGTTTCCGGACGCGTCAACGGCTAAGAGCATCAGTCCCATAAGATTAGTCAGAGTTTTAACGTAAGTGTATTCAATGTTACGGTAGGTGCCGGGGATTTTCTTCCCCCGCTGGATGGCGAGATCCTGCGCCGACCTACCATCGGCTAGTGGGGTTTCCCCCTAACCAGGACTCTCCCACCAGCAGGGCACCGCCCCAGTCGGGACAAGCTCTAAGCTCCCGACCGGTCTCCCGGAATATGTGGTAGTATAGTGCATGTTAGTGTAAGTGTGTGTGTAAGAGGAGAGTATAAGACAAGGAAGAAGAAGGATAGATCGTGCGCGGTCGGTGGCCCGTTTGGTAGGGTACTGCTCCGGCATTCGCCTGGTGTTGATCGGAGAAACCACGGAAAACTACCGATCAGAGCAGCCGGACGCTAGAATTCTCCTCCAGACAGCGACTGAATGCGACCTAGCTGAAAAGCTAGAGTCAAAAATCCTGCCGCCGTCAGGACTCGAACCCAGGACCTCCCGGTCAGAGGCGCTGCAGTGACATCAATTGATGCACTGAGCTACCACTACCGGTAAAGATCAATTGGACCTACCGCGATAAAACATTTGCATGCACTGCATTAACAAGACTAATGACCATACCGGTTGACACGTCCAGATACACGAAATAATCAATCAATTATTTAGAACTCACTTCATAAAAATTCTCATCACGAAGATAGTTCCACATGAGATTTCTGGAGTGTGTGCGACAAATGGACTAACATGGCGCTCTCGCCGGCCAACGCGCTACTTCCACAAACAGGAAGTGACGAGCAATTAAGCTACTTCTCTCTGCGATAAATTCATAATTGTTTTGTTGACAAATGGCGGCGTGTTGCTTCAAGTAGTGAAGATTTTTATCACGTTCGTTCTTGCAGCTGCACATTAACAACTGTCCTCGAGAAATCTGCACAGAATGCGTCATGCTTAAAAAGTTCGTCACATACTATTGCTTACGGTTTTATAATAAACGACTATCAAGCAGAGTTGATAGTGTGAAAATAAACATTTGTTTCCTGTCGTTGCTTTACTTCATGACAATCAGTTAAACGAAAGTGTGTTCCAGCAGTTTGCTGAGGAAAGTGGTTTCTAATTAGTGTTCATCAGAAAATATTACACTTGGCATTGGTAGTACGATATTACCTCGCTAAATATACTCCGACGTTGGCAGTTTTTAAGGTCGTCACTTGGTTTGTGGTTGCAAAATCTTGATATAGTGGTTTCCTTGCCTGAGAAATTATGCGAATAAGAGCATGGCTTTTTCTTTGAGTGACATAAGCTGCCAGCCTAGTACAGCAAAGAATACCATTGAAAATGTTTAAATACTGCTTTGCTTGTAATTTTTGAATTCAATAGCATTTTAGATGATAGATAAGTGAAGTAGTTTGTTAGACTGTATTAAAAAGTATATGTCGCAGTATTAAAAGACATTTCGCCACACTTCATATTTTTCTGCAACACATCCAAAAATATTTCATCTCACTGAGTTGAGATGAATAAGTAAAAAATTAATTTTAAGAAATTTTGAATGAAACATTAAGAAATAATTTCTCGTAATTCACAATGATAGTAATCAGCATATTGACGATATTTTTGAAAACGCAAACAATATTTGGCATATCGTTTGCATTACGGGGTAGCAAGTGATGAGAACATTTACAAAGTAGTGAAAGGTAATACGTTTTTTTTTTTTTTTTTTTTTTAGGATTTAGGAGGAAAGACGTTATATTCAATCGACTGCGCAGTGTTTACTTTCTCCATACATACTTTCTCCATTTATAGGAAATGTACACAGAAATATTCAATGCTGCGGAAAATCGATGACGAGATTTAATCGGAAATACACGCTTTGCGGTACCCTGTTATACGAAAAGTACTTTTTTAACGCCATTCTCTCTCTGTGCCTTTGTAAACAGCTCTAGCGCCTAAACAAATCGTAGTTTTCTTTTGTTTTTTGTAGTTGTTTTTTCAAAACGAATATCCCTCGAATTACAGCTCTGCTAATTTGAAACGCATCTTTTAGATCACGTGAAACCCCTGACACTTTTTGCAAACTTTTCTCAAAAATGGTTCTTAAAGTGATTTTTTATAATAGAGTGAGAAATATAATAGAGTGAAAAACACTTTTAAAGATGACAAAGGTTCAATTTTCGCTGTTACGTCTAAATTTTCTTGGACCCTCTGATACAACTACATTATTCATGATGCCACATAAAAAAAATAATGCGAAAATAAATTCGACGCATTTAAATTCGCCGCCAGAATACTCGGTGGAATATAATCGTTCTTGGACCTAATCGAATCGTAATCTGATGCATTTCGAAACTTTGTTGATGTAAAATGAGATGAGGGCACACCAACGACAAGCTAGCGCACATTGAAGAGATTAGGGAACTTCCTAAATCGAGAAAGTGTGTGCCATTCTAGTTAAAGTTAAAATGAGTCGCCAGATTCGAATGTTAGCAATTTAACGTCCGTATTGCTTAGAAATCTGAATTACTCCTTTGACAGTATTGAAAGTCCTGCCGTCTAGTTTGTTCTTTTACCTCGTCCCACATTCTTATGCACGTGTTTCTAACTTTGTTGCCTTTGGCAGCTTCTTGATCGTCTGGACCCTCGCTCACTGTTCTTGGCCCACGTAACTATTTCATTACTCTGCTCATACTTTCCCTGCTCGCCCACACCCACCCGTCCATCATCCACCCATCCACCGACTCACCCACCCTGTCACCCACTCACAGCAACAACCCGCCCGCCCGCCCGCCCGCCCGCCCGCCCCCCCCCCCCCCCCCCCCCCCTTCCATCCAACCCGCCCCCCCGCCTTCCAGCCCGCCCACTCGCCACCGCCCCCACCTCTATACCCGCCCTTGCACCCGTCGAATGCCGTCCGCCCGCCCATTCGCCCCCCCCATCGACTTCTCATCCCCCCCCGGGCGGCCGCTCCCCAGACCGACCACCCCCCGCGCCCGCCCGCCGACCACTCGCCCGCTCGCTCGCCCGCCCGTCCGCCCGCCCGCACTTCAGCCCGTTCGCTCTCTCTCTCTCTCTCTCTCTCCTCTCTCTCTCTCTTCTTTCTCTCTCTCTTTCTCTTTCTTTCTCTCTCTCTTCTCTTTCTTTCTCTCTCTTTCTTTCTTTCTCTCTCTTTCTTTCTCTCTCTTTCTTTCTCTCTCTCTCTTTCTTTCTCTCTCTCTCTCTCGCTCTCTCTCGCTCGCCCGCCCGCCCGCCCGCCCGCGCCGCGCGCACACCGCTTACCCACCTGCCTGCTCGGCCTCAAGCACTCCACGCCGCGCCGCTGCCAAGCCCTACGCCCCCCCCCCGCCCGGTCCTCTCCTCTCCGCCTCGCAGCGGCGGCGCGGGGCGCGAGCGGGAGCGGGAGCGGGAGCGGGAGCGGGAGCGGGGCGGGGCGCGTGGTTGTTATGGCCGCCTGTGGGGCCAAGGACGTTTTGCCCCGCTTCCCACTCGGCTCGCGCTCCCCGCCCCGCCCCGCGTCGCGGCGGGGAGCGTCGAGGCCACGGGATTCGCGCGCGGCGGGGAGCAAGCGGCCGGCCGCCCGCAGATGGCAGCGCAGCTCAGCGGGCCCAGGCAGACCGACGGACGGGGCTTCTCTGGACGAGACCGGCAGCGGTAGCTCAGTGCATCAACTGATGTCACTGCTGCGCCTCTGACAGGGAGTGCCTATGTTCCCACTCCCCACGGCGGCAGGATTTTCGACACTAGCTCTTCAGCTAGGTCGAATTCAGTCGCTGTCTGTCGGGGCGTTTCTCCGATCAACACCAGGATGCTGGAGCAGTACCCTACCAAACGGGCCACGGACCGCGCGCGATCTGTCCTTCCTCTTCCTTGTCCTATCCTCTCCCCTTACACACTTACACTTACACTAACACATGCACTACACGACCACATATCCCGGGAGACCGGTCGGAAGTTTAGAGCTTGTCCCGGCTGGGGTGGTGCCCCGCTGGTGGGAGAGTCTTGGTTAGGGGAAACCCCGCCAGCCGATGGTAAGTCAGCGCCGGATCTCGCCATCCAGCAAGGAAAGACCACCGTCATCTCCCGGGGAAAAACATGCACTTCACTTACGCGACTAATGACCTAAGCTGTTGACACGCCCAGAATCACTAATCTACCAACCAACCAACCAAGAAACTATATTTGGGTTTTCGTAACGTGACGGATGACATTAGGTCATTTTTGCACCTCCCGCCTTATAAAATGAATAATCTATATATTTAAAAAAATAAGGAATTCTGCCATGGCTTGGATTAAAGCTTCTACTGAACCGATTGTTGTGTTTTTTCTTTTAAATGAAAGAATATGATCCCTAGGTATGTTATCAGATATTGTTTGTGTTGATTCACCAACATTTACGGTGTAAATTAATTAATTAAATCGTTCTTTAATAGTACGCTTATCAATAGTCAATTGTTTTCTTTCAAAGGGTGGCAGTTTCAAAATCTATATACATGAGTCCATAGATGTGAGTCCACGCTGCTTGGTGTTCTGTTTTGATTGTTGAGATATGTTTACAATTCTTCAAGGTTATGTTTCAGTGTAATAATTGCATTGTGGTGTTGACAGTTTGCATGTATTTGCTTCTGTGGTGTATTTTGTAGAGAACATTCGCACAGTGGGTTTTGCTCGGTTGTACTTTAGTGAAGTTGTTTACAGGTTATCTCGAATTTCGATTCGTTGTCCACGCACCCCAAAAGACGCAAACGTACATTAACTGAACGCAGGGAAAGAGAAAGTCAGCGTAGGTGTCGTGGTAGTGAGGTCATTTCGTTTTCTATTGGGTCATTGTCTATGAAATGTCAATTTTGTTCTGCTTTGTACTATCCATGTGAGAGAAATTCTGCAAACGATGTACTCTGTGTTGCTTAAATGGGAAAATAAGTATACCTACGAACAATATGCCAGAAAAAATCAAACAGTTGTTTATAGGAGATGATGACACATCAGAAAACTTTAGAAATAATATCCTTCAGTATAAAAGTGCTATATCTTTTGTGCCGAAATTGCATTGCCACCTGGTCATGGGCCATACGTCTTCAAAATTTTGGGAACTCCTCATCACAGAATATCTTCGTTATATCCTGAAGATCCAAACAATGCATTATATTGTGAACATTAGTCTTGGTACAGGAGTTTACATTTATCTCAGATCTCACCGTCAAATTTTGACGGGTATTCACTAGTTTTAATTAATTCGCGAACATCCTTCTCAACGGGGCCTCAAACAGGTTCTTATCACTGTTATAAAGATTCATTTTATAAGGCAAGAGGTGTAAAAATGACCTACTGTCATCCGCCACGTTACGAAAACCCAAGTATAGGAATGCAGCATAAATGTACACTCCGATTCAAACACAGTGACACTTCACAGTCACGGACTGAAAAGAGGAGGGGACATTGTCATCGAATCGGGAGCACCAATGCTAAAAATTTACGTCGTAATGAAGGCAAGTCGGAAACGGGGATGTTTTCTAGCACATCGACTACCTTTATTCTAAATTTTTTATGACTCTAACTTTAACTAAATTCTAACTAACACTAATGTGTTATATCATTTAGACTGAAACGATAACATGGTGAACTCAAATACACTTTTCTTCGTTAGTCAAAATTTAAAAAAAAAGTATGGGTAAGGAATATTGGGAAATGCTTCCGTATTGGCTGGGAGATTCGGAGGTGCACACAAGTCTGCAATTTCATATCTTACGAAGAGTTTCAAATCATTAATTTCCACTTGTGTGCTAAACGCCGTTGCTGTCTGCATCATCTCGTTTGCTTCCATTTACTAAGTTTATTATCACGGAATATTGAATTCAGAGATATCGGCATCACTTGATCTTTGTAATCCGCTGAGTCGACCTTCTTACAATCAATTAATCAATAAATAAAGTGATATGGCTTAAACTAAAATTCCAAGATGGCTCATATTTCTTTGGATACTCTCTCCGCCAAATTTTCCGTGCCGTAGACACGACTGGATTAGGGATGTGGCGACGATCCAAAGACACGATACTAAATAACAGAACCAAGACACTTCCGTACCTCTTTCACGACCAGTAGCACAACCGAAGTACATATATATGGCTCTGTGTTGGTTCTCTTCGTCAATGTTTGCAGTCTGTGTCAGGAAATAATTGATCGTTAAGAATAACACTCAGTTGAAACTTGCTGAACACAAAAAGAGACAAACTAAAACAAGATACGTGGGTACCTCAGTAGGCCATAAATTGTGTGAGTATAGAATGGAGGGAAGGAAATGTAGATGAAGGAAGCGAGCACATTTGCATACAAACGGGTGGAGAAATACCTGAATTGTAAGATATCGTGGTGAGCTGAGCACAGAGTAGTGGCGACAAAAGGTGTGTGGGGGGACTGACTGAAGCCTTAACGTTGCTTCCACAATGATAGTTATCAAATGATAAGGCTTCATTCCCGAAATGTCGTTACAATCGCCCACTATCCGTTGTGCACAATACGATATACTGACACTGAACCACCCGTAGGTGTTTAGATTAGGGACTTAGGATGGGAATTTCTGCTAATCAGGAATGATACAAAAACGACAATACAAACACATCTATTGCTAATGACGCACAGAGCTCATTGATGTGTTTAACTGATTACCGAGAGTAGACTAGAGAGCAAGCTTATGGCTGTATACCATTATCTTTCCTGGGTGAGTGGCCACAGTGGTAATTTGCCTTTGATTTCCACTTTATGAATGATGAATATGAGAATGAATATGAGGGGTGAATTACGATGGATGAAATAATGACTTCCACTTTAGTAATGATCCTAGAATGAATATGAGGGGTGAATAATTAAAAAAGGAGAACTCCTATGATTGAAAGAATGAATGATTTTCACTTTATGGATGAGGTAAGGTAATATGAAATAATTAAGAAAGTGATACATAACAAAGATGTATGATGGTAAGGTAAATATGAATATGAATTAAGAAAGATGAATGACGATGAACGAAATTACGATTCAGATGGAATACGAGGTGGCAATCGAAGTCAACCACGCCAAAACCTTTTGATGAAAAAGCCTTTACCTTAAACGCGACTCCAACTCAGAGTGCGGTGACTCCCTGTTCTACCAGGTTCACACAGCGCACCTTTCCTTCACACACTGGCTCAGAGCATGGTTTGTTCAGAAACTCACAACTTTTTGAATCGTTTACCACACATATTTGTGCCACACGAAACAGCCGGCGGTTTTGTTAAGGCTGGTAACCTAAAACCTGTATTCTACAATTCACTTGCACTTTGCATTTAGAAATTGTTAGTAGTACTTTATTCACATTCTTCATCTTGTAATTTGGACATTACATTAGCTGAAGAACTCCGTGTTTCCGGAGTATTTATTAATCAGAAGCATTTACGAAATAGCGAAAGGGATGAATTCTGTACTGCCCAAACCAAATGTACTGACTGGCATACGTGGCTCAGGGCATCGATTCATGTCACTTCAGTGCCTCTGACCGGGAGGTTCCAGGATTCGAGTCCTGACGGCGGCAGTAGGGGAGAATTCAAGCAGCCGGCTGCTCTGATCGAAAGTTTTCCGTGGTTTCTCCGATCAACATCAGGCAAATGCCGGAGCAGTACTCTAACAAACGGGCCACGGAGCGCGCGCGATCTTACCTTCCACTTCTTTGTCCTATCTTCACCCCTTACACACACATTTACACTAACAAACACTACACTACGATTCATGCCGGGAGACCGGTCGGGGACTTAGAACTTGTCCTGGGCAGGGCGGTGCCCCGCTAGTGGGCTATATCTGGTTGGGGAAAACTCTGCTAGTCGACGGTGATCTCTCCATCCAGTGGGGAAGATTACCGCCACCTCCCGATGAAAAACAGGCACTAAACTTACGGGTCTAATGATTTTGCTAGTCAACGCGCCCGGAAACAGGAACCAATCAATCAATCAACCGATGGGTAGGTCGGCTCCGGATCTAACCGTCCAGCAGGGGAAGATCACTATCACCTACCGAGATAAAAAAACACACTACTCTTACGCGACAAATAGCCTTAGTCGTTGATGCTCCCGAAATCACTAATGAATCAACCGAAGCCCCACAGGCCCGGAACGCGGCCCAACCCGGCACCCTTCCCTCCCTCGCCTGGCCCAGCACTTGCTTACGTAATGGTCTGTTAATTCGGAATGACTGGCGATAGCGTTCATTTGGAATCATTGTATAATTCCAAGAGACGTTTGCTACCCTGAAATTCGTTGTCAAAATAAAGTTTAAATTTCGCTTACAACGAAATTTTGTAGGACATGTTTGGGAAATTCAAGATTTTGATGTTAAAAGAAAAGAATACACAATAGAAAATAGACGCAACAAATTTAAAAAAAAAAGAACAAATGGACTATTAAAAAATGTACCATCAAGTTTCCGAACTGATAGTCCCAAGAATGGAGATCCCAAGGACAGCAAGAGGAACAAGCTTTGGACAAGCTTGTGGATCAAAATTCGAAACTCTTGATGATAGAACTTTGTGACATATTTAACCATGGTTTCGAATCCAGTGGCGTACCGAAGTTTAACAGAGGAGAAAAAAATTGAATAATGAAATGAGCATCAACACAAAAGAAATACATGACTGGAGTTTACAAATATCGCCAGACACATTAACGGCGAACACAAAACCGAGGTAAACCGACAGATAGTTTAAAAGAACTTAGTATGTGATTAAGGTAAAGTGTCCAGTTGTGAATTCTTGAAATATTGTTGAAACAGTCAGCTGATCGCAATATATGACGCATAGTTGGAAACTTCGTAGCAAATTTTTATTTACAAAAATTACACTCATTATTTAAAAATGTATTTCTTAATTAATATACAATGCTGGTTAATACAAATTTTCAGTTATTCCAACTGAAGCGAGTGCCCCTGCAGAGTTCAAAATAAGGCAATCCTCACTACTTTGCATCGTATCTATCATACACGACGTTTGCCTCTCTAATTTTTTTTGTTCCCCCAATCGATCATTATTCCTAAATGAACCAGTCAGACTCCATTACCAATGAAATCCCAGCTGTCCACCCACTTTCTTTCTCCAACCAATCGCGGAGTGACCATGAGCAAAGTCACGAACGAGAAACGCCAAGCGTATTTCCGAAACAAAACCGAAAAAAAAAGTGCTCTAAAAGCTCGCAACGCCATCTGTTTCATCCTCAAGGCCTGCACCCTAAAACAACCGGACATGCAGGAACGCAGTCCTAAATTTCCAGCGGGAGTGTGTCGCAAAAAAAAAAAAAAAAAAAAAAAGTTGCAAACTCCGAAATAGCTCCAAGAGTCAGTGGGTTTTGGAAGGACCGGAACGCGCGTCAAGTTAATCGCAGAGGCCCGGGACGCAGGGGGACCATGTGCACGACACGTGTTCCTTCGAGATCGATTCACACATGGGAAGAAGGGTTTCGTAGTTATTATCGGAAAAGGGGTCCAGACCACAAATGGTGTAAGCGCAATTTTGGTAGATTTCAAGTAAAGAGTACGAGTGTAAAGTTAAAACTCAATTTAATTTTATGTACAAAGGGTATTCAAATTGCTCTAAAACACACTACATCATAGCGGTGGGAAGAAAATGTATGCCATTGCATTTTCTTGTTTAGTTTCTCATCTTTGAAAGCAATTTTATCAATACCACATACCATGCAATTATATCCGTCATACTTCTAGCACTCGTATTATTTGTGCCCAGGTATTAACTGGTCCAAACCCGATCGAAGACATGGATTTCCAAGGATGAAAAGACATTTCTCTTCCGAGAGCAAGTAAAGCCGATGGTCCCATATTTCAAATTTACTGCACGTGAAGCCTAAAACAAGACTGAGTTAAATTCAAATCGCCTATTTATTCCCCAGAGTGATACCTTCTTTCTCTGCTAGATGGCGAAAGGAGCGTAGCGACATTTGCGGGGTCAGAAGGAAGAATAGAAATGACAGCCGGAGCCTCGCCATGTAAAGTAGGGCATTATTGGTTGATTGATTAATTAACTGAAATCCTCTGCATTTCGAGAGATTGTAAATCTCCTGCATCTAACGCTTGTGTATTCATAAAAAGTAATGTCTTTCAAACTGTGGAAAATAGATTTCTAAAGGTATGAGTGAAACTTGTACGTGCATAGCTTCCTTGGGAGGATTGGAAATATGAATTAACACCTTAAGAATGATGTGAATTTTCATGTCAAAGTACAGAAACACTCAGGCAAAGTACAGAAACACGCACGAAAACTATGCAAATAAATATGTTTTGTGCTCCACATCTCCAAAATATGTGAAATATGCATTATGTGGAAAAATTTCCTTCAGTTCAAAATATTTTAGGGTGAAATATAGATAATTTAAGATTTGACAGGCGTGACTATGAAGAAAATACATGCAATTGCATTAATTTCTCAGCTTTAAATAAAATGTCGATACTTTGTTCCGTTTTTGCAATCGATACAAATGAATTAAAAGGATTGATTGGTTGATTGATTGTGTTTCGGAACTCGTTCACTGCTAAGGTTATTAGTTCTGGAAGTATAGTGAAATAGAAATATTTTATCGCGGGATGTCGCGGTGATCGTAGGTCGATGGTAGGTCGACACCGAATCTCACCATCCAGCAGGCCACCTCCCGTGATAAGACCGTGGTACCGCCACCTCCCGTGATAAGACATGTACTAAACTTACGGGACTAATGACCTTAGCAGTTGACCTGCTCATAATTATTAATCAACCAACTAACTCAACCAGCGGAGCACCGTCCCAGGCCCAACTCTAATAGCGTTTTCCATTCGTTGCACTGAAACCCACCCTAGTGCAGGGCAGAAACGTCATCGCTCCGCAACAGTGCTGCCCCACACGCGTGAAGGGCACCTACGAATGAAATGGATTCCGGAACTGAGTCAATGCTTGTGCGCTACGCAGTGAGATTATAAGTAACTGTTCTTGGTCTGTCACACTGACGGAACTCGAAAAATAATAATTTTGAATTATGATCGTCGTTACAATTTTTATGAAGTCTTTTGGTAATTCATACTTCTTAATTCATAAATTATTAACTTGTGATTTATTTATTTAAAAACTACGAAAACTTCAAATGCGTATGAATCGTAATTTCATTTTCCGAGATTTGCCAATGATCGATATAGTACACAAAATTTTGAACCGAAAGGCTTCTGTAGAATTGTTTGATTACTGAAAACAATAAAAATATTAACATGAACATTTCCGCTGGTAAATGTATGGGCGTGCGAGAAACATTTCTTGGCATATATATTTGAATGATTTTTAAGTTTTTTTTTTTCACTTTATTAGCGTTTCGAAATTGAGACTACCTAAAACATTTAGTTTCTAAATAGCACTGGATTTGTTAATATGAAGTTATTCAAGGTTAAATTTTCGGAAAACGCAATCTGATTTTCCAAACTTCGTGTAAATCACAAACATTATTTTAAGACATTTCTTGCAAAACATAATATACTCCATCATTCGAAGTATCCCTGCTTAACGGAAGATCCTCAATTGCCTTCACAATTTCACCACGAACCTAAATCAGCATGGATAACTTCCGTATCTAACCTCACAATGGCCCGGTGCACTGCACTGACGCGATCGTCGGTGCAGTTTAGTGCGCCCTGGGTCCGTGTCGATGTGCGAATAAAACACGCAGTTCTTTGCACTGGTGCACCCTATCGGTCGAATGGAACACGAAAGCTGCCCCGAATGCGCACTGGGTGCGCACTAGTGCGGCGAATGGAAATCGCTATAAGGTCCCGACTGGTATCCCGGCGTGTGTTGTAGCGTAGTGCATGTAAATGTGTGTGTGTAAGAAGTGGGGATAGGATAAGGAAGAGGAAAGAAAGATCGCGCGCGGTCCGTGGCCCGTTTGGTAGGGTACTGCTCCGGCATTCGCGTGATGCTGATCGTGGGAACCACGGAAAACTACCGATCAGAGCAGCCGGCCGCAAGAATTCTCCTCCAGACAGCGACTGAATCTCACCTCGCTATTGTCGAAAATCCTGTCACTGTCGGGTCCCGAATCGTAGGACCTCCCGGTCAGAGGCGCTGCAGTGACACCAATTGGTGCCCTGAGCCACCTCAGCCGATAAATGACTCAAATGTATGAAATGAATAACTGCTCCCCCCCTATCTCCAATGCACGCGACCGGGCTCGGAACCACGACCTGTGTGGTGCTGGATCACATGTGCGTGACCGGGTACCGCTACTCGGATTGAATTTCGATACGGGTGAGGTTTTGTTGCGAAGAGCTCGTTTCATAACAAGGGAAGGCTGGGGCAAGTCCGTGTTTGAGCATTCATTGCTTCTTTTTAAGACTTTTTGTTATCGAGAGTACTTCAAGTCACGCTCCGCAAATGAAGAGATATTGTGAAGATACATTTCCAGTAAAACATTTCCTATTATGTTGCGCCTTGTACAATGGACGTCACATAAATAATATGTAATCGTCATACACTATTTAAACTGAGATGATACTGCAATACTAATCCGTCAAGTTATTAAAATACAATTTTGCTTTTAAATCACTTTGAATGTAATGATATATTTCACGTAATATTCATTCAGTCATTTGATCTTATTTCTTTATTCAAATATACCTTTATACTATATATACTTTCGACGCCCTCATCTTACAAGATAGGAAGAGTAGGTGGCAAAGTACACCACTATTATGTCAAATGCAAATATTATGTTGTAGAACCTTGTTGTTTCGGTTGAAAAATTGTTGGGTAAAATATCATACATGCGTTTCGAATTAAGCTCATATTATTGTCTTTTCTGCACTAAAGTTCCTATACATGTTCGTATTTCGCGAACTGGCAAAATGCCCTCCGACAATTTATAAAAACAGTCCAAGTAATGATCACTACTGTTAAGACTTTTAGTCCGATTAAAATCAGAAAATCAGTTTAAAATATCAATTTGATTTCTCAACAAAAAAACAAAAAATTCAGTTCACGATTTCTTCAACTTTCTTCTTAAATTTGTCTTAATTTTTACATTCTCCTCGTAATATACGTAGTATACAAGTTATGTAATGCTGCGGAAAATCGATATCGAGATTTCAACGGAAATACACGTTTTGGAGTCCGCTGATACCGAAAAAGTGTTCTTTTCCAAACGTCCGTCCGTCCGTCTCCTGTCCGTGTATCTGCCCGTCTGTCAGTATATCGAATGTGAACAAACCTAGTGTCTAAACCGCACGCACGATCTTCTCCAAATTGAAGAAGCCCCTGTCCATCTGGCTTTGAAATTTTGAAGAAAATTCTTTCAAATTTGGCGGTACTTTACATGAAGCCCCCCGGACATTTTGAATAAAAAAAAATTCCACACTTTTGCTTTAAATTTCTTCTGAGAATAGAGTAAAATACACCTATAAAGGTGGCATATGTCCGATTTTCCCGGTTAACTCCCGGTTTGCATTTTTTAGGCGTCTTCCGATAACTACAACATTAAAGATAGAGATTTTTGCTTCAAATGAAACTTTTTGCTCATAATCTGTTGTTTTAATAAGGCCATGTAGATATTTTTGAAAATGTTGGTAGTTTTCGCACAATATGGCGTACAATATTTGCAATTTTACAAAATTACAAAAACAATATTTTCTCGAAAACAGCTCCAAATTTTTTCTTTAAAATTTTGGTGGTATAGTGCAAAACGCACTGTATAAGATGACATAAACACCATATTGCTCTATTCTTTTGCTTTTTCAAAAATTACAAAAATGTAATTTTTTGACTTGTCTCTCACGTCAGTAATATTTACAGTGGATGCGATTTCTTCACGTTGATGTATTTAAGAGTACATGTACTTTAAATAATGTCAAATAAATCTTGTCGGAAACTCGACATTTTTCTGTGAAAATGATCTCAAAATTCCGCATTTTCAAAAACGTTCAAACGCTATTTTCTCAAAATTGTTGTAAATTTCTTCTTCAAAGTTTTACAACGAATAGAGGTAGTGGTTTAACTTGACGTAAAGTTCATTTTGGGTATTCATTTTTTTTTTCAAAAATTGCACAAATGTAATTTTTTTCAATATATCTCAAGCCGTTAATATGGACATTTCAATATATTTGAATACATTATTAAATTTGTGAGTGGAAGTTCTTCAACATACTTTAAATGAAATTTTTCGAAAACACAATAGATCCCTGTGAAAAGGAGTTTCAAATTTTGCATTTACTGTAACGCTTAAGGCCGGTTTCCTAAAGATGGCTCCAAAATTGTCAATGAAAATTGCTATTTAGGACAAGATTATAGCCTTCTTTAATATTTTTAAAACAATATTTCGGTTCTACCATTTGGAAACCAAAAAGTTGAGAACATTTCAAAAAAATGTACCTTTTGCGGCGATAGATGGCAGCTGGCAAGAAGGAAGGGCAAGACGGTACAGGACCAGTTCAAATCAAGGAAATTAGAAAATCTTACTACGAGAAAGTCTGTGTCATTTTGTAGCACCTCTAGTTAACACACCTATTTCTAATGACGTTCGATGTGTCAAATGGGTCTAATGAACCGAAAAAACAATAAGCTATACTCCTACAGTTTTCGAATTGCGACCGGAAGCGGTAGCTCAGTGCATCAACTGGTATCATTGCAGCGCCTCTGACCGGGAGGTCCTAGGTTCCCACTCCCCACTGCGGCAGGATTTTCGACACTAGCTTTTCAGCTAGGTCGAATTCAGTCGCTGCCTGGAGGAGAATTCTAGCGGCCGGCTACTCTGATCGGCAGTTTTCCGTGGTTTCTCCGATCAACACCAGGCGAATGCCGGAGCAGTACCCTAACAAATGGGCCATGGACCGCGCGCGATCTGTCCTTCCTCTTCCTTGTCCTATCCTCTCCCCTTACATATACACACCCTTACACTAACATGCACTACACTACTACATATTTCGGGAGTTCGGTCGGGAGCTTAGAGCTTGTCCCGGCTGCGGCATTGCCCCGCTGGTGGAAGAGCCCTGGTTACGGGGAAACCCTGCTAGCCTGTGACGGATATCGCCATCCAGCGGGGGAAGATCACCGCCATCTCCCGAAGAAAAACATGCACTAAACTTATAGGACTAATGACCAAAGCAGTTGACGCGCATGGAATCACTAATCAACCAACCAATCGAATCGCGAATGGAACTAACGGCCAAAATTGTCTCTCCGACATCTTTGTCCTAAGAGAAAATGTCATTTTTAACCAAGGACGAGAATTATTTTACGTTATTGAAAATTAGCGTAGATCCTATTTTAAGTCAGTACTTAATGTTTCTCGACATGAATATGAATATTGGTGAAGCTTTTAGGAGATTAAAGTAACAGGAATATATTTGAAACATCATTTCAAATATATAAATGTATGTAAATGAAATGTACTTCAGAGTACATTTTTCCAATACAAGGACGTCTTCAGATCATGTTCCAGGATATACTCAAAAATAAGAAATAAATTTAATTACTCGTAAATAATGTATAAAAGAAGCATTAGTACTATTAATCTTGAGAGAGTAGTAAATCGCTAAGTCTGGCCACCTGGCCTGGCTCTGCAGAAACCCGATTCTAAATTTTGGGTAGCAAGACGTTGCTAGCAGTTTTTAAGTCGCCGAGCTCTTTTTCTTGAGTAGTTTTGGCAAGAGCTTCTTGAAGACAGATGTATAACCTACGAGAAACGTCTGGTTTTAGTTTAGTGTTCACTTACTGTAATATACAGTTCTCTTCACCTTTTATACCAATTAACGTCTATCACGTAAAAAGAATATATCTACGGAGCGTAATACTTTTAATTATGTGGTTTTCATTTTAACATTTCCATACAGCGTCATATGGCATATAAAATATTGTAATTATCAATGTTCTTCTCTTATGTTTTTTAATGTTCATTTTTTTAAATTTTATATTCAAATAACAGCAAGAGGGTTCAATACATTATCAACCGTCATAGAACAATCTCAGAGGTTTTAGTTAGTATACATTCTGATTCGCGAGTTTTCGGTGTTTCTCGTGCCGCAATTAACAAAAATTCCATTGCTATTATTTGAATTAATGTGCTCGTATGTATTATCACTTTTGTGAACAAATGAACTGAAAAACCTGTTTCAATATTAGTTTCAAACGTTTCTAATGTACAGGTTTTACGCTAATCATATGCCATTCAAAGCCATAAACTATCCTCGATAAAAGTATGAGTAAAACAGTCGATAGGTAGAACACTCATTAAATGATATATAAAAGTCCCTAATGCAATTGTTAAATGTAAAATGAGAAACTGGTGAAAGAATGAATGCGAATCTCGACGGATTGTCAAAACTCGTTGACTTAACTGAAAAACCTCTCGGGAATGTTCGATAGGACAACCACGTAGAGCTAATTCACAACCTACGTCATCAATAAGTCCATCGCGGCACTAGCGACGTAAATTAGCACGCACAGATGCCGTGTCGGCTGCAGTTCACTTTTAGTATGTCGTGCAACCTTGGCGATGAGTATGTAATGGATACCGCACAGTGAGAGTTCTCAGGGAACACAGGAGATCTTCGTGCCGTTCATTCTAAAAGAAACACAAATGAACTGCTAATGACTTCTGTACTAAAAGCTTCTACTTTTCCCCTTCAAAAATCAAGAAGAAAACGTGCGTCTACAATGACGGTACACATGATCTTTAAGTACACTTCCCTAATAATTTTGACTCCCCATGAATTGTTCTATACGAATATTTTCCTTCAGCATCACACTTCAAGAATTATGTAACATTACATTATTAAAATAATCTATACACAGGAATATTATTTGTAATATATTACACAAGATAATTCACAATTTCAAATGAAGTTTTACACGTGGCACTAGTTAAATTGCCCTAACAAATAGCATGTCGTGGCTGATTGTTGATCACAATTATATACCTATTTATTTTCTACTTCATCAACAAGTGTTTTATACAAACTTGTTAATTATTTTACAATAATTAACTTGTAGAATTGTAAATCCTGTTATCTGCGAGATTTATTCTAATGTTGTATGATTGTTAAGTTAAGAAATGTAAATACTGAATTAGAAATTTTAAAAAATTAATATTAAATAAATTAAAAATTTAATTTAAAAAAAAATTTATTGAAGTCTTTGACAATTTTAAAAACAAGTTTCATTTTCAAGTTGTACAACTCAACAACAAATTCTCATTTACATTTAATATTAATGACAAAACATAATACATTTTTATGTCAAAACAGAATCGTGTATCTTTATGACAAAGCAAACTATGAAACTATATTATTATATTACAAATATTTCTAAAATGTATTCTCAATACACTTTTGGAGTAACCGCTTTTTTTAATGAATATCCAAATAAGTTCTAATACTCGTAGCTCAATTTCTAACAAACACTTATGAAAACATGCAGAATATTTTGAGCAAAATTACATCATAAACAATATCAATGAGTTTCATCTTCCTAAAAAAATTGAAAAATATAACAAAATTCATCTCTGAGCTCCCCCCTTTGGTTATTTTAGCTAAGAATGGTGAAGATACTGGCTATCTAAATGAATCGTTCGGAAATAGAGAAATTTGTTGTGTGCCGGTTCGTAAGGTTTTCCACCAAGGTGGAAAATCAAAAAGAAAGGCGAACTAAGTTTGTAATAAAGATAAAACACGCTTCACAATGTTTGAACGAATGCGTTCAGGAGTCTACGGTGAGATTTTCACATATTTCAATATTAAGAATGAACAATGGAACTTTCATGTTTTTCTTCGGATTTTCTTCGGGTTAATTTGTAAGGACCGTGTGAAACGTTTTTCCAAATTAGGCGTGCAACCCTTCGAAATTGGTACCATCTTGAAGTGTAAAACGTTGGAAATAAAACTTTAGATCAAATAAATCAGTATTACTCTAGAATATTGAAATGTGTAACACTTGTGTACAGTCTGTCATCACTGGCACTATATGATACGAGAATTGAATGCAGGACGACTGCCCTTGTGTTTATGTTTCTGAAGCTTCTCTTCCACATTTTCAATCAGCATTTGTGCACACATTGATGAGGGAATGTGTTATAGAACAATCCGCCTAAGAATGACCCAAAATTACAGTTCGCTAAATAAGTGAACATCACATGAAATTCAGAGTTGTATCCCTCCGCCGCGACAACTGTTCAGCCACGCCCCTTCGTAAAGTGTGTGGTTATGGTTCCTGTGAAGACATCACTATGCAGAAGTCTAAAGAGCTTCGCTGAGGTATATGTACGTACGGCGAGACCGAGAAATTTAATTAAGTATGTGGAAAAATCTCATAATATGCTCTCATTTTCAGTAAAAGAAAGTTGCCACGAATGTAAATACAGCGCGCCACTTTACAACACAGGCGCCGGAAACATGTGAATCAGTACGCCTCTCACATTCAAGACTCAGTTTTAAAATAAAGATAATATTTATCACACAAAAGGTAAATTCGATGTAATGTTTATAGAAAAAAGAATACAGAAGAGCACTTAACACTGCCTTCCTAACTTTAATTATTTCTCGTGGCGCACTAAATTTTCGTCGGGCGAGGATATCACGAAAGGAAGCGTCGAAGCCTTTTACAAGTTGGCCAACTGCGAACTAACGAATGCAGGAAGGAGAGTCTAATAGGTTCAAAGACACAACGATTGCAGAACCTTCGGTTATGTTCTCATCACTAGCTGTCAAAACGGTCCTTTCTTATAAAAATCGTTCTATACAGAACCGGTAGAAATGGTTCACTGGCAACACTCTTGCCTCTGTAGTATCATTGACGAGATGGTCCGAAGTTGCAACGTCTGATGGTGGTGGAATATTTCTAGTGATCAGCTGCTCTGATCGGTAGTTTTCCGTGATTTCTCGGATAAATAGCAGAGAAACCGGAGCGGTGCTTTATTAAACGGGGTATGAACCACGCGAGATCTTCTCATACTTGCCCCTCCTCTCCCCTTGCCCCCCCACACACACATTCACTGCACTTCCTGATCACACCTGATGGAGACAGTCGGAAGTTTAGAACTTGTCACGGCGCCCTGCTGCGGGGGGGGGAGGGAGAAACCCTGAAAGGGGAAATGATCCAACACAGGAGAATCACCCCATCTCTCGGCGAATAACATGCACTGTACGGGTCTAACGACCATAGTAGAGTTACTTAATTGTCGCACCGGAAACCACTAATACTGTCTTAGTGGGCCAATGTGACTGCAGTGATTTGACCGGGAGGACTTAGGGTTCGAGTCCCGACGGTGGGAGGCACTAGCTACATAGCTAGGTCGAATTTAGCCGCTAAGTATTCTTGCGACCGGCTGCTCGAATCGATATCTTTTCGTGGATTCTCCAATCAACACCAGGTGAATGCTGGAGCAGAAACCTAACAAACCGGCCACGGACCGCGCGCGATCTTTCCTCCTTCATTCTTGTCCTATTCTCACCCCCGACACACACACTAACATGCACTACACTACTACCCAGGCCGGGAGACTGACCGGGAGACCGATCGGGAGACCGATCGGGAGACCGACCGGGAGACCGACCGGGAGACCGACCGGGAGACCGATCGGGAGACCGACCGGGAGACCGATCGGGAGACCGATCGGGAGACCGATCGGGAGACCGATCGGGAGACCGACCGGGAGACCGATCGGGAGACCGACCGGGAGACCGATCGGGAGACCGACCGGGAGACCGACCGGGAGACCGATCGGGAGACCGATCGGGAGACCGACGGGGACCGGGAGACCGACCGGGAGACCGATCGGGAGACCGACCGGGAGACCGACCGGGAGACCGACCGGGAGACCGACCGGGAGACCGACCGGGAGACTGACTGGGAGCTTAGAACGTGCCCCGGCAGGGGCGGTTCCTCGCTGCTGCGAGATGCATGTTAGGGTAAACTCCCGCTGGCCAACGTGTAAAGTCAGCGCCAGATCTCGCTATCCAGCTGGGGAAGGTGACTGCCCTCTCCCGAGCAATAAAACATACACTACTCTTACGAGAATAATGACCTCACCAGTTGACGCGCCCGGAAACAAAAAATAATCAAGCAAACTAAACCACTAACGTCATCTCTGATTGATCGCCACAATGGCACCCTTCATTCAATACAGTTGTGACACCCTCACATCGACCTCCCTTAAACCGCGACGCATGAATCTCTGATTGATCGCCACAATGGCACCCTTCATTCCATACCGTTGTGACACCCTCAGATCGACCTCCCTTAAACCGTGACGCATGAATCTCTGATTGATCGCCACAATGGCACCCTTTATTCAATAGTTGTAACACCCTCAGATCGACTTCCCTTAAACCGCGACGCATGAATCTCTGATTGATCGCACAATGGCACCCTTTATTCCATACAGTTGTGACACCCTCAAATCGACCTCCCTTAAACCGCGTCGCCTGACGGGACCGACACGGTTTGGACGGCCCTGCTCCAACGCGATCCTTGGTTAGCGAGCGTGATTGTACGTGTCGCCCTGCAGACGCGGGTTACGCAAGTGGCCCCTGTGTGACGCCTGCCCCGGCGGCGGGCGCGCGTCGCCGCGGTGCGAATTAGGGTAAGTGACCTCGTTAGATAGCAGGGCCTTCTCCTCCATTGAAACAGGTGCAGCGCCAATGCACGCTGTGGGTTCAGCTTATTGCCGGGAATAAGCACGCGCCCGCTAAACAGATGCTCACAATAGACATACGTGTCGGCCGCGAAGGAAATTGACACGCGTGTGAAATTAATAGAGCAGGAAAAGAAAAGATTGAAAATGAAAAAAAAAAGAAAAAAAATAAAAAAAGAAAAAAAAAAATAAAAATGAAAAATGAAAGAAAGAAATTTGAGAAAAATGAAAGAACGAAAAATGAAAAAAAACTAAAAAAACTGGAAAAACAAATATAGTAAAAATACTTCATGACTTAAATCTGCAATAATTAAAGGATCAGTCATGAAACCAAGGTAGGTGAGATGTTTTTACATATTCGTTTAAAATGGAACCTGAAAGTACGTAACGTGTCATTTTATGGACATTTTCCATTTTTATAAATGCATCGAAATATTAAAATACTGGTTTTCTTCAGAATTACATTTTCAATTTAATTGTTATTTTGAAAGGAATTTTTATTAAATTCTTTTAGATAAAAATCAGGGTTGCGGGTTCGAGTCCAGCCTTGGGCATGGTTGTTTGACCCTTGTTTGTCCCTAATGTGTTTGTCCCTTTACTTTGTATGTGTTGTCGCGGAGGACCTCGCGTTCTGCTAACCCCAGATCAGAGGAACCCGCAAGTGTTTTGATCTAGTGTCGAATATGTGTCCCATCGGGACGTAAAGGGTAACCGGCTGTTGGCTGGATAGAAGCCCTAGAAAAAGAAAAAGAAAAAGAAATATAAAGATCAGATCTGCTTTACGTCACAGACTTCCCAAAGGAGAGCCATCCCCAAATAAAACAAATTTAGGTAACAGGTCGGTCTACGATATAGTAATTAGAATATTTCTTCCTCTTCTAACCTCTTCCTCATCTAACAGTGGTACGATTTTACAGTGCGCAGATCTCAAAGCAATGTATTACTAATATTTATTATTATAAATTCCAAATCTCACGTTATAAAAATAACACTGTTGAAAGATCTTATTTACAGTACTTTTTAAAATTAAGTGTTTATAACATCAGACATCATGACATTCTATTACAAGGGTATCCTTGATCTATGACTATTTTACCCAGGGCATCTTTTTTAAAAATAAATTGTTTCATTGCATTTTCAAAGCCCCTTTGTTTTCCTACAATATGCAAATCCTCTACAAGCAAATTTTCCTTACTTACAAGATTATATTCAGAAATTGCATCGTTTTATGACAAAATACGTGGTTTTCCAAATTCATTTAAGCTGGATGACAGTCAACACTGGAACAATTTAAGTCTAACTCTAGTAAAGACGTTACTTTTTAAAATCTATATTTTGTTAATCGTTACATTGTAAAGAAATATTGTAAATAGTAACTTTTGAACTTAGAATAAATAAATCAATACATCAACAACGTAATCTTCCATCTCAAGGAATTCAAAAACGCGCAAGTTGCAAAACTGTAGAGGAAAAAATCGAGTATTACCAGTCTGTTGTGAGACATCTGGCCATCACTTTCTGGAAAATTAAAAGAGAAATTGTTTATCAAGAAAATCTAGGCATTCTCATCAACAAGACTCAATCGATCAAAACATCAGCGTAATCTTATCGATCCGTATCTATGGAGCATAAGTCATCTTACATTTCTTCGATTTTATAACAATATCATAATAATTATGTAAAATGAAATTTATCTCGATAAATATGAAACCTCCATGTGTTTTGAAGACAGGTCGGTTGAAATATATCAGGCGGGCATTAATCGATTTTTTTTTTAAATTAGAAATAACAGCATTTCTTATATCACTGAAATATAAAATACAAAAAATAGTTTTATTTTTGTTAGTACTTCTTGCCTTGCTTCAGATTTTTAAACAGATGAAAGGAAGGAAATCAAAAAATGAGTTAGCCCGTAAAAATATTTTTGAGAAGTGTAGAGTTTTTAGAATGCGCACAGACTTTTAAGATTCCGCCTCTACCCGAGGAAACGGGATTAAAGACCATTCTATTGTATTGCATTACTCCTGCAGGCTGGAATACTTGTAGATTGCTATTATAAGTTAAACACGGAAAAGCCACGAAAAGTCGACAAGTGTTACGAGACTATATCTTTATAACAATGTTAAAAATTCACTCATACCCATGATCTCAGTATATCTGTACCTTGCAAGTTACGATTTTTTATAGTGAAATTCAAGGAGATTTGGGCAAAATATTTAGTTTTTACCAATTAACGAACGAGGAGAATAGTGATAAAGAGATAACATATTCTCCAAAATAGTAGAGGTGTGCGTAGAAACAAATGAAACACGTAATGTCATCTTTGAACGGATGCAGAGAAGAATTTCAAAGAGGTGCTGTTTACTTTTGAGTGCCATTGAGGTCTTAGTTTAGTTCGCCCGTCCTTTTATTCTACCTTCCCCACGTTCCTTCCTGTCAAACCGTCGTGGCTTTCACCAAAAACTCTTCATTCCCTTCAAGGGACACCGTTCAAGCTCTTCAAATCTGAATTGCCGTTGGTGGTTTACATTGAGCTCATGTTTTAAATACAGTTCCTTGCAGATGTTTTAAATTGCATACTGTTTCTGTGCTTTTGAGAACTGTTTCTTCGTTTCGATATAGGAATTTCTTGCACTTACAATGATTTTCAGTCTTAACGAAAGTTTGTACCAGTGTTCTTCCTTAAGTTTTAAAAAAGGGGTAAATCTCGTAGAGTTTCGTTATAAATAATGATACTGCGCAGGGTATAAATAGACGTCACGCATATGGGTGAATTCATTGTCTGAAAGGCTGCAAAAGAATAGTTCCAGTTGTTGCACGATTTTGAAGCCTTCCCGCGTCCAACTTGGCAAGGCAATCTTTTCGGCCTGCAGAGCCAGCCAACTGAATAGAATGGCCTCTAGGCGCGTACCTTCGCGTTAGTGGGGGAATATTAAAGAGTCTGTGTGCACCCTAAAAACTACATTTCTCGAAAGTATTGTTATGTAACGTAGGATAATATAGATATGTCTGCACTCGTCTCCTCACGATCGTTATCGTGAGCTACGGAAATGTACAGCATTCCATTTAAAAATCCGAAGTTGTGTCGTTAACTCTTAAATAAACTAGTGGTGCAACAACAGTACATACTTTCTCACATTAGAAATTTTTTCAATTTCCGAACATTCAGAGAGTTCAACAAACATCGGACTTGCACCAAATTTATAAGCGTACTTTACACTAGCCGAAAAAATATAGAGTAGAAATTGGTGCCGTATTTGGAGCGTTCATATTTTTAAAATTGCCTGATTCCAAGTAGAATTATTCAAAAACTATTCTCATATTTTGAAATAATCGTACACGATCACATTTAAAGATTTAATTTTGAACAACAGATATCATTAAGAATGTATGTATAGATATAGTATGTAAGAATGTATGAAGACGCCGAAAAATATTTAAAATGTTTGTCATTTTCGAAAATTCAGAGTTCAACAAAAATCATTCCTACGCCATTGTTGTAAACGTCCCACAAAACATGGATTTTGAGTACTTAATCAGTTAGATAAAGTTATTTACTACTTAGTAAAGGAACAAGAATTATTCACTTTTTCGGTATCAGGGGCCCCGAAATGTGTTTTGTCAAAATCTCGCCTGTTTTTTTCTGCAGCATTATTTTACGTAAGTAGTACGTGAGAGAGTAAAAATGCTATAGAGTAAAATTATATATCGTCGTATGTGACCGTCGTCTTAGCGAAACCACATCTCAATATCTGGAATGAATCAGGGACATCTTAAGAGAGCCAACTTATATAACGTAGATGTAAATTTTATATTACACACGTACGCATGTATTCATAATGATACTTTTCCATTGCGAATATCGCACTTTAAGCGTACCACAATTTAACTTGAGTAATAATAATGCCGTCAAATAGTGGAATGCAACAAACGTTTGGTGGCATGAAGAAGCATATGGGCATTGATTGTATCATCTGATTTATTTATAAAATAATCAAAATCTATTACGTTCTTTTGAAAAAACACAAATCAATATTAAAATAAAACGTGAAGTGCTAAATAAGTTTTAATAACAAAAAAGCTATTTTTTAATAATTAGACTTACATTAATAATTTTCTTACAGCTAATCAATATTTAAAGATTTTGGCATGATTAAATACGCATTTACGACTTTTTAATGATTAAGCAAGCATTAGTAACTAAACTGATAGAAAAATTGGGTCAATTTTGTTTTAATAAAGTGGAAGTTCTCAACCCGTTGTTTTAAAAATTAAATTTCTTTTTAAAAAATCTCAAATTAGTGGTCTGCGGAATTTATCATCTTAGTGGTGCTTGAGATCCAAAAGAATGGTGATCGATGCTTGAGGAAGTGGGAATATGTAGTATGTTATTTTTAAGAATTCATTTGTTTTTGTTTTTTTAATTGGTTTATTTAAGGTCGCTTCAACATCTAAGGTCATTAGCGACCACTATTGCTGTTAACGGTATGGTAACTATGTGGATGAAACGATATGGTGATTGATGATAAGGGGTGAAAGGACGAACACAAATACAACCATGCCCGAGGCGAGACTCGAACCGGCGACCCTTCGGTCCGAGATCACTACGACACTACTGCCTTAGCGATCTCGGCCACCGGGCCGGCAATTCCTTTGTTTGTTTCTTAAGATTACATAATTTTTTTTTTTTAATTCCATTACACTTCCATTCATACATAAAATTGTATCGATGGATCACGATTCCTCGTGTTTAAAAACGTCGAAACGTTGAGGTACGCCTGACAGTACAACAAATCGCGAAGCGCAAGTGACGTTCAGTGTAAATTCAGAGTTTGTTTGAGCAACCCATTGGAGTGGTCAGGCAGACACCGCTGACTTTAGCAGCACCGAATGACCTCATCGCTTATCGGGCGACAGACACGTCGTTCACGACACGAGCTCCGAAGGCCCCCTGTGTCGGAGCTTATCCTGAGAGGGATTTCCAAGACTCCGAATTGTGTGACTAAGAACCATGAGAGGACCCTCCTGTTAGACTAATAAGTAGTTCATATGTACTCCCAAAAGTGAACCGGAAAATTTGCAGTCAATTTCCAAGATAAGTTTTTGTAAATTTCAAATAGTAATGGGTAGGGCCCGGATTTTAATGACAAGTCATATATTTTTTCTGAACCTTCGGGTGAATTTTAAAACACTTTAAGCACGAATCCAGGTTTTGTCGATCAGGAAAACGTATTTTTATTGTGCATATAAAGTAATATTTACAGAGTTTTTAGTGAAAGGTCATATGTGGGCCAAATTCTGCCATAATTGCATATATTTGTCATATTTTTAAGGACCGTTTTAAGTAAAAGTTTACTAGGCTGAATCTTCTGAGTTTTTCAGCAGGATAGTCTCTGCTGCAGGCGAACAATCAATTTTCGAGTTTACGTATTAAATAGAGAACCTTCTGAGGTTGTTCTTCAACATTAATTTGTCTGCAGCAGGCCACTAATAAACAATCTACTATCGAGTGTATTAGGCTAAGAGCCTTCTGAATTTTTTCTTCAGCATGGATATCTCTACAGCAGGCCACTAGTAAAACAGTCAACGTTTGAGTTTACTAGGCTGAATCTTCTGAGTTTTTCAGCAGGATAGTCTCTGCTGCAGGCGAGTAGTAAACAATTAATTTTCGAGTTTACGTATTAGATAGAGAACCTTCTGAGGTTGTTCTTCAACATTAATGTGTCTGCAGCAGGCCACTAGTAAACCGTCTACTATCGTGTGTATTAGGTTAAGAGACTTCTGAATTTTTTCTTCAGCACGGATATCTCTACAGCAGTGTGTATTACGCTGAGAGTCGATTGGCGAGGGCCAACGCACACCTCCACGCCGACCGAAGCGTCTCCAGGTGCCCCCGCGACGCCGCTGCCGCTGCCATTGTCTCCCCCCACCCCCCCCACCCCACCCCTCTCCTCCCCGCCCCGCCCCGCCCCGCCCCCTGCATTTCGTTTTACGAGCGGTCGCCGCTGCCAGATGCGCTACGGGGATCGAGTGACGCGCGACCGAAATAAATGTTACAGAAGGTTCGGTTTAGAAGGCGGCCACGTGTTGCAGTTGGATGTACGTCGCTTGCTTTTCACGTCTGCCCGACTTTTTTCTAATGCGCGCGGCTTGTTTTTCATTCGTCGTCTTTTTGTGTTTGTTGGGTTCCCTCTTTAATTTAGAAGAAGAGGAAGACACTTCGAGTATTCTTTTAAAGTTTTCGAGGGGTAGCTAAGAGGTTTAAATTCTACAATAAAAGTTGTGTGTTTCAATGCAATAATGCAATGTAATGACTCTGAATATGCTAATTTTGAGTATTGTGCTCCTTAAGATCAATTATTAAACAATGTTTAATCCTCAGCCATCATGACAAATAATTCACTCTTTGAAAAAAAAAGAAAATATTATTTTGGACTTATTTAATAATGATATTTTATTTGTCAACTAACCAAAATTTTCTTCGTAGTTAAGAGTGAGTATACTCTCTGTACCGAATGTAGGTGTATGATTTATTGTTAATGACAGGACATACTGCAAGAGATCACAAGCATGAAAAAATAGAATAATTGTTAATTAATAGCTTTAGCAACTATCACAAAACCAATGTGGTGATGCTTTAAAGTCACATACTTTCTCGTATTTTTTCTAACGGGTACACAATGTGATAATACGGTCTGAACCCCTGGAAAATTTTCGCGAATTGGAATTAAATTGTATGTTTCCGCGGCAAGCGGCGATTTACTTGATTTCTGCAGAGACATTTTGACCAAACATGTATCTTCACGAAATATCCCAGTGCGCAAAAGTATGTCCTCGGCCTAAGACTGAACGAATTGTTTCAGCGTTCAATGAGCTAACAATGGAAGAAATATAAGCATATATAAATGCCTCCTAGGTTTCAATTGTAACTGTAATAATATAATGTAAATATCTTGTTTTCGCCAAAGTAGCGCTTGTATCAGAGCATTCAGTGTATTGTGCTTAATCGTTACAAAAATGTTTGAAGAAAAATTGTAATAATTAAATTTATTCGAAAATTCAAATTTTTTATTTATTAGAGAACATTTTTCTTACGTAGTTTCGGAAACGCCTCACGATTTGATTCAAAATTATTCAAAAATTACCCATTTCGAAATGATTTAACGGTCTAATGTTGAAGACCATACTGCTTTAAGAAAGAAACCTGTGACAATAATGTAGGAGAAGAGTTGTTCGGAAAAAAATTAACTTTTGCAAGTTTCAAAATAGCAGAGATTTTCATAAAAATCGGACCTTCGGACTTGCGCAATATTATTATAGGTACACTTTATTATATTTGAGCCAGCAATTTAAAGGAAAAATTGGAAGTTTTTCTTGAGAAAATATAGAAAATGTCCTAGAGACCTCATGAACAGTATCCTCAAATCTTAAAAGATCCACTTCAAAGGGGTTTGAGTGGGGATATACTGAACCGGAAATATTCGTTTTGGATAAAATCGTATATGTAGTTAACTTGCTAGCTTATTCATGATTTAAAGAGACAAAAAAACTACTTTCAAAAAAAAAAAGTATATTTCCATCAATAACTCGAGATGATTTTTTTCCAGCGTTGTACATAACTTTCTCCTCCACACTATCGATACGAAAAATTAGAATTAACATTTTCATCGAGAATATAACAAGGTTTCCACCGATGGAAAATACGAGTGTGTTAAACACATTACTACTATGAGCTTCAGAACATATATGAACGAGCACTAAATTGTAATTCAACCTCATTTGCATATAATGTAATCTGGTACACAAAATCTCGCTCCTCAAAATGTTAAATAACTAGGTTACGCAAGCTAACACTCTCACCTTAGATGCCCTTGGAAGATGTGGACAAAAACGTCACCTCGAACGTTCTGTGGTAGGCGTAGGCAATTGATTAAGCGCACTTAATGAACTTCAAAGTTAAGAGTGTCTTGTTTTTACAGCGATAAAATGCAGTAAAACGTGTATAACCGAAATGAGAAAGGGAATAGAAAAAATTGTGTTATCAAATATTTCTAATTTCTACAAGCGGAGGATCAAATAAACAAGAAAAATAAAAATGAAAGAATTATTAGAATTAATATATAGAAATATTAAGAATGTTTATTTTAAAATGAGTTGTCGCATTTTAGTAATATAGAAATAGATACTGTCGTTAAAAGTTCTGCGTTGGTCATTTAATTTTTGTCGTTAAATGTACTGCGTTGGTACGTTGTTACCTTACGATATTTTTACTTTCTCGTTTACGTACGAATATACGGAGTAATATACGTAGTATAGAGAATGTTATGTAATACTGCGCGAAAAATTGGCGAATTTTTGGCAGAAAAAAATTCAATTCCGGGCCATGATAAGGAGAATGTGGATAAATCCAGTTGCTAACTTAAGATACAAAATCCTCTAACACGTGGTGTAGCCGGAATCCGTATTTCATGGGTTCTTGATGCCGAAAAATCAATTGAAAGCAAAACGTCCGTCCGTCTGTCCGTCCGTCCGTCTGTCCGTCCGTCCGTCTGTCCGTCCGTCCACCTGTCCGTCCGTCTGTCGGTCCATCTCTCTGTCCGTCTGTCGGTCGTTCTGTCCGTCCGCCTGTCCGTCAGTCCGTCCGTCTGTCTGTGAACACTACTAGCGCCTAAACCATTCTTAGGATCTTTTCCAAATTGAAGAATTCCCTGTCGATCTGACTCTTGTTGAAGCTTTGATATTTTGAGAAACATTCTTTAAAATTTGGGGGTACTTTACATGAACCCCGCGTACATGTTCAAACTTTTCGCAAAAACAGCTCCACTTTTTTTCTTTAAATTTTTGTAAGAATAGAGTAAAATACACTTTGAAAGGTGGCATAGGTCCGATGTTCAGGTTAACTCTGAATTTTTGAAAATTGCAAAAGTTTGAATTTCGTCAGTGTCTGCCTAGAACTAAAAAAGTTGAAGATAGAGATTTTCCCTTCAAATAAAATTTGTTGTCTCTAAATAGCTCTTTCATTAAGGTCATGTAGATATTTTTGAAAATTTTGGTAGTTTTCGCGCAACAGAGCATGTAATATTTGCAATTTAAAAAAAACAAGATTTTCTCAAAAATGGCTTCAAACTTTTGTAAACATTTTGGTGTGGATAGTGCTCAATGCATTGTTTAAGATGAAATAAACGACATATTGCTCTATTCTTCTGCTTTTTCAAAAATTACAAATGTGTCATTTTTTTTACTTGCCTCTCACGTCGGTAATATTTACATTAGAGGCAATTTATTTACATTATTGTACTTATGAGTAAATGTGCTTTAAATAATTTTAAATAAAGTTTCTCGAAAACTTAACTGTTTTCTGTTAAAATTAGTTCAAAATTTCACATTTTCAGAAACGCTCAAACGCTATTTTCTCAAAAATGGCTCCACATTTTGTCTTCAAACGTCTCCAACAGATAGCTGTAATGACACTGTTTGATACGACATAATGTTCATTTTGGTGTATTTGTTTTTTAAAAAATTTCACAAATGTAGTTTTTTTCAATATCTCTCACGCCGTTAATATGCACACTTCAATGGATTTGTATACATTATTACATTCGTGAGTGGAAGTTCTTCAAATTACTTCCAATGAAGTGTTTCGAAAACTCAATAGATTCCTGTAAAAAAAAGTTTCAAATTTCGCATTAAATATTTGAGACAAGGTTTTAGTCTTCTTTAATATGCTTAAAATAATATTTCGGTTCTACTATTTGGATACCAAAGAGTTAAGAAAGTTTAAAAAAATTAACTCTGGACGGCGATAGATGGCAACTTTCAAGAAGGAATGGGAAGACTGTACAGTACCAGTCTGCACCATGGAAATTAGAAAGCTTTACTACGAGAAAGTCGGTGCCATTCTGTAGCACCTCAAGTTTGTTATGAAACGGTACCACTGCAGTGGTTCGAGTATCTCTTCAATGCACTGGAGGGTTGTTGGACGACCATACGAAAGGCGACGATACAGCGGATCCTAAGTAAATAATTAAATTGTTATCGGTACTGACATGGCGATGTGGATCATTCATAATATGTCGTTCGGAAATTTTGATGATGAGGAAGTCTCCACGTCATGTGTTAATGTTGACAGAACGTTCAACTGTTCAAAGTTTCTAGTAGTGGTAATGCATTTCAAAAATTGCTATTAACATTCATGTAGTGAAAATCTATTGGTTAATTAATTAATGGTTGTTTCAATACGAACGCATTACTTGCAGACAGAAAAATCGCTGAATATCACGGCGCAGAACCTCACTAACCCTTATGGAGAAGATGGGCCCCATACAAATGGGATTTATGAGGCTCATTTTCCATATGAGCTAACTCCGTTTTTAATGTTTTCACTTTAAGTTCCCTGGAAGAAGTATAAAAGCACTACAGCAATACGATGTCGATTTTTTGGTCATAAATACCGTGTTTAAATATCTTATGAGCCGTCAATAAAAGTCATCAAGTTCCATATTTTTCTGAGATGTAGCGGTGCTCTTCCCCTCTTGGAAAGTGAGTTTCGACCTAGTACACGCTGTCATACTCTCAAGATACCTCCCTCCACACGTCACAGCTATGGCGAGACAAATTCCAAGCTCCCGACCTATGTTGTAGTGTTGTGTATGTAATGGGACGGGTAGAATGAAGAATGCAGAACGTGGCCCGTTTGTCAGGGAACACCACGAGCATTCACTAAGTAGTACATGATACCTAGTATTGATAGAAGAAGCCACGGAAAGATACCGATCAGATCAGCCGACCGCTAGAATTCTCCTCCAGATAGTGGTGCAATTTGACCCAGCTATGTACTACTTAGTGTTGAAGATACACCACCGTCGATACTCGAATCCTATGATCTCCTGGTGAACGATGCTACAGATCCACTTAACGCTCGTAGTACAAACATGATTTTATTTTTTACGTAATTTTAATGATTCAGATTTACTTCGTTGCTGATTAAGTAGATGGTAACTTGGATTCTTTTTTCATAAGTCCCTCCTGAAGACAACAGTGAGCATCATTCAACTGTTTTCATATTTTGCTTGTAACCAAGATCCTCTTGATCCAGTTCAGTTTTTGCAGTGTATATCGAGCCCCATATCAAAGGCAAAAACAAGAAATAACGTATCAGTATACTTTGTATTTGTCGACTTAACCCGGGAGTGCCCGCAATAGGTAGACACGCCAGTGCCCGCAATGTATCTCTCAGATATACCTGCAAGTTTTCGTAAATGAGAATGATCTGAAGATCCATTTAATGAAATACATATTTTATGCAGTTTGTACATGTCCTTCAATTGAATTGTCGATGAATCTAGCAATACAAAATTATTGTCTGAATAGTTATGATGAGAAAGGTAAAAAGTGACAAAATACAAGCAAAAATCATTTAACATCATACTACCTATTAAATAATATTAAAATCAATTTCCTTAAATTATTTGGCATGTTCTAAACACACACACACACACACACACACACACACACACACACAACACACACACACACACATATATATATATATATATATATATATATATATATTACTTTTTCACAAAAATATTTAGAAAATCTTTGTCTTTTTTCTGTTTTGCCAGGTTGCCATTTTTTCATTTCTACCTCTTTCTACAGATGTCTCCTGTACATCTTCTTTCTTTTTGGGAAGAAATTGTGACAGTCGATTGAATATAAGGTAAATTATTACATTTGCTGAATAGGCACTATAGACACGGCTGAAAGTAATGCCAATGGTACGTGCCGCTCAGACCAAGAGCTCATAATGCGCTGGCGCCATTGCACTCAATGTATACTTGGGTTTTTGTAACGTGGCATCTGTGGGGGGAGTGTCTCCAAGATGCAATTCGACACGACTTTTTGCGTCATTCTCAGTCTTGCCGCAAGAGTTCCTTGATCTACAGCATTGCTTCATGCGGTCGCGATCATGCGACATCTTGCGGAAGGACCAAGAAAGACGCAAAAAGTCGTGCCGAATACCATCTTGGAGATACTACCCACAGATGCTACATTAAAAAAGCCGAAGTGTTCAGCGAAAGGATACAAATAAAAAAAAAACATGTCGTCTCAGAAAAGTACAATGAAGGAATACAAAAAAAATCAGACGACCAAGATGACCCTCGCAATAATTAAGGGACATGAAATGACCGTGGCTTGGATCTCACACGTCAGTCCCGGGTGAAGAGTGTTTTGCGAGTGACCATCCATCTCGTAAGTCGGTATCCACGTGTAGTGGCTTAATCCAGGTGATTTCTCTATGTGGTCCACCGTTTCCTGAGCGAAGCAGGCCGTAATGAGGCGGTGCTGTTCGGGGCCGGAAGGGAGTTGGCGGCTTCAGCCGCTCGTGGCTCGGGCCCTCATTCACGACGCCTCAGCCGCTGCTGCTGCTGGGCACTTGGCGCGGGACGCCGCCGCGCTGGCCGAGTGGGTGGGCGGGAGGGGCGGACAAGACGGAGGGGGGAACGCGGGGCGGACTAGAGCTGGGCGTGTGGGGCGGAGCGGGGCGGAGCGGGGCGGAGCGGGGCGGTGGGGCCGAGCGGGAAGAGCGGGCGGGGTGGGCGGGGTGGGTGGGGTGAACGGTGGGTGGGCGGGTCGGGCGGGGTGGGCCGGAGCGGGCGGGACGGGACGGGGCGTGGCGGGGCGGGGCGGGAGGGGCGGCAGGGGAGGGGGCTGAGCGAGGCGGCGGGGCGGGGGGCGGGCGGCGGGGCGAGCGGGCGGGGGGGCGGGGGGGCGGCGGGGGGGGGGGGGGCAGGGGCGGGGGGGCGGGGGGGCGGGTGAGCGAGGCGGGTTGGGTGGGCGGGGTGGGGCAGGACGTGCTGAGCGGGAGACGCGAGGGGCCGGGAAGCGATAGCTCATTCAGGTTAGCGGGCGGCCAAGGGGACTCGCAGGCCGCGTCCAAGAGAGAAAGAGAGAGAGGCGGAGGAGGAGGGGGGAGGCGACCAGCACCACTGGACAACTGCCAGCGCACGATCAGCGCCGAGGGCACCTTCCCCGCTGCCAGAGTGCATTGCGCCCGTGTGCAGGCACAAGCGGTCGGAGCACATACCGATGTTGAGGTGCTTCATATGAACATTTGGTTTTAGTGTCAGTCCACCCTAATGGTGGATAGGGGCCATACTGACCCCAAAACCAATCATTTATTTTTGTTATTGTACTAAATTCAAAATAACTACCAGGCGTATATCTCCTCAAACAACAATACCTCATACTAATAAGGACAAATGACCCAGGGGACTAAGGTCTTTCCTATACTTGACAAATACCCATATACTGAATAATGATACGGTGATGAGTCCAAAGTGAACGAGTAGTAAAAATCTTAATTTCTACGCAATATTTTTCTCATTACATGAAATAAAAGATGTTAGTATAATTTATGGACAGTAATTATCCCACCGTTTTGATAGTCTTAGGAACTAATGGTGCTACAAAAGCACTATATTGTATTATATACATAATTTACAAGAAAGTATGTATTAATAATAATATTCGATTGTGGACAACGAATTTGTGGAAGAAGTACAAGAAGAAGAAGATGAACATGAAGAAGAAGAAGAAGAAAAGAAGAAAAGAAGAAAAGAAGAAAAGAGAAAAGAAGAAAAGGAGAAAAGAAGAAAGGAGAAAAGGAGAAAAGAAGAAAAGGAGAAAAGAAGAAAAGGAGAAAAGAAGAAAAGGAGAAAAGAAGAAAAGGAGAAAAGAAGAAGAAGAAAAGGAGAAAAGAAGAAAAGGAGAAAAGAAGAAAAGGAGAAAAGAAGAAAAGGAGAAAAGAAGAAAAGAAGAAAAGAAGAAGACGAAAAGAAGAAGACGAAAAGAAGAAGACGAAAAGAAGAAGAAGAAGAAGAAGAAAAGAAGAAGAAGAAAAGAAGAAGAAGAAAAGAAGAAGAAGAAAAGAAGAAGAAGAACTAAGACGTGACTCCACAAAAGCTTTCTTTAGACTATGTCGGATGGCCGGAGTCCGTCGAGAGATTGTAGTTTTACGCCTATTCATTGTGTGCGTTGTGTCTATCTTAGAAAACATTCGACATTTAATCTTCTTATAACCGTTGTGTTTATTTTTTATATCTTGAAAACAATTAAAATTTGAAAAACGAAAAACGAAGTCTACGAAGTCTTGCCGTCATTCAGATAAATATCAAACTGCAATAAAATTGTGACCAATCATACAGATGTAGTCTATATATATCTCTGCAATATGAGGCCAGGTTTTATTTATAAGTCCACAGCGGGGTGTACAGAGAGCGTTATGTTTCATACTGTACTTAGGGTGGCAATCGCAAGCTGTGCAGATTCATTGCAACTGAAGGCATCGATATAGGTCGTACGTGTCTGAAAAGTGCAATATCATTAGTTTCCTTCTTCACTTTTAAAGAATTAATTCAGAGGTTTCGATCGTTCTGTATCGTGAGAAGTAACCAAAGGAAGTTTCGCAACAAATCTTTATAACACACTACTGCTCACGTTTCGTATTCACTGAATTGACTCGTCTTTATATTACAAGTAGTCGGGAGTGCTGTTCCACGTCTGCCTTAAGATGCTCAGTTACATCTCACATTGCAAAGGAAACTGGAACAAAGTTCACTGGACTCAAAGTACGTTGTACTCCGAATCCGGACCTATATCCTTCGCACGGGGTTAGTTGGTGTATTGAAATCCATTGTGACATTTGGGCGTATGTTCTTTTCATCTCTGCTTCAAAAATCTGAAAACTAGTCTGGAAGTCATTATAACGAGAGAAACAGGATTTCGAAGTCACGTATGTGCTACACTGACTGCTTTTAAGAGCCTCATCTACATATGCGTACGTTCGTCGTACTGCAAACCGGTAGCAGAAACTTTTGACTCGCACTGCGGATGGTAATGGCTATAAATTCAACCGCTCAAGTACAGCTCTGGAGACGCGACCCTTCTCTCGCAGGCAGACGGGTGGACCCGCTTCGTGGAAGCAGGTTTTGATGCAGCAGGCACCTACACTCTGCCAAGTTCAATGTGGCTCCGTTGAACCCCTCTCCCTCTTACACACACACACACGCACGCACGCACGCACGTCCACTTGCGGCGTCGAAAAGGAGTGCTTGATCAGAACGCTATTGTTGACACCCGGGCCTGATTTCTACTATTGTATGACGGAGGGAAGACATTTGGAAGGGAAGGGAAGGGGAGGGGCTATATCGTCATACTGCTAAACAAATCAATATAGCAGTCAAACGTCAACTGTATCATTATCACTATGAATGATATATATATATATATATATATATATATATATATATATATACACACACACACACACACACACACACACACACACACTTTCATGCAGTAAACAAATTAGCTTAGCGCTGATTGATTGGCGTTCCCCGGGCGTGTCATTTACTATCCTCATTAGTGTAGTGCATGTTATATCTCTGGAGGTGGCAGTGCTTCCTGCCCGCTGGAACGTGAGATCCGGTGCCGACCTCTATATCGACTTGCGAGTCTTTCTTCCTCCACATGCCTCCGCCAGAGGGCCCCCGCCCCCGCCGGCACAAGATCCAAGTTCCCGACCGGTTTCCCGATATGTGTGGAAGTGTATGGGGAACAGTGTGTGAGTGTGTGTGTGTGTTTACGGGGAGAAGTGGAGATAAGGATAAAAAGAAAAGATCGCGCTCAAACCGTAGCCTTTCTCATACGTTACCGCTCCACCATTCGCCTTGTGTTGAACGCAGAAACAACGCAAAACGTCCGAACAGAGCAGGCGACCGCTAGAATCCTCCTGCAGGCTGCGGTTGAATTGCTCCTGTCGTTTGTAGTTTGTAGTTTGCTCCTGTCAAAAAATCTACCACTGTCGGCAGTCGACACCTACGACCTTTCGATCGGAGTCGAAGTAGTGGCAAGTAGGTTCTGAGTTAGCTCCACCAGTGTCGACTGCAATATAGCCCTGCCAGTGCCCACCGTATTTAGATGCCTCCCGGGATATGTGGTAGTGTAGTGCATATTAGTGTAAGTGTTTGTGTAAGAGGAGAGGCTAGGACAAGGAAGAGGAAGGACAGATCGCGCGCGGTCCGTGGCCCGTTTGGTAGGGTACTGCTCCGGCATTCGCCTGGTGATGATCGGAGAAACCACGGACCAAATGTTGGTCGGCGACTGATATTAAATTCCAGCAGCGAAGGAATAACGATACATTGCACATTATAACACACAGTATACTTAAGCGACAATAATCTAAGTAATCAACGCGTCCGTGCCCATTCATTTTGATTTATTCTTTATCTTGCTTTACAGTATTAATTGCGGGGGAGTGATATTAACTTATAAAATCCTTAACTCTACTTACAAGATAAGTGAGATGCAATACAAGTGCTTATTAACTAAGCTACGCACTACACTACCACACATGCATGGAGCTTAGAGCTTGTCCCGCCTGGGGATACCTGAAAAAAAAATAGATCCTGAATTAAAATCATATAAAAAAATTATCACTCGTTCCCTCACTCAACTACCCGTCTTTAGGATTTCCAAGCTAAAAAAGTTCCCGTCTTGTTTTCATTGTTTCGAACATAAGATAACAAAAGTTGTTAGTAATTCTGAATGTTCAATTGATTTCGATTGATTAGTGATGCTGGGCGCGTCAACTGCTAAGGTCACTGGAACCGTAAATGTAGTGCGTATTTTATCGCTGGAAGTGGCGGTGATCTTCCCCCGATGTATGGCGAAACCCACCTGTCGGCTTGCAAGGCATTTATCCAACCAGGTATCTCCCACCAGCGGGGCACCGTCCCAACCGGGGCAAGCTCCACGCTCCCGACCGGTCTCCTGACATGTGTGGGAGTGGAAGTAGGTGTACCCCGTACTAGAGATGGGCTTAACAGCTTTTCTTAAATAACTGTTATCACAAAAGCAGCTGACTCGTAATAGATGTTATTAATAACAGTTGAAAAATAACAGGTCCATGACCAGCAACCTAACATGACCGACTGCTAAGAGTTAAAGCAGTTGTAGTGACTGCTAAGAGTTAAACCACGCAAAAGGAATAACGTTGGAAGCACCGTAAAGCTTGTGCAGCTACCTTACGGCGCTTCCTTGCACTACTTTCCCTGACATGTTTGGGCAGAAAAGCAGCTGATATGAACGAGACTGGATGAACTGCCAAGGATGAATAGTAATTCATATAATGTGTAGCGAATGTGTATAGAATATAGAATATTACGAAAATGAAAGTGATTCGGGTTCACATGGCAAATATTCTTTCAAATATGCAACTTGTGCATCGTGAAGTGATGAGTGCCAAAAATAATGAGGAGAAACAGTGTTTTTGCTTACTTATATCTAAAGTGTTAATGACTGTCGAATATCAAGTATTACAATGCGAGTTATTTAATCGTAACTCATTTTATTTTATCGAACCTAGGGAAATATTAGTTGATCTCACATAAGCAGCAATGGGACAGAAATAAGTTAACATATTGGACGAACTTAATTTAAAGTACAAACATCTTGTTGTAGTGTATAAAATAAAATATAAAAATATTGTGGCAAATAGTGCGTAATAATGACGAATTATGTATTAATGAATCTATAATTTGAACACTGGCAAATCATGATTGATTAGCTGCAGTGAAGTTGTTATCGTACAAAATGGTTGCCACAAAAGCTTGTAGTAGTTCGTATTAAGCCCAATAGGTTGCAGTTCTGTGCATTTCAACCGATAACAGCGAATAACAGGATAAACGAAATAACTGTTATTTCGCGTAACAGTTACGAAACGTTAACGGTTAAGAAATAATAGTTTAGCTGTTTAGGGCACATCCCTACCCCATACTACGGGTGAGGATATGACAAGGAAGAGGAAGGAAAGATCGCGCGCGCGGTCCGTGGCCCATTTGGTAGGGTACTGCTCCGGCATTCGCCTGGTGTTGATCGGAGAAACCACGGAAAACTACCGATCAGAGCAGCCGGCCGCTAGACGTGTCCTCCAGACAGCAGCGGAATTCGACCTATAGCTCCGGAGCTGAATGTGCGAACTGCTAGCGCCCCGTGGGCTCGTGATGAAGTGGGCGCGGGTGTAGGCAGCGCAGGCGGGGCGGGAGGGCTTCGTTAATGCATCCCGTACGCCCTGGAGGCAGCAGCCGGATGCCCCGCTGTGTTCCCGACTCGCCGACCGCGAACCGGTTCCGAGCCCAGGAGGCCGAGGCGGAGGCGGCACCGCGAAATTATTATTATTTTTTATCTCGCGTCGTAACATATTACATCCCTCCAGCCGGCGCCGGGAAAGCCTGGGAGAGCTCAGCTGAAGCGAGACAGCAAAACGCCGCACGTTATGAAGGTATCTGACACTTTTTTCGTCTTTCTATGAGTCGTTATTTCATATTGCTCTTCGACACATCTTTTTCCTCTTTCGCCGTCATTCACGTCTTCCTCTTGGTCGTAATGTTCCTCTTTGTCGTAGTCTTCCACTTGGTCGTAATCTTCCTGTTGATCGTAATCTTCCTCTTGATCGTAGTCTTCCCCTTGGTCGTCGTCTTCCTCTTCGTCGTTGTCGTCTTCCTCTTCGCCCTCGTTTTCCTCTTCGTCGTCGTCGTCGTCTGAGAGAGTACTCCAACGTTATCACGTCTAAAATCAATTTCAATTTTTTCTATTTGAATTTGAGGTCAAAATTGATTGACAAAAGTACCTTGAAATTCAACTATTTTCCCCCAACTCTGCAGTTTTTTCAGCCTAATACATGTAATAGAATCTGACATAAATTGTATCTATTTTTTTGTATACCAACATTACATACAATCTCTTAGGGCATCGAAGCCGAGGAGGTTTTACAGAAAGTAAAGGATTATGAAAGTCACAGTAAATAAACAGAGGTTGTCTGGTATCAAATCTATATTTCTTCTTAAGATCTTTTCGATCGCGTAGCGATCATCGTCAGAGCTGGAAATACATTAATAGATATAAAATTATACATTAAACCAAAGTGTCTACAAATTAATATATAAAAGAAGTTTGCAGATGCGTAAGCAAACTGGATCGGTCGTACCGTCTAATTAATGATTATGAAAGTACTTCAATAAAATAACATTTCATTTTATGTGATAGTTTTGGAAGGTTTCCCTGCATCCGGAGTATCTCTACCAGGTACAATTGTCTTGGCAATTCTTATCTTATTATCCAATGACTCTTCAATGTGCTGTTTTGCAACAGTAGATAAACGCCATCCTCCATGACGTTTGAGAAAGGTTATGTCACCTCCATGATCAACCAGAATTGTGGCAGACGTTTAACGAAACGAGAGACCCGAGCACTCATCTGCGTTTTTAGGTTAATTTTACAATGTGCTTCGCCCCAAGGTATATATTCCAATAGGAGTACAGGATAATTTTCTCTTCGAATAAAATAAAAAAGTTTACGATGTTTGACATGTCTAAGGCGAAAGGCCACGTACTTTTTATATAGTTATACGTAATACTATTATTGATGCTACCTCCATCAGGGAAAATACTGAAAAATCTAAAGTTGTATGTCTTACTGTGCTTTTCTTTAACTATCAAACTGATCCTTCTTCTTTGACATCTTCAGTATAATTCTATAACTCTTCAAGAATAAGAACAAGTAACAACTGGCAACCAAATATCAATAGTACTGTATCCAAGAGCGTTTGTCAAGCATGCACCTAATGTACTGCACTAATCAAGTTCCAGTTTCAGTACTCATTTATCCCCTCTAATAATTTGTTATACAATAAATAAATGTTCTAAAAAACAGTGTACGCGTCTCCTTTATAATGTCGCTTTATTGCGTGGCTCCTTACATCTCTCGTTTTCAAAACATATACTTACACAATAAAACATAAAGTCGTTGCATAATACACCATTGCGTGTTTTCCTTCAGCAGCATTGTTGCTGCTGGTGGTGTATTGATTGCATCTGCGTACCCCTAAAACGTCCTAAAAACGTTGAAACCATATCTTGCACCGACATTGTCTTATCCATGTGAGCAGTTCTCAAAAACATTTACGGAGTGTAAATTGCGAATCATCAAGAAGAATCAGGAAAATTGCGTGCCTCTGCCCCATTTTAACAGTTGAGAAGTATCCTTTGCGATTGATCTTGAAAGACAGGATATTGACGATAGCCATAGCGATGGAACAAATAACACTCTTATGACTTCGTAATATCAGATCGTGGACTGTACCTGAAGTGTGGAAGAAGTACTAATGAGAGCATATAATGACAAAGAAGTCATCGCAAAAGTCAGAGAATACTTCAACGCCCATGAATTCTTGCATGCCTCATAAAGGTATACCATAATTACGCCCTACATTTTTATGGGACTCTGCGCGCTGGGTTTATTTCAGCGAAGGAGCCCACCTGACCTGCTTAAATGCCCATACACCTCCTAGCGACACACCCCTCCCCACCCCCTTTCCACGACCACACCTTGTCCGTTGAGACAAGATTACAAGATGCGGGAGCTGAGTGGAAAGCTACGAGATAGTAAACGTGTTAACAGACTTTTCACTGAAACTAACGTCGACTCGTACAATTTCTCCTCTCGTATTTCCTCAGGTGCACTCGAGCAACTCATACATTCTTCATGAAGATACAGCACTTTTCATTATTACTGAAACTAGCGCTCACTTTTCACTTACAGGAGGCGACGCTTTATTACCGTACCATGATACGTATATATCACTAATAAAAAACAAAAGCGACTTTCCATCCAATTTATATTAAATTCACCGGGAGCGGTAGCTCGGTGCATCAACTGATGTCATTGCAGCGTCTCTCACCGGGAGGTTCTGGGTTCGAGTCATGACGGCGGCAGGATTTTCGACACCAGCTTTTCAGCTAGATTGAATTCAGTCGCTGTCTGGAGGAGAATTCTAGCGGCCGGCTGCTCTGATCGGTAGTTTTCCGTGCTTTCTCCGATCAACACCAGGCGAATGCCGGAGCAGTATCCTACCAAACGGGCCACGGACCGCGCGCGATCTATCCTTCCTCTTCCTTGCCCTATCCTCTCCTCTTACACACACACTCACACTAACATGCACTGCACTACCACCTATTTCGGAAGACCAGTCGGGAGCTTAGAGCTTGTCTCGGCTGGATCGGCGCCCGCTGTTGGGAGAGTCCTGGTTAGGGAGAAACCCCACTAGCCGTCGGTAAGTCGGCGCCAGATTTCGCCATCTAAGGGGGAAGATCACAGCCATCTCTCGAGGAAAAAATGCACTACACGTACGGGACTAATGACCAAAGCAGTTGATGCGCCCGGAAACACGGAAAAATCAATCAATCAGCAGTTACGGTGCCATCCAATCGGGACCTTACACGTCAGTACAGTGACTTTACTATGGTGGTGTTCCACCTTCCGATTGGATGACTCCGAAACAGCTGATTTACGTCACAGGCAGCGTTGACTAAATCCAAGTATATAATCTCGCCAGGCAGGACTACCTGGGCGTGATATTCAGAAAGGACGATAGGGACTTCGCTGGGAATTGTTCCCATTTACCATAGATGATCCTGGTAGATCCCACTTCGCAGCCCGGCAGCGGATCGGGCAAAACTGAAAAGTTTCCACGACTGGCAAAAAACGGAATAATTCAATATTGTGTTGAGTGAATATGTATAAGTAAATTTTTTAAAATTTTTTTAAACAACTGTTTATTCACAATTTGTTCTTTACCTGTACATTCGGTGAATTATTTAGAAATAAAAATAACTTGAGTGAAGAGTTGTCCTTTGACAGCACTTCTCAAATAAAAATTTATTTTTTTAAAACTTAATGTAGCGATTAAATATTTTAATGACCATTGCAATTACATGGTCATTTTTGTTACTATTTTATTTATATCTATGGCTGAGATCTAGGGGGTGGTGTTTCAATCTTCTGAGGTCTTCACTGTTGTCCAGGATGTTCACTGCAAGGTAATTTTGGGTGTTTTTTTTCGTATTTTTTCTATATTCTGTAATGGTCTGATGGATAGTTGGGATTTGCAAATCAGTATGTAATATATTGTTAGATACATACCATGGTGCATTTGTTATGTATCGTAGGACTGTATAAGTGAATGACGAGAGACAATTTTCAATATCCACCAATTAATATTTTTCATTTAAAGGCGCTTGCCTTCTTCATCCTGTTCCGTCAGCGGGCAGCCAGATTGTGTGAAACAGACCATCGCTGAGGACAATATCACGACCCTGCCTGCCCTCTGTTGTTCCAACAGCGCCCGCGCCCAGTGTTTGTCCGTCATTAGCATTATCGCAGCCCGCGCGAGCAGTCACTTTGACTCGACCTGTCATGCGCCGCCGACTCCAGCCCCATGCATAACCATCAGAGAACGCACGGCGCGGGGCGTGTGGAGCCCGGCGCGAGACAAAGCTGCGTTTCATCCCGCATGCCCGGCGCTGCAAAACTATGCAAAGCAGCTGGCGGCGGCACAGGCGAAGGCTGGGCGGGCGCGGTCCTCGCTTCGCCTCCGCGACGGGGCCATGTTAACGCAGCGCCCGTGGCCGTAAACATGTCCTTGGCGCGTTATCATCCGGGAAGGAGGCGGCGACCGGTGCGACACGGCAGTCACGTACGCTCTTCGCCCCTTGTACGCTCGCTCGCGCGCTCTTCGCTGTCGTTTGCTTTCCTCTGTCTGTCTCTATCTCTCGCTCCCGCACTCCTCGCTCCTTCCTCGCTTTTTTTTTTTCTCAATCCGGAAATCAGTCAAATGTCATCTTTCTTCTTCTGTCTCTCTCTCTCTCTCTCTCTTTCTCCCTCTCTCTCCCTCTCCCTCTCTCTCTCCCTCTCTCTCCCTCTCTCTCTCTCTCTCTCCCTCTCCCTCTCTCTCTCCCTCTCCTCCCTCTCACTCTCTCTCACTCTCACTCTCTCTCCTCTCACTCTCTCCTCTCTCCTTCTCTCTCCCTCTCTCTCTCTCCCTCTCTCTCTCCCTCTCTCTCTCTCACACACACCGGCTTAGCTTGCTGAGAGCATCAATTGATGATCTGGGCTGTCCGGGTGACGCCGCGTCGGAGGCTGAGGTGCCGACGTTTCGACCGACATGTCGCGGTCCTCTTCAGGGCGGTACTGCAGTACAGATCATTACTCTCCGCGGAAGCCTACGATATCATTTAGCGTCAGTTGATGTCACTGCTGTGTCTCCGGCAGGAAGGTCACAGGGTTCGAGCCCAGACGGTGGCAGGATTTTGGACACTAGCACTACACTAGCACACACGTCCGGAGATTCGTCGGGAACTTGGAGCTTGTCCCGGTTGAGGCCGTGCCACGCAATTGGGAGATGCCTGGGTAGGGAAAAAGCTGTTAGCCTGCATGTAGGTCGGCGCTGGATCTCACCATCCAGCAGAAGATCACTGCCATCTCCCGCGATAAAAAATATACACTACATTTACGGGACTAATGACTATAGTACTTGATGCGTCCGGAAATCAGTCAAATATCAGTCAATATGTCTCTTTTTTCCTCCCTAGCCCTTCCTTCCTTTTTTTCTTCCCATACTTTCTTTCTTACTGTCTACTTTTTCTTCCTTGTTTCTTTCCTCTTTTCTTTTGTTCCTTTTCTTTCTTTTTTCCTTTCCACTCTCTTTTTCTCATTCCTCTCTCGCATTTACTTTTTCTCTTCCCACTCTTCATTTCTCCAATGATTCTCTCTCTCTCTCTCTCTCTCTCTCTCTCTCTCTCTCGTCTTCGTCTCTCTTCGATTTCTCTCTCTCTGCTGCCACATTCACGAATTGATTCCCTAAATTTTTCTTTCTACCTTTATTCTCTCTATGCTTTTCTGTTCCCCCTTCTCAGACTTTTTCTCTCGCACAAAAATTTCCTTTTCCCTTTGTATCCTTTTCCGCGCCTCTCTGCCTCTCGATGTTTCTCTGTATCCAGAAGATGCACACATCTACGGATCCCACCCACATACCTATGCGCAAGTAATAGTTGACGCAGTAAACAAGAAACGGCGTAGTATCCGAACGTTGCAAAATTAATTTCAGGGAATGAGAGTGAGCTAAATGATATAAATTATTTTACGTAAGAACTATTTTATCATCAGATCATAAAGTAAGATGTAGATTGTCAGTAGCATAGCCTCCAAAGTCTTTTTGTCTGCTATGAACAATTCCAGCGACTTCTGAACTTGAGGATAATTTTAGAAACACCCCTTCCAAACCACACGTTTTTAAATTTGCAGAATAGAGGAACCTCGATTTACAAAAAGGATATATAACGAGTAACGGGATAGGAATGTGGATAAAAATTTTAAAAAGTGTCTACGGGAGAAGTGAATAGATAGGGGTGAAATGAAACTCAGAGTTGTAGATAGACAAAACGGTACAACATTAAGTGCGATAATAAATAGGCGAGGGAAATACAACAGAGGCGGAATAAAAATTGTAAAATTTATAGAATTAGGAAGAGATGAAGGAAAAACTTCAATGATAAGAATACATTATCATAAGGATAAAGAATTGGAAAATGAGAAAAATATGTAAGATATGACAAAGATTACGAAAAGCCAAAGAAAAAGAGAGACAGAGGGGAGAGAGAGATAGAAGGGGATACAGAGGCAAAGGGGGAGAGAGAGACAGATAGGGAGAGATAGACAAAGGAAGAAACAGAGAGAGGAAGAGACAGAGGGGAAAAGAGAGGAGAGAGGAAGATACAGAGAAGCGGCAGGAAGCAGGCAGACAGAGAAGCAGGCAGACAGAGAAGCAGGCAGACAGAGAAGCAGGCAGACAGAGAAACAGGCAGACGAAACAGGCAGACAGAGAAGCAGGCAGACAGAGAGAGAGAGAGAGAGAGAGAGAGAGAGAGAGAGAGAGAGAGAGAGAGAGAAGGAGGGAGGGAAAGTGGGAGGGAAGTTGAAGGAAATAAATGCGGAAATGTGAGACGTTTTAACAACTATCGCTTTTTTTGCCAGCGAGCAACCCAAGCCGCGCGTCGGGCCTGCAAGCGCATGCTGCTGCGAGTGCGCAAACACATCACGGAGCGCCCGCAGGTGCGCCTCGCTAAGTTCGCACGTGCCTCGCATAACTTAGAATTGTGTACACACGTGCAACAAATCACCGTCAACAATGGCCGTCGTAGGCAGGGAACAATAAAACACTGTCAAACTCCTGCCAAAATCTATTAATCATTTATTCCTTGGATCAAATATCTATTGACAAAAGTGGAGGAACCTCTAAGAAAAGTGTATCTGCCAATATATTATTTTAATTTGTAATGTGACAACAAAACGTCAAGAAAATTCGAGACTCTCTGTAGGATGTGTTCTGAGATAATAGGTAACCGATTTTGCGGTGTCATATAAGGGCAAATTGTGAGTTTTTCACTAAACTGCAATACGAACCAGCATGGAGAAAAATAATTTCGATTAGATTACATGAGCGAATCTTTATGAACCGTTGTGATCACTGTAGAAAAATACACCCTAGGAAATCGGAAACATATTCAGAATAGTCTTTTGAAGAATGGAGCCGTTCATCTGTGGAATAGTTTGTGTGTACCACTACTCCAAACAATACCTCTAAACGACACTAGTTTTACAAATAGAATAGTTTGTTACATAATTGGAAGTAATAGGGCAGCAGTGTGTTATTTGCATCTGCATTGAGCTAGTATTTGCTTTTTCGAACGTACTGCATTATATTCTGTAGACATGTCTATTTTTGACTAACATTTGACAGTAAACATGTTCAAATTAACTATTTGACACTGGAACAAAACTCAAAGCAAATGAAATAAATATGTATCAATATTTGTTTTATGTTTGCAGAACTGGAGCTGAAAAGAAAATGGACCGAATATCATAGAGGTAAATAAAGATCAGTTCGATGAGACTTTCTCATCTAAATATTAAATTTTAATATTTTGCAAAATAAGTAAATCCTGTACATACGAAATTCACAGTTTAATTGTGGATTAAATCTACGCTTCAACCATCATCTAAAATTAAAATATCATTCAATTTCAACTCTCATAAGGCTTAAGTTTTAGGTAACGAGTTTCGCAGAGTTATCTTTTCTATTTATTTTTTCTGCCTGCACGTTTCTTTGTTTATCTAGAGTTGCAAATTGGTGGGCAAAAAACGTGTAAAGAGATGCATTCAGTGGATAGAAAACGCAAGATTATATAGAACTTAGAATGACATCAAAACAACAACCGGATGTACAAAGAAGATACACAAACATACTTTTACATAGATTATATCAGTTAATATACAACTCGAAATTATCTTCAACAGTAAGTGATCACTGTTGTGAGTAATTAATATGTTATTCAAGACATTCTCTAAACACGTTTCTGAAATGAACACTGCTAAAATAAGTCTGAAAAAGGCGCAAACATTACTCAATTCGTTAGCATCGATATCCGACAAATAACTTGAAGGACACAGCGTGTTAGAGTGTATGACGAGTGCCGGTCGAAAACAGAAGGATAAACGGACGCCAAGGCCAAACTGCAGAAACATAACGTTTCTTTAGCAAATTTATCAGCGAAGAAACATTGGCACTGAGAAATGTGTTTGTTTAACTTTAGAAACTTCTTCGTTCGAGAACTGTTGACAATGCCGAAAAATCTAACGCAAAAATTTTCACACTCAGACAAATGTTCACCCCTCGCCCCTGCAAATTAATAACTCACCAATTCCCTGGACTCCACGTAATCAAAACATCAAATATCTAGGATTAAATCTGGATACTAAGCTCCACTGGAAAGACCATATAAATGCAAAAACACGCCAAGCAAAAGTAAAGATCCTTCAACTAAAGCCACTCATTAATTACAAAAGCAAACTCTCTCTAAACATCGCAATAGCCCTGTACAAAAATTATATACGACCTATTATGACCTATGCGTGTCCCATCGGGTTAAATGCCTAAAGGACCAATTTAAACAAAATTCAAATAGTTCAAAATAAATACCTCAGAGCAATTACTCAAGCCCCATGGCTCGTTTCAAATCTTCAGTTACACAAAGAACTAAATATTCCGTACATCATCCCGTTCATTACCAAGATATCCAGAAAATTCTACTCATACATCAACCAAAACGACCATCTATCCCATTTCAACCTCGCTCAAATCCCAGATTCCCGTACTAGAATCAAAAATAGGTTCCCAATTCAAGCTTTCTTGAACATGCAGTCAGAGTTTGGTAATAAGTAAGGCGCTTCATGAGATCCCTTATCCTAAGTAGTTAGTTTTAGAATTAAGTTAATTTTAAGGTTAATTTAAGCCACCAAAATACATGTGTAAAAGTACTATAGTATTGATCTATGTAAATTCAAGATCAATAAAAAGAAAATGATGAAAAAATGAGAACTGTTGATAAACTTTTGTCAAGAAACCGCTACGACAATCTATCAATTTACAATTGACTAGCATTGAACTAAAGTGGTCTATGGTTCTTATGGTACAATGTGACTTAGTCCTCTTAAGACTTGACTAACGTTAAAACTATCCGCCAATACTAAAGTGGTGCTTTGCGGCATCTACTACGACAAATGACACATAGACCACTTAGAATGTGTAGATGCTTAACCTGCTGAGATCAAATTTATCATAACCTTGATTTTAGCGAAAATGTTTCATGGACAACTTTAGTTCCAGGCCAGTCAATTGGGAACATATGTTATTAGTAAGAAAATCGATCACGATCGCTACTCAGCCCGCGCAGAGCCGAGAAGTTGCGGGTTCGAGTCTGTCGCGAGGCATCCATGGTTTGAGAATTCTCCAAGACATTAATGAAACATTCAGTCCATTCGGCCATTATTTCATTACAAGCCAAGGCCACTTAAACAAGCCTGCCATCCAGCCAACCGTTAATGGAGATGACACTAATAATTCATGGCAGAGGCGTCGTGAAAACAGCCTGTTATTGTAATTTTTTCTCGGCGCGTCGCCGTTCTTCCTCGTCTTTTTTCTCACAGCCCACTTGATCGTATCCTCGGAGCGGAGCGGTCCCATCTCCTCCTCCCGCACCCTACCCTCGCCTCCCCGCCCCGCGCTCACCCCACCCGCTCCGCGCCCGCCCGCGCCCATCCCTCGACCGCCCCGCGCTCGCCTCATGCCCACTCCTCGCCCACCCCGCGCCGCCCCGCGCCGCCCCGCGCTTGCCCCGCCCCACCCCGCGACCGCCACGCGCTCGCCCCGCGCTCGCCTCACGCCCACTCCGCGCCCACCCCGCCCACCCCGCGCCCGCGTCGCGTCCGCCCCGCGTCCGCCCCGCGTCAGCACCGCCCCCCGCCCCGCCCCTCTACGCCTCTCCCGCCCCTCCTCCCCGCGCTCGCTCCTCACGTCCCTGTGGCCGCCACCACGCCCGCCCCACGCCCTCCCCGCCCCCGCCCCCTCCCGCGACCGCAAAGCGCCCCTCCTGAGACCGCTCCGTCCCGTGCCCGCCCCACCCCTCCCCGCCGGGGCGGCGGTCCGAGCCGCGCCCCCCCCCCCCGCCCGAGGCGGCGGCGGCGGAGGTGGGAGGGGAAGATGCGGCAGCCGAGCGGCTGCGGGCGACGGGCGATGCGGAGAGGATGGCTGTGCGCTGGCGGTGGGCGGGGGAGGGAGGGGGCGACGGGGGAGGTGAGGGGGGGACGGGGGAGAGAGGTGGGACAGACGGGGGGGGGGGGAGCGGTACAGTGATGCAGAGATGATGGAGACGGCGGCGGTGATAGAGGCAGCGGAGAGGGACTGGGGACTGCGGAACAGCCACAAGGTGGGGAGGGGGGTCGGATACGGTGATGATTACGGGTGTGACATTACAGTAATGCGCTGCCTAGGCCAGGGAGGGCAGCAGCGGGGAAGGAAGGGGGGCAGCCACCGACCACGGAGAAGGGGGGTGAGCGGAGATGATGAAGACAGTCACGGTGACAGAGGGGACGTTGGCGCGGGGGCCAGGAGGTAGGGACTGCGGTGATGATTGCGGGTGGGACAGTGTCACAGTGAGGCGACGGACATTACAGGAATACGATGGCAGCGGCCAGAAGGGGACAGCAGCGGGGACGAGAAGGGGAGAAGGAGCGAAATGGAGGCAGTGGCGGCAGTAATGGGAGTGGATGTAAGACACTACAACTGACGGGCTGCCATGGATGGGAATAGTAAAGTTGATTGATTCATTTTTTCGTGTTTCCGGGCGCGTCAACTGCGTTGGTCATTAGTCCCGTTAGTGTAGTGCATGTTTTTTTCTCTCCGGAGATGGCGGTGATCTTCCCCCGCTGGATGGCGATATCCGGCGCCGACCTGCCGTCGGCTAGTGGAGTTTCCCCCTAACCAGGACTCTCCTACCAGCGGGGCACCGCCCCAGCCGGGACAAGCTCTAAGCTCCCGACCGGTCTCCCGGAATATGTGATAGTGTGGTGCATGTTAGTGTAAGTGTGTGTGTAAGGGAAGAAGATAGGACAAGGAATGGGAAGGACAGATCGCGCGCGGTCCGTGGCCCGTTTGATAGAGTACTGCTCCGGCATTCGCTTGACATTGATCGGAGAAACCACGGAAAACTACCGATCAGAGCAGCCGGCCGCTAGAATTCTCCTCCAGACAGCGACTGAATGCGACCTAGCGGAAAAGCTAGTGTCGCAAATCCTGCCGCCGTCACGACTCGAACCTAGGACCTCCCGGTCAGAGGCGCTGCAGTGGAATAGTGAAGTGGAGTACAGATGATAGAGACGACGGTGACGGCAGAGGAGGTGGGGATGGCGGATGAATACTAACGGGTAGTGGCAAGTGGGAACGGAGGCCGGTTCAGCGGGTAGGATCGGCGGCCATGTCTGCCATAGCATGTGAGGATAACATGTGTGACAGTGGAGACTGTAAGGAGTCGGAGATAGCATAGATGAGGCGGCAGCGGGGATAAAAGGGGAGCAGGGTGAGAAGGGGTGACGGAGGATGACCCGCCGAGATGGGGAGGATAGCGGCGATGGCGGCTGCAGAGCAGCAAGCGGGGGCGATACTGAGACTCCGGGAGTGGGAGAGCGAGGGGAATGGTGACGACGATTGCGACTGCAGCGGCGGCGGGAGCGAAGGCGGACAAGGGAGGAGGGGGGGGGGGGGGGGGCGGGGGGGGGGGGGACCAGGGGCGAGGGGGGGAACAGCTGTACGAAGCAGGGTCGGGTTAGATGCAGTAGCCAGAGGGTAGGGGCGATGAGAGCTGCAGCGAAGTGGGTGAATAGGAACGGTTATGGGGAGCGTAGGGGTGTGGGGACAGCGGCGGGGACCAGGGTCGGGAAGAAGACGGGGGAAGGAGCGCTCTGATGTAATAGGTGGAATAGGAAACGGGTGGGCCGGGCGGGAATGGCGCGGGGGGGGGACATGGACTATGCAGGGGAACGAGGACGGGGCCAAGCAACGACGGAAGTGGGGATGGGTGCGACAGCAAAATTGGGGCGGGGACGAGGGGGGACGGGTACGGAGGTGGGGAGGGGAGGGGGGGCGGGGCGGTGGGGGGAAAGCAATGGTTGAGATGAGCACTGGGACGGGGACGAGCAGGCGGGGATGTGAAAAGACGCGGGGAGACGCGCTAATGCAGAGTGTAAGCGGGCACAGCAGGACGCAGTCGGCTCTGAGGCCAGGCAGTGACGGAGCGCCTCCGTTGCAGGCAACCGGCAGAGGCGGCGGTGACGGCAGTGGAGACGACCGCAGCGCTTTTTACCACATCTGGTAAACAATGTGTAAAAAGCGAGCGCGCGGCTAACTGCCGCGGCGAGTCGGGTCGGGCGTCCCCAGTGGCCTCGAGGGAGTCTCCGCCCCGCCCCCCTGCCCCCTCCCCCACTCTCTACCCCTCTCCCACCATCGTCACCGCTCCGCGGACGGGCTCCGGAACACAGTGGGCAGAACCGGTCTGGGCTACCTCGGGGAAATTAATGGCCAAATAAAGAAACAAATGTTTTCTGAAAACTCCTTTTATTTAACCTGGAATAGTGTTTTATCTCATTTGCATAATGTTAATTGAAAGCTTTTGGGCCCAATGTTTCGACGGCTTTGCATATTTGGTGTACGGAATGACTGCATACATTTTTATAACGTAGTCTTATCGGGCTTACATGATCAACGGTTCATGCTCTTAGGATGATTAAATGAGAATTTGTTCGTTTTTGTTATAATGAACTATTACGATGTTTGGTAAAACCGGATTAACCATTTATTTTGTCCAACATGTCGCCCCCTCCCGCGCTTCCTGCTTTTATAGGAGGAATATAGTCCATTGCTGATATTACTAAATTCAAGAAATTTAATTTTGATAATACTTGTACTACGTAATTGGCAATACAAATACAGAAATTGTTATAAACTAATGACATTGTGGTACAAATGATGTTATGAATAGTATGGTATAGTGAAAATAATCCGTAACATCTGTTTTTCAATCGAAAATTGCCAAAAATATCCTCATGCAGGAACAAGAATATCAGCTTCGTTGATCAGATACAAGTTCCACTTGCTAATCGGTATTCATTTCACGAAACGCCCCATTGATGTGAAACCTGACTGATAAATGTCAATATGACCTTGTTTCAAAAGGTTTCTAGTAGCCTACATAAAATCTAAATCTTACCCGAGTTTTGTTCTTTTTCAGAAAAGAACCCACATTATTTTGCTGCTTTTGTTGCAACTGCATTTGAAACAAATGGAATGGGATGATAAAAAGTAAGGAATGTATTAGTGAAAAACGAAAATGGGCCATTTAAGTGCTTTAAACATTTAAAAACAAATAATAGTGCACTCTCTGATGACCAAAACCAATCGTGCTCTTAATGTGAATTAAGGACTGCCAAACGTACGCCTACCTGATGTGTTTAGCCTAGAAGCTAAATTGGTGTTTGCTTTTTACTTTGAAACATAGGTATATATGCATATTGCGTACAAGTACGATATTGTACACCGAATACCATATTCACTTCTCCAATGTTGAGTAATATCGGTCCATTGTGTTTGTCAGTCGTTAGAAGGATATTCTACGCGCGAGCCCATGGAAGTACTGGTTCTCTGAAAGAGGGCCACATTCTCTGAAGACTAACTCAGGAGGCTCATAAGTAGGGAGCGGATTTCAATCAAATTAATATTTTCTCCCTGTACTGAGGAATTAAACTCACTTAAAATGTGCATGAAATATGTACGAATATTTAACGGTAACCATTCATTTGCGGAAAGTAACAATATCAATTCCATAAATTTGTGGAAACTAACAATACCAATAAACTAACAATACAAATTGCATTGAGCGTTATCGTAAGGTGAAGCGGCAGATGCATGCACTGACCGAAAAATTTATGGGAAATAGTGTTGTAATAGATAAATATACTTTACAGACCATATTTCAGAGCATATTTCGGCAAAAAGAGGTGCAGAGCATTAAAGTCGTGGAGACAGAAGAAGGAAAGAAAAAGAAGTAAAAGGAGAAGAAAAGAAGGAAAAGATGAAAGATATATATTGACGGACGGACAGATAGATGGATAAATAGATAGGTGGATGGATGGATAGATAGAGAGAGGGGGATGGAATAAAAGATGGGTAGACGGTGGGCAGACAGAGAGACAGACAGATAGATAGATAGATAGATAGATAGATAGATAGACGGACTTATAGGTAGACTGATGTATAGATAGATAGACTGATAGGTAAATATGTAGACTCATAGATATATATGTAGTCTGATAGATAGGTAGATAGATAGGAATACTGATGGGAAGATAGACAGATGGGATGGGATAGGTGCATGAATACGTAGAGGCGAGTGGGAACGGGGGTCGCGTGACAGGTTGGCGTCCACACGTGCGGCTCAAGGTCTCAGCAGGCGAGCCAGCAGGTAGTGCAGGACTCTACGGAGGCGCAGTGGTCCACGACGAACGAAACGCAGTGGAAACGATGACACTGACGTCCCTATGTGCTATGAGGGCAGCAATTTAGGTGTAGCAATTCAACTATTTAGGTTATTAATGTAATAGTAGGGGGATGCTGAAACGTTTTTCATGTTATACTGTATTACACGTAATCAATTTTTCAAAATGAGTCGGAAGCAACTTTAATGTAATCACAGAAACTCTCGAACTTTGCCAAGAGACTGATGCATTATATATATTTTACTTGTTTAACAAAATTCAAATAAGTATGAAGATACAATTGAAAACATACGCAATTTCGCAGACGAACTCAGTAGTTTTCGGAAAAACGCAGTGTTGTAACATTTTTGCATTAGATAAAAAATGAAAAGAGAAGATATTTCAGTAAGTTCCACGGTTATTTTAATAAAATTTCTGGGCATGTTATTAGATTTTACTTTCTCCCATACAACTTCCGTAGAAAAAAGGATAGATTATAAAGTTGCCACAAAAATGGCGATTTTTCGACAGGAAAACTCATATCATGGGACTCTGATACTGAAAAAGGGGATAAACCTTGTTCCAATGTGTTCCAAATTACTTCCGCTATTTCGTTGTGTTGAAAAATTTTTTTTCGCCAATTATTCAATTATTGAAATTGGTTAAAGGCATCTGTCAGTCTCAGCCTGAGCTTGTCTGTGCACAACTGCTCAACCGCGAATAGGATTTTCTCCAAAATCGATTGATATGTTATTGATATCGCCGTCCCTTGAATTCGAAATGAATGTTTTAAATTTGGAAATGAAGCCGCAACGTTTTCAAATTTTTCTAAAAATTGCTCCAAATTTTGTAATATTTTTTCCTCGAAAAAAAAGCAAAATACTCTTAAATTGCCGCATGTATCTTTTTCATGAAACACTCTGAATTTTCCGAAATTCTACCATCAGCAAGCTACATCACCTATAAAATAATTATTACACACTACAAACATACCCAATCTATAACTACACCAAAAAATATGTATTCTTATAAAACACTCGCCCTTATAATTCCACCATATACACAATACAATGGTTACATTCGTAATAAAATTCAATAATATAAGATCACATCAAAGTAATTGGACATCTTACAACGTCCGTTACTCCTTACCACTTAAACAAGAGGATACCCTACTACTGACTGCAACATCATAGCCTAGTTACATTACGCATTTCATACTACCGGCTCTTAGAGATTTACAATGACTGTCTTACTTAGTATCTCTAAGAGTTTATAAATACCATTATTACTAGTGATAAATATATTCTATTCTGTCATAGTTTTAAAGTAAATTGTTACGTTTTGGGTATATAGTCTCCACCATTAATATTTTTTTCTTTTGTAAGGATCAACTGCTAAATATGTATAATAGCAAGATTAGCAAGTAGAGGTCAACTGCTGTAGTGCATAATAATTATTTTATAGGTGATGTAGCCTGATCATAGAACAAATTAGATTCCAAAACGTTGCAAGGAAAAGTTATATGTAATGACCAACGGAGATGTAATAAAATCAGTTATACATAAAAAAGTTTTACGTTGTCTCAAAAGTAGAAAAGCTACTTACAACAAATAGACAACTTCCTTTTCATGATATTGATTAAAAATTGTAAAAGATCAAAATTTTTCCGACGCGTCATCATATTCTAACCAGAATCATAGTTTTCGGGCGCGTCAACTGCCATTAGTCCCATGAGTGTGGTGCATGTTACATCGCGGAAGAGGGTTATGTTGTTTTCCCTGCTGAAACACGAGATCCGGCGCCGACCTATTCGTCATCTTGCGAGGAATCTCCTCCAGTGAGGCATCACCCACAGCCTGGACAAGCTCCAAGAAACCTCCGACTGGTCCCCCGACACATGTCGACGTGTAGTGCATGTAAGTACGTTTGAGAAAGATAAGGAGAACGGAACAAGGAGATCAAGCACAGTGTGTGTGTTTCTTGTATAACTCAAAATGTGTAACTCATAAGCGTCGGTCTGGCCGTAGAAGGAAGACTGTTCTCCGAGCGTTAGCCCCTATGCCAGTCAGATCTACTAACTGCTGTTGTACAAAAACTCTTTATGCCAACAGAAAATTTAGAAAACACTGGAGGTCGGTTAGGTTATAACTGGAGGTCGAGTTAGTTCGTGGACCGTTTGTCATAGCTCTGACATGCGCCTAGAATTGATCAGTGAAACCACGGAAAGCTATCGATCCGAGCTGCCGGCCGCTAGAATTCTCTAAACAATGGTTAAGTCCGACCTGGTTATGCCTAGTCGAAGGTCTTCGGGACTAGAAGCGTCAGACATCTCGGACAACAATGCTCCACACAGAAGATTGATTGATTAATTTTTCGTGTTTCCGGGCGCGTCAACTGCTTTGGTCATTATTCCCGTTAGCGTAGTGCATGTTTTTCTCGGTAGATGGCGGTGATCTTCCCCCGCTGGATGTCGAGATCCGGCGCCGACCTACCGTCGGCTAGTGGGGTTTCCCCCAACCAGGACTCTCCCACCAGCGGGGCACCGCCCCAGCCGGGACAAGCTCCAAGCTCCCGACCGGTCTCCCGGAATATGTTGTAGTGTAGTGCATGTAAGAGTGTGTGTAATGGGAGGTGGTAGGACAAGGAAGAGAAAGGAAAGATCGCGCGCGGTCCATGGCCCGTTTGTTAGGGTACTGCTCCGGCGTTCGCCTGGTGTTGATCCGAGAAACCCCGGAAAACTGCCGATCAGAGTAGCCGGCTGCTAGAATTCTCCTCCAGGCAGCGACTGAATTCGACCTAGCTGAAAAGCTAGTGCCGAAAATCCTGCCGCCGTGGGGAGTGTGAACCTAGGACCTCCCGGTGAGAAGCGCTGCAGTGACATCAGTTGATGCACTGAGCTACCGCTACCGGTAACAGAAGAAGATCACGACGTGAAGTACTTCGTTTTGCTGCTCGTTCAACTTGAATCACTGTGCGACGCTGCCACTCCGCCTGTCTCCTCCCCGCCCCCTCTCTTCTCCTTGTCCCTCCCCCCCCCACTCCTCCGCTGCTCCTCCCCTCCCCTCCCCCCCCTCACCGCTCTGCTCCGCTCCGCCCGCGCGGCACTGCTGCCGCGCCGCACTGCCTCGGAGGAGAAGACGGCAGGAGAACGGGTCCAGGCGGCGTGCAGGCCGTGATGTTCATTTTTGCGATGTCTCGCGATGCATTGATGTTTCAATATAAATGTATCAACTATAAAATGCATGGCCATGGCAAAAAACATTTACATCGTAATAATTGATACATAAAGAGTGCAATAACAAGCCACACTAGTACCGGGAGCGGTGTAGCTAGTACCAATGCATCATCTGATGTCACTGCAGCGCCCCTAACCGGAGGTTCTTTGTTTGAGTCCCAACGGTCGCAGGACTAGCTTTACAGCGAGGTCGAATTCAGTCGCTGTCTGGAGGAGAATTCTCGCGGCCGGCTGCTCTGACCAGTGGTATTCCGTGGTTTCTCCCATCAACACCAGGCGAATGCCGGAGCAGTACCCTAACAAACGGGCCATGAACCGCGCGCGATCTTTCGTTCCTCTTCCCTGTCCTATCCTCTGATCTTACACACACACACACACACACACACACACACACACGTACTCTAACATGCACTACACTACCACATATTCCCGGAGATCGGTCGGGAGCTTAGAGCGTGTCCAGGCTGGGGCGGTGCCACGCTTGTGGGAGAGTCCTGGTTAGGGGGAAACCCCACTAGCCAACGGTAGGTCCGCGCCGGATCTCGCCATCCGGCGGGGGAAGATCTCCGCCATCTCCCGAGGGGGAACATGGACTACACTTACGGGACTAATGACCTGAACTGTTGACGGAATCACTAACCCACCAACCAGCAAACAAACAAACAAGCAAACAAACAAACCAGCGGCACTAGTGTATTTGGTACTGTTCGCAAAAAGGATTGGCATGCGAGGTCACATGATTGAGTCTCGAACCTGGCAAACATAAGGTGCAGTAAAGAGTTTGGTCAATTTTGTCAACAGCCTGGATAAGAATCCTAGAGGTAGGATGTTCTGATTGGACATTTTCATGGTTTCCTGAGATAATTCTGCATCATTAAGGTCAGGAGAAGTCCTCAGACATCAGACATATACGAGTACCGTAAGACAAAAATGTATGTATCAGATGTGCTTCCATCTCTTTCTCCCTCTCACTTTGTCTCTCTTCGTATCTCTGTCCCTTTCTCAGTCCGTCACTGTCTCTCTCTATGACTATCTATATCTTTTCTGCATCTCTCTCTCTCTCTCTCTCTCTCTCTCTCTCACACACACACACACACACACACACACTCACTCACTCACTCACTCACACACAGACACACACACACATACGAGCTGTCCAAGTGTCAGTGTGAGGGCGCTCCTTAGAATTCATTGAAGAAACAGAGGACAGCAAATTCAGAGCTCAATTCGTACGGTTGTGTTGCAGTCGATTAGTGGCTCCAATTGAACGCACGAGATGACGTCACGCAACGAATGACGTCTCGCTGAGCTCAGTCATCGCAATTTGGTGAGGTCAAGTGGTCCCGTGAAGATCAGGCGCCTACGCACTCGAATGTCTACGCGGATCTTCGACCAAGATTTGCTTCCTACCTCGCACGCATACGGCATTTCGGCTCAAGTGGAAACACTACCCTCTAGAGGACCATTCGAAGACTAGTTTTAATTGATAGTTCCCGGATGGCAGATATTGTTCCTCAAGGGCTCCCGAATCACTACTATCTCGTCGTTCTACGAAATCAATAATTTAGGAGAAACAAATTTGTGCTTGGATGCGGCAATTAAACAAATACTTTCTCTCTCTTTCTTTTTTCTCTTTCCCTTCCACTTTCTCTCTGACCGCTCTTAAAATTTCTTTCAGCTAGGACCCCAAAACCATGTTATCTACGAGTGCTTCTTGACCAGTCTGCTCAAAGCAGGCCAAATATATCTTTTCATAATGAAAACGATAATGAGAAATGTCTTCTGAGTGACTTAAGCCAGGAATATTATATGAATTTCGACGTGATATCCAGTGTTACCAGAAATTTCCTCTCGATTTAGTGAATTTGTGTGAGAGCTCTTGTTTTTGTTACGAAATCCCCAGTAATACAGGGCAGAACGGAGGTGTTTCAAAAGACATGCCCGAAAGATCCTGGGCCTTAGGTGCAACATCAAAAACTTTTTTCTACATTTATATAAATTTCTGATATTAACCAAATTATTTGAGACAAAGAATATCAGGTCCAGAATAAGCAAATGTTTGGGTTGAAATACATTGTGCGGAGCCGAAGGTTGCTGGTTCATTCCCGTGCAAAACACCGTGTTCGTGGTGATGTATGAAAACAAACCTCCCAACAAGACAGTGAAACCCGCTGTATCATCCTTAATCATTGCCCCCCTCCGTCATGATCGCTCTTGCCACGCTTCACAAAGGCAGGCAACGGTTAAGCACGACCGTGATCACTATAGACCGGATTTTTTATGTAATTACATATTTTTTGTCTGTATACTTACCGCACTCAAAATTTTAATCTTGGCGAATTGTCGCTGTCCTAACACAATATCCATTTTTTCGTTACATATTTTTACATATTTGATACTAAATTACATTTACATATTTACATTTACATTTACAATTTTACATATTACGCAATTTTCACATTTTTTTAATTTTATCATTTTGTTTTGATTTTCTTGCATATTTTTTTTATGAAAAGACGTATTTTCAAAAAATGTATCAATTTTTCCTTTGTTATTACTGTATACTCTATTCGAGATATGCTTCGTGAAGACGCACTCGGATATTCTCACAATCCCGAGCGTCTGTTTCAGTTATCTCAGTGGCGGGAAAGGCGTGGCAGCGACAGATCGTTTTCCCCTTTAGGTGTGAAAAGGAGCCGCGTTTGGCGACCTTTCACCTTAATTTCCAAGGACTCTTGGCAATCGCTGTCATGCGACACTTCGATGAGAATATTCAATGATGCAGTGATTGTTTGCTGGTCGTAGATATCGCCAGTTTGTACGATGCCTACTATTGCGTCTATTCTGGCTGCAAACCTACATTCCTAGTTAACAATTTGTGATAGTTTAACTACCTATGGGAATGTTCTATGGTGCAAACTATTTGTGATGTTTGCGCTTTTCAAATGAATTTTAAACCATTTGCATTGTTTTTAAAATTTGCGTAGGATTTTTTTATAACAGTAAGTTCGCATTATGTAAATGTATTTTAATATTACATATTATATCCGATTTTACATATTTATTGCATATTCTTACGGTTTTCATTAAATATTTATGTACATATTTTGGCGTTTCATACTACATATTTTTCCGGTCTCCAGTGATCACGTGTCTCGGAAAGGGCAGGACGTAAACGCCCAAGCGAAGAAACGAGCATGACACTAATTGCGTTGAATTATAATGGACAGGATGCGAATTGACGCAGGGGAAAGAAGATGCCAAAGATCATTCCCTCTCTCCTCTCTAGTTGGATTTTCCCTGTTGCCAAACAATTAATTTGTTCCTGCTAGGATCATACCGTTCAGAGACAAAAATTGTTGCAATGTTTCCATTACACTCTAATAAAAATAAAAATAATTTTCTTCATTTCTTAATTTCCAGTAAATTTCTGTGATGTTTATCGCTGAATTAGTAGAAGATGCTTTTTGGATTTTAAGATGCATGTTATTACAGTTTAACCATCGCGTAATTCATTTGTAGGTGCCTCAAAGAATGTCTGCACACTTGAAAATTTTGCAAAATCAAATGAAGCTAACCATAGAATTCAAATCAAGGACACGGAAATGAAATTCTGGGATTAGTAAACGTTTACTGACAAAGTTCCATCGATCATCGGTCTCACTTTCGAGATTATGTGTTATTTCGAACCATATGTAGGAACACTCAGAGGTCACATGTGGGCATGTTTGTCATTACATGCACAGTTATAGATGCGACAATTCATGTAGGAGGGTCCCATCCCATCACTACAGCCTTATCTTCGCGGCTGTGACTAGAAATTCCTCTTCCAATATGCAGACACTAAATTTGAATGATTGATTAATTATTGTGTGTTTGCGGACAGGTCATGTCCTAAGGTCATTGTTCACGTAAGTGTAGTGCATCTTAAATTCCAGTAGGTGGCGGTGTTCTTCCCCGCTGGAACAAGTGATGCGGCGTCTTCAGTGAAACACCAGATGAGACAGATTAAGCTTCTGACATGTAATTGTGAGAGTCTGTAACATTGGATGACTACTACTAGAAAGCAGGAAAGTGGGCGTGGACTGGCGACGTGAAATTGAGCAGTAAAGCAACCTCGAAAAACGCAGAGTCGCCTAACGTTTTCATTCTAATTAAAGCAAAAGAACTGATGCTGGTTTTGTATCGACACCTCTAACTTTTTCTTTCGTTGTTGACCATTTCTCTTAGGAGAAAATTTCTAATTCGCATCTGAACTCATTTACGCCCAAATTAATTTTGTGTGCATAGCGCTCGCCCATTGTGAATGCGTTCGTAACAGCAGTCATTGTTGGAACTCCCTGGTTGACAGGGAGCGGTAGTTCAGTGCATCAACTGATGTCACTGCAGCGCCTCTGACCGGGAGGTTCTAGGTTCGAGTCCTGACGGCGGCAGGATTTTCGACACTAGCTTTTCAGCTAGGTCGAATTCAGTCGCTGTCTGGAGGAGAATTCTAGCGGCCGGCTGCTCTGATCGGTAGTTTTCCGTCGTTTCTCCGATCAACACCAGGCGAATGCCGGAACAGTACCCTACCAAACGGGCCACGGACCGCGCGCGATCTTTCCTTCCTCTTCCTTATCCTATCCTCTCCCTTACACACACTTACATGCACTACACTACCACATATTCCGGGAGACCGGTCGGGAGCTTAGAGCTTGTCCCGACTGGGGCGGTGCCCCGCTGGTGGGAGAGTCCTGGTTAGGGGGAAACCCCACTAGCCGACGGTAGGTCGGCGCCGGATCTCGCCATCCAGCGGGTGAAGATCACCACCGTCTCCCGAGAAAAAACATGCACCACACTACCGGCACTAATGACCTAAGCAGTTGACGCGCCCGGAAACACGAAAAAAACAAACCAAACCTAACTCCCTGGTTGCATGTTTTTGCAAATTAAAGTGCTAATCCATTGTGTTCCTAAATTATATTACTAGAGCGCTGCAAGGCTCCAAGAGCTGGTTATAAGAGCATTCTTTTCTAGAAAAAGAAGAAAAATCGGTATATCTTAGCTGCATCTGCCCCGATGGCTTTACACCGACCGAACCACAGTTTGCTTTACATCGGTCGCTCTCGCCGACGTAACCACTGGCATTCAGCAGTTAGATTTCGATTTTTCAATGGTGGCCGGTGACATTAGGACATTGTTACACTTCTTTCTCTGTCCTTATAAAATGAATATTTTTAATTAATTCGCGAACGTCCATCTCAACGGAGCTCGTAGTCTCAGAAATGTGCTTACCACTGTTAAAAATATTCATTTTATAAGGCATGAAGGTGTAACAATGACCTAATGTCATCGCCCATTAAAAAAATCAAAGGTTAAGCTCTGTTTTAGATGAAGCAAGCGCGGATCCAGAGATAAATTTGGGGAGGGGAAATTACAAATATTTTGCTCAAATGTTTCATTACAGATTTTGTAAAATGTCGCAGGCTACACTCTGCTCACGCAGCACGACGATTTTATTCGTTTTCATGATTATCCGAAAATATTTTTGTTTGAAAGTTTCATACCAAGTTAAAATTAATAATTACAGAAAAAAAATAGGAAGGAAATTTCCGCCATTTTCCTCCCCGTCGATCCGCACCTGGATGAAGACACTCCGACTTTTTTCCTTTTCTCATTTTATTTTTATTTTTTAAATTTAGTACATTTATTAATTTTAGATAGATTATATCGTTCAGTACAAAACAGAGTACTTCGTCGTCGTCGTTCAGTACTTTGCAGATGTTTTTTTCATACTTATTGTAGTTAAACTTCTAAGCTAACTTAATCTATACATCGAAGAGAATACTCTAGGGGAGAATCTCGGAGTTATGACTCCTGGTTGTCTAAAATTTGGAGGAATACTTCAAACGGAAATCTATTTTTTATTCGGGTGTGGGTTGGATTTTTCGGTAGTTTGTAATGAGTTGCTGCTGGTATGTCTGCTAAGTTTTGGCAGAAGTTGTGTGATATATGCGCTATACGTTTTATTATTGCATTGATGTTTAATTCTTAATGAAATTGCTTATTACTTATGAACCAGGAGATATTTGTGATCAATCTTAATAATTTATTCTTCATTACTTGGCATGCATACAGAATTGTTTTTTTTCTTTGATCTGTAGTGGTCTGATTATACTTTTGCATATTGTTGTACTATTTCTGTATGAGAGGGATTTGTGTTTGTTGATTAGTGGCCGGAGTAGGTTTTTTTCCTTGACCAGTAGTGGTCTGATTATTTTGCATATTGTTGTACTTTTCTGTATGAGAGGGATTTGTGTTTGTTGATTAGTGGCCGGAGTAGGTTTTTTCTTGACCAGTAGTGGTCTGATTAGATTTTTGCATATTGTTGTACTATTTCTGTATGAGAGGGATTTGTGTTTGTTGATTAGTGGCCGGAGTAGGTTTTGTTTCCCTTGACCAGTAGTGTTCTGATTATTCTTTTGCATATTGTTGTACTGTTTGTGTATGAAAGGGATTTGTGTTTGTTGATTAGTGGCCGGAGTTGTTTTTTTTTTTTTCCCTTGACCGTGCCTTTCAGGGCAACATTTCCAATTCGCACCCCAACCTTAGAAGCAACGACGCGCTTGTGTCGTGTCGTGCGACAACGCCGCCCCAAGTGGCGGGAGCGTTCGGCCGTTCGTCGTTTCGGGAAGCGGTTGCGCCAAGGGCGCCCGGCCTTAGTCACGGGCGTATGCCGAACGGCGATCCCCCACCCCGCAGCGGGCGCCCCACGACGGCGCGCCAAGGCCACGAGGCGCCTTGCACGGCCGCCCGCGCGCTCCCGCACACTGATTCATGGCACGGCGCGGAATTTTGGAGGCTCTTTTCGGAACAAACAACTCTGTTGAGAGCACTGGCGAATCCTGAACATTGTTTCACGTCTGCCGCACTGCATGGAAGATACCTCTGCCGTTGTCTTTTATTTTGTGCTTTTCTGAAATCCGAATACTATGACCGGGAGCGGTAGATCAGTGCATCAATTGATGTCACTGCAGCGTGTCTGACCGGGAGGTCCCAGGTTCGAGTCCTGATGGCGGCAGGATTTTCGACACTAGCTTTTCAGCTAGATCGAATCCAGTCGCTGTCTGGAGGAGAATTCTAGCGGCTGGCTGCTCTAATCGGTAGTTTTCCGTGCTTTTTCAGATCAACACCAGGCGAATGCTGGAGCAGTACCCTACCAAACGGACCGCGTGCGATCTGTCCTTCCTCTTCCTTGTCCTATTCTCTCCTTACACACACACTCACACTAACATGCAATACACTACCACAGGTGTCGGCAGACCTATCGGGGACGTAGGCCTGGACTCCCGGCAAGGGCGATGCGGGGATGCAGAAACCCACAAGCTGACGTGGAGATTGGCGACGGATTTCGCCATACGAACACCACCACCTCCCGTGATAAAATATACAAAGCACTAACGGGACTAATGATAGCAATTGTCGTGGCCGAAAACACGAAATATATTTATCAATCGAGCCTGACTTGGCTTCCTTCCTCTAACATACGATTAAGCGCGGTTGGCGGTCGAGTTATGCTTTTCTCACTGCTCGAAAAATGTGTGCCCAACCATGGCAGGTGACGCCTGCTGGTATAGAGAGATGCTTAGACGTAAACCAGGAACACATACGAGTTCAATTTACTGAGAGACGTCATTAACAGTAAAGATTCAGAATTTAGAAACGTTTCAATGGATAAAAATGTAGTGCTTTTTGTGGACATTTAGAACTGTGTTATTTAGGCAAGTGAGTTGTACAGAACTGAATCCTACATTCCAAATTAAATATTTGGAATTTACTTAAAATATTAATTTGATAAAAAATGCACTAATTCCAATAGTAGAGAATTTTCTAAGTGATTGACTATCCTGCAAAATGGAGCGACTTATTAGATCATAATGGCAACAATATTATTCATATTCCCCACAAATTAGAAAATAATTGATCTCGCTCTGGTTGATGTTTTATCTGCTCTAAGCTGACTTAAAAGTAGATTTACTTTCTTTACGTGATAATTCTTCGCTTTAATTGCTTTATAAGAATTATTATTAAAATGTTACTCAGTAGTTGAGCAGCATTTGCTACTTCAGGTCATTTGCATTAACTTATGTATGGAGTTTATTTTCTATATTGCCAGCCTTTTATTAATTCCCATTTTGCCAGCTTGTGTTGATGGTGAATGTAGTTAGAACTCGTTCCGACTCAACCGTTAGGATTTATATTTGATGCTTTGTTTTTCGGGTGACAAAACCGTCGGATTCTACTGACCCCAGATCGTCGGACTCGGCAAGTGTTTTTAAGTGCAGTGAAAGGTTTGGATACACATGATTAGTCTGCATACCTTTATTGTAATTGTCTGCGTCTGGAAAACGCCAAAAAGAAAAGCAAATTCACATAGTTTTCTAGCTTGTATCATTCTCGTATTAATTAGTTGCAGTTCGTTGCATAATGATAGTAATATTATGATACAGCTGCATTATGGTATAGGTGTTGGATCAACAACAGAAGTGTGGTTGTGTACTATTAACGTATGTTTCGATGCACACTAGGTGCAGAAAAATCAGGATCTCTGTGACGTCATACCGAACCAGATGCGTTTTGCAGACTCTTCCAGCCCACGCTTGCTTTTGTTTCACACAGCATCTGTTAGGGTCCCAACCGTTGCACTTGCTTTAGAAAGACTACGTTGCACCTTACTAGAACCACAGAAGGAACTCAGTAAATTATTATTTAATGTTTAAATTGTTTCGGGAAAATCGCGAAGTCGCTAGGTCGAATTCAGCAGAATTCTAGCAGCCGGCTGCTCTAATAAGTAGTTTACCGGAAATACTAATCAATAAATCTTAAAAATCGGGTACGGTTTATTGATGCATTTTCGGCACAACGAGATGAGCAAAATCTTGACGTACTGTATTAAAATTAGATTTTTCTACGCCTACGTTTACTTAGTTCCAAAGGATATTACAATTTACTGATTGCCCAGCATTAAAAGAGTTTGTTTTATTTCGAAAAGTTTAGTCCCTTAGCTATTCACAGACTTCATACTACATCGTGAACATATCTGAGAACGAATGTGATAATAGATACGACAGTATATTCGAAGAAACCATGTATCTCGATACCGAAGTAACAATACTGAAGTAACAATTTTGAAACATTTGAATTGTGACTGCCTGTGGCGGGGAGGGCTTTTTTTCAGGAAGATATACTCTCAAGGAAATAATATGATGTCAGAAGTTTCAGAAATATTTTACAAAAGATAATGTATTATATCCGAGAGGGAAATTATGAAGTACTACCTGACAAGGATGTAAAGAAGAAGTGAGACAGCTTTGTAAAAGAGCTTAAATATCGTCATTGTCGTGTGTAACATTTTATTTCTTTTATTTCTTGTATTTCTTTTCTTTCTTCTATATATTCTACATGTTTTAGCGCAAAATTCAAAATAACATGTTAGGTCACGCTGCACATTTCGTCTGTGCAAGCTCAGGGAATTTTAGGTGGTTTTACTTCTAAGCTGTATGAATGGAAGGGACTAAAGGTTAAAGTAGCGAAAAACCATGTTCTTTTTATTTATTTATTTATTTATTTATTTATTTATTTATTTATTTATTTATTTATTTATTTATTTATTTATTTATTTATTTATTTATTTATTTATTTATTTATTTATTTATTTATTTATTTATTTATTTATTTATTTATTTATTTATTTATTTATTTATTTATTTATTTATTTATTTATTTATTTATTTATTTTTTATTTATTTATTTATTTATTTATTTATTTATTTATTTATTTATTTATTTATTTAACGTCAAAAAACAGTTAAAACTGTGTATGACGTGCTATGGGGAAAAGTGAATTTTGTGCACATTTTCAAAATTCTGTAATCCGTACACTAAGTCATATACTACTTAAATTTTGAATTTTGAAAGGGAGAAAAAAAACTCCCATGTAATAAAATCTATTTTCAAGGATAAATAAGCAATAAATTTTGGCTCTTATTACTTCCTGCCGCGACAACATGGAAACGATAATTTGAATAATTGTATTTCCCACTGAATTCTAGAAGACGTGCACAGAAAATGAAGTTACATTTATGTTCAGAAGCAAAACAAGGGGCCATCTCAGCATTTGCTCAATGGATCAGGGAAACTGGACGAAAAACCTGATCGAGATGGGGATTCTTTACTGTTAATTTTATTCTTTACATTCGATAATAATTTTTATTAACATACAACTAACTTGCTAGTAACCAAACAATAAAATATAGCCATTTTACGTTCTGTAATTAAAAATGGATATCATGTTAATTAGTCTATAATTAAAACATCGATGTTTTTTCGTCGAGGTTTTCATAGACTTCGAAAACCCTTTAGCGATGTATTGAAACATCGATGTATCGATGTTTTGGTAAAATTTGCCATTACTAGCAACATCGGTAGATGCACCGAGATATCTCAGCCGGTGGGGTGGGGCGTGGCATGGCGTGGCGTGGTGTGGCGGGGCCAGGCGAGGCGGAGCGGAGCGGGGCGGGGTAGGGCGAGGCGGGACGGGACGGGACGGGACGGAGCGACGCGGGGCGGGGCGCGCGGGGCGGGGCGGGGGGGGGGCGACCGGGCACGCGGCCAGGCGTGGCGAGGCGGGGCGGGGCGGGGCGGGGCAGGGTGGGGCGGGACGGGACGGGACGGGACGGGGCGGGGCGGGGCGACGCGGGGCGGGACGGGGTGGGGAGGGGCGGAGGCCAGGGCCACGCGGTGCGTGTGCGGGGCGAGGAGGGGCAGGAGGAGAAGGGGGCGGGTCGCGGGTCAACTGACGCGCGTCAGCAGCCGGCAGCAGTAGCGGCACAGGCGGCCAGCGCCGCGCGGCCCCGCGTTGCCTCGCTTCTCCTCGGGTGGCCGGCCCGTCGCCAGATGCAGTTATCTGCCCCCGCCTCGCCCGAGCCCCGGCCCTGCTGCGCTCCGCTCCGCCCCGCTGCCTACTCCGCCCACCCCACACCACCCCACCCCGCCTCGCAAATCACCCGGAAGACGCTTGCACGCCCAGTGAAGGCGGACCATTCGCATAATAAGATAATCAAAGCAGAAATACTATATTTTGAAAATAACAATAACAACGATAACAATAGCAACAATAACTAATAATAATAATAATAATAATAATAATAATAAAATAATAATAATAATAATAATAATAATAATCGAAGTATTACCAGTTGTGTTATTAATGTCTGTGTGAATAAATGCTAATAAAAATAAATTACCAAACAATTTCCCAAACAATTTCTACGTAAGGGTATTGCTAAGGCATGTAATCAGAACGTTTGATTAAGGAAGCTGACAAATCTCTTGAATACCAGAGTTTGGAAATGTAGATCAGCAGGATATGGGAGTAAAATCACGGGTATCCTAAAATCACGTATCGATAGTTTCCGGAGCTCTGGGATTTGTTCCACATTAATTATGTAAGGATTCGTCCACTCAGTCGAACAGGTCATTCGAAGAGCTCTAGGAATGAAGAGTCGTGTAGAACTGTCCATATTTTGTGCTAAAATTAGATTTGATCTTTAATCGACGCCTGATGATATGTTCTGTATTTAGGGGATAGTAATGGAACCTGATACACTCAAACATATAATAAAATGTCAACACATATCTCTCGCACCGTACGTCCATTATGAGTGAAAATTCGTAGAGTGTACTAATGAAATGGAATATATTAGTATTCAAAATCACTGACGTAACTATTCCTGCCAAAAATGAAGCGAAGAAAAGGTGAAAAGAAAGACATAGAAGAAGAAACACGGAAGAAAATAGTAGTTAGGTTTAGGAAGGAGTATAAAGAGGAGAACAAAGAGGAGATAGAGATCGTTGAAAGGGAGAAGGAGGAGGTAAAAGGGAGATGGAAGAAGATAATTGATGGAGTAAAGATAGATGAGAGAGGAGACCAGAGGAGATGCGGGGAAAGAGAGGAGAAAAGGGATAAATAAGAGGCGCAAGAGGAATCACGGGATGTGTAGAAGGATAAACGAGAGGAGAAAGATAAAGAAGGGGTGGATTGATTGATTGATTTTTTCGTGTTTCTGGGCGCGCCAACTGCTTTGGTCAATAGTCCCGTTAGTGTAGTGCATGTTTGTTTTTTCTCGGGAGATGGCAGTGATCTTCCCCCGTTGGATGGCGAGATCCGGCGCCGACCTACCGTCAGCTAGTGAGGTTTTCCCCTAACCAGGACTCTCCCACCAGCGGGGCACCGCCCCACCCGGAACAAGATCTAAGCTCCCGACCGGTCTCCCGGAATATGTGATAGTGAAGTGCATGTTAGTGTAAGTGTGTGTGTGTAAGGGGAGAGGATAGGACAAGGAAGAGGAAGGACATAATGCGCCCGTTGGTTAGGGTACTGCTCCGGCATTCGCCTGGTGTTGATCGGTGAAGCCACGGAAAACTACCGATCAGAGCAGCCGGCCGCTAGGATTCTCCAGACAACGACTTAATTCGATCTAGCTGAAAAGCTAGTGTCGAAAATCCTGCCGCCGTGGGGAGTGGGAACCTAGGACCTCCCGGTCAGAGGCGCTGCAGTGACATCAGTTGATGCACTGAGCAACCGCCCGCGGTAAACGAGGGGTGGAGGGGGCAAAGGAGAGGCAGATGCTAATGAGCAGCAAGCGCCTTGCGCGTGTCGATGCGCCAAGTGGCGCGCGGGGCGGGGCCTTCCGGGGCGGCGCGTAGGGAAGTGGCAGCAGATAGCGCTCCGCGGGCGGGTGGGAGGGGCAGGAGATAAACGCAGCTGCACGTGCGGGGCACCCTGCGTGTTGGCTCTCTGCCCACTCGCCCACGCCCCCTCCGCCCTCGCCGCTCGCCATCGCACGCCCCGCCCGCCGCCACCTGCTGCTGCTGTCCACTGCCCACGCCCCACGCCCCACGCCCCACGCCCCACGCCCCACGCCTCTCGCTCATTCATTGTGGCCGCCGCAACCGCCGCCGCCATCGCCGCCGCCACCACCGCCACCGCTACCGCTACCACCGCTGCCACCACCGCCGCTAACGCTACCGCCGCCACCGCCACCGCCGCCACCGCCACCGCCGCTACCGCCACCGCCGCCGCGGTCACTGACACTACCGCCACCACCGCCTCTACCACCGCCACTTCCACCGCCACCACCACGCCACCGCCACCGCCACCGCCACCGTCACCGCCACCGCCACCGCCACCGCCACCGCCACCGCCACCGCCACCGCCACCGCCACCCCACCTCCACCGCCGCTGCCACCGCCTCCACCGCCGCCACCACCACCGCCACCACCGCCGCCGCCACCGCCACCGCCACCGCCACCGCCGCCACCGCCACCGCCACCACCACCGCCACCGCCACCGCCACCGCCACCGCCACCGCCACCGCCACCGCCACCGCCACCGCCACCACCCCCGCCGCCGCCACGGCACGCCGCGGCGTGCGCCCGTGTTGCCATTATCTACTTGTCGCGGTGGACGCTGCTTGTGGGGGCAAGTGGGAGGACGCGTACGCCCCAACGCGTGTGCGTGCGGAAAATGGACAATGCGTGTCGAAAGGAGCTTTGTCAGTGGGCGAGTGAGGGACATTCGACTCGGTATGTAGGATACGATGGTTCAGATTGATGCCGACAGGGGATCTAACCGAGAACAAGCTGTGGAATTTCCTACGAATATTGAAATACTGAATACAAGAAATCGATAAAAAAGATCCTTCCCGTTCGGCATTTACGGCCTTCCGGGATTTTGTATTAATATTCCGACACTGCAATGTGGAAAAATCATCTAAACAATAGTTTCACTACTGAAACAAATTATTAAATCTCACTTGTTCTTGTGTTTCAACATATATCTACTTTACACGTACAATAACTGCGATAAAACAATATTATACAATACATTCTTATCTTCAACCTGCTATTTACAGTACAACCACAACTACGAGAGCGTATAGCAACCAACATAATTACGGGAATATAACTACCCAATACAATGTACCCATGCAATGAGATTTAAATAATAAAGGCAAAGATATTAATAAATACACTATCTGAAGATAATTAAGTCTATAATTTTAAAATGCGTGAAATGCATTATATATTTTTATTGTGACTTCAATTAATTTAATTTAATTATTTTTGTAACTGTTATTAATATTAGTTATTAATGAGATCCAAAGTATTTACACACATTGTATATAGAAAGATAACTTTTGTTCTTTAAAAATAATTGAGGAGTTCAAAAACCCTGTGATATGCCGTTAGTTTAAGTTCAATCCGCTTATCCCCTTTACTATACAAAACATATATACTAGGTATGTGAGTGCTTATCCAGAATGTTAAGATTTAACTGGTCATTAAAAAACTGCATTCCGTTTTGAGGTAATTACTGACTTCTCTCTGGGGAAGCGAACAAGGTGCAGACGAGTGCCGATGAAAAATATTTTAATATTTTTTTATTACTTGTGTTAATAATGAAAGTTCAAAGTAAACATCTATAGGAACTTGACAATGTATTCTAATATTATTCATTTCATTTCATCTGTAGGAATTCTGTACGTTTCTCAGTTGCCATTATTGCTCTGCACGTTGATGATTAGTACACATTCAAGCATTGCTGTAGTATTTTGAAGTGTTGAAAGTTGAGAGTTGTGTTTGATGAATGAAAGTTGTCTATTTTTAGTTCAGTTCATTGTTCAAATGAACGTGAATATATGTGATTTGAAAGTTTGTATGTCTTGTGTAAAATAGTTTTTAAAGATAGGACGGTGTTTTGTTAGCCGGCGGGTGACTGTTAGTACGTATGTCAGTATGCTTAATTATAGTGCATGTCTGTGTGAGGGTCATTGAATACGGAACTGCTTTTTTGGATCTCTGTAACTCGGTATTTGAACGTAGACCCTGACTTCTTTCAGGCACTTGGAAACTTCAATTTTTAGTTCACGTTCAGTTTGTGAGATGGCTTGAACTGAAGCTACTGCGATCATAATTTCAGAATTTATGTTTATTACAGTATAATGATGGGTATTTAGAATAAAGCTTCCTTCCCATAGTAACAAAGTAAGAGAATTCAACCGCACTCAACTACTAGGCTGGAAGTAACTTAAGAACTCTCACAACAGAGGTATCCCTGGCGCGCTCTCTTGTCCGCCACAAGAACTACTTGCAAGTCCTGGTGCGGAAGACATATTTCGATTACTGTGATCTGAAGCGAGGGTACTCATTATGTCATTAGCCGGCAGTCGTCAAAAAACTTAAACGTTGGCGAAGATATCCCAGTAAACACATCTCTGAAGTGAAAATATCCAAGCTCTCTCTATAAAAAAAAGACACATTCCAAACGCTATAGGCACGGTCTGCCACCGTGTGTTAAATTTACACAGTAATATCCCGTAAATAATACAACTTGTACTTTCCTATTATAATAATAACAACGTGTTTCGCACAACAAATAGTTGTGCGAAAACTCTAGCACGCTGAAATCGTCAAAACGTCTTGCGCCGTACGCAAGATGACTTTTAGTGTTAGTGGGGCACAACATTGAATATCAGTTTAATTTAATTTAAGGCTGGGGATTCTACACCCATCTTTTCTCCGATTAACTTTATCAAGAGAAATGGAATCCGCAAAATTGTAATATTAAATCCCAAGAAATGCCACTACGTAAGATAGAGCATTAGCCCATACAATACCTTGCAAACAAAGGCTTCCTAAAGATTCAGAGATTGCTGTATAGCACGCAACAGACCAGCAATTTCTGATGCTACGGGTTGGTAACATTTCATTAAACCTTTGAGCACACTTCCGTTCACCCATATAGTGTACACTAATTTTCTGTGGGTCTTAAGGGCCTAGGAGATTCGGTTTCAAGTTGTACACGATTGACGCGTTATGAGTAATCATACCGTAAAGCGGTCCTTGCGTTGCGGAATTTATTGTCCCATGTAAATATAGTGTATCCTCAAGGTCAAGGTCTCTTAAACACCGAAAATGTAAGTCTTAACGAGGCTCGTGTTTGGATGACAGCGTCTCCGTCCCCTCTCGCTCCTGACCTTGACTATATTAAAATCGGACAATATTTGCAACTGCTTTGCCTGATGTGGACAAGGTTTTTCAACCAATATTTAGTATTTACAAAGTGCAAGTGCAATTTGCCTCCTATGATAAAGTCTTTTGACTCTTCATCTATGGAGATTTGATGGGTGTGAGAGAGGAAAGACTATCAAATTTATAATGTTAATTCTGTGATGATTACTGGCCGGTATTAATTAAATGTATGCAGAAGTGATTCAAAGAATGTATACTGTAAGACAAAAGTGGTTAATTCACTTAACCTCCCTACTGAAAAGTAAGAGGCTTTTGTCTTTTATGCAATGTTTAATTCGGGATTTTATAATGAGTTACTATTTACTTAACTACTTAATTAAATATTGCATGGACTGTCATAATTATTGAATTGATGAGAATGAGAATTCTTGAATTTTAACAAATATATGGCCATAAAATTATAACGAAGAAGATTCGTAATGGTCCAACTTGACGAATTACTGTGTTCGCTGCTACGATAATGCAAGGGATTCTATTTCGTTTTGCAGCACCCATGACTTTAAGCAGATGCTTCAAAGATACCAATTTTTTAACGTTGTGTTTGATCGAATGTGTACTAATATTTGTATCCGTTTTTTTATCACGTTGTGGCGTATATTATTTGCCGTGAATTTCAACTCAGAATTTTAACCGATGTTTGCCATGATCAGTGCCAGTGATTCTAAATTTGCAAAAGCTAATTTTCCTATACATCCATAATCAGCAACAGCAGGTATAAATTTCTGTGGTGCCCATCTCTACTCTTCATGAGTGTGTCAGACACGAAAAGTTTGAAGATTAGAAATATTCCTCTTTAATTTTATTTATAGTTTGGGTCATTGCGATTGAACAATTTTTGAGTTTGTTAACTTTTGCTCGTTTTCCCACCAAGGAAAACTTTCATTTTCTGCTACGCGAATGCTGACAATTGTTCTGTTGACATCGCGATCAATTACTTCCCGCAGTTATGTACTTCTGCATGGTTGGTATTGGCACTGCGTCAACATTCCTGAGTGTTTTCCAACACATCCTTTGCGTTTTCAATCTGCCTATTAATAGTACAGAGCTACGTTTGTAGCGGCGATGCTACAAAGTAATTAGAGATTCTCATCAGTCTGATGCTTTCAAGCCTTTACCCGTACGAAACCGCATTAGACCACACGACCTAAATTATTTTTTTCCATAGACGTACACATTTTTATATCAGCACCGGAAGGTCGTACCGATAAGGTTTTGAGCGAGTTTGACGCTACACGACCAGGTACTGGAACATTAGCGTGTGCACATGTGAGAACCAGATGCTAAAATACTTGTCACAAAACAATCATTTTAATACCCTCACACCGACAGTAATGTATGGAAGAATACGCGCATATTTTCGTAACCAGAATAGATCCACGCATGCAAGGGACTCCGGAAACCAACCCACCAACAGGTGCACGGATGCATAAATAAACCCGCAGGAACCGACTCCTTTATTGGGAAAGGGGAGACGGGTCCCAATTAGCAGACAACTCGCACACAGGGTCACCGGGCGTCGTTGTTGGCTCGGAATACGCGAGTAGCAGGAGCGGAGCGACCAGCACCAGCCCTGTTGCCGTCCTCTCCCCGGTTTGGTTACACCACACACACACACACACACACATGCACACGCACACACGCAGCGTGCGTCGTCCGTCACACGCCCCGCACTTGTCTCTCTTCCTCCTTCCTGCCTCTCTTTGCCCGCTGGCTGCGCGCCGGCCGGCGCGCCAAGGTCAACTGTGCCCCCAAGGTCACGGTCAGCGCGTGCCGACGCGGCGCCCTCGCGTGCTTCCTCGCTCCTCCGCCCTTGTTCCTGCGCGTCTCTCGCGAAAATGACAGCGGAAGCGCCGAAATGAATCCTGAATCGCGAAAATAAAAGAAACACGCTTTGTAATTACAGCGATTAAAAATATACTACATTCCGTGCTTTGTGCGGGCTCTATTCATGTTTTAAGTGTGTTTTTTTTTAAACCTGTTGCTTACTCGCTGTTGGAAATGCGACCCAGAACAAACCTTACAATAATTTGGGTGGATCACTTCTGTTTGTGCAAGCTACGAAAATAGGAATGACATATTTGTGTAATATTCTTAAGGTGGTTCTACGCTTTCGGCATTCGCCGAGCAGTGCGCGACTGCTCGCCTACTAATCCTGAGCAGCTGATGTGCGCTTCCTTTGATGTGTCCAAAGACCAACTCTCGGTGGGTAGGGCGAGCACCGAATGTTCGTCAAATAGCAAGCAACTCATCCAATGTTTCTGTGTATGTTTAAGAGACAGACACACAGAGACAGAGAGACAGAGAGACAGAGAGAGAGAGAGAGAGAGAGAGAGAAGAGAGAGAGAGAGAGAGAGAGAGGAGGAGGAGGTTGGCCAGCAACTAGCAATACCCTTAGAAGTTGGGGAATTCATCTATCTCGCCTGTATTTTACTCTCCAAGCTTTGAATACTTATACCAGATGTTGCAAAAATATGGGTTTGGTTGTGAAGTGTTTAGAAGTGAAACGTCAAGAATACCGAAAGGGAATATTTGTAGGGAGAAATACATTTTCAATGAAAAGAAATGTTTAAACGAATCCCTCTGTTTAACGCAAATTAATTCACAATGATCGATAGGGTTGAATTCTCAGCCCAGATGTCGAAGGCGTCAAGCCCAGGTGTCTGATTGCCACTATTCGGATAACCCCGAATGTAACCGTGCTGATAAACAAGGAGTGCAGTCCTCGAGAGTCTTGTGACCCTGTCTTTATCCTTTCCGTCCATTGTGAAGAAGAATAGGATTAATGGATGCGTGGTAATGATGAATGATAAGGTAATGCTAGATACGCAGGTGAAACGGGAGGGGAGGTGGCTCAGAGCATCAACTGATGTCACTGCAACGCCTCTGACCCGGAGGTCCTAGGTTCGAGTCCTCATGTGGCAGGATTTTCCAACACTAGCTTTTCAGCTAGGTCGAATTCACTGGCTATCTGGAGGAGAATTCTAGGGGCCGGCTGCTCTGATCGGTAGTTTTCCGTGGTTTCTTTGATTAACACCAGGCGAACGCCGGAGCAGTACCCTATCAAACGGGCCATGGACCGCGCGCGATCTTCCCTTCCTCTCCCTTCTCCTATCTTCACATCTTACACACACACTTACACTAACATGCACGCTACCACACATTCCTAGAGACCAATCGGAAGCTTAAATTTTGTCCCGGCTGGGACGGCGTCTCGCTGGTGAGAGATACCTAGTTAGAGTAAACCCCGCTAGCCCACGGTAGGTCGGCGCTGGATCTCGCCATCCAGGGAGAAGATTTCCGTCACCTTCCGATGAAAAAACATGCACTTCACTTACGGGACAGAGCTCAGTAGTTGTCGTGCCCAGAATCACTAACAACCAACCGGGAAACGGGAGCAACCTAAGAACGCCTTCCGTGGATCCGCTTTGTCCACCAGGAATTCCACTCTGATCGATCGGGATTTGAAACTAGGTACCCGGAAGTGGAAATTCAGTGATCAGATCACTACACCACCGTGCACACACTGAAGAATTGAATACCTACTAATGAACAATCAATGCAGATTTCCACGTACGTCATAATGATCCCCATCCCTCAAACTTTTCGGCCATGGTAGAGATGAATAGAATTCATGGATGGATTATACTAAGGGACCGGATTATATGCATGTAACATACGCATGCATATTTGTGAGATAATTACATATTTTTAACACTGGCATATCAGCTATTTCTACTGTTTAAAGAAATTCGACTAATAAATTTCAGGGGAGATTTCTTAGATGTCGTTTTCGTTTGTTCCATTCTAGGGACACCAATCATGTCTTCGAGAAATGACAAGACCAGAAAATTTCGTCCATTAGGTTCTAGCAGCAAGAACAATGTGTATACTGCAATTTTTATTAAGCTGCTTTTGAAGTAAATCAGCTGTTTCCGTGTCATCCAATCGGAACTTGGATACCAATATAGTGACGTCACTGTAGAGACGTTAAGGTCCTGATTGGATGGCACCGTAAGAAACGATGAATTGTCAGACGCAGCATAGTAAAAACCGCATAATAGATTCACGTAGGTTGCAAAAAGAAGGAGGCTCTGCCAGGAGAATTATTGGTCTAAATCTTTAACGACACCTTCTTTAATCTTGAATCTCACCTTCCTTAACGTCACGATTTAATAACTCCCCAATAAGATTTGTTGATGTTAAAAGAACAGTTTCAATTTACAAACATGTGTATACAGATACGTAATTTTTTTGGCCCACAATTTTGAAACACACGTGGTAAAGTGTGTCACCAACACTACTGCCTGGTGAAGACATTCACATGCTACCTATCGTCAAAAGTAGTATTTAATAGTAAATGCACTACACAGCAAAATTATTAACGTACTTGTTTTCATTTTTAATCCATATTTCCTGAAGTTTTATTTCGTGCATATTGGCATATAATTTAACATTCATCCCATTTGTCATGCATAATTTAAGAAATAATCTGCACCCGATGCGTCTATTTTTCAAAAAAACAAAAACACTTGTTATTATCTGGCCTCTAGTAATAATGAATAGAATGATGTTTGAGTGATGAAGTAATAGTAAACAGGTAGGGTAAACGGGAGCACCCTGTTAAAAGCTCCCGTGTCCACCGCACGTTCCCCACAGATGGCCCGGCCTTTGAATCCCAGCACCCAGAGGTGTAAAACGAGCGCCTTGGCCGCTGCGCCGCGGGTCGAGGAGCGTCGAATGGGGGCGGGGCGTGCGCTGCGAAGGGGCCGCGAGCGCACCGCCGTATTTGCCCAGCGCTCTCTCGCTCGCCGCCGCCGCCGCCGCCGCCGCCGCACAGTCAACAGCGCTGCCGTTAATAGCGCCATAGTAAACAGCCGCAGCAGCGAGGTCATGCGGCGCCGGCTCCCGCCCAGCCCCTGCGTCCCCAGGCCGGCCCCCTGCACGGCCCCTGCACGGCCCCCTGCACGGCCCCCTGCACGGCCCTTGCGCGGCCCCTGCACGGCCCCTGCACGGCCCCTGCACGGCCCCTGCACGGCCCCCTGCACGGCCCCTGCACGGCCCCTGCACGGCCCCTACACGGCCCCCTGCACGGCCCCCACAACGGCCCCTGCACGGCCCCTGCACGGCCCCTGCACGGCCCCTGCACGGCCCCTGCACGGCCCCTGCACGATCCCCGCACGACCCACACGGCCCCGCACGACCCCCGCACGGCCAGCGCAGGGCCTCCCCACAGCCCCCGCAAGGCCCCTGCACGGCACCTGCACGGCACCTGCACGGCCGCTGCACGGCCCCTACACGGCCCCTACACGGCCCCTGCACGGCTCCCTACACGTCCCCCTCCACTCCACACCTCCCAGAGCCCACAGTAGCGCACTTGCAAACTACACGCAATGAAATCGCACTCGTTCAAGCGATTAACTGATTGTGGTTATGTACTCGGCATATTTCAGTACTTTTAATCCGTTCTAGGCCTTTTGAAATATGATTTTAAAAATACGTATTTGTGACTTACAAATATTGAAATATGCACTTTAATATGCAATTAAAATTAACAATATTTCATTTCCTCTATTAACCTTTTTTAATAAAATTCATAAGCATGCTTGGAATACAAAAAAAGTTTTGTGTCAAAACATAATACAATCTACCCTACGCCAGAACATAAATAATTGTTCTCCTTAGTTATACATTGTATGTTTTGTTGTATTTTTCTGGCTGGTTTACAAAATATTTTATCAAGAAATATCCTACATTTGCACAAGTACATTATCTCATACAGAAGAAAAAAACGCAAACTCCGACAAGCTCTTTCGAATCAATGAACACTCAAAAATAAGTAGATTCTATGAAAATAAGAAACGTTGTATAGACAAGTCTCTATTTTAACGAAATATGCAAAATATGTGCTAGTAATTACACGAATATGCATCAACGAGAAAAATCGGCCAAATACCCAAATATGCACAACTTATTACAACAAATATACATCATCATATTTTCTAACCAAATGTCAAGAAATTTCACTTGCACTGAAGCAACGAACAAAAATATGCACAATCATAGAAGTCCGCTCCCTATTAATTATTATCCACACCTGGGGGAAATGTAGACGTGTGACGAGCAAGAGGTATTCTCTACATCGTATCTAACATGCATTGCCTGCGTGAGCTTTTCTTTCGTCACACAGATGTAGAAACTGAGAGGATTGTAAAACAAAGTTCAGCTCAAGTTTTGCCGCGGCTGGAAATCAAACCCCAAAAAGCTGGTATGCTGTCCATGTGTGTCCATCCACCACTCGATGAGCCGCGAATAACTAATTATTTTGTGTTTGAGGACGCATCAATTCCTATTATTATTACTTCCATTAGTGTAATTCATTTCATATCTCGATGCCCTGTTGAAATGTCTGAACTGCTGCTGACGTACACGTCGGCTTGAGGGCTATTTCCTCCTTCACGTATATCCCCCATAACTCCCATAACATAACCCATCCCCCATAACCCAGCACCGCCCCAGCCGGGACAAGCTCGAAGCTCCTGATGACCGGGAGGTCCTAGATTTGAGTCCAGACGGCGGCAGGATTTTCGACACTAGCTTTTCAGCTACGTGGAATTCAGTTGCTGTCTGGAGGAGAATTATAGCGGCCAACTGCTCTGATCGGTAGTTTTCCGTGCTTTCTCCGATCAACACCAGGCGAATGCCGGACCAGTACCCTACCAAATGGGCCATGGACCGCGCGTAATCTGTCCTTCCCATTCCTTGTCCTATCCTCTCCCCTTACACACACACTTACACTATCATGCACCACACTACCACATATTCCGGGATACCGGTCGGGAGCTTAGAGCTTGTCCAGGCTGGGGCGGTGCCCCGCTGGTGGGAGAGTCCTGGTTAGGGGGTAACCCCACTAGCCGACGGTAGGTCGGCGCCTGATCTCGCCATCCGCTACGTTAGTGTAGAACATGCAAACATGCACTACACTAACGGTACTAATGACCAAAGCAGTTGACGCGCCCGGAAACACGAAAAAATCAATCAATTAATCAATCAATCAATCAATTAATCGAAGCTCCTGACTAGTCCCCCTACAAATGTAGTAGTGAAGTGAATGTAAGTGTAAGTGTGTGTAAGTAGTGAGAAGGTAACAAAGATGAAGGAGAAGGAATGATCACACACGATTCGTGGCCCGTTTGTCAAGATACTACACCCGCATTCGATTGGTATTGATCGAAGAAACCACGGAAAAGTGACACAAGGCGAATCAGCTTCAGTTGAATAAACTTCTCGCGAATCCCATCAATTAGGAATGAATATGAAGGATATTTCCGAAAGTAAGGAATACCACAGAAGAGTCATGGAATGGAGACCAGTGAATACGACTTAAATGCAAAGGAATCGAAAAGAAAATTTAGCAAACAGCTCGACGAGTCCAATGTGCAGAATATTCATCAATTTAATATGATTTTCGTAAAAGAACAAAAAAACAAAAAACAACAACGTAAAAACTATATGGGAAAACTGCATTCGTACACTTTTCAGTCCAATCCAACATATTAATACGCCATTAATAATAAGGAACTGTGGAAGGAACTAAAGTGTCATAGAGTACGGATTAGTGAAGTCAACTGTAATACAATTAAACATCAGAAAAGAAATCAATAAAACTGGATGGAAATCAATTTACTAGAGTCAGTACCGTAGAATAGAGATCAAGGAGTCACTAAACCCTAAATTGATTTCCTCTCCTTTTTGTCATACTATGAAAACACATACTTAGAAGAGAAACGTCTTTTTATTTATTTAGAAGCATTTCAGTGCTTTCGTAAACTTTTGTTGTGAATACTTTTTTTAAGTGTCTGGATCAAATACCTAGATAATATTTCTGCTCTTCTAGGCTATCATTTCTTGTTTCTCCCAATATTCCGTCCTAAAGATTTTTTCTAACATAAACTCTTAAGGAACTATTCTCTATGAAGTGTTATACTCGGTGGACCATGGAACCTAGGATTTATTGGACTTACACGTGGATATATTTAAAATTATAGGATGAGAATTATTATTTGGGCTTTTAGCCCTTAAAGAACGTAGATGCTTCGATTCTATTCTGCTCCCGCAGCCCCTGAGAGACGGTGTTCTAATTAACTGCAAGTATTGAATTTTCATTAAAAAAAGATTTGTTTCATGAAATAAAACAAACCTAGTCGCATCAACAAACTATTTCTAATTCAGATGTATGATTTCTATTTCACTATTTCTACGTGAATGTGTCATTAAATACCCACCAAAATCATTACGTAAGGTCCATTATTTTCTATTGTATTCGAGTAAATGTCCATTATTTTCCATGCCCTGTACCCTCGTTAGGTTCCATTTCGTTTTACGCACGGAGCCCCATTGCGAGTTTGAGATCCAAGGCCTGCTATATTGTGACATGTTTCATTTAACCAAACCACAGCAAAGATAAATATTTCCATGTAATTGGTTCCTCGTGACTTGTAAGTTCTATTTTTTGTATTTCATGTTTCTATTAAGTTTTATAAAAGTCATGGTATTTGTTAAATTTTTTATAAAAATGTTTTTTTCAAAATTTCTTATTGAAGTATTTGATAAAGATACATTTATTGTAAATTATATAAAATTTTAATTGATGAGGGTTTATTAAGTTGGCCAAACAACACTGAAAATGAGGAAATAATCCTTCAAGCATGACTGGCTATTATTAGGAGAATATACTATTTACTTCATCATAGAAAATTATTCTCTCCTCGTTTCCTTCGTCAAGAAATTCCACAAGATTTCCGCCGAAACAATCCCAATGAGAGGGAAATTGCTTTGGGGACTTTCGAAGAGCTCATTTTGGTCGTAGCCATTCTTCAGCTGGGAACCTTTGAACAGGTCAAGGGAAAGGCATACATGCGAACTATGACTTACTTATAAAATAGGTTATTACATGCCAACTTATGCAATGAATCTTTATCATTGAAGGCCATAAATCTTTCCGACATAGTTCGTGCAATTATGAACACAAGCTTTGTGCAATATGTATCACATATTTTTCTGAACCGAGAGATATTATAAATCTTTATATATTTATTTTGTTCCTTTGCCCAAATGATAATGAATTTTACTTCTGTATTGGAGTAAAATATTATTTAGATTCTCAAAATTCTTATAATGTGTGTTTTTTGTGTACTTTAAACTGCACTTTACACTCAAAAATTTTCAACCTTTTTTCTTCAGAAAAGTACATGTAATTTAATCCAAACTATATCAAAGATGTCTTTTTTTTCGAAAATGAGATAATTCAAGTTTCTTAGAAAGCAATGTTTCTGGGACTGCAGAAAGTGGTAAGAAATTGAGGCGTTTACAATCCTGAAGGGATAAGTGCCAAAATTATAATTTCGCAGATTGTGATTTTAAATGAGTCCCAATAAAGATTAGAAGGTTTCATTGCTTTCCGAAACCTACATTAATACAAAAAAATCCTGGAGAAGCTTGGTCTTTACTTAGCATTCGTTTATTTCCTCGTTTCCTAAACTACTATCCTTTACAGAACATTTAGCCCCTTATGAAACTGAACGCTTCAATTGCGACAACAAAATTGACTTAGCCAGGTAGAGGATATTTAGACAATGCTTTGAATATCTAAATTTCTTATTGTCAGTAAAATCAGGATGTGAAAACTCGTATTCGGATATTCGGTTAAATAATTCGTATGGTAGAATTTCCCTCCCTCGCATACATTTCGCAAACGAGTATGGCACTCATTATCATCAGGGGTGCCATAATTGTAGTAGTATATTTTGTTTTGTAATTAAAAGATTGCGTTGCATTCCCCAGTTTGTACTTGACCGTGCAAACGCAAAGAAGGTCATGCATTTGTTTGTGGATCTTTTTTTGACATCCAACATTGTACTGGAATTCGCTTCTATAATTATAGAACAGAATACTTCAATTATAATTATAAACTATATAAAGATAATTTTAAGGTAATTTTTCATCATCCATCTGGAATTTATTTGACGAATTCCCGAAAACAGCTGACCTCTCGATTTCATCCAGGCAGTGAGAGGCTTTCACTCAATTTGTGGCCGGCGCCGAAAATATAAAATAACTAAAGACTCTCTGGCCTTGTGGATTGACGTGTTTCTTGATTCGTGAACGGACACGATTGAATTCAGGCGTGATATTCATAATGGTAATTCAAAACTCACGGCATTATCTAAATATCGTTTCGAAAAAAAAAACAGGGACGCACCCAAGGATGTGGCTACAGTGCCCCAGAAGCCAAATATATGTCAAAAAATACAACTTTCATTAATTTTCCATATTAATGAAAGTCTTTTAATACAGGATGAGTTACGTAATTTCAGCACATTCTGTAATTTTTAAACAGTTGAAGGTATTGCAATGCAGTTTTCAAATTTCTGTAGTCTATCATAACGAGCGTGAAAGGACAAATCCAATGGTATACATATTGTCATACGTTAGGGAGACATTTTTTTGAGTAATTTTGATTTTTTGCGACTCGTCTTTAACGGATATTTTGAATGTAACAACCCGACACTGGAGGTCACGCAGCTCTCCACCTGCTAAAGAGTGAAACATGAGTCGCAAAAAATCAAAATTACTCCAAAAACTGCGTTTCTAACACATGACAATATGTATACCATTGGATTCGTCTTTTAACGCTCGTCATGATAGACTACAGAAATTCGAAAACTGCATTGCAATACCTTCAACTGTTTAAAAGTAGTAGGAGGTAGTTACTCACTCTGTATACCAATAACCAAATATTAAGTCCAAGTCAACAACTAAAAATACGTGTTATATTCAGCGAAAGTCAAAAATTCTTTATAAGAAAACAAGTTGGCTGGACACTATACTTATACTATGCTCGCACTTTTTCTTGATCCTCGAGCTCCCTAGTCCTCGCTCAGCCCGGCATAGCACGGCCCGGTACAAAATATGAGCTCCACTCGGAACGTCACGGCTCAGTTTGCAGTGCTGCCCACCTCCTTCCTTTCCAATGCGAACTTCTTAGTTGTCGGTCTCTCTTTCTATCGACCTGTGCGTACCATGTTCCTTCTTATTACTCAATTATTTCTATAACTATTTATTACTTCTTCAGAATGAAAAAAAAATCTTCCGTTGTTTCTCATAGCTATCTACTCCAAGACGAGTTATTACGCCGAGTTTTCTGTCAATAAAGTTGACAGTCCTGCACTGCCGTGACGTAGACAGAACACGCCTCTCCCCGCACCCCCCGCTGTGGAGTATCAAGAAAAAGTGTGCGATTAGTAGTTCCCTCCCCTCCCCCGAAAAATCCTGGGTTCGCCTCTGCAGAAACTGCATCATCATCATCATCCTCATCCTCATCTCGCGCATTTGAACACAATTTGGAATCACTCAGTATCTATCCGCACACTATTTCCGGACCAGGAGGATTTCGCAGAAACGGTAATCGCCAACTGTAACCAAACTCTCCCGACAACACCCGCGCGCACAGCAACTCGTATCGAGTGCGCGCCGACAGAGTAGAAGCAGCGCTCGCCAATGCGGCGCTTCCACGCCGATTGCGGAGGACGATGCTGGGACGGGCGGGCCTGTGGCGAAATCTGCGAGCGCCTATCGCGCCCACGGCGACAAGCGGTGTAAACCGGCGATTTATCTCGCCTTGGTAACAGATGGATCTGCGAGGCCCTTCGAGTGTTCGTCTTCACAGATTCAACAGCCGGCGGCGCTAGCCGAATTCGTTTACTACGCTCCGTGAAGTCACGAAGGTTAAGCGAATTCGAGACTCGCGGGTTCGTGGTTGGGTGACCGGCCAGGAACTCCGGGATCTAACGGCGTCGAGCCCTGGCCGAAGGGATAAAAGGCACTGACTGCGACGTGACGAGACTTGACTTAGTAATTAACGGGGGATTACTCCAAAGAATGCGCTCAACGCCCCTTAAGGGGTTTGGAGACGCGTTGCGTCAAGATGTGGACGCAACAAATTAAAATAATAATAATAATAATAATAATAATAATAATAATAATAATAATAATAATAACAATAATAAAAATTAATCGCCTTTTTTCAGGTCGCTTTTCAACAGTTTGGTCGTACAGGTACCACTGTGCTGATTTCAACTAGAAAGCGGGTAGTAGGGGGATAGTAGGAAGAACACGTAAGGACAACACGAGCACACACAAACATTCATACCCGAGATGAGATTCGAACCCGTGACCCTTCTACCCAACGCAGCTACGGCCCTGCTGCCTTAGCGACCTCAATTATCCAGGCTGGCTAACCTGCCTTCCTATTTTTAGATAAAATCGATTTGAGTGAACTTTCCGAAAATAGTTTCACATACTCTTAGTTACAAAACTTTGCTGCAAAGGATAACGTTCATGTCATTTAGCAGGGTGCGAATTGACAGGGAAATGTCGGTGACCCACACAGAGTTTGACGTCTCCAGCAAGAGAAGTGTAATTTTTTCTTCCCAAAGTATAATTAATCCACAGTAGATGTCTCGTTTATTTTCGAATTGATATGTTCAAACTAAAGGAAGGCAATTGGGAAAGAAAATATTCCTACGACATTCTTAGAATTCATTCAGATTGTGTTGCTTAAGCGAACATGATCTTCATTTCACTTGTTAAATCTTCTATTAGACCCCTCTAGAATTTTGCAAGTTCCCCACTGATTGATTAATGATCAGACTGATTAATTTTCCCTGAGCGTCAACATCTGTGGTCATTAGTTCCGTTAGGGTAGCGAATGTTTTATCCCGCCAGTTGGCGGTGACTCTCCTCTTGTTGAATTATGAGATTCGGCACCGGTCTCCACGATGGCTTGTGTTCCCACGCGAGAAAATTTCCAATTTGCACCTTGGAGTTTGGGTATCTACAAAACAAGGACGTTTTTGCATCTACAACGTATGCTTTGTTTCTTCTGGACGCACCGGGAGCGGTAGCTCAGTGCATCAATTTATGTCACTGCAGCGCCTCTGACCGAGAGGTCCTAGGTTCTAGTCCTTCGACTAGCTTTTCAGCTAGGTCGAATTCAGTCGCTGTCTGGTGGAGAATTCTAGCGGCCGGCTGCTCTGGTCGGTAGTTTTCCGTGGTTTCTCCGATCAACACAGGCGAATGCCGGAGCAGTACCCTACCAAACGGGCCACGGACCGCACGCGATCTTTCCTTCCTCTTCCTTGTCCTATCCTCTCCTCTTACACACACACACTTACACTAACATGCACTACACTACCACATGTTCCGGGAGGCCGGTCGGGAGCTTAGAGCTTGTCCCGGCTGGGGCGGTGCCCGCTGGTGGGAGAGTCGTGGTTAGGGGGAAACCCCACTAGCCGACGGTAGGTCGGTGCCGGATCTCGCCATCCAACGGGGGAAGATAACCACCATCTCCCGAGAAACAAACATGCACTTCACTTACGAGACTAATGACCAAAGCAGTTAACGCTCCCGGAAACACGAAAAAATCAATCAATAAAAAACCAACAATCAATCAATCAACCTTCCTCCTCTATGCTATGTTTCTCCCATTTTCCTTCCGTCTTTCAGTTCCTCAAGTGGGTACTCGTAGGCAATTCCATAGCAACTGGCTGAAGAACGTCCCAAGCTCGACGAGGTCGGGGTGAAGTGGCAGAAAGCTGAGATACCAGGCCTTTTTAATTCCGCCGCCGCTGCGCTTCGCAAGAATAGCTTAGCTCCAGCCTTCCCCGACCACGTGATGCCCTGCCCTTGACCTCGCTCTTATCAAGCGATGCCCTTCAGGGAGGCACCTGCTTCTCAATTTGACTCTACACGCTCCGATCTGAACGAACCGGTCACTGGGACGGTTTTGCGCACGGTAATGGGTTCGCACAATAGTTATTTATGTATCAAGGGCGTTTTAAGGGTTCTAATGGTCGAGCACCGACAAAACGCCCGAGTCTTTGGTCGAGGGTTTTTTGTCGTCCGAGATAATGAGAACCATTTAACGCCGCGGTATCTCGAATATTTTATTTTTTACCTAATTTTATTGATTCAGATTTACTTATTTTAGTAATTAACAAGATGTTAATTTGACTCGGTTTGTCTTTTCATATTTCTTTCCATAATTCCCTTTTGTAATCCCTTCAGAGAACATTTAGCTCACATTCAACTGTTTTAATATTTCCCTCGTAAACACTAGGGCACGGATTTTAATGACAAATCATATTTTTTCTGAACCTTCGTGAGAATTTAAAAACAATTTATACACGAATCCAGGTATTGTCGATTAGAAAAACGAATTTTTATTGTGCATATAAAGTCATATTTACACTGTTTTTAGTAAAAGGTCATATTTTGGCCAAATTTTGCCATAATGCATATATTTGTCATAATTTTAAGGACCATTTTTGGTAAAAGGTTATATTTTGGCAAAGTTTTGCCTAAAATGCATACATATGTCATATTTTAAGGACTCAAGAATAAAAGGCTTGAACATGTGTCTCACATGACAATGTATCCGGTGATATTGTCACAAATAAACTCAAAAATTTACCACAAAGAATAATTTGAAACGGAGTTGGTCGAGCTCTCGGTCATGTGGCTGAAAAAGTGTACAACAAATTGCTGAGTGTTCTTCAGCGAAATGCTGAATATTCTACAACGTGCAAAATTAGCGATATAATTTCTGGATATGCTGCAACATTTCAAGACAAAGAAGAAAATCTGCTCTGCAGTGACATCGCCGCCTTCAAATACGCCCCGTGACGTCATGTGATGTGGAGGAGATACAAAACTACCACAACCGTAGGTCTTTTAAGATGAAAACCTGAAAATACACCTTGTGATCCAATGCAACTCTCCAGAAACTGAAGACTGGAGAAAACTAGAAAACACTAAACGACAAGTATGCAGTAGTAAATCAAGACATTTTGTTTGATGGTATGATATGCAGTATATGTCGAGCAATAACATATCGAAGGCAATAACAAGCAAAAACGTATCAGTAAAAAATAAGTAGTATTTATGATCTGAATACTTGTGTTATTGGGATGAAGGTATTTTAATGGCTTAAAGGCCTTCCGCTTAGTCGCATAGTTAACAAGTTAAATTATACGGTTTCCTAACTCGGAATAATCGGCTGAGCCTGTGAAGTTCTCCAACCATATCAACCCAACGAAAAAATCCACTATCAGAGCTGGATGAGCCTGTGCGGTAAGGCTTTGCCTTGGGCGCGGGCCGCGGGCGAGATCGCGATTATATAACTATATATAATTCATCACTGAGCAGCTGCAATATTTGACACGTGAAGGATAGCTGCCTTTCCACAGACCATGCGGTATGTGGAGATAGCAACAAAGCAGTAGTTGGGGACAAGGAAGGGTCTTGTCTCTTGTGTACTCTATTACAAAATTCACAGTCCACATTCAAGAGCGAAATATAACGTTTGGAATTTTTTTAAATGCTCGTTATAATTAAGCTGAGAATTTCTCTGAGCGACTGCAAAAAAATCGCATATTTTTGCCGTTTTAGTAAATAATATTAAAAAGTTGGGATACTTTAAAATTCTACTTGCCCTGACTGCAGTGGAGGGATCATCAAAGTCTAAATCATCGCATGTTAGTGTCAAAAAGACATGAAGTAACTAGTATCAAATCAGGAAATCTCCACTTTTTTTCTGAAATTGAGTGATTGGTTCTAAAACATTCTTCATATTGAAACCTACCTACAATATGATAACTCACCTCAAATTTTCCCACATATATCTCCTAAACCATAGCAGATGAAGTGATAGTGATGAATTCAGTCTCTGCCTGGAGGAGAATTCTAGCGGCCGGCTGCTCTGATCGGTAGTTTTCCGTGGTTTCTTCGATCAACACCAGGTGAATGCCGGAGCAATACACTAACAAACGGGCTACGGACCGCGCGCGATCTTTTCTTCTCACCCTTCCACTAACATACACTACACTACCACACACGACCGGCAGACCGGTCGGGAACTTATAGCTTGTCCCGGCTGGGGCGGTGCCCCGCTGGTGGGAGATACCTGGTTGGGAAAATCCCGCTGGCCGACGGAAGGTCTTCGGATCCTGCCATCTAGCCGAAGATCTCCGACACCTCCCGAGGGGAAAAAACAGGCGTTACCTTACGGGACTAATGACCTGAGCTGTTGATCACTAACCATCAATCAGTCAATAATTTATTGAACTGCTGTTTTATTATTATTACTATTACTACTGCTATTTCCACATAATTCAATTTCACAATTTTGTCAACTTATCTGACTATACCCCGTTGATGAAACAATCTAGAAAGCGAACCGCTGAAATAAACAAAGCGAACGAATATTGGTTTTATGGTTATTCTTCTGTCTACTGGCACATGCGTTTCACGTGTACAAAAAACAAGAGCGGGGGGGGAAGTGAGCCCCCCTGCCACATGGTCCCCTCGCCGCCACCTGCGCGGGCGAAGGGAAATTTCCGACGAAGGGCGCAGGGGAGGGAGCGGAGAGCTGGCGAAGGGTGGAAATTTCCCTAGCGTTGGGAGCATCCTGCTAGAGGGTTTCGTTGTCGCAAGAGGCGCTGCAGTTTAGCAGGGCCCCTTTTCCAGTGGCGTGTGAAAGGAATGTGGGATTTGAGCATTGAATGCTGCGTGGGTTTTTATAATTCAACGGTTTCGAGAACGCGTGATCTGCATTCCGACATAATTGTAATTTGGTGTTTTTTGTGTTTGGATGCGTCATGATAGATTTTATGTAAACTCTTTAGTTTATAGAGTCTCTACCTACAGCACTTACTGATGGCTTAGAACACACATGTTGTATGACCATAATTCGTAGTTTCGAGAAAACCAACATTGAAACTCTGTTAAGGTGCAGTTACTTGTGGAACAACAATGATTGCTTTCTGAAAAAAAACATGATCCCTCTTAAATGAACATACCATCATTGAACGCTAGGTAAATATGAACGAGAGGACTAAAAAATGATTGATATTAACTCAAAAATGAATAGACATACAATGTTTGTGCAGTAATTCATTGATATGGTCTATATCATCACATGATAAGGTCAAGGGATAAGGTTTTAGGGTGATATATGAGGGATTGGGAACGCTCCAAGGCCATTATTACAACAACAAATTCAACGCGAAATTCGAAAGTCTTGAAATTACGCTTACTTGGGCGCAGCTTTCGCCAAGTTCTTGCGCAATCAGACTGAATTTTCATACATTAATTGTCACGGGCAGCGTACTAGCTTCTCGTGCTGAGGTCCCGGTTTCGATTTCCGGTCGAGGCAAAAATGAAGTTGTAGCTTTCCTTTAACATCGTCCCAGTTTCTGTAGCTGCGAGGCGAAGAAAAGCTCAACCAGGCGGATCGTGCTAGTGACGGTGAAGAGAATACGTAATGTTCGCCTCATGTTGTTCTTACCCCCAGACATGGCAATTTAACCAAGCCCAGGTATGAGGAACATCGGTAGCTGGCCGGCGAATTCGACTACCGACTCAATAACGCCAAATACATACAAATACATACATGTGTCATAATTAGTTGATGTACCCAGCGTTGTCCGGGTAATTATTAATCACAATATCTATTAGACATGAAAAGCAATGTATTCTATGTGTAGTGTATTTACCTTTATTTACCGTGCCTTTATTTACCGTCCGTTTATTTACCGTGCCTTTATTTATCATGCGTTTATTTATCGTGTCACTTGCTTACGGTGATCAGCCCGGGCCTGCCTTGCCCCGACTCTTCCCAGCTCACCCTAACCTTCCTCTAACTTCCCATTCTACTCACCCTAGTCCCCCTAAGTAGCCATAGTCCTCCGAGTCCCACTAGGTTTTCCCCTTGGGCTCTGACTCAGCCGGCAAATGCTAACCACAGCATACCTGTCGATGGGCGATATCATAATTACCTGATTAATCCGGTTCTCCAGTATTGGCTCGCGAACGTTCGATTAAAATATGACAATGTAAGAAGTATGGACTATGTATGGAAACGAGAGTCGCCATATCGATCACAACATGGTTCCTTGGACTACTGGCATTCCTGGTGAATTTGACCGACAACTTCCCTAAAAATTCCTGCAGTGGAAAGACCGAAGAAGAAGATGGAGATCAAGGACAATTATCCCGTTAGGGATAATGCTCTAGGAAGAGAAGATACACATTGAAATATGAAAATAACCCAGCCACACACGTGTGCTCATCCGGCCAGCTTCCGTGCGGTGGGGGGTGGGGGCGATGGAAAGGCTCGGATAGTCGCGCGCGGCGGCGGGGGGAGGTGGGGGGGATGGGGGGGGGAGGGTGGGGAAGGCTGCCTATGCGAAGGCATGGAGGCATAGGCGAAGGAGGTGTAGGTGGAGGGTTTGGTGGAGTAGGCGGAGACTACTATGGAGAAGGAAGGTTTGGTGAAGGTGGATGTTACGGTGGAGTAGAGATGGGCTTAACAGCTTTTCTTCAATAACTGTTATCACAAAAACAGCTGACTCGTAATAGCTGTTATTAATAACAGTTGAAAAATAACAGGTCCATGACCAGCAACTTAACATGGCCGACTGCTAAGAGTTAAACAGTGTAGCGACTGCTAAGAGTCAAACCACGCAAAACGAACAACGTTTGTAGCACCGTAAAGCTTGTGCAGCTACCTTACGGCGCTTCCTTGTACTACTTTCCCTATCATGTTTAGACAGAGAAGCAGCTGATATGAACGAGACTGGATGAACTGCCAAGGATGAATAGTAATTCATATAATGTGTAGCGAATGTGTATAGAATATAGAATATTACGAAAATGAAAGTGATTCGGGTTCACATTGCAAATATTCTTTCAAATATGCAACTTGTGCATCGTGAAGTGACGAATGCCAAATATAATGAGGAGAAAAAGTGGTTTTGCTTACTTATAGCTAAAGTGTTAATGATTGTCGAATATCAAGTATTATAATGTGGTTATTTGACCGTAACTCATTTTATTTTATCGGACCTAGGGAAATATTAGTTGATCTCACATAAGCAGCAATGGGACAGAAATAAGTTAACATATTGGACGAACTTAATTTAAAGTACAAACATCTTGTTGTAGTGTATACAATAAAATATAAAAATATTGTGGCACATGGTGTGTAATAATGACCAATTATGTATTAATGAATATTATTTGAACACTGGCAAATCATGGTTGTTTAGCCGCAGTGAAGCTGCTATCGTACAAAATGGTTGCCACAAAAGCTTGTAGTAGTTCGGATTAGGCCCAGTAGGTTGCAGTTCTATGCATTTCAACCCATAACTGCCAATAACAGGATAAACGAAATAACTGTTATTTCGCGTAACAGTTACGAAACGTTAACGGTTAAGAAATAACAGTTTAGCTGTTAAGAGCACATCCCTACGGTGGAGTAGGTGAAGGGTTTGGTGGAGGAGGAGGCATAGGCGTAGGGTTTGGTGGAGGAGGCGGAGGGTGTGATGGAGGCGTAGCGGCGGTCGCCGAGGAGACACAAGGAGGAAGCAAAGGGTTGGCGGAGACCGAGGAGACGGAGGAAGAGGGGGGGGAGGCCATAAGGCAATCCGAAGGGTCGGAAGGAGCAGAAGCACATCGGTAGCGGGCAAGATGGGAACAAGAGCGGAGGGAAGAACGAGGATAGAGCAGGGATGGGAAGGGAGTCGGGAACGAAGGAGGGGACGGGGGGAGATGAGGCATAGGCGGGGATGGATGGGAGGACGGAGGCGGGAAAGTGGCGATGGAAGTAGGAACGAAGGCAGGGAGGGAGGATGAGGCAGAGGCGGGGATGTGGCGACGGAGGCAGGACCTTAGGCAGGGAGGGGGCGGGGTAGAGGACGGCCAGGCGGGGATTGGGGCAGGGCCGTGGTCAGAGCAGGAGCCGGAGCTGGAGCCGGAGAGGGAGAGGGAGAGGGAGAGGGAGAGGGAGAGGGAGAGGGAGAACGAGAGCGAGAGGGAGAGGGAGAGGGGCGTGTCCGGCGTCGGTGCCGGAGCGCGGCGGCGGAGGCAGGCGGTTGGCAGCGCGGAGGGGGCCGGCGCGGCGAGGAGGGCGCGGGCGCGGGCGCGGACCGCTTTTCGGAGCGTGCTGCTCGCCCGCGGCGAGGGCCCACGCCCGTGCGGGTTCAGAGCCAACGACCGCCCGCGCCGCGCCGTGTGTGTGTGTGCGAAGCTAGCGGACCGACGACGCCATGCAGCACTTGTCTTCAAAAGCAGCCTCTTCACTGCTGTGCGTCGCCTCGCGCAAATCGCAATGCTGGACCGGCACGGTTAGCTCAGACCCTGCCTTTGCAGCGACTCCGAACGATTGATTGATTCATTGATTTTTTCGGGTTTCTGGGCGCGTCAAATAATTCGCTCATTAGTCCCGTTAGCTTAGTGCATGTTTTTTTATCGGGAGATAGCGGTGATCTTCCCCCGCTGGATGGCGAGATCCGGCGCCGACCTACCGTCGGCTAGTCGGGTTTAACCCTCAACAAGGACTCTCCCACCAGCGGGTCACCGCCCCAGCCGGGACAAGCTCTAAGCTCCCGACCGGTCTCCCGGAATATGTGGTAGTGTAGTGCATGTTAGTGTAAGTGTGTGTGTAAGGTGAGAGGATAGGACAAGGAAGGGGAGGGACAGATCGCGCGCGGTTCATGGCCCGTTTGGTAGGGTACTGCTCCGGCATTCGCCTGGTGTTATGGATCACGCGCGATCGTTCCTTCCTCTTCCTCGTCCTATCATCATCCCTTACACACTCACTTACACTAACATGCACTACACTACCAGATATTCCGGGAGACCGCCGGGAACTTTGAGATTATGGCGGCTGGAGCGGTGGCCGCTGGTGGGAGATACCTGGTTGGGGAAACGCTTCGCAATCCGATGTGTATTTCGACGCCAAACTCACCATCCTGCGGGGAAGGAACACCGCCATCTCCCAGGATAAAAGCACGCACTACAATTAGGGGAGTAATGTGCATTGTACAATAAATCAAGTAAGAAAGTAATGTTATACTGAAATTGTGAGGCCTTTCAAAAAGTACCGTTTGACATAATTGCATATCTGTGGTAGACCAATTACCCCACGTCCTCTGTACTTGCTCGTATGTGAATTTACAGCCAAGTAGGTTACACTTGTGTCATGAATGAGACCTGTGAGCACCTGATCATCAAAAGACTGGTAAACCTTGACTGCGCGTCCGAGGATGTAAAACACAGTGTGGGTGCAGTGTCATTAATTGTGGAAATGAGACAGTTGTAGTGTCTTCAACCCCGCAAATCTCAGACATCTGCGTTTCTGCTCACCTGAAGTCTGGCGTCTCTGGACGCCTTGGTCATACGAATGAGCATGATACGCCCAACGCAGCACGTGTTAAACTGTAATATCCCGAATATGTAAAAGCCTCTTCATGACATTACCCCATACCGGGGAATTTCGAGAGGGAAGCTCTGAGCCAAGTTGTAATTAGATGGTGAGATAGATTCCTTAGATATCAAGCGCACTCCTATGCAGCTTGCAACACGGGGCGGGGCAGAGTCGGGGCGGGGAGGGGCGGGGCGGAACTCGAGGAGGCGGAGAAGTGAGGGGCGAGACGAGGCGGGGAAATAAGGTAGGGTGGGCGAGACTGTGTATAGCTAGAAGCGGGACTGCGGGGGTTAGGAAGGCGGGATGGGACAGAGCGGGACGGGGAGGAGAGGTGTAGGGTGGGCGGAGGGGACGGGACAGACGGTTAGGTGAGCAGCGAGGCTGGGCAGGGGTGGGGTGGGGCAGAGTGGGTCGGCGGACGGAGAAATACACAGCGGACGGAAAGCCACTGCGGGGCTGGGTGGAGTGGAGGGGTAGGGGCAGGGCGGGCAGGCGGCAGGGCGGGGCAGGGCGGGGCAGGGCGGGGCAGGGCGGGGCAGGGCGGGGCAGGGCGGGGCAGGGCGGGGCAGGGCGGGGCAGGGCGGGGCGGGGCGGGGCGGGGCGGGGCGGGCGGGGCAGGGCGGGGCGGGGCGGGCAGGGCGGGCAGGGCGGGCAGGGCGGGCAGGGCGGGCAGGGCGGGGCAGGGCGGGCAGGGCGGGGCAGGGCAGGGCAGGGCGGGCAGGGCGGGGCAGGGCGGGGCAGGGCGGGGCAGGGCGGGGCAGGGCGGGGCGGGGCGGGGCGGGGCGGGGCAGGGCGGGGCAGGGCGGGGCGGGGCGGGAGCAGGGATAGGTGCGGTGTGGGGGGGCGGGTAGGAGCGGCGCAGGGGCGCGGGTGCGTGTTCGCCAGCGGGGGTGGGGTGGGGTGGGGTGGGGTGGGTGGGTGCTTATCGCGGGCCGCGAGGCGTTGCGTGCGGAGGCGGCGGCGGGGAGGCCGCATTGTTTTTCTCAACGCTGGCGCGCGCTCTTATCTTTCCACGTGCTACACACACTCGCCTTCACGCACTCTGCCCGGCTCCTCTCCCCAGCCGGCAGAATAACAATAAGAGTAATAATAATCCCATTTATCGCTGCCCTGACGGCGCAGGTCCGCAGTGCGCCCTACAACGCAAGGATGTGGGTCGGAATGACGCGGACTAAAGCATGGATGTTACCACCAAATATTCGGCCTTCTTTCTCATGACTCTGTGTATCCCATTCCGAACATCAAATTCATTATACCCACGTCAGCGGCGTGAAAATAATGGTTTGCGAAGGTTTTTCGACAGCTGTGGTGACGGGAGCCACTAAAGGTGGTGAATCACAAAATCCTTACAACAGGCAGACATTTCCCTGAAATCTCTTGTATACGCACCCTACTGACCGAACGTGTAGCATAATTATAACTTCAATTCTACCGGGCATATAACACATATATTTATGTATATACGTTTTCATTTCTTTACTAAATGCGAGCTCTACTTGAAATGAGTACTGGCTTGTTTTCAGTCAGGGAACAATTTCACTGTACGACAGCCAGATAACTCTGATTTTCCTGTGCTGATGAGACTGTTAGTCGACACACACTAACACTGATAACATTTGTCGATGTATTAGTACTTGTTGTGCATTCACTGCCTCGTTTCTCCTTATAATTTCGAACACTAGTGTATAATCCGTTCAGGAAAGATGACAGTTTTGCTCGATTCGCATCCCGTAAAAGTTCTATTGGTGGACATGAATTTCCCGTCTAGAGGTACTTCAAACTGCTTTGAAACAAAAAAATTAAAATTTTGTATTATGTTACGAAAAAATCAACAAACATGTAATCCGTAACTCATCTTACACCGCAACACCTTTTACTGTCTTGGATAACTTACAAGCAATGCCTCCTAAATGACTGATTTTTGTGCACTCGCAGCAGGTCCGATGCATGTACTTTAAAATATAATCCATAGAATGAAGACCTTTTCGAAACTTCTCTTACATTATTCGGATGTGTAGGTGATCCTGGTATCCAATTTTCATCACAAGGATATTTTGTAAAGTGCAGAATATCGAACTTCGACTAAGAAAAGTCATTATTAATTTCCTACAACATTATCGAAACGCAAAAAAGTAAAATGAACGTAGTTGATGTAAAAAGAGATATACTAGATTGAACAAGTGAATTGAATGTGCAGTTATGTAAAACGTTCAGGATTTTACAGCAAATTGAATACGTGTTCGGGTAGTTTTTCTGTAACTGCCTTTATACAGCCTACGGAAGTCTGTTGGCTTCAAACAAATACTTTTCTCTTTGTATTACACCGGGAGATGTGTCTCAGGGCATCAAGTAATGTTACTGGAGTGCCTGTGACCGGGAGGTCCTGGGATTCTAGTCCCAACGGTGGCAGGACCAGATAGCGAGGCCGAGTTCTCTTGCTGTCTGCAGGAGAATTGTAGCGGTCAGCTGCTCTAATCGGTAGTTTTGCGCGTTTTTATCGATCAATATCAGGGGGAGCTTAGAGCTTGTCCCGGCTGGGGCGGTGCTTCGCTGGTGGGAGATACCTGGTATGGGAAAACACCGCTAACCGACACTAGGTGGGTGCCGGATCTCGCTATTCAGCAGGGCAAGAGTTCCGCCCCTTTTCCGACAGAAAGCCTGCTCTTACTGGACTAATGACCTTAGCAATTAACGCACACGGAATCACAAGTAATCAATAAAGCAATCAATCTTTGTATTACACTGACTGCCAATCCAGTGGTCGAGATTGCTAAGGCAGTAGTGTCGTAGCGATTTCGGACCAAAGAATTGCGGGTTCCAGTCCCGCCTTTGCCATGGTTGTATTGTGTTCGTTCTATGACTCCTTATCATCACCATATCTTTCATCTTCACAGTTATCGAATGATGGTTGAACAGTGCAACAATATTTTTCTCTTCAAATTCGCCGAATTGGAACCTGATGGAGCCACTAGGGATTCCTCACCCATTGTAATAGTTGTAAGTTAATTGTAAGTTAATTATAAGTTAATTTTAAGTTAGTTAATAAGAAATCAATACATATGTAAAGTTGTTAAATCTATGTACCTACCATCAAAACCAATAAATTGAAAATAAAAATTACATTGACTTCTTGATATTTCGGACAATCTAAGGAGTGTAAATCTTTTTTTTTTTAATTTCTACTTTCGGTTCTGAAGAAATATTTTACGGACACATCTCACCCTTCTACTAACTTCATAGCTAACCTAACCAAATAAATTCAGCAATTACACGTTACAACTTTTCGAACCTACAACTTTACTTCAGCACCTTCTACACATGTTTCATTTATAATTTTAAGCTTTTGCCTTTTTGCACCAAAATATACTCGCTACTTCTATAGCATGAATTTGCGAGTACAAGAACGTACGTTCAAAGGATTCTGTACGACTTCTAGAAGTCAATGTATGAGCTATACTCCTCAAAATTAAACGTTCTCGTTCAAATTCTTTGGACGCCTTGAGTCATTTCCATACCAGTATACTATTTCGGAAGCAATCGTGCTGATGGTTGGACAGCTATTGTTGATGACTAATCAAAATCCAGACATGTTGAAAAAACTCGTTTTTCAGTGTAAAATATCCTTCAAAACCCGTTCTTCCGTCTAAATTTGGAAATCAATTCAATAGATACCCTAAAGTAATGTGTAAAGGAGGCAGTAAAACAACAGTATCTTGAGACGGAAATTATTTTCCCTGAACAACTTCATAATATCAAATCTGCAACTTTACGATTTCATTGTTCAAAGCAAAAGTTGTCTGTCTTTGTTTCAATTAATCCTACTCATTCTGATGCGTTTCTTTGTATGTTCCCCTTTAATGAATTATATAGCAAACGATGTACTACAATATTGTGAAATGCCGGAGTGTCTTCGTGTTTTTATATAATTCACTCTGTGTAGCACGGTGAAAGACAACATTCATATCTCTGTCATAGTCGCAGAAAAATAGGATTCGGTTCTACGAGTCTTGACTTAATCATTTGATATTTCAGGTAGTCATTAGTTATTCCGTTCAAAAATCTAGACAGAAAGCGGATGCACATTCACATGAACACGCTGCATTTACGATACCGTTCTAGGAAATGGTACGTATTATTTGTCTCCCCGAAGATAAATGTTGTACTATGTGTTTGTTTAGTAGTATCGGTGTTGAAGCAGATACATGTTTTATGTAATACACCCAGACACAATTGATGTAGATTTGCCTGTTTTCTTCCGGGGTCATTCACTGCCCAGAATGCGTCTGTCTTTAAACAGCCACACACGTCTCGTGCGTGCTACTATCTCCCAGAGTCAGGCGTTTGGGCCTTGAGAGCTACTCAGTCTGGCGAGGCGTCTCAATTCCACTTCCGCGTGAACTCTTCCGGGCGCCTGTTGATTTGGTTGATTGATTGATTTTTTCGTTTTTCCCGGAGCGTCAACTGCTGTGGTCATTAGTCCCGTGAGTGTAGTGAATGTTTTTCCTCGGGAGATGGTGGTGATCTTTCCCCGCTGGATGGCGAGAACCGGCGCGGACATACCGTTGACTAGTGGGGTTTTCCCCTAACCAGAACTCTCCCACCAGCGAGGCACCCCCCCCCAGCCTGGACAAGCCCTAAGCGCCCGACCGGTCTCCCGGAATATGAAGTAGTGTAGTGCATGTTAGTGTGTGTGTGTGTGTGTGTGTGTGTGTGTGTGTGTGTGTGTGTAAGGGAGAGGATAGGACAAGGAATGGGAAGGACAGATCGCGCGCGGTCCGTGGCCCGTTTGGTAGGGTACTTCTCCGGCATTCACCTCGTGTTGATCGGAGAATCCACGGAAAACTACCGATCAGATCAGCCGGACGCTAGAATTCTCCTCCAGACAGCGACTGAATTCGATCTAGCTGAAAAGCTAGTGTCGAAAATCCTGCCGCCGTCAGGACTCGAACTTACGACCACCCGGTCAGAGGCGTTGCAGTGACATCAGTTGATGCACTGAGCTACCGCTCCCGGTCTGTTGATACGAGCTCGCAATGATAATTGGATCGTATTCAAGGGCGCACGCGGTGGGAGTGGTCGTAATGCACTATTGTTGCTTTGGAAAACTGGAATCTTCTGGAAACAACGCGTGTAATAACGGCCTGGCAAAATGACTGATCTTTCCCATAACCCTTCGATTACTGACGGGATAGTCGAAGTTCTGACCAGAAGGTATTTCGGGTGGAAGTAAGTCTTTAATTCTCGATATCCTTGAATATTTTTTAATATATTTTATTGCTACTAGAAAAATATATTCATGACGGGAATACCTCCTGGGAGTGGGATGTGATAATATGTGCAATTTTTGGATAAATGGAGTACAATTACTAAATACAGTACTGGGAGCGGTAGCTCAGTGCATCAACTGATGTCACTGCAGGGCCTCTGACCGGCAGGTCCTAGGTTCGAGTTCTGACGGCGGCAGGATTTTGGACACTAGCTTTTCAACTAGGTCGAATTCAGTCGCTGTCTGGAGGAGTATTCTAGGGGCCTGCTGCTCTGGTCTGTAGTTTCCTGTGGTTTCTCTGATCAACACCAGGCAAATGCCGGAGCAGTCCCCTAACAAACGGGACACGGACCGCGCGCGATCTTTCCTTCGTCTTCCTTGTCCTATCCTCTCCCCTTACACACACACACACACACACACACTTACACTAACATGCACTACTCTACCACATATTCCGGGATACCGGTCGGGAGCTTAGAGCTTGTCCCGGCTGGCCTGGTGCCCCGCTGGTGAGAGAGTTCTGGTTAGGGGGAAACCCCACTAGCCGACGGTAAGTCGGCGCCAGATCTCGCCATCCAGCGGGGGAAAATAACCGCCATATCCCGCGAAAAAAACATGCACTATTCTAACGGGACTGATGACCAAAGCAGTTGATGCGCCCGGAAACACGAAAAAATCAATCAATCAGACTAACCAACCAACGAAATAAAGTTGGATACGATGCTGACCTGCCCCTTCCCTTTCATTAACCTTTCGTTCCACTCTTCTCCTTTTGCAATGGGTTTGCGCGACCAATTAAAGCCACAAAGGGCCCTAAACTTAAGCAGGCTGGTATGGGGTCAGCTGTTCAGAACTTCAGCTGAAGTAATGTAACTGAAAGTAGAAATAATTATATGAAAATAGTATTAAAGTATTTGAATTAAAATGAACTATTAAATTGTTTACTTATAAATCAACACTGTCTGACGAGTTATCAAACGATAATGCAATGAAGATCGGATAAAAGGCGTTATTGTAGTTTTTCAGTGGGCGGGGTTTTTGTTAGTAGACTACTATAGTAGGTATATCACTAAACCACTGTAGTGGTACTAGAGCCGGAGGTGTATTACTATTTTGTTAGCGATACAAAGAAATCAAATGAGCGGGTCGTTTACCGGCGAGAGTTTTTTATAACTCAGAAGCGATAATGTCCGATATTTGGTTGGTAGTTTATTTCATCATTGGACTAAATATTGTAAAAGGATGTGGGGAGGAGATTCTGGAGCTCAAGAAAACGTGCGCAAGATTTCTCCCCCATACATCGCTTTCAGTTTTTAAGGTTCTTTGACGAAAATTAATCAAGTGAAATTTTGCTTCGTCTGTGTGTATATTTCCATCTCTGCGTTTGACTCCTTCAGTGTAGAAACACGACAACGATGTCTATATTTTCAAAACACCTTTATTTTTTGTAGAACCGTCAGTTTTAAACTGTTGAATTAGAGTTGATTTTTAACGTCGATGTTTTGTGCGCAATGTTTTTACATTTTGTTTTCTTTGTGAAAGAAAAATTCCAAAAATCACAATATCGCAGAAGTTAAAATATGAAATAGTAACTAATGGTAACACTGTTAGTTTATGTAGTCGAACAAAAGTACGCTGTTTGTACTACGTTAATCAAGCAAACTATCTATCGCCGGAGTTGACCTCGATGCCCTGGTAATTTCTAGCACCTATCTTAGTATTTCGCACATGCAGAGGCGGTCAACGCATTAGCTGTGGACGAACCCTATTCTTCCCCTACCCTATTCGACCAACTGGAAACTGACCCTGGAAGCTTAAGTTATCAGGCTGTTTTGTTCTTTGTTTTTTTAAAATTATTTTTTTAACATGGTTTTCAGTTAAATATTAATTATAATTAATAAATATGCGCAATGTCAAATTATACTTTGTTGCGCCCGCATTTAATTTAAGATGTTACTAAACCAATTTTAAAACATCGATGGTTTTTGGTCGGTGAATTATTATATTTATTTGACTTGGCGAGACTCAAGCCATCAGGAACGCTCTTTCGTTTGGCCTCGCAACTATCCGCTACGCTGCTTTCACCATCTAGCGGTGAAAGAAGGTATTACTCGGGCGACGAAACTGGCTATTTGAAATTTAGCTCAGAGGCTTCTTTGAGGCTTCAGAATCTTTTACATGATATAAATCTACATCATAGGACAGCCGGCTTTAATTCTCCTCCAAAGGAAGGCCGTACGAAGGATTTTTCGCCCTTAAAATTATATAGTTTCACCGGCTTTGAACCCGCAAAGTTGGGTACAATACCCCGATTTTCTAACCGTTATACAGAGCCTAACCGAGTTAGTAACATTGAAACATTTGAAATTAATTTTCATTCATTGTTAGTGATTCCGCGCGCGTCAACTACTGAGGTCATTAGTCCAGCGAATGTAGTGCATGTTGATTTCATCGGGAGGTGCCGATGATCTTCCCAAACTGGATAGCGAGATCCGGCGCCGACCTACCATCTACTAGCGGCATTTCTCACAACCAGGTATGTCCCACCAGTGGGGCACCGCTCCAGCTGGGGCAAGTCCTGAGTCATCGACCGGGCTCCCGAATGTGTGGTAGTGTATTGCATGTTAGTATAAGTGCGTGTGTGTGTGTGTGTGTGTGTGTGTGTAAGGGGAGAGGATAGGACAAGGAAGAGGAGGGACAGATCGCGCGCGGCCCGTTTGGTAGGGTACTGCTTGGGCATTCGCCTGATGTTGATCGAGAAACCACGGAAAACTACCGATCAGAGCAGCCGGCCGCTAGAATTCTCCTCCAGACAGCAGCTGAATTCGACCTAGCTGAAAAGCTAGTGTCGAAAATCCTGCCGCCGTGGGGAGTGGGAACCTAGGACCTCCCAGTCAGAGGCGCTGCAGTGACATCAGTTGACGCCCTGAGCCACCGCTCCTGGTGAAATTAATTTTAAACACGGAGGTCGCATCACTACACTTGGGTGCAAGGGTGTGGGGCGTGGGTGCTCAGTGGCGCTGCCAAGCGGTGCGGTGGTGCGGCGTGACGTCACGGCCCTGACTGACGCGCGCGCGCTCTTCGTTATTCTCGGACGAAGGGCGCTCCCGCAGGCGCTGCCGGCAGCGGATTTTTCTCGAAGCGCCCTCGACAGAAGCGAAACTTACACACTGCACCCGGGCTGCGATTGTCAGTTTTTTTCGGGCTTCGCCAAATCTATCTAAAGCAGTGGTTGCTAACCAGTTGTACGCGGACGGGTCGAAGGTGGTACGCTTGCTGGCTCAAGAAGTCAGCAGGAACAACTTTTCTTCATTTGCATTGGCTTTCGCAAAACCCAATCACATTTTTGAAAGCGATTGTACTCAGATGCAACGAAAATTCAAAACTGGCTATCAAAATGTTACTTTTCACAACTAACAAATGTTACTTTTCACACATTATTTTAGTATATTATTGGATATTAATTTTAAAAATATGCAACGTTGTAACGACTAGTCGTTCAATTCCTGTTTGGCGTGTTTCGTTTTATTTCTTTCGCCGAATGTTCGCCTTGAAGTTCCAATTTTATATAATTTTACTACAAATTTCAAGTACAGAAGCAATGAAAATCAACCCAAACCTTAATGGATCTATGTTGTTCGTGTGTAATTTGTTGTCAACTGGCTAGATTTACGACGCTCTCACAGTCTTACAAATCGCTTGTATGGGAGACTACCGAGACATGTCAACTGTGAGTGCTCGACCAGAACAAATATCCAATCTCACCTTTTAGAATTCCGTGGAATTTGAACGTTCAATGATACAATAATTCAATGAATACATTTTGTAATAACTAAGAATTATTAACAAGACGAATCTGTGTAATCGCAAATAAAAAATATGTAACGAGCGGTAATACGTCTATTATTGACATGACCCTTTCTGAAGGTTATCATGCCCTAAAAATAATTTATATCTAAGGTCTTATTCAAAGCAAAATATATTGACCTAAATATTTTTGAGATTGCAAATGAAAAGGGAATGAACACTTTTTACGTACTATAAGTCTCAGGTATACTCACGCTTTACAATGTTACCATTTATCTTATCCATATTGCTGAATATTTCTTCGAAAGTATCTTTACTCTCTCTCTCTCTCTCTCTCTCTCTCTCTCTCTATATATATATATATATATATATATATATATATATATATATATTAGATGAAAAGTAACATTCAAATTGAATTTGCCAACACTACCAAGTTTGGCTGTATTATACTTAAGGCGGAAGTGAATAAACACAGCGGCTACTTGGTTGTTATATCACACTTGCGAAAAGCAGTGCAGCTGTTGTAAGATAACGTTGGAAGAAGATATTGGCTGAAAATAAATCAAGCCTGAACTGCGACCCGGCCTTGTTTTGAACGAAAATAAAAACCTAGGAAACATCGCAACGATATCATGAAATGGTTCTACACAGTAAATTAGTCGATCTCGAGACCAGCATGCATATTCTATCTAGAAATAGCATAAGAAAATGAAATTTTTAATATAGCTTTATAAACAGTAAATGTATACTTTTCAAATCTTTTATTTTAATAATTTTCATTTAATGATTATCTATTTTATGATATAGTATAATTTAAAGATTATATGCTCATTAATGGTATTCGGTGATAAGGATAGCCCATTGCAGGTTAAGAATTACCCCATAAAAGTACATAATGCTTTCTTTGTAATTAGCAGTTTCCACATTTCCCTTTCTTTTTTTTCCACGAAGCATTGTAATATCTTTCATTTGCATTTATATATTTTTAAAACGTAAGGCAGCAGCGGTTTCAATAGGTTCCTACCATTTGTTTTTCTCTTTTAATACTACTATTGGCTAAACATTTACATGGACATCGTGATGAAGCTCGTAATTTTTTGGTATAAGAGTTCACACGTTTCATACAATGTTACATCAACAATGAGTGTAATTTTAATTTAAACTACGACGCCCTGGTGAGGGATTATTCTAAACGCCTTAACATTTTAGTTAAGTATTCATTTATTTCAATAATTACGGAAAACTTTCAGTAAATATTTAAACTTTCAACGTTTCCAGTAATATACTACTGGTCCCATCTCACTTGACCATACATAATACCTATTGGTACACCTCTGTAACGAAGTCTCTGAGATGTTTAGTGCATAATACCTCCTAATGCATTTAAGGACAGCTGATAATACTTATTTGGCATCAAAAATTTCATAAACATACAGATCACCACCAAAACAGTCACGTTTTGGCGAATATTAATATCGTCGCAGTTTTTTTTTATCGTAGGTTTATTAAAACATCGTAGGTATCTTGAGTTTCTGTTTTTTTAATTTCTATAATTTCGGCACAATAAAAATAATCATGAGAAAAGCATATCCCACTAAATAAAAAATCCATGAGCTTCACCAGATATCTGCTTATTAAAAAAATCGTACGCATCAAATGTTTAAAGTAACTTAATGTAGTACATGAAGATAATCATTGCAAAAGAAGTTTATAAGGAACATGGTTCAATATGTCAAAATACCAATCCTATCAGCCTCTCAACGAGAGAGTAGATCCTTTCACACGTTATATCAGTAGAAGATTGCGATGGCATTTGTGTATCCCAACACCAGCAGAAAAGTACTCTGTATCTCTGAGTTAGGTTTCCAATGTCAGATTCGCGCATGAATCGTTTGTGGGCGAATTGAATTCGTGATACATTTGTGATTGTAGACTAAGGAGATCTGATGAGTTTTTGGCTGATAAAAAACGAAAATTCATCCGCAAAGACTCCGCCTGTCTAACAAGTGTCTGGAAGATAAAAAGCGAATATTCATGGGCGTGTATTCAGTAAGTATAGTATCTGACGAATTCATTCAAGACGAGTAGGCGTGCGAGGGCGAATATTTGGGGTTCAGGAAGGAGAAGAGTCAAAAATCTATTCATAAATTCTTTATCAGATATCGTTATTAATAGCTGAAAACATCACGTCAATGTTTCACAATCCAATATAGTTGCGACCGAAAGCTAAAAGTTTTCACTTCGAGGGCAACAGCAATTGTGGTAACTCTTACAAAGTTTCGTATTAGCTCCACTAGCTTGTGCTGCTGTCTTACGCCGTTTCTGTGAATTACCTCCTTAATCATGAAACGAAAGAAAAACAAGTGATATGAGTCCGAGTCATCAGGGGCCGATAGGAAGAAGCAATCTACCTAGTGTACAAAAATCTAGTACACTGTTTAATTGACTATTTTTTCCTGTCGCTTCAACTGCTACGGCCATTACTCTCATAGGTATAATGTATCCGTATTACATTCCGGTAGAGTCGGTATTCCTTGCCCACTGATGATTGATAAGTCATTCCGGGCGCGTCAGCGTCTAAGGTCAATCGTCCCGTAGATGTAGTGCATTTTTTTCCTGGTACGAAGGCAGTGATTTTCCCCCGCTGGATGGCAACATCTGGTACGGAGCTTGCGAGGTTTTCGCGAACCAGGCATTTCCCACAGGCGGGGCATCGCCCCAGCGGTGACTAGCTCCCGACCAGTCTCCCGACGTGTGTGGTGCTGTAGAGGATAGGACAAAGAATGGGAAGGAAAGATCGCGTGCGGTCCGTGGCCCGGTTTTCGAGTTCCTCCTTCGTCATTCGCATGGCATTATTCGCGTGGTTTCCGTGAAACCACGGAAACTTACCTTTCAGTTAACTTTGTTTCAGTTAAAATTTCAATTATAAATTAATGTACAGAGTCACTATCAAATTAAATTTTTTTAGTATTTGAATTTAATGTAAGAGTTTCCTAATCCGGTTTCAAAACATCGATATTTAAAAATATCCTTGTGTTTTCGTCAAATGTATTATTAACATCCATGTTTTAATTTTGAACATCGAAGCGTTATAATATCTATGTTTTGTTATCGATGTCGCATCACTTGCACAAAGTCACCGTTGGCCTGGTATCAGGCCGGAACACAAACGTCGCCCCCTAACCCGGTGGTAGCCACGCCAGTCCTTAGCTCCCAAGCTTCCACCTGTTCGAGCTGGCATCGGATTCAAACTCTATACTTGTTTTTCTTCTTTCACGTGGCATCTCAAGGTCACGTACGAAAGAGAAGAGGGAAGGCAGACTCCAATAGGGAGCCGTAACAATCGGAGCTGTAGTGATGTAGCAGCTCCCCATTGCAGTAGGGATGTGCCCTTAACAGCTAAACTGTTATTTTTTAACCGTAACGTTTCGTAACTGTTACGCGAAATAACAGTTATTTCGTTTATCCTGTTATTGGCTGTTATCGGTTGAAACGCATAGAACTGCAACCTACTGGGCCTAATTCGAACTACTACAAGTTTTTGTGGCAACCATTTTGTACGATAACAGCTTCACTGCAGCTAATCAATCATGATTTGTCAGTGTTCAAATTATAGATTCATTAATATATAATTCCTATGAGTATATATTATTGCACACCATGTGCCACAATATTTTTATATTTTATTGTATACATTACAACAAGATGTTTGTCCTTTAAATTAAGTCCGTCCAATATGTTAACTTATTTCTTTCTTATTGCTGCGTATGTGAGATCAACTAATATTTCCCTAGGTACAATAAAATGAAACGAGTTACGGTCAAATAACTCACATTATAATACTTGATATTCGATAGGCATTAACACTTTAACTAAAGGTAAGCAAAAACACTCCTCATTATGTTTCTCCTCATTATGTTTGGCACTCGTCACTTCACTTTAAAGAAAGAAGATTTAAAGAATTTTCAAACTGAACCCTGATTTTAGTAATATTCTATATTCTATACACATTCACTACACATTATATGAATTACTATTCATCCTTGGCAGTTCATCCAGTCTCGTTCATATCAGCTGCTTCTCTGTCCAAACATGTTAGCGAAAGTAGTGCAAGGAAGCGCCGTAAGGTAGCTGCACAGGCTTTACGGTGCTACCAACGTTTAACCGTACCAACGCGTGGTTTAACTCTTAGCAGTTGCTAAACTGATTTAACTCTTAGCAGTTGGTCATGTTAGGTTGCTGGCCATGGACCTGTTATTTTTCAACTGTTATTAATAACGGCTATTACGATTCAGCTGTTTTCGTGATAACAGCTATTGAAGAAAAGCTGTTAAGCCCATCTCTACATTGGAGTGTGCCTTCCTCTCCCTCTTTGCGCGTGACCTTGAGATGCCAGTTAGCAAAACCAAGTATACTCACATGCGGATTACTAGTTAACAGTCAACCGATGCCGCTGCAGTGTCTCAGACAGGGAGGTATTAGATCATTGGTTGATTGTTAGTGATTATGGGCGTGTCAACGGCTAAGGTTATTCATCCCGTGAGTGTAGTGTATGTGCTTTCCTTGTGAGGTGGCGGTGGTCTTCCCCCGCCTGATGGCGCCGACCGACCGTCGGCTGGCGAATTTTCCCTAACCAGGTATCAACCACTGGGGACTATGAATCCGTCATTTCTTTGGACACTCCTGGGAGTGCGAGTTCTTCTTCTGACGTCGAGGGCAGTGATGACGAGTGGCGGTCAGCGCGATCGCTGTGTCTCGCAGTCGCCTCTCCTTGTCGCCTACGTGGTTCCTTATCGCCGAGAAGGGAGATCTCAGATGCCGCAGGGTGGGGCAGCCTCCGAGACTTTACCAAAGGTACGTCCGCCATGATGTCTTTTTTTTGCGAGCGCTTCAGCTATAGGTCGAGTTCTGTCGCGGTCTGGAGGAGAATTCTGGCGGCCGGCTGCTCTGATCGGTAGTTTTCCGTGGTTTCTCCGATCAACAACAGGGGAAAGCCGGAGCAGTGCCCAAACAAACGGCTACGAACCACGCGCGATCTTGCCTTCCTTTTTCTTATCATATCCTCTCCCTTACACTAACATGCACTGCACTACCACGTTTTCCCGGAAGACCATCGAGAGCTTAGAGCTTGTTGGCTGGGCGGTGCCCCCCCTGATGGGAGAGTCCTGGTTGGGGAAACCCCACTGGCCGACGGTGGGGTCGGCGCAGGATCTCGCCATCCAGCGGGGAAGATCACCGCCATCTCCCGAGAAAAAACATGCACTACACTAACGGGACTAATGACCGAAGCAGTTGACGCGCCCGAAAAAAACACGAAAAAATCAATCAATCAGTCAACCAATGCCAGTCGCCCCTTGAGCTCCCCAGCAAGCCCGCAGATGGCAGACCCTAAGAGCGCTGCTGGCCGAGCTTCATAGTCCCCAACCAGTCCCAGCGCCTCCTGAATCACTAATCGATTTCGGCCTCTGAGGAAACGTGCAGTGGCCGTGGGGAAGGGGGTCCTGGGATCGATGAGTGGTCGGCGCGTTTTCGCGTGGGGTGCAGCTGCGTGACCGCGCGCCACGCCGGGGGCGGCGGAAAAGAGTTTAGAATTATGGGTTCGCGTTCTGGCGGAATGGAGCACGCTCACCCGAACTGTGTGCGAGCCGGTCTTCTGTTTCTGGCGGGAACCACCATCACCATTTCATCGCGGTTTCGTCATGCGTTTGCTAGTGGCACTTTAGGACTCGGAAGTATCTCTGAGTCGAATCGCCATGATCGCCGAGGACAAAATAAAGAATGTTCGTCCTGCCCAATCTAAAGAGCAATCGTTTTGCTAGCGTTTGAATACGACCCCAACAAATAGCGAGTAAACGGATACTTGATTTGATGGTTGCTCAATATAGGTGCTCGCATATTTAAAGGGGAATTGAATTTGTCTCAAGTAAATGGTATTTTGAAATCTTCAAAAAAAAAAAGAAGATTAGCAGTCAGATACATTTTCATTGGGTAGGTTATTTCTTTATTGAGAAATTATTTACGTAGTGATTTGGGTGTAGATATCGCTTTTAAAATCCCATTTTTCGAAAAAAAAATTTTTAAAAAGCATCAAGTTCAGTTATTCTCCTGTACCACATTTCCACTTCAATAACAGATTTAATTTTAGAATTATGAACAGGTGAAATGTATTTTATTCCTACCGACCACGTTCTTTTTAACCCACGAAAACTGTGGAGCCGGGCCCAATCCTAAATTGATTTTGGTTTTAATTTTGTTGTAGAATAACTCAACAAAAAACAAAACAAAACAAAATCAATTGTTCGTGGAATAAATGACACATCCCAAAATAAATTACACTAGAATCCCTTGTCATTCCGCCTTCGACTATTGTGACGTTGTGTATAACGATTTAAGCTTAGCGCTTGCACAGGTTTACAAAGAGCTAAAAGCGCATCATTCGTTTTATTTACAGTTAAAAAAAATACTACCACATACCGAACATTTTTTAATGTAATGCAATATTGCGGCTAAGCGAAACGCGGATGTTGCATTGTCTAGCCCTTCTTTTCAAATTACTCAAATCAAAACATCTTCCAAAATAACAAATGGGTTTCCCAGGTCTAGGTCCTTGCTAGACTCGACAAAAATTATTATTACAAGTCCCAAAACATAATTCTAATTACTGAAAGAAGCCATTTACCGTAGGTGTAATGAAAAGATTGGAACAGTATTTTTGTCAATTCTTTTAAAGAAGCAGTTAAAGTCTATTATTTCCAAGGCGTATAAGTTTCACCTGTAATAGACCATACTGTTTATAAAACTGAAAGTACCATGTACTGATTGTAATCTGATATTATTTCAAATGATCAATGAAAGCTATTTTTATATCCCTTCCCTTTATTAACGTTAATTCTTGTTTCTTTTTTGTCCTCTCCCCTGATGAAAATTGTGGTCACAAAATGGTAAAAGATGTAAAAAACATATCAGCATTTGATATTTCGAATCAATACTATGTGGACCTAAATTTTGTGTAAAAACTTTGGAACTTCTCATTCCCTCTGTAGTGCTTATAAACGTCAGATTTCTATTATAAATCGAGTCTCTAATATTTTCTGTTTATAATAATAAAATAATAATTATTTTTAAATTATTATTATTATTATTATTATTATTATTATTAATCTCTAAAACAGACTAAAGTTCTTGATTAATTAGAAAATCTATTCTGGGTTTTGCAAAAGCTTCTTAACTGGCAGATCCAGTGACTGCATTACTTTTCAATACTTTGCCCAAAATATGGACTTTCAAATAAGGCGCTGTTTCCCTTCCCATTATTATTATTATTATTATTATTATTATTTTTATTACTATTTTTTCATCTTTTAACTAAATAGTTAAATTGTTGGGAAGGGTTTTTGAAACTCAAGAAAGGTGCGCAGAAGATTTTCTCCTTGCGTCATGTGTACAGTTTTGACTAAATAAATAAAATAAATAAATAATGGAAGGATCTAGTTATGGCGCATTGTGTAATCTGTCTGTGCGGGGGTTGCATATTCTGAAATGATGTGATCTATTTTTCCCCGTCCCGTTAGATCTGCGGCATTTATCAGACAGGACCTTGGTTTTTTTTTTAACTTTTCTGTAGTTTCGGGGAATACCTTCATCTTGAATGGTTAGCTGAAAACGTCGTTTCAGCATATATAACTGATCTATATATAAACATCTGCTAGAAATTATATATATCTATAACATCAACATATTAACTCTATCTGCTAGCCATTTTACAGAGGCTGTGAAGTCTGTGCATATATCATTAGGGCAAGGGAAAAACTTACCATGAATTTGTTTTTCTGGCCACTGGTCTTGCTTTTGTTTTTCTGTTTGAAAGATAATTTCTTCAAGAGAGTCCTAGTTCCGACATAGAGGGTAAAATTTTATCTGCAAACAAAAATTGCTTTGTGTATCAAAGACAATTTTGATTTATTGAGAAAGTATTCTCTGCAAGAAGTGATTTGTTTTGGGTGTAGTTCCTGGATGTCAATTAAGCCTCCCCCTCGAGATTCTCGGCAGCGTAGATCTCTTACAAAATTTTGGGTGACGCTTTTTATATTTTGTCATTGGGGAGAATTAGTCTTTGAAAATTTTGAAGATCAGTTGAGAACCATTTAAGAATACCGAAGCTGTAAGTAAGAACAGAGATTGCGTAGGCATTTTGGGTTTTTACAAGGTTTTCCCGTAAGATGACTTTCATCAGTTGATGTAAACGATTTTGAATTCCATCTGAAGAGAGTATTTAACAAGAAAATCTTTCTTTGCCACAGCTAGAATTATTCCCAGATATTTGTAAAGTTCACCATCTTCTTGATAAAGTATTTTAATTCATTAAATTCTTTTTCATATTTATTATTATAATAATTATTATATTTATTATTATTATATTTATTATTATTATATTTTTTTTATTATTATTATTATTATTATTATTATTATTATTATTATTTATTATTATTTTTTATTATTACTTGCGTATCGGCCATTTGTATTACTACACGATTGACGTGTGTAATCGGAGGATCGGGTTTTCAGCTGTATCCCTTGGTAAGACAAGATTGTTACGCCTTGAATTGTGAATTTTGAAGTGATAGGTTGATGATGAGGAGTGAAGGGACAATCACAAAAATGTCCATGCCTAGGCAGGACACGAACCTCCATCTTCCTCGGCTGCCGTTACTTCCCTGGGGCATTATTATTATTATTATTATTATTATTATTATTATTATTATTATTATCATCTATTATTATGTTTTATTGTTATTATTATTATAATAATTATTTTAAGATCCCCTTGGAAGTCACCATGGAGCTCATTCTTTATCTTTTCGTTTCTTTTCTTCCGTTAGGGCCTATTAAAACCCGCGGGGGAAAAGGGTGCAGTTAGGGTTCCTGCGGAAACCAGAGTCGACTTAGCGTAGCTGGCACCCCTCGACGAGTGCATATATAACGTCGGGGTGGGGGGAAGGAGGAGAGGGGTCGACCCTTGGCGCGGGGCCATCGCCACCTGGCCCACGCCGCCCCGCCCCCCCCGCACACGCACGCACCCTGTCGTCAACATGGCGCGCCGTGCGCCGAATAAACCGAGGGTTTCGTCCGTCAACATGCATCGCGCTGCAGTCGGCTGGCTACCTGTTGGGACTCCGGCGCCTTTTCGCGCGGCAGTAAGGAAGGCCGCCCCTGGCCCCTGATTTCTTGGAGGGTTTGGGGACCGACTGAGTTTAGCACTGCATCTGACTGTGCAGCGACCCGATAGGGAGGTCCTATGGTTCTTATTTCTAGGGTTTTTATCCAGCCGACAGCCGGTTACCTTTACGTCCGGGGTGGGACGGGAAATTTGACAATACACTGACACCAACACATTTTCGGGCTCCTCTGATCTGGGGTCAGCAGAACGCGAGGCCCTCCGCGACAACACGTACATCAAAGACAGGGACAAACAGCCATGCCCAAGGCGGGACTCGAACTCGCGACCCTTCGGGCCGAAGCGCTGAGTCGGTACTCTTAAACCACCTCGGCCATCCCGGTCGGGGGTCCTATGGTTCGATTTTGATATTAGTTCGATAGTTTGTCGATGTCAGACCCTGTCTGCAGGAGAGTTCTATCGGCCGGCTGCTCTGAGGGTACTTTTCAGTGGTTTCTCCGATAAATACCAGGCGATTGCCGGAACAGGACCATGACAAACGAATCACAGAACGCAAGCAATCTTTCCTAGCTATTTTTTCCTACTTCTCCCCGCTACACTTACATGCAGAACACCGCCACGCATCTTCTGAGCTTAGAACTTGTCCTGGTTGAGGTGGTGCCTACTGAGGGAGATACCTGAATGTGGGAAACACCCGGGAAGGGGACGTAGGTCGGCGACGGATCTTACCATTCAGCGAGTAAGGAATCACAACTACATTCTGGGAAAAAACATCATTGAATTAATGAACTAATGACCATAGCAATTGGCGTGTCCGGAAACAACACTCAAACAATAAATGCAGGGGCCCCGTCCCCTCAATGTCATTAGAAATGGCTCCAAACCAACGTTAATGTGACACCAAACCAATCTGGGAAGAAAGTGATACTTTGATACAAAATTTTCCTAACCTAAAAAATTGTTCCTTACCAAAAAGGTGTAACGCAAGAGGTAGGACTATAGTGTAGGACTTACGTGCACTATACTTTCTACTAATTGATACACTTGTTAGATATTTTTGATAGTTTACTTTCAGGGTAATTCTACATTTTAATATTGTCACATTTTTAATTTTATAACTGAAGATAATGAGGAAAATTTGAATTAATTTAAATAACTGAACTGAATCGAAAAATTATACTGAAATGATATTAATATTTAACACTCCAACTACATTTTTTAAAATATTTAATAAAGGAATGTGAAAGGTAGGAGGATTTCAATAAAGTTCTCACGAAGGTGTTTCCAGAAAGGAGCAGCTCACTGACGAATCCCAAACATTATTTCAGGTATACCGCACTTTATGGGGGCTACCTCCACTTGTCTTTCCTTCTGAGCTTTTTAAATTTGTTCTTAATAATTGTGTTGTAGACAATTAAACAAACCATTAACTTCAGGATTATTAACATTCTCCATTTTTACGAAAAAAATTTAGAGAAGCGTAACTTACGAACCAACAGAAGGACTGTTCACCGCAATATTTTGCGGTGCTTACCGACTGTCAGTCGAGCATCCACCTCACCCCGACCTTTTAAACATGAGAAGCCTAGGTTATCGCGGAACGCATGCGGTGCCTTCGTCTGCGCTAGCGACTTTTCTGGTCAACTTAAGAACTATTTGAAACTTCTAACTCTCGCGCACTTCGTAGCGCTTATGAATGCGGGACGACGGCTCTCGGGAGCGAAAAAAGTTATTTTTCGCATCTCTTTAAAACTTTCAAAATCTCACTAACCATGGGTTACCAAACTTATGAAATATTTCTTATACACTTCGAATTACTAGGTATACCGATGGTATACGCGGTGTATCGAAGAATTCGCCAATGGCACTGCTAAGTCGGTCAACTTGCCCCAGGGCCCCGAAACTTTCTTCTTTTCCAAAACATGCATGCATTTACTTTTAATTAAAATAACTACTGTAATTTTTTTCTATTGCATGGAGAGACGAATTCTTTTTTTATGTATCGGTGGGGTAGTGTGATGGTGAACTTTGAATTAAGTTGCTCGCATGGACCGACTGTCGGCCAGACCCCTTGGTCTTCTCTGCAGGCAGGAAACCGCCATCTTGCCGTTCCCATCTCCTGAATGAAGGGGTGAGATGATCATGAGTAAAGCCCAGAATTTCAGGCGTTTATTTGACCTAAAATCGGCAGGCAAAAGGCATTTATTTTGGCTAAAATAGGTGTGCAAACATTTTTAAGAATAAAAAATCGCCATTTAAAAGGAATGATCTTAAAAAAAATAATAATTCAAATGATTCACATTTTATTCGAACAATAAAATTTGCGTTAGGACAGACGAGTAAGGAAACGATGTTTTCTCTGTTGAAAATCCACATGACACTACTAGATTCACCACCTGTGACACCTGTGGCGTCATGGAGAAAAACACACAGACATTTACAAGTATGTACAAGTTTATTTACATTAATGGACAATAACCAACTTCTGCTCCGAAACTACACACTTGTGAGTATTTTCCTTGTGATACCCCACATAGCTTAAGGGGCGCCCCGCCTCCTCGACGCTACCCCCGCGCCACTACCGTGACTCGTCACCCGTGCACTAGGCACGACACGCTCCAGCCTGGGCGTAAAGTTTTTCGCATCGCGCGAGGTTTCCAGAATTTAAAAAACGGGGAGCTCGTCGGCCGATTTTATACCAAAGTGTAGCCGCCCGGACCCTACTAGGTGTACGAAGGAGGCTCGCGTCTACCACGTGACCTTCCCGGTTAAGCTGGCGTCCCCTTTGTCTAAATGTATCCCAACGCCGGGGCGCCAAGTTTCATGCCCGGGTATGCGATATTTCCGTCCTCCTCCACCCACGGCTGCCAACGTGACGCCACACCACTTAATTCCCCCGACAACCCGAAATGATGACTACAAATTTGTTTTACTCGAGGCGCTCATTGAAATACTATTGTAAACCCCCCTTTGAATATTGAAATGACTTACATGTTTCGATATCCACACTTGTGTAATCTTCAGTATAGAGACGGGTATTTCATATATTCCAGCTCTGTCTTCAAAAGAGGAAGGAGGCCATACTCAAAAGATAAGATGGGATTCCTCGTGAGCGAACAAAGCCTGTCGACATCAATGAAAATACAAAAATATCTTGACTGATATCATCTTCCTCTTCCTTTTAGATTTTAAACATTGCGTGGCTTTGAGCCTCGCTTCCAAAAGAATGACAAACACGACCATACTTTCGTGTTTCCAGGCTTGCAGGTATATTTCTAGCCTGCTCGAGATTGGGGTCGGGAAAAAAAAAGCATACTAATGAAGAAAAAAGCAGAAAAAGGCAAAATGGCAAAAATAAGCATCAGAAGCTAAAATAGGTAAAAAAGATAAAATCAAAAACCCAAAAAAAAATCCAGAAGTATAATTAAGTAATTTCTATTGTGAAAAGTGATAAAAGTTTTACAATAATAAAAGGCATTTGCTAAACTTCTGTCTCTAATAATGAGGCATTAATGTCAAAAGGAGTTAAATAATTCTGTATGAGTTGATGAGTGGCAAGAGAAGAACCACGCCTCAACGACATGGTGAAAGCTGCCATGCCTTATGCTTGAACCCATCCTGCCCCTCCGATACATAGACGATGTCATCCACCTGTCACTGAAGCCCGCCAACAGTAGTATCAACAAGTGAGCCAGGAAAGTTTTTCGCAGAAGCAAGTTGCTCTGAGAGTGCTTGCAACAGAAATTATGTTGAGACACGAGCTGCGGCTTGAAAACATAAATTGTGTACTCACCATAATCTTAACAGGTGCTGGAAGTATTGTCCTTTCACTTGTTTCCCATAAATACAATATTTAATAGGATGCCCCAATTCAACTCACAGTGGTGACTTTCCTGGCGAACTGCGTTTATCTATTTATTAGATATCATTTACGGATTTTAAGACGATTTACATGCTATCCAAATAAATGATATACTTACCATTGATTTGTAATTATCATACCATCTTTACAAAAATTGTTTCATCATTCTCGTCATTCAATTTCATGACCAACAGTGTTATTCTATATGCCAATTTGTGCAATCTTTGCACCCATTTTATGTTCCTTATACATCCCTTACATTTTATTGTCTTTTTTTTCATTATATTATTTCGATCAGAAATCATTGCAAAAATCAGAGATTATATGTTAATCACCTTCATACACGTACATTACGACATACGCTACACCCTAATACTACGTTACTACCATGAATGTAAACTCCGCGTTCACATGCTCAACTTCTTGCTTCTTTTCCCTACCCTATTGATTGATTGATTTTTTTGTATTTCCGGGCGTGTCAATTGTTTTGATCATTAACACCGTTAGTGTAGTGTATCTTTTCTCGGAGATGGTGGTGATCTTCCCCGCTGGATGGCGGGTCCGGGCCCCGATCTACCGTCAGCTAGTGGGATTCCCCTGACCGGGGCTCTCCCACCAACGGGGCACCGTCCCATCCGGGAGAAGCTCTGCTGCCGACCGATATCTCGGAATATGTGGTTTTAGTTCATTTGGTTTAGTGTGTGTGTGTGTGTGTGTAAAGGAGAGGATAGGACAAGGAAGGGGAAGGAAAGATCGCGCGCGGTCCGTGGCCCGTTTGGTAGGGTACTGCTCCGGCATTGGGCCTGGTGTTGATCGGAGAAACCACGGAAAACTACCGACAGAGACCCCAAAGCCGGTTCGCGTAAGAATTCTCCTCGCCGCACAGAATTCAAACCTAGCCTGGAAGAGCTGCAGTGCTCAAAATCCTTCCGCCTTTGAACTGAATTGGGACCTCCCGTCAACCTTCATCAAATTAAAATGGTTAATATTATTAATAATTATATTTAATATAATCCCAAAACCTATAAAAACGGAAATTATTATTGGTTTTTAATTATAATTTTTAAAAAACAGCCACATTAAAAGGAAGGATTTTTTGGGTTTTCCCGGGTTCTCAAATTCGGGCCCAAAACCCGGGTGGTGAAAGACCCGGGAAGTTTCCTACAAGTGCTGAACAACGCCCTTGCTTCCCCGCGGGGGGTTCCGGATGTGACAAAACAGGGGAAAAACCCCCCACTGCTTCGCAACGCACGGTAAAAAATTACAGAGGGCACCCCCACCCTTCCAATCCAAACCTTTGGTTAATCCCGGCACTCCCAACTTCCCCGGCACGTCTGTGTTTAAATCCAGTCGTTCATAAACATAAGAAAAAATTGGGTTCCATTGATTGATTTTTCGGTTTCCGGGGGGTAAACCCGCTCTGGTCGTTAGTCCCGTTAGTGTAGTGCATTTTTTTCCTTTTGGGAGATGGCGGTGATCTTCCCCGCTGGGTGGAGATCCGGCGCCGACTGCCGTCAGCTGGTGGGTTTCCCCTAACCAGGACTCTCCCCAACGGGGCACCGCCCCAGACGGGCAATCACTAAGCCCCTGACCGGTCTCTCGGAATATGTGCTAGTGTAGTGTATTTTTAGTGTAAGTTGTGTGTAAGGGAGAGGATAGGAAAAGGGAGGGAAGGACAGATCGCGCGCGGTCCGTGGCCCGTTTGATAAGGTACTGCTCTGGCGTTCGCCTGGTGGTGATCAGAGAAACCACGGAAAACTACGGTCAGAGCAGCCGGCCTCAAAATTCTCCTACAGACAGCGACTGAATTCGACCGAACTGAAAGCTCTGTCGAAAATCCTGCCGCCGTCACGGACTCGACCCTAGGACCCCCCGGTCAGAGGCGCTGCAGTGACATCAGTTGATGCACTGAGCTACCGCTCCGGTGGGTGCCAAAAAATGATACAGACTTTATCGCACTAAATAATTTCTTATTCTTTTCCATCTGGGCTAGTTAGCTTCTCAGTTTTGCCCCAACCTCTTCCCAGCTGCAAATTATCGACGCCTAATAGCACTATTTCACATACTGAATTTTCGGTCTTGTAATCCTGGAAATGAAATATGACTTTCAGAATAATGCAAATGATTAAAAACAGGTCCTAAAAGCAAATTTCAATTGAAAAATCGGAGCAACTTTTGAGAAAATGTCGTTTGAGGTTTCTCAAAGAAACATTTTTGATCTCATTTTCATAGAAAACTTTTGAGTTTTACGAAATTTCATTAGAAATCATTTTAATCACTCGTTCCCTCACAAATGCAATAATGTATAAAGACACCCGTAATGTAACTACGCGTATTAACGAATATTTAATTAAATCATTACATTTCTGTAATTTTGAAAAAAAAAGATGTTGATGTGAGTTATTCACAACATTTAGCACTTTCCATACAAAATTTTTCATGAATTTGGAGCCGTTTTTGAAAAATATTGTTTTAATATTGTCCATTTTTCCCTAAAGTTCCTATGCATACTAATATTTTCAAAGAATGTCCCAAAAAACTATAAGAATATAGGAGTGGAGATGGACACTTTTTTTTACACTGGTCAAATTCACTTTATGTTTTTTTTGTTTGTTTATTTGATTATTTATCCTCTTTAATATTTGTATGTATGGCTTGTTCTAATTTTAATCTTTGTACTTCTTTTTTAATTAACTCCCACGAGCGTACGCTCACTTGCGTAATAAATTAATTATTACAGTATATGAAACATGTATAATGCTGTATTAAAAGCAAGTGAATATTGTAGGTACTATTAAAAATTCATAATTATATATACGTACTATGGGAGAAAGTAGTAAACTATTGCATATAATTTGTAAGATTTATGAAGAAACTTATTAATATTCTACGGTTTTTATTTCGTGCATTACGTACCCCGCTGTCCAAATACAAATTCGTTGAAAAAATAGTTTTTTCCCCTTTTAAAGTTGGGATGGGTTGACTTTTCATGACGCTTCGTTCCCACGTCCTCATCCTATTCATCGTTCGTCTCTTATCGTTATTTACCCCTCACTCTCACCCTGCATCAGCGATATGAGTTAAAAGCGATTGTCACTACCGCGATTGTCTGCCGAGAAAGGGAGAGCAAAAAAAGTGTAAGGGGAAAGTGCAACGTTCGGCGATAGAGGAGGACAGCAATCATTACATTCTGCATCCGTCGTGATTTTTTTATTTTCCCCTCAATGAATTTGAAGTTCTCTGGGCATTTTCTTGTTAATTCTTTTCTCTGTGTTTAAGAGGTTGCACTCATTGTTTTAGCTGGTTTTCCCGGCCGTTTAACGTAAATGCCAGGTCGTGTTACTTTTTAGAGTCAAGGGGCAAGCCATGCATAAGGTTAGACACTAGCATGTTTCTTAAGAGGAGGAAGAAGTCAATTACACGAACTACTTTAAATGAAATATACAGCACATTAGAATGCGTGATTACGTGCGTCGAAATTGGAGTGGAGAGAGAAGGAGGGGGGTGAGAGAGGGAGGGTGGGGGTGAGGAGGGGGGTGAGAGAGGGAGAGGGTGAGAGAGGGAGGGTGAGATATGGGATGGTGAGGAGATGGTGAGAGAGGAGAGGGTGAGAGGGAGAGAGGGTGAGAGAGAGGGTGAAAGGTGGGGAGGGGGAAGAAAGGGGGGAGAGGGAGAGAGGGGAGAGAGAGGAGAACGAGAGGGAGAGCGAGAGGGAGAGAGAGAGGAGGGAGAGAGAGAGAGACCGACCTATTAGTCGGTTTGCCTACACCCCGGAATTCCGCCAGTCATAGAGAATATAATTATACCTCTTTACTCTATGGGCCAGCTTGCGTGTAAAGAATACATTATAGCTCCACTTGGAATTGGTGTTCTCTTGTATTTGATCTTTTAAAAATTGCTCGCGGAGAAGGAATACTCCTTGTACGTGGACATTTTTTCTTTACCCCGTTACCACTTCTCGATATATTGAGAGAGGCTGGCCATCATACTACAGGAACAATAAGGGTAAATCGTTTAGTGCTTCAGAAAGAAAGATAAGTTTAATACAACAACCTGCTTGCATTTTGGGCTATAAATGTGTTTATGGGTAGGATAAATAGGATGGGCAAAATATTTCATGTAGAGGAGTTGAATCAAAAGGGCGAGCGAAATGCTGGAGCGCTTCAGAAAGCAACCAAATTTTAATTCAACAACCTACTTGCTTATGGACTAAAATATGTTTATGGGCGGGGATGATAGGATAGGCGAAAATATTTCATCTACAGAATCAATATTAAAAGTAAGAAGTGGTACTGGCCTTTCGTTTCTTTCATTCTGAATGCTACAATGAATAACGCTTGGCAATAGTACAGATTGAATAGAAACAATGATATAGATCTTATATCCATGCGTTATGTTGTACAGACTTAACACACTCGGTATACTCACGTGAGATTTCGTCCTGGACGAACACCTCTACAAGGAAACCGAAGGGTATACTGAAGTGCGACTTGATGTCCTACACCACGTGATAATTCGAAGTGAAATTCAAATAAGATGAGCAGAATGCCACAAAAGTACTACGCGAAAGTGCAGTCAATGTCATGTAGGTTGTCATGTTGAATGTTTCGTCAAATTTCATTCCTAATTAAACATTTCCTTCAGAAATCAAGACTATATATTTCAGTGATGTTTTATAATGTGCTCATATAAATCAATTTATTTGTGATAATAGAAACAAGTTCGTAATATTAAATTGCCTCTCATTGCAAAATAATGACTTTAAAACCTCCACCCCTCTCGTACCCACTGGTCGCATTAGTCGAGCGGTATTCTCTCAAAACTGTACTGATAAATTTCAGTTTTATTCTCATTGTTGGTATTTTGGAAGTGTGTTTGGTTTTATTAACGTTTTATCAACAAAGTCGCAAAATCAAAAACTTGGACATACATGGGTTTAAAGCGCATCTTGTTTAAAATCCGATCGAAGTCGATTTCATTATAGTTATGAATAAAAAAATATATACATTCCTCTTCAAAAGCTAAAAGAAATGTTTTATTTCATAATTACATTGGTGTGAAACTAGTGGTGCTACAACAGCTCGTACTTTCTCGCATTAATTCTAAATTTACAATTTTCGGAAAGTCAGAGAGTTAAACGACAATGAGACCCGCGCCATACTGTTATGAGTTCCTCCTTGAGTTAATAGAAACTAACTGAAGAAAACGTTTGGAGCGTTTTTAGAAAATAGTGTTTATAATTTTTAAGCATAAATTACGCCAAGACTACTCGTTTCTTCAAAAAAATTCCTTGACTTTTTCTTAAAGAGCTGAGTTTATACAACAGAATTTGTTGGAAACAAAAATCTCTTTTTCAATTTTGTAGGTTTGAAATGTCTACGTTTTGCAATTTTCAAAAAACAGTAGAGTTCGACAAAAATGGGACTAGCACCGCATTTTTTTAGAAAGAAATTATTTTTAAAAAATGCCTGTATTACCGGCAAAATTACACGAAAACTACTCATATTTTCGAAAAATTGCGTATGACGTTATTTAAAATATCTATCTTTAAAGATCAGGTTTAATTAAGAAAAAAATTCTACCTTCAATATCATAGTTGTAGGAGGATGCCCCCAAAAATTGCACTTTCGCAATTTTCGAAAATATTCACCGAACATGAGACCTGAACAAAGTGTAATCAAAACATTTAGTGCCATTTTTGAGAAACATTTTTCAAAATATGTCTGTACAATACAGGTGACATGACAGACAATACATGAAATGACAGTTGAAATCGGCGGTTGAGCAGGGCCGAGCACTCGAGACAGCACAAAAATAAGTCATATTTTTTTAAATTTGTACTTTCTCATTGTAATGAATATCTTCAGCATCAAATGACTGCGTCGAAATATTTCTCACCACGGTTCCATTAATTCATTTAGTTCAATATTGATTGTCTGACTGTTAAACAATTTATTTTGAATGCAAATGAGCTTATTTCCGAAGATATACTTTTGGTTGCGCTGTCAACATTACTATTATACACAAAGTTTCGCGCTTAACGAGACTCGTACCAGTCGACGGAAAGATATCTCTGCTCCTTATGCGAATATTTTATTTTACTAGCAATCGGATAGCAGGAGGGTTTTGCAACATTATTTTCTTTTATTGTCCCAAAATGTACCTAAGTGCACCATTACGTCTGTAGAGTTTCTTTCTCGTGAGAACGCTATGGCCAACGTGAACGAATAACAACAATGTTGAGGTACACGCCCCAACCATTCCCAAATGTCATCGAGCCCCAAATGACATCTACTCACGCTCGCCCAAGGTCGGTCTAGTCCAGTATGCATTGTTTTGACCATCATTCCGCAAAATACTTCTAGAGGAATTTAAGTTTTAAAGCTTATTCAAGTTTTGATTGTTTATTCAATTTACCCTTACAACTAGGTAGAGCCACGAAAACAACTGCAAGGGCAGGCGTGCCGGGAAAAGCCAAGTCAGCACACCGACAGAAACATGTCAAATCATTTATTGCAATTATCCAATTTTGCCAGCATTTTGATCAATTGCCACGATTTCGTGGAGAGTGTGGGCTTGACGTCGCCACACACATCAGTAAATTTTGAGCCAGAGCTCAACGAAACCATCCAATCATTTATTGCTAATTAATTGCCACCATGCCACAATTTGAATAACCAAAGTATTTTCAGTCTCAAATAATCAAAGTAACTGCTAGGTATGACGCAACCCGCAACATAGTCCATGCTACTTTTTACGTCAAGCCAGCAGTTACGTTCGAGCCAGAGCTCAACGGAAACCATATAATTATTTATTAAAAAATTGCCAATTAATTGCCACAATTTGAAATTTAAATTTGACGAATTTCAGTCTAAAATAATCAAAGTCAATGTCAGCAGGCATGACCAACCCAACATAATGAAAATTGTAATATAGAGAAACAAACGAGCACAATCCCCAAAAAATTTGTGAGACAGTTTCAAGGCATATCGAATAATTGTTTTACTTCATGCATGATTTAATTACTCCCTTTTTTGAGATAATAACTGGTAGTTATGCTACCACCTACGCATTCAAATAAATAATGCAAGAGTACCAAGAGCAGATATATCTAAAATCTATTAAATATTTAAAAAACACATTCAATACTAGTTTATTATACTAAAGATAAATTAAAAATGTTCCGATTATAAACATTGCTGAAAATGGGTCAGATTTATCGAACCTAGCAGGTATTCAAATTCAAAATACAGAGAACCAGGAGCAAATCACATCAAATTAGGGAAAATAGTAAAGATGTTTAGAAGTATTTTTCTACTGAATACACGATTTAATTTCTTGTCATTTATTAACTAATAATTTTTAAAACAGTTGTTATTAAACTTTAATCGACTTTCGAACAGGAAATGCGAAGTACCAACGAGCACTAATATTAACATCTATTTAATAATTAAATCCACGTTCAATAATAGTATATTACACTCAAAATAAATTGATAAATGTGCCGAGAATTATAGAGACATTATTTAAACTGCAACAGAGTTAACGAACTAAGCCAGATATTAAAATTCAAAAATACAGAGAACCAGCGGGGCACAATCCCTAATTTTAGGAACATAGTTAGTGGATGTTTAGAACTATCTTTTTTTTATACACGATTTAATTGCTCTTGTCATTTATTAAATATACATTCTTTTAAAAATTCGTTTTTATGAAACCTCATCGACAATACAATAGGGAAAAATAAGAGTACCTCAGAGCACTAATATGTAAAACTATTTAAAATTTGAATACGTTAATACTAGCATTATACACGAAAGTTAAATTGATAAATGTTGCCGTGGGAAATTTTATAAACATTTTGAAACTGCATGGGAGTTATCGAACAAAGCCAGATATTGAAATTGAAAAAACAGAGAACCAAGAGCACAATCATAAATTACAAAACATCATTAACGGATGCTTAGAACCAATTTTATTCTATACACTATTTATTTTTTGTCGTTTTTAACATAATAATTTATTAAAAATTTTTCGTTATAAATTTGTTGATTTTCCAACTGAAAAAGCAAGAGTACCAACGTGCACTAATATGTAAAACTATTTAAAATTTCAATGCACGTTCAATACACATATTTCACTAATGATAAATTGATAAATGTTGCCGTGAAATATATAAACATTTGAAACTGCAGAAAGGTATCTAACCAAGCCAGATATTCAAATTCGAAAATACAGAGAACCAGGAGCCAATCACATAAAAATAGGAACTTAGTTAATAGATATTTAGAATTAATTTTATCTATACACGATTTAATTGTTCCCGTCATTTAATTAATAATAATTTAAATTTTCGTTGTTATAACCATTCGAACAAGGTATGCAGAGTTCGAACAAACACGAATATCTAAAACCATTTAATATTTAAATACAATTCAATACTGTATATTACACTTAAGATAAATTAAAAATACTGCCTGAATTATATAAACATTATTGAAACTGCATCAGAGTTATCAAACTGAGCCGGATATTCAAATTGAAAATACAGAGAACCAACGAGCACAATCACATAAAATTAGAAGAAACAGTATTTTAACATATTGCACTAATTTATTATTCTATAACGATTTAATTGCTCTTGTCGTTTATTAAATAAAAATTTTACAACATCGTTGTTATAAAATCTTTGAGTTTCCAACTGCAATTTTGATAATACCAAGAGCTTTAATACTTAAATTTATTTAATAATTGAATGACATTTAATAGTACTTTATTACACTAAAATATATTGACAAATTTTGGGGAAATATATGAACATTATTGAATCTATGGAGTTGTCGAACCAAGCGATATAAATTGAAAATACAGAGAACCAACGAGCACAATCACATAAAATTACAAACATAGTTAAGGGATGGTTAGAACTATTTTTTTTTCTTTTATAACGATTTAATTGCTCTTGTCGTTTATTAATTAATAATTTTTTAAAAACATCATTGATATAAAATCTTGTTTACTTTTTCCCAAATAAATTGGATAGTACACGAGCACCAATATCTTAAATTTATTTATAATTGAATGCACATTTATTAGTACTTAATTACACTAAAGATAAATTGATAAATGTTACCGTGAATTATATGAATATTATTGAAACTGCATGGCAGTTATCGAACCAAGCCGATATTCAAATTCGAAAATACAGAAAAACAAAGCACAATCACATAAAAATTTGTAAATAGTTAACGGATGATTATAATTAATTATTTCTTATACTGATTTAGTCTCGTCCCTTTATTAAAAAAAATTTTTAAAACTTCGTTGTTATGAAAACTCGAAGATATTCTAACAGGAAATGCGAGAGTACCAACTGCACTAATATGAAATCTATTTAAAATTTTAAACGTTCAATACTAGCATATTACACTAAAGTCACTGTAAACGTTGTGAATTATAGAAACATTTTTAAACCCCATGAAATTATCTAACCAAGCCAGATATTCAAATTGAAAATACAGAGAACCAAAAGGGGCACAATCACATAAAAATAGCATAGTTAATAGATATTTAGAACTATTTTTACTTATACAGATTTAATTGTCCTGTCATTTAATTAAAAATATTTTAAAATTTCATGTTTATAATCACTGAAACATTCGAACAAGATATGAGTTCCAAGAGCACGAATATCTAAAACCTATTTAATAATTGAATACAATTCAATACTAGTTTATTAAACTTAAGATAAATTGATAAAAAATTGGGAAAAATATAAACATTATTGAAATTGCATCAGAGTTATCGAACTGAGCCGGGTATTCAAATTGAAATTACAGAGAACAACGAGCACAATCACATAAAATTACAAAACATAGTTAAGAGAGTTTAGACTTATTTTTAGTATTATAACGATTTAATTGCTCTTTTTCGTTATTACATAATAATTTTTAAAACATCGGTATAAAACCTTGTTGACTTTCCAACTGAAATTGCGATAGTACCAACGAGCACCAATTCAAATTTATTTCATACTGAATGCACATTTATTAGTACTTAATACACTAAAGATAATATAATGACGTGAATTATATGAACATTATTGAAACTGCATGGCAGTTGTCGAACTAGAATATTAAATTCGAAAATACAGATAACAACGAGCACAAAACACATAAAATTATAAAAAGACGGATGTTTATAATTACTTTTACTTATACATGATTTAATTGCTTCTTGGCATTTTTTTAAAAAATAATTGTTTAAAACTTTGTTTTAATGAAACCTCGAAGATATTCTAACAGGAAATTGAGAGTACTAACGTGCATTAATATGTAAAATTTTTTAAAATTTCAATGCTTCAATACTAGCATTTTTACACTAAAGATAAAAGATAATGCCGGAATTATAGAAAATTTTTAAAATGCATGGAAGTTATCTAACCAGATACTCAAATTGAAAAAAAGAGAACTAAGAGGGACAATCACATAAAAATGAAAACATAGTTAATAGATATTTAGAACTAATTTTTATTTATAACGATTTAATTTTCTTCATTTAATTATTAATATTTTTTAAAATTTCGTGTTTATAACCCCTGAACATATTCGAACAAGGTACGCGGTGTTTCAACGAGCACGATATCTAAAACCATTTAATAATTGAATATACATTCAATACTCCGTTTATTCCACTTAAGATAAATTGATAAAAATTGGAAAAATATAAACATTATTGAAACTGCATCAGAGATCGAACTGAGCCGGGGATTCAAATTCGAAAATATGAAAAATCAACGAGCACAATCACATAAAACAAAAAACATAGTTAAGGGATGTTTAGAACTAATTTTATCTATCACGATTTATTTACATGTCGTTTATTACATAAAATTTAAAAAATTTTAAAAAAATCTGTTGATTTTCCCAATGAAATGGGTAGTACCAACGAGCACTAATATCCCAAATTTATTTATTTTGAATGCATTTAATAGTACTTATCAATCAAAGATAAATTATAATGTTATCGCGAATTATAGAACATTTTGAACGCATGGAGTTATGAACAGTTTAATTCGAAAATAGAGAATCAACGAACAACCCCAAACATAAAATTATAAATAAATTAACGGATGATTATAATTTTTTACTTATAACGATTTAATTGCCCCGTCATTTTTAAATAATATTTTAAACTTTGTTGTATGAAACCCCAAGATATTCTAACAGGGAAAAACGAATTAACTGCACTAAAATGTAACTTTTCAATGCACGTTCAAATTTGCATATTACACTAAAGATAAATTGTAAATGGTCGTGAATTGTATAAACTTTTGAACTGCATGGAAGTTATCTAACATGCCAGATATTCAAATTCTGACAATCAAGAATTGAAACAATCAATAAAATAGAAAATAGCAAGATATTTAGAACCAATTTTTCATACACGATTTAATTGTTTGTCATTTAATAATAATATTTTTAAATTTGTGTTAAACCCGTGAACACATTCGAACAAGGTATGCAGAGTTTTAAAGAGCACGAATATCAAAACCTATTTAAATTTGAATACACATTCAATACTAGTTGATTAATAAGATAAATTGATAATATTGCCGTGAATTATATAAAATTTTGAAATTTCATCAGAGTTATCGAACTAAGCGAATATTCAATCAAAATAAAAGAATTTCCACAATCACATTCAATTAAGAACATAGTTAAGGGATGTTTAGAACCAATTTATTCTATTCACGATTTAATTGTCTCGTCATTTTTTAAATAATATTTTTTAAAACTTCGTGTTATGAAATATTTGACTTGACTGAACAGGAACCGGGTATTACCAACGAGCACTAATATTTTAAAATTTATTTTATCATTTAAAGCACGTTTATCGTTTATTAATAAAGATAAATTGATTAATGTTGCCGTAATTATAAAACATTACTGAATCTGCATGGAAGTTATCGAACAAAGCCCAATATTGAAATTGAAAATCAAGAGAACCAACGAGCACAATCTCATAAAATTAGGAATATAGTTAATAGATAAAACAACTACATGTTTACTTTTATACACTATTTAATTGCTTGCCCAATACAAAAAAATTAATCTCTGTCCTTATGCAGCCATCAACAATCAAATGAGAACTGGGTACTAACGAGACAATTAGCTAAAAAAAGTTAATTATTGATGCATGTTCATTTCTGGTTATTACACTAAAGATAAATTGACAAATGTTGCTGTGAATTATATAAACATTATTGAAACTGCATTGCAGTTAACGAGCCAACCCCGTTATTCAAATTCGAAAATAAATAAAGCCAACGATCATAACCCCCAAAATTGAATATCTGGCTTGGTTAGATAACTTCCATGCAGTTTCAAAATGTTTATACAATTCACGACAACATTTATCAATTTATCTTTAGTGTAAAATTCAGTATTGAACGTGCATTGAAATTTAGATAGATTTAATATTAGTGCACGTTGGTACCTCGCATTTCCTTTGAATATCTTCGAGGTTTCATAACAACGAAGTTTTAAAAATATTATTTAAAAATGACAGAATTAAACTGTATAAAGTAAATAATTAATTATAATCATCCGTTAACAATGTTTCAATTTTATGTGATTTTGGGGGTTGTTCTCTGATTTGAATTGAAAATCTGGCTTTTGGGTTGATAACTGCCATGCAGTTTCAATAATGTTTATATAATCGCAATAACATTTATCAATTTATCTTTAGTTAATTAAGTACTATTAAATTTCATTCAATTAATAAATAAATTTAGGATATTAGTGCTCGTTTACTATCGCAATTTCAGTTGGGAAAATCAACAAGATTTTATAACAACGATGTTTTAAAAAATATGTAATAAACGATAAGAGCAATTAATCGTATAGATTAAAAATTAGTTCTAAACATCCCTTAACTATGTTGTAACTTTTTTGATTGTGCTCGTTTTGGTTTTTATATTTTTGAATTTGAATATCCGGCTCAGTTCGATAACCTATGCATTTCAAAAATTTATATATTTCCGGTATTATTTATCAATTTATCTTTAAATGGAATAAACAGGTATTGAACGTATATTTAATTATTAAATAGGTTTTGATACGTGCTCGTTGAAAAATCCGCATCCTTGTTCGAATATGTTCGAGTGGTTATAAACACGAATTTAAAAAAAAATTAATAATTAAATGACAAGAGCAATTAAATCGTTAAAAGAAAAATTAGTTCTAAATATCTATTAACTATGTTTCTTTTTATGTGATTGTACTCGCTGGTTCTCTGATTTCAATTTGAGTATCTGGTTGTTAGATAACTTAGCGGTTTCAAAATGTTTCTATAATTCACGACAACATTTATCAATTATCTTTAGTGTAATATGCTTATTGAACGTGCATTGAAATTTTAAAAGATTTATAATTGTCAGTTGTACTTCAATTTTCCCGTTGAATATCTTCGAGGTTTCATTACAACGGTTTTAAAAAAATTATTATTTAAAAATGACGAGAGCAATAAATCATGTATAGAGTAAAAAGTAATTATAAACATCCGTTAACTATGTTACTAATTTATGTGATTTTGCTCTGGTTATCTGTATTTGAATTTGAATATGTGGTTGTTCGACAACTGCCATGAGTTTCATAATGTTCATAATTCACGGTAAATTTATGAATTTATCTTTAGTGTATAATACTAAAATGTGCATTCAAATGAAATAAATTTAAGATATTTGCTCGTTGTACTATCGCAATTTCAGTTGAAAGTCAAGGTTTTATAACAACGATGTTTAAAAAATTATGTAATAACTGACAGAGTAATTTAAAACGGGATAGTACTAAAAATAAGTCCTAAACATCTCTTAACTATGTTTGTAATTTTATGATTGTGCTGTTGGTTTCTGTAATTTGAATTTGAATACCGGCTCATTCGATAACTCTGATGCAATTTTAATAATGTTTATATATTTCCGGCAATTTTATCAATTTATCTTAGTTTAATAAACTAGATTGAATGTGTATTCAATTATTAAATAGGTTTTGATATTTTGCTCGTTGAACTCGCATATCTTGTCTATGTGTCGAGTGATTATAAACATGAAATTTTAAAATATTATTAATTAAATGACGGGCAAAATCTGTATAGAGAAAAAATAGTTCTAATATCTATTAACTATGCCTCTATTTTTGTGATTGTGCCGCTGGGTTTTTGTATTGAATTTGAACATTTTGGTTAGATAACTATGGGTTTCAAATGTTTCTATAATTCACCAACGTTTACCATGACTTTAGTGTAAATGTAGCATTGAACGTGCATTGAAATTTAAATAGATTTAATATTAGTGCACGTTGTACTTGCATTTTCCCGTTAGAATATCTTTTGAGTTTTCATAACAACGAAGTTTTAAAAATTATTATTTAATAAATATGAGGGCATTAAACGAGTATAGAGTAAAATTTAAATTTTAATCATCCGTTAACTATGTTACTAATTTTATGGATTGTGCTCTGATTTTCTGTATTTTCGAATTTGAATATCTGCTTGGTTCGATAACTGCCATGAGTTTCAATAATGTTCATATAATTCATGACATTTATCAATTTATCTTTAGTGTAATTAATACTATAAATGTCATTCAATATGAAATAAATTTAAAATATTGTGCTCGTTGGAACTATCGCAATTTCAGTTGGAAAGTCAACAGATTTATATCAATGATGTTTTAAAAAATTATGTAATAAACGACAAGACAATTAAATCGGGATAGAATAAAAATAGTTCCAACCATCCCAACTATGTTTTTAATTTTATGTGATTGTGCCTGCTGGTTCTCTGTATTTTCGAACTTAATCTGGCTTGGTTCGACAACTGCCATGCAGATTCAATAATGTTCAAAATTTCACGGGAAATTAATATATATTTATGAAAAAGTACATTAAATGTGCATTCAATTATTAAAAAAATTTAAGGTATTAAAGCTCGTTGGTACTATCGGAATTGCAGTTGGAAACTCAACAAGATTTTATAACAACGATGTTGTAAAAATTATTATTAATAAACGACAAGAGCAATTAAACGTATAGAATAATAAATAGTGTATGTTTGAATAACCGTACTCTAATTTATGTGATTGTGCTCTGGTTCTGTATTTTTTAATTGAATATCCCTCAGTTTGATAACCCCTTTATGCAGTTTCAATAAGTTTATATAATTACGGGGTATTTTTAATTTATCTTTAAATGTAAAATACTAGTATTGGTGTGTATTTAAATATTAAATAGGTTTTAGATATTCGTGCTTGTTTGAACTCTGCATACCTTGTCTGAATGGTTATAACAACGAAAATTTAAAAAATTTTAATTAAATGACAGGAGCAATTAAACGTGATAGAGTAAATTAATTCTAAATACTATTAACCAAGTTCCTATTTATGTGATTGAGCTCTGGTTCTTTTGTATTGAATTTGAATATCTGGCTTGGTTAGATACCTTCCATGCAGTTTCAAAATGTTTATATATTTCACGGCAACATTTATCAATTTATCATTAGTAATATGTAGTATTGAACGTGCATTGAAATTTTAAATAGATTTCATATTAATGCACGTTGGTACCTTTTCATTTCCAGTTGGGAAAATCAAGAATTATAACGACAAAAGTTTTAATAAATTATTGTTATAAACGACAAGGCAATTAAATAGTGATAGAATAAAATGCTAAACATCCGTTAATATGTTTGTAATTTTTGATTGTGCTTGTTGGTTTTCTGTATTTTGAATTTCAAATCTGGCTTTGTTCGATAACTCCCATGCAGTTTCAAAAAGTTTATATAATTCCCGGGAACATTTATCAATTTAACTGTGTATAATGCTAGTATTGAACGTATTCAAATTTTAAATGATTTTACATATTATCTCGTAGGTACTTATATTTCCTATTTTATGTCGATGAGGTTTCATAACAACGAAGTTTTAAAATGTATATTAATAAATGACAAACAATTAAATCGGTATAGAAAAAGATAGTTGTAAATTCATTAACTAGTGCCTAAAATTATGGATGTGCTCGCTGGTTCTCTGATTTTGAATTTTAATATCTGCTTAGTTCGTTAACCCGATGAATTTAAATAATGTCTCTATAATTCACGGCAACAAAAATCAATTTATCTTGAGTGTAATATACTATTATTGAACGGATTTAATTATTAAATAGATGTTAGATATTATGCCGTTGACTGTCGCATTTCGTTTGAAAGTCGATTAGGTTTAATAACAACGAAGTTTTAAAAATATTGAATAAAATTACAAGACAATTAAATCGGGATTCAGTAAAAAAATACTTCTAAACATCAAGTACTATGTTCCTAATTTGATGGATTGTGCTCGCTGGTTTCTGTATTTTGAATTTGAATACGCTGCTAGGTTCGATAAATCTGACGCATTTTCAGCAATGTTTATAAATACACGGCAACATTTATTAATTTATCTTTTGTATATAAACAGTATTGAAATGGTATTTATTATTTAATAGATTTTAGATATATTCGCTTTGGTACTCTTGCATTATTTATTGAATGCCGTGGTGGTAGCATAACTACGCAGTTATTATCTCATAAAAGGAGGGGGAATTAAATCATGCATAGAGTAAAACAATTGTTCATTTTGCCTTGAAACTGTCTCACTAATTTTATGGATTGTGTCTTTGTTTTCTATATTACAATTTTTATTATGTTGCTGGGTCCCTGCCTTGACATTGACTTTGATTATTTTAGACTGAAAATTCAATGGAATTAATTCCCAAATTGGCAATTATTTGGGAATTAATTATTAATAAATAATTATATGGTTCGTGAGCTCTGGCTCGAACGTAACCCGGCTTGACGTCAAAGTAGCATGGACTATGTTTTGGGGTTTCGCCAACCTCTGAAGTTACTTTGATTATTTGAGACTGAAAATACGGAATTAATTCTAAATTGTGGCAATTAATTGGCTTATGCAATAAATGATTGATGGTTTCCGTTGAGCTCTGGCTCGAATTTAAATGATGGTTAATTGACGTCAAGCCAGCACACCTTTTCTCCACGAAAAATGTGGCAATTAATTCAAAATGTGGCAATTAATTGGCAATTAATTAGCAATAAATGATTTGACATGTTTCGTGTCGGTGTGCTGACTTGGCTGTTCCAGCTTGACGCACCCTTTCCAAGGGCAGTCGTTTTTGTGGCTCCCAGACAGCAGAAAACTGATGATGATGGCTAAGCCATCGAAAAGCTGCTATTTGTGAAATAAATACTATTGTTGACAATGACAACGCCTTCAATCATTTCAATTCAGAGTATGATTTATTATTTTGTTCTCAGGAACATTATCGACGATTTTAGTCTCTTGAAAAGTAAAACACTTCAATTCAATGTTGTGGATTTTTTTACCTCTAATGCACTTTACGTTGATTGTAATGGTGTTCGAAACAATCTCTTTGAAACAAAACGAGTCCGTTTGAGCATATATGCATTTGTCATTTGTGACATTTAAATTTTCACACCTTCGTTTACATAATGGTCATTTATCAAATAATGATTGATAAATGAGAGAAAACAAATTGTTCGCACTTCCGAAAATCCGCAAACCTCTAGACCTATCATCACCTCCAATGTTAAATGTTTTTACTCCTGAATAAAATATTTTTCTCTCTCTTGTTGGGTTATTTACTAAATTAACTTGGAATTAATTATTACACATATTAAATCAATTAAGTTAGATGTTCTTCATGCTGAGTAAGAACCATAATTAAGGTTAAATCAAAAACATGCTTATAAAAGTATGCCGGTTTCGAACGATCTACCTCCCACATTATCCCTGTGCCGTTTTCCTACCTTGTATTGTGACACGATGCGAACATGTGAAATATCTATGCACAGACTGTTGAAATTGGAGAGTTAATTTGCGAAGATAATACATTTCTTCTCTACATTACTCTCGTCATTTAAGATAAAACTGTCGGATATACCTCTAGCTGTTAAATGTCTGAATTAAAGCTGTCCGATTTGCTCCTTTTTACGTAATGTTTGTTTTTTATAAGAAATAACTGTGCACAGATTCTTGAAATTAGGGAAGATAATTGGCGAAGATATTCGCCAATACGTAGCGAAGAAACTTCGCTACATCGCTATCATACACGCCGACCAAACTTTCCGACACATTTAGCTCCTTTAATGTTTAAAATGGGGCTATCTCTCTCTTTTGATTTACTAATAATACTACTCTTACGACATGTTGTTAATAATATCCTATCAAGTTATCGCATCAAGTTCTCATAGTCGTGTTAGCATCCGTTTGGAGGGAGAAGAAAAAAAGAAACCTTTAGTTGGTGTTACGTGATTGTGAGGAAATATTTCCAGTGGAAGGCGGAAAATAAACGCTGAGATGGTCTGCTTTTCATCAAGTGTCAGGTCACTCGCGCTGCTGGCTGCGTATGACACGTGACACGCCTGTCGCATGGCGGCGGGGAGCACTGGCCCGAATTAGCACGCGAGAGTTGGACAATGCGCGACTTTATGTAACCGAGGATTCCAGCGGGGTTCGGATGCACCCACAGCTATCTACAACGTTACGTGACCCAAATGCTGCCTCGGGAGAAAAAAAGCAGACATTCCAACAAGAATTTACTAGGACAAGATGGATAAAAGCCAAAATTTATTTCCTTTTTATCCTTGAAAATAGATTTTATTACATGGGAGCTTTTTTTTCTTCAACATTTAAGTAGTATATGACAGTGTAGGGATCACAGAAATTTGAAAATGTGCACACAATTCACTTTTCCCCATAGCACGTCATACGCAGTTTTAACTGTTTTTTGACGTAAAATAGATAAATAAATACTACACATTCAAAGGGGTATTCAAGGGAGGTTCTCATGGGGTTCCCCCCCACCCCACCCACTAGGAGAGGATTATTATCCTACCGCTTCTTATTTTGATCGATGTTTTGGAGAATCATTATTATAAATTTTGTATTATTATTATTATTATTATTATTATGATTATGATTGTTATTATTAATAACCAACATTATTAGTGATAGTAACAATTAACAGTACCGCAACTAAAGACGGGCAGTATTTCAGGCTTCGATCTCTCCCCCTCTCCCAGAAGTAGATGGCTTGTTTTTTTGTTTTTTTTTCTTTTTTTTTCAATTATTTTATTATTTTGAATTGTATACATGGTTCAGTTTTACAATACAAACTCTTTCACGTTTTCATGTTTTTGATGCTTATAATCCATTTTAAAAAACTAAACTATTATTACTTTACAGCTATTACTTAGGGAGAGGAAACCCACTGGGCACCTCACAAAGAATCATCTAAATCTGAAAACTGAATGTAAAATACATGTTTGGGAAATCTATTTTTTTTGGTTTGGGTTTATTTGAATTTCTTTATGAAGCTGTTTGTTTGAAATGAACCAGGGTGCTTTGGTTATAATTCGAAGGAATTTGTTCTGTATGACCTGTATTTTATGTATATTGGTTTTTGCTGCATTGATCCAGACAGGGCAAGCATAGAGCATTAAGGGTTAATTCTGGTTGTATATATGAGCTTGGCATTTTCTATTGTTATTTTACTGTGGTTGTTTACTAATGGCTTTAATTGAAATAGTTTGACTTTTGTTTGTTGTGTTTTAATGTTTAGCTGCATGCAAATAAAAAAAAACATCAGTTCAGCTGCATGTTACATCAGTAGCACCCTCTTAAAAAAGTTCTGGTTGCGCAACTGCATACATATGTTGATGATTAATTTTAAAATTCATATTTTTATACACGTCTATTTCTTGAATATAGTTTGATATTTGAAATTTAACTCAAAAGACATGATTCAATGAAGGCAATGAACGAACGTGCTAAATCACAAATTGACGATTACTCCTACGAGAATTACAATAATTCCAGTACTGGATTCGGATTTCATGATTATGTGAATCGTGACTTTCGATATGTAATTGACTACATTTGATCCCATTAAGAAACACGAAAAAATCAATCAATCAATCAATCAATCAATGGGGAAAGGAAGGGGAAAGAAAGATCGCGCAAGGTTCGTGGTCCGTTTGTTAGGGTACTGCTCCGGCATTCGCCTGTGTTGATCGGATAAACAACGGAAAACTACCGACAGAGCAGCCAGCCGAAATTATAATCTAAAACTGTGACTTTAGCACCGTTTTACTGTATCAAAACTGCGTATCAGTCGTTATAAATTTCTTCGTTATTTAAAACCAAATTCCCCCTCCTCAAAACTTGGTTTTCAGGAATCAAACCTTACTGCAGTACGTCTTCTCACTTTAAATTTTGACCGGGGAATATTTGTTCGCAACTCAAAACTACTACAAAGAAATGAACACGTAAGCCGGATAAAAATCGGTTACAAGGAGTCTTCGTAGATGAAGGAATGTCAAAACACAGATACACTTTTCCTGGCATCACATGCGTCCAGTGAAATATAAAGATCTGCGGAATAATATTTATGTCCGGACTAACATCTCAGTAGCACAGAAATCATCCAAACTGAGCTGTTGCGATGTCAAACAAAAGCCAGGAGATCACACGTTAGTGAGCCAGCAACAGATGCCAATAAAAACAGATACAATGAAAGAGCGAGAGAGCGAGAGAGCCAGAGAGAGAGAGAGGAGAGAGAGAGAGCGAGAGAACGAGAGAGCGAGAGAACGAGAGAACGAGAGAGCGAGAGAAGAGAGAGCGAGAGAACGAGAGAGCGAGAGAACGAGAGAGGAGAGAACGAGAGAGCGAGAGAGCGAGAGAGCGAGAGAGAGAGAGAGAGAACGAGAGGCGAGAGAACGAGAGAGCGAGAGAACGAGAGAGCGAGAGACGAGAGAACGAGAAGCGAGAGAACGAGAGAGCGAGAGAACGAGAGAGCGAGAGAAGAGCGAAGAACGAGAGAGCGAGAGAACGAGAGCGAGAGACGAGAGAGTTAGAGAGCGAGAGAGAAGAGAGAGAGAGAGAAGAGAGAGAGACAGAAGAGAGAGAGGGTAGACGACGACGAGGACGCATGCGTGCCCCGTTCCTCAGCCTCTCCCACTCGGCCGCCCCGGAAGCTTAGTGGTCAGCTTTGCCCTCTGATACTGCAGTGTCAACAGTGGCATCGCACCACAGTTGTAAGAGCACTCTCTCGCGTTTTCCACATTATGCATTTACACAAAATTCTTCGTAGAATTAATGTTTTTATCTCACTCGTTAAATCACAGTTTTATCTTATTTAATAGAGTCGCTTGTACGAGTGCACATATTCGTAAGTTCTGCTACACACAGTTTAGGAAAAGGGGAGTCCCACTCAACTGTTCTTGAATATTTTTATAGACGTTTCATACTCTAAAAATATCAGTTTTTTATTAGAAAGACTTTCTACATTGTCTAGATTTTTGTAAAAAATGTAATCTAATTTTTTTTCTATGTTTATCTGTACAATAAAAATATTTTGAACACGAATGTAGAACCCTGTTTGAAATAAGAGAAGGAAATTCAACCCTGTGTATTGAAAACAGGTGAAAGGTTGCATTAGAAATAGTGTTTCACAAAAAATTGATACGCGTGTGTTGTTATTAATACGCGAGATGACTTATCGCGGGAACGCGAGTTGAATGTTATTATTGTTGTTGTTGCTGCTGCTGCTGTTGTTGATCTTGGGATGTTAGTCGAATTCTTGTTAGAGGGGCACGAGTTTAGGGTAGAGACCGAGTTTTTCTTACTATTGCACTGTATTGTTGGGACTCGAGTTGAGTTGTTCTGGAGAAGCGAGACGTTGCTGGGATGCGAGTTGATTGATTGATTGATGTTTCCAGCCACGTCACCTATTCCGGTCCCTAGACCTATAAGTGTAGTGAATGTTTCATTCCGTGAGGTGGTTGGTTCCCACTGGATGGTGAGATCCGTCGTCAGCCTAAGAGAACGCTTCTGATTGAATTCCCCTTCCAAGTATATTCCCACGAATAGCATCGCCCCAGCCAGGACACGGTTCCGACTGGTGTCTCGGTATGTGTGGTAGTGTAGACATGTTAGTTTAGCGTGTGTAAGGGGTGAGGATAGGACAAGGCAGAAGTATGAAAAATCGCTCGTAGTCCATGGCTCGTTTGTCAGGGCACTGCTCCGGCATTCGCCTGGTGTTGATCGGAGAAACCACGGAAAACTACCAATCACGGCAGCCGGCCGCTATAATTCTCCTCCAGTCGGCGGCTGAACTTGATATATTAAGGGTAAAAAATCCTGCCACGATCCGGACTGGAAATCAACCATCTCCAGGTCAGATTCGCTACAGAGATCGCAATGATGCAGGCTCTGTGCGAAAGAGAGAGACCCCTTGTTGAGATGCCAGATATCCGTTTGCCTTTGTAATCGATTTCTAAAATAACTTCTTACTGCGGTACGGTATGGCACCGTACGGTGTTGGCACCGTACGGTCGCCCGCCGCAATTGCGCGTGGCCCACAGTGCTGCGGGGGCGGGCGGGCCGCAGGCGCACGCGCATGCGCGAGGCGAGCGCTTCTCGAACATTCCGCGCGGCCTCGAGTTCGATCCGAGCGCCCCTCGCGAGCGCGCGTCGCGTCGCGCCCCTCCGCCTGCGGAGCCCATCGGCCCCGCCGCCACCAGCAGTTCGCGCGCGGAATCCGCGCTCTCAGCCCATGTCACACAAGAGACTACACTGCGTGCCGTCTCAAAAACATTGACCTACCTTTAGGTTGCCGTCTTAAAAACACTGAATTGAAATTGAAATGATTGAAGGCGTTGTCATTGTCAACAATAGTTGACAATAACTATCAATTAACTATCACTCAATTAAAAACACTGACCTAGCGACATACATCATCACGACACAAGACCTTTGTGCGGAGTATCTCTACACTCTATCGGCGACACAAAAAAGGAAACGGCTCACTGAATTTAATTTTCCACATGCATGATCATAACCTTTTGCAAGAATCTCTGATTCGAAAACGACATAAATGAGGGGGACGGTACACTGCTGCCGTCCCAAAACATCGAATCCTTGCTTTTCGAGATGCTGTACCATAGACCTTCACACAAGTAATGTGCACACGCACGTCACAAAGAAAGGAGACGGCTACACTGAAGGTCATGTCAAACTAGTGGTGTTAAAACAGCACGCAATTTCTCGTCCGTATTTTCACGCATAATTACCGGAAAAGTGCAAAAATTTTCCACAAATTTTACTTGACCTTATTTGAAAATCTATCTTTAAGGAACAGATTTTATTAAGCGATTAAATCTCTATCTTAAATATTCATATTGTAGGAAGACGCCGAAATAAATTGGAACTTTTGCAATTTTCGGGTAGACCAGCCCTGAGGAAGACCACGAAAAGATGGTCGAAACGTCGGTAACACAGCCTTCGACGCGGCGTCACCCGGACATCCAAGATCATTTACAAATTTAAAGAGCGCGACATCAGCCAGATTGATTGCGGAATTTTCGAGAAAATCCACGGAATGGTTTAGCCGCTAGTGTTGGTCACAGACGAACGACAGACGGACAGACATAAGTTTTAATGTCACTCGATATTTCGGTATCAAGGACCCATAAAAAATTAATTCTGCCTACACCATGTGTTAGAAGATTTTTTCCTCTACATTTAACATCTGGATTTATCGACTTTTTCGTTGCCAGGGCCCTGTAATAAGTTTTTCTGCCGAAAATTCGCCGTTTTTTCGCACATCATTACATAACTTTCTCCGTAGCAAGAAAGTAAAACATCGACCTCCTTGCGTTTCGACATGCAGGACCAAGACCTTCCGCAAGGAATCTGTGCACACACCGGTGTCGTCACAAAGAAGGGAGGCGGCTACATTGAATGCCACCCTCAAAACATCCACTTCCTAGCTTTTCGTCACACAAACCCTTCACGAAAAAAAATTACATTCACATTTTGCTTAAGAAAGCTGTCAAGAAACCCAATTAAACAAGTTACTACGGCATCCAAAACAAATCTCTGAACATTTACATTCCCTACCTCGCAACGGGCTACTCGATGTTTTCTGAACAGCGATAGTATACGTACAAGTTTCTATTACGCATTCGCAGCGTCTCCCTTCTCGTGTATCTTCGTTTCTCGCTCGAACTTCAACGGTCGTTCAGTGTATATATACCTCGCGCGAACTGTACGAGCACAAAGAAAGAGAAGGGTTACTATTCGGCGGTTTCACCCAGATGCGTTTGCGCGTCTCGTGCTTAAGCGCACCCCGAAAAAGCTTCCTTTGACCCGTGAGGTTCGGCTGGCTGAAATGACTCCCATAACATGTGTGCAGCGTCTCTGACCAGAAGTCCAGCTTCGAGTCCGCACGGTGACCAATTGTGAACTCTACATACATAGGTAGGCCGAGTTCAGTCGCTGTGTGGAGGAGAATTCTAACGGTCGGCTGCTCTCATCGATAGTTTTCCGTAGTTTCTCCAATCAACACACGAGGGAGCGGTAGCTCAGTGCATGAACTGATGTCACTGCAGCGCCTCTGACCGGGAGGTTCTAGGGTCGATTCCTGACGGCAGCAGGATTTTCGACACTGGCTTTTCAGCTAGGTCGAATTCAGTCGCTGTCGGGAGGAGAATTCTAGCGGCCGGCTGCTCTGATCGGTAGTTTTCCGTGGTTTCTCCGATCAACACCACGCGAATGCCGGAGCAGTACCCTATCAAACGGGCCACGGACCGCGCGCGATCTGTCCTTCCCATTCCTTGTCCTATCCTCTCCCATTACACACACACTTACACTAACATGCACTACACTACCACAATCCGGGACTTGGGATCCTGGTTAGGGGAAACCCCTAGCCGACGGTAGGTCGGCCCGGATCTCGCCATCCAGCGGGGGAAGATCACCGCCATCTCCCGAGAAAAAACATGCACTACACTAACGGGACTAATGACCAGAGCAGTTGACGCGCCCGGAAACATGAATAAATCATCAATCAATCCTACCCAGCTATGTAGCTAGTTCCGAAAATCCGCCTCCGTGGCGTTTCCCCAAGCCAACGACTCAGCAGAGACAGAGAGAAAGAAGAAGAACAAGAACAAGTGCACTCTCACTAACTTGGTGCTAATTATACATGTTTTACTTCAATAACTAAGTTTAAATTGAACGTGTGCTGGGAACGTCATTTGCGTGGCGTAGCTCCGCCAAGACTCGTCCGCTGCGGGGACACGACAGCATTAATAGACCCGACAGGCCGACTAACGGCTCGTGCCAAGAATACACGCGTGTACTGAACTCTCGAGGAGGAGGAGAGAACATGAGAGAGAGAGAGAGAGAGAATATAGGAAAACAGCCGGGGAAGAGGACACAAATCTTAAAGGTCAAGTGCACAAGGCAAATGTTGTAAGAGAATGACGGGAGAAGAAGAGAAAAAAGACAAGGTAAGAGAGGGAGGACTGAGTGAATAGTGTGGATGACAAAAGCCAATGGAAGGTTAACAAGAGCGAGAACGAAAGAAAAACCCAGAAAGAAAGGTGACAGGTAAATACTAGTGTAACATGCTAGATTGAATAGGATATTTGAGGTAAAGTAGTACGTGCGTAGAAAGAGTTAGCGTAAATCTAATAGTATCAAACATCGCGTTCAAGGATGTAATGACAAAGGCAAAAGAAACTGTTGTGATTAATTTTCTCGTGTTTCCGGGCGCGTCAACTGCTTTGGTCAGTAGTCCCATTAGTGTAGTACATGTTTTTCTCGGGGGAAGGCGATAGTTTTCCTCCGCTGGATGGCGAGTTCCGGCGCCGACCTACCGTCGGCTAGTGGGGTTTCCCCTAACCAGGACTCTCCCTCTAGCGGGGCACCGCCCCAGCCGGGACAAGCTCTGAGCTCCCGACCGGTCTCCCGTAATATGTTGAAGTGTAGTGAATGTTATTGTAAGTGTGTGTGTAAGGGGGAGAGGATAGGACAAGGAAGAGGAAGGAAAGATCGCGCGCGGTCCGTGGCCCGTTTGGAAGGGTACTGCTCCGGCATTCGCCTGGTGTTGATCGGAGAAACCATGGAAAACTACCGATCAGAGCAGCCGGCCGCTGGAATTCTCCTCCAGGCAACGACTGAATTCGACCTAGCTGAAAAGCTAGTGTCGAAAATCCTGCCGCCGTCAGGACTCGAACTTAGGACCTCCCGGTCAGAGGTCCGCAGTGACATCGGTTGATGCACTGAGCTACCGCTCCCGGTCCCAGAAAGGAAGGTGACAAGTAAATACTAGTGTATCATGCTAGATTAGGTGATAGTAATGTGTTCTATATTTTATATCCAGAATCCGAACGCGACATTTAAGTCATAAAATAATTAGGATATTTGAGGTAAAGCAGTACGTGCGTAGAAAGAATTAGCGTAAATGTAATAGTATCCAACATCGCGTTCAAGGATGTAATGACAAAGGCAAAAGAAACTGTTGTGGGTTGTGGATTCTATTGGGACATTGGTGTGACATCAAGGTACTCGTTACGTTGTACTGTGCTTGCGTTGCATTACGTTTCGATCTTTCGAGTGCCAAGTTCTATCCTCTGTGCGCCAAGGTCCAGTCCTCGAGGAAGTAAGTCACTTATTCTGACTACGTAGTGGGTAGCGATTCATTATTGTGGCTGAATGTTCAAACTATTGATCTTAATATACATACTTGCCCACAAAATAAATACAAACTATAGATATTTATTGAAAAACACTTCGGAAAAAAAGAAAAATTCCAAATTTTGCACAGGTCTCAGATGATGTAACTGTTTTCCTTTCTGCAAACATACCGCTTGCAGGTTTTACTTGAGAATTATCTCCCACTAATTGAACTCTAAGAACGCTACTGTCACCTCTTGAGATTCTGAAAGAAGTTTCTCCAGTTGCCAAACTCATTCACAACGACAACAAAAGAGGGTGTTCATTCAACAACCAGGAGATGCATGTGATCATCGACTGCAGTAATCGAAATGATTTATAAGATTTGTTTTTGTAAACACATTGTAATATCGCGAATAATGAAAGCTGTGGTTCAACTTCCAAGAGTTTGTTTTATTAATTAAAGAAGACATATATGCATGATTGACTGTCAACGTTTGAAAAATTCCATGAATCTTATTACAGTTAAACACATTTTTGTGATTAAGGATTCTAATTTTACGACCTGATGGGTCACAATGCATTTATATTTCCTAACTTTTAGGTCGCAGAAATCCGGCCCCTGGTGATGACCTTCGTTAGTTTTGATAGACCACGCGTGTATGTGCTTCTTGCGATAAACGAGAACTTTCTCTTGTTTACAAGAGACTTTTCTTAGGGTCTTTGCGAAATGCTTTCTACATTTAGAATCCTGCAAACAAAGGAGATCGCTGGACTCCCAAGATAGTCAATGCCCTCATCGCGAGCATTTGTGCCAAAAGCCTGATGGGAGAGGAAGAAGAGTGAAGGAACGGATTGTTTTAATCAACTGTGCTATTTAGAGAAACCATATTTATCTGCAATAGAGTTTTTAACTGTTTTGATATAAAATTAATTTTTAAAAAATTCTAAAGTTTTTGTCACCATGTCCAATACCATTTTCACAATTTCTTTTAATTTGTATCGATTATCAAATACATTTTGAATTTGGTTTTTAAATGCTATTTGATGATCCATATCCGGTGGCAGAGATCAAAATGATTGGCTGGAAATGAATATGTTGGTGGTTCCCTTCTGGACATTCTTGAAAAGTGACATTGCAAATGCATCGTTCACAGAATTCACTTCTCCCCTAGCACGTCACCACATTTTAACTGTTTTTGACGTTAAATAAATAAATAGTAAATAAATTTTGTAACGAATTGGTTCGCCGGTATACAGTCATTGGACATTGATAATAATAATAATAATAATAATAATAATAATAATAATATAACAAAAATAATGTGGCTATCATAAGGTTATTTGTGTTGGACATCTACAAGCGTTCGCAAAACTTTCTTTCAAATCATTTGTCAACATTTCGAAGCTAGCAAAAAAATGTCCGAGTTCAGATTATAATTATAATGTACAAAACCGTTAAGGATAGATAGGAAGGTAGATATACGCATTGAGAGAGAAAAAAACAGTGTAAAACGTAGAGTGGCACACTAATTGACGGCTAGAAGACAGACGAACATACATTTCAAGAAAACAAGGAAATGTCAGAGACAGAAGGAGCGGGAGAGGCAGTGACAGGCACGCCGTATGAGAAGAGAGACTGATCCGCAAACAGGCAGTACGATAAAGAGATAGACCTAAAAGACACACAGAGATATGTGAAGGATCACAGAAATTGGCATTCATCCCAAACCCACTTTTACTGTCACCATAACCCCAAACTCAAAATATAGCTCATACTAACAACATTCTTACTGAATTTGGCACCGATTGCAGTTCCATCTACAAACCACGTATCACCAAGTAAAAAAACCAGTCTGTGTGTGTGTGTGTGTGTGTGTGTGTGAGTGTGTGGATGAAATCGCCCTCGGCGACAGTGCTGTTGAACCCTTTCTTCTCCCCCTCCCCCCTTTCCCTCCTCCCCCATGCCCCCCCCTCCAACACATTTTCGCAAGCGCACCCCGAGTCGCCGTTCAGTACACACTGCGCCCGCTGGCGGGGCGCTATATATAACTCTGTTATGGACAGCTTCATCGGCGGCGGCAAGGCGGCGACGGCGAAGGAGGCGAAACAGACCGGTTGATGCAACCTCTGCCAACAATTGCGCGGCCCGTCCTAATCGTGACCTCCTGCGTCACCCCAAACCGCCACCGCGGCCTTGGCGATATCTTCCATCCCACCCCACCCCACCCCACCCTCCCAACAGTTCGAGACCCGCGAAGCCATTTGTGCATGCCGCTCTTCGCTTCTCGTTTCGGTGGCGACCGTGGTGGTTTTCGAATAGAATTACTTGTTGTTTTTTTTCGTTTTCGTTGCCATTCCGTTTCGAGTATCTCATTGTAAAGAAGTGTACCCAAACCAGACTTGGGCCACGATAATTCTCGAATCTTGGAAAAGACTCGAGATTTGAAAACATGAAATTCAAACACTGTCATAAGTCAACATTTCAAATTTCTAAACTTTTTTAAGAAACCTTTTCTTGCACTTATTCTATGTTCAGAGATTTTACAAGTTATAATATTTCGGTTTTTCCTAAAAGGAGTGTATTTACAGTCATGTTTTTACTCTGTGTTTTTCTAAGAGATTATAGTAACTCAGTATAATTTATAACATAATACATTTTTTTTCTTTTTAATAATAATCTGTTCTGAAGTTGTCACACCATTTGATTTAGAGTCATCTTCCCTGACAGGTTGTGATCAAATGAACAAAGCATTGAATGATATTAACGAAGTCAGAAGAATTTGCTATCGCCCCTTAGCAGATTTAATACTGAAGAAACCGCGAAAAGCAATGTTACAGAAAAGTAATAAATATAATCTTATTTTTATCAGTCCTGCTCTTCCGCCTGACGTCGCAAATATCTGCACACTCTTTGTTCCATCTAGTAGTGAAAGAAGGTACCACTCGGGCAGCGAAACAGACGATGAGAATATACCCCAAAAGCTTCTTTTACGCTTAACTACCTTTCATATACAGTAAAACTATAACACTTCCGACTATAGCCGACTTTACTTCCTCTCCAAAGACAGGTGTATGAGGATATTTCCGCCCTCATAAATCCACTGCTACGATCGGATTTGAAACCCCAAACTTGGGTACGCTCACAGCTCCGCTCACCATTAATCCACTAAAGTCAGAGAATCGAGAACCGGTTCTGCAAGATGCCGTGGAGGCTCCGTGTGGTTGATGCAACCTCAGCAAACAATTGCTACGACCGTCCTCACCTAATCGCGCCCCTCACCAACCTATGAACTCACCCGCCCTCTTTGACCTCCCCGCGCCTTCCGCCCCCCAACCTCTGCGCCCCTAAGACCCCCCTCGGAAGGATTTTCGACAGTCGCTGTCTGAGGAAATTCTAGCAGCCGGCTACTCTGATCGGCAGTTTTCCGTAGTTTCTCCTATCGACACCAGGCGAATGCCGGAGCAGTACCCTAATAAACGGGCCACGGACCGCCCGCTCTACTTCCTCTTCCTTGTCCTCTTCTCTCCCCTTACACACACACTTGCACTAACACGCACTACACTACCACTTATTCCGGGAGACCGGTCGGGAGCTTAGAGCTTGTCCCGTCTAGGGCGGTGCCCCGCTGGTGGGAGAGTCCTGGTTAGGGGGAAACCCCACTAGCCGACGGTAGGTCGGCGCCGGATCTCGCCATCCAGCGGGGGAAGATCACCGCCATCTCCCGAGAAAGAAACATGCACTACACTTAAAGAACTAATGGCTTTAGCAGGTGATGCTCCCGGAGTCACTATCCATCAATACATCGGGAGGCAGTGGTGTAGAAGGTGCGGGAGGAGAAAAGGGTAAGGATGAGCAGAAGAAAAAGAGCAGGAAAGAGCAAGAGAGAGGTAAGAATAGGAAGAGGTAGTAAGGTGAGGAAAAGGGAGGAAGAGCAGAAGAAAAAGAAGGGGCAAGAGGAAGAGAGACGGAGGAAGAGGAAGTAAAGTGAGAAAGAAGGGGAGTCAAAGAAGGTTGAGAAGTAAAATTTGAGGAAATAAGTAGTGCTACAACACCACCTTCTTTCTCGAATTATGTGAATGCGTAATATAACACTAACTGATTTCTTGCGAAAATTTTGCACATATGAACTCGGAAACATTATGCTTTTGCGACTAGCTACGGGTTACTTCATTTGGAGACCGCCTCTACGAGGTTTTCTACGACACTTCTTTTTCTGTAAACGATATGAAGAAAAAAATGCCGGCTATTTCCCAGAAAATTTTGAAAATGTCAGATGGTCTTCATATAAGGTACGCCCCTCCCAAATTAAAGTTCATTAATAATCGTCGGGACGGCACAACTAGATCTGACGCCGACTATTTTCGATATTTCAACCCAAAAGGTTCTGATTGATAGATTATCGTGACTCATCCATTATACAAATGTACTGCAGTGTCTCTGATCGGGAGACCTGGGTTTGATTACCGACGGTAGCAGGATTTTCGATACCTACTACACTTTAGATCGAGTTCGGCCGCTGTCTGGAAGAGAATTCTGATGGTCAGCTGCTCTGATCGGTAGTTTTATGTGGTTTCTTCGATTAACACGAGGAGGAAGCCGGAGCAGTACCCTAACAAACAGCCACAGATAGCGCTCGATCTCTCCTTCCTCTTCCCCGGTCTATCCTCATCCCCTCTTCACACACACTTTCTCTAACATGCCCTACTCTACCACACAGGGAGACAAGTCGGGAGCTTGGAGCTTGACCCGACTGGGACGGTACCCCGCTGGTGGGAGATTCCTGGAATGGGAAACCCCGCTAGCCGACAGTGGGTAGGCGCCGGATATCGCCATCAAGCGGGGGAGATCATTGCGAACTCTCGAAGAAAAAAATCATGCATCACACTTGCGGGACTGACGACTTTGGCGGTTTTACGCGCTCGGAATCACTAACAATCAATGATTCAAGAAATCGATTATCGAGTAGAAAATTTGATGTGTATCCTCACCACCTGCACCAATCGTAACCACATTTGTAACGGCACTAATAGATCTTAATTTTGACGTGGGTGACGTCACAGCTCAAAAGTATCTTCCACACGGATTAGAAGACCGAAAATTTTAGATCGCATTGTTTAGTTGAGTCCAATACTTTTCTTTCCTACATAATAATAACTGAAGGAAGGTAAAAAATACATGGGGAAATAGTCCAGTGGTAAAGAAGTCTGACCTGCTCAAAACCGTTGAAAAGGCCATGGAGGCAACTTCAGTTCTGAGGCCCGCCATTCCTGACATTCTCTTTGGAAGCTTTCCCGTAATCTTGCAACCTTCAGGAATAAATAGGGAGAGCATGTTTAATTATACCACTCTATACGAAGTCTGCAAGAGCTTAAGTTAGCTAATAACTCTAAAAAATAATGAGTTGGCTCAGGTACACAGAATGATAAATTAAAGTAGGTTTATTATACCTCCCAAATTAACTTCTGTTCCGTTTCTAGTGCACAGATACAGATCTCCACGTACTCACTTTACTCAATATATCATTTCTTCTTTCTTCCGTTCGACACTTCTGTCACTACAACATTAATAACATATTGGTGATTTACATAGTTACATCAACATTACGAATTTCCAATAGGCGCAGAAATTGAAAGAAAACGCAGCCTCCAGCCATGTGATAAGTTGATTAATTGATTGATTGATTGATTTTTCGTGTTTCCGGGCGCGTTAACTGCTTTGGTCATTAGTCATTAGCAGTAAATATAGTGCTTTTTCTCGGGAGATGGCAGTGATCTTCCCCAGCTGGATGGCGAGATCCGGTACCGACCTACGGAAGACTAGCAGGGTTTCCCCTCAGTTGGGTATCTCCCACCAGCGGAACATGCGGGGACTAGCGGGGTTTCCCCCTAACCAGGAATCTCCCACCAGCAGGGCACCGCCCCAGCCGGGACAAGCTCTAAGCTCCCGACCGATCTGCCGGAATATGTGGTAGTGTAGTTCATGTGAGTGCAAGTGTGTATGTGTAAGGGGAGAGGATAGGACAAGGAAGAGGAAAGAAAGATCGCGCGCGGTCCTTGGCCCGTTTGGTAGAGTACTGCTCCGGCATTCGCCTGGTGTTGATCGGAGAAAGCACGGAAAACTACCGATCAGAGCAGCCGGCCGCTAGAATTCTCCTCCAGATAGCGACTGAATTCGACGTAGCTATGTGAGAAGTGTTTTGAGACGTTTTTTGATGTGTTTTAAAATGTTTATGGTTTTGCCAGAGACCCAGGAACTCTTTGAAAATAGAAAAACACTTAAACAATGAAATTTTGACTGAAAATGCATAACTTTGAAGTGTTATTCTGTATATTCTCATACTGCGCGAACAGAACAGAAACGCGACTCAGCTCTTGGTTTACGACACAGCTATTCTTGCGATAACAAGGCTCCCAGAAGAGGCTTCCCACCGTTGAAGGGCATTAAAAGTTTAAAATGAATCTTTATGAATTAAACTTTTAGAAATTGAATAAATCCCTTCGCTATGTAAAAGAAATAATGGAAAACCAGTATTTCAAATGAAAATTAATGTATTATACATTCTAAGGAAACCAAACAAATCTCCTTTCTTTACGTGTCCTCTGCAAACACTAAAAACTATAAGTGTTATGGCAATCATGAGGAATAGTGCTTCTTGTAATTCATATTATTTACTTTTTAGAGTTTCTGTAATCGATCCTGTGAGGTAATGGAACGAAGTGACCAGTTCATAAAGTTATCTGGAAGAAATAATGAAGCAATGGTGATTCCGAATTAAAGGTTTTGTAGTTTATTTTCTTATTAAGTATCATCAATAAGTAGAACAGACTGCCTGCACTTCAGACCCAAATCGTATCTAATCTAGAATTTTTACGAATGAGCTTAATAAAATAAACTATGAATGTTCAAAATGCAAAATCAGGTTTCTTCTAATCAGTTAATTAACTCCAGATAACAGAAAGAAAATATGCTACTGTTATAACACGACCTTCCTGAAGTCACGGTTTTCAACTTGCGCCTGAAGTTACGACTTCCGAAGAGATGCTTGGAATCTAAATAACATTTGATTGATTGATTAGTTATTCCGATAGCGTCATCTTCTAAGGTCCTGTAAGTGTAGTGCATATTCTATCACGGGAGGTAGCAGCGTTGTTCAGCCGCTGAATGGAGAGATTGGGCGTCGACCTTCCTAACGACGCCGTATCTCACCATCCAAATCTATAATAGATAAAAAGTGTATACGTTTCCATGTTTATTCATCACGAAGAAATACTGTTAATTAATCGAAACCACATAACATAAGAAGTCTAGTTCCGTAAATTGAGAACCTTTCCTTCTATCGATCCTGTTTGTTACCTGTAGTTATTAGTTTATTGATTGATTGATTTTTTCGTGTTTCCGGGCGCGTCAACTGCTTTGGTCATTAGTCCCGTTACTGTAGTGCATGTTTTTTCTCGGGAGATGGCGGTGATTTACCCCCGCTGGATGGCGAGGTCCGGCGCCGACCTACCGTCGGCTAGTGGGGTTTCCTCCTAACCAGGACTCTCCCACCAGAGATGTCACCGCCCCAGCCGGGACAAGCTCTAAGCTCCCGACCGGTCTCCCGGAATATGTGGTAGTGTAGTGCATGTTAGCGTGTGTGTAAGGAGAGAGGATAGGACAAGGAAGAGGAAGGACAGATCGCGCGCGATCCGTGGCCCGTTTGTGAGGGTACTGCTCCGGCATTCGCCTCGTGTTGATCGGAGAAACCACGGAAAACTACCAATCAGAGCAGCCGGCGTTATTAGTTTACATTTAGAAACCCTTTTAACTGGCGGCATTGCCAGCCATGGATATAATCATTTGATGTTGGTAATAATGATAACCAGGTGAAGAATAGAGAAATGGTAGAAATAAGAGGCAAGGGAACGGGAGAACCTCGTTTAGTCCATTAAAATCCACATTGGTTGGTGAAGATGGAACCTGAGAGCGGAACGGAGATGCTGGTTGATATTTATTTGACACTGATGTTTAGGAATCCAACATTGTTGACATCCTTCAGGTCCACGAGTGATGATCTACTAATTAGATGATAGCAATAATGACATGATGAACAGAATAGTGAAAAAATGAGAGGTAACGATAACGATGACTAGGTGAATAATAGAGAAATCGTAGAAATGAGAGGGAGGAGGAAACGGGAGAAAATGTATCGAGAGTCACCTGTTTATCCGCAACCTATTCCACTAGGACCGGCAGGAGATTGAATGCGCTAGCCCCTACCCCACGAGTCTCCTTCCCCTTTGTAATGTGCTCTTGCAAGTACGTGAGGCTATACGCATTCTCACATAATACGCAGATAACACGCGAGATGAGTAACGCGCTGTTTGTCGCTTTATTTATAGGCCGGATATCTCTCTCGCGGGAACGAGTATGGTGCGATGCCCCGGCTGCAACTTATCTCGCGTGTTTTTCGCTCCGCTTCAGCTCTTGCATCTCTATCCCATTCCGGTGTTTGTCTTCTCTGACGTTCTCGTCGCCTGTTTGTTCTGTATTCGAATTGTTTGCAACCGCGGAGCAGAAGGTTATCCCGTTGGGAGAGGGACCCGATGCAATCAACCCATTTTATTTAAATTATGTTTATGTAATCAGGAACAACTCAATGTGAGTGTTTAAGAATACACCAAGAAGTAAATTGTTGCTAGTTGTACCCATGCGTACATTCCTGGCTTAGCGAATTAATGTTATGAAATTAGATTCATACCGGAAATCCATTTCGCTCGGCCACGCCGTAGTCTGGGTTGAACATACGGTAGAAGCCTGTGATTGTACGTGGGTAACCATTCGTGAACTGTTTAGCATCTATTTACAATCAGAAAGACTTCGACTCAGGTGAATAAAACCACACGAAATATAAAAATTCTCAGTATCATTTCCCGTATATTTCGAGATTCTGCACCATTATGACAATCCATGCTATGGAAGTTACATGAATGAAAGTTACCCATCGACTCACGTGTAGTATGAACTGTCACAAAACAGGTAGGCAATGCTTACGTTTCAGTTAGAATGAAACACACAAGAAATTAAATAATACCTTGATGTTCTAATTTATCCATTTTTGTATATATTTTGTGAAAAAATATTGCTTTGGAGCACAGGAGAAAAAGCTTAGCAGGGAAGGGTAGAGATACACCTAAATATACTAAATGGCGATTATTCGACTTTGAATTATCAAGGATCATTATTCTGCTTGTGGATTCTGGGACAACATAGATGACAATGTCCTCCATGTTCATCATAGTCGCACATTAAGATAGATAAATAGTTTACAACTTCAACATTCCATGACACAATTAAATTATCATCCTTGAATTTTAGGCAATACACAATATTTTCCAATTTTTTTGTACATTTTCCTCTATGCCTTTCGAATATTGATAAACGGAAACGTTTTCTACTGAACAATCTTAAATTATCTTCGACAACTGCACAATTGTAAAGTATTGGTTTATAATTGAATAGAAGGCGCATTTACCTCATCTAGATGCAAAATTCCGTACTTTTATCAAATGTTGAACTAGAGTACGCATTACAGTGTATTATCTGCAGCTCTCGTAAAAACCTACCACTTGTTGCAATATTTAAAAAATATTATCCTTTCGTATTAAAACATTGTTTAAAATCTAAGTTATTGTAAAGTGAGCATACGTTGTACCAGCATACATTCCAGAAGTTGAATGAGAATTACATAATGTAATTTAACATTTACTAGGGAAATGTTTATTATTTTATTGTTCACATTTTCTACATTTCAAATATTACGACAAAAGTTAGAATATTGACAAACCACTTTAAAATATCAAAAAACACCTGAGTCATCCCCTAAACCGTAAACTCGAAGATCACAGCCCAGTCAGCCTCTTGGGTAATCGGGCGGCGTGCACAGGCAACGCTGTGCCTTCTCAACCGGCACACGTCGAGCAGCTCACGGTGTATCTCGACTGTGCGGCCCTCGTCTCCTCTCCTCTCCTCTTCTCTTCTCTTTGTCTGCTCGTCCATTAGCTCTCAGAGGGAACCGGCCCGGCGGCTGGAGCCAGCCTCACCCAGACCGGTTGCTTGACGCGACCAGCGCCGCTTCTCGCAACGCCCAATACCCAACGCCCTACGCCCAACGCCACAACTCCCAAACCCCCATGCCCTAGAACCTGCGGCCAACGCTAAATACCCACCGTTCCGCACAACGCACACATTTCTTTACACCCAACGCCCTACGCCCTACACTCCCTAAGTCCAACGCCCCACACAACTCCCAAACCCCATGCCCTAGAACCTGCGGCCAACGCTAAATACCTCACCGTTCCGCACAACGCACAACGATCATTTCCTTACACCCAACGCCCTACGCCCTACACCCCTAAGTCCAACGCCCACACAACTCCCAACCCCATGCCCTAGAACCTGCGGCCAACGCCAAATACCAATACGTTTTAAACCCAGCGTTTCACACAACGCCCAACGTTCAATATCTTACACCCAACGCTCAATACACTTCGTCCATCTCCGTACAACGGCTCACGAAAAAAAAACCTTACGTTAAATGCTCCACACGACCCGCGACACCCTACTCCATTCAACTATGCCCAAGGCCAGACCTTCCTATGCCTCTCGCTCAACGTTCCACACAACGCTCAACGCTCAATGTCCTAGGGCTACACTTCACACAACGCCCAAACGCTCAATATTCTACGTTCAACCCTCAACACAACGCCTAACACTCAACACTCTTCATCTTACATTTCACACAACGCTCGATACCATACACCCTCCATTCCACATAATACCCAATGCGCTGTGTCCAACAGTCCACCCAACTCCTAAGTCCAGTTCCCTATGGCTACAGCTCCACACCACGGACTACACTATCGGGAGCGGTAGCTCAGTACATCAACTGATATCACTGCAGCGCCTCTGACCGGTAGGTCCTAATGACCAAAGCTGACCTCCCGGTCAGAGGCTTTGCAGAGACGTAAGGTGATACCCTGAGCCACCTCTCCCGGTATATCTATTGAAGATGGCTTTCTGACGTATATCCAGAAGGCGCCTTAGACGTGCCATTAAGGGGGCGATCCGCCTCCGGAGTCTCTGAACTTCCTGAACCACGAGGAGAGCCTCGCCATTAAGCAGCAGGGACACACGCCTCACGAATTCGAATTTCTTTCAAGATGGCTGCTCTGAAGAGGTGGCTAATACATCGAAAACTCCTAATATAGTTAGTAAAAATGGCCAATGACTAACACCCAACACTCAATTGTTTCTGTTAACATTCAGTAGTATTAGAATGCTTACACACGCATAGTTTCGGGCAAAACGAATAAAGCAAACTTCTGATCATAGCCTTGCCGTTCTATAGTGGGGTCCAATACGAAGATTATTTCATATTTAAATCGACTACGTACAAAGTGGGTAAATGCAGATACAAATAACAATAATAATAATAAATAATAATAATTAAAATAATAATAATAATAATAATAATAATAATAATAATTAATAATAATAATGATGATAATGATAATGCAATAACACAAGGTTTGTTTGGACGTGCTTGCTGATGAGCCACGCCCCCCAGTTCGGCTGTCAGCCTCAACAGATGATTTACGCCAGGCGCCGCGTCGGCGGGCATGGCGCTCAAGTGGACGCTGCGCCGGCCGAAAATTGGCCTTGGATGACGTCACACGAGGAGCCTTAATGGCGGGCTCTTCCCTGCATGCAAAGCAGCGGAGCCCCTTCACTCTCCGCCCGGCCCCGCCCCTCCTCAGCCCCGCCCAGCCTGGACCCGCAACTCCGCGCCCGCGCCACGCTCCGCTCTCCCCGCCCGCCACTGCCTTGCCCCGCCTGTACCATGCCCCGCTCCGCAACACCCCGCCCCTTTCCCCCCCCCCAAACCCCCCCCAAACCCCGCCCCGCACTCCCCCCGGTCCGCCCCCCTCCGGCCCCCCCCCCCCCCCGCTCCTCATCCCCACCGCCCTGCTCCGCCCCGCACCCTCGCAGCCAATGCCCCGCTCGCCCTCTCCGCCCCGCCCTGTCAGCCACTGCTTCGTTTGCGCTATTGGGCTTGGACTGTCTTCCAATATGCGCTGCACGCAAGCTAAACCCAGACGAGATTGTAATTCTTAATAGATTCCGATACGAGTGTCTTCACTGCTGTTGTTCTGCTGTTGATAAATTAACCTCTTCACAAGGTCTCAACAAATCGTGACATTCTTACCTATTTACTTATTTTTTACAAACCCAACAGACTAGTGACACCTATATTTCAGAATTCAAACAACTTCCGGTATCCCTAATGGGGATTGATCGCTGCAGACACGAATGTAACTGGTATAATCAGCAATACCGGTAATGTCTACAGCATTAATGAAGTAACGATCACTCACGAAGCTTTGTAAGCTGGTGTTTCTAAGGTCGACTTTCGATGTTGACGGAGTTTTTGAGATCTTCTTCCGTAAATAAGTTGTTTGCTGTTGTCAACTGCTGTTGTAGGCTTCAGCTCGCTCGTTTCTGTAATTTCTGTCGATCAGTTCCAGGAGAATTCTGTATCGGTAGCTCATCGTAGAGGCTACAGACCGCCCGCGATCCTTCCTTCTCCCTCCCTTCCGCACTCGAATTGTTAACGGGTATCTTCCCCTGCTAGACAGTTGGATGTTCCCTACTGAAGGAGTATTAATTTCTCCTTTCCGGGAATTCCATTAATATTAGGACCATTTTTATAATGTCCACATTCCGAAGTGTTCAAACGACAGGAATTGGTAAAAATAATTCTCGAGAGCATTATTAGGATTCACTCGAATTGTGTTGCTGAAGAGAAGACAGTGCACTATTTTCACTTTCCTATCTTCCATCGTCAACTCCTGAGGTTTTGTTATGTCCCACTCTGTATAATATTGCCCATTCCCATCCTCCCAATCTTAAGAGCAGAGAATGTTCTGATCCTCCAACTTCCTGCCAATCCCTCATGATCTCTAAAGGCGCGTTATCCTGTCAAATCGCAATCCACTTCTATCTGACTTGAAATTTCAGTCGATCCGTGTGAATTCTGTGGTGAAGAAAGTTTCGCGGGGTTCTCCCGTTTCCTCTACATCTCACTGCGCAATTGTTCATTCTTCATTCATATCACATCCTTGCCACTAATCAGTTAAAACCGTTGATCTCAGGAAAAGGATTGGGAATTGGTATCTTAAAAATAACTATTCATCTCCTGGGGTGTCTCGTCATGTGGGGTCTAACGCCTTCTCTTCTTACTTCTGGGTATCGGCGTTCATTAAGCGGTTGATCCATTTCAAGTTCGTAGTAGACAAAGTGGGCTTACAGTAGCTCTTCTGCGGGTTCTCCCGTTTCCCCTGTCCCCCGTTTGACGATTGTTCCCACATCATTCAAATCATATCTACTTAATTACCTCTATATAATGAATTAGTGTACATTTGCATTATATAATTTAAAAAAAAGACTCAATATGCCTGTAACAAATAATGTACTTCAGCTTCAATGACCCCCATCTCGATCGGGGTTTTGTCCAGTTTCTCTGATCCATTGAGCAAATGCTGAGATGGCCCCTTGATTTGCTTCTAGACGAAAATGTAGCTTCACTATGCGCACGTTTTGTTGAACTTTCCTTTTGCTTGTAGTGGTAGTAGAGCTTAGGGTGAGTTTTCTATTTTGTTAACAATACAGAAAAATCAAATCCGTTTGTTCCTTTACCGTGAAAAATAAGTTTTCTATAATTTGGCAACGAAAATATCTAGTTTTTGAAATGTTAATCTCTCGCTTTTTTAAATTTGTTGTTATTATTATTATTATTATTATTACTATCATTTTTCATCTTTCAACTATTAATAGTTAAATTGTTGGGAAGGGATTCTGAAACTTAACAAAGCGTGCGCAGATGATTTTCTGCCCCATACGTGACATACAGTTTTTGACTGTTTTTGACAAAATAAATAAATAAATAAATATATTAAAATTATTCATCTCAGCTGTGGCCAAAAGGATTAGGGACAGAGGATCGTTATAAAGACCAACAACATAAGGCCCAGGCTGTACAGCACTGCCAGTAGCCACCAGGCCGCGTAGCACCATTTGAAAGCGTCGGGAGGCTGGTATCACTCCAGCGCCGAAGAACAAAGTAAAGAAGTTCCGAAGCCGCACAGTCCCCTCCCACACACACACACACACACACACATACGCTGCGCCGCGCGGCGCCGAAGGCCTCTCCTGAGGACGAGCACATCCGTCAACTCGAGGCGCGGGCGCACGGAAAGGAAGGAAAACAAACGAGCAGACGACGCCCGCAAGCCCGCCCGCCCGCCCGTGTGCTCGAGAAGGCGCCCGCAGCGAGGCGGGGGGACAGCGCGGGGGAGGGAATGAGGAGGGAACACACACACAAACACACGCTGCGCGAAGCGAAGCGTCGCTTCAGCCTGCGAGTCCACGATGGTACTAGAGCTGCGACATCGGCAACGAAACGTCCATGTTTTAAAGCAGGGGTTCCCAACGGGGTCAGTGAGTATCGATGAAATTTTGAAGGGGCCAATGATGATTAAGAGGTCAATAGCCGAATATGAAACCGGTAGCGGTAGCTCAGTGTATCAACTGATGTCACTGCAGCGACTCTGACCGGGAGGTCCTAGGTTCGTGTCCTGACGGCGGCAGGATTTTCGACACTAGCTCTTCAGCTAGGTCGAATTCAGTCGCTGACTGGAGGAGAATTCTAGCGGCCGGCTGCTCTGATCGGTAGTTTTCCGTGGTTTCTCCGATCAACATCAGGCGAATGCCGGAGCAGTACCCTACCAAACGGGCAATCTGTCCTTCGCGTTCTTTGTCCTATCCTCTCCCCTTTACACACACACTTACACTAACATGCACTTCTCTACCACATAGTCCGGGAGACCGGTCGGGAGCTTAGAGCTTGTCCCGGCTGGGGCGGTGCCCCGCTGGTGGGAGAGTCCTGGTTAGGGGAAACCCCACTAGCCGACGGTAGGTCGGTGCCGGATCTCGCCATCCAGCGGGGGAGATCACCGCCATCTCCCGAGAAAAAAACATGCACTACACTAACGGACTAATGACCGAAGCAGTTGACGCGCCCGGAAACACGAAATATCAATCAATTAATCAACCGAATATGAACCGGCGCCTGATCAGGGTAATCGAAATTCCATTGATTACCAAAAAATATTAACGACTTTTAATTAACTTCTTTCTGATATAAAGCATCAAAACGTAAGACAATAAATTACAAATTAGTCATCTTCTTTCGTATCCGTCGTTGATCCTTAGGAATTAGGATGTTTAGAAAATTCAAAAAATTATAACTCTACATTAACGACGATATTCTATCGTGCAAGGAAGTACTCTCTTCAATACACACGGAAGAATTGTAATGGACTTCTCTTAAAAATCAGAGAACATTTTTTAACCATTGCATTTAATGAATATTAGAAAATTGAAACCAAAAGCGGAAACGTCCGGATATTGAAAAATAGAGATATTTACAAAAAGATTGGTGGAAATTGTTACCTTTAAGGCATTTGTGTGCAATTACTTTGTCATGATTATAAATGCTGTGTATTGTAGATACGCGTAAGGAACGCGACGAAGCAAACATTTTGTTTAAAATGGGTCGGTGAAAGAAAAGGTTTGGGAATACCCGTTTTAAAGCATCAATGTTCAAAATTTGAACATCGATGTTAATATTACATCGTCTCCAAAGTGTCATTTTTTTAAACATTCATGTTTTAAAAATGTATTAACTTCGGCTCACACACATTCTTTTACATTACTTTGTTTTACATTACACACGTTTTAGATACAAGTCAGGATCAGGTCTGATCTTCACGTCTTGATTACTTTGAAGAGAGACCTTTACATCTGGTTGACTGTACCCTAATTATCATTCACCTTTTTTAATTAAATGAAGTCAATGAATGAAACATCCAAAGTTGGATCGCTATTCAACACTGCCATCCAAATGCATAAAAAATATGGATCAAACCTACCCTGTTTTATAATTTAGATGTTACGAATGTAACGCTATAGAAATGACGGTATGAAATGAACATATTTTAAGCAAATATACGGATCAGCACTAAATTACCAATGAAATATTTTTTCACATTTCGCATGTATCTCAACATGTTAGTATAGGCGGGTAACCAATTTCAGTTCAGTCTATAACACTACATGTACAAAAATTGTTAAATATAAACATATTTCAATTATAATTCCAGAAACATGGTTAACTGTTATCACAATGAATAGGAATTGTCTTGTCCAAAAAATTGTAATTTCTTCAGTTTTGGAGAATAACGACGTTAAACTACATTTTGGTGTTTTTTATTTGATTTTTTTTTCGATTTTCTGTTTAGTGCGTACTTGTCTGTTGTAACTCTTTTTCTTCTCTAACTTTCGTGCAATGAAATTACGTACGAAATATTAATGTACTAGTGGCCGTAAAGAAACTATTGGATTTTGGGCGTGGAAGTTCCATGTGCGTGATGTGTTGGGAGGCCGTGGCTGGCAGCGTGCCCGCCCAACACACGTCTCTTCCAAGGCAGCGCGTGGGCCCTGGCAAACACTCCCCCCCCCCTCCCCTCCTCGCCCACACGCACGGTTCCCCCTTGGCGCCGCCACCGCTTCCACGGCGTCCCTCGCCGGCTCCTCCTTTTCCTTCTCCAAAGCGTACTCCTCCTCCACCTCCTTCTTCTTGATTTGATTTGCTTTTTCATTCCCTTTACCTAGTCACACACTTAATTTTCCTTCCCTCATCATCACCCATCACCATCTCTCTCATTTTTTCCCTCGATTTCCACTGACCCCTTTTTTTCCCCTTCCCCTTTTGCCCGCCCCTCTTCGTTTTCCTGTTTTTCTCTTCTTACCTCCCTGCTTCCGTCTCTCATTTCCCTCTTCCTCCTCTCTTCTCCTTTTCTTTTCTTGACCATTCCCTCATGCTTCACATGGCTCTCCCTTATGATTATTTTACAATCGCCAACGCGTCCTATCCCTCCAACAAACCTTTTTCCTTGTCCTCTTCAATCCGTCATTCCTGCTTTAATTTTCCCTTTTTTCTTTTCCCTTTCCTTCCCCTTTCCTTCCCTTTTTAAAGCTTCTGTTCGCTTCCTCTCCCAACTGATTTTCCTCTTCCAACTCATCTGTTCCTCATTCTTCTCACAACTTCTTCTACAATCCTTTTATTTCTCTTCTCTTCTTCTTTTCGCATTGGCCCGCATGTTCGCCCCCCTGCTTCCTTCTGCATATTGTATTCAACACTTTCTTTACTCCTCTACTTGAAGTATACCAACTTCTTTTCTTTCACTGCCCTTAGAATCTTCGTCAACTAGCTTATGTCCCCTTCCTTTCCTTCGCTCTTCATTGCGTTTCCCCTTCTCCTCGTGCTATCCCCGCCTCCCTTCTTCTTTCTTTCCCTTTCATCGACAAAAATACTTCTCCACTTGTTTTTCTTTCACTTCTCTGGACACTTTTCCCAAACCCGCTTAATTTCCTTTCCTATTATTTTTTGACTTGGCCCTTCACTTTCTTCCTATTCATTCTAGTCATCAGTCACAATAAGTGCCTTACTGTTCCCATTTGCCTTCCAAATCTTTTTTCTTCTAACTTTCTTCTTCTTTACACTCACTTCTCCACCTCTCTTCCTCTAACAAGCTTCCCAGTTTCCTCTATCCCTCGACTTCCTTATCCCGCTGGCCAACTTCCACCTTCCTTTCTCCACTGTACCTCTTTGCTGTTTGCCACGATTCCATTTACTCCTTCATCACCAACACAAAAAACTATGAACTGAACAAATATAACTTGAAAAACAAACTTGTAGGCTGTCTTAATCAATGACTTTCCAGCAGATATCTAACTTACCTGAAATGTTAAGTGATAATCTCATTATGAATCGTTTCTCATTGAATGAACTGACAAAATAAAACATACTAAATGTAGAACTCCTAGCATATAATAAGAATCTAAAATACCAAGAAGGAACGCAAAATTCTTCAATTTGTCGGACACATTTTTCCACTGATTCCACCAAATGGTAGACCTCTTTGCTCACATCCTTTTTGCTTCCTTAACATAGTGATTGACAAGAGTTATGCACTTATTTTATAAATGTGGAAGTTTCCCAAACTGTAAAATACCTAATCATTTTGTAGCATTTTGTGCAACTTCCCGCCATTATTTGCAATACTAATATTACAGCGACGTTTATGAGCATTATTGTAGAATTCCGCTGAACTCACACGGCCATTCTATCACTACTCCGGCGTTTGCGCGCGGAGCCGAACGCCGCGTGGGGATAAGGTGGAATGTGTGTATGTATGTATGTTGGAATGTATATGTATATATGCCAATCACTCTTGTCAATCACTAGGTTATGAAAGCAAAAAGGATGTCAGCAAAACGGCCTACCATTTCGTGGAATCAACGGAAAAAATGTGTCCCTACCTCTGACAAATTGGAGAATTTTTGGTAACGACCCTTCTTTATATTTTAGATACTCATTATATGCTAGATTAAAAATGATTTTTACTTTCTCTTATGCGTACGTATATGTGTGCGTGTATGTGTATGTATGCGTATGAATGACGTATGTATGAATGTGTGACTGGATGGCTGTTTGACAAGTTTCAGCAGTTATTAAAGAGACTTTTGATGGAGAACAGTCGAGAAGGTTGTATAGGAAAGAGTGCGGGCGAAGTTAACTTTAGAATCAAGTCATATTTGCAACCCTTTTATTTAACGAAACCCTGTTATTCGATGTGCCCCTAGAGTGGTTTATTGTCAGCGTTCTAGCTCTCCTTGATGCAAACCAGGGTTCGGTTCCCATTTGGGACAGAAATAGAGCTTCAGCCTTCTAATAAAATCGTCTCTTTGTGCAGATTTGTGACGAAGAAAAGTTCAGACAGGCCAAGAAGACTAGATACGGAGAAGGGAATACGTCCAGCTCACTGCATATGTCCCTTAATCCCAAACGTGGAAAATAAACTAGGCCCAGGCCTGGAAAGAATGTTAGCTACCCGGTAAAGTCGGACAAAATCGACCCAAATCCCTAATATATATTGTGGAATGAATTGTTTCATTAAGAGAAGAATTATAACCTTCCCTATCGTCTTCCTACATTAATGGGACATTTCTTATAATTTAATTTCATTTTCTTTCATTATATTCAAATATTCTCAATAGCTGCGTTATGTGTTACAAGATTTTGGTGTAATAGTAAGATATGCCTATAATAATGTTAAATAATTACTCCTTATACATCTAAAATGGCAAACACTAGCAGATCCTCTTGAGGCCATTTAGAAAGATACAAAGCTAACTTTTAAGGATTAAAAAACATGTTTCACCTAACGCATTAGAAGGTTTCCAAGAAAATGGTTACAAGTGATATTTCTGTCCTCAGAATCAACGTGGTGGAAGCTTGAGAAGACACCGGTGGGCTGTTCGGAGGATCTGGCTTCTGCACTTCTCATCTAAACTACATATTTATTTGGCTAAGCTAATAAGTTCCCTGAATCCCAAAGCCCGCACTAAACAGCCCACGGAATCTCAAAGCTCTAGACAGACAAACAAGACTGAAATAGAACGAATACTCGTGGCCCAAATAGTTTTTTCAAAGGGAGACCTAAGGATCGTCACTCGAGTTTTAATTACGACTAACCAAATGCATAACGATGAAGCCTACGGTACCATTGGTACCTAAATACACAACAAGACAATTTAACCATTGGCAAAGAAAAAAACAACCAGACAATTTATCGCGAATCAACGTGTACAATAAATGTTTTAATAGCTTGTGGACGAAACACAGACTTCTAAAGCATGAATTTCCGGAAAAAAATTCCATGAAATGTTTCAGAAACGTAAAATAAGAGTAAAACAGACAACCACTTCTCAACTATTACCAGACTTATCTAAATATCTCACGACATTTAAAACAACCTTTTTTTCTCACTCCTTTTTTCGTCCTAGTACCTTTCACAGGTATTTGAATCATTCGTCATACGCTTAACCCACAGTCGAAGATCTTTCAAATCGTAAAGGAAATGAAAAGGAAGTAAACGATTTCGAAGTCTTACGCAAAGAGCAAGAGTACCCGACAATATCGAAGGTTAAAAACGAAAACATGTTCAGGAATTTGCATGTCAAGAACGAAAGAATGCGGGGAGAAATCTGCATGAACCAGCAATGCGCGGAGTGGGGCGAGGAAGCTCTCACAGGGAAGTCGGCCGCGCACATGCACGAGACGCGTGGCAGAAGCGGGATTACCCGCTTACATTACCGTAACACCACAGGCCTCTGATTTACATTCGACGCAAACACGGCTAATGCGCAAGATGTTTACGACCCCGCGCAGACGTCCGATGTGAGTCAATGTTTTGAACTGGATGACACGTGACTTCGATTGGTTTGGTTTGGTTTGTTCTTTTCGTGTTTCCGGGCGCGTCAACTGCTTTGGTCATTAGTCCCGTAAGTATAGTGCTTGTTTGTTTCTCGGGAGATGGCGGTGGTCTTCCCCAGCTGGATGGCGAGATCCGGCGCCGACCTACCGTCGGCTAGTGGGGTTTCCCCCTAACCAGGCTCTCCCACCAACGGGGCACCGCCCCAGCCGGGACAAGCTCTAAGCTCCCGACCGGTCTCCCGGAATGTGGTAGTGTAGTGCATGTTAGTGTAAGGGAGAGGATAGGACAAGGAAGAGGAAGGACAGATCGCGCGCGGTCCGTGGCCCGTTTGGTAGGGTACTGCTCCGGCATTCGCCTGGTGTTGATCGAAGACACCACGGAAAACTACCGATCAGAGCAGCCGGCCGCTAGAATTCTCCTCCAGACAGCGACTGAATTCGATCTAGCTGAAAAGCTAGTGTCGAAAATCCTGCCGCCGTCAGAACTCGAACATAGGACCTCCCGGTCAGAGGCACTGCAGTTGATGCACTGAGCTACCGCTCCCGGTACGTGACTTCGACATTCTGGTTTCCGCGAGTTATAAGTTGAATGGCAGCTAAGAAATTCGAAGGAAAATCTTGTTTTTCTTTTTTATTTTCTTCTTTTTTGTCTTCTTCTTGTGCATCTATATCCCTACAAGGATGTTGCCAAGGAAGAGCTGACAACTGATAAACGAATTTCTTGAGTCATTAGGAGAATACAAATGGTGATTTGGATGATTATAAGGGAGGTATGTCAAAAAAAATGATTCGATTTTTCTATGGCGGCCAATGGTATTAGATCATTGTTACACCTCTTACCTTATAAAATGAATATTTTAATTCATTCGCAAACGTTCTTCTTAATGGGGCCTATTGCCTCAGAAATGTGCTTACCACTGTCAATAAAAAATCATTTTATTAGGCAGGAGATGTAATAATGACCTAATGTCATCGGCCACAATAGAAAAATCGAAGTGTAATGTATAACTGCACACCCAAACAGTGAAGCGGCTGCGTTTATCTTAGAACCAGCATGACCGCTGTGTTTGCAGTGACTCTGGTCGGGTGGCCCTAGGGTTTAAGCCCCGACAGTAGCCGGATTTTCGACACTAGCTTGTCAGCTAGGTCGAGTTCAACCGTTGTCTTGGGGAGAATTCTAGTTACCGACTGCTCTGATCGACAGTTGTCCGTGGTTTCTCCGATCAATACCAGGCGAATGCCGGAGTAGTTCCCTACCAAAACGGGCCACGGACCGCGCGCGCGCGCGCGCGCGCGCGCGATGTTTCCTTCCTCTACCTCGTCCTATCCTCTCCTTACACACACACACACACACTTACACTAACATGCCCTACACTACCACATATTCCGGGATACCGGTCGGGATCTTAAGAGTTTATCCCGGCTGGGCGGTGCCGCGCTGGTGGGAGAGTCCTGCTGGAGCATGACCCGGCTGGAGAAATAACATGCAGTACACTCACGGGACTAATAACCAAAGCAGTTGACGCGCCCGGAAACACGAAAAAATCAACTAGTAGGCTATAATAGGGGTATCCCCGAACAAAGCCGTAACCTCAGCCGGTTACTACACCACGCTCGCTGCGCCTCTACTGGAGACAACGCGTGTTTCGTCTCTCACGTGTAAGCAACACTTCGACTACAGAAACAGCGAAAAGCAGCCGGCCGCCCGGCACGGCGGCGGTCGAAAACAAGAGGCCGGAAGAGTAACGCGGCTGCCGCCAGAGGGCAAACATTGCGCCGGCGTCTCACAGATAGCCACCAAACGGCGGACGCGGCCTGCATCTAGCACTCGCCGCACACACGGCCTTCGCTCGCGTTCGGAAATAGGCGGGCGGGCTCCCAAGAAAGAGAAAAGGAAACAAAGCATAGCATCCACAATCCGGGTTCCGGGTTTTGGAAATGTCGAGCCCTGCTACCCAAGTGTCACTCCGTATCCCCAGTTATGTGCTCCAGGCATTCCAGGAACATAACGCAGTGGAATAGAATGCAGTTGGGGCCTGTAACTCTGAACTTGCCGGAAACGTGTTCTTTGAGATTTCTCGTGCCGTAAGTGAAGGTAAATACACAGCGAAACAACTGCACAATATTCAAGCTTAACATTCGAAAAAACAGATGGGCACGCTAATTTACAATTTTTTATATTTATTTATTCATTAATATAATATTGCGGAGCATTTAGAAACAATGCGAGAAAGTAGGTGCTTTGGTAGCAAAACTTATTTTTTTAAAAGAACATAATTTGATCAAAGTTGAAATGAAATGTGCAGCGTGATTCACTTGATAATTCAATTGCTCACTTATACATGTCAACATCAGTGTTGCCAACGTCTTGAAAGAAAATCATGGCGTATGGAGTGAAAATTGCCTTTGGGTACTGCAGTTTAATCACCGCCACCTACACAGATCTATTCAGATGGCATTGGTTTAATTCCCCATTAATAAGATTGCAGCGCCAAAACATGAAAAAAAGTTTTTGGAAATTTCTTTGAATCTTACAGCCGGATCCGAAAAGTCCCCCATCAGGAGACCGAGACGCGTCGATTGACTTCTCGTATGTCTAGATTGATGTACGGTAAGTAGTCTACCCGTGAGTGACAGATTTGGACATCCACACACTGGAAGTCGCTCAAATACTCTTGAGGGATAAATAGCCTTCCCTGTGCAGTATACGAATTCCAGCGTTCAGCGTTCAGCGTATCCTGAACGAAGTGCGAGGATAGTTTCGTTTCCGTATTTGAAAATAGAAGTTTAGTTTTTCTCATTTTGCTTGCAGCAAGCTTTCATTAAGCTCGAATTTCACCGGATGCTGCTTATGGTCTTTTTGAACGAAGAATCTTATTAATTACTAAACGTCTGCACATATACCCGAATGTAGGAGACAATTGTTGCAGGTTGTACTCCGCAAACAATTACAATCACACTGAGTCAAAATTCATACCGAATAAACTCGATTTGTGAACTTTTGAACATTTAAAAGTTTGGAGTTAGCTTTTTTTTTTCTTGAAAAAGCCAAAGCAAAACAGAAAAGTTAGCACATGCCGCGTTCTGGCCTTGAGATGTCCTCGAGTGCAAACACTGGCGACTCTGCCAGCGAGCTGACACTCGAACGCCTGCCTACCCACTCACCCTGCCACCCGCCCGCTCGCCTGCCCTCTCGACGAACCACCCTAGCTTCTATCCTCCCACCCAATCCCTTCGAAACCCACCTACACGCTCAGCCGTTTCACTCGTCGCGTCTCCACTCACCATTTTCCACCACCCTCCTCCACTCTCCGTTCTCCACTCGCCCTTTTCCACTGCCCTTTCTACTCGCCCTTCTCCTCCCATCTCTCACTCACCCTTCTCTCTCGCCCGTCTCCACCCTTCTCCGTTACCTTCCCGACCTTCACTCTCAATCTTCTCTCCCACGCTTCTCCACTCGCCCTTCTCCTCTCACCTCTCCCCCACCCTTCTCTACTCGCGCTTCTCCACTCGCCCTCTCCTCCCATCCTTCTCCACTTCCACCCCTCCACTCGCCCGTCTGCTCTCACCCTTCTCCGGTTACCATTCTCCTCTCGACCTTCACCTCTCAATCTTCTCCTCCCACGCTTCTCCACTCGCCCTTCTCCTCTCAACCTTCTCCTCCCACTTTTCTCTACTCGCGCTTCTCCACTCGCCCGTCTCCTCTCATCCTTCTCCACTTCCACCCGTCCTACTCCACTCGCCCCATCTCATCTGCGATATCGCAGTGAAAAAAACAACAGAGAGCAACAACTCCACCTCCCTGATTATTACATACACTGCCCTTACGTGGCTAAGTGCTGCAGTAACTGAGCTCCCATGAAACACTACAATTCTCCGTCGCTCGCCCTCTTCCAGAGGCGCCTGCTGCCGTTGCGTTTCCCCTCCACATCAGCTGCGGCCTCCGCGCGCCCGCACGTCGCCCACGCCCCTTGCTGCTCCCCTCGGCGCGCGGCGGATGTTTGGAAGCGACCGCAGCGCCCCGCGGCCTTGGGCGGCGAGCGCGCGACCGCGGCCCGTCCGGCGGGTTGCCTATCCCGGGCGCCCCGGGCGAAGACGGAACGGCGGCGCCACGCGGCGCGGTGTGGAATGAAGGATTGATTCCGGGCACGCAAACTACTAAGGTCGTTATACCCGTAAGTGTAGTGCTTGTTTTTATCGCAGGTGGTGGTGGCGGTGATCTCCCATTGCGTGCCGAGATCTGGCGCCAGCCTACCCGTCAGCTTGCCGGGTTTTCTCCTACCAGGTATCTCACACCAGCGGGGCACCGCCCCAGCTGGGACAAGCCCTAAGCCCCCGAACGGTCTCCCTGCATGTGTGGTAGCGTAGTGCATGTTAGTGTGTGTGTGTGTGTGTGTGTGTGTGTGTGTGTAAGGGGAGAGGATGGGACAAGGAAGAGGAAGGACAGATCGCGCGTGGTTCGTGGCCCGTTTGTTAGGGCACTGCTCCGGCACTCGCCTGGTATTGATAGGAGAAACTACGGAAACGTTTTAAGGAGAGCACCCGGCCGCTAGATTTCTTCTTCTTCTTCTTCTTCTTTCTTCTTCTTCTTCTTCTTCTTCTTCTTCTTTTTAGTGACTAAATTCGACCCAGCTGACAAGCTAGTGTCGAAAATACTGCCACCGTCGGGGCTCGAACCGAAGACCTCCCTTTCAGAAAGCACTGCAGTCACATCAATTGATGCCCTGAGCCACCTATATCGGTAAACTGTTTCGAATAAAACTGGAAATATTTTATTGTATAAACCCGACTATTCACATACTGCGCGTACCGACTGAATTGTCACACGCAGTGCGCTTACTGCTAACGAAACTGCTGTCGTATTGGGACAGCAAAGCCTAGGAAGAGGCCGACCGTCATTAAATATTCGCTATTCATGTGTTGCATTATGGAATAGAAATCCTTTGTGGTATTCTTGATAGATAAAGAACTGGTTTGCTGTATTCGCATTGCTAAGCGAAGAGCTGTTGTACTTTGTTATTGCAGTATTCATGAGGACTGTTTTTGTTAACAAATTGAAATTATTATAATGTTATTCAAGTGTATTTAATTTGCTGTTCTTGCATATGTTCGTGATCTTTGGGGAAAGCCATTTTGTGTGCTTGATTCAACAGCATTTTTGCATTTGCAGGCTACTAGTATACACAAGTTAGACGAATCTCAACTTTATTTGATGCACAATTAATTTTGCGCTATTTATGTACCATAGGCTATTAAGTCCACAACTGAAATTATAAGTTTAACGTTTAAAAATGAGTATATTTTCTCACTGGTGACCAAGAAGTAAGTTTCCCAGACATTACAATTTCCGGAGCAAAGACCCCCCCCCCCTTCGTGTGAGGTCTGATTGCAGTTGTTTTGACGCAGATTCATAATGACGTGACTTTTTACGATGTTTGTTACGTTGCTGACTTTCGCTTATCATTATTTCTTACGTCTATTGCAGTCAGATAAGGAAGATGGTTATTACAATGCCATGTAGCACAACAAGAGTTTTTTTGCAAGGCTTTGCGAAAATCAATTCTAAAGTCTTTCTGCAGCAAATCCAATTGTACATTTATACTGCAACTTTAATTCGACAACAAAGTACGCAAGTAAAGAACCAAATACAAAATATAAATAAAATCAGACATTACTATGCTTATTAAATAATTATTGCGATTGTTAAACACAAGAACAAGTAAGGAAAAATTATATACTATTGCATAATGAAGTTAAATTTACACTTCAGTCAATGTAAATAAACACCATGAATTTGTTTTCTATATTCTAACAATGTTCTTAACCCCATGACGAAGGGTCTCACGAATTAAGCACAGGAAATTGACGATTTTCAATTAAAAAAAACTCTTATTGTCTACCCCTGTCAACAAAAAAAGGGGATAAATCGGCCTCCCAAATACAGAAAATTACTTCCCCTAACAGGTTGTATAGTCAGAAACCACGTTTAATGGATTTCTGATTTCGAAAAATCTATTGCCGGGAAAACATCTGCCCTTCTGCCTATGTTAAACAATGCCTCAACCATTCAGATGATTTTTCTCAAAATTAATATAAAAATCGCTCACTACGTCCTTACGTGGTAAAAAGAAATAAGTGTAATGCTGCATTAGAGAGCGACGATATTTTGTCAAAAAACTATATTACGGAGCCCTGACACCAGAAAAGTGGAAATATCTTTTGATATATGTATTAAATTACTTTATCTAACTCGTTGTGTATACAGAATTCAGGCTTTGTGGGTACTCGATACCATAACATTGGTTTACGGCAAAATGCCTCTGTCCCCCATGCGTATGTCTGTCCGTCTGTGGTCAACGCTAGCGTCTAAACCGTTCAAAAGATTTTATTTTTATTTTTTATTTTATTTTACTTTACGTCAAAAAACAGTTAAAAACTGCGTATGATGTGCTATGGGGAAAAGTAAATTGTGTGCACATTTTCAACATTCTGTGATCCCTACACTAAGTCATATACTACTTAAATTTTGAATTTTTGAAAGGGAGAAAAAAAACTCCCATGTAATAAAATCTATTTTAAGGATAAACAAGCAATAAATTTTGAATTTTGAAAGGGAGAAAAAAACAAAAAAACTCCCATTTTCTCCAAAAATGATATTCTCTCACTGATCTGGCCAAATTTGAGAAACCCGTGAATTTAAAAGGGATATTTCGAATTTGGGGAGTACTTTAGATGTAGGCTCAACAACATTTTCATTTTCGGTAAACGGCTCGAAATATTGTTATTAAATATTTCCCTGAAGGGAGCAAAACACACCAAAGTTGACGCAGGTCTCATTTTCGTTGAACTCTAATTTTTTTAAAAAGCAAAAATTCAATTTTCTTCGGACTCTTCTTACATCTACAAAATTGAAGATACAGATTTTTCCCTTAATAAAATCCGTTCTTTAATAACATATCTTTAAGTAAGTTCAAGTACAATTCTTCGAAAATAGTAATTTCGCGTAATATTGGGTTAAATATAGGCAAAAAATAATTCTATCATATTATTCCTTTAAACAACTCAGAAGGAATGTGACATGTGTAACTCCGCTATACGAAATTTCCCATTACATGTTCACTAGCAAAATGTGAACATTTTCTACCCTCTAAATGCCCTAGAAGATTGTCACATTTATTCTGACACACGCTGCATACTACGTTATTGTGGTATTCGTGAAGATGATTTTTGTTTTTTCCCCTAGGGCTATATTCAGCCGAAAGCCCCTTTACGTGTCGAATAGTCGCATATTAGATCATTCTACATTACACACCAACACACTCGCGGGCTCCTCTGACCTGGAGTCAGCTGAACACCAGGCTCTCCGCGACAACACGTATATGAGAGACAAGGGACAAATAACCGTGCCCAAAGCGGGACTCGAAGCTCTGACTCTTCGGACCGACGCACTAAGTCCGTACACGCTCTTATCCACTTCGGCTAGCCAGGTCGGCAAATAATTTTTCTTAAAAATATCACCAGGAGCGGTAGCTCAGTGCATCAAGTGATGCCACTGCAGCGCCTCTGACCAGGAGGTGCTAGGTTCGAGTCCTGACGGCGGCAGGATTTTCGACACTAGCTTTTCAGCTAGGTCGAATTCAGTCGCTGCCTGGAGGAGAATTCTAACGGTCGGCTACTCTGATCCCTGCTGGTGGGAGAGTCCTAGTTAGGGGGAATCCCCACTAGCCGACGGTAGGTCGGCGCCGGATCTCGTCATCCAGTGGAGGATGATCACCGCCATCTCCAGAGAAAAACATGCACTACACTAACGGGACTAATGACCAAAGCAGTTGATGCGCCCGGAAACACGAAAAAGCCTAACCAATTAAAAATATCAAATTTATTGTGGTGTCATACGAGAGTACATTATTTGTTGTTTATTGTTATTTATTAATTATGTTTTTGGGCAGCGCAACTTCTGGAAAACCATTTTGTGTGGTTTTATTCAGCAGCATTGTTACTGTTGTAGGTCAATAATTCTTCCTTTTAACGTAAATAGTTTACATTGAACCTCGAATATTTTCTTCAAGGCAATGTTAAAATATAAATCACGTAAGAATGGACTCTCTAAATATTTAGACGTTCACGTCCATATTACATCCAGAAGCAAATCAAGGGGCAATCTCAGCATTTGCTCAATGGATCAGGGAAATTGAACAAAAACCCGATTGAGATGGGTGTTATTGGCTCGGAACCTGAAGTACATTACTTGTTTATAGATAATATATTGTGATATTCTAGATTGATGCTAAAATGGAACTTTCGTGCGATTTGTGGAGCAGGTACGCAACATTAACTGATTGTGAAAACTGAATAATGTAACAGTGCTTTTGTCGGGACACTTCGTCGTTTCATTCTCACACATATGCACCAATTACGGCGGAATTGACACAAGTGCATGGGAAAAGTAACGTGCCAAGATACGGTTGCGAATCTCCGCCCGGCCCCTCTCATTGTATAACTCTCATTATGTAAATGAACGACATCAGCAATAAGTGCTGGGACGAAATCGCAGCTGCAATTTACCGCAATGCGACCTTTCACGTGTTATTGCATGCCGTTACACAACTCAATGGTTTGAACTAGTACATGAGAACTGTTTGAGATTCTTTTTATCTTTATTCTTTGCCTTATTCCGACATACGCAAATGGTCTGATAAAAAATGAAACTCGTGGGTAGTATATTTCTTCCAACTCTTCTAATTTAACTGTTTTGTTTTCCGTACATTTCTTAATTTTAATACTTTGACTCCATGGTGAACCGATAAAATTTCTTGTACGGAGGTCAAATCACTATTTAATCACCTTAAGATAATGATGCATAAAAATAGCATTTGTATCTTATCTGAAACACTATATATCATTGTGCTGGTAAAAAATTGCCTTCACAGGCTAAGAAATTTTAGTTGCCATTCACAATACTTCAAAACCTTATAAACTAGTTGGTAAAATAAATTTTATGTCGTAAATATGTTGATATCAAGTGATCTCTATCGACTAATGATGATCGATATTGGTGAAATCTCGAATGTTCACGAAATCGAAGATGCAGTTGCAAAAACATGTCAAAGAAGAACTCGTGTGAGAAGCAAATGTCGTACACTAACACCATTTGGTTACTGATTATCACCAGCAGTCAAACGTCTGTTGGAGTTTGCTTCCAGTCAAAGGCACCTGTGTAGGAAATGCACTTAACATTCTGGCACCAAATGTTTTGCAATGAGTCATATCAAACACTGCTATTAAATAGAATTTTGTTAAAAAATACACAAGTATTACACTAATAATGTCTAACATTATCGAGGAAAGCCGATAAGAAACCATTCTCTAGTCTACAGTAGTAAAAGTTGATGGAGAAAGGTTGCTTTTTCACGAAACTCTTGGTGAAACTATTCCCAAAAATCCATTAAGGAGCTCGATTTTACAATAAAGATATTTTTGTGTTTTAATTTAGTTCCTTAACTTTAATGGAAGTAAATTCCTAATACACCTGCATATTGTTGTATTAATTTCGAATTTTCTTGGACCTTTTTGAGTGCGTGTTGACTCGTAAATCTCAAAATTTCTCAAAGAGGTGCGTACTTTCGAAAATCAACTGTATCGGTGTTGGGGAGTAATTGAGTAAAATAATTCAATTACTTGTTAAGATTACTTTGGTTGTTATTTTAGTTGCAATCGTTACTTTTAGCAGAATGTTTTTTACTCGTAACCCTTGATATAAAACTATAATTATGAGTTAGTATTAATCGTTACAACGCATGTAACCATTGAATATTTTTTAGATATGCCTGTTTATTTCTTATCGCTTGCAAACTACCTCGCTAGTCGAACCGGGAGCGGTAGCTCAGTGCATCAACTGATGTCACTGCAGCGCCCCTGTCCGGGAGGTCCTAGGTTCGTGTCCTGGCGGCGGCAAGATTTTCGACACTAGCTCTTAAGCTAGATCGAATTCAGTCGCTGTATGGAGGAGAATTCTAGCGGGCGGCTGCTCTGATCGATAGTTTTCCGTGGTTTCTCCAATCAACACCAGGCGAATGCCGGAGCAGTACCCTACCAAACGGGCCACGGACCGCGCGCGATCTGTCCTTCCTCTTCCCTGTCCTATCCTCTCCCCTTACACACACACACACACACACACTTACACGCACTACACTACCACATATTGCGGGAGATCGGTCGGGAGCTTAGAGCTTGTCCCGGCTGGGGCGGTGCCCCGCTGGTGGGAGATTCCTGGTCAGAGGGAAACCCCACTAGCCGACGGTAGGTCGGCGCCGGATCTCGCCATGCAGCGGGGGAAAGATCATCGCCATCTCCCGTGAAAAAAACATGCACTACACTAACGGGACTAATGACCAAAGCAGTTGACGCGCCCGGAAACACGAAAAAATCAATCAATCAATCGCTAGTCGAACTAAATGAGAGGGTAAGGTCATTTATTTCACAAACTAGACCGACCGAGAGGCCACATCCATGCGGTAGGTGAATTTCCGTGGCTCCAGTCTAGCGACGCCGAACGAAGATTAGTTCATTTGAACTAGTTCGTTCATGAACGACACATCTCCATCCACACTGGTAATTGTAATTGTAATTTTACTAATTTACATGATTTTACATGATGAAAACGTAATTTGTAATTGTAGTTGATTATAACATTTGACAAGTACGGGTAATCGAGCTCAATTCCCTTCTTTACATACTTTTTCCCATCACTGTGTAAGACTTTGAGTGTCACACAGTGACGACCAGACGAAAAATTCTTATTCTGAAACTGAACACAAAGTATACTATGACAACAGCTTTTTGTTGAAGAAATTGAATGTTTGTAGTTGATCGGTAAATAAGTGGCAATCTCTCCATAAAAGTAGTGGTGATTTGCACAAAGGTCCTCGAAATACTTCCACTTCGGTCTCTAAACAAACAAAAACCTCATACAAGAATGATTCGGTAACTGATTGAGTAGTCACGAACATTGGTTGTTGCATGTTCTTTTAAATATTATGTATTATTTTATAACCCTCAAATTCTGGCGTTGCTATCATAGCTTCATAACTGATGTTTTGTGTTATTTAAAAATTAGATTCAGCTTCTCTTTAAATCTAGCAATATCATTCTTAACCTGTGTAGCTTCCATCTTTAGTCCTGCAAACCGCTAGAATATAACATTGTGCCATCAGTTTACTCTTCGTTCAACTGGTCAGTTAAAGAAGGGAATGTCTGATAACAAATGTATGTTAAATTCAGTTGTAGTGAACAAAAATGTTCCTTAAATTTTATAAACAAATGGAAAAAATATTCCTATATTGCAATAGGTTTATACAAGTTCAATTAATTAAAAAGCAAAATTTGACATTTTTAAAACAACTAGTCAATTTTTTCATTATAGAAGTGCATTTTCATGTTTGTGTCCCTATCTGCTCCCATTTCAACATAGTTGGAAAAGTTCAAAAGTAGACGCTGCGTTGGTTATCCGTGTAGCAGGAGACAAAAACAGATGTGCTTTCGTAGAGAGGAATGCATCTCCATCTTTTCTTCGATCTTCTACCCCCGATTTTGCTCGTAAACAGTGGCAAATTGCCAAGGTAACGTTCTGGGTAATTTATAGACCGCTTGCTCTAGATTCCTCGGTCACTTCTTTTGCTTTGTTTCTTTCCGTAATTCCTTACAGAAGCAGAACACGTTTCCGTAAACACATAACCAATGGATTTGAGTTTTTTTTCTCAGTTTGAATACGTGGGTCATTTTATGATGCAGTGAATGTGTAAATTACAAAACAAATGTATTAAAACTGCAGATGACTACACAGGGTTTTATTTCTATTATGTCCAGACTTATATAAGAATTTCGAAAGTATTCGTCGAAGATATTTTGTTTATATTGTGCCTAGAATTATGTAAGAATTGGGAAGGTCTTCAAAAAGATATTTAATATTAGTTTATACATTTTATATATTTTGTGCTGTTTTGAAAGAAATGTCGGCATCAGACAAAAAGTAATGTAATGCAAATCATATATTGATAGATATTTCTTCTACAATTGGCAGATGATGCCCGGTGGCAGAATACGAAAAAAAGTTACAATTACAAATATAAAAACAAATTGTCTTTGTCCTTTCCTAGATATGCAGATGGCATTTATATTCCTATACTGCAAATAAAAATACATATATACTAACATATAGATAAATAAACGTACATAGTACACAAATATACATTCATCCAACATACACGCGTAGATACATAGACAGACCAAGGAACTCTCGCATACACACCCACCTGCGCCTATTCATTCACATTCAGACAAACATGGGTAAACATTTTTTTACTTATCACCACAGTGAAATAATATATTATACTTATAATAATTATTACATTTCTAATACTTAAACACTCGTTACTATAAACAAATAAATGAATAAATACCGCTTGTCAGCATAACCTGTAGAAAGACGTTTTCGACTAGCAAAACAAACAGAATGAAATGAAATCACTTCCCAAATCGTTCCAATTTACTATAGTTCTGTTTACAAAGGAGAATTTCCTTATGTCCGTTCTTTGTATTCTTGTTCTAAGTTTATATTTGTGCTCAAATATATTTAAATAATTTGGTTTATCTAGCCTTCTCAGAATTTCCTGCCATGCGGAGCAATCAAGGTTAGATTTATACAGCGCGCAAAGTCGTGCCCTTTTTCTCCGGCGTTCAAGTGATTCCCAATGCGCAGGTGTGTTCTTCCGAAATGTATATTTTGCCGCTCTGTTTTGTATCCTCTGTAAGCTCTTTTTAAGTCCTATTCTGTACGGATCCCAACAACTAGCTCCGTATTCCGTTACCGGCCTAACAAGCGAGGTATACGCGATTTCTTTTGCGTTTGTTGTTTGTTTGATCATTCAAGTGTTAGTAACTTTTCTAAAATAATCTACTGACTTCAAGTATACAAAAGTAGGTCATACTAATTCGTAACAATGGTAAATGTACTATCTATTACCTCTAAATACTTTTTCATCTGTAAGGTGATAAGTGATTTGGTTTTAAATGACTGTGACATCTGTAAATATCATCATCATCCCCATCATCATCTCCTTTTACAGATTAGGCATATTGCCTGTTCCAGTCTCTTTCCATCTCATTCTCGGCCTTCCAATGTTTCTTTCCTCTCAGCTTGTAATTTTGTGAATCTGTAAATGTAAATCCATTAAAAACTTCAATTGGAAGTTTAAAAATTGCACGAAAAGTGTTGAGTATATTTGTATCTCTCTCCTTTCATTCTTTCGTCGTAGGCCGTTTGCGTCGCAATCCTACAATTCAACCAAGTGTTTTTCTGTTTTTACCTACAAACATCTCTTCTATAGAAAGAGGGTGATATCTACGCAATATATTATTTGCTACTCATAAAACACTTATTCTGTTCAGACTGGTGTTCGTAGAAAAGGATAAAATTTTGAGGCGAATTTCTAGTAGGTCCTAAACATAGCGCTTGAGACATCCTTGATGAAAATTCATGAATATGATCACAATCATTCTACGAAGGCGATTAGAAAATTCTGCAATTGCCAATACACACAAATTTGTAACTGTTTCATTAATTCAATTCACCATTCTCGGTAACTACTATAACTCGGTATCCTCGTCATCTCTCAGTATCATGTTACTTCAAGTGACCTTATAGTACCCACGGTTAAAATTGCTCGCATGGTTAAGACCGAAATATAAGTTGTGTCCTTGCCAATTCGAACAAGGTTTGGGTTTAGACAATACATCGTTTAGGATGTAATGGATGTGTGCAAACTCTGTGTGGACAGGAGCTGACCTACAAAGAAGTTTCGCGGACAGATCTGCAATAGCGATCGTGCTATAACTGGCCTTCACACCGGTTTAGTTTTACTATATTTATGTCCAAGGAAAGAACTGAAAGAGATACACGACATGATATAACAAATGCTCTCATGGTCGCGTGGCTAAAAAAATATAAAAACAGCATAATAGATATTCCATTTTCTTATTTGACGAGTTAATCAAATTAGTAGCGGTAAATATTTCCAGGCATACTTTGCACTAGGTGCCTGGAAAATGCAGCGTATATTAATATCAAATTGCTCTTTATATATATATAAATAAACTGTGTGTATATATTGTAACCGCTTGTCATCGGCTACACTCATGACAAAAGAAATATTGAAGTGACAATACCCGACATCTTGCCCTACAAATAGTTCCTAGAGTAGCGAAGAGATGGCGTTACCTAGAAACAAATTTCTGAACGTACTTTCGCCCTAGCCAATCAGAACTTTTGTAGAAATGCGAATGTGGCATGAGGCTTGACTCGGACAAGATTGTCTTTCTTTCCGGATCGAGACGCTGAAGTGATTAGATGGGTACTATTCCACCACACAACCGACGAGGGACACGTGGAAAATACCAGAAATGAAGCTTTATTAAAAGGTAATTGTCTAAGTATTTTTCATGGGATTAATCACTGTGATATGTCAAGATTACGTAAAATTCGATAGGAATATTAAACAAGTAATGCAACGAATGTAAGAATAACAGTGGTAGTGGACTAAATGAATTTATAAAACCACGTTGCTACATTCTCGTTGCCGGAATATAGAAGAGATTTTTTGTAACATAGGACGTGTTTCTGTTTCTTTGTTACAGCTTTTTCCGTTTTAGTTTTGAGCAGTTACTTATTATACTTTTATTCTATTTCATTTTCATTTATGGGATTTCATTTCGAAAATTCTATTGGAGAATTTTGATAATTCCGAAAAGCATAGTTTATTCAACAACTGGCTCAACTTTCACTAAAACAAAGTTATAATTTGGACTTTTGGACTCGCATTCTAACGCGACCATCACCTTCGTGTAAGCTGTGGTTTAACTGGGCTGTACAACGAGGAGAAGGTGTACGGAAATACTCCGATTCCATCGCGGTAGGCAGCGCACGAACCGTCGCAGGACAACGACGACCTTGGGGCGTGAACGTCGCTCGACAGCCGTCTACTCAGCGCGGGACCAGCTTGGAGAATTCGCCGGTCGTGAGTCACAGAAAAGCAGAAAGAATATTTACTAAATTGCAGCTTGGAAAACTTTCAAGATAGAATTATGATTGCACAAATTAAAACGTTGTAATATGAGCTCCCTCAGTAACAGACATTGATCGGACAAGTTTTACTAAATATTAGTCTTGATAACCAGTAAATTTATTTTTGCAGTCGTAAGGGAAATCAGATCTAAATAATTTTTATGTTTATTGATAAAAGTCGTCCTTGTGTATAATTCTTTATCTAAATTCATACATAATTGACTTGATGTTATTTGAAATCATTTAAGAGGAATTGTCTATGTAAAAAAAGGTTTTGAACATGAATGAAAGCTGTTAAATTGTTTCTGGTAAAACGTTATTTCATGAACAGTCAAGAGACTTTGTAAAACAGAATTTTGCACTGCGAGGTCACGCAGAAGCTGAATATTAAGTGTAAATATTGAATGTAGTATTATTTAAGATTGAAAAGGTATTAGTGAATTTTGGTATATTGTTTGTATGTATTTTTTTTACAGGATGGTTATTTAAATTGTGAATTGTGGGTTTCATTAAGAGATAATTTGTTTTGAGAAGTGTACATATGTATTTACTGTTTGTTTCGTGTAAATGTAGATCAGAGTCACTATTATTCTACAGAAAACTGCAGTTTAGGTAGGGAGTTAGCTACCATTGTGTAATCAAAGGAAAAGTAATCACGTAGGAGAATATGTGAACGTGAGTGTACGAAGGATCATATTGGAAAGAATATATGTTACTTGTTCTTTAAAACTATGAAATTGTGTTTGTTTGTTAAATGAATATTAGTTAGCAAAGACGAACCCACCACCGATAGGGAATTATCCATAATTTGAGGTCTTCCCAGGTTTGTGTGACGGTGTAATCACACGTCACAAAACAAGTAAATAACAGATTTACTTCTGTAATTCGGCGTACTACGAAATAGTTAGGTAGATACGTGACGGTTACAATATATACACACAATTTATTTATATATTGTGTTAAATTAATAATTAATTGGGGTAACGTTCCAGGACCTAAAATTTTATAAATCAAGCACGGTATAACATTATATTATTGTCTCCTGCTTTGTCACCAACAAGGAAAAATGTGAAAAATTCATGTCGCACGACTTCTTTATCTTCTTTTCGTTGCGAAATCAGAGAAGAGTAGAACCTTAGAAGCGGATGCCAGCATAGACTTACCTTACTCTTTGATTGAGAGAGTCTGTTCCTCAAAATATCGTCAATATCACTTGAGACAATCATTTTACAGCGTGGGATATTTCAGACGAAAAAAAGGTATACCAACGCATAGTACATAATTAAACAAATTAACTTTTTTAAGACATTTTTTGTAAGCGTTTTACTACTGTTTTTAACGAATTCTGCTATTCCACAACATAAGTGAGAACCTGTGCTTAGTGGAATTTGTAAAAGCATCAGTGGAGAGACAACTTTCTCTCCTTACATAAACGAAGAAAATAGCAAATTTATTAAAGTTGTTAATATTTTGATGAAAATAGCAACTGCCCTGTATCAGTGCTAGCACGAGTGGCCTCGCCATCCAGCAGAGAAGCAGTGCACTGTGCGACACCATGGCATACCTCCTGCTACCAATTCGAAAATTACTCAGAAGCTTTCAATTGGTAAATGTGTCTGTAAGGCGAAGCGTACAGATATTATCTACGGAATTATAACGAAGAGCACATGGGTGATCTTTTCACGCTTACTTAAATGACTCGCTCTCTAAAAATGAGTCCATTACACGTAATAACTGTAATGTATTTATTCCCCAGCTTTACATTGTTAAGAAACAACTTTCTGCCCCAAACGTCTAATACTTTATGCAATTTTAATTTTATAATAACTACGAGGGTAATCCCAAAAGTAAGGTCTCCTATTTTTTATAAATACAGAACTCTGTTTGTGTGGCAGTTGGTCACACTGTTATGAAGAGTGCTTCCCGCGCTTGTAAATATGTGCACGCCGCGCTAAGGCGCTCAGTCGCCTACCCACCCACGCATCATCACCCACCCACCTATAGTCCCGACTTGGCGCCCAGTGACTATCACTTGTTCCCTATGTTAAAAGAACATTTGGCTGGAAAGCAATTCAGCTCCCACGACGAGATGAAAGAAGAGGTTCATAACTTTCTGAACAGCATGGCTGCGAGCTGGTATGACATGCGTATACAAAAACTGTCACAACGTCTACAAAAATGTATTGACAGAAATGGTGATGACGTCGAAAAATAGCTAAATGTTCAAGCTGTAAACGGATGTAAACCATTGTAAAAATAAACAAGTCTCTGTATTTATAAAAAATAGGAGACCTTACTTTTGGGATTACCTTCGTATAATCTGTTTAAAATTACAAAATTAATAAAACTTCAAGAATCCGAAAGTACGCAATCAATCAATTAACGGACATCGGAATCGCTGTAGTGTAGAGGAGCATCAAGAACGTGGGAGTGCAGGGGGAGTTTCCGCTAGCTGCAACGAGTGAATGCAAGGTGACTGCCTGTCGAACCCGGGGGAGTGCCCGACATCGGCAACTCGTGAATCCAGGAGGAGGGCCCGATATCGGAAACGCAGGAGTGCAGATATCGGCCAACGGCAGCAGTGCAGACGGAGTGCCCAATAACGACCACGTGTGTCTGCTATTGGTAAGGGAACCGATATCGGTAATGCGGGGAAGCAGGCGGATTGCCCGATATCGGCCAACGGCGGGGGAGTAGGCAGAGTGCCCAAAACCTGCACGTGTGACTGCAAGAATGTATCCTATTTGTAATGCGGGAGTACACGATATCGACTACGCGAGAGGGCAGGCGGATTTACTGATATCGGGCAACGGGGGAGAACAGACAGAGTGCCCAAAATCGGCAACCTGTGCCTGCAGGGGTTAATCCGATATTGGTAACACGGAGATATCCGATATCGGGAAAGTATGAAAGCAGGCGAATTGCCCAATGTCGGGCAACGGGGGAGATAGACAGAGTGCCCAGTACCGGCACGAGTCACTGGAGCGTATATCAGATATTGTAACGCGGAAGTACTCGAGATTCGATTGCGGTCGCATAGCAATACCCCCATTACTCGATATCGAGCAATGACGTGTGAGTCAATGAAGTGTCCAATACCCGCAACGTGAGGCTGCAGGAGTGTATTCAACATTGGTAACGAGGAAGTACCAGATACTGGCAACGCGTGACTATAGGGATGTATCATCTATTGGTAACGCAGAAGTACCAGATATCTGCAACGCGGGAGTCCAGGCGGATTGTCTATTGCATCATCTATTGGTAACGCAGAAGTACCAGATACTGGCAACGCGTGACTATAGGGATGTATCATCTAGTGGTAACGCAGAAGTACCAGATATCTGCAACGCGGGAGTCCAGGCGGATTGTCTATTGCATCATCTATTGGTAACGCAGAAGTACCAGATACTGGCAACGCGTGACTATAGGGATGTATCATCTAGTGGTAACGCAGAAGTACCAGATATCTGCAACGCGGAGTCCAGGCGGATTGTCTATTGCATCATCTATTGGTAACGCAGAAGTACCAGATACTGGCAACGCGTGACTATAGGGATGTATCATCTAGTGGTAACGCAGAAGTACCAGATATCTGCAACTCGGGAGTCCAGGCGGATTGTCTATTGCATCATCTATTGGTAACGCAGAAGTACCAGATACTGGCAACGCGTGACTATAGGGATGTATCATCTAGTGGTAACGCAGAAGTACCAGATATCTGCAACTCGGAGTCCAGGCGGATTGTCTATTGCATCATCTATTGGTAACGCAGAAGTACCAGATACTGGCAACGCGTGACTATAGGGATGTATCATCTAGTGGTAACGCAGAAGTACCAGATATCTGCAACGCGGAGTCCAGGCGGATTGTCTATTGCATCATCTATTGGTAACGCAGAAGTACCAGATACTGGCAACGCGTGACTATAGGGATGTATCATCTAGTGGTAACGCAGAAGTACCAGATATCTGCAACGCGGAGTCCAGGCGGATTGTCTATTGCATCATCTATTGGTAACGCAGAAGTACCAGATACTGGCAACGCGTGACTATAGGGATGTATCATCTAGTGGTAACGCAGAAGTACCAGATATCTGCAACGCGGGAGTCCAGGCGGATTGTCTATTGCATCATCTATTGGTAACGCAGAAGTACCAGATACTGGCAACGCGTGACTATAGGGATGTATCATCTAGTGGTAACGCAGAAGTACCAGATATCTGCAACGCGGGAGTCCAGGCGGATTGTCTATTGCATCATCTATTGGTAACGCAGAAGTACCAGATACTGGCAACGCGTGACTATAGGGATGTATCATCTAGTGGTAACGCAGAAGTACCAGATATCTGCAACGCGGAGTCCAGGCGGATTGTCTATTGCATCATCTATTGGTAACGCAAAGTACCAGATACTGGCAACGCGTGACTATAGGGATGTATCATCTAGTGGTAACGCAGAAGTACCAGATATCTGCAACGCGGAGTCCAGGCGGATTGTCTATTGCATCATCTATTGGTAACGCAGAAGTACCAGATACTGGCAACGCGTGACTATAGGGATGTATCATCTAGTGGTAACGCAGAAGTACCAGATATCTGCAACGCGGAGTCCAGGCGGATTGTCTATTGCATCATCTATTGGTAACGCAGAAGTACCAGATACTGGCAACGCGTGACTATAGGGATGTATCATCTAGTGGTAACGCAGAAGTACCAGATATCTGCAACGCGGAGTCCAGGGGATTGTCTATTGCATCATCTATTGGTAACGCAGAAGTACCAGATACTGGCAACGCGTGACTATAGGGATGTATCATCTAGTGGTAACGCAGAAGTACCAGATATCTGCAACGCGGGAGTCCAGGCGGGTTGTCTATTGCATCATCTATTGGTAACGCAGAAGTACCAGATACTGGCAACGCGTGACTATAGGGATGTATCATCTATTGGTAACGCAGAAGTACCAGATAGCTGCAACGCGGAGTCCAGGCGGATTGTCTATTGCATCATCTATTGGTAACGCAGAAGTACCAGATACTGGCAACGCGTGACTATAGGGATGTATCATCTAGTGGTAACGCAGAAGTACCAGATATCTGCATCGCGGAGTCCAGGCGGATTGTCTATTGCATCATCTATTGGTAACGCAGAAGTACCAGATACTGGCAACGCGTGACTATAGGGATGTATCATCTAGTGGTAACGCAGAAGTACCAGATATCTGCAACGCGGGAGTCCAGGCGGATTGTCTATTGGTTCTATTGCATCATCTATTGGTAACGCAGAAGTACCAGATACTGGCAACGCGTGACTAAGGGATGTATCATCTATTGGTAACGCAGAAGTACCAGATATCTGCAACGCGGGAGTCCAGGCGGATTGTCTATTGGATTGTCTATTGCATCATCTATTGGTAACGCAGAAGTACCAGATACTGGCAACGCGTGACTATAGGATGTATCATCTAGTGGTAACGCAGAAGTACCAGATATCTGCAACGCGGGAGTCCAGGCGGATTGTCTATTGGATTGTCTATTGCATCATCTATTGGTAACGCAGAAGTACCAGATACTGGCAACGCGTGACTATAGGGATGTATCATCTAGTGGTAACGCAGAAGTACCAGATATCTGCAACGCGGAGTCCAGGCGGATTGTCTATTGACATTCATCTATTGGTAACGCAGAAGTACCAGATACTGGCAACGCGTGACTATAGGGATGTATCATCTAGTGGTAACGCAGAGTACGAGATATCAACCGGAGTCAGGCGATTGTCTGACTGCATAATGGAAGCAGAAGACAGATGCGAAACGCGTGGCGGGTGAGGGCGCACCGCGTCGGAGTCACGAGTCGAACGGGCAGCTTGTCTGACGGGCAGAGAAGGCGCAGGTGCGTCGGCGATGGCGGGGGACGCGCGGCGTCCCGTCGAGGCCGCGCAGGACGCACGAGGGCGCGGCGGCGCGAGGGGCAGGCGGCGGCCACGCGCGACATCGACGACCCGGTGGGCCGCGGCATCGACTCCTGGGACACCACCCCCACACGCCCATCACACGAGGAAGGATCATGGTTTCAACATTCGGCAAAGAAAACAGACAACAGATGTAGGTAAATTCTCATTTGCAAACAGAACGATACAAAATGGGAACAAATTACCTGCAGCAGTGCTGGAGACTTTCCCTCAGAATGTCAAAATTTTTTAAATTAGACTAAGTAAATATGGTTAATAGATTAATTTTGTAAAATTGTATTTGGTAACATGTAAATATTTTAATGTTGTTTGATGTTTGTTTTGTGTATTTTTAGTAATTCCTTAGAAAACGCTACCACCGGAAGTACTCTATGTATTCCTAAGTAGCAAAATAAATATTTTATTCTATTATACTTCATTACTGGCCTCGCTACTTTCGAAGGACCATCATCATTTGAGCGAGACGAACGCTTTCATGTATCTGAAATAAGATTGTGCAATTATCTAGTGGAAGGGAGCTATCGTAGAGGGAGGTTCACTAGATGTGGACTCATTCAACTTAGTATAATCGATTTTGAATAATATTTATACAAATACAATAATCAGCTAAACACTGTTTAATTCAAATATAATTTACCCTAGGATATTGAATGAGATTGTTGAATGTTTGAATCAGCTGATTGATAACACAGCTGTTCGCATCACATGACTAGGATAGACACGCATTTTGAAACACACTGAAAATGAATAAATTGAAAATAAATTTGACATGCCATGAATTTAAGCATGTTAAATTACATTGAGAGCGTGATTGAGTGCAGAATAAACTTACAGCTACACCGCGAAGGTTCTCATGCCTTTGGGCATTCAGAGGGTAAGGAATAAAGCCACTTTCGGAGATTAGGTAACTGTTTAAAAAAAACCTTGGGAAAAATTTATCATGCAATACGGTACACCAATGAGATCAATGACCATAGCATTGGTCGTCCCCGGACACGTCAATCAATGAATGAATCGTACCTGCGCCATGGAGGTCCTGGTCTCCGCGGCCATTCAGCGGTAGAGGAAAATCGCCAACTATCGAGATTAATCAGGCAATACACCAATGAGATCAATGACCATAGCATTGGTCGTGCCTGGACACGTCAATCAATGAATGAATCGTACCTGCACCATGGAGGTCCTGGTCCCCTTGACCATTCTACGGGAGAGAAAAATCGCCAACTATCGAGATTAATCATGCAGTACACCAATGAGATCAATGACCATAGCATTGGTCGTGCCCGGACACGTCAATCAATGAATGAATCGTATCTGCACCATGGAGGTGTTGGTCTCCTCGGCCCTTCACCGGGAGAGAAAAATCGCCACCTTTCGATATTAACCACGCACTACACTAACGGGATCAATGACCATAGCAGGAGACGTGCTCGAAAACATCAATTTCGTACGCACCGTCGGGGCCATTCCGCGAGGGAGAAAATCGCCACCTACCGAGATTAATCATGCAGTACACCAATGAGATGAATGACCATAGCATTAGACGTACCTGCACCAGGGATGTCCTGATCACCTTGGTCCCGCGCGTGGTCTTGCGTTTGGAGGCGCGCGGCTGCGTGGGCGGGGCGGCCGCGGCGGCGGCCGGGGGCGGCGGCGCGGGGGCGGTCAGGAGGTGCGCAGCGTCGCTGAGCGGCGACCAGCCGCGTTCGTCCTCCTCTTCCTCCGCCTCCTCCTCCTCTTCCTCCTCCTCGCCCTCGGCCCCCTTCGTCGCCGCCACTTCCTCCTCTTCTTCCAGCAGCAGGCTCTCGTCGAACGGCTCCAGCTCCTAAAGAACAAACCTTTCATTTTGTAGATTCTGGTTTGGTTTGGTTTGGTTTGGTTGGGCCGGTTCGGTTCGCTTCGGTTCGGTTCGGTTCGGTTCGGGTCAGGTCGGGTCAGGTCGGGTCGGGTCGGGTCGGGTCGGGGCGGGGCGGGGCGGGGCGGGGCGGGGCGGGGCGGGGCGGGCAGGACAGGACAGGACAGGACAGGACAGGACAGGACAGGTCAGGTCAGGTCAGGTCAGGTCAGGTCAGGTCAGGTCGTGTCTGGTCGAGTCGAGTCTGGTCGGGTCGGGTCGGGTTGGGTCGGGTGTGTCTCGGGTCCCGTCGGTTTAGCTGGAGTTGACTTGGGATGGTTTGGCTAGGGTTGGCTGACGTTGTCTTGGTTTGGCTTGGTGCCTTGCTTGATTTCAATTAGATTGGCTTGGGTTGCATTGAATGGAGTTGAGTTGAATTGAATTGAGTTACGAGTACGTTGGGTTCGCTTGGGGTGGCTTGGATTGGTTTTGTTTGCTTTGAATTGACTTGGGTTGGTTCGTTTTTTGTTTTTTTTGGTTTGGGTTGTTTTGACTTTGGTTGAGTTGATTCTGTTGACTTGGCATGATTTACCTTGGTTGGGTAGGGTTGTGTTAGATTGTGTTGGGTTGTGTTGTGTTAATTTGTGTTCGTTTCGGTTGGGCTGTGTTCAGTTCGGTTATATGTCGGCTGGGTTTAGTTTGATTCAGTTCTATTCGGTTCAACTAAATTATATTCCGTTTATTTTCGTCATGGAACAGTGAAAATTGTGTGTGACGTATGAGGGAGAATTATAATCTTGGCATGTTATCTTCAGCTCCAGAATAGTTTCCCCATCCTTTTACTACACATAGTTGAATGATGAATAACAGTGTCAACTAAACGAGGTTACGGTTGAGTAAACGGCTCAAGCACTAATTAGCCAACATTTGTGAAATAAATGCGAATCATTTCTATAAATCACCGATTTTACCTCTCAATTTGGGTTAATTTTGATCAATGAGAGTTAAAATATCTCTCACATGGCCGAACAGAAAGACCGGTATAGAATATCAGGCCATGACCTTACAGGACGGCACAGCACAGTTCTAGGGATGCGACATCGATGTTAGAGTTTTCCAAACATCGATGTTTTTAGAAAGTCATCGATAGATTTAGCATCAATTTTTTTAGCACGATGTTTTTTAATATCTGTTTTGTGTTCGATGTTTTTACATGGCTGGTATTTTATTTTTGAATGAAAAAGAACTATTATAATGAACTTTTGTAATAATTTACAGATATCTTTAAATTGAACATTCTTCATAGCAATGTTATCGAGTGTGAAAAATAATTACAATCGAGTTTTCTTGAAATTATACATTATTATAGAATTATGCAATAAGATAATATCAGTTTTGTTAATTGACATCGTTTTTTGACACTCAGTTGAATCTCAACGAAAACTTAATTCACACGACCACCATCAAATTAAATACTCCCCGCGTCAATATTAATGGCTACTAAGGCAGTTTTAAAGACATCGATTAATTTGGGACGATATTTTATTAACATCGATATTTAGGAACATCAATGTTTTGTGGATAATATCGAGATTCCTACACTACTAATTTCCACAAGGGCAGTATGAGAATAAACAACATCATAGATGCAGACACAATTACGTCAATGTTGACTTCCAGATTTGACAGGGGTAATAGTACCATAGTGCCAATAGTACAAGCATCCAGCAAGAAACCCAAATATTTCTAAACACATGTTCATTAGGCATGCTTGCTCCTAATCCTTTCCAGAAGAGTCCCCTGCAGTTTTCCTTGTAGAAAATGTAACCTGTATTTAACGTTTCTGTAAATATTTCACTAAACTTGTTCACAGTACAGAACTACTCTTTACTATCCAAAATTTTTATCACTTTTTTTAATTGTTTTCCCTCCACTCCCCCAAAAAATATTTTTCGCCAGCTCTGCTAATTGTCAATTCACCGACGAGCAACTTTCTAACAAAACCACCGGAGTATCGCGGGGCAGCTTTGCACTCGGCACGTTTCAGGCGAAATCCCTCCAGGCTAATGGCCGTAACCCAAACGACCAAGTAATTAAACTCGGTTTAAGCCTCTGCAGGGATCCGTGCAGGCTGTTACCAGAGATACAGAAAAGACAGACGCACGGAACCTTCTGGCGACTTAGCTGAAAAAAAGAGCATCTGATTTTCATATCCAGTAAACATTCTTTTCAGATTCTGAGACTTTTACATTCCGCGGAAACAAAATACTGAAATAGCGATATTAAATGGAGAGGTTTTTATGTGAAGACTAAGGTCTTGGTATTGTTTGGGAAAGGAAAAAAATGTCAAGAGAAGTCATTCTTAAAACCCGAGACTTCAGTATTCAATAGCAAGTTTCTCAGTATTTCGACAGCAAAGCTCAGTGTTCTGCATCACAGAAAGTACTTTTTGATGCTGGCGTCAGACGATCCAAAAGGGTATTGATCCAAATGGATGTAGACGATCCAAAAGGGTCTAGATGTAGATGGTACTATAGAAGCTCTTTGCGGGCATCAGAAAAAAAGTTCTAGGAATCCTTAAACGTCATTAATTTGTAACATCACAAATATCGCACATTCACGAACAGAAATTCCAACTGCAGTTGCAGAGGAGCAGTGGCGACTCGCGAGTAAATAACATGGCGGTTCTGCCCCGCACAAAATTCAAAGTTGGACTCTTCACATTACTTCATTTAGATTTTGTTATGCGAGTTCAAACGCTGCACAAAACGTAACACAATTCATTATTTGCGAAAAAAAACATGCATAATCTTTGTGACATTTTCATTTACGTTTCTGAATATTCCTTCTAATAAGCAGAATCTAGTTGTGACTACGTTTACTGTGCCAGGAAGTGATACATGAACTATTTTTTTCAAACGCGACTTACAGAGTTTTTGTTTCTTTTATTTTTTATTTTTGCGGTGGGGTGCACATGATCTTTCATATCTTTGACCACTCAAATTCCCCACCAAAAATGGCGCATGGAAAATAAAAGAGGATCCAATTGATCGCAGTCTCAAATCCACTTGTTTCTTTCATATGTCTTTACCGAAACTCCTTGTAAACGTTTCGCTTGGGCTTCTGTCTAAAACTTTGAGTTTTAATTCTGGAAAGAGGCTTACCTTGTCCTTTTACTTGTGCCTTATCCTCACTCTCCAATAAAGAAAATACCTGTTGAATAAGACGACTAACATAATTAATTTTCGACCGAATATTATCATCGCAATTTGAGTAGTTAATAAGGCACTTTCGCACACGCCGATTACTACGCCTTATCAAAGCACGATGCACTGCACACAAGACGACAAAACTCATCACGCAACTGCTAAAAAACCTATACGATGTGCATGTATTCTCGCCTCTGTGATCGCACGTTGGAAGGGCACTTATGCGATTTGGGATTATTCGTGAAGCGATTGGAGCTCCACGGAACCCTAGAGCTGCTTCGAGCGCAGTTCGCATTGTCTCTTTCGGGCAAACGAAGCCCCGCCCACTCACTGAGGTTGACAGCTAAATATTTAGGAGCTTCCAATTGCAGCTCACGGAAGCCTCGGAGACCACTGCGCGTCCGGTTGGGTTCGCGAAGCAATCGCGAGGGGAGTAAACACAAACTATGTGTCATCCAAAAATTAAGAAGCTGCCTTTCTAGAGCAAAGCCTCTATAAAAGAATTTCAGAGAAGTAGAACGCAGGGGCGTTTTCCAGCTCTCATTGTAGAGTAGGGATGGGTGATTATTAAATAACAATCGATTAATATCTAATCGACATTTTTTATTAGATTAATATACATCGGTAATCGTTCCGAATTAATCGATTGATCTTATATAATTGATTAATTTTTAACGTGTTTTAATAATGTGTTAAGTGCGTAATATTGTTAATTTGTAAATTAATTTTCCGTTTAGTAGTTTTTTAGAAGCACGGCACGATTTAATTAATAATATTTGTTTATTCTTTGCTTAAATACCTAATATTCAATCCTCGCGTACTCGTAAGAAACGACTGTAACTCAGTTTAAAACAAAAATGCTCGTAGAATTCCCAGATACAGTAATTGAAATGAAAAGATGAACGTAGTTGAGGATGATTTTAGGAAAACTGACAATTCTGTCTCTTTCTTATTTCATACTGAATATAATACCATTACTAAGAATATTAGACATATTATCAAAAAAATGACTTTTCATTTGATTAGTTTTACTAACATGAAATTAAAGATGCATGTTTGTCTTTATTACGTTTTGCAGTTGGAGAGAAATGAGCAGAATTGGAATTCCGTTACTTAACTTCAAGAGGAGAGATATACTTTCATTTTTTGCTAGTCTTGAAAATTAATATTTGAATTAAAATAATTGAGCTAAAAGTCGGAAAAATTAATCGATGTACAAATATTCGTTATGATAAAATAATCGATTTCAATTTTTCAATTAATCATATAAACTAATCGATTGTTGTACTAATCGCAATTAAATCGCCCATCCCTATTGTAGAGTCACTCCTGCAGTGGAAGGAGACCCAGAGTGCCGACAGCGCTTCTCCTAATCGCAATCTTAATGACATTCCGCATCTGCAAACTTCGCCTACATTTCCGCGCTCTGAGCGGCGAGCCTTTTGTGATCAGGAACGCAACAAAACAAAGAGACTTTTTTTTTTACCGCTCCCGTCATTTGTGATTACACGGCAAATTAATTTCGTGACGTCACGTCCGGAGGTTACTTTTCCGCAGCTGCCGCCGTCGCCGTCGCCTCCGCCTCTACCGACGTGTGTTCGCGAGGCGGTGGCCAGGTCTTCTCTCCCTCCCCTCCCCCTCCCCTCCACCACCTCCCCCTCCTCCTTCGCCGTAAGTGGACAGCTGTTGAAAGAGTCCCGGCCGCGAATCGCCGCGCGCTGGCACTATTGAGGCCAACGACCCCGAGTGACTGCCAGTCGACGCGTGTGGGCGTGTGCGTGCGACGCGCTGGCAAGCAGGGGGAGAGGACAAGCGACTGGGAAGGACCTTCGGATTTGGGACGGCGTTTGTTGTCAATTAAGTTTCCGAAGAGGGGTCGCGGGGAATTGCTTCACGTACAAAGGGAGAGTTTTCGTCTAGTCCGTTCAATCGGACACGTCATCACACATCAACTAGATACGAATGCAACAGTTGTGGTAAATAACAGCTGGCACGTGAAAAAATTAATGATGGAGTACTTTGTCTCAGCATAAGAAACAATGGAAATTTCAAGAAATCTCGTATTTACAATAATGTTCCAAAAGTGTTACTCTCAAATTTTAATTTAATTTCCTATCCGACCACTTTAATCCTGGTCTCTATCAAAACTTTGAAAAGTAATATACTTTTTGTCTGAGAAAAAGAGTTCTCATGTTATTACAGCACTGCTGAGAGAAGTGCGGAATGTTACATCATAATTCTTACACAATGAATACTCTTCAAATCGTTAGCTGTTAAAAAGCTCCTTGCAAGAGCAATATCATGCATGAGGCACTAACGTATTATGCTGAGTGTGAGCTACTCTCAAGAGACGAATATTAGTGTAAACATTTACCAAATACTGAATAATTTGTCATTTTGTGAAACTTAAGCCGAAGACAAATTGGCAATGCTTACTGTTGCGTATAGAAGGCAAACATTCCCAATACAAACATTTCAGTACCTTTCCCAATTTTTCGCCGTCTCTCTGCGGGTATCACTGATGGTGCAGAAGCTTTAAGCACCGTCAAGTCTGTAAGCCGAATGCTGGGGGTTCGAGTCCCGCATATTAGCATTTTTTTTGACAAACAGCCAAAGCAAATTGATAAATGGACCACGAGTGGAATGCCCTGTGTAAAAAAATAATGTTGATGGTCTAATAAGTTATACGTGAGTTGTGTTAACTTAGCTTAGTACCACAGTCGCATATTTGATTCAGGTACCGGGAGCGGTAGCTCAGTGCATCAAATGATGTCACTGCAGCGCCTCTGACCTGGAGGTCCTAGGATCGAGTCCTGATGGCGGCAGGATTTTCGATACTAGCTTCTCAGCTAGGTCGAATTCAGTCGCGGTCTGGAGGAGAATTATAGCGGCCGGCTGCTCTGATCGGTAAATTTCCGTAGTTTCTCCGATCAACACCAGGCGAATGCCGGAGCAGTAGCCTATCAAACGGGCCACGGACCACGCGCGATCTTTCCTTCCTCTTCCGTGTCCTATCCTCTCCTCCTTACACATACACTTACACTAACATGCTCTACACTACTACATATTTCGGGACATCGGTCGGAAGCTTAGAGCTTGTCCCGGCTGCGGCGGTGCCCAGCTGGTGGGAGAGTCCTGGTTAGGGGGAAACCCCACTAGCCGACGGTAGGTCGGCGCCGGATCTCGCCATCCAGCGGGGGAAGATCACCGCCATCTCCCGAGAAAAAAACATGCACTACACTGACAGGAATAATGACCAAAGCACTTGACGCGCCCGGAAACACGAAAAAAATAATCAATAAAATTCCATTATTCCATCTATAACCATTCATATATCATTACCAGGGGGCGGATTTTGATGACCTAAAACATCGCCAAAAATGATCAATTAAATGCTCTTAAAATGCTTTTAAAATGCTCTAAAACCAAAGAAAAATGACGTAACAAATATTATCAAAACCAGTTGGGATGAACAACTCAAGCTGTTGGATTCCTTATTGATGTAATCGAGGTTTCTTCCATTCGTTCGAGTAAACTCAACTTGCAAACGATTGGTTTGGATTGTTCTTTACCAAGAAATCTCTCTCTTTAGTTATCCCGATATCGGCCGAACCGGCAATAGCGCTGGTATACGTCACAATAATCACGTATTCACAGCAGCTGTCAAAACAATTTCTGATCAAAAAAATAGAATACGCTACTGAGTAATTCTGTGAAGAACATTTGCATCTCGTAAATATTATTTGAAGTAAGTACAATTAAAAATAACATTAAAATTGATGAAAACAAAAAATGATGTAAAAATTATGGGAAAAGGTCAAAAATGACTTATTAGTCGAAATCAACAAAAAATGCAAAATAATGACCTATAAAAATGGGTCATTTCCTTTTGTCATATCATAAAATGAATTTCTATACTAAACGGCATTGTTCTAAAGTTAAAACAAAAAAATGACATTTCATCAAAAGGCGCCCCCTGATTATTACAATAATACCTCCTCTTCCTTCATCATAATATCTGCTGTTAAAAGTATATCTTTGAAGATTTTGCAAGAAAGTGCTTCAAACTCAAATCTTCGTTCCATTAGTATGTAAGTTTTACGAGGAGTAATTAAATAAATAAAATCAGCTTCCGCGAGACCACCAATAGTAAGCCTCCGACATCAAGCGTCGGTCAACCAGCTTATCAACCAATTTATAAAACCAGTGCAATTAATACGGTACATTTAAATTTCGCTATTTTATCTAAGTTCTTGTGATGACTGTTCGTAAAAAAATAAATTTGACGTGGTTGCATTTAGGTCAAGCTCTGATGGAATGGCGGAATTATAACTGTAGCTTAATGGACACATGCGGCCGTTAATTGCAACGGTAGTTGACTTTTGATCTTCTAAAGGTACTAGTTAATGTAGCAAGAGCAAATGAAGACGCATTGCGTGGGCGGAACTGAAGTGATTTGCCGGCTGCGCGAGCTAACGAGTCAATTGGGTTGAGCATTGTGGGCAAATGTCACCTCCGAAGAATGCGAAATGTTAGAAGCATGTGCAGAAATGAAACTTAATTACAGCACATGACAATAAATTCTGCATATCTCCATTGTCGTTGGCATTCTAACTTTGCATACATTTACAGCCTTGATTGAATCCACTTGGCTTGCGCAAACTTATTTTAGTTATTTTGCAAGTTGGTTAAGATAAAATTATTTTAAAATATTTTTTTATTTATATGGAGTCTTTTTTGTAAGTATCCCGCCTCCATTTTCAATTTTCTGGTGGCAACGATTTAGATTCTGTTGTCCATTTTCGTGGGTCCGACCTGACATTGTGTCCAGCCCACTTCCACTTCTGAATCTAGTCCCTATCTTCGACATTCTTGTGTAATATTCTTTTGCGTACATTTCTACACTTTTATGAAGACAGGCCCTAGCGAAACGCACACAAAATTTCTTGCATCTATCTTTCGTAGACTTTCAGTTTAGCCGTCTATTTCTGGTTAGTGATCATTCTTGAACAGTATTTATTGGAATAGGTTGAATGCATGAATGCATTGATTATATATTAAGGGGGAAATCTTTCTTGAAAGTGAAGCTATCCAACTGTGATCAAAATTTGCTCCAAGCACTTATCCTATTTTTTACTTTCTCGCCCATTTTAAGAACTTACGCAGTAAAAAGAAGGAATTATATTCCTGTGGTGGTAATCGTTTTTTTTTTAACAGAAAAACTTGTATTGTCGGGCCCTGGTAACGAAAAAGTGTATATATAAAGTTTCTAAATGTAGTAAATTATTCCTCCAACTCGTTGTAAAGTGAGAATCCACATTTTGTAACTCCTTGATATCGAAAAATTGATTGATAGAAAAATCTGTCCGTCTATCCGTGATCAATGCTAGCGCCTAAACTATGAAGACGATTGTCATCAAAATCAATCTTCCCATTGATCTGAACTCTCTTGAGATCCTGCGAGTTTGAAACGGATATTTTAATTTTGGGAGACACTTCACTTGAAGTCTCATATTTTTAAATTTTTCTCAAAAAATCTCCAATTTTTTTAATTAAATTTTGTTCTCTATAGAGAAGCCTAAAGGACGCTTCAGTGATGTCAAAGACCTCACTGAACGCTCTGAACTTTCGAAAATTGCAAAAATTGTAATACATAATACGAGAAAATATGTGCTACCTCCCCTAGTTTTTGTGCACTTTCTACTACGAAGGAAAGGATTTGTTCTAAATACCAATACCACGACATTCTCAAAATGGCAATATTGACGATGTATAACGATACATCAAACATGAAACATATTGCGTCGTTGTCAGCATCAGATACAACACAAATAATAAGATGCAACATTGTTCATACAAGAGTAATGCATCACTCCTCTGAATGAGAAGGAAAATGATTATATCTAAGTAAAAACTTAGGGACGTTCATTTAAATATGAATTTTTTGGTAAAAAAATTCAATTTTTTAAATTTAGGCAAGACAGTTCCATCACTAAGCTATTTTGATCATGAAATTATCCAATACAGAAAATGTTGCGACCATCTAACTCCGCAATTGAAGTGAAGTCCGTAATGGTTAGCGACATTTTATCTATTGAAATAAAGTATTTTCATGTCTAAAGGTGAATATGATGTATTACGTTTGACACTTAATATATTTATATTTTTGTCTTCGGTCTTTCGATCAATAGATAAGAAATAGGAACGGGCAATGTCGTGTTACGAATTGTGTTGTATTAGTATCAGAATAGCTCTACCCATTCTCATCCGTTAGAACTTCACACGGTTTACATAGCACTTCTGTCATGGGAAGGAAATTTTATTCTTCGCTCTTCGTTTACAGAATTATGAACATGTGCGTATTTATTAATTAGTTAGTACAATAAGAAGATCCTATTAATTCGCCTTGTAGTCGCGTGCCTGATGGCGTACTAGAACACCCTCTAATCTTTGCATCAAGGCGGCAGGTGCCCTCAACTAAGGAAAAGGGGAGTGTGTGTGTGTGTGTGCAAGTGACAGCTGACTGCTCCCGCGGCGAGTAGGGCAGCAGCAGCAGCAGCAGAATGAGGAGCAGCAGCACCTGCGCCCTGCAAGCGCTTTTTCGCCTTCCGCTTCCGGTGAGCCCTTCTTCCGCTTCCCTCCTTCTCACCTCCCCGAGCCAGCCCCGCCCAACCAACCCACCCACTCACCATCTGCCCACCCTCCCCTCGCGCCGCGAGACCGCCCGTCACACACACACCACTTACACACCACACACTCCTCTTCCTTGTCCTATCCTCTCCCCTTACACACACACTTACACTCACATGCACTACACTACCACATATCCCGGGAGTCCGGTCGGGAGCTTAGAGCTTGTCCCGGCTGCGACGGTGCCCCGTTGGTGGGAGAGTCCTGGTTAGGGGGAAACCCCACTATCCGACGGTAGGTCGGCGCCGGATCTCGCCATCCTGCGGGGAAAGATCACCGCCATCTCCCGAGAAAAAAAACATGCACTACATTCACGGGACTAATGACCAAAGCAGTTGACGCGCCCGGAAAGACGAAAAAATCAATCAATGTTTCTGCCGCCCCAGATCCGCACGCGATCGCCGCCTCTCACGCTCCGCTCCCCTGCGCTTTCGGAGGCGCGATGGCTGGGATCGCGCCGGGGCCAAAGGACGCGTGTGTACTCGTACATTTAAATGCATGCGCACCGCGTGCGTCTGCGTATTCACTGACAACTGTGGCTTCGTACGCCGGCTGGACCTCGAAGCAAGTGGCGGCGGTAATAATAACGAAAATAACAACACATACAAAGAAACACTAGGGTGAGAGGCGAAACGTTACAGCATATTGGAAGAATGGAAGATACCAGACTTCCAAAAACAGCTTTTTGATATACAGCGAAAGGAAGGACAGACGTGGGAAGACGGAGGAGAAGATGGAAGGAGACTCGGTGAAGAGGGAACGGACAACTGCCTCGTCCGTGAAGTGTAGTAGAAGGAGAAGACAACAAATTACTTCCTCAAGCAATTAACTTTGGCTTATGCGAGAGAAATTTATATTTACTGAACAAAACGAATCGAAGTAACATCTCCTGCAATCTATCTCAGAATCGCTGGAAGACAAGATGAAGTCCAATAATACCAATATGAGGGGGGTCCTGCACTCAGAAGCAATTACATTATAAAATTGTTCATCAACGCGAGAAGAACCTGGTTTACAACAATAAAAAAGTATAAATGCGTGAACGAGAAAAAACAAAGTACATCTGAACTTGTACAAATGTACAAATGCAAACAAATAACTACCAATTCCGAAAGGTCGTAAACTTTAATTATTTAAGATATATCTTAAATGAAAAAATCTAATTCAATCTGAAATCTATGAAAGAATAAGAAAAGAGCAGAAGGCATATTATGCCAATTTAAAACTGCTAAAATACAAATTATTAACAAGAGATATAAAAGCGATAATATACAAGACGTTAATACGTCCTATTGTCACATATGTTGCAGAAACACGTACATTAAACAACAAACGCATAAACCATGTAAGAATAGTTGAGGCTGATAATGCGTAAAACATCTGGGCCAATAAAGTTATTGCTGATGTAGGTGGATAAGAACTAACCATGACATAGAGAACTTAATAAAAGGCGAGGATATCATAAAATTTATTAAAGCTCAAAGTATTAACTGGCTGGGTCATATTCAAAGAATGCAGGTAAACAGACTCCAAGAGAAGATAATGGAATGAGTGGCAACAGGTCCAAGAAACAGTGGAAGACCAAGATCTCGGTGTATGGATGACGTGTGCCAAGATTTAAGGGTGTTCGGCAAAAAAGACTGTGGAGAATAGGAAAAGATAGAATGACTTAATTGAAAAAGCCAAGACCCAGAAAGGGATGTAGAAGGGATGGAGGAAGAAGAAATGCATAAATACTCATACCAATGAATAATGAAATACATTTACAGAACGAAAGGTAAGAGCCGCACATATAATTTACTTAAATGACTTTATTTTAAGATAAAATAACTTAAATTTTATATTGGTCTTCAGCATGACCATATATGAAACTGGATTATGATCATAGAATCCGGATATCTAACTAAACGTGTCTATCTTTCTAAAACAAACTTTTAGGTAGTTTCAAACAAGTGCAATCAAATAGTGTACACATATTTTAAATAAATTCAGTTTCAGTTTCTTTTTATCTTTATTCACTCGTTTTTCCTCACTTCTTACGTGTTCGCTCTGGTGCCAGGAATGGATACGAGCCAAATTCAGAAAAGAAGTGTCCGCGGCGACAGAGTACGTATTGACTTTCCAGAAGCCACATGCCAACAAACGTGATCCTCCCACGCGCCCTGGCAAGACCCCCTCCACCCCCCTCCGCCCCCTCTCCAACCCTCGCGGTTCCTCTTCCCCTGCCACAGAAAACGGGGCAGAGTTATGAAACAGAGAACGCTTGCAGGTCAGGGAATACGCAGAAAAGGCACATCTCAGCGACCAATATTTGCAGTATGACACACGATTAGCACTCCGCTACTCGCGAACCCTGTTGGACCGAGTTTACTCACACGGGATATTTGAATACCACAACATCTATACTATTAAAAGTGAATTCAACGACGTGTATATCGATGACGGTTGTCTTCGATACCACAAAATTTAGCGGATGAATCTATATGTTTAAAAAAAAAGGTATTCTGCCATGGCTTCGTTTAGAGTTTCCTCTGAACCAATTGTAGTATTTTTCCTTTAAATAAAAGAATGTGATCCCTAGATGTGTTATCAGATATTATTTGTTTGGATTCATCAACATTTATGGTGTAAATTAATTAATTAAATCATTCTTTAATAGTACGATTATCAATAGTCAATTGTTTCTTTCCAAAGAGCGGCTGCTTCATGGTGGCGCTAATTGATGCTTTATTTTGATTGTTGAGATTTGTTTACAATTCGTCAAGGTTTTGTTTCAGTGTAATAATTACATTGTGGTGTTGACAGTTTGCTTTTTGCTGTATTTTCTTTTATGGTGCACTTTGTAGATAACATTTTAACAGTGAAGTTTTTCTCGGTTGTACTGAATAATGAAGTTGTTCACAGGTTATGTCGAATTCCGAATCCTTGTCCACGCGCCCCAAAAGACGCAAACGTACATTAACTGGGCGCAGGGAAAGAGAAAGTCAGCGTAGGTGTCGTGATAGTGAGGTCATTTCGTTTTCTATTGGGTTATTGTCTATGAAATGTCAGTTTTGTTCTGCTTTGTAATTTCCATGTGAGGGAAATTCTGCAAAGGAGTTTACTCTGTGTTGCTTAAATGGGAAAATAAGTTTACCTTCGAGCAATATGCCAGAAGAAAGTTGCTTATAGGAGATGATGACACATCAAAAAACTTTAGAAATAATAACCGTCAGTATAATAGTGCTCTTTCTTTTGTGTAATTTGGTGCCGATATTGCATTGCCACCTGGTCATGGGCCATACGTGTTCAAAATTTTGGGAACTCCACATCACAGAATATATTTCTTTGTACCCTGAAGTTCCAAACAATGCAACGTATTGTAAACATTAGTATGGGCACAGTATTTTACATTTATCTCAGATCTCACCGTCAAATTCTGACGGGTTCTCACTAGTAGATATGGAATTTGTACAGGCTCTTCTTCAGGATTGTCGCAATGTCCTTGCAAAGTTTGGTAAAGACTAACACAACCCAAATGCGGAAAATAAATAATTTAAATAATATGTTTGTAGATGCACAACAACCATTCTTCGCCTCTGGCTTAGAGCACGTGGTTCCTATTATATTCCGCTAGAGCCCAGTGCTACAGCAAAACTGTTAATCTAATTTATTGGCTAGAGGCCAGTAGCGGTGCATAAGATTTAAAAAAAGTGCCCATCTAATAGCTATATGTTGTAAAATAAAATGAAAGAAAAATGTAGTCTTTTATTAAAATTTGAATCATTTACGTTAAAAATAATAAATCTTAAACACCGTGGTTTATATACAATAAATCTTTTCTCTCATTTGCAAGGATTGAATATGAAGAAAGCCCGGGGAACGGCGGGTTATTTGCGAGTCAGAAATAAAAAAGGAAATATTATGTAAGATACAAGATATTCAGAATCGAATAATTCAGTTTTTCAGGGATCAGTGATTCTGGTCGCGTCAACTACTAAGGTCATTAGCAGCCAATCTCGGTTTCTTCTACAGAAGTGGCGGTGATCTTCCCCCACTAGATGGTGAGATCTGGCGCCGACCTACCGTCGGCTAGCAGGATTTTGCCCAATTAGGTATCTCCCACCAGTGGGGCAATGCTCCAACCGGTGCAAACTCTATGCTTCCGACCTATCTCCCGGCATGTGTGGTAGTGTAGCGCATGTTAATGTAAGTGTGTGTAAGGGGAGAGGATATGATAAGGAAGAGGAAGGAAAGATCGCGCGCGGTCCGTGGCCCGTTTGTTAGGGTACTGCTCCAGCATTTGCCTGGTGTTGATCGGAGAAACTACGGGAAACTACCGATCAGAGCAGCCGGATGCTATAATTATCCTCCGTATAGCGCCCGAAAGCGACATAGCTGTCTATGTAAGTGTAGTGAATCGAAAATCCTGCAGTTGGGACTCGAACCTAGGACTCCGGACAGAACGATATCAGTTAATGCCGTGAGCCTCCTCTCCCGGTTTTGAATCGCGGCGTAAAATATATTAGACACCAGTTAAATAACTGGGACCAGGCCAGTTACTCCCTGTTTGAACATTCTAGTGGTTGTGGTTTCCTCCAATCAATTCAAGGCGGATGCCAGAGCAATAGTCTAAACCACTGGCCGTACGAGCCTTTCAGAGGCAAGACCTTCTTTGCAGCTCTGTCCTCACTCCTATCTTGAGAGCTGGATAATGGGATATTCCCCTATCAAAGTAAAGTCGGCTGTTCCGTGTTATAGATCTACTGCAGGTGAAAGCTTCTCAAAGCGGAAACAAGCCTCTGAGGTAAATTCAAATCGCCTGTTTCGTTGCCCGAAAGATGCCTTCTTTCGCCTTATAGATTGATTGTCTGCCAATGGGTTGGCGAGTCGGTGGAAGGTTGTAAGAACTAAAGGGAGGATGCAACTGTCAAATCTCTCTCGATTGGCACTGTGGGCTCATCGTGCTCGAAGAACACCATCTGTTACTAATACCTAACGCGTGCTCGGAGAAGCATTGTCGTTGTCTCTGCAGCGACTCTGAAGGGGAGGTCCAAGGAATCGAGTCCCGACCCCTAGCAAAAAAACCCTCTTTTTTAACCTCAAGTTTCCTCGACGTCCAACTCGCCCGCATCACATGTGTGGACACATTTCCCGAGAGAAATTTCCCCGATTTTTAAAGTTTTTTCAATACATTTTTCACTGATAAGATTTGTAGAGTATTTCACACTACTTTTTTTAAATACTCAGGCATGTAAGACACATTTCTCAGCTCTCTGATTTCACCGTGAAAAAGGACAAATAAAAATCTCAACAAATAAAAATTGAGTTACTACTATATTTTTAAGGAATAAAATCTATAGCTGAACCGGTCGCAAAAAAACCATCATGGCGGACGTAGGCTGCCCCCACCCTGCGGCATTGAGATTTTCCCCTCTCGGCGATAAGGAAGCGCGTAGACGACAAGGAGAGGCGACTGCAAGACGCAGCGATCGCGCTGACCGCCACTCGTCATCACTACCCTCTTCGTCAGAAGAAGAAGAACTCGCACTCCCAGGAGTGTCCAAAGAAATAACGGATTCATCGATGTGTTGGCCCATCACATTATCTGAATTATTTTGTCACCTCTATTCCCTACACATGCTCGCAGGATTTCTTCCATTGTTCAGCATTGTATTGTGCAAATGCTTCTCTGCAAAACATTTCCTTTTCTTTAAGGATGCACCAATAGTTTCTGCTGCCTCGCGCCCTTTTATAAATCCCCAAACAAGTTCTATTGGATTTAGATCTGGATGGTACGGTGGAAGACGGAGAGGAATGTGGCCATGTTCAATGATTATATGATTAACGACCTATCGTTTTTCAGTGGATATACTTTGAATTATTTGTAATAATTGGGTTTTTGTGAATAACAGCAGCTACTGTGTAAAGCACACCGTCACTGCTCACTAGCCACCGAAAAACAGGGACTGGAGACCGAAACTCCAAGACACCGCTTATTTTCTGTTGATAGTTTGGACAAACCCTACTGTAGAAACACGAAAGCTGCCTTTCGTCTGATTCTTCTCACTCATCAGTTTTTAATCACCAAACTCGCAGTGTTGAATTACCGCGCGACCCACGAGAGAAAGACAGAGGGAGAGCTATGTCGTGACAAAGAGCGCAGGCAGGCGGGGAAATATTAGGAGCTTTGGAGGGAGAGGCCATGTTCAGGCATGCGCATTGGAAGGTTTTTTTGAGAGTGGTAGAACAATAGTTACATAACCGTCTCAAAATTTTTCCTGACTTCTCACGAATTTTCTGTAAATTCCCTGATTTCCTCAGATTTTCCAGAGTAAAGAAATTCCCTGGTTTTCCCGGTTTTTCATGTTTTCAGAAAGCGGCCAACTTGGCCATATAAAACGTCCCAATTAATTTAGGAAGCGCTTTCTCGATCGATCCTGCACACGCCATTCCGGCGTTTTGAGTGTCCAAGATACATACATTACGCACACGAGGAACGCGTGTCCGCCATGCAGAAGCGTCGCACTTAAAGGGGCGGGGCGGGGCGGGGGCAGTTTCGCGTTTCGAGGTCGCAGGAGGCAGGGTCATTTAAATACCCTGCGCGGCAGGGCGGCCGGGGAATTGAACGGCGACGGGCGGCAGGGGGTAGGGTGGCGCGTGCTAGCGTTCCTGGAAGGCAGCTGCTGCTCCTGTTGGGCAGGAAGCGCACTGCCCCACACACGCCGTCACCCCCGCCGCCGCCGCCAACGCCTCTACAGCTGTCATCCCCCACGAAACCACGAGTCGAGCTACTTCGTCGCTACCTCTGCCTGCTTTGCGTCGTCGCCTGCACTTCCGATGAATTCGCTCTGCGTGGGCTACTTCGTGCTCAAGTAGGCGCTTGGACTTTCTTCTAAATTTTACCTCTCCCTCTCTATCCTTCCGCCTCTGTTCTCTCCTACATTTCTTCTTTCCTCTTCCTCTTTTCTTCCCTCTCACACCGGGAGCGGTAGGTCAGTGCATCAACTGATGTCACTGCAGCGTATCTGACCGGTAGGTCCTAGGTTCGAGTCCTGACGGCGGCAGGATTTTCGACACTAGCTTTCCAGCTAGGTCGAATTCAGTCGCTGCCTGGAGGAGAATTCTAGCGGCCGGCTGCTCTGATCGGTAGTTTTCCGTGGTTTCTCCGATCAACACCAGGCGAATGCCGGAGCATTTACCCTAACAAACGGGCCACGGACCGCGCGCGATCTTTCCTTCCTCTTCCTTGTCCTAACCTCTCCCCTTATACACACACAGTAACATGCCCTACACTACCACTATTCCGGGAGACCGATTGGGAGCTTAGAGCTTATCCCAACTGGGGCGGTGCCTCGCTGGTGAAAGAGTCCTGGTTAGGGGGTGACCCCACTAGCCGACGGTAGGTCGGCGCCGGATCTCGCCATCCAGCGGGGGAAGATCACCGCCAACTCCCGAGAAAAGAAAACATGTACTACACTAGCGGAACTAATGACCAAAGCAGTTGACGCGCCCGGAAAAAAAAATCTCTCTTCTCTTCCATCTTTCTTCTCTCTCTTCTTTCTCTTTTCTACCTCTCTTCTCTCCCATTTGCTTCTCTCTCTCTCTCTCTGTCCATTCATTCTCATATCTCATGTTTTTTATCTCTCGTTAACCTCGGACACTTTTTCTCTTAAATTCTCACAGCTTCATTTTCTCTTCGGATCTCCCTTCCTCTGCTATTTTTCAATTGATTTCCTTTTTTCTCAATGCCCTTTCCAATTTTTCTCTCTTGCAATCCCTTGCTAAAGTCATAGTGTTTTCTTACTCTTCTTCTCCATCGCAACCTCGTTCATTTCCTTGTCATATTTCGATCTGTAGTGATCATTTTCTTCAAGTACTTTTTACTTACTTTTTGCTTTCTCTCCTTAATTGTTCACTCCTTTTATGACATCCTTCTAATTGCGTCTTCCTAGATATTTGTTTTTCTTCCATTTTTATCCTATCTTCATGCTTGCTCCTGGATAATGTTCATGGCGGAGACGACATTAATAGGACATAAAAGTACAAGGGCATGTGGATATTTGGAAATTTATTAGTAACCGATTTTTTTAAATATCAAGGGCAGTCAATACAACTTTTTTTTGGAAATGAGCTGTCCTGTACGTAAAACGTAAATTTTTATTTCTTTCATGCAATACTTGCAATAGATTTTACTTTCTCTTAACTGTCCACTTCGGGGCCGGCACCTACTACTTGTGATGCTACATCGACAACAAAACATCGAAGTTGCCAAACATCGACTTTTATAGGTGGTTTAGTAAACTCCAACATTCAATTCGTGCGCAACAAAATTTAATTTGACAGTGCCATGTTTATAATTAAAAATTTAACTGAAAATAATGTTATAAACTATACGATGAAAGGCGAATGAAAGACTAGGACATCAGGATCATCTTGAGCGAGAGACGTTTGCTCCATGAAAGTAGAACAAAGTTAGTTATTATTTCATATTTTAACTTTTACAATTTTTTTAATATTTGTTTATTTATGGTCGCTTTAAAACAGCTCAGGCCATCAGGATCTCATTGTGTTTACATCAGTTCATTACATTTCAAGGTTACAAATAGTTGAATCATTACACCATAAACATTATATCAATATATCATAACAAAAATTGCATCATTATTATATTACATTCACCAATTTACTTATTTCTAGTAGTTTCAAAATTTTTTTACCACCTTCTTCTGATTTGAACAGTGAATATAAGCTGCCTTCTATGTTTAATGATTTCCTTATATTAACAAGTCCTTGGCAGTCAAGAATAAAATGAGTAGACACAGTAGCGCCACATTTAGGACAGGGTTCAGGGTTGGATTTTTTGAACAGATGACAGTAATTTAGGTTAAAGTGACCGATCTTTAATCTTGTAATAACTACTTCTCTTCTTTTGAAGTTTGATTTCGGTAGACCTGGTTCCAGAATGGAGTTTCTTACTCGATGTAACTTTGTAGACTCCATCTTCCATTGTGAGTTCCAATACTTTAAACAGGAGTCCTTGAAAAGGTTTCTTATATCTTTCTGGGTGCCATGGATTTGCGGTTCAGCATTGGGTAATGATGTTGCCATTTTTGCAGCAATGTCTGCCTCCTTATTTCCAGTAATTTTCTTATGAGAAGGAATCCAAACTAGTTCTATTTTGACTCCTTTTGTGTTTTGGGTAAATATAAGTTCATGGATAGTTTGTATTATTTTACAAAATTGTACTATTCAAATGAATGAATGAAATTGTTCATCCATGAACAAAACATACGAAAGTGTGAAAACATTGAGCACAAAACATCGATGTTCAAAAAACATCGGATTCAATCTATCGATGTTTAAAACATCGATGTTCTTAAAGAAACACCGTGTTTTGAAAACATCGACATAGATGGTGTATCCCTAAACCATAATACTAAGAATCGAGCAATGATGTTAATATGTGTAATAAAGAAGACGAAGCTTGTAAGAACTTCCTTTGTAGGAAATAATCTTAACACGTGTTACTGGAGGCTTCTACATTTACAGTACATAATTGCAGTTCTTTCATGTACGCATATGTTAGGTCGTACTAAACCGGCCATTAAATCTTACGTTCAGTACAGACCTGTACTGTATACACAAAAAAAGCTCTTAAAGTTATCGTGGATTTCCTTTTTATTTCTTAGTGGCTAGAGACTTGATGTGACAGGCACGTGTGCCGCCGTTGATGACTCACGGCGGCCGGTTAAAAGGTGTCCGGTAGTACGCCCATTTAATTATAGTGACATCTGACGTTTGATCAGCTGGTCGCGGTTATCTACTCGGGATCTTCGTCAGAATTTTATTTGGTATTGAAGCTCCCGATTGGGAACCCGCGTCCCAGTTGTTACCCAGCGTCAATAGTCAGAAAACACTAAAATTAAATCGGAGATCAAGAGAAAGAAGTATTGTGTGAGTGGTGAAGTTAGAACCAATAGTATAAAATTGAACATACGTTCTGAATATTGAATATATATATATATATATATATATATATATATATATATATATATATATATATAGTACACTCAGTGTACTATTATAAAAGTAATCGTATTTTGGAGGTAGAGACAAACTTGTATAAGCGAGACATCGCGAAGTGGAAAACTTCTATTAATTGATATGAATAGTTGTGAAGTCCCGAAGCTAGTGGGAATGCGTAACATACGTTAGCTTCTCTTATGTTAGTCAATAATTAATCAAATTTTTTAAAAAAGTGGGTAACATCATTTAAAGATATTTAATGGAATGAAGTTATTCGAAAAACATCTTTGAACAAGAATCAGCATGGTTGGCAAATGGCTTGGAAAGTTGAGACTTATCTTAAAGTTTCGATCAGCAAGGATACACGCCCAAAATTAGATAGTTATTATATTATATTACGAGTGGAATTTAGAAAATTTCTACATATTCACTATATGGAAAATTGAAAACCAAATAAACATTGATTCATGTGATGTAAAAAGAGGGAAGTTTTAATTCTCGAACAAAACAATCACTTTTTGCTGTGAACACAGTAAACAATTTTTACTTTGTTGGGTTTGAACATGTTTCTGGATTTATTATGGAAATGTTTCATATTTACCCAGATCTGTATGTGTTATAGGGAACTGTGACAAATAAATCTTACTGTTCACTTTAACTCAAAAACATAATGCACTATTTATAATTACTACTAGAGCGGATTATTAGGTTTTAATATATGCGCTTTAGGTGCCTAAAATAAGTTTTTCAGCATTTCAGTTAAGCGTTTTAAATGGTAGAATAGGCACCAATGAAGCAGGAAACTTACAACAAAAAAAACACGTTTTTACAATTTATTATATATATTTCTCAAAGATAAAAACACACATCACTCTTATGTAGAATCAGTGTTGTATATTTTGCGATATTACTATTTACGAAGAAGTTTAATTGTTTGTCCTCTAGTTAGAATTATTCATACCGTATTTTGCTCTACTAAAAATTACTAATACTTTCTCCAAGTTTTCAAGAGAAAATTAATGGCTCTTATTGATCAAGATCACTTTTCTTCCGCTGAAATTCAATCGCTATATCACAGAAGCGTAGGGAAGCTTTTCCACAGTCAGGAAGTAATGGCATGGACACTTTTATCGCAAGATCCTTGTCCTGTATATTTATTTCTCGCTATCTTACGTACTAACGCAACTTAAAAGTAATATTATCCTTGTCTGTTGTGCCAATAGAGAAAAAAGTTAAAATAAGCCACAGAAAAAAAATTAGGCAAATTACTCTCATTTTAGGTTTTTAAAAGTGAAAAAGGCACAAAAAGGAATTAATGTTGAAATAGGCTCTATATAACTTTATTTGGTAAAACGTACCCCAAAAAATGTTTTTACCAAAATATCCGTGGTCTAATTATTACTAATTTATTTTTTGAAGGGACACACGTGTTAGACTGTTGCTACATTTATATACACTCACAATACTATGCATCTGAAACCTCTTGGAACTTAAGAAAACTAGCTTCGCTAACAATAACCACACCCGCATTTGTTTTCACGAAGGGGAAATGTCGAATGGTTTCAAGAAATCGTTTACAATTCACGCAACAAAATAATAAACAAATAATAGCAGATGGGCGTTCATTCAATTAAAAATTAAGTTATACTATAAAACCGGTTAATATTAGCAGGTGACAAAACATCTGGAGGACACTACCTTTTAAAGCATAAATCACGAAATTCAGTTAATAGAAAAACCTCAAACTTCTTTCTTAACAAAAACCTTAGGGTTGTAAATATAATTGAATCGACTTTTTCTTTATATTCGTTTTTGGCTTGGATAATCAATATAAAAATTGATGTTGCTTTGTTGGAGATCGATAAACTCCCATACTATTTGTTGACCGATCTCTATGAAAGTTGACACACGTACGTGTTTTTTTCATGAAAAAGACTTTGATACTGTTCGCTTTGTTGTCACTCCTCTAGATGCCGCTTCTATTTAATGCAATTCTCAATCCACCTGGTCTTCATTGTTGCTGAGCGTTGCCGTTTGACGCGGGGCGAGGCTGAGGAGAACAGGACAAGCAGACGGCACGGGACGGAAAGGGAGACTGACATGCAGACGGAGCGAGAGACAAAGAGACAGACAGAGCATGTCTGCCGCGTTCTGCTAGTAAAATGTAGTAATACACTGTTTGTAAATAACGATTTTTGTCGAAATATTTTTGTTTAATACTCGTTGTTGTAACTGAAACAAATGTGATTCAAATTTGATAAGGGAATTCTTCTGTAAGTGGGACGAACCCTTCTTTAACGTGAAAAAAAACGAGAAACTGAATATGAGAGAAAAACTTGCCCCTGGGAATCCCACTTATCCAGGTTCGACTGTATTAACTTTTAAATCAAGGCAAACACACTCTGAAAAATCTACATGATCCACTCCTTCGTAAATATAAGCGACTCGACTTTCCTACCTATAGTTAACACATTGGTGCTAAGCATTGCTAATGGTCTAGGCTTGAAGTGCTTCTTACACTTTCCTGGTGCATGACCTTCAAGTGTAAGTGAAAAGGTGAGTCTAATTACTGACGGAAATTAGTTGCGTTCTCTTTGGGAACACTAAAACATACTAATTCAGTAATTTTCTATCTATTTCATAAATGAAAACGCATACTTATTAAATTTAAAAGTTATAAAAATGGGCAAATCAATGTCTGAAGGTTATAAGCTTCTAAGAGTTATAACAGGACGATTCAATCGACATGCACCTATGCACACATTAAATTCCGTGGCACAAATTCTTGGCTTGCACAAACAATGATAATTAACTCACAGTTACGTGATTAACACAAGATGGTAGTGTACTCCTTCAATCGAGTTGGCACAAAGAATCTAATTTACATTATACGCAAATGTGCCAACTCTCTTATTCTGTATAATGAACATACCTATTGAAGTTGATATTTCGTGTATTTCAATACGACCGAAGAGACCGACTGAGTGTAGCTCGGAGTAGGCATTGCTGCTGTCTCTTCAGCGGTTCTGAACGAGAGGTCCTAGAGTTCGAATTCCGACGAGTTCCGACGGATTTTCATCTCCAGCTACATACAGTCGACTTCGGTTATAGTGAACTTCTGGGAACTAACTGTTTTGGTTCACTATATCAGAAGTTCGCTATATCCGATGATGTCAAAATTAAGTAGAATTTCTCCACAATTATTGATTTTATTAATATAGAGATACAGCAAAATGCATTAAGAGCACAAACTAAAAAATTCAATATCTTTATTTGCCCTTAAAAAATTAATTATTTCCAATTTTGGCTTCGTACATTTTTCATTAGTAATTTCTCTAGATCCTTCTCCAGAGTTCGTGCTCTCTCCACACTTGGTTCTGTACTGTGCTCTGCCTCCAAGTATCGAAATGCGGCCTTGATATCTTTCAATGCCTCTTACACTGTTGGAACACCGTCCCTCTCTCTGAAGGCCCTTCAACGTGCTAATAACATACAAAATCGAATTATTTCCTACGTTCACTATATCCGAGGTACATCCCAATCTTCTTATGCTTATTTATAATGTAAGTGAAACGAGACTAGTGACGTAAGTTCCTATAGCCGAGGATTCACTATATCCGAGTTCACTATAATCGTAGTGGACTATATCTAGGTCGTATTCAGACGCTGACAAGAGAATGCTAACGGCTGATGGATCTGATCGGTAGCTTTCCGTCGTTTCTTCGATCAGTGCCATGATAATGCGAACCCTAATCAACGGGACACGGAGGGCACCCGATCCTTCCTTCCACATCCTTAATCCTTCATCTCTCCTTGTACACACATTTATAATCTCTACACTACCACACGTGACGGGAGCTTAGAGTCTGTCCCGGCTGGGGCGGTGCCTCGGAGATACCTGGATGGGGAAATTCATCGCAAGCCGACGAGTAGGACGGTGCTGGATTTCATCATCCATTCAGTGGGGAAGGAATCACAGCAAGGTTCAGAATAAAACATTCGCTACACTAATTGGACTAATTACCATAGCAGTTCATGCACGCGGAAACAACCAATCAATCAAGACAGACAGACTAAAGGAAAAACGGGCAAAAAAAAATCTATGGATGACCGTCGTGTTATGTCTCTTGGCGCTCCGAGCTAGACAGCAAGTAATTTCTTTCGTAGATATTCACTGTTTCAACTTTCACGCACAACGAATGTCTTACGCTGAAATAGGAGAGTCTATACACGACATCTAGAGTTTTCTTTCAATTCAATGAAATTCTGAAATTCTATTTACCTTTTCCTTCTTGATTTTATTTTAATTTAATACCACTTCTTAAGAACTGTCCCCTAAAATACTTAATAGCTTTTTACTAATTACCATTTTACAATTCTAGTTCTAATTGTCGTTTAAAATGACCAGACCAATGGCAAAAACAGAACTAATGCCAACACTGATTTCTAGGGGGGAAAATACGATGCAAGTGAATTCAACACTAGCTAAGGCAGTCTCTTTCATAAGTTATTTATCATCTGTTTTAATTGATCTTATTTCATGACAGTTCCAAGTACAGCTCAATTTTAAATTTAGTCTAGGGGCGGGTTTAGAAAAAATTAAAACAATGTGACGTGAGATTACGACGCTGAAATCTCAGAAGAAAAGATTCACAAGTTGGAAATGTAATCGGCAATCGCCAAGGAACTGATGATTGGTATTAGGCGAGGAAGGGCGTGGAATAGAAGATACCGAGTAGTTGGTCAAAGAGAAAGTAAATAAGTCATATTGACAGAAGCCTTGGGATAGATAGGGAAGTAAGTGGCAAAAATAGGTCTGTAATTGAAGGGTTTGGGACAGTGGCAAGATAAGCGACATTAGCCACAGAAAAACCTGCTATTCGTATTTATATATCTATTCCTTTTCTGCCCTGACTTCGCAAGAAGAGAAAGTATGGTAATGGTTCTCCTGAAAACGGTGATTTTTCAGCAGAAAAACTCTTATTACCGGACCCTGATAACGAAAAAGTGAATAAAATATTGTTCCTATATATAGTAAATTACTTCCTGTGGTGTCCACGGAAGCCACTTTCTCCGTTGCCGAAGGGGTTAGACTCAAACCTGACCTGGTAATAAAAAGCCGGGAGGGGGTCCACGTGGTCGATGTGACTGTCCGCCACGAGGATGGGTTTAGCCTTCTAAAAGCAGGGGAGGAAAAAGTGGTAAAGGACCAACCAGTCATTCCCCTGGCAGCCCACCTTCATGGACTGCCCAACTTCAGAATCCTGCCAGTGGTGGTTGGAACCTCTCGGTCTATGCCACGATCAACAATCAGTGCCCTCAAGGCGTTGGGGATCATGTCTCGAGGCGATCTACTGACTATCTCGTTAATTGCTCTCAGAAGCTCTATTAAGCTTTACACACAATTTGTAAATTATGATGGAGCAATTTAGCATTGCTGTTAGTAAATGCAGAAAATGAACTTCTTGGTTCCGTGAGGAAGTATAGGGAACCCAAGGGATCCGAAAATGCCTGGGATATATCTAGTTGCCACGACTTTAAGTGGAAAGTGTTTGCTATTTAATGTAGCCTATAGAAATTGTGTACTCAGAATCCATGTTTTGTGGGTCTTTGATACCGAAAAATCGACTGACGGCAAAACGTCTGTCCGTCCGTCAGTGCTTAACGCTAGGGTCTAAATCCGATTTTCTCCGAAAAGAATATTCCATGATCGATTTAAATAAAATCGAGGCCTTCTGAGATAGAGACTGATAATTTGGTTTTGGGGTAAATAAATGAAGCCTCAACATTTTCAAAATTCCTCAAAAGTGGCTTCAAATGTTTTGATTAAACTTCGTTCTCGAATAGCGTAATGAACGCTTATGGGAATGGCGCGGACCTCATTTTTGTTGAAATCCCTGATAATTTCAAAATTTCAATTTTTTCGACGTCTTCCTACAGTCACAACATTGATTATATAGAATCTGTTCTTTAAAGACAGATCGTGAAATAAGGTCATGTACGTAATGTCGAATATATCAGTTCTTTTCGCGCAATTTTGCGTGAAATGCAGAAATTTTAAAATGTTTAAAACAATTATTTTATCAAAAAAATCCTTTAAAGTTTTTTCTCTTACGCATCAAAGGACGGTAAAAAGTTGGGCAGAAAATCATTCCCGCAGAACACACTGCATTTTCAAAAATCGCAATCATTTAACAATTCTAAGCTACAGACTTGAAGTTAGGGATTGTTGCCTAAAACAAAAACTGTTCTAAAACTCAGATCTTTCAGTTTTTAAAAGATAAGTAATCGCGTAATTTGTGTATAATTAGTGCTATTTATAACAAAAATCTAAAAAATCACTCCAAATTTTATCTTTGATTTTTTCACACGGATAGAATAAGGAACGCTTCAAAGAACACGCAGGTCTCGTAATCGTTGGAACTCTCTCAATTTTCGAAAATTGCAAATTAAGAAATATAGTGAGAAAGCATGTGCTGTTGCATCACTGGTTTTGGGGAAAGTGAGCTTATCTTATAAATACTGTCTTGTTTATATTTATAAAGGACATGAGACAGTAACAAAATGAGCTACTTCGACCGAAATTAAGATATTAACACTTACGAACTGCGGAAAACTTGTGGTAGATGGACTGGCTCATCTTGTTGCTATTACAGGCTCTTCAATTGTTGAACAATACGTCAGACACCAAAACTGGGTAAAAAGTTCCAGCCCAATGCTGAAGCTCTCCGCGATAACGATTCGCAAAGCCTTCACAAAAGACTACGCAACTAGCTCGTAAATAGCTATTATACCTTTGAAAAATTCACAAGTGAGGTAATTAAAGAAGGAATAGTAATTTTTTAGTCTCAGACCCTGAAATAGACATTGAAGACCCTATAAACATTGTTCCTGTAATATCGAAAAGTCATGGATTATACATATAATGAATTTGGAATGTCTACGTCGAAAGAGGAAAATAGACATTTGCCTAAAAATCTAATGAACAATTATGGTAACGATAGTGCCTATGACCAACCAGGGCTCAGCAGCAGAAAATTCGGCTCTCCCTCCACTCCACAACACCATTCCGTTACAGCCTCTTTCAGATTTGTTCGAGAATTCCCCTTCCCGTATTTTTCTACTCATTTTCCCTCTTAAAATTTTCCTATCCTGAAAACAGAACTGAATTAATTCAATTCCCAGCTATTGACAATTCATTTTTTAATCTGATTGTCTATGATCTTAAGTTAGAGTTCCTGAAAAAAAATAGCAGAAGTGTTTTTCAACGATACTTTCCCAAAATTGAGGCCCAACTCTGTTAACTACTTAGGTTTTTCTGGATCTCTATGTCTGACAATAAAAAAATAACACGAACCAAAATATCTGAGGGGCTTGGACGCAACCTGGTGATGTAAATTCATTCGAATTGTTACATCATTAACTATATGAAACTAAATAAATACAGCATCTGCAGGTTCAACACAGTTTCGTAATAAATTTTCTAAACAAAAAAGTCTATTTGTGGATTCTGGCGACAATGCCAAGCCTCTTGCCTCCTCGACCTTTCGATTTTTCAACGAGCACATCGCGTAATTCTGGTTTGCAAAACAAGCTATTAAGAGAAGCCATGTTAAGTATCCCATGTCGCCATTTGCTAAAGTTGCCCAGTGTAAACATGGCGGAAATCCCAGGCAATTTCGCTGGGTCGCGCTAAATACTGAGCGGCGTTTACAACCTGCGTCCAAGAGTTTTGGCAAGCAAACGAACATTCTAGAATTGGCCTGAAAGAGTTATTTATTAAAAACTGGCAATTGCATTCTCATTCTGTTCCATTCACGACAGTATCTACTCGTTTCACATTACGATAACTGAAGGATGGAAAAGAAAGTGTTCATTGAAGTTTGGTCTCAGTTTTACATAAAAACTGTGAATCTCAGTTATGGAAGGACAAGGTATTCGTTAATTGAATTCTCTTAACATATAATCCGCAAGCACTGCTACCATACACAAAGTCATTTTCGGCTTTCATTTTTGTTCACCTTTCTGTCGTTTTCTCTCATGTTTCCTCTATTTTCTTACAACTCATTGTAGCTGTGTGATATGACTCAATGAGAGTAAGAATTAGTGAAGAAAAGGGAGTAAATGATTGAGGAGAGTAAGATGACGAGAGAGCGTGTAGAAGGCGGCGTCTAGTGAGATGAGAGAAGATAATCGAGAAAGTTAGAAAAACGATTATGTTGATACACGATACATCTCATTTGTGTGGAGTCAAACTGACGATTCAGTGAGCCGAGTGAATTGAGCGTCGTGGGGGTTGAACATATTGAGAATTAAGTACGTTGAGTAAATCGGTTCGAAAGAGACATGTTTTATTTGTGGTGGGATGATAGTATCTCGAGTGTGCGACCGGGAGCGGTAGCTCAGTGCATCAACTGATATCACTGCAGCGCCTCTGACCGGGAGGTCCTAGGTTCGAGTCCTGATGGCGGCAGGATTTTCGACACTAGCTTTTCAGCTAGGTCGAATTCAGTCGCTGTCTGGAGGAGAATTCTAGCGGCCGGCTGCTCTGATCGGTAGTTTTCCGTGGTTTCTCCGATCAACACCAGGTGACTGCCGGAGCAGTACCCTACCGAACAGGCCACGGACCGCGCGCGATTTGTCCTTCCTCTTCCTTGTCCTATCCTCTCCCCTTACACACACACTTACACTAACATGCACTACACTACCACTTCCGGGAGGCCGGTCGGGAGCTTAGAGCTTGTCCCGACTGGGGCGGTGCCCCGCTGATGGGAGAGTCCTGGTTAGGAGGAATCCCCACTAGCCGACGGTAGGTCGGTGCCGGATCTCGCCATCCAGCGGGGAAAGATCACCGCGCACCTCCCGAGAAAAAAACATGCACTACACTAACGGGACTAATAACCAACGCAGTTGACGTGCCCGGAAACAAGAAAAAATCAAATCAAATCAATCGAGTGTGTCAAGTCAGATTATCGGCTGAGTGAGATGATAGTGGGTCACGAGGGTTGAACAAGTTGAAAGCCGATTTTGTCTGTACCGGCGCAACTGCTCCTGACGGGGCCATGGCCTCCCGGCCTCGCGGCCATGGGTTAATGAGGTTCCAGTGGTTAGCACGAAGGCATCTCCACGCCGTATTCTGGTTTCGTCAACCAGAGAAGTGAGCTTTATCATCATCACACAGGAACAGATACTGGGACATTCCAAAGAAAGCGCTACAGTTTACCCCGATCGGGAATCGAACCCGGGATCACGTCATGGAAAGCGAACACGCTGACTAATGAGTTACCCGTGGGGCATGTTGAGAGTTGAGTATGTTGAGTAAATGGGTACAAGTATTTCGAGTGTGTCAAGTGAATCGAGCGTGGGCCGCGGGGGTTGAAGATGTTGAGTGAATGGGTTCGCAGTATCCGTGTTTCCCTTGCAATGGCGGGGGCTGTCACTTACGGGGGGCGTGGCGGGCGGGCGGCGCGGCGTGAAGGCCGGCACCTGCACGAGGGCGGTGCCCAGGCAGCGCGGCGTGTGGCCGTCGATGGCTGCGGGCGCTCGCTGCACTAGCCCGCTCGCCCACGAGTCGGCCTGCGCCCAACAACGTTAAACGATTTTTTAAAAAAAAAATTTATTTATTCGTTCGTTCGTTCGCTCGTTGGTCCATTCGTCCATTCATCCATTCATTTATTTATTCATTTATTTATACATTTATTTATTAATTTATTTATTCATTTATTTATTCATTTATTTATTCATTCATTTATTATTTATTTATTTATTTATTTATTTATTTATTTATTTATTTATTTATTTATTTATTTGACGTTATTGGGTCGGTAGTCCGACTTCGCCGGCCAGCTATCGGTGTCCCCCATGACTGGGCCTAGTTAAATTCCCATGCCTCGGGGTAAGAGCGACATGAGGCGAACATGACGTATTCTCTTCACCGTAACTAGCAAAATCCGCCTGCTTAAGCTTTTTTTCGTCACACAGCTGCAGAAACTGCGACGATTTTAAAAGGAAGCTACAACTCTATTTTTGCCTCGACCGGGAATCGTACCCGGGACCACAGCACGGGAAGCTAGATCGCTACTGATGAGTCATTCTAAAGGCTATTTATTTCCTTTATTTATTTACTTTATTTATTTATTTATTTATTTATTTATCTATCTATTTATTTACTTTATTTATTTATTTATTTTTATTTATTTATCATTTATTTTTATTATTTATCCATTTATTTTTATTATTTATTTATTTGTATTACTTATTTATGTTTTTAGATCGTCTATATCCAACAGAAAAGTTTCGATGGCGAAAAGTAGTAGATATGGACGAGCACCTGCACGGGCGAGGGCGGGCGCTCTCCGTCGCCGCCGTCGGGCCCGACCTCCGCGCCCAGCGGGCCCCGCGACCGGGACCGCGCCCTCGCCTTCTTTCTCGCTCTCTGCTCCTCCTCCTCCTCCTCTTCGTCCCCATCCTCCTCCTCCGCCTCGTCCTCCGCCGCCGCTTCCTCCTCCAGCGCTGCTGCTGCTGCTGCTGCGCCGTCGCCGCCGCCGCTGCTGCTCCGGTCCTCCAGCGCCGCCCCGCCCACGCTCAGCGAGCCCGGGTCGCGCGGCAGGAAGGCCACCTGTGACGCGTCAACGCACGCCATTTATTTGATTGATTCAATTATTAACTGATTGAATGATTGATCGAATGATTGATCGAATGATTGATCGAATGATTGATCGAATGATTGAATGATTGATCGAATGATTGATCGAATGATTGATCGAATGATTGATCGAATGATTGATCGAATGATTGATCGAATGATTGATCGAATGATTGATCGAATGATTGATCGAATGATTGATCGAATGATTGATTTAATGATTAATTAATTCCAAACGCGTCAACTGATGTTGTCATGGGTCCCGGAAGCGCCATGCACGTTTTTTATCATGGGGCGTGGCGGTGATCTCTCCCTGCGTGCATAGTGCGATCCGGCGCCGACCTACAAATCAGATTGCGAGTTTCTCCATCTAGGTTTCTCTCACCAGCGAAGCACCGCCCCAGCCGGGACAAGCTCTAACTCCCTCTGGGCTTCCGGCATGTGTGGTAGTGTAGTGCTTGGTTGTGTGTGTGTGTGTAAGTAAGGGGTGAGTATATGACAGAGAAGAGGATGTAAAGATCGCGCGCGGTCCGTGACCCGTTTGTTAGGTCAGATCAGCCAAACGCTGATCGTCTGTCGATCAGAGCAGCGAGACGCTAGACTTCTCCTTCAGATAGCGGCTGAATACGCCATAGCTATGTAGCTAGCGTGGAAAATGCTGCCACGGTCGAGATTCGCTCCCTGGGATCTCCTGGTCAAACGCACTGCAGTGGCATCTCTGCAGTGATGTCCTGAGCCTCCTCAGCCGGACTGACGCTCAAGATAAGGTTCAGTCTCGTGGCCGTGAACAGCTGGCGCCCGCGTGAGCATAATTGCGTAGCTCCGCGTCGAAAAAAGCGTCTAAACATTAAAGCCCTGCATAATAACTTGACCTCCGCTTGGCCGAGGAATGACTGCTATTCGTGAACTCGTAGCCCGTGTGCACATACCTTCCACTCCTCCGTCGGTTCAGATCGGCTCAAACTGATCCTGCCGATCGCCCTTCACCCCTGATCTTCACCAACCCTTCCCCAAAGGCCTTGCCGACCTCCTTTCACCCCTAGTCGGTTCAGTTCGGCCCTAACTGTCTCTACCGACACTCCTCTGCCCCGGTAGTCCAGACCGACCCACCGAGGTCCTACTAGCAGCTTCTCCCCCTGACCACCGTGCACTTCGAGTGTCGCTAAACTGTCCGATGGCCGCTGCAAAGTCTCTCTTCCGGAGAACAGTCCATGGCGAGGATGGGGTACGTCAGGTTCCAACCCAGTAAACTGTTGTTTGCCATTTCTGGGGACATCCCTGTTCTTATTTCACCCTCTTATTTGCATTAGGCCTTTAGGAGAATAGGGAACGACCCAGAGGGTACCTTTGGTCCTTACTGTACTTCCACTTCCCTGCACGTGGAGCCAGACCCTTTCCCCCCGGCAGTTCCATCTCTAAATTTAAAATACGCACGGCAGGTTGCAAGAAAACTCTTATTATATTTTATTCCGTCGATAGGTTCCGTGCCTTTCAAATTATTTGGCTCTGTGGTTTTTTGCAGGAGTGACATTTAACGACACGTCAAATATTCCTTCTTTAAAGAAAAAAACATAAAGTCGACTATAGTTTGCAAGGACCGTATATTTTCTTTGACGAAGTCCATAGCCTACTACACCTACTCTTCGACGGTCTCTTACTCTCGGTGCTATCGTATTATGAGTTTTCTCTGATATTTTCTGGGTGTTTTAGTAAATATATATTAATTTGTGTCGCGTCGTCAACGGAGAAATCCAAAAGGAATAGAGGGTAAAATGTTTCTTAGAGAAAAAATGTTACTTTTAGATATCATTGGAAAGTGTAGCTGTTTTTGATGGCAGCTTTTCAACTGCGAGCTCCGATTCTATCCAAGACATCCATGAATGCGACTTCCGACAATTAAAATTTAAGCTTGTAAATTTTATCGTATTGTCCTAAATTTGATCTACATCGGAATGTTCTCATTCTCGGAAAATGTTGCAACAAGCCATACACAACCTCCTCGTCACGTGAATACATAATGAATATTATAACAATAGTTTCATGCTCCATAAAATTGCATATATTATTGCAATTTATTGTTAATTAACATACAATCTTTTTACATGTCAGATAATGAGATTAAAAAACGAGATAAAATTCACAGCGATGTTCAAGTACACGACCAACTGCAGCGCATAGATTAACGAACGGTAACAAGTGAGTTCGATTTTGTATCTATAATATAAATAGCTCTTTAGCATATAATCAAAAGACTGTACAGAATGTCCTTGCAACTCTGTCATCCGGTAAGTCTTCATAGAACCAATAGCGTTTGACGAATCTTTATAGTGATTCTTGCAACCTAGGGTACGGGTTTTAGTATAAAATATCTTTTTCTAATTTCTTTCTATTCAACAAAATTTTGTGACTTTTTTGGTTAAATTAGAAACGTTATTCCTTGTTGTTACTAACTGGTTTTATAGTATGAAAACTGAATATTTTTAATATCTCGATATGTATCCATAGAGTAAATGATTATCTGCCGTCATTTACTTACATCGTTTTGTGAGTTGTTGTCTAGTTGTAACCGATTTATCGAAAGTAGTCGGCGTTTCATTGTCCGGCACGAGCAAGCGTGTGAATGTGAGGGTTTAGATAGCGAGGTGAAGCTAGACGTCTTTGACGTCATTTCAGACTCAAATGAATAAGACTCATTTCAGTAGATTTCTTCTCAGTTACTGTCAAATTTTGGCGGGTTTGTACTGCTACACGTTTATGTCAAATGACAACAAAACTCCGGAGTAAAAACATTATTTGATATAGATATCCCCTTCTAGGTGTTTTATTTCAATGTATATGATACAATCCATGATCATCGAAATGGTCATGGATTAGGATGTACGCCAGTTTTTAAGAGATCCGATGATTTACATGTCAGGATTAAGTACCATTACCGTACTACTTATTTTCAATAAAATAATTCACACAAATTTCAGACATACCAAAAATACAATCGGAAATTCAATGTAACCGATGTGTTTGCGGGTCTCTACTGCAGATTTTATTCGAGTGGTTGACAATTTGATTTCGTTTATTCTTTGCATAGCTTGGAGATGTTCAGTGATCTACGCTTCTTGCTTTTTTGGATTAAAGTACGGTTATCACTAGGGAGCCGATTTTAATGAAATGTTTTTTTCTTTTTCATTTTACAACGATGTCTTTTAGAACAGTCATTAATTTTATTTTATGACAAAAGAAAATGACCCATTTTTAGGTCTTTTTTTTTTGCATGTCTCCTCGATTTCAGTAAGTCTTTTTTTACCACTTCCATAATTTTTAAAGTGTTTTCTGCTGACTTAATCGATTTTAATATCATTGTAATGGTGCTTCAAATAATGGGTTAAAATAATATTTACGAGACTTCCTATATAGCCTATTCGATTTCTTCGCTTAGAAATTGTAATGTATTCTGAGGTTTTTGTGGCGCTTAAAAGGGCCATTGTCAGTTCGGCCGATTTTGTGATAAGTAAAGACAAATTTCGTGGTAAAGAACTTTTTCTTTCCTTTTGGGACATTTTAAAAACATTTTATGAGCATTTTTGATCATTTTCGGCGATGTTTTAGGTCATCAAAATCCGCCCCCTATAAATCACGAATACGCTACTAAAGCTTCGTAGATCGGGAACTGTTAGGTTCGAGTCCACCGGTGCTCAGAATCTCGACACCAGCTAAGCAGTGAATAATTCTAGAGACCAACTACATGCTCGTTTATTTTTGGTGATTTCATTCAATCAATTCCAGGCGGGTGACGGAGCAAGATCTTAGACAAAAGACCACGGACCGAGTGCGATGCTTTCTTCATCCTATCTATCATTACTCCCATTCTTAGAGCATCTCATCTTCAATGAAGCATCTCACTATGATAACGAACGACTCCGGAAGTTCCACAAATTCGTGGTTTTTGCAGAGGTGAGGTATTGTGTCATCGGATGGAGAAACCGAGATAGACTGACAGTAAAGGAATTGTACATACAGACTCAGTCACCGAGAAAGATAGGAAGTTGAAAGTGAGATAGAAAGAGAAATAGAGAGTGAAAGAGAAATAAAGAAAGAGAGAGAAAGCGAAAGAAAGCGTGAAAGAGAGAGAGAAAGAGGGCGAGAGACAGAATGAGAGAGAAAGAGGGCGAGAGAGAGGGGGCGAGAGAGAGAGGGCGAGAGAGAGAGGGCGAGAGAGAGAGGGCGAGAGAGAGAGAGGCGAGAGAGGAGGGCGAGAGAGAGAGGGCGAGAGAGAGAGAGGGCGAGAGAGAGAGAGGGCGAGAGGAGAGAGGGCGAGAGAGGAGGGCGAGAGAGAGGGCGAGAGAGAGGGCGAGAGAGGGGCGAGAGAGAGAGGCAGAGAGGGCAGAGAGAGGCAGAGAGGCGGAGAGAGAGCGGGAGAGAGAGAGCGGGAGAGAGAGAGAGAGAGAGAAGAGAGACTACTAAACACGCTTCAGGCTCATAGTAACCCTAACGTTCGAGTGCTTTCCGCAAAGTTCACCGGACCAAGAGCGAGAGAGAGAGCGCGCGCTTATCACACCGAATCCGGACCCGAGAAGGCGAGTGGCTTCCAACTCTCAAACTCTCCCCCAGCCAATCTCACCAACACCCCCCAACTAACCGCATTCGTCGCGTCCCGATAAAACACTCCAGGCCAGGAAGCGCCCGCCCTAAACCCCACGCAGCACGGCGGCGCGGCCGGGGAAATTTCCACCCTCGGCGCTCCTCTCCCGCCCCGACGCGCCCTTCGTCGGAAATTTCCCTGCGCCCGCGGGAGGTGCGAGGGAGAGGGGGCCGAAAGGGCGCGGGGGAGGGGGGAGAAGGGGAGCGAAGCCAGCGTCCTTCCGCGCCCTTCCGTCCCTTGTCCTAGGCAGGGCTTCTGCGCCCTCGCCCGGTGGAAAATCCCCCCGCGGACCCTACGCAGCGATCCATAATGCGAGTGGAAGGGTAGGGCTCGGCACTACATTGAATTTGATGCTATTCTAATTAAGGTTGGCGATTTTTTTATTTTCAAAACACCTGCTACCCTTTCGGACCCATGAAGAGAGTAATTGGTCTTTTGTTTTATATTTTTGTATTCCTTTTGTACATGTTATATATGAATATATTCTCGCGATTGAAAAAAGTTTCAAAATTTTGAAAGAAAAAAGCACACTCACGATTGTGAGCTTCGGACCCAACTTTTCAAAAGTTAAACACTCACCGGGTGTCCCACCAACTATGGGCCACCCCCATAACTTCTAAACCGTCCATGGTATCGACATGCAGTTCTCTCAACAATGCAGAATCATGGGGCAAGTAATGTGCCATCTAGGTATTGTTTGAAATATTTTTAGTTTTTGAGAAATTTAATAATCTTTGAACTTTTAAATAGAACTATATTTTTTTCATGAGCAGTGGATAGTCGTTACCTGCAACTGCAAAAGTGCCGTGGAATGAAACCACAATCGTAAGCGAGGAAAATCGTTTTCCAAAAAGTAGCACGCACATTGCTCACGACCAACAAACGAAACACGCTCGAATAACACTATTCGAGAGTATTTCGTTTCGTAGCAAGAAAGTTCTTTACATTACGAGAATATCAAACAGTTCCGGCTCCATAATGCAACACGTGAATAGTAAATATTTAATGGCTGTCGGCCCCTTCCTTGGAGTCTTGCAGACTCATGATGTTAGCTGCGCCGTAATCAATGATGCTCTGATTGTATGAGAACTCACTCGATACGCGTGGTTTGAGAATAGCCAAAACAAAACAATCAACTATTGAACTTTAGTCAAATAGAAATTGTTACATTGTTTTGTTTCATTTTCGAATACCTGGGTATCTAACGAAAACATATACATTTTTATGTATTGAAATTCATCATAGTATTTTAATATTATTATTATTATTTTTATTATTATTATTGAACGTCATGATAGCAATAATCCAACTTCCACTCTTACTATTATTGACAATCCTCCACAGAATAAATATTGAGGAGCTAACAATTGTTGCTAAGCAACATCTAGTTAAAGGAATACAGATATTAATCTCCTTTCACGGCTTAGTTAGAAAGTTAGAAGTTAGAAAACATAAGTAGTTCCTATAACTCTGCACATACTCACCTGTGTTCGAGGTTTTATCTGAAATGATATAAGAACATGAGTTTGCGTTACTCATGATAGATAACTAACTAGTTCATTACTTCCTCTTCTCCCCTCCCGAAACACCGACCGGAATGCAATCGGTCTATGCCTTCGCATACAGCCAAAGCTGAAATTTTTTAGGGATGTGGGAGGGAAACTGACCATGGGATGCTATTGCTTCTTAGGTAGCCAAACCTGAAAAAGGATTTTACGGAAAGGGGCGGGAGAGAGGGAAAAACTGACCTCGGGATGCAATCGGACTACAGCTCAGGAAGCCAAAACTGAAAGTAATTACACGGATGCGAGTATGAGAGAAAAATGACCGCGGGATGCAATCGGGCTACAGCTCAGGAAGCCAATGAAAGTAATTACACGGATGCGAGTATGAGAGTAAAATGACCGCGGGATGCAATCGGGCTACAGCTCAGGAAGCCAAAACTGAAAGGAATTACACGGATGCGAGTATGAGAGAAAAATGACCGCGGGATGCAGTCGGGCACAGCGGAAAAAAGAAAGGGGTGAGGGGAAAATGAATCGGGCGATTCCCTTCGTTTCGTAACCCTGGGGCCCGAGCGTGCGTGCAAGGTAGATTGGCGATCCGAAAAAGGGGTGTGGAACGGAGAGGTGGAGTGAGGACAGTAAAAGATTATTGCAACGAAGAGAGAGAGAGAGAGAGAGAGAGAAAGAGAGAGAGAGAGAGAGAAAGAGAGAGAGAGAGTTAGGGAGTACGATGCAAGCACGCGGCTCGAGCAAGTAGGGAAAAGTCAAATGGACTCGAGGCTTTTTATTCATACATTCGTTTTTTTAAGACCATGGGACCTCCTGACGCGGCGATGGCCGTGCTATCCGTCCACCCCGATATTCCGGGGTTCGTATGTCTGTAGACTAATTGCCATTTTTATGTAAATACAACGACATGCAATCCTAAGTCGAGCGTCGATTTATCTGAAATATTTTTTAGACCAGAAACGATATGAAGTTTGTCGTTAGGTAAAATGGCATACATCTGGTAATTGTGGATTGCACATCTCTTTATGGAGCAGAGAGGCGTTCTTATGGGGTGAGGGGGCGAGGGGGCGAGAGAGGGAGGGCGAGAGAGGGAGTGGAGAGAGGGAGTGGAGAGAGGGAGTGGAGAGAGGGAGTGGAGAGAGGGAGTGGAGAGAGGGAGGGAGAGAGGGAGTGGAGAGAGAGATGAGAGAGGGAGTCGAGAGAGGGAGGAGAGAGAGAGAAAGAGGAGACGAGAGAGAGGAGAGGGAGACGAGAGAGAGATGAGAGGGAGCGAGAGAGGGAGAGAGAGAGAGGGAGAGAGAGAGAGAGAGAGAGTCTGCGTGTGTCTTGTTTCTCCTAGTTTCTGCCGTTTCGTTCGATGTACGGCCGACGACGTCTCCGAATTAATTCGGGCGCTTGGGGGCGGGGGCGGGGGCGCGGTCACGGGCGAGTGCCGTGCAGTCGAGGGTGCGCGCCAGGATTCAAATCGAGGGGGCACGATTGACGCACGAACGGCCGCCTCCCCCTTTCCCTACCTGCCGCCTGACTTAGCTCACAAACAGCTCTACCCTCGCCTCTGCAGGGACTCTCACCGGGAGGTCCTAGGGTTCCAGTCCAGACAGTGGCGGATTTTCTTCACTAGCTGCATAACTCATTCTGTAAGCCTCTCTGTCTGGAGGAGAATTCTAGCGGCCGGCTGCTCTGATCGATAGTTTACTGTGGTTTCTCAGATCAACACCAGGCGAATGCCGAGGCAGTACCCTCACAAGCGAATCAGGTACAGTTTGCGACCTTTCCTGGCTCATCCTAGTCCTCTCCTTCATACAAGCACGCACCTACTTGCACTACACTACCACAAATGTCCGGAGACCAGGTGGAAGCTCAATGCCTGCCCCAGATGGAGGAGATACCTGCAAAAGGGAAACCACCGCAAGCCTACGTGAAGGTTGGCGGCGAATGTCACCATTCAACGACGTTGGAACACCGGTACCTCCCAGTATAAAACATTCACTACACTAACGGGACTTATTAAAAGCAGGTGACGTGCCTGGAATCAACACCTCCTTCCCGGCATCACCAACATCCATCCCATTCCTTCCCTCCTCGTCTCCCTTATCCTCCATCCTCGTGCACTTCGCTTCTCTCCCGCCCTTTCTTTCCCCGTCCCTTCCCTTCATCCTCTTTCCCCTGCCTTCTCCTCCTCCCGCCGTGGCTCCCCCGCCCGCTCATTCCCTTGCCAACCCGCGCTCCTCCCCTCCCCTCAGTACCACCATCACACCGATCTGTCGGACGAAGCCATTGACCGGTAGCGGTAGCTCAGTGCATCAACTGATGTTACTGCAGCGCCTCTGACCGAGAGGTCCTCGGTTCGACTACTGATGGCGGCAGGATTTTCGACACTAGCTTTTCAGCTAGGTCGAATTCAGTCGTTGTCTGGAGGAGAATTCTAGCGGCCGGCTGCTCTGATCGGTAGTTTTCCGTGGTTTATCCAATCAGCACCAGGCGAATGCCGGAGTAGTACCCTACCAAACGGGCCACGCACCGCGCGCGCTCTTTCCTTCCTCTTCCTTGTCCTTTCCTCACCCCCTACATACAAACACACAAACATGCACTACACATGCCGGGAGACCGGTCGGGAGCTTAGAGCTTGCCCCGGCTGGGGCGGTGCCCCGCTGGTGGGAGAGTCCTGGTTGGGGGGAAACCCCTCTAGCCGGCGGTAGGTCGGTGCCGGATCTCGCCATCCAGCGGAGTAAGATCACCGCCATCTCCTGAGAAAAAAACATGTAGTACTCTAACAGGACTAATGACCGAAGCAGTTGACGCGCCCGGAAACACGAAAAAATCAATCAATCAATCAACGAAGCTATTGCGTGCTCGACTCTTTTAGAGCTCCGCCGTAGCAGGAACTCTTTGAGAAGCGGTCGTTGGTTCGACGCACACGACGCTTAAAAAGGGGTCGATAGAGGCTTGACTGTCGATGAGTTAATTTTGCTTGGGAGGATCTAAAAACGGGCCTATTTTGCACATCAGGGTACCCCAGATGAAATCTGGAAGAGTAATGTCTTAGCAATGGAAAAAGTCAAGATTTATGGTTCGATCAATTTTGATTTATGGGGAATGAACACGAACAGGTACAAAGAGACCCACTCAATTGAGCCGAGAGCACAGAGGGGTGTCATACATTAAACGACACAAGAGTGGAAAGAATACACAATTAAGATATAAGAAAATGAACATACGATTAATGTAAATGGATATAAGTAATTTCATAATGGACATTTGAAGTTCAGGGAATAATCACTTCAGAATCATGACTTACAAAGAGGATAAAAAAACGGATTAAAAGGGAAAAGGAAAAAAAAAAAATTAATTAAGGGAAAAAGAAAAGAGTGCAAAAAAGGGGAGCAAAAAGAAGGCATGAAAGATGAAAAAGGATTGTAAGGAGAATATGAAAGGAAATAAATAGGAAAGCGAAGTTAAAAAAAGTCGAAGAAAAACATGAAGAGAAAAACGTTGAAGGGAGAACAGTTGAAGAGGGAACAGTCGCAAAGGGAATAGTTGAGGAGGAAAATTTTGAACTAAAAAAATTGAAAAGGATGAAGTTTGCGGATTTGGTGGTATAACGGTCAGCGTACCGGATTGTTGTACCCGAGTTTGCGGGTTCAAACCCGATCGAAGCCGTGGATTTTTAAGGGCGAACGCCTCCTTCCGGAGGGGAAGTAAAGCCGGCTGTCCCATGTTAGTAGATTTACTGCATGTAGAAGATCCTCAAGTCTAAAAGAAGCCTCTGAGCAAAATTGAGATCCGCCCTGTTTCGTCTCCGTTAGGTGGTGAAAGGAGCGTAACGAAATTTGCGAGCGGGCCTAATGGCCCGAGTCTCGCCACGTAAAATAAGGCATTAACAAACAAAGAAACAATTAACAAGTTGAACAGGAAGAGGTGGAAGACGAGAGAAGAAGTCTGAGTGAGGGCGGGGGACTCACGCCGAAGAGGTCCTTCCAGGCGAGGTAGACGCAGTGCACGTGGAAGCGCACCATCTGGCGAGCCACGTAGCGCCGGTAGCTCTCCACCAGCACGCGCTCCATCGCTCCCACCGCCCACCCACCTCACGCCCAACACTCACCCATCCTGATCCCCGTACCTACTCATTCACTCACCCGATCATCCGCTCATCCCCTCCCCCTCTCGCCCAGTCGTAGCTCACCCCCTCAACAACTCACTCACTCCCCCAACCCCCCCCCCCTTCCCCCTCTCGCCCAGTCGTCTGCTCAACTACTTCTTCGCTCACCCCGCTCTCTCTCGCACGCTCGCTCGTTCGCTCACCCATTCGTATGCTCACCAGCTCTCTCTGCTCAACAACTCACCTGCTCACTCACTCACTCGCTCATCCTCTCACCCACCCCCCCTCCCCCCCCCTCCCCCCCCCCCGTATGTTCACCCGCTCCCCTTTCACCCCACTCGCCCACCCCATCACTCACTCACCGCCCGCCATCCCCTTCCCCCCCCCCCCCCACCCACTTCTCGACCACTCCATCCCCGCTTATCCATTCACCAGTTCTCCTGCTCACCCAATCGATATAAACATTAATTATGCTAGACTTCACACTCCTCCGTGCGCGCAGTGTGCTTAAAAAGGGGCCTCATTCCTCTTCGCTTATTATTATATAGAAACCGACTGATAACTTGGCGTCGGTGGGATATTTTCTGCAATGTATTACGCAGCATCAGCATTTCAGCACCGGGAGCGGTAGCTCAGTGCATCAACTGATGTCACTGCAGCGCCTCTGACCGGGAGATCCTAGGTTCCCACTCCCTAAGGCGGCAGGATTTTCGACACTAGCTCTTCAGCTAGGTCGAATTCAGTCGCTGTCTGGAGGAGAATTCTAGCGGCCGGCTACTCTGATCGGTAGTTTTCCGAGGCTTCTCCGATCAACACCAGACGAATGCCGGAGCAGTACCCTACTAAACAGGCCACGGACTGCACGCGATCTGTCCTTCCTCTTCCCTGACCTATCCTCTCCCCTTACACACACACACACACTTACGCCAACATGCACTACACTACCACATATTCCGGGAGACCGGTCGGGAGCTTAGAGCTTGTCACGACTGGGGCGGTGCCCCGCTGGTGGGAGAGTCCTGGTTAGGGGGAACCCCACTAGCCGACGGTAGGTCGGTGCCGGATCTCGCCATCCAGCGGGGGAAGATCACCGCCGTCTCCCGAGGAAAAAACATGCACTACACTAACGGGACTAATAACCGAAGCAGTTGACGCGCCCGGAAAAACGAAAAGTCAATCAATCTATCGTCGGACCTGGGTCGACACTGGCTGGATTCGTTAACCTCATTTTCAGACGCGGATTAATAAACGCAGACTAAGCATCTCCTTAGGACCTCGCCAGAAAGGGACCCAAAAGTGTTTTACACAACATTTTATAATAGTTCTTTAAACAAAAAAAACTTTAATATTACTTTTTAAAATTGTGAAGGTTATAGTTTATTTTCACATTCATATTGATTTCGTCTGTAATTTTTGAAATATTGTGAGTGAGCTCTCACAGGTCCTTAGGGCCCCTTAAGACATTAATCCCGCCTTGCTCATTTTAAATTCACTGACCAATTTTAAGTAAACATGTAATTACCTCAACTGACTTCAGCGTTATCATGGTTGCGTATTTTCAAGGATAAATAAATATTCTATTCCTAAAATCGTATGGAGAAATCGAATCAGATCACGGGAACTTACCAAATAGCATCTGGGAGGCCTGTAATTTTATCAGACAAAGGATATTCCTCCTCTGCTGCTTCTGGGGTTATAGATTCTTTCTTGGCAGTACTTCTCCTCATATCTTCCTACTTGGCTTATCTTACTTATTGATCGAACTAGTAAGTATAGGAGTCCGATGAAACAAGTCAAACAATTAGCAGATATCTATTAGCTGCTGCAATAATTAATTAGGTAGCTTCAAATTCGTCTTACAAGATGTGGGATAGTAATCAGTACGGTTCTTCTCTTTTAAAATCCCTTCTGAATAAACACAAAAACTCGAATGTACTCGATATTCTACATCGATAACAAGATTTTTTACGAGAATATGTTCGAATCTCATAGACGGTAATAGTTCCTCACTGAGTATCTAGAGCGCAGCAGGCGAAAGACACTTGCGTCATTGAACGGCTGTGCCGGGCAGTACTTCGCATGGAAAGGAGAACGGATACTTGTCTAAAATTAGAGTAATTTGCATTTATAGCCAACGTTGCCATACTCTTCTACCCTGGACCTCAGTTCGTGGTCAAAGGAATCATGAAATTTCTTTCTAGAGTTCTTTTTTCTTAAATACGGTGAACCTTGTCGTTTATATTATGAAAGATAGATGTCGCGCTACGATGCACTATGTTTTGTTCGTGAGATGCCGGACATTCAAATTCCCACTGATTCCCACTGGAATTGCAAGCCGGTAGGTGTTGGTATGAATCGCCTGAGTTTCCGATGGGTAGTATTTAATTTGTTATGCAGAGTATTTTGTAGTCGATGTGTGTCTTTAATTTTTGTAATGGTATGGAGATTGTATGTTGTTATTGAGCAAATCTTGCGGGTTTTGTAAACATAACCTTAATTTTTATTGTGTTTTTATTTTCAGATCTATATTTCTTTAAGTTTTTGAATATATCGTTGAAGACTATTTCTCTTAGTCCAGTAGAATGAACACCTTGCAAGGAATCTTCGACAATGGCCGTAATACATTTTAATTATTGAATGAAGTTAGTTAAGTTAGTATTTAAACTAACAGTTTGTTGTTGTTTTTTTGACAGGATCAACGAGCAAGCGAAATTTTATTCAAGAAAATGTTAGGCAATTGCGAACCCTTCAGAAATCATGGAATAAAAAAGAGAAAAGTGCCGAACCACCTCCAAAGTCGAATAAATATCAACATGTCACAGCTAAAGTTCCTGCACATATAACAGTAAGCTGTCAGAAACTAGTCTTTAAAATCAGCTCTGTACATTGTATACTATTTTAATGTGTTACATTTAATACACTTTATGTAATATATTTTGTAATGTTTTAGGCTAGTGCTAATTCAAAACAGAAAGATTCATCTGCACACCCAATTGAAAGGACAAGGAATGGTACTATTCCCACTAGGTCATCGTTTAGTTCAGGTTTATCAACTGGACCTAGTGTAGGCACTGCCCAAAGTAGATCAAGTACAAGATTGTTGTCTAAAGCAATGCCAGCAAGGAAATCCCGAATATATCCACTTTCTGCTGGTAATCAGTCAGTAAGTTGAGGCAAGTTTAATGATAATTCATGCACCCAATCATAATTCTTGAACATACTTTTTTATTTCATTTTTAGTACATGTAGGAAATTTGAAGAAATGAAAAGTAATTTTGCAATGAAAAATGTTATAATTTTTTGGAATATTCAAAACCATTTTACCATTGCAATGTAAATGGTAGCTACTGAAAGAGCATTATGGAGATGTCAAACGTAGCTCCTTCATCGAATGCCATATTGAGATGTAATTTTAATGAATGTTATAAACATGCACGCTTATTGAATTTAAATTTTAAGAATTGTAAAAGTTAGTTTTTTGTTAAATATTTTTATTTACAGTATAAGGCACTATCTGATAACGTAATTGAAATTCCACATACTAATGTAAGTGCAACATAAACATATCCCATATTAAAGCATAAACAAAAAGTGTCTATGAAAAGTGTGTGTTGCAAGTGCAATATTTAATTTTATTTTTAATTGGAAGTAAATAAATTCCCATTTATCCTTTGAACTTGTCGAATTATGTAAGCTAAGGCATTTACTGAACAAGACTTATATTCCTGAACTTCATTATTAAAGATTTCTTTAGTGTTTTGTTATTGGATAATTGGTGTATATTGTGTTAATTTGTGTATTTAGGAGTTCTTTTGAGTTTTATCTATCTCATTTTTTCTTCTATTCTTTTGAATATTAATTTAACAAATACCAGTAAGTAATAGTTCATTTGTGACTTCCAACAACTTATAGAATCACATATATAAAATGCTTTTTCAGTTTTAATGTATTGTACAATATTATTTTTGTTTCCAATTAACATTTATTATTGCATCTGCACATTTTTACTTAATTACAGATATGTCCAAATTAGTAGACTAAAGACATTTTTTGTAAAATATTTGCATTTATAACAGGTTTACATCCATGTACATGTTACATTCATACATTCAATATTTCATGTGCATGCCTTTGTTCTTAATCATCAACTTTATCCTGTGTGGCATAATAATAATAATAATTATTATTTGCCAATAGACTTATTCTGATAAGTTTCAAACATCATCAAAGTAATAACTTAAAAATGGTGTAAAACAAAAATGAACATGTACTATACAATTTATAAGAAAATACACAAAATACTTAAGACACATACATATAAAATAATTTATAAAACTAATACATTTTTTGTTCCATTGGTTCTTTGTAATTTATAGGGGCACATTTCTATTAAATACTTTTTCAACTAGTCTTCGAATTTCAATTTTTCACGTACAGCTAATATTTTTAGAAAGTTTATTATATAATAAAATGGCTCTGTGTGTTAGAATGTTTACCAACTTTTCATCTGAGTTATCAATTACATCTTTATAGTTCTAAATTTCCTCTGATTTGTCTACAAATTCTTGTTCTGTGATTATTGTATATTTTCTTATCATTGGATATGGCAATACCACATAAATTTTCTGTAGGGTTCAAGTCTTAACTATTCCCTGGCCAGGATATAGGCCTTTCAACTGCTATTCTTCCAAATTCTTGGAGACACTTTTGGCTTTGTGGCACAGTGTTTCATCATGTGTTAAACTCAATTATGATGGATGTCTGTAGCTTCTCAAATTGTTGCTTACATTCAGACTTAAAAGTTTCCCCTGGTCTCTGACGAATATACTGTCTGCTTTCTGCCATCACAGTTAACACAGATTTCATCATTGAAGCATATCTGAAGGATGCGTAGAGAGTTCCAAATGAAACAAGATTTGAATAATACTATTGCAAAAAATTCTGTGCTAGTACAGACCACAACAACCCCAAAATTAAAATGAATACCAGTAAATCTACAGCACAAACTTTATCTTGCAATACACTACTCTTTAATTTTGTCATAGAATTCTTCATAACTTTTCCCAGCCCTCATTCGTTCACGTCACAAGTTCTTTGGCCCATTGCAGTCTCTTGTGTTTCATTGCTGGAGTGATTTTCTCTTTTACTTTCTCATCTTCTTTCCTTGGTTGGCGTGCTTTTAACCCTGATTCAAACAACCTCCTCACTGTCACAGGAGGCACTGCAATCCCAAAACCTTTCAGCTGATGACTGAAGTCATTAGACATGTTAACGTTTCAGTGTGGATTGATTATTAGTCTTCTCATTGTTCTAGGACCAACTTTTCTCTTACAGCCACATTTTTCTGCTTTCTTTGGCTTGATTTCACCACTTTCCTTTTATTTTCTCTCTCTTTTTGATTTTTTCCCTTTGAGTCTTCTGACAATTTTCAGTGAAATTTTCATTCTGTGAGCAATTTCCTGGTGTGTAAAACAGTTTTCGGCTGTAAGTGCTGCCACAGCAGCAGATTTACTTCCTGAAATGTCCTTTTTTATTCCCATTACCTCACTTTATTTTGCATGCTTTAAGATTTATCCTTATATTATTCACAATCAAGTTTTCAGGCTTTATGTCTATAAAATGTAGCAAGAGGTATGGAAAATGAAAACCAAGCCTAAGTTCTCTACTGAAACATTCAATAACACTGTACATAACAGAATTTCAAAGCACATGCCCTGCCAGCTTACACTAGCATAATTTGGAGAGAAATTCACAACTGTTGCCAACAGTGAAAAATAAATTGATTTGGGTGGTCTCTGAAAGAATAATTTCTTCATATCGATCAAAAATGGGGAAACCAGTAAAAACAAGAAGGTATTAAGAGTTTCTCTAAAATGTTTATATCATGGAACTTAGGAACATTAAAAATATATGTTTTAGTCTAATAATTTGAACACATCTGTATAGTGACCAGAATTTATTTTTGCGCATTTTTTAGTTTTCTAGATATTTATGCATTTGTTGTAGAGTACACTAGAAAGGGAGATTTCCAACAAACCTGTGAGTAATGGTGCTGTATTTCATGGAAAAAAAGCAAATTCTGTTTCAAAAAGTTTATCAGCTGTGTCACTTTCTGGGTATGTATGTCTCTTAACATGAGTATTAAAATAGAATATCTTTCATGAATAAGTTGCAATTAAAAATTCAATAAATAAGTCATTGTTCCTCTGCTGCAATATATTTATGTTGTAATCTGTGAGGAAATGCACTTAAAATAATTGAGTTACATTAGGTCATCTAAAATGTTGAATTGAGAATTGAACGGCTTAGGAGAACAAAGGGCTGTCCCACATTGTCCGACACTTGGGTTTCTGTAACCTGGCTGATGACAGCTGATCAGCTGTTATGGTTTCATCCAATCGGGAACTTACACGTCACCACAGTAATGTCACTGTGATGACGTTTTAATTCTCAATTGGATGACACTATAACAGCTGTTCGAGTGTCATCAGCCAGGTAAAAAAAAAAAAACAAGTATAGTTCAGAGATTTTGAGGGTTTCACTAGAACTTTCTTAATATAACCCAGTACATTTTTAAACTTTTAAACACAGTACACTTGCATACAAGTCCAAACTGGATTTCAATAACACGTTACATTAAAAGAATAATATTTGAAGTTATTTTTAATGCTAATCATTTCACAAAAAATGTGGGATAAGCTCTTGTTGTACTGAGCCCTTCAATTTTTATATCATGTTTCACTCTGGAAGATAAAATATTTTTGTGGGGTGGTTGCTTTTTGAATTTGATTGTGTAGAATAACAAATATAATGAGTTATATAATAAGTATCTGTGTGTATCTTAAAAATTTCACTTCTCGTATTATTAGGTCAGAATTACCAAAGGAGAGCTCTGACAAGATGCACCGTGCTGTGTCTGAAAATTCCATATCTGTTGAACCTGTTCGAAGTTTGGGATGCCAGACTGTTGCTCCCGAAGACACTGATGGCATATTCAACGATGGAGTTATAAAGTACCCATCAACTTGCTATTTGGGTGTTATACAAACAGATGCACCATGCAAAGCTGGACGTCCCCCTACCTGTGATTCTGCTCAACAAACAGAAATATTTTCAAGGGTTTCATCTTGCGTTTCATCAACTAGCCCAACTCGCCCTAGTACAGTTCCTCTTGATAACACATCATCAAGCTCAAAACCACTAGGCATTAAAGTTTCTCCACCTGCTCATGTAAGAAATTGTTTGTTTGTTGATTGATGCACGATTAAATACTAGTTTAACTTATTTTCTTTCAAAAAGTTATTATTTTCATATTTGTGAAAAACTAGCGCAAGTCTAGTTGTATCCTATAATGCTGCAGATCGTTAGAACTCTAGTATTATTAACTCTAGTATTATTAGATAAACAGGTAGATTTTTCTGTTTCCTTGGGAACTAAATGGTAACTATTATTTGTAATATGTTATTGAAAGATAGTTTTTTTAAAGAAGGAAAGTTCACTCAAGAGGGTATTTCTTGTTGTGTAGACTCTACTGTATTTACTAATTGATTGCTCATTTTTTGAACACTTCTAGATGATATCAATCACACTTTTGATTACACAGCTCACAGATGCATTTTTCTCTATGTTGTTGGGTTTTTATTATTTTACACTCTTTATGGTGGAATCCATGTATTACATAGTGTCTCATAACATGTTTTTGATCTAGATAAGTTTTTTCCCGCTTTTGATCGAGCATAGTGCTTGTGTTGTAGAAATCTGATTCTATTTGCATTCTTTTCTGTCTTCTTCTCTAAGTGTGCTGTACGGAGCGGTAGATGGCAGTAGCTTCACTTGGTGTTCCATGTAAAAAGTTTCTTTCGCTAACTCCTGTAAGTCTTGAGGGTGCTGTTTTTCCTACTCCTAGGGCTGTTTTAATTAAGCGGACTTTTACATTTTGTATATCCTGAAAATCACTGATTGTTAGTTTCTCCCATATCATGTCGATTCCATTTGTAATTATTGGTGAGATTATGGTGCTGAATAGTGTCATGGCTGTGGCTAGTGATAGCCATCTAATTTTAGTGATGGCATATATAATTTTGGTGCTGCAGCTGTCTTTTCGTGTACATGTTAGCTGAATGAGGTTAATATTGGTTGTTCAAATTCTTTGCTATTTTCAGTGCCTTGTTCTTCAGATAGTGTGTCTTCTGTAGAGATTCTTCCACCTTTTCTAAAGATCAACTGCACTGTTTTTTCTATGTTAATATTTAAGTTGTTTTTATCAACCCATTTCCCTAATTTGCGTAGTGTTGCTGGAAAGTCGGCTTTGTTTGTGCTTCCAAGGACCATATCATCTGCGTACATGATTAACGTTGTATCTTGTGATTCCCTTAGGATGGTTGAGATGTTGGCTGTAGCAGTATTGTACAGCTTAGGGTTAAGAGGGTCTCCCAGTAACACTCCATTTCTTTGGGTGAATATATTCGAAGTGGTCACTCTATCATCAATTTCAATTTGGTTGTATGCTAGAATGTTCTTATCATAATCATAGATATGATATCTAAGATTGTGTTTTTTAGGATGATTGAATGAATATCTGTGAATGATAACTTCAACACAAAAATCAAAAAAATGTGATATTACTGAATGGGGAATTACCTCCCAGGGGTGCTTCAGATCAATTTACTACAAAAAACGTATAATTTTTTTGATTGTGCTGTAAAGAAAAGGCACAAACGCAATCCACAACAGGCATAATCATGCATAACTAAAAAGCATCATAAGCAGGGTTGGTTACATTTTTCCCTACCCCTCAAAAAACCACGTGTTTTCAAGAAACAACTTGTAAAAAAACCTATACAACTTATTGAAATATTTTAATGATTTGAAATAAATAGCAAAACTTATAATTTTATGATTGAAATGTTCATTAAAACCTCAAAGTTATTTGCAACAAATGCAAATAAATAATTGATGGGCTTAGAACAAGGGGCTATTCCACACTTTTTGTGAAATTGAGTTATTTGCATTACACAAAACCTTTTATATTATAAACTTAATATATTATTCTTTTAATGTAATATGTTATTTAAATCCAGTTTGGACTTATATGTAAGTGTATTGTGTTTAAAAGTTTAAAAATGTATTGATTTATATGAGGGAAGTTAAGATAAAACCCTCATTATCTCTGAACTATGTCTATGAGGGAAAGCCCCGTGTTCTACTGAGCTCTTCAGTTACGAGAAACAACAAAATTAGAAAATAAAGTATTCTGTCAAAAAAAGTACCACTTTATTTGCTAATACTGATAACACACCCAAATAGCTGAGTTAGCTCAGAGTCAGCATTATAGTTGTCTTTGTAGCAGCTCTGTCGTGGAAGTCAAAGGTTCGAGTCCTGGCGATGGCGAACTTTCACACAACTATGCTGAATTCAGCTACTGTCTCGAGGAGAATTTTGTAGCTGGCTGTTCAGATTGGTAGTTTTGTTGTTCCTCTAATCGCTATCAGACATATTCCCTTTGTGCTTCTGCCCTTCCTGTATCCACATTGTACTTCACTCATGATGTTTTCACTGAACTCATTCATTCTATTCCTTAATATGTTAGCAAATAATTTAGAGGAGGGTGGTAGCAGCATTATCTCTCTGTAGTTGTTGCAGTCTATTTTTGTTCTTTTCTTTTGTGTATTTGTTACCAAACCTGTTGCCATTCTGCTGGGGTAAGATTCTCCATTAAATAGTTCTATCAAAATCAGTTTTAGTTCTTTTCCTCTACATTTGACAAGTTCTTCGTTAATTTCATCTATTCCAGGACTTTTTCTGTTTTTAACTTCTTTAACTACTTGTTCAAGTTGTTGTATTATTATTTCTTCCGCTGGTTGATTTTCCAGATCTGAGGTCATGGGTATGTTTGATAAGTGGTTGCCTTTGTTTACCAATCTACATATATAAAAAAGGATGTAGGTATATATAAGAGTGATAAACTCCAACACCGTGTGACTGATCATGAAAGTTGGCAAATATACTTGTTTTTCACCCAGGTTTATGTGCTTATGTGCTGTTAATTTTGTTGATATTCCACTAGATGGTGATGTAGAACAAAACTAAATATTCATGTCAATTGCAACCTGCAACACTCAGCAGCATTTTTGAATCTATATTGTTAAATAACTTCTAAACAAAGTGTTCTAAGGCATTAAAAACTAAGATTTTGAAACGTTTCTCACACGGTAATCTACAGGATGAGATCTTGAACACGCTATTACATTTTTCCTGATCCAGCGCTTCTCGATATTACCCCACCTGCTCAGAGACTTGCAGAATCTGCAACTCAATGTAAATAAGAGACAGAGAGAGAGACACAGAGACAGACAGAAAGGAACACAGGGAGAAGGGGAGAGGGACACAGAGAAGGGGAGAGAGAGACAGAGAGAGAGAGAAGGAGAGACGGACGGAGAAACAAACAGGCACACACGGACAGACACACCAGTGTTGGTGTGTTTGTCTGTCTGTCTGTGTCCAGTGTTGTCTTTCTCTAATGATTTTACAAATTTTCCCTAGACTTCTCTTTTTATTCTTCTTGTTTATGGTCTCCACTTTTTATAAACTAAGTAGTCCCCTTGTTCCTGTCTGTAGGAATTTCTTTCAGGGCTTCTTGTTTAGAATTATTTTTTGAATTTCTTCATTCCAGGATCTTACCCACTTCTCCTTTTTTGGTCGTGTAACTCCTCCTCCAGTTTATGTGATGATTGAAATATGTAGGTTGAATTTGTTCACACTAGGAACAGCGCTTAGGCTTTATATTTATGAATTGTATTAGTAACTTTCTTGACCAAATGAGCAATTCATCAGATGTATTGGTGCATGTATATTAATTGATTTTTAAATAACACAAAAATACCAGCTAACTGTGTTTGTGAAATACTTTCTGTAATTTTTTAGGAGCGCCTTTTGCAACGTTTTAAAGATATGTCTATTGGTGCTGGAAAGAACCAAGCTTCTGCTGTGACGAATTTAAAAAACAACAGTCAAAAGTAAGTGTTGTAATGTTACTTATCTCAACAATGTGAGCATTGTAAAACTTGTTCTAAAAAATGAGGTTACTAATGATTACTTCAATGTAGAATGCCTTTCTAAATAATTTATACAAAAAATATTTTCTATAATCTTGAACAGTGTTTAATTGAAAGCCAAATGTAAGGATGGCGACTATAAGGTTCAAAATCCAAAGCTACTTCTCAATTTCCATAAAAGTTAGTTCTTATGTCATCTTTGGTAAAATTTGTTAAGGGTTTCTAACTAGCTTTGAAAATGGACACTACTAATGTGCATAAATTGGTGGTGATACACAGGAATTGAAAAATTACAAACACTTTCTATGAGAATCTGTTGAAGCCAAAATGATAAAGGAATTATTTATTGAAACTATCAGCACAGAAGCATGAGACAAAAGGAGTTTTCTTGATAAAATCTTTAGTCATACATAAGTGTGGCCTAGGTTTCCTCTTCATAGATGATCATGGGTCTACATAATATTATTGGGAGCCATCTTAACACATGGAAATTTCCATGGCCAACTCAGCTTAGGGCAAACCAATTGACACAGTTTGGTTGTTTTTTTACATTTATAAAGATATCTCCATGTTCTATTGGTATGAAAGAAAATGTGTAATGTAAATGTCATCCTTCTCCAATTTTCATCATGAATTCAAACCTTCACCTGGAGATGTGGTTACATTAAACCATGAAACACTGTGTTGTTTTCTGTTATCAAAAATAAATCTTTCATGTGTTGAGAAATTTTCTGTGTTGTATTGATTGACTATAATTAATCTGTAAACTTCTACTCTTTTAATCAAATTGGTCTCTTTATTTACATTATAAACAACTACAGTAACTGCTGAAATTGAGAGTAATTTTGGAAGGAAGGATTTCTTTCTTCCTTGACTCACTCAGAAAAATATACATATATCAGGAGGATGGAAACATGCAGGATATCAGTATCAGGTCCTACCATGAATAATACAGTGAAACACATTGGAATAATTTTTAATTTCTGAATTTATTAGAAAAAATTCTGCAAATCTGACCTGTTTGTACATTGAAGGGGGTGTTGACTCCAGCAGGGCATATGCCCTAGGTGCATAATGTTCTCTCACAACAAAGATGCAAGAGACTTTCTCTTTTGACTAATAACCTTTTGTGGACCACATGCTGGCCACAGGCTACCAATTGGACAACCCTCTCTTAGGTGCTACCCAACAATCATAATTTTTGTATAACCCGTTCAAAGCTGAATGTTCACTTGTGTACATCTCAGAAGCATTTTTGTGTTTTATCATCAAAACTGGAATTAAGTAATTAATCAAATTAAGAAAACATTTAAAGAGTGAGGCCATTTCATTATTTTCAATAAGCCCCAGCCTGTTCTTTACTTTATTGTTGTGATATATACCCAGACGTTGATTACTTGCAAATATTCTAGTGAGCATAGTTTTTTGACAGGCAGACGAGGTAGATGTTTCATGACTAGAACTCCTTTAGCATGTTTTTTTGCAAACTCCTTTTGCATACTTCATGGCAGAACTAGGCAAACCTTTCATCATTAATCCCTTCCTTTTTCATCATCAAATATTCATAGTGATGGCTTGCTATGGCTTTTCAAGTTCAAAGAGTGAATGATGATGACAGGTGAAGGATTATGATGTTCAGATGAGTCATGTGGTGGTATGTGGAAGTTAACTACCCCACAGTCTCCTGGTGATATCACTCATGCTTTGAACTCATAGTCTTCAGATATTTAAACTAGGATGTAGCTCCAAGGACCTGTACTCTTGAGGCAGGCAAGAATCAAACTATGTAGATTACAACACTAATGAGCAAAGATCCAGCGATCATTTGCCTTTGGATAGAAGGATTTATGTTATCTTGTTGTGTATCATTGTGTATATTTTGCGAATATTCATTCCTGCCTGAGATATGGCATAATATTCTGGGGAAATACATCTTATAGCTCCCAGACTTTTAGATTGCAAAAAAGAATTGTACGAGTAGTAACCAAATCCCACCCACGTCATTCTTGTAAGTCTCTCTTTATTAATATAGGAATTTTACCATTACATTGTCTGTTGATTTACAAATCAGTGGTTTTTGTCAAAAATGACTTGCAGGAATATATTTTGAGAAAACGCCGATGTTTATAACACTCAACACAGTGATCATATTCATCAGGTGACAGTATCAACAGCTCATTACAAAAAATTCACATACAATACATGTACATTATTTTACAATACTTTGCCAGATGACATTGAACTATTAAATTCAATAGAAAAGTTTAAATCTCAAGGAAAATCGTTTCTGCTGCAGAACTGTTTCTATACAATTCGAGGCTATACTGAGCATTAAAAGATCATTAATTTTAACAGTGATATTTAATGTATTATTTACCATTTGGACTGTATAATTCTAAACAACCTGTAACAAGTATTGTACTGCAGCTTCTGGGTCAATGACCCTCATCTCGATCAGGTTTTTCGTCCAGTTTCCCTGGTCCTTTGAGCAAATGCTGAGATGGCCCCTTGTTTTGCTTTGGACATAAATGAAATTTCATTATCTGTGCACTTCTTCTAGAATTCAGTGAGGAATATAATTATCAAATTATTATTCTCCATGATGTTGTTGCAGGAAGTATTTATTCCTTGACGAAGGACATGATGAGGGATAAGAGCCCAAATTTATTGTTGATTTACCCTGGAAAATAGATTTTATTACATTGGAGCGAATATTTTGTAATAGTCCTTGCAAAAAATGCAAATTTTATATCTGTATTCAAAATTCAAGTAGTATATGGCTTAGGGTAGGGATCACAGAATTTATTTCTCCTTATAGCATGTCACATACAGTTTTTAACTGTTTTTGATGTAAAATAAGTAAATTGACATTGAAATTAGACTATGATAAGTAGTGAAAGGTACCAATCCCAAATTGAATTCAATTAATATATTATTTTAATTTATTCCAGGAAGGGGCGAAACAAAGAAAGAATAGCGGATATTCTTCAAAATCAGTCTTCAGAAATTAATAAACCTCTTTCCCAAGAATCTCCAATATCTGATCCTGCATGTCCCATAGGACATGTTCCTCTTCCTGAAACTGAAAGACTAGAAACATTAAGGATACTACAAAAGAGTAAGTGCATTATTAATATTGTAATATTTTCTAGATTGTGCAAGCATAATTCATAGGATGATTAACTCTGCATTCTTGTTACGATAGTATACAAGACTTGCTCTGACTTCTGCAACAATTTAAATCTGTATTTGGAATATTATTTCAAATAGAGCTTTTAAATTATTAAATAGTATTATTAAAATTAAATAGTTTTATTATATATTCAATATTATTCATAGTATTTTATTTCTTAAATATTTATGAAGAAACAAAGTGTTATATATTGTATAGTACATAGTTAGGATTTGTAAAGCAGAGAAAATAGTAATTTTGCTGTAACAAGCACTGTCGAAGTAAAATAATTTGGTAGAGTTTATGTTTGTACTGAATTTTGTATATAATATGAAATTGAAATTTTTATTGAAATGTTAAAATATCAGTAAGATAATTGGCCTCATTATTTAAATCTTGTAATTTTTTTTCTTCAGGTTATGAAGACTATATAAGGCAATTAAATTCTTTGCCAGTAAAAACTGATACCCTGAAAATGAAGTTAAGGAAGATAGACCTTGAGAAACAACTGAATAAATTGGAAGAAGGTATAAAGGTATTTTCTAGGCCCAAAGTGTTTATTAAAATTGATGGATGAAATGGAAAGATTTCCTTATACAAAGAATTTGCATTTAATTTTTATTAAATAGGTGCTAATGTATTATTAAGAGGTATAGTATTTTTGTATGTTGCTGAAATTTTTTTGATTGAAGTCTAACAAAAATGTTTTTGGTTTCTAGTACAAAGGCTTATTTAGGGAAAAAAAAATATAAGCATAACGCAGAACTTTTGTTTTCTGGCACAAGACTGATAGATTGAATATATATATTTTTGCATTTTAGAAACCTCTCATTTTTTTAAAAAATTACTATTCAAAGTAAAATAGCAAAAATTAAAATAGTTCAGATGTGAGCTTGTAGTTTGAGTTGTGAAGTCGAGTGTTTTCTGATGTCATGGGGACCATAATAGTATATTCAGTAGTTTTATTCATTTGTAATATCAAAAGTGTTCATTTAAAAGATTTTAATGATGTATTAGTGTTTTTAAGAGATAAGCCTTGATGAGAAGGCCATGTCATGTTATGTTATGAGTTTCCATGAGCCAGATCATGTCATGTTATGAGTTTCTAAACCTGGTGCTTGTGTTTCCTTAAATTAGAGAACTTTGTTTAGAACTCCACTTATTGTGATATTCAGTTCATTATTGTAATTTAATAAAAAATATAGAAGGCTCTAAGACAATTTTTTGTGATCAGTTTCTTCCACATTCTTGCCCTTACATTTTCATAAATTAGAAACTCCACTTCATTATATTCAGTTCACTCTTGTTGTTTGAAGAAAGGGAAAGAGAGAGAATAATTGACATGTCCATCTTTTGTTTGGATGCAGACACAGATTAATACTTAAGTGAAGGCAATACTATATATAAAATATTTGAAGCTTAATAAGAGTTAATGATAAAACGAATCTGGGCAAGAATGTTGTAAATTATGTATCATAATATTGCTGTACTGTTCTTCAACACTATCAATTAAGTGATCGATTTCAAATGTTATTTAATAAAATATATTTATTTCACTAAACCTCAGTAATTTTTTTTTTTTACATCTTTTCATGACTAATTCTAGTGCTGTTTTGACATAGACTAAGGAGTTAGTTCTTTTCTGTATGGTTTTGATGTGTGTCAGATACATCTTAACTTTTAACCATGTTCAATACGTAGATAAAGAATTGTGGCAGTTTACTCTCCTAAAGTAGAACTGTTTACAAAAGCATATGAAATGTTTTGGAAATTCGTTTTTTAATTGGTATTATCTAGCCAGATTTGTAAATATTGCATCATTGTTAAAAGACTATTCAAAAGTTACGTACAATTTATGGAATAGGTGAGGGAGTTTCCTCGCGTATGAGAGAAAGAATGTAGAGGAAAAGAGAGAAGGAATGCTTGGGTTGCGTTTTGACCCTCCCTTGAATATTTATTATTTTCAATTGAGGAAATGAATTTTCTGCTGAGCAATAATGTGAGTTATTTCCACTTGTGGAAGCACTGACTGAATTCTCTCTTTCACAATAGTGTAGTGCAAGAATTGATAAAAGTGATTTTTTGAGAGCTTGCAAAAGAGTGTGACCCACAGCTGTAGCTCATTAAGCTTGTACTAAATACACCATGATAGGTGACAATTGCATTTAGGAAAGCACACCAAATGCATAGTAAAAGGAAAAATACAATTTTGCAGTTTGTATTGAGGGAAGATGAAAGCAATAGGATACTTTAAAGATAGTAGACAAATTTGTGAACAAGAAAACAGTAATACTGTATTACAATAAAAAAATTCTGATACATAAACAAACTTCTGTATAATTACTTTGATATGTACAGTTGAACTTGCATAAACATTGTCTAATTGTACTATATACAAATAATACACAAAGCACTTTGTACTACTGACAATGTAGTAGTAACACTGTACAAGAATTATAGTAGTTATGACATATACTACGCCAAAATGGAACAAGTATTTGAGGCAAAATCATTATCAACATGCTAATGAAGGTGTCCAAACTTTTTAACATCTCTTTAAAAATTAAGTTGTGAATACCTTATTAAGTTATTCATTCTAATAATAGGGTTACAAACTAATGGAATAGATTGATAGCAAGTTATACCAACTTCAATTAAATTAACATTTGATAAACTAACATCTTCATTAAAGTGGACTGTAAATTACAGTCGCAATAATTCATGAACATAGATGTGCGATTGGCACAAGCCATTTCTGTCTTCAGGTAAAATTTGAATCCATTTCTGGACACCCAATATTATAAATGTATTTGCATAAGATTGTGATTGGTAACTTATGAAGCAATGAAAAGTTAATTTAAAATGCAGCTTTGTGCAAATTATATGCATTTGCAAGCAATCTTCCTACTTTAACATGCATTGTAATTGCAGATGTTTCCTTTGGTGTCACATGACTACAATATAACAGCCAAAATCAAAATTTACTACATTGTCAATTGGTAATTTGGGTTTTGTAAATCAAGTTGGGAAATGATGCACAAATCTATCTTCATCAAACATTACAGTTTCATTGCTGGCCACTTTAGCTACTCTTTCTCTCCAAGCATCCACATTAAAGCCAGGAAAGAAAAAATCTATCTCACGAGCAGCAGATGTCTCGGAATCTGAAATAATGCATACATGAAAATCTAACTACATATGACCCGCATGCAGGTATGTTACTCCTGATATATCATCTTTAATCTAACATGTGGTATATTAACAAGAGTGTAGAAGCCAGAGTGTGTTGGATTAATTAGTGTTGAATATGATACAGAACTATATATGTATATTATTGCTTCTTAATTCACTAACTTGTGATAAAATTTCATAATTCATATTATATGTTGCCCTATATACCAAAACAAAAGAAATAATGGTGTTCGGCAATTTATGTGAGTATTAAACACTAGCAGTTTACTCAAATAACTTCGCAATTTCTAAAACAGAACTCTATGAAGAGATATCATGTGTAATTTCACAAAAACTTTCATACCATAAAAACTAGTGCCTTTGTTTCAGAGTTCCTGAATGAAATTTGTAAGAAGTTTATGGGAGTTTTTTGTCTAGGAGAGGAGGAGATGGAATTTATCAAATCAGTTGGTGTAGTCTTTACTGAAGCCATGTAGGTTGCTGTCTGCACTTTATCCTAAAGAAAAGGTGAAATTCAATACCATGATTCTGGACTCATCACAGACTTCCGAGAGCATATTGTGCTTATGATTGAAAATTTGTTATTGTACAGGCAGCAATATTCTTTCTTACGTTATAAATATTTCACAAAAATCCTCTTACACTCTGTATGCCCACTATGCAATCTCTGCACTCTGAGTAAATGGAAGAAACCTACCCGAACCATGAACAGCATTACGGGTGTCTGACAGTCCATGCTCTCCTCTAATGGTTGCTGGTTGTGTGAACTGTGCCATATACACTTTTGTTGGCCCCATCAACTCCCTCCAGCTTTGAATGGCATTATCTTTGGCTAAGACATGTACGTGTAAAGGCCCACTGTAAAAGTAACCTCATAAGACCACATTCAGTACAGAAATGAATCAATTTTTAGAAAATATGATCACCTGCTCATCAGAGTTACTAATCTATTGTAAAAGAATTTTTGTTTATGTTCTCCATAAAATCTCTCTGCATCTGCTTTGGCCAACATGACTTCCTTTGTATTTAAGACATAAAAGTTATTTGATATTATTTTTCTCCGGATGCTCTGTCAACAGGTACAGGGAGGCAAGTTAAACGATAAGTAATACAAGTCAAAACAACGAAATTGCATCAGCTCAGCAACTTGCTTACGTGCAAAGCAGAAGGCATTTTCACTGCATGTGGTTTTATAATCGCCAGAGTGAGTTGAAAACACTTGGTCATAGCACGCTTGATACTCATTCCAAAATACTACCCATTCCATCAAACCAAATGGGCGTAACACACACATCGGTCTCGATCTTTCCTGTCGGTAACCTAACCCACGTGTGAACGCAGGGTATTTACGTCAAAGTGGTGCCAACTACGACGAAGAACATTTTAGTCACAAGTAAGACATGTTGTGAAAGAACATACATTATATTACGAAAGTTGAAATATTTATTGTTAGTAGTTAAGTTCGCCAATCGATTAACGATGTAAGATGAAAGCAAGTGAAAAAAATGTGTGCAATATTTATCTTGTCAAGTTGTTCTCACTTCAAGAAGCGATGCAAGTGCGACAACTTCATTGCGCGGGAAATTTGGATTACACTTGCGCGCCGGCACGTATTTAACACTTAATGAACAATGAATTGTATGAACTGAAAATATGACACACTATTTTTCAAGCTACTTATCATTCCGGAACTTTTGGCCAGACACATAACTTCTTGTACAAGTACATGACACTTGATTTCAAATTGCTGGCGTCGCTAGCCCAGCTACATATTCACGATCCTTGAAGTCACGGAGGTTACGCAGCTCATGACTTCGTGAGACTGTGAATGGGTAACCAGCTAAGAATCCCAGCATATTTTCGTAAACCCCTTTTCACTAGAAGCGAGAGAAGTGGGGGTTTGTTCGGCGCAGGAGTGTTCTACAAAATCTGAAGCTAGTTTTTCAACGCAAAACAGTTTCTAATACATTGAAGTGAATACGTTAGGTCATCAGACTTTGTCATCAACGCTCATTGATATCTTTCATTCTTAATTCAATAAATGTTGATAAAGGGATTCCAGGGCTCAAGAATACTTGCACAGATAAAACAAACTGTGCCAAACCCCTGGCTGTTAGGGATGAAAGGCAATGACATGACAAAATTATTACGTTTAAGGAGAATTTTCTCCTTGAAGAAGAGCAGAATTGCAGGCCTTGCAAACCCGAATGTTACACCACTGTTCCTGACATTTTTAATACAGCAATCATAAAGCCATTATTCAATAAAGGGAATGCCCATGAAATTTTGAACTACCATCCTATTACTCTCTTTCCCTTCTCAAAGCTTCTGGGAAAAATATTTCATTGAAGATCAACAAATTTCTTGAATATAAACCAAATTATAACTGACTCACAACATGGTTTTATAAAAAAGAAATCAACTGACACTGCAATATTCACATACTTAAATGAAAAGCTAACTACTCTGGATAACAGAGAATTCCCAATGCGACTATTTCTAGATCTTCCAAAAGCATTTGATTTGATAGCTCATACAATTCTTCTCAAGCTAGAATCTTATGGTATTTGGAACCTAACTCACTCTTGGATGGAATAGTATCTCACAAATCATAAACAGGCTGAAGAAATACCTATTTACAATGGCAAAATATAACAGCATCATAAATCAGAACCCAAGTTCATGCTGTATGGGGGTTCGAAGGGTCAACACTGTTATTCACTTTTACACAGCATTCTTATTTCTATTGTAATAAAACTTGCTATATATGGAATCTCAAGAGACAAGTATTTTTTTCCATATACAATGTAATATTGTAAATTTTATATTTTCCAGGATCACAGTTTATGTTCACATTCAGATTTCTGCATTATGCATTAGGAAAGACATTAATGATATGCCACAAGCTTTAGGAAATCCTAAAACAGTTCTTTTTGCAGATGACACTAATGTTATAATTAAATGAAAAACACAAAAAGTTTGAATAGGTACTGCTGAGACAGCATTACAGCAATTGGTTTTCACATAATAAATTAATTGTAATGGGATTCTGATAAACACAGAGAAAACAGTGACTAGTTTATAACAATTACATTTGCGACAATCTAAAATTTGATGAAAATATATTAGTCCAAATATGTTTACATACATAGCGTAAACCCAAAAGTCTCAAAAATGTGTTATGCTCTAAAAATGCTCACAAAAAATTCCACAGATGAATTTGTATTCACATTATATTTCACAAATATTCAGGCAGTTCTGAAATATTCAGTAAGTTTCTAGGCGTCATGCACCAGAAACACAGAAAGAGAGAAGAGAAGGAGAGAGAGAGAGAAAGTAGGTCTTTCTCCTTTTTTCTCTTCCTCTTTCTCTTTTTTCTATTTTTCTTTCTCCTTTTCTCTTTGTCTTTCTCCTTTTCTTTCTCTTTTTCTCTTTTTCTCTTTTTCTCTTTTTCTCTTTTTCTCTTTTTCTCTTTCCCTTTCTCTTTTCCTCTTTTCCTCTTTTCCTCTTTTCCTCTTTTTCTCTTTTTCTCTTTTTCTCTTTTTCTCTTTTTCTCTTTTTCTCTTTTTCTCTTTTTCTCTTTTTTCTCTTTTTTCTCTTTTTTCTCTTTTTTCTCTTTCTCTCTTTTTCTCTTTTTCTCTTTCACAGAAGACTTGCTACAGCATTGCTTTATACTTTCACTAAATAGGTCTTAGGGGCACAACATCAATACACTGTATATCAACAACAATAATAAAAAAAGTTATAATGAAAATAATTTATGAATTTTATATATCTTCAAATAGTTTCTTGGGTTCTGGTAAGTCTGAGTCTTCACTGGCCAGTAAATGTTTCCCATCTTACAATAAAAAGTATCAGAGTTAATGTTTTTATATTTTATCCAAATTCTTTCTCATGATATATTGGTAATCTTCCCCTGGTTTTATTTTTTCTTAATTTAAATGTGCTACTGTTATTATCTATTTTACTGCAGTCAATTTCTTTCTAATGAATACTAATTTCTGCATTCAAGTATCAGATGAGAAAACACCCTTTTAAAGAAAATTTTGTGTAACATTTAGATGAATTATACTTAACCTTTTTGTTTTATATGTGTAACCACTGAATTTCTTAGTGTTATTTATAGTTTTCAAGTCAACTTGCCAGTCTTTTAGTTTAAATTTACACTGCTTCTTAGCCATTTTATGATTAAAAAATTTACATTTTTCTTAGAATATTCTACCTAATCTTTTCAGATATCCTATCTTTTTACTTAGCATTACGCATTGTCTTTTTTTTATTTAGTTTCCATTACTGAGGCATAGGTATTTACAAAAATACATTTTTTTAAATTTCTGTTTCTCTTTTACCATCTTTGACTTCCACCATTTCTTTCCTTTACCTGTTCCTCACTATTAAATTAATGAAATATAATAATTAAACTCTTATGATAATTTTCTTCAAGCTTTTTGCAGGGAATTTCCATTCCTTTTTCCAGGCTATATCTGTACATATTTGGTCAGCTGTTTTGTTTTCTAGATTTTCTAGTCCATGAATTTCAACAGTTTTCCTCTTGTAGATGGACCATGGAACCATGGTGTTTGATGTATTGTTCCATGGTGTTTAGTCTATGAGGTAGTCCTATCATTTCATCTTTCTTGTCAATGCTGTCCTTAATTGTTTAATTTCCTCTTTTAGCAGTATATTTTCAGCCACATTTTCCTGAAGAATCCTGTTCATTTCCTGAAATTTCTCATTAATTGAGTTCATTAAGTAGAGCATTATTTCAAGGGTGTGTGTGGGGGGGGGTGTTGGGGGGGTCTGGGAAGGTTTGAGTGTGTGGGGATGTGTGGGGTCTGTGTGGTGTGTGTGTGTGGGGGGGGGATGTGATGTGATAGCAAGGGTTCAGCTAGAAGTACAACTAGAGGCTGAAGTCTAGAACACGGTACAACCTAAGGAAGTTTAAACCGGCACTTCTCGCCACTCCAGCGAGGTGAATCCACGGTGGAGGGGTCGAGGGGTATTAGCCGATTATAAGGGGAGGCAATTTCACCCTAGTATCTTGTCGGAACTCTATTACTAAATAGTGCTTCGATCGTGGTGGTATGTGATAAAGCTTGTAGTGTTCTTTTTTCACGGGTTTGCAACTGCGCAGTTTGAATTATTGAGTCTTTCTTACAAAGTGCTTACTGAAGTGCTTTCGTATAAAAGTGAATTGGTAACTATGCGGTGGATAGACTCAAGGTTGTTTATAGTGATTGCGGATGCCGGAGGCCCGAGCCTAGCCGTGACTTGGATGCGGGCGAGCGAAGCGAGAAAACTTGCCTTAGTAATTTGGCATTGAAATGCGACGGGGACATGCAAATTAAGGGAGAACCATTAAAATCGCCCATCGGTAAGTTGTATTCATTTCTATCAGAGCGCTTAGCGTAATTTGAGGGAGGGAAGAAGGCTCCCCTCCTTTACCCCCTCCCCCCGCCACACTTCTATAAGGGTGTACCGTGTTACCTACTTTAACCCAACTGGATAATAGATGTCCTTGACGAATCTACTAGGTTTTATTTATTTTCCACTGTAAATCCATCGACAAAATTTAATATTTCTTGAATTAATAATAGCGAATTGCAAATTTTATTTGATACTACTTTCAAATACTGGCTGGTCAGAAAATCGATTATATTTTTTTATGTTTATCGCGTGCAATGGTCAATTCCATGGAGGAAGTCAATACTAACTTTATTTTGTGTGAGTGTACTGAACATTTTGAAATCGTAAATGCTTGGAATTGACATTTTGGCTTATGTTGTGGAGTGACAAAGAAATGAACTTCTGTGCAAATAAAGACGATGTGCGAGGTGAAAATTCCATTTCACACACTATAGGCACACTTATAGAATAGTAATGCAGTGATCAAATTAAGATGAAAAAACGCTATGGAGAACGGTCGACCTGAATGCAATGAATAGTGGTAAGTACAGGATTTTCTTCACAAAAATTCACTTATTTACAAAAAAAAAATTATATTAACTATGGGTCATCATTAACTTCAAAGTAAACATTTACGAGTGTCATGGTGGTTACCAGTGAACTCATTTTCTTGCCGAGAGTTTAATTCTTCTGTATCATTTTTTAGCTATAAATATGTGTATTTTGCCCTGTAAATAACCATGTGTTATTGACCTTTTTCCTGCTGGAACACTAGGCTTATACTTTACTGTGTGAATGGTGTCAGCCAGTGTTAAGGAGATGGTGAATTAAATCAGGAATTCATGCTTTTCAGGGACACAGAACTGAATTTTCTTTCCTCAGCAATTATGAATATTGATGACCGATGATTCAAATTATTTTATGGGGTACCTGCATTTTGGTTTACATTTAAGCATGGGAAAGAATTTCAAGTGGCTTTCTGGAAGGAAAAAAACAAACAATAAACATGAATATAAAATATGTCTGGAAATTCAGTATGCCTACATTCTGCGTGTAGTTATAATTTCATTGAAATGTGCAAATGTTCTTTAATTTCATTGCAATGTCGCTTGGTAAACCTCTCAATTTGGTTCATATGATTAAGATCTTCTTAATGTAATGGTTGTGAAACTAAGTTTGATAGCAGTGTGGTTGCCTAAGCTGGAATATGTGATGAATCTGCCCAATGGGTTTGACTTGTACTGTAGAATATTATTCAAGGATTAAGGTGTCCTTCCTTAAAAAATTAAAAGTTTTCAATATACAAAAAGTTGTTGTACATTCTTCTAATGTGTAATATTATACAGTATGGGAATTGGGAATGTGAAGGGGAAAATGCATTTCAATGAATGAAGTAGAACTATATAAGGTTTTGTAAACACTGTCATTTAGAGCATTCTCATATGTGGATGAGCTTATTTAAAGGACATATCTAGATAATTACAGTAAAGGAACTAGTTGTTTTTTTCAATTGCTGAGAAGCAAATTGGATTATTTTATGATATGATTGGATTTATTTTATGATACCAACAAAAGGATAAGATTCTGTGATATCTGAATAAAGATATCATAAAGAGAAAAAAGTAAAAAGAGATATAATGAAGCAAATTGCTAAGCTTTTAATGAAGCATCAAAAAATAAGTGTATCAAACAGGGAAGATTAAAGTGGTTTCAAAGATTTCTAAAAACCAGATATAAATTACTGATATATTAGACTGTTTGGATAGTTGCTGTTAGGCTGATAAGATCAACTATGAAGATCCATATTATTTTAAATACGTTATTCTCTCCTGCATTATGAAACAAATATTATTTTATGAATACACGATTAAAAATCATTTCACGATTCAAAAATCAGGAGTTTTCACGGAAATGCATTTTCTTCTAAACTTAACAGCTACTGCCCGTCCCATCTTCACTGACTATACATTTTTCCTTGCATAAAGTGCATTTGGAAGTACATTATTAAAGTTGTTTATTACCCTTTCTGTCAATATGTACACTTCAATTCCTTGTCTGGATTTCCTTATTTTTTAATCTATCTTCTCTTGTATTACTCCTCTTTATTCTCTTCTGTCTCTTGTACTCTCTTCATTCATTCTTAAAAGTTGTAAGCCTGCTGTTGTAAGCCTGATGTTGTAAAATATTGTAATTTCTCCCATACTAAAAGCTCGGTTATAACTTGACAAAGTCCAATTCAAACGAATCGCCACACGTGTTTATCTGCATTTATTTCATGCGAGGAAGAGTAGTCATTTCTTACTTTCAGAAATGAATAAATTTAAATGTTGCAGTATTTACAGAACATAATACAGAAAAGCAAGAATCATTTCACTCAAGCCTACCTTTGGTTACATTTGAAGTGAGCTTTTAATTTTTTATACCATAATCAGCGATTATGGTATGCTATGGTATTACTATGAAACTTCTTAAAGTATAAAAGTGTGTTTGTTAGTTCTAAGTTAAAATTTATTACCTTCAATATATTTCGTTTCATAAAAACATGATCTACGTAATACAATCATCATGACCGATAACAATGGGATGAATTCCAAGAATTTTGAAACCTCTATGTTGCTATTTCCCGAACTGGAAACGCCTGAAACGAAGCGCGCGAAATTCGAATCAGATTTTTTTTTTTTTTTTTTGCCGTTTTCGAAAATGCAGAGTACGCCGAAAATAAGACCATCATCACTACCTTTACAGTTCTTTGCTACATAAGAGGATAAAAATGAAAGAAAAAAATAAACCGTTTCTGAGAAAAATATTTAAAATGGTTTTAAAAGCGCCTGTTTCATCTTAAAATTACACAACAAATGCTCATATTTTCGAAATATTGAACGTGACCTCATTTGTAGAACTGTTTTTTGCATTTCATTAAGAAAAAATGTATCTTCAAAATGGTAGTTGTAGGAAGACGCCGAAAAAATGTTGAAATTTTGCAATTTTCGAACAATCAGGGTTTTCAACGAATGTGACTCGTGACATTCTCTCAAACGCCCTTCACACTATTCAACAACAAAGTTTAATAAAAAACGATGGAGCCCTTTTTTTAAAGTTTGAATATGTCCCAGAGGCTTCATGTAAAGTACCCCGAAATTAAAATATCGGTTTCAAATTAAAGGGGCCGCGACATCAGTCAGATCAATTGGGAAATATCAATTTTAGAGAAAATCGGTTGAACGGTTTAACTGCCAGCGTTGTTCACAGATGGACAGACACTGACGTCATTCGATTTTTCGGTATCAAAAACCCACAAAACATTGATTCTGGTTACACCACGTGTTAGACGATTCCCCCCTCCAATTTAGGAACTGAATTTATCCACTTTTTCGTTACCAGAACCCAACTATAAGAGTTTTTCTGCTAAAAATTCGCCATTTTCCCCACAGTATGTTTGTTCAGATTGAGACTGTTTTGTATGTTGGTTAGCTTCACAACAGAAAGGTTTCAATATACTTCACGTACAAATAATAATAACAATTATAAGAAAGATATTAACCTACTTAAAACGCCAATTTCAAGAGAAAATTACGGAAATGTATGAAAAATAAAATGCCCCAAAACTATTTTGTTTGTATATCAGCATTATAAACGACATTTTTGGTTGCAAGGAATCTATATATATAAAAAAAATAAGGTATTTTGCCATGGCTTCGTTTAGAGCTTCTACGGAACTGATTGTAGTATTTTTTTCCTTTAATTGAAAGAATGTGATCCCTAGATGTGTTATCAGATATTGTTTGTGTTGATTCACCAACATTTACGGTGTAAATTAATTAATTAATTAAATCATTCTTTAATAGTACGCTTATCAATAGTCAATTGTTTTCTCCCAAAGGTGGCAGTTTCAAAATCGATATATATGAGTCGATAGATGTGAGTCCATGCTGGTTCATGGTGGCGCTGCTTGATGTTTTGATTGTTGAAATTTGTTTACAATTCGTCAAGGTTTTGTTTCAGTGTAATAATTGCATTGTGGTGTTCACAGTTTGTATGTATTTGCTTTCGCGGTGTATTTTGTAGAGAACATTCGGACAGTGGGTTTTGCTCGGTTGTACTGAAGTAGCGAAGTTGTTCACAGGTTATGTCGAATTCCAAATCGTTGCTCACGCGTCCCAAAAGACGCAAGCATTAACTGGACGCAGGGAAAGAGAAAGTCAGCGTAGGTGTCATGATAGTGAGGTCATTTCGTTTTCTGTTGGGTCATTGACTATGAAATGTAAGTTTTGTTTTACTTTGTACTTCCCACGTGAGAGAAATGCTGCAAACGAATTTACTCTGTGTTGTTTAAAAGGGAAAATAAGTTTACCTTCGAGCAATATGCCAGAAGAAATCAGTTGTTTAAAGGAGATGATGACACATCAAAAAACTTTAGAAATAATATCCGTCAGTATAATAGTGCTCTTTCCTTTGTGTCATTTGGTGCCGATATTGCATAGCCACCTGGTCGTGGTCCATACGTGTTCAAAATTTTGGGAACTCCACATCACAGGATATCTTCATTATACCCTGAAGATCCCATCTCGATCAGGTTTTTCGTCCAGTTTCCCTGATCCATTGAGCAAATGCTGAGATGGCCCCTTGTTTTGTTTCTGGACATAAATGTAACTTCATTTTCTGTGCACGTCTTCTAGAATTCAGTGGGAAATACAATTATTCAAATTATCATTTCCATGTTGTCGCGGCAGGAAGTAATAAGAGCCAAAATTTATTGCTTATTTATCCTTGAAAATAGATTTTATTACATGGGAGTTTTTTTTCTCCCTTTCAAAATTCAAAATTTATCACTTATTTATCCTTTAAAGTAGATTTTATTACATGGGAGTTTTTTGTTGTTTTTTCTCCCTTTCAAAATTCAAAATTTAAGTAGTATATGACTTAGTGTAGGGATCACAGAATTTTCAAAATGTGGACACAATTCACTTTTCCCCATAGCACGTCATACGCAGTTTTTTAACAGCTTTTTGACGGTAAATAAATAAATAAATAAATAAAGATCCAAACAATGCAACATATTGTGAACATTAGTCTGGGCACAGTATTTTACATTTATTTAAGCGTCAAATTTTGACGGGTTCTCACTAGTCGTTCATAATAGTACATTATTAAACGATGTAATGATGGGTATTAATACAGGAGTGTAATACGAGCGAGTATCGTAAACTTCGCAGGAGTGTATTAATACCCATTACATCGAGTTTCATACGGTACTTTTCTTACGACTTTTATAAGTTAAACTTTTACATTGACTCGGTTCGTGGTAGTTGACATGCTGGATTCAGCCAAGGCCACCTAGCAACCCTACCCTCGCATGCTGCCGCAGGTGGCTGTGGTTACCAGTCCGCTTGCGAAGGAGTACTGTGCTTGTCAAATAGGATCAAAATGAAATTACGATCCAATATATTTTCAATAATATTCCATGAAAAAAAATTCTACAAATAAAAGAAATTTAAACTGTCAAGCATAATAAAATATGAAATGCAATTTTAATGCAACCGAACGAAACATTTACTGGAATAATTCTCAATGATTAATAAAGTGTCAATACTTGGTTTGTAAACTTCTGTGATTGTTCAAGAACCTGTACCATAATGAAATCTGTGTCATAATGGGTTTCTTTATGCAACGGGTTGCAGCCATGAAATGCATTATACAATGGGAGTAGAAAAACTACTCTTTAGAGCGCAAAATCATTCCATTTCCCCTTAAAAATTATCCCATTGACAGCATCATGTAGCTGAAGCCAAATGAGCCCGATTAGCTGCCGATGTTTTCGACACATACCCCCTCTACAGAAGTTGGGACTCTTCCTTTTCTTTTAATTTGTTGCGTCCACATCTTGACGCAACGCGTCTCCAAGCCCCTTAAGGGGCGTTGAGCGCATTCTTTGGAGTAATCCTCCGTTAATTACTAAGTCAAGTCTCGTCTCGTCTCGTCGCAGTCAGTCAGTGCATTTTATCCCTTCGGCCAGGGGCTCGACGACGTTAGATCCCGGGGTTCCTGGCCGATCACCCAACCAAGAACCCGCAAGTCTCGAATTCGCTTAACCTTCGTGACTTCACGGAGCGTAGTAAACGAATTCGGCTAGCGCCGCCGGTAGCGCCGCCTCCTTACAGATCCTCCGCCGCCGGTAGCGTCGGCTAGCGCCGCCGCCGCCTCCTTACAGACTTCGTACATCCGACTCCCTTGGCCTGCCGTTGACTTGCGCGAATTCGTCAAACATTAAACGAGACATACTCCGATTTAAATGTTGTGACCCTTCAAGGTCACGAGCTGGAAGGAGAAGAGGGACACTATCATCCAATAGGGAGCTTTAATTTAAAAGAAAGTCGTAACGAAGGTCCCGACTGGATGGCAGTGTCCCCATCTCTCTCTTTCAATTCGTGACGTTGAAGGGACACTACATTTGAATTGGAGTACGTTTGAATTGGAGTACGTTTGAATTGGAGAAGAGGGACACTATCATCCAATAGGGAGCTTTAATTTAAAAGAAAGTCGTAACGAAGGTCTCGACTGGATGTCAGTGTCCCCATCTCTCTCTTTTCATTTCGTGACCTTGAAGGGACACTACATTTGAATTGGAGTACATTTGAAGGGATGACTACGTTTGAATTGGAGTACATATCTCAAAACTGCACGAGTGTGACTTATAATAATCTCTCACTGAACCCTTCATTGATTGATATTTGTATATTAATTGCCACAAAAGCTGAAATCGTTAGTACCTTCTACAAAAGTACATTACTTGTACTACTATACGTACCTTTGTGAGAACTCTCGCATGTTAAACCCCACCCTCTTTCCTCTTGTAATTTCCATATTAAACCTGCAATTTTTTTCAAGACCCTCTTATCGTCCGTCACTTATTCTGTGTGTCTCCTGGTAATTGATATCCATACAATACACCCTTACAATACAAACTATTCTTATTTAACGTTATTTCCGAACAGAGAGATACACCCGTGTATTTCAATCGCGTAGAGTATCAATTAATTGGTTTAATTTCACATACAGATGCAGGTTCTACAGACTCTAAACAGGTTGAGTAGAATTGTGAAGCGTCGAATGAGCAAACATGAAATAGAATGTTCAAGAAGATATCTTGTAGATCACGGTGTGAGGAACGTTTTTGTTTTTAACGAACATTTTTGTTTTATGATCCTAAAACGCTTTTTTAAGGAGTTATTTAAAGATACAGATTAAAAAATGCGGTAGTGTGTTGCGTGTTGCATTTGATATAAAGATATAGATGCGTTTTTAAACAAATCTTTCTTATTTTGAAGTCAAAGTACAATTCGTCACGTCTCCGTGAAATTATCTTTCTTTAGAGACCTCATTTATAAATACTGGTTGCGTGTGGGAGCACTCCTATTTTCAAGGAGGATTTCATTCTTTAATGCTAAACTTTGTACTTTATTTTAATTTTTATGAAAGGAGTGGGAATTATGACCTATGAAAAGCAATGATCTTTTCTTCATATTCCGCCGGTAGTCTTAATGATATTTTCTAGTACGCATGGAAAGACCATACCTTTTCATAAATCTACGCCATGACGTTGACTCAAAAAAATTTGAGCATTCTTTCTTCTTGTAATACTTTTAGCTTCTACAACAATCAATTTTGTAGAAATACAAATTCCTGTTTTTTCAGTGTACAAACATTTTATTTTTGTATTGCTATATACTGCTTATTCAAACAGTTACAAAACTTCCCATCCGTTGTCTAAGACGCATCCTGGAAAAAAGTGTGTTTTATACACTGGAAAATACGGTATGTATACCACTGAAATAATACAGGAGACGATAAAAACTGTTTTATTCGAGTACTTTTTGAACACTATTAACAATTTTTTCGCTTAAAGGATAATTTGCTTCTTGATTTTGCTATTTATCAATAATTCTATTCCATTGAAAAAAAATTACGTATTAATATGTAGGATGCGAGTTTGTCTCCAATTCGAAAAATAGTGGTTTTGAAACATTGCAAGAATCGGTCTCTTTCCACCATTCCTCCAAGTCCGCGTACGTTTTTGGCTCACGGGACTCGTGGAGTTTTTCGCACAAACGACAAAGACTGAACTCTGTTTTCACCGAGTAGTAGGCCTTCCACCAGAAGAACTTGGAGTACTCGCTCCGGTGATTCGACAGGTACTTGAGGTACTCGGCCAGGTGGTAGAGGGACTGGAAGTCGCGAGCATCGATGTAGGAGAGGGGAGGTGCCAGTGCGCTGTAGTTGGCGCCTCCCAACACCACGGGCACCACGTAGTACTTGAGTACGTTGAAGAACTCCCAGGAAACGTAGTCTCTGGAAAGCGAAAGTTTCCACTTGTTAAGGTGTCCATATTGATTGATTGATTGATTTTTTTTCGGGTTTCCGGGCGCGTCAACTGCTTCGGTCATTAGTCCCGTTAGTGTAGTGCATGTTTTTTTTCTGGAGATGGCGGTGATCTTCCCCCGCTGGATGGCGAGATCCGGCGCCGACCTACCGTCGGCTAGTGGGGTTTCACCCTAACCAGGACTCTCCCACCTGCGGGGCACCTCCCCAGCCGAGACAAGCTCTAAGCTCCCGACTGGTCTCCCGGAATATGTGGTAGTGTAGCGCATGTTAGTTTAAGTGTGTGTAAGGGGAGAGGATAGAACAAGGAAGAGGAAGGACAGATCGCGCGCGGTCCGTGGCCCGTTTGGTAGGGTACTGCTCCGGCATTCGCCTGGTGTTGATCGGAGAAACCACGGAAAACTACCGATGAGAGCAGCCGGCCGCCAGAATTCTCCTCCAAACAGCGACTAAATTCCATCTATCTGAAAAGCTAGTGTCGAAAATCCTGCCGCCGTCAGGACTCGAACCTAGGACCTCCCGGTCAGAGGCGCTGCAGTGACATCAGTTGTGTCCATATTACTCATTTCCAACGCACGCAGATATTGAAGTCCTATGCAACCTCCGTCTCTTTAATTGAAGTCTGTTGTTTCGTTAGATACCAAGGGACTCGAAAAAAATGCCAACTAAATATACCACAACCGCGCATACTTTCTCGCATAATTTTTTACTTTCTCGCAACATATTAGTGAGAAAGTTATGCTGCGTGAAAGAAACAGCCAATTTTCGTCAGAAAAGCTCTTATTACACGGTCCTGGTACTGATAAAGTCGATTAATTCAATTGCTAAATTTAGAAAAAAAAATCGTCTAACTGGTAATGTAACCAGAATTCATGTTTCATGGGTCCTTGATACCGAAAAATCGAATGACAGCAAAACGCCTCTCCGTCATTTGTGAACAACACTAACGGCTAATCCGCTGAGCCGATTTTCTCCAAAATTGGTAGTCCGCAATCAATCTGGCTGATGTCGTGGCCCCTTCAATTTGAAACCGATCTTTAATTTTGGGTGAATTTTACATGAAGCCTCTGGGATATTTTCAAAAAAAAAAATGGCTCCATGGTTTTTTATTAAATTTTGTTGTTGGATAGTGTGAAGGACGTTTGAGAGAATGGCACAAGTCATTATCGTTGAAAACCCTGCTTTTTTTATTGGAAAATTTGTTCGGCGTCTTCCTACAACTAAAATATTTACTAATTATTTACAATCTGTTTTTTAATTTAAACATTCAGTAAATTGGTTCTTGTTGGTAAACATAAGGACATTAAATATTGTACAGAGTACCTCTTACATAATTAATTTGATCAGAATTGAAAACGATTTTATTGTATTTTCTCCACTACTAACACGTTAACAATAACTTGAAAAAGTCAAATTCAACCAATTGAAACGAAGCTCCTATGGTGGATATCTGCATTTATTTCGGTAGTCAGCAACAGTTGTCATTTCTTACTTCTACGAAAGAACAGACATGAATAAATTTAACTGTTAGAGTATTTTGAGAACATTGTAGAGTAGGAAGGATAATTTCAAACAAGCTATCCTTAATTACTTAAAGTGAGCTTCCAATTTTGAGTGAATAAAGAGCGATTATACATTTTTACAATAAAAGTAATGCATTTGTTCTAAGTCAAATCTCTGACCATCCTCAAATCTACTTCCTTTGATCAGAATAATATCTATTATTATCACATGCTCACGTTCCAATTCCTTTAATACACGCGTAACACAATGAAACATAACCACCACTGTGTCATTCCACTGTGTATTATAGCATATATGTAAGTAATATATGTAATTCAACATTTTAGTATCGTCCCACTGTGTGCAGTGTGTGAAATATATTTATACTATAAGGAACTATGGTGTCATTACGTAATGCCCATCTTAAAAGCCATAACTTGTTCTGCATTTTTTGTAGTATATATCTGTATTTGTATTATTTATCTTTTTTAATATTAGTATGTATCGCCTTTCTAATTGATCTTTGTAATTTTTGTACGTCTTTTTTCTTTCTCGCCTTACGCATACTTCTTAAGAGGCAAAAAAGGGGAATTTTTGCCAGAAATCTTCATTTTGTTTAACTGCCACCGAAAGCAAGCTCATAAAGGCAGTAAAAAAAGTTACTTTTCGTTGCAAGAACTAAATAAAACAATTTTTAAAATGTGTTTAGCCCCATAAACACCCCATTTTTCGGCATTTTGTCGCTACTTTTTAGAAAATAACGAATGAATATTATTTGTTATTTTTATCAACGGTTTTTTGGCTGAGGTGGTGCCCACGTTTTTTCGCAACAATTTTATGATCATCAAACATTAATTCTTTCATGCAACTACTGTGCGACAGTAGTCCGAATGTGACCAATTTTACGTTAAAACCATAGAAATAGACATTTTTCAAATGGCAATAGCTGTGTGAACTTTTATCCAAAATACGTTTGATTTAGACAAGATTAAAGTTAACTACTTTAAGAAGATTGCTTCGAACAAATAGTTCATGATTTAACTATTCCTTGATTGCAATCGGCTAAAGTTGCGCCGCGCGCCATCACTGTTAACGGCAATCATTTGAGTTGCACTGCTGTCTGATTTCTTTATTCAGTATTAGGCTGCATTGAACATATTTGGGGAGACATCAAACGGAATTGGAAATTACCAAGTTTTAAAAAAGAACACTGTATGCCATTTGGAAGCCCATGAGCTATTTTTCTCCTTGTTTCGGTGCGTGCAACAGTGCCATTGTCATCACATTATCATTGCACCCGCCGGCCTACCTTGCACGCTGTCCGTGCCCACGCCCACGCCACTGGTGATGGCACTCTCATTAATGTTTATTTATTTATGTCAAAACAGTTAAAAATAAATAAATAAATAAAATAATAAAAATAAATAAATAAAATAATAAAAATAAATAAATAAAATAATAAAAATAAATAAATAAAATAATAAAAATAAATAAATAAATAAATAAAATAATAAAATAAAAAATAATAAATAAAATAATAAAAATAAATAAATAAATTTTCAAAAAGTTAAAGATATATATATTTTTAGATCTCTTGGCGTTCGTTTCATGAAGAGATTTTCCATGGAAGGCAGTGTTAGGATAGAAGTTGCAAATTATATTATGAAACCATTACCATTAACATGAGAAAGTCTATGCAGGTGTAGCACCACTATTAATTTCATTTCGCAACTCTATTGGTTCAAAGAAGTACGTACCTACAAAATGATTCCTCGAAAACAAGGTAGAACTTGTATTTCTTAAGTAGATTTTCAGGGAGCGTATCCCTTGTTGGAGTGGTCCGTCTACAATTTCTGAAGACGTCCACGGCTGTGTACTCAGCCAAGCGGTCCACGACTTGCATTCGCCAGCCGCGGGACTGGCAATCGCTGAATACCGTCGCAACCATTCGTTCATGTTTCGGTGCAGTGGTCCAATAAAGGATACCCCTGCAAGCAGACGATACATAAAACCGGTTTTACAAGGTTCATTCAATGATTCTCTAATATGGTGTTTCACTTTTCCAAAGATGTGAGTTTCATAAGACTTTGCGTGTCTCAGCGATGCGAAAGACATTTATGCCAAATTTCAAAAAGATGAATAACCATTTAGGGGTTGCACACATTGATCACATTCATCTCAAACTAATGAAATTTCTAAAATTAACTGCTTTGTACTAGTAGGATTCTCATGTATTTCTTTCATCGTTGGCAGGTAATTGATCTTTAAAATGGGAACCAAAAGAAGCACATTTGCCTGCTAAAAAATGCTTAGTAATGAGATTTAATGAGATCAGCTCCCTTCAAGGTATAAGTACTTTTAGTTTTTATTTACCATCATAAGGAAATGAAATACACACTGTAGCATGCTTCTGAATCTACCAGGACTTAACCATAGTAAGTTTAGAAGGTAGCAAATATTTGAAAACCCTCCTCATATGGTCTTGCATTGTGATAGCAAATTGTTGCCCTCAGTTGCCCATGGGAGTGTCAAAACATTGGAAGATGGAATTGCAGTTCTAGTGACTAGCAAGGATTTTGAGTATTTGCTTACCGTACCTGTTATCCTAAAAGACACTGGTGAATATATGGCTAAAGTAGGTGTTCGGGAAGTGGTCTGATTTGAGCTACGTGAGAATATTATCGATATACCTGTTGATACTACAACATCGAATACACAACTGTTTCATGGTGTATGAACCAGAATTGAAGGGGAATTCCGACAAACATTGTTATCGTTGCTTGTCATTACACCTATGAACTAATATTGACAGGAGCGTTTGAGAAGTTTTGTGGCGTACCATTGTGATATCCAGATTTTTTGGAAGTTCCAAAGTCAGTGCGGTTCACTTGATAAGGAACCGTTTGCGACAACTCTGGATGAAGAAAGTTCCGTTCAAGGCTTTCAATAAGAACAAGTGAAAATGGTTAACTACATTCAAAATGTTATGTACAGAGTAAAACAATAACAGTTCTTTCACCAAACATTTATTCCCGTAAAACCACAATCCACCACAAGTCCAAGATACAAGCCCAATTCCAGTCCGCCAGAAGAATACAGTCCGTAACACGCGCACTTCAGACACCGAAGTCCCTACTGTTGCCAGGCACTCGCTTGCTGCTGCCGAAGCTTCCTACCACCTACTGCCCCGGGCGAGGCCCTATAAATATGCCCCGAGGCATCGGGGTGAGTCTCTTCCTTCCCGCCTCCACGGCAAGGCATCGAGGGGAAATGCCCCTCCGGCGACCGCTTAGCCGACACGGCTCGGTGGTCACGGAACAGCGCCGCCGCTTGCCCTGCTCCTGGTGGCGCCTTCTCATACTCCTCATTTCTACCCTGCTCGCGCCCCACGACGCAACCCTGCAGCGGCCATAGCGGACCGCAACTACCCTGCCTGGTACACTGTGCCCACCGCACCGATCCTTAGGGCACACTTGCTGTGGTACACAGCACAAAATGTTCTAAAAGAGGAAGAGAGAGAATCTGAGAATCTACATCAATCAAGGTGGAAGGTAAATACGTGCACCTAAAATTGCCCTCTTCACTAAATAGTTGAATGTTTCTTTACAAGAATTGAAAATAATGAAACTGGTGGCACATTTTGACAGCGTGCTATATGTTTTTATTTTAGCAGGATGTTAGCAGGCTAGCTTTTAGCAGGTAGGTCGATGGACTCCAAAGAATGATTTGGATATGTTACAGCTTCTGAGCACTTGCTCAGATGCAGACGTCAAAAAAAGTGCTCTCAGTTGCTAAGAAACACATTTGGTATCTGTCAGAAACAAACTTAGGATTGCCTTTTTTTGGACAAGCTTAATAACGCGTTAAGGAAAATATGACTAATAAATTTGCAAAGAAAAAGGAAAAGAAACTATTAGAGGTAAAATTTAGTTTTTGAAGAAAAAAATTAAGTTTTTACCCTTTGAATTGTTTGGGGTCTACGTGACAGATTCTCAGTGATTCTCTAAGAGGTGAACGCTTGTAAAGTGGTCAATTATACCGTGATGAGGAATTGCTCTGATAAAGAAACTTTAACGAATCTGTCAGGGGCAAAGTGTGGGGGCAAAGTGGAATTTGCATTTAATAAAACCGACCGAGCCTTTGTTCTAGGACACATTTTGTCGAGAAGTGTGTTGGCACGACTGTGCGAAAGTGTTATGGGGCTGGTATATCAGAAGAACGAAATATTGCAGTTTTTTTAAATTTTCATCTCTTTTATGGAAGTGGCGAGCGGGGCAAAATGGAACGTTGATTTTCCACTAGGCTCCGAATTTTTTCCTGCAAATTATTTCAACTATAATTGTTTGTTTTAGGAGTAGGTAAATTTAATGTTACCCTGAGTACCTTATACCCAGAAAATGTTAATAACTGGCTTAGAAATCACTCAGGCAAAGTGATGACTCTCCACAAAGTCCGTTCCCTCTTTGGAGAAGCATTTATAAGGGCAGTCACAACACAGAAGGCTTTTTTATGAATTTAGAAACACAGGGATAAACCCTCCAATATTTTCTAGTGATGATTTTGCTCCAGCAGAAGCCACAAATTGTGAACTGTCTGCAGAATCTTCAAAAGCTACATTGCACCCTCATCACCACCATCATACACCCATTATGTCATTGGTGGAGGCAGAATCTCAGTCCCTGATAGTTTCTCCCGAAGAATGTTTTCCAGCGCCAAAATCAGAACAAAATTCAAGTAGTCCATTCGCAGAACTGGAAAAACTGCCATCACAACATCACATTATTTGATGGATCTTATAAGTTCTACCAAGGGGCCCACTCCAAAACACATGGTAAAAAAAAAGCTATGTACGTTGAGAGAAAATAAATCTTAATTAACAGCAGATTTTGAAATTTTAAAATTCTGATTTACAATATTTACAAATGTTTGTTTAAGCAGGAAACATTATCCGAGTAACTTTGTTCCACTTTGCTCCACACCTAGGGCAACTACGCTGGTGGCTAATCCGGCACAGTGTGCCCAACTAATCTGTTCCCTTGGCCACAATGCTGCAGTATACAGCGCTTAGTCTTAACGATTCTATTAAAAACAGAGGTGCAGCCAGGATTTTGCTCCGGCAGGGGGGGAATACAGGTGTAGTTCCCTGCTGACTTAATGTTGAAATTGAGGCATGGTAGAGTGGAATTGGTTCTGTGATTGGGAAAAACGGGAGTGGGTTCGAAGGAGGAGGAAAGCGGGTTCAAAATAGGGGTTGGATGGATAAAATAAGAAAGGTGAAAGGAATGGATTTTTGACTAGAGTCTGTCAGGAAGTTTATGACTGTCTTGCCAGCTCACTACCAAATGTATGTTTTTCATCTCGCTGCAAACTGTCGGTCTGTTGTACCAGAAGAGTCAAGACTACAATGTTAGCTTTTTGTAAGGCGCATTGTAATTTGTTTACACGCTGTTTAGGCTTAATGTGATTCATCAGTGTCATTGTGTGGGAGTTCAACTCTGCAATGGCCCTAGAAATCATCGCGCCCGGAATCAACAGTCACTCACAGTATTGTGCTTAAACGTTTTTTTTTCTATCACGCACTAGTACTTTACCAGGGGTTTTGCACCCCAGGGTGGACACCAAGGAATTACCCTCTATCCACACGCACCCGCAAACGTGTAATGTAACTTCATTTCTGTGCACGTCTTCCAGAATTCGGGAAATACATTATTCAAATTATCGTTTCCATGTTGTCGCGCCAGGAAGTATTATTCTGAAGGATAACATGGATAAGAGCCAAACTTTATTGCCTTTTTATCCTTGAAAATATATTTTATTACATGGGAGTTTTTTTTCTCCCTTTCAAAATTCAGGGATCACAGAATTTTGAAAATGTGCACACAATTCACTTTTTCCCATAGCACGTCATACGCAGTTTTTAACTGCTTTTTTACGTAAAATAAATAAAAAAAAACGTACAAGTAGGCCTTTGGGCTAGTGTATGAGTCCCGCCTATACGCAGTTGACCCTCACAGTAACCTCCCCGTACAAGGCCAGCCGCCTACCAGTTTAAAGCTCTTAGCTATCCGGGCTAGAACCGGAGCCAAAATAATACGCCACTCACATGCTCATGGTCTGCAGGGAGCTGTCTAAGACATCTGCGTAGCTGGGGGCTGTGGCTGGTGGTTGCAGCCATCCCTCCTTACGCCGCTGGCCCATGCCCCGCCCCCGCTCCACCACCTCCCCGGGGGAGAAGGGCACGTCGGAGTCCAGGCGGTAGGTCATCGTCCAGTTGAACACGTGCCTCATGGCGAAGGGGACTCTTACATTCGGAGGCGCGTTTGTAGTGAAGTACACGTACCTGTTAAAAAAATTAAAAATAATTTCGTTATAACGTCTATTTTGACCTAACTACTTGACTCTCCGTAACTACTTGACTCTCCGTAATTACTTGGCTGTCCGTAACTACTTGACTGTCCGTAACTACTTGGCTGTCCGTAACTACTTGGCTGTCCGTAACTACTTGGCTGTCCGTAACTACTTGGCTGTCCGTAACTACTTGGCTGTCCGTAACTACTTGGCTGTCCGTAACTACTTGGCTGTCCGTAACTACTTGGCTGTCCGTAACTACTTGGCTGTCCGTAACTACTTGGCTGTCCGTAACTACTTGGCTGTCCGTAACTACTTGGCTGTCCGTAACTATTTGGCGTTTTGACATAAGGTCAAAATGGACGAGAGCATAGATTTCCGTGTCCGGAATTTGTAATTATTTGATCTCTCTTACGCTGACACTACCAAAATCGGTTACCACAAAACCACATATGCCACCATTTAGAACTATTTATTGCTAATTAATTGCGCAAAAATTAATTTTTTTGCTCTTCAAATTTTTGCATAATTTATGGTGAGCTAGCGGAAGATGACGCTCGGTCTACCACAATTAGTTACTACAAAACCAAATATGTCATCTTGGTTGGGGAAAACCTCACTAGCTGACGGTTGCTCGGCGACGGATCTCGCCTCCAGCGGGGGAGGATCACCGCCACAACCCGAGGGAAGGAAACATTCACTACACTTACGGGACTAGTGACCTTGGCAGTTTACGCCTCGCCTCTAGAAAACTCTAAATAATAAATCAATTCCTCTGTTCGTACAATCATGCCTTTATTTTATATGTTAAATTATATTTTATTTTGTTTATGTGTGCACATATCGCAGAGCCGAGCTTCAGTACAATTTAGTTTATTGTAAATGTGTATATTTTTGCTTAATCGAAGCTCTTCCCAGGCCGCTCATATCAAGCGGATGACAGCTCAGATACAGCCGTCACGTGTGATCCTTCCTATACTGCGATTTTTATTAAGCTGCGTTTGACATTTATTTCATCAGCTGTTTCCGTGTCATCCAATCGGAAAGTTGAACGTCACCATTATGACGTCACTGTAGTGACGTGTACGGTCCCGATTGGACGGCACCGTAACAGGTTATGAAATGTCAAACGCAGCAATGTAAAAACCGCTGTATAGAATTCATTTCTCGCAACTGCACAAGTTCCAACCGGCAGTTCTAGCGATTCTCGCCCATGACCCTTGTCACGTGCCGACTTCAGAGTCTTTCGAAAACTCATTGCACCATGAAATTATTTTAATAAGTTAAATTTATAAATAGTTTATAATTTGTTGAATTCAAAACTCTATGTGACCATGTATTTTGTTCAATTAGCAATTTGCAAAAACCTTACCTTGATTGCAAATACCCAATCTTGCTATCAACATTGAAATCGCTCGTGGCACATAGCGAAGTCGCTAGCCTTTCACCACTGAGGTCCGGGTTCGATTTCCGTCGAATCTCGTGTGAAATTTGTTTCTACAAAACGAGTTTGACTGCTTCATAAGGGCTACTCCAACCCCTGTGAAGTGTCCTAAAACCTACCCCAATCCTCATTCCTTCCCAATTCTGGCCGCTGGGTAGTGACGCAGGAGCGCGTAGCAGGAGGTGCGTACGCGGAGATGCTACCTGGCGGTCCTCTTGACAACTGACTGCGACGTGACGTGACACGTAATGGAGGATTACTCCCGCGTAAGGTAATAGAGGATTACACCCCAGCGCAAAGCGCTCAACGCCCCTTACTTAAGGGACTTGGAGACGCGTTGCGTCAATTTGTAGACGAAAAAAAAAAAAAAAAAAGACAATACGCGCGTGGTGATTGGTCAGTCCAAGCAGGCGGCGGGGGCATCTGGGCGGTCGCTTCGCGCCGTAACGTCTGCAGTCAGTCGAGATTTTCTTGTTTTTTTCTAACGCGGCATCTGAGGGTAGTATCTCAAAGATGGAATATGGTACGGCTTTTCGCGTCTTTCTTCGTCGTGCCGCTAGAGTCGCTTGACCTGCAGCACTGCTTGATATGGTCGCGATCATGCGACATATTGCGCCAGGACCAAGAAAGCAAAAAGGCGTGCCGAATCAGGATTACCAGAAAAAAAATTCCCAGCGGAGGACATTTTACCAAAAAGGAGAAGACATTTCAATGAAAAGGAGTACATTTTACATTTTTGTACTCCACGATGTATAGACAATGTTCTCAAAAATTTCAAACCATTAATAATCTTTAAAAATTTTATTTCACTTTGCATCATTAAAAATGAAAGCTTCCCGATTGGATATCTTCGCTCCCGCACTCACCTTCGTTATGCATCAAACAATAAGTTTAAATACGTTTTTTATCACAATAAGCCGAATGATCTATTTTTTATTAGCCATTTATTTGAATAAAAATGTACAAATTCACGACGTGAAGTCCCTTTAATAAATTAAATCACTTTAAAATTATGCCAGTATTATTTTCAATTCAACAGGACTAAAAGGAGGACAATCCATGCAAATCTAAAAAGGAAGGAGGACATGTTCTCCAAATGGGGGACAGATGTCAACCCTGGCTGTATTCCATCTTGGAGATACTACCCTCAGATGCCTTGTTAGAAAATCCCAAGTGTAAAACTTTCGCTAAGGCAGCTCCGTGCCGCGCGAAGCTCGTACTCATTTTACACAAGTTCTCCACATCGTAATGCAGTGGAATATACGCGTGTGTTTGATATTCTATGCTGTGTTAATTTAATAGCTGAGCTCTAATATTGTGGTATACGCACTTCCATGCTTCGTCAGCTCGCAATCATGAACTAAATCTTTGCATCGTGAGTAAGATTACTAACTTGCCATCCCAATAGTACAACGTGCTCCACGATGAACTAATCAGTATGATTATTAATTGTCTGAACTTGAACTATTTACATCGTACGAGAATATTTGCGTGCACTGCAGAACTGTTAATTCATTCTCTCAGTGATTATTCATTCTATTCGTGCGTGTTTTCTGATTTCTAAGTGACGGCAACAAACGATCCTGAAAATATCCAATTTTAGGAGTGAGTAGCATCATCTCGTGTAACTGATGTTCGTCCTCCACAAGGGTAAGATTAGAAGGTGATGTAACAGGGCAATGCCAGAGAACGGAGTGAATATTAGGTCAAGCCTAAATTCCACTCCGCAGCTCACATGCCGAATCTGACACCCTCATCTCTGGAGTTCTTTCCGTTCTCTAGTTCTATTGTTCGTCGTCGTCGTACCGGTAGCGGTAGCTCAGTGCATCAACTGATGTCACTGCAGCGCCTCTAACCGGGAGGTCCTAGGTTCGAGTCCTGATGGCGGCAGGATTTTCGACACTAGCTTTTCAGCTAGGTCGAATTCAGTCGCCGTCTGTTCTAGCGGCCGGCTGCTCTGATCGGTAGTTTTCCGTGGTTTCTCCGATCAACGCCAGGCGAATGCCAGAGCAGTACCCTACCAAACGGGCCACGGACTGCGCGCGATCTGTCCTTCCTCTTCCTTGTCCTATCCTCTCCCCTTACACACACACATACACTAACATGCACCACACTACCACATATTCCGGGAGACCGGTCGGGAGCTTAGAGCTTGTCCTGACTGGGGCGGTGCCCCGCTGGTGGGAGAGTCCTGGTTAGGGGGAAACCCCACTAGCCGACGGTAGGTCGGTGCCGGATCTCGCCATCCAGAGGGGGAAGATCACCGCCATCTCCCGAGGAAAACGAACATGCACTACACTCACGGGACTAATGACCGAAGCAGTTGACGCGCCCGGAAACACGAAAAAATCAATCAATCGTCGTCGTCGTCCCTATCTTCACCTCCCAAACGCTTTCGTTCCCCTCGACTCTATCTCCCTTCATCCTATCCCTTCCCAGTCTCTACACATCCTCTCATCCCCATTTTTCCTCTCACGTTGCGTTTCCTTTGCCCTCGTCGAGTGTCTACCCCCTGGTAACCGTTATCGCTGTCGTTGGTGATGTATTATTTCGTGTTTCCGGACGTTGCGACTCCTATGATTGTTAGGTCCATAAGTGAATTGAATGTATTTATCGCGAGAGGTGGCGGAATTCTCCCCCCGCTGAATGAGAGATCCCGGACCGACCTACACGACAGCTAGAGGGGTTTCCCTTCAGCATGGCTCCCCCCCAATTCTCCCCACCGGACAAGCTCTAAGCTCTCGGAATATGTGGTAGTGTAGTGCATGTAAGTGTGTGAGAGGATAGGACAAGCAAGAGGACGGAGAGATCGCGCGCGGTCCGTGGCCCGTTTGTTAGAGTACTACTCCGGCGTTGGCCTGGTGTTGTTCGGAGAAACCATGGAAAACTACCGTGAAAACGACCGTGAGTAACCCCTCCCTGTGCGAGGGGGTGGGTAGGAGAGAGACTGACCGCTGGTGTGGACTGCGTTGGACGGGCGGGCGCGGCGCCTGGCGAAGGTCCATGAGGAAGACGACGGCGTCGAAATCCTGCAGCGGCACCAGCGAGCGGTTGCTCGTCACCCGGCAGGCAAGGGGCTGGCGCCCGCAGGCGGGCCATTCGCCCCGCCTGGAGGTGCGCTGGAAGTCGAGCAGCCAGGCGACGCGCTTTGGTAGAGCCCGCCAATCCCACAGCAGGATTGTCTTCGCGGACGGCGAGGTAGCCCCTTCTGCGAAGGAGACCATCCGTCCCGTTGTTTACTTTCTCGTTACGGAGTACAGTAATCTAAGAGTTATGAGTAATCTAAGTAGAGTTATGAGTAATCTAAGTAGAGTTATGAGTAATCTAAGTAGAGTTATGAGTAATCTAAGTAGAGTTATGAGTAATCTAAGTAGAGTTATGAGTAATCTAAGTAGAGTTATGAGTAATCTAAGTAGAGTTATGAGTAATCTAAGTAGAGTTATGAGTAATCTAAGTAGAGTTATGAGTAATCTAAGTAGAGTTATGAGTAATCTAAGTAGAGTTATGAGTAATCTAAGTAGAGTTATGAGTAATCTAAGTAGAGTTATGAGTAATCTAAGTAGAGTTATGAGTAATCTAAGTAGAGTTATGAGTAATCTAAGTAGAGTTATGAGTAATCTAAGTAGAGTTATGAGTAATCTAAGTAGAGTTATGAGTAATCTAAGTAGAGTTATGAGTAATCTAAGTAGAGTTATGAGTAATCTAAGTAGAGTTATGAGTAATCTAAGTAGAGTTATGAGTAATCTAAGTAGAGTTATGAGTAATCTAAGTAGAGTTATGAGTAATCTAAGTAGAGTTATGAGTAATCTAAGTAGAGTTATGAGTAATCTAAGTAGAGTTATGAGTAATCTAAGTAGAGTTATGAGTAATCTAAGAGTTATGAGTAATCTAAGTAGAGTATAGTAATCTAAGTAGAGTTATGAGTAATCTAAGTAGAGTTATGAGTAATCTAAGTAGAGTTATGAGTAATCTAAGTAGAGTTATGAGTAATCTAAGTAGAGTTATGAGTAATCTAAGTAGAGTTATGAGTAATCTAAGTAGAGTTATGAGTAATCTAAGTAGAGTTATGAGTAATCTAAGTAGAGTTATGAGTAATCTAAGTAGAGTTATGAGTAATCTAAGTAGAGTTATGAGTAATCTAAGTAGAGTTATGAGTAATCTAAGAGAGTTATGAGTAATCTAAGTAGAGTTATGAGTAACCTAAGTAGAGTTATGAGTAATCTAAGTAGAGTTATGAGTAACCTAAGTAGAGTTATGAGTAATCTAAGTGGGGCCATGTAATGGCTGCACGAAAATAAACGCTCATTTTCTACAGAATGAGGAAACAGAACAACTCTTATTACAGGGTCTTGGTAACGAAACAGGGGATACATCCAGTTGCAAAATTTAGAAAAAATCCTCTAACTGTGATGTTGCCAGAAGCCATGTTTTATGGGTCCTTGATACCGAAAAATCGAATGACAGCAAAACCTAGGTCTGTTCGTCCGTCTGTGAACAACGTTCATACGATTCTCTTCAAACCAAACCAAACCAAACCAAAACAAACCGTTCATCCGATTCTCTCCAAATTTGCATGGTTCAATGGATCTGGCTGATGTCGGGACCTCCTGTATTTGAAACTGATATTTTAATTTTGGGGGTGAGTACGTGCTTGTACCTGCGCGTACTAAGGGCGATAAAGTACGTGCTTGTTTTAGCAGCACTAGTTAACTCTCGTGCACGTACGTGTATATCAGTGGCGGCTCGTGCTTAGGGTGCACGGGTGCACAACCCTCAGAAAATGAAAAAGATCTCATAATATCTTACGAATACACGTTTTCCTTTTAATGATAATCAATATTCAAGATATTGCAGCAATATCGATGTATATGAAATCATTTTGAAACCAAAGAGCGTCAAACTGGCGCGCTCTCAGGTGTCTGGTGCCTTACCAGGAATTGCACCACGCTCTTGGTTGTATTAATGGGTTACTGGTTTACTCTTTGGTCCTTCAAATTAACACGGGGAACATACGGCCTTCTGGTAGCCCAACCAGCCTAGTGGCGCTCTTTAGCTGCTGCGCGGCGTAGGATGGAATATCAGAGGAATATCCATATTCTGTCTTCGTCTGACTACTGCAATGTAGTTTTATCATTTTCGCTTGTTATTGAAATAACATAAATTCAGTCAATTATTGACGTTATTCAGTGTATTGTTTATGATACTTGGTGAGTTTCTTTTCATTTGATGTAGTTTGTTAATTAAAAACGTACATTTGATGAGTTCTTTGTGTAAAGGTGGCAGTTATGGAAGGAAGTCTCTTAGTGTCTCGCGAAAGCCAGTGTGGCTGCAGCTGGCCAGCGGTTTGCGAATGTTCTGCTGAATACGAATGTGTGTCGAAGGTCTTTCATTATTGTCAAATATACCAGGCTAGCTCTTTCAGACCTGAATTTTTGTGGTCATTGGAAATTAATTTCCTTTAAGCAACGATTTGGTTTTACTCTAAAGATTTCTGCGAATTTTTTATTGACGCTCACAACAATGAAACTGTATATAACTTCGAAAGAAGTTGCGAAATAAGCGATAAAAGCACGACAATTAAGCGCAAACAATTCTGGCGCAATAAAGTGTCAGACAGAGAGTATACTAATAGAGACGGCACTCAATGTTAATCCCAACGCTCTTATTCAAATTTCTAATTTTCATGGAGGGGGGAAGCCGCCATCTGGGCCCCCGTTTGAGCCAATAGCGTCGAAGGGCGTTCTACCAATGGAGGTGGCGCGTATTGACGACCGGGACATTTAAAATGAAGTTGTTTTCAAAATGGCGTCAAATGAATACATTATTTTATGTAAAATACCCTAGGTAATTAAGAAAACTAAAATATTAGGATTTGGAATCCTAAGTCACTGAATGGAATTATTGTCCAGGTAGTGCAAAATAAAAAGTTATTTTATAAACACAATATTTATTTCTAAATTATGTAAATAGTCATACACAATATAAACAATAATACAATTTTTTACAAAATAAATGTGCAAGTAATCAGATATAAAGATTATTTTACTTTGCCATTGACTAAATATTGAAACCATGAATTTAGACAATTGTCCAAATATAACTAGTGACCATTACTTCTTTAATATTGCATCATTATTAAAATGACATTCCAGCTATCAACACCTGTCAAATTTCAGCCTATTATCAAAATTGCTACTAAGGTACAATACAAATGAATATTATTGATAAGTTTTATAAATAAACAGGAAACTTGCATCTGCACAGTCACAAAATCTGTCTTTTTTTGCTTTCTTTCTTCAAAAAAGCAATATTACACATTAAACTGCATTACAAGAAACATGTTTTACCTCCTACCTAGTACAAGTGATGAACAAGTAAAAAAAATTACATGATTCTACTTCAACTTCATTAATCTCAAAGCAGAGTTTTTGGACTTTATATGTTTCACTAATATTCCGATATCACAGGCTACATATTTGTCCAAAAGCATGGCTAGTTGCTCAATGGATCGTGGATGAAAATCCAAAGGTCGATTTTATATCCAGAATTACTCAACATTTGATACAGATATTGAACAGTTTTTCAATTACAAAAAAATATTTTCATGTCTTTCCTAATCATGTTATGTGACTAACGCACACAATTTCTGAAAAACAATATAACTAAATAAAGCACTTATCATACTCAGAGATTATACCCAACAGACATCTCAAGAACCATCAGAAATATGTTTAGAAAATAGCTAATGCTTCCTGGTAAAAATACCAAACTGTTATACAAAGACTTATACATAGTTACAAGACAGATAGTGGGCCAAAACACCTGAGATAAAAATTTACTGCAACAGAAACACCAAATGATTCACTCAAAATACAATTTTTATTCAATTGAATCCCAAAAAACTTCAATTTGGTACATGTCTCCAAGAAAGTGGTCCTGCAGTTTGGATTTACTAAATAACATATAGTAACTGGAAGTGCTACAGAATAGCTTTCTCAAAGTTAAGTTTTCTAATTTCATTTGGAGTGGACCTGGCTCTATGGTCTTCTCTCATCCTCTTGCCAGCTGGCATCTATCGCCGCCCAAAATACATTTTTTTGCCATTTTCTCAACTCTTCGATTACCAAATAGTAAAACCCTGAAATATTATTTTAAGAGTATTAAAGAAGGTTAAAACCTTGTCTTAAATAGCAAGTTCATTGAAAAATTTGAAGCCATTAAAAAAAGGCGTTAAGCGTTACTGTAAATGCAAAATTGAAGCTCTTTTCTCTGGAATCTATTTGAGTTTTCGAAAACTTCATTTGAAGTAATTTGAAGAACTTCCACTACAAATTCAATAATATATCCATTCAAATGTGCATATTACTGGCATAAGATATTGAAAGGAAAAAAAAACATTTGTGCAATTTTTGGGAAAACAAAAGAATACTAAAAAATGAACATTACATTATATTATATTAAACAGTACCATTACCACTATTCGTTGAAATAGTTTAAAGAAAGAAATTGAAGCCACCTTTGAGAAAATGGTGTTTGAGCTATTCTGAAAATGAGTAATATTGAGCTCATTTGAATAAAAAGTGTTGAGTTTTCAAGAAAATTTACTTGACATTATTTAAAGTGCATGTACTCATAAATATAATACTGATCAGAAAAAAGTGGAGCCGTTTTTGAGATAATCTTCTTTTGTCATTTTTAAAAATTCCAAATAGTTCACCCACAATTGCACAAAAACTACTAATATTTACAAAACAATCTTCACACCTTAAATGAAGAACTATTTATGACATCAAATTTAATTCGAAGGAAAAATCTCTTAACTTCAATATTGTAATTGAAAGAAGTTGACGATAAAACACAAACTTTTAAAATTTCTGAAAATTCAGAGTTAATCTTGAAAATTGACCTTGCCACCTTTATAAGTATTTTACCTTTTTCTTACAAGAAATTAAAACAAAAATTTGTGCCATTTTTGAGAAAATTCTGAATCATTTCGGCTTCATATAAAGTTCCCCAAAAACTAAGGAAGGTTTTTAAAATTTCTAACCTTCTACTAGATACATATTGACAGTGGTTTCTTCAATTTGAAAAAATTCTAGCATGGTTTAGGCTATGTTTGTTCACATACTACAGACGTTTTGCTTCCAGTTGGTTGTTCGGCATCAAGATCCACAAAACCGAGATTTTGACTAACAACGTGTTACAGGATTTTCTCTTCATTTAGCAACCGAGAACTCAGGAGAAATGTCACTACATGCCGAGCAGATCCTGCAAATGAAATAAGGATGTTTAATTAAATTAACAACGAAAAAAGTTTTCTTATTACACCTTCTAGTTGCTAATAATAATAATAATTATAATAGAAACGTACACCTTTGTTGTGGTAAGCCTTCTATAAATGACCTGAGTGCACCCTCCAGAAACTCAGGACGCACATCAGCAAAAATTATGGGCTCCGCATTAAGTGCTAGTCTGTCTGCTGCAGTGAACATTTCCAGCGTGAAGTGCTCCATACATACATATCTCAACATTATGAGAATTTCCCAAGGACTAGATGCCAAAGTCAGATCCCCAATTGCCTTTAACCATTTCATACACCTGTAATAAAATTAGTAATGTATTATTGAGCTATTATAGTTATATCAAAATCACCTTAATGTTAATATAGCTATTATAACTTATCAATTACATGATTTTAACCAGTGCTTTCATGACTTCCAATACATTGGATGTTCATAATAATAGTGTTTACAATATCCTCGCATATAATTACATTATGTAAATTAATTTCATGTATTATTTACATGAAATACATACATACATACATACATAGTTAATTTACGTCACTAAATAGTACATGAAAAAATTGTTATAGAACCATGCTAAGCATTTCATATCGCTTACCTTTCAGGATCTCTTGGAAACTTAAAGAATTGCTGTTCACTCCTTCTATTTTGGTTGTATCGGCAATTGGGTACCCAACAACGCCTAAATTGGGGCATTTCGAGAAACACACAAACGCAGAAACACACAAACGCTAAAACACACAAAAGCTATGGCAAAACCGTTCAGATGAAACCGTTTCGTTTACACACAAAGCATGTTAATGATTGCCGGTTCTGTCCTGTAGATTTCGCGCGCCGCGCCTTTGAGCCCTTCGACGCTATTGGCCCACGGAGGGCCCCGCATGGCGGAATTCGATTTCGAATTCAAAAGTTTGAAATTCAAATATATTTCAAATAAGAACAGGCCGGGGCCTATCTACTGGCAGAGGACTGTTGTCAGACATAACCAATTAAAAGTTGTGTCCAACTCACTGGACGTCGGGTCTGAAAGGGCTAGTGAAGTTTTCATAATAAAATAATTATATTTGTGTAAAACCTGTCGAAGCAATAGTGCTTGTTGCAATGTGCTGGAATCGAATTTAAGTGCCCAGTGCAAATCAAAGCCAGAAGCACGTGCGCGGGAGGTTTATGTCTTACGCGGACACAAAGTAAAACAATATGTAAGTAGTGATTGAATATAGACTTTTATTTCACTTAGTTTTAATTGATGTGAATTGCGTACATTTTAATTATATTTTCGCCCTGACCCAGAAAAGTGGATAAATCATGTTCTAATATGAAGTAAATTACTCCCCCTAACACGTTATGTAGTCAGATTTCAAAAATTTGTGGGTCCTTGATATCGAAAAATTGTTTCTAAAACGTCTGTTCATTTGTGAACAACACTAAAATAGATATTCCCAAATTTTCCCCAAATCCTCCGGTCGATTTCGCTCGACTCGAAGCTCTGAGATTTTGAATAACTTTCTTTAATTTTTGGGAGTACTTCATACGCAGCCCCTTGGACATTTTCAAAATTTTCTCAAAAAGTGCCCCATTTTTTATCTTTAAAATTTCTTATATGAATGAGTAAAATAAACTTAAGTAATACATAAATAGTAATTCTTCGGTACTACCATTAGGAAACTGAACATTTTCTAAATAATGTAGTTTGGTCGGCGATAGATGGCAGCTGGCCAGAGAATGTGGCAAGACCAAAAAGCTAGCCCTGACGAAATAAATTAGTCACCAAAGTAGCGCGAGAAAGTGTGTGCCGTTCTGTAGCACTAGTTACATTCTCCCCTACTACGTACTTACCTAGTATAGAGAGTTTTTAAATTAAATTTATTGTTAGCCGCATTAACTTGGTTATTAGTGACTGCTACAGGTATTGTACTACATTATAGTATGATTACAGAAATTGTAATCTTGACAAAAACTATATTACAATTTTACTTCACAATATACTTCAATGAATATTAAATTACTATTTGGGAGGAATACATTCATATAGCAATGGCGTTAAATTTCAGAAAATATATTGATAACTTTACAAAAGTTGTTTATTTTATCATGATTTTCTGAGTGAAAATGGCATCATATTTGATTTGAAATAACTGCCTGTAATGGTTGTATCTGGGGTATATGTACTTTAAGAATACGAAGAAGAATTTATAGGGTACATTTAATGTAAGGTGTAATAGGCCATTGAAACTTAAATCAATGTGTTGAAGTAACGTTTAAGGCCAGTTTTGGCTTGCAAGCATTGCGTATTGCCGACGGAAACTTTTACCTGCTGTTTTGTAATGAGGCACGCCATGTTGGTGAGGAAAAGGTGCGAGTACACGGGCCTGGACAACCATTGTCCACCAAACGTACAAAGTAGTTGCCAGCAAAAAATCCCATAACATTGCGGGTCCCAGATTTTCCAAGGTTGCGAGAGCGAAAACGTCGACAGGAGATCACAAAGCGTCTGTTAACAAAAATTACTACACAGCGTCTGGTCCATGCAGCACGGCATAAATGGGCGACAGTGTTGCCAGATTTGTGCTACCACATGAAGGAAGGCAAACATGGATCCGATGCATATAATAACAATTTATCACTCAGTTCACCCAAGTGTCAAGATATATTCGTATTTAAGAATAATTGTGACACATAACTACTTGTGTATATACTCGTATAATTCTGTTTTAGCTTTTTTTGTTTCGAAGATGCATGGTTTTCATAAAGTAATAAAACTCATCCTAATGCCTCTGTGAATTTAAATGGGAAAATTAATAATATTGATATTGTTTATAGGACCAAACTAACGTTAACATATATTTACATTACAAATATAGTCAATAGATGTTCATGAGTGTTACTATGCAATAATGACATATTTACCATGCAACACTTGATGTGCTGACTGTGAATGAAAAAGTGATGGGGAAACTTTTTACTTTCTCACACCTACTTCCTTAAAGCGACGAATTTTTGGCATAAGAGTTCGTATTGCCGAGCTTTCATAACAAAAAATGTGGATAAATCTTGTTGCCATAAATGGTAAATTACTTCCTCTAATTGCCATAAATAGTAAATTACTGTTTGTCCATCCGTCCAAACGGACATATAGACGTTCTGTCTTTCCGTCTATTTGTCCATTCCTCCGTCCATCCGTAATTTTTGTCTGCCTGTCTGTCTGCCTGTCTGTCTGCCTGCCTGCCTGCCTGCCTGCCTGCCTGCCTGCCTGTCTGTATCTGTCTGTCTGTATCTGTCTGTCTGTTCTGTTCTGTCTGTCTGTCTGTATCTTGTCTGTCTGTCTGTGTCTGTCTGTCTGTATCTGTCTGTCTGTGTCTGTCTGTATCTGTCTCTCTGTCTGTCTCTGTCTCTCTGTCTGTCTCTGCTCTCTGTCTGTCTCTGTCTCTGTCTCTCTGTCTCTGTCTCTGTCCTCTCTGTCTCTGTCTCTGTCTCTCTGTCTCTGTCTCTGTCTCTGTCTCTGTGTCTCTGTCTCTGTCTGTCCATTTTTGAAAACTGCAAAAGGTTGAGAACTTTTTGGACTCCTCTTTAACTAGATTATTGAAGATATGTGTTTTTTCTTTAAATGATATTTGTTATCCATAATTAGTCCTTTAATTAATGTGAATATTCAAAAAATAGTAGTTCTCATGTAATTTGAGTGAAAAGCTGACAATTTAAAAGCAAGATTTTCTCAAAAATGTCTGTACATTTTTTTAATTTAAATTCTTTTAAAGTATATAGCTAAATACATATTCTAATATGACATCAATGCAATTTTTGTTATCTTTTGAATAAAAAAATGAATGTAGTGTAATTTTTTAAAAATATATTTCGGATAGGCATTTATATTACAGGCTTTCTTTACACATTATTTGATTTGTGGTTTCAAGTTCTCGAAATGATTTCTTATGGAATGTTTGGAAAAATCAAAAGTTTTCTGTAAAAATGAGCCCAAAATTGCACATTTTCAGAAACACTCGGACCACATTTTCTGAAAAGCAGCGCTAAAATTTTCAATTAAATTTGTATATAGGACGAAGATTTTATACTCCTATAAATGCTTTAAAGTCGTATTTCAATTCTATCATTAAGGGACCGAACAATTAAAAAAATGTGAAAAAAATGTATTTTGGGTGTTAATAGCTGGGAGCTGGGAAAAGGTGGTACAAAAACGAAAATGTTGTTCAGAGTTTTATGTACGTTTCATAAACTTCATTTTGTAATATAACTGATCGTGTTGAACAGGCATAATATAAATTATTTTATAAAAGTATGTATATAAATAAAGACAACTATACTGTGGTTTTTACAGAACTGCCTCTCGATGCCCGTCACCATGGAGGCATTATGACACAGTTTTTCGCGTCTTTCTCTGTCCTGCCGCTAGAATCGCTTCATCTGCAACACTGCTTGATATGGTGGCGGGCATGCGACACCTAGCGGCACAACAGAGAAAGACGCACAAAACTGTGGCATAATGCCACCGTGGTGACGGGCGTCGAGGGGCAGCTCAACCTTAGTGTCGTAACCGAGTGTAGTTTTAAGTATCAAGATACCTTTCTAATATCGTTGACAATCTTCAGCATTCCAAATGAGTTAGGTGTACCTTTAAACGTTGGGTTGACAACAGGTATTAACGATAATCAATGGTACTAATGACCTTTGATGGAACTGAAAGATCTATGAATAGGCCATTCAATCACCATGCAATAAGCATAAGGTTCCAATATTGTCTGCTCATACGGATTGATATTACATGCCACATGGAGTTCAAATTACTGCCAGTTGAAAACTTTCTGTGAACGTTTAGCAGAAAAGGCAGACGAATAAATAGTTGCTTTTTGTTTTGACAACTGTTACCATGAATATATCCCCAATAATATGCCAGTATTATTTTTATTGGTGAAATTCCTTTTGCTTGAAATTTGAGGTATATATTGTGTCATCAAAAACCAATAAAATATAAGGAATTTTCTTTATCTATACGAAATTTAGGAAATGTCTAATAGTTGGATGTATAGATACTAGTTGTATTTATTTAGTAATTATATAATAATATTCTTAAATAGATCAGTGGCTGATGGGCTACCTTAGTCAAACAAATGCGAATCAAGAGGATCTGGCATTATGCGTACAATCTGTCGTTAGAGTTCGGAACTTCTTCCATTTCGACCTAAACGTTTGTGCAAAATCTCTTTCTCGACTTCTCCCGCAGTTGGTCGAGACATTACTGTCGGTTTTAGTCTGCTACGCAATGTTTCAAGCATGGCCTCCAGGTTATAAAAACCGAAGTATAACTGTTCTGGAAGCGATGCTTAAGAAACTTTGTCTTCACTAAAATATTCTTGGGCCACACAAAGCAATAAGCGGATCACACAGCATGATCGGTGTAGGCGAAAATTCTGTAGTCTTGCTTCACATGGCTCACGTACTTAGTATTTAAAAAATGTAGAAGCATTATCGTGAATAATATATCAATTTTCTGATGAAATGTTCACGTTTGCGCAGTCATAGTCTTTGGAAACCCAATTTCATTACATTTTTTAGTGTAACCTTACACCCACAGACTTACTTGCGCCATGTGACGAAACTACGTTCGTTTGCAACTGGCAGAACAAAATAAACAAATGACGGCGTATAAGGGTTAATTCTTTTAATTTTACAATTTTATGAAAATGTAGTATTTATACTACCGTATGTCAGGAAAGTCCTTCCACACTGCGCCGAGTCAGGGCCACCTATTAAAAATTGCATTTATCTTGGAAGTAAACATCTCTGGGAAACAGTGAAGAGAACTTCAGCATATATTATGATTATGTTGAGCATGGAGCTACGAGTATAGGGAGATTGCATGGCGTCACCTCCGTCATATTGGTGAGTCCAGAAAGCTTGTAGCATAGACAAACTGCGTGTGAGTGCCCTCTGACATGTAGCTTTGCTCGTGGTCAGTTGTGTTGTTTTACATCGTTTCTAATATTTAAAAGCCTTGTTCAGAATAGCTAGCTTTTTTTAACAGTTCTTTGTGGTTACTTGGGTTGTTAACGGCTGTACAAACCGTACGGCGAAACCAGAAATTACCACAAGTAACCACAAGTAAACCACATGTAAGTGGCTACTCCATATATTTGGAACAGTATGTTTGTAAGTTATTTGTTAATTTTCGTGACTTTTTTCTTAAATATTTCCTGCGGATCCAAAGCGGAGATAATTGTGAATTAGAGCTACACGAAGAGACGAATTAGAGCTACACGAATTGGCAGCTTAGCAATTACTGCAGCTATATTCGGCTCATTTCCAAAAATAGCTTGCGCCGATAGCCGAATTCGTTTATTACGCTCCGTCAAGTCAGGAAGGTTAAGCGAATTCGAGACTCGCGGGTTCTTGGTTGGGTAACCGGCCAGGAACCCTGGGATCTAACGGTGTCAAGACCCTGGCCGAAGGGATAAAAGGCACTGACTGACTGCGACGTGACGACACTTGGCTAGTATAGTAATTACTGAGTGACGGAGGATTACTCCAAAGAATGCGCTCAACGCCCAATAAGGGGTAAAGAGACGCGTTGCGTCAACAACGACGCAACAAATTAAAAAAAAAATACACGATTTTGATAGAACCCGTTTATCGTGTGTTCTTTATACTGTATGTGCCGTGCATCGTCATAGTTGGCCTACATACTCCTACGTCACGAACAGATAATAACGTGTTGGTAGGCCTGTAGTAACAGAAGGTACTGGTTTGACAAACGTGTTTTGGACCCACCAATATGGCGAACGGGCTTCACTTGCTGAACACGGAAGAGGTTGGTAAGAGCACCTCCGTGTATTCATAGCTCCATGGTGTTGAGTGAGTTGTTGACTCTTTCTGTTACACACTGCTACCAACATAATTTTTATTGCAAGTACCAAGTTGCCACTGCGGAGAGACTTTCCTGGAGCGCTGTATAAAACCGGTGAAAACAGCAAGCTATACATCATGGGCCTACTTCCTTTCATTTAAGGCAAAACTCACGAAACATGGTTTAGTAGAAAGATCAAAGTGCTTTCTATACGGAAACCCGTAAGTGTTTTAGATATAAAAAATATGACGTACGCTAGTTTCTATAATATGAATCACAGCGGTCGTAGGTCTTCTGAGATTTGCGAGATATTTGAGGTTGATTCTTGTGAAGGACCTGAAGAAAACGACAATGATGACAAGCCCGACGATGAGTGGGAAAGATGATAGAGAAGTTGACTTTACACATTTCTATACTTTGTAGATAAAATATTTCAGTTTCTACACTTGAGAACGTTTCACTAGTGATTTAGGTATATTGAACATAGAATACTATATCCAACGCATACGCGTGCTTTGAGTAATTTAATCCTTAAATATTCATTATATCTTATTCGATATACTAAGAAAGTAATAGAGATCAGAAACAGCACAAAATACTGATTTATCTTAAAACTACAAACCTGAAAATACAAGGGTGTCGGAACGACATCCTGGGATAAAGTAGGTACATATAGAATCTAGGGCATTAATGTACGTAAAGCTTATTATTTTCGTAGAGTATTGTATAGATGGCAATTGTGAAGAAGTATGCAAGTCGATGTTTCGGGTAAAATTATTTAAGTGGTTGAAAAGTTCGGTAAAATTTTCTTCCTCGTCGTCGAGAAGTGGCGAAGTCTCCTTCCTCGTGTTAGTTGTTATAATTCCGGGTGCATCACCTACTGAGGTCATTAGTCCCGTAAGTGTAGTGTATGTTTTCCTTGGGAGGTGGCGGTGTTCTTCCCCCGCTGGATGTCGAGACCCGGCGCCGACCTACCGTCGGCTAGCGGTATTTTCCCTAACCAGGTATCTCCCACCAGCGGGGCACCGCCCTAACCAGGACATGCTCGAAGCTCCCGACTGGTCTCCCATAATGTGTGCTAGTGTACTAATCACACATGTGTGGTGCAAAGTTGATGTACACGCACGACTTGAGATCAGCACATTAAGTTACTGAAAATATTGCTTAAATATCCCTTCTGACGATGCAGCCCATCATCACAGTACGAGGGCCTTTCACTAAGTGCATCATTGAATTCGGAATGATTTGAATTCTGAGAAGTCTTCTTTCTTCTTTTAGTGTCATACCCTGATTTGTGCGTAGGCTATGATAGTCTCCAGAAGCCCCTAGTGCCTTCTTGAGAGACTCATCTTGAGCGAGTATAGCTAGGGTAGTTTGCCATTGCTTTTCCTAGGAGCCCTAGTGCGTCAGTTTTGACGTTTGATTTGAATACCAGATAGTGCAGGCCAAGATATCCGCAATCTTGATCAGTAATTCAAATCGAAACTGTAGTGCTATATTACTGGAGGATTTAATTTTGCCAGGATTGGCCAAGTACCTTTCCTAGGATCTGCTTTACATGCCGACAACCGTCCGCATGCATGCCGTCGATTTTTGGCACCTCAAAAATGGGGTGCCGGGTTTCAACTCGCGAACATGGGATCAATAGATCAAATGTTGATACATTTGGATCATGAAATATATTTCAATAAAAGTATGAGATTCGTTGTTACATACAGTAAAAATAAAGTTCCAGTTTAAAGTACGTTTGTACGTTGTTTTTATACTGTCCTTTGAATCGCAAAAATCCACGAAAAATACGGGAAGAACCACACATGATAGTGTAAAATCCGATAAGTCTTCTAAAAGTCACCAAATCCAAAATTTCGCGAAAATTACTCCACTACTTTGGAAATTACCAGAAAGAAATATTTTTTTAAATGATAGCTATACATATTCCATTAAACTATATTGGAGAAGGCACAAAGTTTAAATCCGCTCTTCTGTCTTAGGTTTAGACGACTTGTTCACAGTTGCTATCCATATAAATAGATGGAGTTTTTAATGACATTAACAAACCGAAATTTCTTTCCTTTCAATTTTATTTAAATTTATTAAAACTAACTTTGCAGCTCTGGAGACGAAGGTGAATGATAAATGAATGGTAAAAAATGCCTGGGAAAAGATTTCGGTAATGAGCTCCTAATGATTAATGTGGAAATGAAATATCAAATTATTTTTGCGCCCTGTTTAAGAAAAACTGTTGTTTTAGCTTTCTGTGGACATTTAGGTCTATATGCTCCTTAAGAGCTGCCATACATTTTGATAGTTCAGCAAAGAAGTGTATCGTGGTTTCTTGCAGAAACACGTCTAGTTCTGTTGATTGATTTTGCCATGACAACAAGAAATGGAAGTTCTTGTATAATTTAATGTCTACATTTCGTTTGCAGGAAAAATGCGAAGGTCGAAAAAATCCAAATTGTATAAATGAAAACCCGAGCATATGTTGCATAATTGCACTTTGCGAACAATTGATAACTAACCGTGGGTTGAATACACCTCTGCGTTTGTGAATGATTTCCCTGTCTAAAATTCATCAAACAATAGCGACGATCCTGGCGTCTTGCAGAGTGACCAACATTAGCAACTTAGTAGCATAAATAGAATCACGTAAGTGTTTCGGTTGTGTCTGTTTAGAGCAGAGGTGCACAACATTTCTTAAACATCTCGTAGAGGATTGGCGACGTTGTATCATTTCTCACATCAACCCCAGAATCAAACATATTTGGTACGTACTGAGTTTTCTCTTTTCAAACTTTTTGGAACATATTGTACAATATCGTTGTAGAGAGCTTTATCGTTATTTTCGGAAGAAAAATAAAATTGTATCTTGAAAAGAACGTTTCTCGTCGGTGACCGTTCGATTTTTGCTAGATCCCTCTACAGTGTTACGAACGCAAACTAAATTGCACACTAATTAAAAACCGCAAACGTTGCAAAACTTGCACTGAACAACCAACATCAGTCTTCAGAACATGAAATTTGGTCATAAGACAATGTTGCTTGTACTTATTTAAAGTTTAACGTAATGTATTAGAAGGTATTTTTAATATTTAATGAATTAGTCATTTGTAGTGTAAAATTCAAAGTCTTAATTATGCCTGTAACAAGTATTGTACCTCAGCTTCTAGGTCAATGACCCCTATCTCAATACGGTTTTTCGTCCAGTTTCCCTGAACCTTTGAGCAAACGCTGAGATGGCTCCTTGTTTAGCTTTTGGACGAAAATGTACCTTCAATGTCCTGCTCGTTATTTAGAGCTCAGTGGGAATACAAGTTATACAAATCGTTCATGCTCTTGCGTAAGTCGATTCCTTCATGAAGGACACTTGAAAGAATAGAAGTAAAACTCTGTAGTGGATTTGCTTCAGAGTTTTATTAGACTTTGTTTTACCTGTTAGAATTCATGATGATTTAAGCATGTGGTTTCACATCGCATTAGAGTGGGTTTTATGACCCTTGTAGAAAGTTTGCATTTGAAAAAACTGTGTGTAAACTATGTAAAAAATAATGTGTATTACGCTATTTGATTACACCAAGTCTCGTTTACATTTGATTCACCTCTGTATATAAGAAGTTAGGATGGTGTGTACATTTTTTATTTTATTTTATTTTATTTTTACGTAAAAGAAAACAGTTAAAAACTGCGTATGACGTGCTATGGGGAAAAGTGAATTGTGTGCACATTTTCAAAATTCTGTGATCCCTCCACTAAGTCATATACTACTTAAATTTTGAATTTTGAAAGGGAGAAAAAAAAACTCCCATGTAATAAAATCTATTTTCAAGGATAAATAAGCAATAAATTTTGAATTTTGAAAGGGAGAAAATAAACTCCCATGTAATAAAATCTATTTTCAAGGATAAATAAGCAAATTGTGAGTGTGGTTCAGGGTACCAAGTACTGTTTGGAAAATGCAAAAGCAATAGAAGCTTCAGTGAATTGTACGATACACCAGCTTGCGTACCGGTAGCGGTAGCTCAGTGCATCAACTGATGTCACTGCAGCGCCTCTGACCGGGAGGTCCTAGGTTCCCACTCCCCACGGCGGCAGGATTTTCGACACTAGCGTTTCAGCTAGGTCGAATTCAGTCGTTGTCTGGAGGAGAATTCTAGCGGCCGGCTGCTCTGATTGGTAGTTTTCCGTGGTTTCTCCGATCAATACCAGACGAATGCCGGAGCAGTACCCTACCAAACGGGCCACGGACCGCGCGCGATCTGTCCTTCCTCTTCCTTGTCCTATCCTCTCCCCTTACACACACACTTCCACCAACATGCACTTCTCTACCACTTAGTCCGGGAGACCGGATGGGAGCTTACAGCTTGTCCCGGCTGGGGCGGTGCCCCGCTGGTGGGAAACCTCACTGGCCGACGGTAGGTCTTGCCATCCAGCGGGGGAAGATCCCCATCTCCCAAGAAAAAAAAAGCACTACACTAACGGGACTAATGACCAAAGCGGTTGACGTGCCCGGAAACACGAAAAAATCAACGAATCAACACCAGCTTGTGTTATCTTCGTTTTTTTCAGACTACGTACGCCACTGATACAGCATTGCGTGTTCTGTGAATTTCAACCAAGGATGCCTCCCCAGCGGAGCCAAACGTCCAGTGCCAGCACCGTTGATGACCGCAGGTAGAGACTACGATTCCTTTCACCGAAAGATTTTGCTAAAACCAGGTTGACCATAATCCACTATGCCCACTGCCATATCGTAATTTCTAACATTGAAACCCTACTTAAGTATTAAAGCGTTTTTTTAAATGTTGGCGAAAAATAGTCTGCGGATGATATTAATTTACCAGGGTAGGTAAGTGTTCTTCCAGTAGGCAATTTTTATTGGGTAAGCGACATCGATGTCGAGATTTTCAAAACATCGATGTTTTGATAAAAAAAATCAATGTATTGAACATCGATTTCTTGAAGCCGATGTTTTTGAATAACGATGTTTTGTGATTGATGTTTTCACGTGGTCGATATTTTTTAAATGAAAAATTTTATAATAAAAACCTTTTACATGTTGAAATAACTCCCTTTATCACGTTGTGTAGTCAGAATCCATGTTCTGTGGACCCTTAATGCCAAAAAATTGGTTCGCAGCAAAACGACTGTCCGTCTGGCTGTGAATGTTAGGGGCTAAACCATTGGGAGGATTTTAACAAAAATTGAAATTTCCAAATTGATCTGTCTGATATCGCAGTACCTTGAATTTGAAGTGTATATTTTGATGTTTGAGAATACTTTACATGAAGCCTCTTCAACTTTTAAATTCAAAATATTCTTAAAAATGGCTTTAATTTTTCCCCTCGATTAGAGCAAAGTACACTTGTACGAGTAAAACTAGAGCAGTTACGATTTTCGTTGAATTATCTGAATATACGAAAATTGTAAAAGTTAAAATTATTTTCGGTGAGTTTCTATCCCTCAGTTATTAAGGATAGAGATTTTTAGGAATAAAATCCATATTTAAGAAATAGATCTTTAACCGCCAGTTTTACCAAATAATTTTGAAGTATGTCTTGGTAAAGTCATACTTCATTTTCGTTTTAAATCGTGCTTTATTGTTCGTCGTTTCACCCCCCTCTTTCAAGCAATGCTTAGTGAAGTACAACTTCAATGCATTCGAGAGTTGGCTGGTTGAGACCCTGATGAACCAGCCAGTGAACATAACCATCCTTGCTTCTTTTGGTTCTGCTTTGTATTCTTGTGCAAAGAATACAAAGAGTTTTTAAAGAGAGGTTATATTTAGTAATTTTTCGTAATGGGAAAAGTAGAGAGGATTGCAAAATTTTCATCGTTGGAGAAATAAGTGCTCATCTACTGCATGAGAAAGTACATTTCTATTAAAGAAAATAAAGTTACAAATGGTGCAACAAACTGACAAAATAATTATAAGTGCGGGAACATTGAAAGCTATTTTAAAGCAACGAGTTACAAGATGAAATACAGATGATATCGTAGGCTTCCGCGGCCAAAGTTATGATCTGGGCTGACCGGGTGACACCGCGTCGAAGGCTGGGGTGCCGACGTTTCGACCGACATATCGCCGGGGTTGCCGAAACGTCGGCACTCCAGCCTTCGACGCGGCGTCACCCGGACAGCCCAGATCACAAGATGAAATATAAGAAACATTAATGTTGTGGAGAGAATTAAGTTTAGCTGAAGAAGAAAATGCAATGAAAATTACTGAATGTAAAAGTAGGACCTTGAAAGTATATTTGGAACCGTGTAAACATAACCGACAAAACACTTGTTAGTCAAAATTGTTACTTGCAAGGCAATTATGAAAAAAAATATTAAAATGCTCATTTCGTTAATAATTAACTATGAAGAGTACTTGGAAATTCCACTCGGTCTTCAGTTAACTCCAAAACGTAGTGATGTCAGCTTTGATAGGCGAAATAGTGTCAAAATCCCTTTCATGGAACTTTTCGAAATATTTGGACCATTCACGGATCCACCCCGGCTTACAAGAAGGCTTCTCAAAGCTTTCGTCTTCTCAATTGTCGCAGCTATCACTATCAAAAGCAACACTCCACAATACGCTGGAACTTTTAACGTTTTTACGACGTAAAGCACGACCTAAAATCGAGAAGTGCAGCTGCGAGGTGTTTTTAAATTTAACCCTTGCCACTCGGGAGCTATTTACTATCAATTTGGGCTGTAGCTTAAAAGGCATCGGTGAGATGACAAATCCATTATGGATCTTGACTCGAGACTGGATACTTAGTTTCGGCCCTGTCACTCGAAAGGCATCACGTAGATGACCTATCCTATTTCCCGTTTAAATCATAAGACTTCTATGAGTTCTATTTTTCGAGATATATTGACGCAACAATGAATTAAAATTCTCATGTAATCTGAAATCGATTGTGTGAGATAAAATGATCTTTGCATGGATTTTCTATTTTACTTTGTACCTTTTCACTGCAAAAATTTCCGAGCTTATTTTTAAAAAGAAGTGTTAATTGCAATACGGTTTCTAACATTTTATAAATATTTTTGTTATGTTTACACTCTTCATTTGTTATAATTTTTTCCTGGTGTATTGGCTTATATAAAAAATAAATGAAATGATCATTCCTATTTTTGACTTCGCTTTGTATCATAATTCATTAGTAAATGAGGCGAGGGAAACAAAACATTTTCTCCTGTTTATTACGACAATAGAGATTTTAAAAAAATAACAAACAACAGAATGTGTTCGTGCAGTATATTTGGGTATATAATTCAACACGGGCAAAGTTTTAGAACTTACATCATACAAAAAAATGAGTATAGGAAGAAGTTTTCTAGTAGTAGGAAGAGCAATCGTGGCCGAGTCCTGCCGCTGGCGTATGTATCACGAACCACACAGCGCCATTCAAGTTTGACATCTAACAAATGCCATTGGCTGTCATTCAATACACTCATTACACTCTTTAACAATTTACTTTTTTTCATTTAATTTTAAAAAACCCATTAAAAGCCTGTACACTTGGTTCTTCACTTAATGCCACCGGTCACTTCCTATTTTCAACTCTTTCATTTATATCTTGTCGCTCGCATTCATATCGAACTTCGTTAGTTCCATCTCACGTAATGATGTTCCGAAATCTCACATTCTCACAGTAATTTCTTTTGTAATGATAACCTTTTGTGATGATACCAACGGAGGCCAGAATAAACTATCACGGATGGGTTGTTTTCCGCTGTATCCTGTAGAGACGAGTGACTGCGGACCGGAAGAGATGTCTCAGGGCATCAACTGATGTCACTGCAGTCCATCTGATCGGGAGGTCGTGGGTTCGAGTCCTGACGGTGGGAGGATTTTCGATACCAGTTTGTCAGCGAGGTCGAATTCAACCGCTATCTGGAGGAGAATTCTAGCGGCCGACTGCTCCGATCGGTAGTTTTCCGTGGTTTCTCCGATCAACACCAGGCGGATGCCGGAGCAGTACCCTAACAAACGGGCTACGGACCGCGCGCGATCTATCTTTCCTCTTCCCTGTCCTATCCTCTCCTCTTACACACACACACACACACACTTACACTAACATGTACTACACTACCACATATTCCTGGAGATCGATCGGGAGCTTAGAGCTTGTTCCGGCGGGGGCGGTGCCCCACTGGTGGGAGAGTCCTGGTTGTGGGAAACCCCACTAGCCGACGATAGGTCGGCGCCTGATCTCGCCATCCAGCTGGGGAAGATCACCGCCATCTTCCGAGAAAAAAACATGCCCTACACTAACGGGACTAATGACCCTAGTAGTTGACGCGCCCGGAATCGCTAACAATCAACCAACCAATCAATCAATGAATCAATCGAGTGCGCGCGGCGTGTGCAGGGAGGGGGCGCCGTGGGCGTGCGCGCCGGAGACGCGGCGCCTGCTGCGCTGGGGCTCGCTGGGCGTGTCGCTGCTGCTGGTGGTGAGCGCCTTCACCTGGTGGTGGGCGACGCGCTTCATCTCCCTGCCCGGTCAGTACTCGCCAGGGCTAACGCCCCCCCCCCGCCCGCTCCCCTGCCCACCCCCGATCCCCCCCTTCCCCGCTCACCCTCGTCCACACTCACCCACGCTCACCCACGCTCGTCACCGCTCGTCACCGCTCGCCTACGCTGGCTGTCGCTCTCCCACACTCGTTCCCTCTCGCCCTCGCTCTCCCCCCCCCCCCCATCCCCCCCCCGCTCGCCACGCTGGCCACGCTCTCCCCTGTCGCTCATCCTCTGCCATACTCGCCCACGCTCCCTCTCCCCCCTCACGCCTACGTTGGCCCACGCTCTCCCCTGTCGCTCACTCTCTCATGCTCGCCCACGCTCTCCCAAACTCGTCCACCCTCACCCACGCTCGTCCCCGCTCGCCTACGCTGGCTCCCGCTCACTTACGGTCGCCCCTGTCGCCATCACTCCTTCCCAGTCGCCTACGCTCCTCCGCGCTGACCCCCGATCGCCCCGATCGCCCACGCTCTCCCGGACTCGTTCACACTCGCCTATGCTCGCCCCTGATCGATCCCGATCGCCTATGCGGATGCAACGACCAACGTTTTGACCTTACATTTGACATGTATCGGGACATATTTGATATATGCCAACTGAATTTTTAGATTTTTTCAGTTTGCACATTCATAACGTGTGCGTTGAAAAGGAGAATTTTTCTGCAATTAAATGCAGTAACAATGAAGTAAATAACGCTTCGTTGTTTTTTTCAAATGACCTAGAAACGAAAGACGGAAATTTGTTCCAAAGCACAAACACGAATATTATTATCTCGCGGGGAAATCCCGCTAGCCGACGGAAGATCGGCGGCGGATCTCATCATCCAGCAAAGGAAGATCATCGCCACCTCGTAAGGTAGCAACGTCCTTGCACTTCACTTGCATGCTCTATTTCTAGGGGACTGATTTTGATGACCTAAAACATCTCCAAAAATGATCAATAAAATGATCTTAAAATGCATTAAAAATGCCCTAAAACCAAAGAAAAATGACGTAAACAATATTATTAAAAACAGTTTATATGAACAACGGAAGGTGTTGGATACGTTACTGATGCAATCGAGGCTTCTTCCATTTGTTCGTGTGAATTCAGATTGCAAACTTTTGGTTTGGACTGTTCTTTTTTTCTTCAGGAAAGGTCTTTAGTTATCCATAAATCGACCGATCCCATAATGGCGCTGATATACATCACAAGAATTACATACTTACAACGGCGGTCAAAACAATTTCTCAACGAACAAATAGGCTACTGAGTAATTCTGTGAAGAACATTTATTGTATCTTGTAAATATTATTTGAAGTAATTACCATTAAAAATGATATTAAAATCGATTAAATGAGCAAAAAATGCATTAAAATGACGGAAAAGGTAAATAATGACTTATTAGTCGAATTCGACAAAAAGCAAAATAATGACCGATAAAAATGGGTCAGTTTCTTTTATCATAACATAAAATTAATTTCAAAACTCAAACGCATTGTTCTAAAGTGAAAAAAAAGACATTTTATTAAAATCCGCTCCCTAATGAATTCTAATGCCCGTAGCCGTTGGTGTGCCCCGAATAATCCATCAATCTTCAAATTTACGTGTTGCAGTGAAGCCCCACACGTCTACGCCTCGAGTAGAGTTGCCAGCGGACCACGGCTTCCATTTGCATAGAATGAATGTTCAGGACCCACCAGCACTACTACCGAAGCGCAGGAACACCAAGCGACCCAAGACAGATCCAGGGTGTCCTCGAGACGACGATTATGGATCTGTCTGCGATTACGAAGTAAGTTCCAAATGTATACCTCATATATTTATTATTGATCGATTTCTGATTCCGGGCGCGTCTACTGAGGTCATTATTCCCGTAAGTGAAGTGCATATTTTTCATTGGGAGATGACGGTGATCTTCCCCGCTGGAGTACTTTTCCGTGATTTTTTTTTAAATTATGTTTTATTATTTGATTGTTTTTGTACATAGATCAGTTCCTATAAAACTATACATATGCAGTGATGGCTTAACTTATTACACTTAACCTAACTTAATTCTAATACAGTGGTTGAGGAAACCATGATGGCACCTCGTAGATATTATTCTATGTCTGTAATGATTTATAATGGTGGGGGGGTTTTGGTTGGAATTTAATTAAAATTTGGGGGAAGGTCGAGGTTAAATTCATTATGTAATTGATGATTTGATAAGAACCAGGGTGCATTAGTGATGGTACGTAGGAATTGGTTGTGTACTATTTGTATTTTGTTGATGTTTGTTTTTGCAGCATTAATCCATACTGGACAGGCATAGAGAAGAGTCGGTCTGATTATTGTTTTGTAGAGTATTGTTGCTGTTTTGTATGGAAGGTATTTATTCCTATTAATTAGGATTTTAGTTGATGAAGTTTGTTTTTAGTTTGAATTATTTTGGTGTCTATGTGTTGTTTCCAATTCAGTCTGATGTCAAAGTGCAGTCCTAAATATTTAATGGGTTTATTTGGGGGGTAAGTTTTCCGTGATTTCGCCGATTCTTCAGACCGTAGGCCACACCCTTCAATGCTGCCTGGCCGCAGCCTTCGCCCGCCGATAAGCCTGTGCAGTGAATGCATGACGTCACGACTCCTGGTTTTACAGGCCTTATGGCGGAATGAAGTGAGAGCCTAACGCGTTTTTCTTCCTTGTCAATAGCTTCAAGTACGTTACGGCCGGCCGTGAATGAACTGATAAAGAAAAAATTTGACATGATTGTTATATAATATAACTCAGAAAACCAGTATTAATAAATTAATATATTTATAAATATCTATTTAAATTTCTTTGAGGGGCGATTTCTCTAGAAGAGGTTCCACCTCATAGCCTTTATTGACGAGCCGCGCCTGCGTTCACGAGTTTTACTTATGACAATTTGATGAAGCGATCCGGGTTCGATTCCCGTCGAATCTCATGTGAAATTTGTTCCAACAAAACGAGTTCTGCTGCTTCACAAGGGCTAGTCCAACCCTTGTGAAGTGTCCTAAACCCTACCCCTATCCTTATTCCTTTCTAATTCTGGCCGCTGGGTAGTGACGCAGGAGCGCGCGGTAGGGGGCGCGTACGCGGAGATGCTACCTGGCGGTCCTCTTGACAACCGACTGCGACGAGACGCGACAATATTAACGGAGGATTACTCCAGCGCTGTTAGTAATGGGAGGATTACTCCCAGAAGCGCAAAGCGCTCAACGCTCCCCAAGGGGCTTGGAGACGCGTTGCGTCAAACGAGACGCAACAAAGCTCACCACACTTAATCTGTGCGCAATGACACAATATTGTTTCTGATTATTTTGCGATTTTTATTGAAAATAATAAGTATAAACAGGCCATTTCCTTATGTATTTTTTTTGCAAAGTACTTATGTTTTGTCTTTGTGTACAGATTTTGTTTCATTTCTTTGAATTCATGTCTCCAATGTGATATTTAGCATAACAAGAAATCAGTATCGTTTACAAAGAGCTTTTGTAAATATCATTTCTTGCAATTATTTAATTGATGTATAGCAGGTGTTGATTTGTTTATTGGTTTCAATAGCTCACTATTGAGACTTTTTGATAATTTAGTGGAAATTATCGAAAATAAATAAAAAAAAAACTGGATTCAATGTGCCTTTTGTGTGTGGTATTCTCTGTAACTTTTATATTCTGGATTTTTTATAACTTGGATTACATGTGTTCATTTGAACACAGAGGGCAATCAATATAGTGAATAGAGAGTTTGTAAATAAAAGTTTTTGTTTTTTAATTTTTTATCTGCAATTGGTAATCATAGGCAGAATCAGGAGTATAAAGTTATTATGTGCCCAAGGTGAATTGAGTTTTTCGAATAAAGAGCTTTGTATATATGGTAAATTTAAAAGTAATTCTAAATTTTCCTTGTTAATTAATAGCTTTATCACGTATACAGGTGAGTTATTGATTGGTTTTAGTTTTTATGAAAATATATTTAAATAGTTACTTATTTATATCTTGATTGATTTTATCGTTTTTCCGGGCACGTCAATTGCTTCCGTCATTAGTTCTGTAAGTTTAGTGCATTTTTTTTCTCGGGAGATAGGGTGATCTTCCCCGCTGGATGACGAGATTCGGGTGCCGACTTACCGTCGTCTAGTGGGGTTTCCCCCTAACGAGGACTCTCCCACCAGCGGGGCACCGTCCCAGGCGGGACAAGCTCTAAGCTCCCGGCCGGTCTCCCGGAATATGTGCTAGTTAGTGTACGATGTGCAGCGGTGCTCCGCGCGAGAGGAGGCGGCCAAGTCCATTCTGCTGTGGAACGCGCGCTGGACCTTCGCGCCCGAATGGACGAGCCAGGGGGGCGTGTCCGGGTTGGTCGGGTGCGAGCCGCGCGACTGCTTCGTGTCGGTGGCGCCGTCCGCCGTGCCCGCTGCCGCGTACGACGCCATCGTCTTCGACATGGGCGACGGCAACAGCCCGCACGCGATGGAGGGCCCAATCAACCGGAGCTGCTTTCAAAGGTCTGTAACGCGCCCAAGATGGCTCAGACACAGCGACTCTCACCGGAATATCCTAAGGTTGGATGTCTGTCGCGACGGTGGGCTCAACTAGCTAGATCGGGCGAATTCAACCGTTGTCTGCAGGAAAATTCCAAAGGCAGGCTGTTCTGATTGGTAGTTTTTCGTCATTACTTCTAGTAACACCACGCGTATGTCGGAGCAGTACTCTATCAAACAGGCCACGTAACTCGCGCTGTATTTCAAATAGTGAGTTTATATTTTGTGGTAATCATGTCGTTATTTTTTTTTTTTTTGTACTTTTTTGTGGGAATCTTCGGAATTTCAACCGTCTTTAAACTATAAAACAAGAAGTAGGAGTTTTCTTGTGTTTTGTATCTGAATTGCTCTTCATGACAAGGGTATGAGAAATTTATTCTTGTAATTCAAAGTTCTGTAATATAAATCATTTTTAGTTTTTTCGTATCATGCTTTGCATTTTTTGCTGCTACTTTGACATTACTGTACATAAAAAGTTTATTTTCTTCTGACTCGTAAGTTTTTTAGTGATTTTATATAATTTGAGCTTACTGATTACAAATATGCTGTCAGAAATTGTCCATATTATTTTTCACAACACACACAAAATTTATCATGTATTGCATCTGCTTTCTATTAAGTAGGTCTAAGATTTCTTCATACAAAAAGAGGTAAATAGGGGTTTAGAAATTGTTTCAATTCTGCTATTTCAATACGGACTTAAAACTAAATTGCAAAAAACAGAAACATTAAAAACATTTAGTACATTCATGATGAAAACATTCGTTAGATTGATTTTCCGGAAAAGCTGGAATCAGGCATCACGCTGAAAGCTCCAACCGTTGTCTGCTATCATGTTTGTGTTCAACCTGTCTTTATATCTTTTATCGATGGTCTTTATACCTTGGTGGATGTGCTCGCACTGCTTCAATGCAGCACCAAGATACAAAAGGGAAAAACATTTAAGTAGCAGCGTACAAAATGCACCTTGACACTCATGTTCAACCCTCTACTCTGATACGCTATCAACAAAGTTTCATCCAGTTTTTTTGTAGTTGTCTGCCCTTATATTACCAACAATGTTTCTTGCAACATTACAAAAAGCAGAAAAGCATCTTTCTTGAATGTCTGTCTGTACTTGGCGCGACAGTTCGCGTACGGGCCATGGTCTACCAACAGCATCCATGGTTACCCATGGTTCGCGACCATGGGCTAAGGGTGTACGAGTGGTTAGCACGAAGACATCCCCACGCCGCATTCTGGTTTTCTCAAACTGAGAAGTGAGTTTCCTCATCGTCACACAGCCACATACACTGGGACATTGCAAGGAAAACGAACATAATAATCTTGCCAGACCGGTAATCGAACTCGGGTCGCGTCATGAAAAAAGAGCACTCTGACCAATGAGATAAACCGCTCATCAAGATCTGGGTCATTAGCGACCACTATTGGAGTTAACGTTATGGTAACTATGAAGATGAAACAATATGGTGATGACAAGGGGTGAAGGACGGACACAAATACAACCATGCCCGAGGTGAGACTGGAACCCGGGACCCTTCGGTCCGAGCACTACGACAGCGATCTCGGTCACCGGGCCGGCAAATTACGTCTTATTGTTGGGAAATGATTCACCAGTGTGAAAAGCAGTTATAATTACCAAATTTTTGTTATCAGCTTGAAAATATTTAGTTTTTGCACAAAATGTCCCACAATTTGTAATGAGTTTTACAAAAATTTATGATTGAGATGAGTTAATTAGGTGAGAAATTGTGGTATAAATAGTATTACATAACTATTACTAAAGGCGAGAAAGTACTTGCTGTTTTAGCACCACCAGGTTTTTTTATGGAGAAGTATTCTCCTGGTGTTGTTGGTTTACATCATTTTCGCTTAGTAACCCATGGGAATAGATGATAATTTGTTGCTGATATTTATTCAACAACACACATTGTACTCCTTTTCGTGCCGCCAGTGCACAATTTATATTCCGGTGCAAGATGCTCGTATGACTCCTTTTCGTGCCGCCAGTGCACAATTTATATTCCGGTGCAAGATACTCGTATCACTCCTTTTCGTGCCGCCAGTGCACAATTTATATTCCGGTGCAAGATACTCGTATCACTCCTTTTCGTGCCGCCAGTGCACAATTTATATTCCGGTGCAAGATACTCGTATCACTCCTTTTCGTGCCGCCAGTGCACAATTTATATTCCGGGGGCAAGATACTCGTATCCTACACCTTCAATGACGCCTTTGAAATCGATGAAATACACACGTTGTTCGTCCATCCCGAACGAAAGATATGTAAAATGAAGTAATCACATTTTCCACAATTACTTTATTAACCAATTAACACCCAACTGTACTTAACGCAGGAGGAGGACAGGTTCAGATGGCTTATGTCATCATCATTCCACTGCAGTGCATCTAAACGGAAGGTCGTAGGGTTCGAGTCCCGATACTATCTAGATCAATTTCAGTTGGAGTCAGAGGGAGGATTCTAGTGACCTCCTGCTCTCATTGGTAGTTTCCGTGGTTTCTCCGATCATAAACAGGCACTTACCAGATAGTTTCCTAAAAGTCAGGCGCGATCTTTCCTTCATCTTTCTTGTCCAATCCTTTTCCCTGAAACATACTACAGTTACATGCACAACATTTCTTAACATGTCGGAAAACCAGTCGGGGACTTAGAGCTTTTCATGGCTGAGACGGTGTCTCGTCGGTGGGAGGATACCTGGAGGTAGAATCCCTCCCACACGCTGACGGGCAGATCGGAGCCAGATCTGACTAACCGGCAGGGAAGGGCCACCGCTACATCCAGGCGAAAAAACATTTACTGCATTAGCGGAACCAACGACCATACCAGTGATCCTGCCCGAAACACAAAAATCAACCAAACAAACAACCAATTGCCCCGACCGAACCCTACCCGACCGAACCCTACCCGACCGAATCCGACCCGACCGAACCCTACCCGACCGAATCAGACCCGAACCCTATCCGACCCGAACCCTATCCGACCCGAACCCTATCCGACACGACCCGACCCGAACCCAACTCAACCCGACCGAACAGAACCCAACTCGACCGAAAACAGGTGTCTCCTACCAGCGGGGCACCGTCCCAGCCGGGATAAGCTCTTAAGTGTAAGGAGCGAGGAAGAGTCAAGGATGAGGAAGGATAGATCCCGCGCGGTCCGTGCCCTTTTTTATTAGGGTACTGCTCCGACATTCGCGTGGTGTTCTGCAGAGAAACCATGAAAAACTACCGATGAGAGCACCGAACCGCTTGAATTCTCCTCCAGGCAGCGGTTGAGTTCGACCTAGCAAACTAGCTAGTGTCGAAAATCTTGCCACAGAACTCTAGCCCTCGGAGCTTTCGGAACTCGAACCCTACAGAGCTTCCGAGCAGACACACCGCAGTAACATCAGTTGATGCCTGAGCCACTTTTGCCGGTTATTGGGTATTATTGAGAGCGAATTGGCGGCGGCGATGGTGTAGCGGTTAGCGTATCGGACTGCTATACCGAAGTTTGCGGGTTCAAACCCGATCGAAGCCGTGGATTTTTAAGGGCGAAAAAATCCTTCGTACGCCTTCCTTCGGAGGGGAAGTAAAGCCGGCTGTCCTATGTTAGTAGATTTACTGCATGTAAAAGATCGTCAAGCCTAAATGACGCCTCTGAGCTAAATTCAAATCGCCTGTTTCGTTGCCCAAGTAATACCTTCTTTCTCCCATGATTGGTGAAAGGAGTGTAACGAAATTTGCGTGGTCAGACGGTCAGACGGAAGAGCAGGCCTCATGGCCTGAGTCTCGCCACGTAAAATAAGGCAAATTCAATTCAATTCAATTGTTTATTCGTACGATATGCTTGTATGCGATATACTCGTATAACACACACTCACGCATGGGCGCAATTGGCAGGTACGTCTTCCTGCTGATGCAGTATCCTAGATCGGTGGCCTTCTGGGAGGACTGGCGCTTCAACTGGACGATGACGTACCGCCTGGACTCGGACGTGCCCTTGCCCGTGGGGCGAGTGGCGGCCAAGGCGGGCGCCCAAGTGCCAGAGCGGGGGTGGATGCAACTGACGAGCGAGCAAGCCGACAACAACGAGTAATAATAATAATAACAATAATAATAATAATAACAATAATAATAATAATAATAAATAATAATAATAACAATAATAATAATAACAATAATAATAATAATAATAATAATAATAAAATAATAATAATAATAATAATAATAATAATAAAGTTGCGAAAATCGTGCACAGGGCAATTGCAATAGAGCATAAATTATTGGATGAATCAACACCGCCATTCTATAAGTGCACCCCTCCTCCAGTGCTGGAAACAAGTTCCACCCTTTTGTACTGGGACAGACCAGTTTTAACTGATCGTACTGTCGATTACAATAGGCCAGATATTCTCCTTATAGATAAAAAGAAGAAAGAAGGAGTAATAATAGACATCGCAGTACCATTATCCCACAATATCAAGCAGAAAGAAATAGAAAAAATTTCGAAATATGAAAACTTATTTGGAAATACTAAAACATATTTGGAAATTAAATTCTACCAAAACATACTCACTCCTGATATCGGCGGAAGGCCTGGTCAGTAAAAACTTCCTTAAAAACTTAACAGAACTTAAACTACCTAAAAACGTTCTGAACATGGGACAGCGCGCAGTTTTGTTGCAAACTCCCCATATCGTAAGACAATTTTTATCTTAAGTCCAGATATAAGATGAAGTTCTTTCTGTGACTGAACCTGTCCCCAAAACAACTCCGGGGAAGGTGAGCATTTCTACCAGCAAAAATAGCTGAGAAAACGTAGGATGATGATGATGATGATAATAATAATAATAATAATAATAATAATAATAATAATAATAATCATGATGATGATGATGATGATGATAATCTGTATACATGCCCCAAGTTTACACATGCCCAACACTCACCAAAACCGGTGTCATCTGTTGAACTGTGTACAATATTGTACGACCAACAAATTCAAACAGATCGCATGATAGTGGCCAACAAACCGGATATTGATATCCGGGATTTAGAAAAATTAATCGTGTGCACTTGTAGATGTTGCTATGACATGCGATCAAAACCTCGTAATCCAGGAGGCAGAGAAACGCCGTAAATACGATTGCCTTTGTTAGGCGGAGCTGCCTAATTCAACGGCGCCGCCAGCCAATGGGAGACCGGAACGGCGACATGGCTGGTCAGGTAGCTTGATCGCCTCGGCATTGAGCTCTGGGATTTGTTCCGCAAAATTTGTGTCAGAAATCTAAACTCCCAGGTGATTCAAATTACTGGGAAATGCCCACATTCTGCGCAAAACATTGTAGAGGTACCCATAGTTCCTAGATCTGCTCCTTTCAAAGCTGGTTGCAACCTGGAATAGTTTTTATATTCAACCGATTCATAACATATTTAGTCATAAATTAGAGGAATAATAATAAAAGTACCGAGTACCACTTTTGGCAATTCAGTATGTTAGTATCGATTAGTCGGTTTATGTAAACTGTTCTTTCTTTCGCAGGATCGGCGACGTGATATCTGACAAAGCGGTGATCACGTTTCTCACAACGTGTAGAAATCAACAAGTAGAAGCCCAGTTTCGTGCATTCAACTACTTGAAATTGATGAGCGATATATTGAAAATAAGGATATTCCGCTTGAAAGTAAACTTCTGGTCGAAAGAGATGTGGCAGAACTTTTACGATTATCTCTACCATACGCAGCACAAATTCTATCTCGTGTTCGAGTTTCCACATTGCAAGTATGTATCTCTCTCCCTCTGTCTTTGTCTCTCCTCTCTCTCTCTCTCTCTCTCTCTTTTCTCAGCAACACCCATAAGCAAATGAATATATTGTCTTATCTATTTATATGCTTAACGTAATTATGTACTTTCTTATTAGAACTTCGTCAGATTATGGCCACGCCTTTACGTTCCAGCCTGATAGCCATGGGCGTAAATTCTTACTCCATCTATTTGACATTCTCTTCCAGCGAGAAACTTTCATTTTGTCCACATGGGACATGATAGTGAAAAGCAGTTATTTTGCCCCATCTGGGAATCGAACCCAGGACCGAGGCATGGAAAGTTAGCTCGCTAACCATGAGCCAGTGGGGACGGGGTAAGCTACCAAACGTGTGTTGGCGAAAAAAAAAGGGTATGAAAAACAAAAAAAAAAGTTTTGTTTTTCGAATTGAAATTTCTTCCTCATTCTAAGTTTTTTATTAAACGCATCAATTCATATATAACCAGCTGTGTGCTGCTTAGTTTTTCGGGAGCGAACTGTTTCCTCAGGGAAATATTAATTTATTCATATATAGTGTTTGAGTAACTCTGGAGTGTGCGGATGTTCGGATGTGCGGTTCCGTCACTCGCGGCTAGACTACTTCCCGCGCACGAATCGAGACATTTGAGGTGACATTCTACGCGTCTCGGTCTCATGATGGAGCACCGATAATATATTTTATTCACACTCCTGGGAGTGCGAGTTCCTCTTTTGACGACGAGGGCAGTGATGACGAGTGGCGGTCAGCGCGATTGCTGTGTCTCGCAGTCGCCTCTCCTTGTCGCTGAGAGGGGAAATCTCAGATGCCGCAAGGTGAGGGCAGCCTCCGAAACTTTACCTAAACCACCATGATGTTTTTTTTGCGAGCGGTTCAGCTATAGCTCTCGAGCTTCCAAAAGCCATGTATTGTCCTATAAAATCTAGAAACTTTCCAAACCGTCTGACATTGCCACAAACATGTTCAACGTAGTTTAAGGAAAGTCTGACAGCAAAAATATGAAAATTTTGAAAACTAAATTTAAAACCTTAAACTAGTTAAATTATTAAGACTTTTATTATTAGACCACTATTTAACGATTAAATTTATCTTTTAATTCCTTAAAAAAATTTTTTTTTTGTGATATCCTATTCAAATAATTCTGGTTAAGTATCATAAGGAATAGTTACACAAAATATTGTAAAATTTCAAAGTTCTTAGTAATTTCTGAGATAAAGGGTCAGAAATGTGGTATATTTAACATAAACTCACCTTAACAGTGAATAAAGAAATCCAAAACAGCAGCGTGACTCAAATGTGAGTTGTTAACAGTGATGGCGTCGACTTCGTGCCGCTCAAATGTCAGCCAATTCCAGTGTTATGGTTAAATTGTGTGAAAGGAGAAATTTCAAGATTTAATTTTTTGATATCAACAAAAAGTGTTTTAAATGAAATTTCAGGAAGTCGTGGTCGTTTGATAATTGTCTAATTTGATGATTTTCCACATAAAATTAGCCATATTCTAACTTCAGTGAAACATTATTTTAAGTCAAATAAATAATGTTTTGAGATTTGGTCATTTTCCGTTTCACCCATCGGTTCAGAAAGTCATTTGATGTATATCCTGATAGTTCTGTAATAGTTTTGTCTGTGGATTGTTATTGTTATAGATATTGTGATTACTATTATCCTTAGATTTATTGTTAAAAGAAAGGCTGCTATTTCTTAAGGGATTGAATTTTTCATACGAATAAGCCCTGTTGACACGAGCTTTGCATTGACGCGCGTTATCTAACGCTGATGACAGCAATGCCGACGCGCGTCGATTCCTGCGTACACGAGATACTTAGAGTAACACTCTCTTATGCGAAAAGGCATACGAGCGCTTTTAGTGACGTGCGTTGTTGCCAACGCCTGTCGCCTAGCGGTCGTCGCTAGCAAGCTAGAAAACGCGCATCATCTTGACTCCTGTTGTATCTTGAACGTCTTGCTTGAGCTGCGAGCATAACGCACGTCGCCAAGAGCGCTCGTGTGCCATGTCGCATAAGATACAGTGTTAATCTACGACGCACACTATGAGACTCTTGAGCGCAAGTTTCGACGCAGCCGACGTCATCATTAGGTGACGCGCGTCAACGCAACGCTCGTGTGTCAGGCCTTAAAGGGTTGAAACGTGTGCAATGTAAAATAGTTGCTTGTATTGAGCTAAACTCAAGAATCATACAACATAGTACGTGAAATGCATATAATACGAAACTAATAGTCCACAGATGCAAAAATACTGCTGAACAAAACATCACAAAATCGTTTTCCGAAGCGTAACACTCACATTGCGAAAAAAACAACAATAAAATAATGTTCTAAAACATTTACCAATGAATTAAATATTCCATTTATTAAATCTTCTAATGAATTAAACAGTCTTCACGAAATAGTGCAACAACAGGGTAAAATTTATTTATACAATATAACTGCTCTTTACACAGCAAGGGTATTAACATTTTTAAAGTAGGTGCCGTTCCATAACGCAACACTTGAATAGCAAATATATAATGGCGTGCGGCCCCATCCATGGAGATATATAATAATATAATAATAATAATAATATAATAATAATAATAATAATAATAATAATAATGTCTTTATTAATGGCGAGGCTCAGGCCATAGGGCCTGCTCTTCCGCCTAACCACTGAGTCTACATTGATACAGGGTAGTAACATATAAGAGGGGAGGGAAATCTGTACATTTACATCACATATGCTGTGACGCGCTAAGTATATGGATTCAATCATCACGTTTCTGAATATGCAGGTTTTTTATTTTACTTGGAATTTGTTCACCACCATTTATTCTTTATTTAATGTCATACACATTTTCTCAACACATTATACATTTTTGCGCAATTGTGAGTGACATTTCCCCAAAAACTGCCCCTGAATTTTTCTGTAAATGTTTTTTACGGACAGTATTTAATGCCCTGAATTACATGACATAAACGCCATTTTGCTTGTTCTCTTGATTGATCAAAAATTTACACAAATGTAGTTTTCTTGAAGTACCTCTCATGTTACAATTTACACTACAGATGCATTTCATTAAATCCTGTGGTGGCAGCAGAGATTTTGTGATACTCCATGATAAATATAACATAATAACACCTCATTGACCCCAGATAGTTTATGCATTTCATTGTTTAATAGCACTGTCAGTTAGCACAAAAGCTTCAAAATTCCTTCAAGGATAGTTTTTAAACAATCAAAAAATGTTTACAATATGGAATGTAAAAAGAGCGTATTTTCAAAAACGTTCGAAAAAAATTTTCTCACAAACGTCTGCAATCCCCCCCCAAAAAAACAAATTTAGATATTGAAAAGGAGTACTGTACGATATTTGAAAAGTCTGACTTCGAACAAAATATTTGTGGCTCGAAAAACAAAACAAAAAAAAAATTGAAAAATGTCATTTTTTAAATTAAAGATACTATACAAATATGTTGTGCAGAAACGAAAAGTAAATCATCACATTAATTGAAACGCTCTCTAAGTTTTTTGTCGTATATAATATTAACAAATGTTTGCAAATAGTGACGAAAATGTGTTGTTTTTTGTGTTTTTTAATGCTTTAAAATTTGGCAGGTGGTCTGCAACGAAATTGGTCTCACATTTTGAAGCACTTCTTTTTAACTTTTATTGGAGCCGTGTATTTTCTGAGTGGCGTTGCTAGCTCAAAAGAATCTTCAATTTGTACAACTCGGAATTTTTTAATAGAAGGGTTTGATGATTCTTTCGCTAATTTAAAATTAGCCTACTTATTCTAAAGATGCTTTCTTTGTCATGATGTTTTTGCATGTGCTACCGTTGTGAGAATGCATGATACTAATTAATTTGTACATCGCTGAAGTTTTGAAAACAGTAATTGAAATTTTGTTCATAGAACCAAAAATTAGTAGTTAATATGCACTTTAAGAAATGTCGAAAGTTTAGAGAAACAATTGATTTTTCAAATTTTGTTTCCATTTTGAGGAAAAGTATCTATATTTTCAATCTTATAGAAATTTTAGATAAATAAATTCCCTAACGCACTTTGAAGTTCTTGATTATTTAATTAAACGGTTTTGTTTTCGTGTTAATATGGGGAGGCGGAGGGAGTAAATATGTTTTTAATGTCTATAGCCGTTAACACGCTCGGAAACACGAAAAAAATCAATCAATCGTTATCTACATGATTCTTTTCACAGCACATTTAACACAAACATGAGGTCACACATGATAAATGGATGTTCAAAAGCAGCTTCTCACTCATCGTCATTGGCAAAGGAGGAGTCGTACGTCGGGAGATGAGGCGACGTCAAACGGCGTCTTGTGCTTCCAGTCTCCGTCCCAGGGCCTGAGGTGCTTCCTGGCACCGGCCGCGAGGAGCGCTTTCACAGCGTGCTTCATGCCGTACCTCGCAGCCCAGTGCAGCGGAGTTTCCCCTCGCAAATTCCTCGCGTTGACGTCGCCGCCGGCGCCGATCAGCAGGTTCACGCACCAACCGCTCCGGTCGCACAGCGCTGCCAGATGCAACGCGGATTTGCCGCACACGTCGACGGCGTTGGCGCCGCGTCGCAGGAGGAGAGACACCGCGCTCGAGTTGCAGCGAGGATACACCGCTCGATGAAGCGGAGAGAAACCGCCGGCGTCGGTGGCGTTCACGCCGGCACCGGAGTCTAAGAGACGTTGCACTTCACACGTGCTTCCTTTCTCTGCCGCTTTCCCCAACTGCTCTCCCAGGGAGGAAGGAGAGGTTTTCGCCGTTTGCATCCTCAAGGCCACCTCCCGCGCACGGCGCTCCACTTCCTGTCTCTGGCGTGCTTCCTCGTGGACCGCTGCGCTCCGGTGGTGGGATTTTGAAGCGTCGGGGGTGAAGATGGCGGCTGGGGGTGGGCGTGGCGGTCGAATACCGCGCCCGCCCGCTGCGGCGCCACCCGTCTCCGTCTCTTTGCGGGCGGCAGCGGTGAAGACGGCGCCGGCCGACGTCGGGTCCTCCTCCAGCTGACGCAGCAGATCCTCCACTCTGGGGAAGAACTTTCCAGTGACTCGTTCCAAAGCGGCCTCTACCTTCGCCACGCGGCCTTCCAAATGCTGCACACGCCCTTCCTCTCCGGAATCCGCCGACGCCGTCGTTGCGTCTTCCACGGCCGCCAGTCTGTCCTGGGTGTCTTCAAGTCGCTGCCGCAGAGCGCGGAGGTCCTCACTCGCGCTGCGCCGACGCCGCCCTCTGCTCCTGCAGGCGCAGGGCCGTCTGGGCTCGCCGCTCCGCTTCCTGCTGACGTTTCACGGCCTCCTGCATCCTGCTTTCCACCTCCCGTTTCAGTCCCTGCGTCCTGCTGTCCATCTCCTTTTCCTGCAGACGTAGGGCCTCCTGGAACTTGCGCTCCGTTTCCTGCTGCTGCAGGCGCCACTTCTCCTGTTGAGTGGGCGGGCGGGTGTTCGGACGGACGTGGACAGCCAATGGGACGGACGTATAATGGGGCGAGTTGACGTGGTGACCTTCAACCTGCGGGATGATGTACGCCATTCCTTCTGTGCTGGCAACTCCATTTGCACCTTCACGACGGCCACCCCATTTGCGTCTCGGCATTTTGGTCCTCGTTGCTTCTGGAAGACAACGGACAACATTTCATTAGTAGCTGAAATACCCCGCGTTGCCTGAGTATCAGAGGTAATACCATGAGTGATTGGGAAATTGTCGGTAAATCCCCAACTAGTGTGGCGTCATACGGGTGTAATTAGGACACAGACGAGAGTGGGTTGTAATAACAGCGGGTTTATTCACAATTTAGACAATAGTCACAAATAACCAACGCACTGTATACAAGTAACTAACTAAATAGACCCCACTGCTAGGAGAGATATTTACAACGGCTACCACACCGCAACATACTACCTAATGTTTCGCCGTGCGTAGTACCGCCTTCCCTGAGACCGACTACATGTCTCACTAGTCACGACAATAACTGCCGGCTCCTTCGCCGCGAGCACGCTCGCACCTATCACGGATGACCTACGCTGCCACTGCCGCTGCCAGGATCACAAAGAAGGAAGAGCCATGGTCTCGCGGCCCTTAAATAGCCCTCGCGATGCTGCCCGCCGCCTCCATTGCCTCCGCTCTAGCAATGCGCACACCCAGTCAGAAAAAACCCGTGCGTCATCGCTTCTGCGTTTGTCTAACATCCGGTGCACACCACGCCGCATGCCCATGCTGGTTTTAGCGACATGACGCTACACCAGCGAAGCGAGGAGGCGATTTATCTGAGAATTTCCAATGCACGAGTGGTATTGAATAGGAGTAATCCACGAATGAAATTACGTCTAACAGAGTTCCAAAACGCGCCAAATATGGAAAATAATTTAAATGTATGTTAAAATCAAAGAGGGTATATTCAGACGCAGTTAATTCGACATCAACACAGCGACCAATACATACCGCTTGCAAAGATATGTCGCAATTTATTATTGGCCAGTAGGACGGAGCGGTAAGAAAAATCGCACAGAAAAAGCAATAAATTTTTCGAGATACATCGCCCTGATTGGTATATTTTATATATTCAGTTCAACGCTATAGGTTTTAATTTCACGAGGAGTGGAAAAATCATAATACTTTTTCAGACAGGAAGATGAATTCCATCTATTCCCGCACTGCGGTGGAGCCCACTTCTATCTACTCTTTTGTGTCTCCACCCTGACGCCCCTTCTGCCTTCTCCCGTCTGGCAATTCCCAGTCTTCCTCACTCACATTCTCACTAAAAAAAATTTTTTTTTGGGGGGGGGAGGTTCTCGCGCCCAAACTTTACTTACTTTATTACTGAAAATAATAAACAAATCTAACTAAAACATAATGTATATGTACTCACGTATATTCTTTTTATGAAGAATTTTATATATTATACCAATAACTTTCACACAATTGTCACATTGTAAAACTTACCCTTTTTCATATTTTTTCGTTTCGATTATTTACAAAGAAAATTTTGAAATTGATTTGAAATGCCAAGGCGTGGCAATTGACGTTTAAATACAACTTGAGTGTTTGGAATTGAATTCGAATTAGCATTTTAGAGTCCTTAATGCATAGAGGCTGACGGAAAGGTGCCACTAACCAGTTAGACAATAATAATATTTCGGAAAATGCGAGATCACAGTGGATCCCGGCGTGTCAAAAGTTTTTTCTATTATCTGAAATAACCTCTTTTGTTCTAGTTTCAACGACTTTGAATAACAGTGTTGCCACACGTTGACTTCCTGCAAATACCCGTTACTCTTTTCCTTTAATTGTACTTCATACCGAACTTGCTCTCATTCATTTAAATAATCATTCCTTCACTACGCAAAGGTACACTTTTACTCTCCACTACAACAAAACACTTCCCCCCCAAAAATTCATCCATCGGTTAAAGTTTCACTTTGAATAATAATCGTAAATCATTCATAGTAAGTTCACTTTGACTTGTGCAACTCGCAAATGCATAATAATCATGCTTAATTTATTACAACTAAATCTATAAAAATTTCGTGTAGAACACATATGTACCTTTTTACAACAATATCAAACACATCTATCATCAAAATGACGTTTTGCAATCGTTTCATATCTCTTATACACTTAATACATTCACGCCTAAATGGTTTAAAGCCAATATCCAAGTTACATTTACAAATAGACTGAAGGAAAACTTTCTGGATCATTCTTAAATATGAACATTTCGGATTAGACAATTGGATGTAAGAATAAACAAACAGTGCTCTCATATCCTACTGACACATAATAATCATGATTAATTTATTACAACTACACTAATAACTATTTCATGCAGAACACCTTAGTGCATTGATACTTAGTGCATTGTCAAAAATGACTTGCTTAAGGGCGGGAATATATTTTCAGAAAATGCTCAAGTCTATTACTATAACACTCGACGTAGAAATCATATTCATCAGGTGACAGTATCAACAGCTCATTACAAAACATTCACATACAATACATGTACATTATTTTACAACACTTTGCCAGATGGCATTAAACGATTAAATTCAATGGAAAAGTTTAAATCCCAAATGAAATCGTTTCTGCTGCACAACTGTTTCTATACAATTAGAGACTATACTGAGAATCACAAGCAAAGTAACATTAATTTTAACAATTATACATAATGCATTATTTAACATTTGGACTGTATAAATGTGTATAAACAACCTGTAACAAGTATTGTATTGCAGCTTCCGGGTCAATGACCCCCATCTCGATCAGGTTTTTCGTCCAGTTTCCCTGATCCATTGAGCAAATGCTGAGATGGCCCCTTGTTTTGCTTCTGGACATAAATGTAACTTCATTTTCTGTGCACGTCTTCTAGAATTCAGTGGGAAATACAATTATTCAAATTATCGTTTCCATGTTGTCGCGCCAGGAAGTATTATTCTGAAGGACAACATAGATAAGAGCCAAAATTTATTGCCTTTTTATCCTTGAAAATATATTTTATTACATGGGAGTTTTTTTTCTCCCTTTCAAAATTCAAAATTTAAGTAGTATATGACTTAGTGTAGGGATCACAGAATTTTGAAAATGTGCACACAATTCACTTTTCCCCATAGCACGTCATACGCAGTTTTAACTGTTTTTTTACGTTAAATAAATAAATAAATACATTATTTCAATACTAAGCACATCCATCAGAAAATATTTTTTTCCGATTTCATATCTCTTATACACGTAATCAATTCGCGCCTAGACGCAATTATAATCAATACGCTAGTTACTTTTAGAAATAGAGCGAAGGAATACGCGGGATAATTTTACATTAGACAATTGAATGTAAAAATAAAGAAACAGTCCCCTCCTATAAATACACAATTCTGTGCATTGATAAATTCAATCGTAGATTGCAGACGTCATCCTCTGGTGGCGCGCCCCTACACTACTGCACATTTATGCGCTTTTGAATCTGTGCTAATGTAATGCTAGGCGAAAAAAGTCCAGAAAAGGTATTATTTTGTAAATATATTAAGTTTATGATTGTTAAGCGTAGCCTATAGCACTCCTGATCTTCAAAGGAAGCTCTCAGAAAAGTTTCATCGATATTCGTTCAGTGCATTCAGAGATTATCGCACTGTACCTCTACACTCTCGTCTCTATATTTACATATTATATATTTATTATATATCTTTATATATTAGTATACGAGTAGATGAAAGCATCTTAATACATACCAAAAGACTAACACCCAAAACAATATTAACTAATGCTAACAAGTTAACCAGTAAACTAAAATGCAAAAGACGGAATATTGAGAACAATACAAGGAAGAGATACCTTTGGATTAAAGCGCAGATGTTAATAAAGAAAATACTTAATAAAATAAGATGAATCGATTGCATTTTATTTTTTCGCTTTGTCGCCAGCAGTTTCTCCATTTTTACGCGACTTTTTATATACTTGCTGTCATTTCGTGAAAAAGGGACGAGTTAACAATATCACAAACTGTTATTCTATTTTTTCAGAGAGAATATGAAGCGGATGGTTCACTAAAACACACTACCATGACACAATTTATGTAGATCGTGGTGGTGGTTGTGAGTTTAGCACCGAAGTAGTAATATTTACGTATCTAGGATGGTCAGGAGATTTTTTGCCCCGAGGGCGACTTCCAAAGCCCATGGTCTCTGGCTTGAAGGGTTGGAAATCGCCCGATGGGCAAAACCAACTAGATACGGCCGTGGTGCATACTAGTTATTTATGTGTCTGGGGCGTTAAGTAGATGTTTTTGCCCCCAAGGCGACTTCAAACAGCAATTTTAGACAGTACTGTTATAAATCTTTGACCTAAGTCAAAGATTTCTTCCAGGCTGAAGGGCCGTGGTCCATTGGAAAACATATTTCCAGACGTTTCGTCCGCAACTACGGCAGACATCCTCAGTGGCGATGTGGTCTCGGACGAAGAATCCTCCTTGAAGGTTCCCCGGTGACTGACTAGCCCGGAAGAAATCTTTGACTACAACTCCGGCCGTGAAAGCCTACATTGTTTTATTAGTACTGTTTAAGTCCCCTTAGGAGCCAAAACATCTAGTAACGCCCGTGGTGCATACAGAACTTTATGGTTTACTAGTTCGTTGCTGAATCAAACGACAATTCGAAAAATTTTATATTTTTTCTTGCGTCTGAAGTGGAAAGATGCATTGTAATAGTCGTTTGTCAATATGACATCAGCCAAATAAACCAGAATGTGTATCTAATTACATTGAATAATCGTTATTGGACTGATTTGTTCGTACAAAATGAAAGAATATAGTGAAGTTCCTTCTGAAATTCTCGCAAAAGCTAACAAAACCACGGACAGTGGTTTCTAGTAAAATCTCGAAAAATATATGAAAATGTTTATGGTGTATTTGAGTTATATAACAATGTGAATTACAGTGTAAATTTCATTGATGAAACGGTACTTTTAGGTTATTTTCTTCTATTGCCAAAAGTTATTTAGAATATATCATAACACAAAAAAATATTATTTCGAGGATACTAGCCTATGTCCCTTACACATTTTATTTCTACGAGTAGTACTGCTACTAAAGAAACACACATTATGTCTCTAAAAAAAAGTGATACGTAACTGAAAGAGAGTGACTGCTGATAATTGTGTATTCACGGAAACTTTCCAAAATTACAATTTTCATATCAATTAAACAAAATAAGGTTTATAACGAGATATTTTACTTATTTGAGCATTAAGATATTTATTTATTATATTTGATTGCATCGTAACTTTAATAAATCGAATTCATAACAATGTTGCATGTTGTGTTGGTATTAGAACGGATCATAAAGTATTCAAAAGGCCCGAGGGCATAAACAATCAGAAAGGCCAGCAAGGGTATTAACCATACAATTAAGTGTTTTGTTTGAGGTCCGTAAACACACAGTAAGGAACGAGTAAACCATAAAATAACTTACGCCCGCGGAGGGTTTTCACCTCAAGTCGATACGGCGTTCTCACCTCAAGAACTACGAATATCAATGCAACCGCTGGCAAGCGAATTGCGGGGTGCACATCCACTGCTTCGGTAGAATACAAACCGACTGCAGCGGTACCTTGACTGAGGACAATGCGCAACACGTCGCAGAGGTCGGAAACAATCGATTCCAGCACCTCTCACTCGCACCCCGTTGCTGCACGCGCGTGGAAAAGAATCGATTCAACCAGGCGTACAAGCCGACAGAACAAGAACTGGGATTCCTCAGTCTATTCCTTCAAAACGTACACGTTCGTTAGTAATATGCCTCCACATGTCACAATTTGAATACTCGTAATTCATTAAGCTGGTATCAATAGAATATTAAAATGAATAAAAGTTAAAAGTACTGATTTTTTTGAAATACAAATTTTGATCACAGATAATTTAAATATGAAACGCTCAGAGTATTAAGTACCAGCGTTTATCACATTCCTTTGCCAACTCAGTATAAAAAATTTAATAACAAAATTAATTTTTTGCAATTGGGAACTGTCCTGTGTATAATGTTAAACATGCACTAAATCAATTAACGCTACGATTTTAGTAAACCCCAGTAGATGTTACATAGTAATTTCGAAACAGTATTATTGATTCAAAGCCATGTCCTTTCTGTAAAAAGAAGTGTGTCTGTGTACTGCAGTGGCGGCTCGTGGTTTTCTAAATGGGGGAAAGCTGCAAATCCATTACATTATATTGCATTGCATTTCTATGCATAATCTCTTCCGATCACGACTACTACAGTTCTCTTGACTTCGCGTTTCCGAAAAAAGGCTTAAGGGAGTAGCGCTTCTACTGCGAATTGGGAAAACTAGTTCATACGCAATGCCACTCGCTAGGCTGCATAGTAACGCTATCTCTTGAGCACGCCCTTCGCCAGACCCTAGGCCACACCCTTGAATGCTACTTGGCTGCAGCCTTCGTCCACCAGTAAACCTGTGCAGTGAATGCATGACGTCACGCCCCCTCGTTTTACACAAGCTTTATGACGGAATGAAGTGGGAGCCTAACGCTTTTCTCTTCCCTGTCAACAGCTTCAACTGCGTTACGGACGGCCTTTAACGCACTGATAAAGAAAAATTTTGACACGATTGTTATATAATATAACTCAGAAATCCAGTATTAATAAATTAATACATTTATAAAAATATATTTAAATTTCTTTGAGGGGCGATTTCTCTATTTTTTGTATAGTACGCTAGTATAATACACACTTTTTTGAATATTACTACCGAAACGTTGCTAAGGAGCATGATGCATGCAGTGTTGCAAAGACTGATAAGTAAATGAGAGTTGATTTATAAATAAATTCAGTTGTATTTAAAATAGTGAAGCCATAATTTTGATTAAATTTTTTATTTTCTTTTTACTTATGAACTGAATCGTACTTTAAAATGTCTGCTGCAGTAAATACTGACTGACTGACGTTTTGCCGTAAACCTCTTTTTCGCTGCAACTACTTCACTGTCTGACGTAGAAGTCATTTATATAAGAATGATGTGGAACAGTGTACAAAAGTGTACAAACATTATCCCTACATACCGCGACGTTCATATATGAGTGACACAACAATATTAATAATGTCCCCTTGAAATATAACCAAATTCAAAATCAATTGTCTAGAAGCGACCAAAATAATTTTTTTTTGTGTAGTCGACTCTGGTTATAGTGAACGTCTGGGAACTAACCTTTTTGGTTCACTATATCCGAGGTTCACTATATCGGATGATGTCAAAATTAAATAGTATTTCTCCATCGATTGATTCTGTTAATACAGAGATGCAGCAAAAATATATTAACGGCACGAACAGAACATTTCAATATTTTTATTTGTCCTTAAAATGTCAATTATTTTTAATTCTTTGCTTCGTTCTTTTTCATTAGTAATTTCTCTATGTCTTTCTCCAGAATTTGTGCTCTCTCCATATTTGAGTCTGTATTGTCATCTGTGTCTAAGTATGGTAATTCAATCTCGACACCCCTCAATGCCTCTTTACACTGTTGGCACACCGTCCCACTCTCCGAAGGTCTTTCACTCTCCTAATAAAATACCAGATTTCGGTAGCGAGTAGGCGTGAGCGGCTAAAGAAACTGATCGCTTTTCCTCGCGGCACGGCGGATATCGTGAGGCTGTGTCACTCGCCTCAGTCCGGTCGACTACATAGAACTCTAGACGCTTTATCAAGTAACATCAAACCGGGAGCGGTAGCTCAGTACATCAACTGATGTCACTGCAGCGCCTCTGACCGGGAGGTCCTAGGTTCCCACTCCCCACGGTGGCAGGATTTTCGGCACTAGCTTTTCAGCTAGGTCAAATTCAGTCGCTGTCTGGAGGAGGATTCTAGCGGCCGGCTGCTCTGATCGGTAGTTTTCCGTGGTTTCTCCGAACAATACCAGGCGAATGCCGGAGCAGTACCCTACCAAACGCACCACGGACCGCGCGCGATCTGTCCTTTCTCTTCCTTGTCCTATCCTCTCCCCTTACACACACACTTACACTAACATGCTCTACACTACTACACATTCTGGGAGACCGGTCGGGAGCTTATCCCGGCTGGGGCGGTGTCCCGCTGGTGGGAGAGTCCTGGTTAGGGGGAAACCCCACTAGCCGACGGTAGGTCGGCGCCGGATCTCGCCATTAGAGGGGGAAGATCACTACCACATCCCGAGAAAAAACATGCACTACACTAACGGGACTAATGACCGAAGCAGTTGACGCGTCCGGAAACACGAAAAAACCAATCAATCAATCAAGTAACATCAAGATTAAATCTCAAGCAATCGCGCGTCGCCCCCGCCGCCAGTAGTAGCCCACGCAGAGCAAGAGCTTCCTTCACGCAGTGAAACTGAGTGGCGTCAGTTGGCGGGGGGGGGGTCATAAGTCATAAGGTCATCAGTAGGGGGCCGAATTTTGATGACCTAAAACATCGCCAAAAATGATCAATAAATTGTTCTTAAAATGCTTTAAAAATGCCCCCAAACCAAAGAAAAATGACGTAAAAAATCTTATCAAAACCAGTGGGGATGAACAACTCAAGCTGTTGGATACGTTACATATGTAATCGAGATTTCTTTCATTCGTTCGAGTGAACTCACCTTGCAAACGTTTGGTTTGGACTGTTTTTTACCAGGAAATCTGTCTTTAGTTATCCCGAAATCGGTCGAATCGGCAGTGACGCTGATATAAGTCACAAGAATTTCATACAACAGCTGTCAAAACAATTTCTGAGCGAGGAAATATAATAGACTAATGAGTAATTTTGTGAAGAACATTTGTTGCATCTCGTAAATATTATTTGAAGCAAGTACCATTAAAAATGACATTAAAATCGATTAAATCGGCAAAAAATGCATTAAAAATGACGGAAAAAGTAACAAATGACTTATTAGTCGAAATCGACAACAAATGCAAAATAATTATCTATAAAAATGGGTCACTTCCTTTTGTCAGAACAAAATTAATTTCTAAATTAAACGGCATTGTTCTAATGTGAAAAGAAAAAATGACATTTCATTAAAATCCGCTTCCTAGTCATCAGTAAGGTATCCTTTCCGGGGCCGCTAACTTCACCTCAGGGAGACTCTTCGATTATGAACTTTGGCCGACAATATTTCTTTTAAGCTGCCTAGTGTTGGAATTTGTGGCACTGAGGCGATATATTGAGACGAACCGGTAAGCCCGGCTTGTTCGCAGTAAATTTATTTGCAAGGGACAGGTGTTCTTTTTCGTGAATGGGCTCGGGGTTATTACTCAGACACCACTGTTCCGTGAACAAAATAAACATGGATTGTTTATTATTCTACACAAATCACTATTGATTACAAATATCTGTGGTGGTCTTTATCCTTTTCTTTACCTCACCCAGAATCACTGTTAGTTCTTTCGATCTTACATCGATCGAGGAAATATTTACCGTTTAATACTCCCCCCTCGAGCGTCGGCGGCTTCGGGGACTCTCGGGTCGTCTCGTGCTCCTTCGCTGTGCTGCCTATGCCCGCTCCACTGGGGGCCAGCCGATGCGATGCGCTTTTCCAATTTCCGTAATCTTCCCTGCCCTCCCCGCTGAACTCCTTTCCAGTTCACCCAGATCTACTCGATGTCACCTTCCGCGAGCTGACAAACGCCACTAATTATTCAAGGTACAGTTTACTAGCACGTGTCTCACCATTTCACCAGGCTACTAGTCTCGTGGCGTACTCCTCTGCACACAAGTTCTCTCGATCAGTACTACCCCGGATAATAGCTGTTATTCTGGCACTACGTCCGAGCCATTAATGATGGTTATATCTAGCACAACTCGTCCGTCAATCACTTGTTCAGCGCTCATTCGTTCGCGACACTATTCTACCTTGTTCGAACGCGGAGCAGCCCCAGGTACTTCCTTCCTTACAGGCGACCGGCCGTACACTGAAGTCTCGCGGCGTCTTTTCTCACGCCTTCGGCCAACCGACAACACTTCGCCGCCCGTAACTGTTTCTTGTGGCTAGCGGGCGCCCTCTGGCAACCGTTGTGCCGTGTGCTTACTTGTTGTATCTCCGTTTCTTTGGCAGAAACCGGTTTTAACTTAATTGTAATGTAAGTGAAACGGGACCAGTGACTTAAGTTCGCTCTAACAGAGGGTTCACTATATCCGAGTTCACTAAAATCGGAGTCGACTGCATTTGTTCCCAAGCTATAGTACACTCAATTACTCGGCAGTTAACGTGTCAATGCCTCCATGTTCTTTGATGCGTAGCCATTTCACCGCCAGCCATGTCTTCAGGGTTCTCCAAGTGAATACGATTCCTGTGGTCTTCGGAGGTGCCAACTACAGTGCGTTGCTGCCACCCTACTCCTACATCGACGGCACAAAATTCAAAAGCCCCGTCCAACTTGCGACGTACTTGCTGTATCTGTTGCGCCATCCGCAAGAGTATGCGAAGTATTTCTGGTGGAAACCGTACTACGATGTGCAGATTAATACTAGCAGAACCCTATGCCAATTGTGTGCCAGACTGCATGCTGATCAACAACCAAAATCATACGAAAACGTGCTTAAGTGGATGAACCGTGATGTTTTTTTCGAAGCCAGCTAAACGATTTTCTTTTTTCTCAACAATGAAAACGTAGTGGATAATTTCGATTATTTGGTTTATTCAAATGTTTTTTTGCCCGTGCAAATGATTCTATTTGGCCCTACAGTACTGACAAAACCGAATGAATTTTACCCAATTTTGTTTCATTTGTGTCATTTAATTGGATTATTTGTATGCACATATTTATTCAATAATAAATAATACGTACTAATGATGCGTAAATATGATTTTAGATTTTTCAATTTTAAGCACTAGTGCTGAAAGTGAGTCAATGCTCTAGTATTCTGATAAATCTATGAATCCCTCAAAGAAAACAAAATACGTTCGTCTGGTCGCATCTGCTACTACTGACCTTAATGTATCATTAAGTGATTTGTACACTGGAATTAAAATAAAATCGAAGTTGATATAGCTGTTTAAAAAATGATGTGTGATACGAGTGATGAAAGTAATTTTATTTTGCTTGTAGGATTGTCGCTCATCCTATCAGCCTCGTTTTTTGTTTTGTTTTTTAATTTATTTTTTGAGTGATTGGATTAGACAGATCAGTACCAAATTACTATCTCATGTGCATTTGCTGGCTTACATTGTAACTTATACTAAACTTAACACTAAAAACTTAAAACTAAACTACCTTACTTTAGGTGTAGGAAAGTACAAGAGCCCCTACTATGAACAATTAGTAGAGAAAATGTTCAAGAACGCTTCGGAAGGAAATCTATTCCTAATTCTAGTAGGGAAGTCATTTATAGTGGCCAGGTTGTAGTGGACGGCTCGGTTAATTGTATTTAGGTTGGAGTAAAAATTATTGGAAAGATGAGCAATATGTTTATTTATTTATTTATTTATTTATTTTACGTCAAAAAAACAGTTGAAAACTGCGTATGACGTGCTATGGGGAAAAGTGAATTGTGTGCACATTTTCAAAATTCTGTGATCCCTACACTAAGTCATATACTACTTAAATTTTGAATTTTGAAAGGGAGAAAAAAAAACTCCCATGTAGTAAAATCTATTTTCAAAAATCTATTTTCAAAATCTATTTTCAAAATTTATTTTCAAATTTATTTATGTTTGATGATCGACCTCGTGTCGCAACATTTCCTTCTCGCAAAATGAAAGTTCACTTTTACCTCTGGTAACAAAAATTACTTTTATCCACTTGGTTAAGTAACGTCAAACATTACGCCATTATAATTAGTTTCGTAATGAAGTATTTTACCGTCCTAGAGTGAAACTGTACTTCATTACCACACTATGGCAGTAAAGTAATTTGCGACACTAGCTTTCCAGCTAGGTGGAATTCAGTCGCTGTCTGGAGGAGAATTCAAGAGGCCGGCTGCTCTGATCGGTAGTTTTCCGTGGTTTCTCCGATCATCACCAGGCGAATGCCGGAGCAGTACCCTACCAAACGGGCCACGGACCGCGCGCGATCTGTCCTTCCTCTTCCCTGTCCTATCCTCTCCCTTTACACACACATATTACACTAACGACCACACATTCCGAGAGACCGGTCGGGAGCTTAGAGCTTGTCACGACTGGGGCGGTGCCCTGCAGGTGGGAGAGTCCTGGTTAGGGGGAAACCCCGGTAGCCGACTGAAGGTCGACGCCGGATTTCGCCATCCAGCGGGGAAAGATCATCGCCATATCCCGCGAAAAAAACATGCACTACACTAACGGGAGTAATGACCAAAGCAGTTGACGCGCCAGGAAATACGAAAAAATCAAATCAATCAATCAAATCAGTAAAGTAATTTGCCATTGTTCTTTTGAAAGTATTTTGATCTTCTTCGTCTTGTATCCTACACTTTTCCCCTGTAAAAACGCTAATAACTGAGTAAACCTACTGATATCAACGTTTTCTTGGCTGTCCCGTGGGCATTATTGGTCGCGCAGGACGGCGGTGTCCCTGTCCAGAGGTGACAGGCGACGTGACAGGCGACGTGACAGGTGACGTGACAGGTGACGTGACAGGCGACGTGACAGGCGAAACGTCGGTCTCTCAGCCAACGACGCGACTCCGAACAGCTAAGAAGACATGAAGTCGAGCCGCAGAAGCTTACGTTTACATTGGATATCAATGTTGTCATTAGGTGATATTGTACTCTTTAACGTGGAGTAGTGGGACCAAAGACTACTTGGTTTCTCCTTCTTTGACTTGCCAGAAAAGTAAGCAATCAAAACTCTTTCCGATATGGAAGAACGGTTTTTTCACATTAATCTTTAAAAATTAAATACTCATGCTCATATTTCTTTCTTGATTTGTTGGGTAACAATGTTTCAGAAGCAGCATTTGCGGCTATTTCAATTTCCAAATCAAAAATATATTCCCTCGTGTCGAAAAGTATACTGCAAGTGTGTTTCAATTGTTCTCCTTTTTTAGAACAGTGTCTCCACTTATGGGAGAAAAAATGTGAATACTAATTGAAGGCGTAGAGCGAACTTTCACGTTTAATCTAACAATTTTTTCCAAAGTGGATAAAACGTATGATGTGCGTGACGTATCATCTGATTACAATACTCATTTGGTAACTAAACTCGGCCTGACGGCCTCGTTTGGCAATTTTTCAACCTCTTATTGTAATCAAATGTATTACGACACTAATATCATAAATAAGTATTATACACTCAGAATTAAAAGAACGCTGCACCCTGAAGGACGCGACCGATTCGCTGCATATAAGGTGGGTAGGATGAACAGCTAAATCAAAGATATTGTTCACACAAGGGACATGCCTTTTTTTCTATTTTTCTGCCTGGTTTTGAACTGTTCTAAGCTAAATGATTGTATAATTGCCCAATATGTAATTTGCTAATGCATTCTTTGTCCGTTTTATTTGATTATTTGTTTCTCATCATGATTTCTCAAGATGATGTACCGTAAACAATATAATGTTGTTAGAAGAGTACGAAATATGGGAAATGGAAATTAATGTGCAAAAGGCTAAGTATATGGTAAAGGAGCGGGGTATGTTCCATTATTTAGAGATTAGTATCGGAATCGTTAAAGGCAAAAATCAATATGGAACAAGTGGTGCTACATCAGGTATATTTTCTCGATTTTTTTTCTTTGAAAATTGTAATTTTCGAACATTCATAGAGTTCAAAGAAAAATGAGACACATGCAGTTTTTTAAGCGTCCTTCAATTAATGTAAAAAATTTGGAGCGATTTTTGAGAATAATTCTTTTTCGAAGTATCGTAAATTTCAGACACACATTACGCAAAACCTACTAGGCTTTTTACAAAATTTGTACAAGACATTTTTTAAAGATCTTTTTTACAGTAGTCTTTAAGGCAAAAATCTCCATCTTCAATTTTGTAGTTTTGATGTATTAACATTTTGCAGTTTTCGAAAAACATGAGAGTTCGCCGAAAATGGTACTAACACCATATTTTTTTGTTCTCCCTTGATAAATATGAGGAGAAACTTTAAACAAAAAATTTGGAACGATTTTTGAGAAAAACAATGTTAAAATGCCTATATTTCGCACAAATTACGGAGAAACCATTCATATTTTTGTAACTTTGAACGTGACCTTACTTCAAGAAATATCTGTAAAGAACAGATTTCATTAAGGAAAAAAATATTTATCCTTAATGTTAAAGTTGTATGAAGAAGTCCAAAAAAATTGCACTTTCTGCCATTTTCGAAAAATCTAGGAACTCAACGAACAAGACACCGGACTCTTAAGCGTAAAATGTAGGATAGCATTATTTCTATAAACTAAATGTAGTTTAACATTATTTGTGTCATTGTTATATTTTGTTTATTAACTCATATTATTTTTTGTTAAAAGTATTATTTCGTTCAATATTCAAATTACAATAGGTTATAATATTCTTACAATTTTATTTTTCGTTGTTTATCTTTTCTAATAAACATAAACCAGAAAAACTACGAAACTTAATAAAACAAAATCTAATTTTAAGAAAATATATATGAAACTGTTAAATTACTGTTTTATTTATATTAAGCTGTCGACTGCAAATTATAAGATAAAAGGTTGAAATTTTGGGACACTGTATATAATTTATATGGCTACAATTTCTGTTTAGCCCTCTTTTATTATCTGACTCATAACATGAGATATCCTTTAAAACTAAGGAAAATTTCTAGAAATATCTTTATGATCAATAGAAAATCGCAAGGATTGAAGTTAATGGCGTAATGTGGTTAAAAAATTAAACTTACATCAGAGGATGAAACCAGTTTTTTTTTCGTTTGTATAAAGGTTTTTACACGTCAATTACGATTTTCAACATAAACATTTTTTATCCTCGGGGGCAGGTTTGCCTGTTTTTATTCCGCTACCCCCATTAAGTAATTAAAATATAGATATTTATGTCACGAGTCCCCTAAACGAGTCTTTAAGGACGCAGCCGGAAGGTTAACTGCGAGGCGGAGCGATAGCGAAGCCGAGCTTAACCTTCCGGCTAAGTCCTTAAAGACTAATAGAGGACGAGTTACATACAATGATTTTTGTTATTTTTTGTTATTTTAGTTTATCGCTTATTAAAAATAAACTTTTATCACTTTCGCGAGTTCAGAATTGTCATTACTCTTGATTTTCTGTAGCAAGGGTTGGTGGTACTGGATGCTTTGTTTGTGACCAGGCAATTGAATGTTTTTTCTACTAATGCAAGCAGACTCTAAACCCGAGAGTCCATAGTGTTCATTGCAACGGCCGCTAAAATGATCGAGAGTACATTAAAAATATTTTAGCGGCCGTTGCTATGGACGCGCTCTTAAAGCAGTATTTAGATGGTTGGTTGCTAAGGGGCTAAGTGCGTGTTTACTAACGTAAATAACAAAAAAACTTTTTTCTCAAATATCACGCCAATTATTTTTTTAATTTTCTCCTTGCGTCTATGTAACAAGGAACAATACAAAATATGACACTAGTCCCAATTCGGCGAATTCTCCGAATTTTCGAAAATTGCAAACGTTAGTTGTTGGGAAATATTAGGTTGAATAATTACATTACATGGCCTGAGTTCGAAACTCGCGACGTGGCGTTTCAATAGCATAGAGGCAAGGCTCGCAGCGAATTAACTTCCAAGATCAGAGTTAGAGCACCACCTTCTAGGAGGTGATCGTTGGAGTCTTGCTGCAGGAAAACTTTTTCCTGGTTGAAAACACTTTTGCTGGTATTAGTATAAAATAGCAAAGCAGTTAGAAACAAGTGGAGGATAATAAACATTATGGGACAAATGTAAGGTATTATAAAGATAAAGATATAATAGTTGCAAACAAAATATAACATGAAAAAAGAATAAAATGGCATTTGAATTGACTGTACATTCAGAAATATGATCCTGTTTTGCATGCCATACGAAGTATCAACACCAATGAAGATGTAACTGACCAGTTGATAGGAGGTAAATTAAATATCAAGCAGAACAGTAAGTTGATGAGACATTAAATGATCAAATCTTTAATTTATAAGATGACCTTTTGGATTAAAAATGTTTTCGTAATATCTTTAGTAATTACAAGCAACCTCAGAATGAAACATTAGATTTCTGTTGTACTCTTAAAATAAGAATTGCCCATCTTGACTCACTTGCTGAACGATAACACCTGTAAGTAATCAACATTAATCATACTATTTGGGAGGCGCACAATAATTTCCTGAGATTTAAAACGTGATAAACACGAAATATCATTTAATATTTAGCAACATGAAGATTTAATGTCCAGAGTTTATTTCATTCTATAGAAAAAGAAAGTAGGGGTGCTACAACAGAATAATACTTTGTTATTGTAACGGCCACTCATATAATGCTCTGACTTATATCCTATTAATTATTCAGCCATCTCGTGAAAAACTTTCTTCAGCTAATTACGAATGTTTCAAATATTTACTAATTTCAAATGTTTGCAGGTTTAAATGAAAATCGGATTTATAAGCGCACTCGATAAAAATCGATAAAATTATTCAAATGAATCGATAAAAATTTAGAAAAAAATGTTCTTTGCAATGGTTGATATCGATCTCCACTCTTTAGGTTAATAGTTAATACATTTACTTCATTCTCATGCCCAGTTGCAATGTTGGGAAATATGGGAAAGATATTCCGACACAATTCTCACAATTTAACTAACCGTTATGCAAAACTACTTGTATTTCGAAACATTTCTGAAATTAATAAAGATTAATTATTGGTATTAAACTGACCAAGAAATACATTTCTAACTCCAAAATTAGAGATCAAGTTAAAAAAAAACCATTAACTCACATTTGTCGAAATTCCAAAGATTATTTTGAAAATTGAAAATGTCATGCCTTATTATTAAGCAAACTTAACATTATTGGATAAAAAATAATAAATTGTAGCTATTTTTGAGAGTCCTTTATTTGTGTTATTTTTAAATTGCTACAATATGACCGAAAATTGTGCGGAAACTCATTTTTTAAATGTGAAATACGTATAATTAACGTGAAGAAATGAAATTCCATTGAAACTAGATTTTAATTTACATACTCGCACAGAGATTCTTCTTCGTTCTGTTTCGGTTTAGTTGTCAGTGGTGCTCTCTTTTGTAGCTTCTTGAACACAAAGTTTAGATGTCGCAGCATTTTTTGCACAGCTTTCTCCGATCAAGTCCCGGGCAAAGCAGAAGCGGACCATTAAACAACGGGCTGTGGGCCCGGACCACATGCCTTCTCTGTTAACCTGACTCCGCTTCCATTCATAAGATCTGGATGATCGATGATTGTATGATCTCCGATTATCTTACGATGTATCCGCAAAGACATGGATATTCTCTGACACTCTTAGGACGACCGAAAGTGCACCTGGTATGCACAGTCATCGACTTGGTTCATTGATTGATTAGTGATTCCGGGCGCGTCGACTATTAAAGTTATTGGTCCCGTAAGTGTAGCTCATGTTTCTTTATCCCGGGAGGTGGCTATGATCTGCCCCCACTGGTTGTTGAGATGCGGCTCGAACCTATGTCGACTTGTGGAGATTTTCCCCAACCAGGACTCTCCCACCAGCGGGGCACCGCTCCAGTCGGGACAAGCTCTAAGCTCCCGACCGGTCTTCCCCCGGCATGTGTGCAGTGTAGTGCATGTTAGTGTAAGGGGTGAGAAAAGGACCAGGAAGAGGAAGGAAAGATCGCGCGCGGTCCGTGGCCCGTGGTTCGTCTGGTGTTGATCGAATCTTCTTCAGCCAGTGGCATCAGTTGATGCCCTGAGCCACTTATGCCGTTACCGTCATCGACGGTATGGAGATCCCTGGATAAACAACATCGGCCACTTTATTTTAAGCTTTCAAGTATTAATAGCGTGATGAAGATGATGCGAAATTGCATACATTTTCTTGCCTTTAATGATCAATTGTTTCTTACACTTGTGTAGCCAATTCGTTATCCATTAAATTAATTATCTGCATTTGGAAATTAATATTCGTGTTCAGGTAGAGGTATATAATGAGCCCGGCTCCAGGTCACTTGCATTCCTCAGTCACGTTTTTGAGAGCTACAATGTTCTCTATTCCTCTGAGCGCTTTCTTGCTGGTGGTACTTGTGGCGTTGTTTTCGATCTGGATTGGTAAGTTGATTTCTCCAGCGATAACTGCCTGCGAGTTCCGTGCAACTTATTACGAAAATGCGTAATCTTAATATTGTTCGTAGGCTGCAATAGTGACACAACAAAAAATGTGAATTTTGAGTTAATGACTCTCTAGAATTGCATAATGGTTACCTTCAGCAGCTATAGCACAAATCGTACAGTACACTATTCCACCAACAATGAAAGAATGCAAGAATGCAGAAAACCCGAAGCGATGGCTCAGTGCATCAACTGATGTCACTGCACTGCCTCTGACCGGCAGATCCTAGGTTCGAGTCCCGACGGCGGCTGGATTTTCCACACTAGCTTTTCAGCTAGGTCGAATGGAGTCGCTGTCTGGATGATAATTCTATCAGCCATCTGATCTGACCGGAAGTTTTCGGAGGATTCTCTGACCAGGCATATGCCGGAGTATTATTCTAACACACGGATCGCGCGCGATCTTTCCTTCCTCTTCCTTGTCATATCCTCTTCCCTTACACACACACTTACACTAACATTCACAACACAAATAACATATGGGTCGGAAAGTTAGAACTTGTCCATATTGGGGTGGTGTCCTGCTGGTGGGAGATACCTGCTTAGGGAAAACCCCGCTATTCATCGGTAGGTCGGAGCCGGATCTTGCCATCCCGTGGGGGACGATCACCGCCATCTCCCGATGAAAGGACATGCACTACACCAACGGGACTAATGACCTCGGCAGTTGACCCACCCGGAATCACCAACAATCAATCAAGAATGTAGAAATGTGAATGCATGAATGATGCATTTCAATACAAGGTGAAATCTCATGTATCTCAACATCTGAAGTTTGGAGTTGTGCCACTGTTGCAGCCTATGAACGATTTGACAATCGAAAAACCTGGGTCCATCCATCCGTCTACCCGCGGTTAAACCCCTTCCAGCCAAACAGTGGAGACAAATGGACGTAGGATTGCCAACAATGTTCAGGTAAACGGGAGGACACTCGACAAGCTGCACCCTCCCCCCGAAAAAATCGCATCAACACATTTCTTTTTATATTTAATTTAGATTATCATCAGCTGTATTTATCTCTTCTCTCCATTTGAGATTCAAATGAAAAAATTCGTTAACAAAATGCAGATGAAAATGGTCTGAGCGTCTTTTTACTTTCTTGCCCTTAAGAAGGAACAGTGTTGTCAGACATACGATAATTATCGTACAGGAACGATTATTTATTATGAAGTACGATGTATGATTATAATACAGATAAAGTACAATAATGTGACAAATTGAAGCCGCTGATCGGGGGATGTATTCTTGAAACTATCGCTCTCGTGCGATATGTGAATTTTTGAACGTGCGTTTCCACATTAACAATAGTCCCTTAGAAATCGACTTTTAAAAAGGAGAGCCTATGCGAATACGCCTCTATAAAATTCAAATGGTACTAATATGCGTACGCTTTCATTGTGAATCTGCCGTTACGGTCCTCCCTCCGCTGCGACATGCTGCTGAAATTCTGTTTGAACTAAATCAATGCTTAGCCGAAAGACAGTGAATTATGTATATCCTAAAAACAAAACTGAAATACTACAAGAAGAACGGAGTGATGAAAATTTTGTAAAATTAAAGTTGTGTTAATGTTGTTTACGTTGTCATTTTTATATTTTAAAAGATGTCATTATTATATAAGTGACGTCAGAATCGTTTCTAAGATACTAAAAAAACTTCTGTTCAACTGAAACGCCACTATTTATTTACTACTAAAATTCCGGCAAATTTATTAGTGGAGTTTTCAATCAAGTAGAAGTTGTGCGATATAATTCGTTCGACCCTGTATATAATCGAGTAAATAAAAAAAGACTTTTATTATTTTGATTTGTTATATATTATATGTATGCATAAATATTAATAAAGGTTAAGGTTATAAGAATCTCTATATTATATTAGTTGCATCCCCGCTGCATTCATTCTCATTTAGAAATATGTCGTTAAAGAAAATAATTTAAAACATGTTTGAAAAAAAAATCATTGAACAGTATGATAATTTTTACACAATTTTTATTAATGTACGATAATTTGATATAATCGCCGTACGATAGTTGTACGATAATAATACATGGCGCAGTACGATATTCACTTTTCAACTATCTGGCAACACTGAAGGAACTTAAAAAGATAAAGTTATGTAGTGTTGCGGGAATAAGTGGCTCATTTTCGGCAGAAAAACTCTATTTTGCGGGCCTTGGTAATGAAAAAGTGGATAAATCCAGTTGCTAATTTAGAAAACAAAATTCACTAATACATGATGTAGCCAGACTCCATGTTTTGTGGGTCCTTGATACTGAAAAATATATTGACGGCAAAACGTTTGTCCGTATGTGAGCAACGCTAACGACTAAACCGTTCAGCCGATTTTCTCCACAATATTCCCCAATCGATATCGCGGTCGCTTGAATTTGAAGCCGATATGGTAATTCTAGGGAGCACTTTACATGAAGCCCCTGGGACATTGTGAAAAATAAAATAAAAAAAGGCTCCGTTTTTTATTAAACTTTGTCATTAGTAGTGTAAAGGATGTTTAAGGGACTATTGGACCTCATGTACATTGAAAACCCTCCTTTTACTAAAATTGAAAAATTTCAAAATTTTTTCGGTGTCTTCCTACAGCCACAGTTATGCCGATAAACATTTTTCTTAATGAAATGTGTTAATGAAAAACATATAAAGTTAATGACTGTTAAACTTTTCAAAAATATTACGGTTTTTTGCGAAATTTTGTGCCAAACCTATGCATTTTTTATTAAAAAATGTGCAAGTATAATATATATATATATATTATGATATATATAATATATATATATATATATATATATATATATATATATATATATCATAATTGTATGGAGATACATTTTTTTCTTAATGAAATGTTTTTGTCAAAAACACATCTTCAAATGAGGTCATGTTGAATTTTTTGAAAATGTGAATATTTTGTGTGTAATTTAGCGACAAACATTAATCGCCCGCTCCCAATTTACTGGCTTCGTGAACGTAAAATTAGTTGTGATATTACGCAGTTGGATTCTACATAAGTTAGAATTTGTATATTATTTTATATTTCATTTTATTATATATAATATGCACACACACACACACACACACACACACTCACACACACACTTTATTTAATTTTAAATTGCGTGCATGAAGTGTGTTAAATGTGAAACCGAATTGGTGATTTTGCTTTGCTTAGTATGATGTGGCAATGAAGAATATGCATGTAAAAACAGAGTAATTTTGATGACTATACAAATATTATATTTTATTATTATATTTTTCTATCCGTTTTCATTTTTTGCTAGCGGTATCAACAATACTAATTGGCAAAATGTGTATCTCATACGAATTTGTGATTATTGTTGCTTGTAGATAATTGTTGTAACGCAGCACTGATAACAAGGTGATAATGGCGGTTGCCTTTTGTTCGCGTTAAAATGAACTATTTTTTATTTATTTGGAGAATATTACAATGCTGTAATGTTTAATAATTTCTATTGTATATTTTTCGATGTATTCGCATTTTTTTGCCAACGCTATTAGTATCGTATTATTTATTAAATTTAATTATTTTACTTTCTCGCTTACTTCTTACGAAGAATATTGTAAGGTTAAATACTCATTAGATATATCCATGAATACACTGCATGTCTTATGCAATGAATTCAATGCCAGAAATATATTTTCATTTTAAGTTTTGAATAAAAATTGTATTGCAAAAATCATTTAACTTTCGCACCAAATGTTCTACGATTTGAAAAGTTTTTAAAGAAATTATGACTTAAATGTGTTAATTAGCAGAGAAATTGTTAAGTAAATAGAAATACGAGTACATAACCAATACTAAGGGCGAGAAAGTACTTGCTGTTTTAGCACCACTAGTTTCTTTTAATCGCCAGACAGAAACACTATCATGCATGTGTACGCTAGCGTTCAGAAAAAGCATATTCGTTTTCTATTATAAATTAAACTACATACGATACAACGTAGCAGATGTTAGTCATGTGATAAAATAAATGACAACTAATGTTAAAAAAATACAAAAAGGAGGGGAAAAGGATAAATGACATCAATCACTCATACACTTTCAAAAGAATTTTTACCCACTCGTTAAGGCCCACATTTTCTGCTTAACTGGAGAGTTGTTTCTCGTATTACAAAACACTGATAATAATGCAACGCACAACATACAATAGATGTTTTCCACTCGGAAAGAAATGGCGCACGGAAAACGCAATCTAATAGCTTTTAAATAAGAAATGAGGGATCGAGCGCGCTCGCGTGTGCTCTCAACGCGGCGTTTTGCCGCTTAGACGGCTGGAGGTGGCACACGAATTTTGACAGAATGCATGCCAATCTCCAGCGAAGTAAAAGTCCCTAACTGATATATATCCACTACATGAGGGAATATAGCAAATGTAGTACGACCGGGAGCGGTAGCTCAGTGCATGAACTGATGTCACTGCAGCGTCTTTGACCGGGAGGTCCTAGGTTCGATTCCTGACGGTGGCAGGATTTTCGACACTAGCTTTTCAGCTAAGTCGAATTCAGTGACTGTCTGGATGAGAATTCTAGAGGCCGGCTGCTCTGATCGGTAGTTTTCCGTGGTTTCTCCGATCAACACCAGGCGAATGCCGGAGCAGTACCCGAACAAACGGGCCGCACGCGATCTTTCCTTCCACTTACACACACTTACACTTACAGTTCCCTTACACACACTTACTCTAACATACACTACACTACCACATATTCCGGGAGACCGGTCGGGAGCTTAGAGCATATCCCGGCGGGAGCGGTGCCCCGCTGGTGGGAGAGTCCTGGTTAGCCCGACTACCCAACGGTTAGTCGGCGCCGGGTCTCGCCATCCAGCGGGGAAAGATCACCGCCATCTCCCGAGGAAAACATGCACTACACTGGCGGGACTAATGACCAAAGCAGTTGACGTTCCCTGAAACACGAAAATATTAATCAATCAATCATGTAGTAAGTATGGCGGGTGGTTTACGGGAGGTTGGTATTGCGAGTCACATATTACGTGAAACACTCCTTACTTGGGTTTTGATAACGTGGCCCGTGAGGATTTTGTCTTCACCGTGGAATATGACACGGTTTTCGCGTATTTCTCGGTCGTGCCGCTAGATGTTGCTTGATCTGCTTGATACGGTCGCGATCTGCACTGCTTGATACGGTCGTGATCATGCGACATCTGGTGATACGACCGACAAAGACGCAAAACGCCGTGCCATATTCCGTCGTGAAGACAGTACCCTCACAGGCCACGTTATGAAAACCTAAGTATAGAGGTAATGAGAAAATTTCCCAAAATGTCTAGAATACAGTACAGTGTTTGTGTCGCGATAGAACCTACTCTACTGCGTGTGATTCGAATTTGTTGCAGGAACCGTCGACATGGCGCCCAAGAAGCGAGCCGGATCCACGTGGTATACTAAAGGACCTAATTTGTGTGATTTGCCGCCTTGTTTTGGAAAATAGGATCAAAAGGATTGCCATTGTGTACTTGCTTATGCAGGATTACTGGCATTTAAAATAGAGTTGAACATGAAAGTTATTTCTTATTAACTACCCGAATACCAACACTGTACTTCCTCTTTTATCCCACCTACGAAACTAAGGCGATGCTTGAATCCCCGCTGGGGTGGTGTTCATGTGACGTTTGCACTCAGACCAAATAGATGTCCTCCAGGTAAAACCAATAACAAAGAAATACCACAGGCAGATCGCGTAAAATATCTTGATCAAAAAAGACCTAGAAGACATATCAAAAAGAAAAGCCCTAAAATTCAAAAATATCAGTACTATTGACTTCTAGGCAAAAAGTCGTCTCTCACATTGGCTAATAAACTATTGATTTATAAATCAATATTAAGACCCGTCTGGACATATGGAATTTAACTTTGGAGTACTGCGGCCTAGAAAAATACTCGAACCTCGAAAGAAATATTGCAGCAGTTTCAATAAAACAAACTTTAAGCTTGCTTGCCAGTGCCCAGTGCTTTGTTTCAAATAAAACATTGCGCAATGATTTCATTGTACCCACAAAATACCAAGATGTCCAATCCAGTTGCCAAAAATAACAAAAAAACCTAGAAAATCACCCAAGTAACCTAGCAGTAAGCTTACTTAGGTAAGGTTGACCAGTGTTATTCAAACCTTTGGCGCCTTCCCAGAGAGACGCGAGAACCAAAAATAATGCTGCAAAGCTAATTAAAGCCCTAATCTACATGAATGAATTTGTATTGGACTACACATGTGCGTTCATTAATTTTAACGAATGCGGACGAAAGCATTTGTATAATATTTTGTGTTCGTATTACTTCAATCAATGCAACAATGTCAGCAATCAGACCGGGAGAGATGACTCAGGGTATCAACAGATGTCACTGTAGACCCTCTAACCGGAAGGTCCTAGGTTCGAATCCCAACGGTCGTAGAATTTTTGACAGTAGCTTGTCAGTAGTGTAGGTTTGTCTCTATTTTCACTTTATTAGCGTTTAGAAATTAAGATAGTGACCCATACCAAATCATTCAAATATATGTGACAAAAATGTTCCGCGCACACCCATACTAATACATATTTTAGCGGAAATGCTCATGTTAATATTTTTATGGTTTTCAATAACCAACAAGCCTTTCGGTTCAAAACCTTGTGTACTATATCGATCACGGGCAAATCTCGAAAAATGAAATTTCGACACATACGCATTTGAAGTTTTCGTAGTTTTTAAATAAAGAAATCACACGTTAATAATTTATGAATTAAGAAGTGAGAATTACCAAAAGACTTTATTTGAAGAAAAATTATAACAATGATCACAATTAAAAATTATTATTTTTTGAGTTCCATCAGTGTGACAGACCAAGAACAGCTACCTGTAGTGTCACTGCGTAGCGCACAAGCACTGACTCAGTTCCGGAATCCGTTTAATTCGTAGCAGCGTGTGGGGCAGCGCTGTTGCGGAGTGATGACGTTTTTGCCCTGCACTAGGGTGGGTTTCAGTGCAACGAATGGAAACGCTAAAAATCTTTCGGTTTTGACTTTTTTTTCTGCGTTGAGTTATTCTTTAGTGTGAATATATCCCCTATGTCATATTGCCGTCGTTGACATAGTGGTTATATCCAGCTTAAAGTTCAATATCACACAGAGTAGAAAAAACAAATTCCTCTAAACTGAACAATTTTGACTTAATGCGGGCCTCTCACCGATTGAGTCCGGGTAACATTCACACTAACATATCTATTCACATTTTCCTCCATTATAGTTTTGCTTGGATACCCTTTTGTATTAATACATTCAAATCCAAGGATCGAAGTTTTTTAATAGGAATATTTGTACATGCTGCTGGTAGAGGAAATAACTTGTTGAGTATGTTCTGGCACTTAATTTTTTATTTGTTCATTTCATCTCATTGGATTCATCTTCTCATCTTCATTGGATGAATTTAATTCTTTTGGGCAATTTGTATTAAACGGTTCATAAACTCAACAACCATTTTTGAAAGTGTTGTCAGTCAGGAAAATGCTCTAATCTCCACCAACAACTTACTGAAAGGATCAAGATCACCTACTTCCAAAAAATTCTCTCACTTTTATTTCATAAGAACGACTTATATCTAGTTTACATTTTTGAAACCTGAAAACTGGAGACTAAAGACAAGCGTTGGGAAGAATTTAACATTTATAATCGAAAATCGTAACAAACTCTCCAAGTTTTGTCCCACTGTATTGTGCATCGGCATACATCTTTCAGATTCTTTTAATTCTCAACAAAGCCTTTTTTTGACAGATTCCTGCTTCCATAAAGGAAAGATAACCTAAAGCTTCAAAGTGTGGCATCTCAAGACGAGACTCAAAACAATCTGAGGATATGCTCATGAAAACAGAAAAATTCTGGGTTTTTATTCATGTGGATGCGAGCATATGGTATACTGGGTATAGGAAAGTATTTTCTCAAGTTTGGGAATATGCAAACTTTTTGAAAATATTCTGGAAATTTTTATTCACACGCTTCCGAACAAATGCTCCGAACGCGAGTAATAGCATATGCTCTTGTTTACACATCGCGCTCTTCGAAGCCTCAGCAGTGACCGACCTGGGGCTGTCCCGCAGGACGTGTGAGACGTCGCCCCCCACGCCCGCCCCCGCCCCAGCGCCGCCGCCCACCACGCCCCCACCGCCACCACCGCCCCCTCCGCCGCTTCCGCCCGCGCCGCCCCCGCCCCGCCCGCGGCCGCGGGGTCGGTGCGCGCGGGCTCCGTGCTCCCGCCGCCAGTCACCCTCAACATCGGGCCCTGGATGCCCTGACGCTCCTAGCGTATCTAGCGTCACATTGACAACATCGGGCCCTGGATGCCCTGACGCCCCTAGCGCCCAGCGTCACATAGTCAACTATTGGCCCTGGATGTCCCGATGCCCCCAGCGACTTCTCTGGAAGCACACGTGGCTTGTTTCATTGGTGCGCGCGGCCTGCAAATAAACGTTACACGAATTGATTGATTGATTTATTGATTGATTGTTAGTAATTCAGGGTGCGGCATCTAAATTGCTAAGGTAATTACTCTTGTAAGTGTAGTACTTGTTTTTCCTCGGGAGGTGGCGGTGGTCATCCCCGCTAGACGGTCAGAACCCTCGCAGACATAATCCTCGTCTAGCGGGGTTTTCCCTATTTATCTCCCATGAACAGCCCCTGTCCCAGCCGGGACAAGCTATAAGCCCCCGACCGGTCTCCCGACATGTGTGGTAGAGTAGTGCATGTTAGTGTAAGTATGCGTAAGTAAGGGTTGTAGATCGGGGAAGGAAGAGGAAGGAAAGATCATACGTGTGCCGTGGCCCGTTTTTTAAGGTACTGCTCTGACATTCGACTGCTCCGGTATTCGCCGAAGAAATCACGGAAAACTACGGATCAGAGCAGTCGGCCTTTAGAATTCTCCTCTAGACATCGACTGAATTCTCCCTATAACACAATCTTGTGTTCAAAATGTTACCACCGTCATAACTCTAGGTCCTCCGGTCAGAGGTACAGCTGTGACATCCGTTGTTGCTCTGACCCACCTCTCGTGATAAGCGTCATACGAGAAGAAAGGTGTGACTTCGTGACTGCTCCATTGATGTTTCCAGGCATGTCAGCTGCTATTCAAATAGATCCGTTAGTGTAGCGAATGTTTTATCGCGGAAAGTGGTGGGGTTCCTCTTCCGCTGCCTGACAAGATTCGGCAGCAACCTGCTTGCGGGGAATCCGTTCTCCTGGTATCTCCCAGAGGATCATCGTCCCAGCCGGGACAAGTTCTAAGCTCCAGACTGGTTTCCCGGCATATGCGGTAATGTAGCACCGACAAACGATACAACTATGTACCCGAATACTCAACCATAGACCAAGCATAGTGAAATGTTGCTCTCAATTGCTTCTATTCTCCTATAATACAATTATCCTCTACTCTTATAACAGGAATTTCCTTCAATTTATTAAGTTTTTCCTTGTAACAGATTGAGAGAATGATTGCTTCTTAAATATGTTTGGCTTTTAGTTGTATCCACTGTTGTCCCGACGTATCCATAGTTGTACAATGTGACGGTACATGAAAGTGTGTGTGTTTGTGTGTGTGTGTGCGTGCGTGTGTGTGTATGTGTGTGTGTGTGTGTGTGTGTGCATAAAGGATGAACATAGAACAAGGAAGAGCAAGGAAAGATAGCTCGTAGTCCGTGGCCCGTTTGTTAAGGTACTGATTCAGATTTCGCCTGGTGTTGATCCGAGAAATCACTGAAAACATCCGATCAGAGCTGCCGACCGCTAGGATTCTCCTCGTGACAGCAGCCGAGCTGAAATGACTATCTGCGTCTTGACCTAAATATGTAGCCGAAAATCTGCCTCCCATGAGGCAGGTTACCAAGGACCTCCAGTAAAAGTCGCTGCAGGGTCAGTGGCAGTGCGAACTTTCAGCTACACTCAGCTGGTGTGTATCCTCTTGATTGATTGATCGATTGATTGATTTTTTGATTGATTTTTTGAGATGGCGGTGATCGTCCGCCACGGGATGGCGAAATCTGGCACCGAACTACCGTCGGCTAGTGCGGTTTCCCCCTAACAAGGACTCTCCCACCAGCGGGGCACCGCCCCAGCCGGGCCATCTCTAAGCTCCCGACCGGTCTCCCGGAATATGTGGTAGTGTAGTGCATGTTAGTGTAAGTGTGTGTGTAAGGGGAGAGGATAGGATGAGGAAGGACAGATCGCGCGTGGTCCGTGGCCCATTTGTTACGGTACTGCTCCGGCATTCTCCTGGTGTTGACCGGAGAAACCGCGGAAAACTACCGATCAGAGCAGCCGCTAGAATTCTCCTCCGGACAGCGCATGAATTCGACTGTGTCCTCTTGATTGGTTGATTGATTATTTACTGTTTCCGGTGTGACATGTGTAGTAATGTTCAGTAGGTGCAGCGTGTTTCAGTCTGGATGGTGGCGGTGTTCCCTCGGTTGAAGGTGAGGTCCCCCGACGATCTACACGTCGGCTTTCGGGATTGCCACCTGTAGTTTTTTTTCTTACTTTATACATTGTTATTCTTAATATTTTACATCCGAACAATAGACAAAACTTTTGACAAAGTTTTACATTGGCATGTGAAGAAACTGAGCATTCACAGTCCATCATGGATCCATTCATTTCCCATGGTAAACAAATATAAATAGTATACACTATTAATATAACATCCCAAGGAAAATATGATAATTTTTGGATATGACTTTGTATGTAAAGATCGAAACTATTTAAGGGATCCAGAGAATGAAATCGACGCAGTCTTAAGACTTTGGTGTTGTCTAGTACAGTGGTTTTCAATCTTTTTCCTGCCGCGTCTTCCAGCAGGTAACAAATCCTGCACACGCATTAACTTTATTAACATTAAACTGTTAATAGCAACTAAATATTTTTCCTGAAAATAAGATCATTGTGCACTTTTTATTATATACTTACAGTGTAAAAAATAATAATAGCAAGTGATTTGTACTATTCACTGTTGTAATTATAAATTAATGTTTGAAAAAGTCAGGAAAATTATAAAAAAAGAATATATTTATAGTCGACAAAAGTCAGTAAGATGGATGGGCTTTTTTAATGTCACGCAATTTAACGAATCTCGACACTAATTTAGAAATGGAAATACTTAACTCTTTTTGTATATTTATTCGTGATCTGTATTTTGTCTTGATCACCACCATGGCTGAAAACCTTGTTTCACCTAGGTAAAAAATGACAAAAAGAAGAACGATACCCACGTTCTTATTTAACACTGGATACCAAATGCCAACCTAATTCGCGCCAATTTCGGACTGATGCAGAAATGAATCATGCCACAACAAAGCGAGCCGCATTCTGTTATGCCAACTGCCAGGGCATTTTTTAAAATTACTGATTCTTGATTAATTGACAGTGGTACAATCCGCCTCTACTACCAGGCTCATTAGTTCCGTAAGTACATGCTTTTCCTCGGGAGGTGGCGATAATCTTTTCTGGATGGCGCGATCCGATGCCGACCTACCGTCGGCTAGCGGGGTTTATCTCAACCAGATATCTCCACTTGCGAGACATCACTCCAGTCCGGGCAAGTTCTGAGCTCCCGACCGGTCTCCCGGCATGGATAGTAGTGTAGTGCATGTTAATGTAAGTGTGTGTAAGAGTAAACATAGGAAAAGGAAGAGGAAGGAAAGATCGCGCGCTGCCCGTGGCCCGCTTATTAGGGTATTGCTTCGTCATTCGCCTGGTGCTGATCGGAGAAACCACGGAAAACTACCGATTAGAGCAGCCGGCCACGACAATTCTCCTCCAGACAGCGACTGAATTCGAACTACAGCTGACAAGCTAGTGTCAAAATTCTGCGACCGTTGGGACTCGAACCTAGGAACTCCCGTTGATTGAAGTAATACGAACACAAAATATTATACAAATGTTATCTTCCGCATTCGTTAAAATTAATGAACGCACATGTATAGTCCGATACAAATTCATTCATGTAGATTAGAGCTTTAATAAGCTTTACAGCATTATTTTTAGTTCTCGCGCCTCCCTGGGGAGGCGCGACTGACTGTTTGAATAACACTGGTCAAATAAGTTTAATGCTAGGTTATTTGGGTGATTTTCTAGTTTTTTTGTTATTTTTGGCAACTGGATTGGACATCTTGTTATATTGTTGGTAGAATGAAGTCATTGCGCGATGTTTTATTTGACGAAAAGCACTGGTCACTGGCAAGCAAGCTTAAAGTTTGTTTTATTGAAACTGCTGCAATATTTCTTTCGAGGTTCGAGTATTTTTCTAGACCGCAGTGCTCCAAAGTTGTATTCCACATGTCCAGACGGATCTAAATATTGATTTATAAATCAATAGTTTATTAGCCAGTGTGAGAGACGACTTTGTGCCTAGAAGTCAATAGTACCGATTAATTTTGAATTTTATGGCTTTTCTTTTTGATATGTCATCTAGGTCTTTTTTCATCAAGATGTATACCAAGATATTTTACGCGATCTGTCTGTGGTATTTCTTTGATATTAGTTTTAAATGGAGGACATCTATTTGGTCTGAGTGCGATCGTCACATTAACAGCACCCCAGCGGGGATTCAAGCATCGCCTTAGTTTCGTAGGTGGGATAAAAGGAGAACTACAGTGTTGGTATACGGGTAGTAAATAAGAAATAACTTTCATGTTCAACTCTCTATTTTAAATTGCCAGTAATCCTGCATAAGCAAGTAAACAATGGCAATACTTTTGATCCTATTTTCCTTTACAAGCCCCAAACCGACACACATGAGGACCTTTAGTATACCATGGGGATCCGGCTCGCTGGTTGGGTGCCATCTCGACGGTTCCTGCAACAAATTCGAATCACACGCAGTAAAGTAGGTTCTATCGCGACACAAACACTGTACTGTATTCTAGACATTTTTGGAAATTTTCTCATTATCTCTATACTTGGGTTTTCATAACGTGGCCCGTGAGGGTATTGTCTTCACGATGGAATATGGCACGGCATTTTGCGTCTTTGTCAGTCGTATCACCAGATGTCGCATGATCGCGCCCGTATCAAGCAGTGCAGATCGCGACCGTGTCAAGATATTCTAGCAACATCTAGCGGCACGACCGAGAAAGACGCGAAAAACCGCGCCATATTCCATCGCGAAGACAAAACCCTCACGGGCCACGTTATGAAAACCCAAGTAAGGAGTGTTTCACGTAATACGTGACCCGCAATACCAACCTCCCGTAAACCACCCGCCATACTTACTACATGATAGATTGATAGATTGATATTTTCGTGTTTCCGGGAACGTCAACTGCTTTGGTCATTAGTCCCGTCAGTGTAGTGCATGTTTTCCTCGGGAGATGGCGGTGATTTTTCCGCGCTCAATGGCGAGATCCGGCGCCGACTTACCGTCGGCTAGTAGGCTTTCCCCCTAACCAGGACTCTCCCACCAGCGGGGCACCGCCCCAGCCGGGACAAGCTCTAAGTTCCCAACCGATCTCCCGGAATATGTGGTAGTGTAGGGCATGTTAGTGTAAGTGCGTGTCTATAAGAGGTGAGAATGGGACCAGGAAGAGGAAGGACAGATCGCGAGCGGTCCGTGGCCCGTTTGGTAAGGTACTGCTCCGGCATTTGCCTGGTGTTGATCGGAGAAACCACGGAAAACTACCTATAAGAGCAGCCGGCAGCTAGAATTCTCCTCCAGACAGCGACTGAATTCGACCTACTTGGAAAACTAGTGTCCAAAATCCTGTCGCCGTGGGGAGTAGGAACCTAGGACCTCCCGGTCAGAGACGCTGCAGTGACATCAATTCATGCACTGAGCTACCGCTCCCGGTTGTACTACATTGGCTACTACATTGGCCCATGTTTACTTTTTTTATCTGTCAAAGTGTTGTAAAATAATGTACATGTATTGTATGTGAATTTTTTGTAATGAGCTGTTGATACTGTCACCTGATGAATATGATTTCTACGTCGAGTGTTATAGTAATAGACTTCGGCATTTTCTGAAAATATATTCCCGCCCTTGAGCAAGTCATTTTTACAAAACCACTGATTCGTAAATAAAAAGACACGGTAATGGTAGAATTCCTAGATTAATGAAGAGAGGCTACATGAATCACGTGGGTGGGGTTTGGTTATTATTCGTACAATTCGTTTTGTAATCTAAAAGTCTGGGAGCTATAAGATGTATTTCCCCAGAATATTATGCCATATCTCAAGCGGGAATGAACATTCGCCAAGTATACACAACGAGCAGTATGAAGGCTGACTGAATTTGCAAGAATTCTAAACGCGTAGCATAATGAACTTAATTTTGTGTTCAATTCAGTTAAATGAACGTTCCATTTAAGGTTTTACTGAATTGAGAGACCTAAAAATGTTGTTGCCTTAACATCAGTCAATGGTACATTGTTCATTTTCAATGGAGCACAGAATTGTTTATTTGAAATGGAAAACTGCATTAAAACCGTTTTCTTTTCGTTTACTATTAATTTGTTATTTCGAAACCAATTTGAAACATCTGATATTGTACTATTTACGGTTTCTTTATTGCAAAGGATGTTCGTATCATCCGCAAAGAGAACCGTTCTTCCGTTTCGAATCGTCGAGGGCATATCGTTTACGTAAAGTAGGAACAGAGTAGGGCCTAAAATCGATCCTTGAGGAACTCCACATGCAACGGGCAAAGAGTCGGAAAGGTGCGTACGTAATGTTCCATCATTCCAGTAAGGTATTTCAACTCTCTGAGATCGTTGTTTAAGGTACGAAATATATCATAATATTCCATGTGGTGGAAATATAACAGTTAGGGACTTTTACTTCGCTAGAGATTGGCATGCATTCTGTCAAAATTCGTGTGCCACCTCCAGGCGTCTAAGCGGAAAAACGCCGCGTTGAGAGCACACGCGAGCGCGCTGGATCCCTCATTTCTTATTTAAAAGCTATTAGATTGCGTTTTCCGTGTGCCATTTCTTTCCGAGGGGAACATCTATTGTATATTGTGCGTTGCATTATCATCAGTGTTTTGTAATACGAGAAACAACTCTCCAGTTAAGCAGAAAATGTGGGCCTTAACGAGTCGGTAAAATTCTTTTGAAAGCTATGTTATGAGCATACTAGCTAGTACACTAGCCTAGTTTACTAGTATCAGTCATGCTGTGTGTTGGTGTGGTGAGGGTGATGTCGTGTCCCTCATTTCGTGTGAGGTGCCGGAGATGGAGGATAGTGCAGTGAATGGTATTGAGTTGTTCACGATGTTGCAAGCCCTGATGATGGAAATAAAGGTATCCGAAACGTTGGCAAACAACTAGTAAAATTTTTCTGACCAAGCCCCGTTAACATGCCTGAAAAAAAAGAAAATCATTTATGGTCGTTAAGAACTCTTCATATATTTTTTTAATTTTCTGCAAAAAATGTTTAGATACAACATAGAATTAAATATTAACATTAAACATTTTTCCATTTTACACAAAATTCCGTTATATCCCAAAATAATTTTTCAAAATTTTGTTCTCAATGTTTTGTTTTCTTTTTAGAAATATTTAATCAATAAACATATGTAAATGGTATTAAGCAATATATACATTTTTCCATGTTTGGGGTATGATGTACCACAAAGAATATTTTAGAAAAACTTCTTAAAATGTTGTAAATGGATCCACAAAAAATAATCCTTTCCTCACCCCGTTCCTTTCCTCACCGGTCGCTGGGAGACCGAGATCCGTCGAATGACACCTCCATTGAGGGTTGCCCACCGCCCTTCATTTGGGAGGACATTGATGTCCTACATTAATGTCAATTATTCTTTTGTTATTATTTTTAACATTAGTTGTCATTTATTTTATCACATGACTAACATCTGCCACGTTGTATCGTATATTGTTTAATTTATAATAGAAAACATTAATATTCTTTTTCTGAACGCTGCCGTACACATGCATGATAGTGTTTCTGTCTGGCGATTAAAAGAAACTAGTGGTGCTAAAACAGCAAGTACTTTCTCGCCCTTAGTATTGGTTATGTATTTCTATTTACTCAACCATTTCTCTGCTAATTAACACATTTAAGTCATGATTTCTTTAAAAACTCGTTTCAAATCGTATAACATTTGGTGCGAAAGTTAAATGGTTTCAAGCAATACAATTTTTATTCAAAACTTCAAATGAAAATTTATTTCTGGCATTGAATTCATTGCATAAGACATGCAGTGTATTCATGGATATATCTAATGAGTTTTTAACCTTACAATATTCTTCGTAAGCAGTATGCGAGAAAGTAAATAATTAAATTTAATATACAATACGATACTAATAGCAAAAAAATGCAAATAGATCAAAAATATACAATAGAAATTATTAAACACTACAGTATTGTAATATTCTCCAAATGAATAAAAAATAGTTCATTTTAACGCGAACAAAAGGCAACCGCTATTATCGCCTTGTTATCACTACTGCGTTACAACAATAATCTACAAGCAACAATAATCACAAATTCGTATGAGATACACATTTTGCCAATTAGCATTGTTGATACCGCTAGCAAAAAATGAAAACGGATAGAAAAATATAATAATAAAATATAATATTTGTATATTCATCAAAATTACTCTGTTTTTACATGCATAGTCGTCATTCCCACATCATACTAAGCAAAGCGAAATCACCAGTTCGTTTTCACATTTAACACACTTCATGGACGCAATTTAAAATGAAATAAAGTGTGTGTGTGTGTGTGTGTGTGTGTGTGTGTGTGTGTGCATATTATATATAATAAAATGAAATATAAAAGAATATACAAATTCTAACTTATGTAGAATCCAACTGCGTAATATCACTACTCATTTTACGTTCACGAAGCCAGTAAATTGAGAGCGGGTGACTATGTTTGTCGCCAAATTATACAAAAAATATTCATATTTTCAAAAAATTCAACATGACCTCATTTAAAAATGTTTTTTTGACGAGCACATTTCATTAAGAAAAAAACGCGAAAGCGAACGCATATTAATACTATTTGAATTTTACAGAGGCGTACTCGCATAGGCTCTCCTTTTTAAAACCCGTTTTCTAAAGGACTATTGTTAATGTGGAAACGCACGTTCAAAAATGCACATATCGCATATCGCACGAGAGCGATAGTTTCAAGAATACATCCCCCGATCAGCGGCTTCAATTGGTGTACGATACCTTTATCTATACGATAATCGTACATCGTACTTCATAATGAATAAATCGTACATGTACGATAATTGTCGTATGTCTGACAACATTTTTCCTTCTTAAGGGAAAAAAAGTAAAAAGACGCTCAGACCATTTTCATCTGCATTTTGTAAGCGAATCTTTTCCCTTGAATCGCAAATGGAGAGATGAGATAAATAGAGCTGATGATAATCTAAATAAAATATAAAAAGAAATGTGATGCGATTTTTTTGGGGGGAGGAGGTGCAGCTTGTCGTGTGTCCTCCCGTTTACCTGAAGTTTGTTGGCAATCCTACCGACATTTTTCTCCATTGTTTGTCTGGAAGGGATCTAACCGCGTGCAGACGGATGGATGGACCCAGGTTCTTCGATTGTCAAATCGCTCATAAGCCTGTTTTACACGGTCAATGTTTCATCCTCTTTTCAACATTTTTCTGTACAGAAACTGGATGGAAAAAGGACGTTCGGTTCTATGCGTGCCGAAACTGGACGAACGGATTCCAGCGTTTTACTATTAATAGTTTCAACTATTAATAGTTAAATTGTTGGGAAGGGATTCTGAAACTCAAGAAAGCGTGCGCAGGTGATTTTCGTCCCCATAGGTCACATACAGTTTTTGAATGTTTTTGACTAAATAAAAAATAAATAACACGGTCACTTCTGGTCTGTACGTAATTGTGATGAAAGTACTTCCTCCAAACGCCGCAAAACGCGCTGGAAGTTTAACAGTTGAACATCGCATATACGGAAACAAATTAAATTAGCGGGAAGAATGATCAGATAGGTACGAATTCGCAGAGTAAGGAGTAGAAAGATGTGTGAGTTATTGTGGTTTATTTGCGAGAGGGTTCACTGAACGCAAAGACTCAATATCACAAACAACCCTCAAAATTACACGTGCCCACGCTACGCACCAAATATATATACTCCCTGCCTGAGAACCCACGCAATCGAAGAAAGTTCCATAAAGTGACACTAGAGGCCCTGTAGTCAAACTGGATGAAATTGTACAAAAAAAATGAAACATACATCATTTTTTCGTACAAATTACATCCAGTCTGCTCAGTATCGACAGGAAATGATGAATAAATGACCGTGTAAAAAAGGCTTTAGGCTGCAACAGTGGCACAACTCCAAACTCAGATGATGAGATACATGAGATTTCACCTTGTATTGAAATGCATCATTCATGCATTCACATCTCTGCATTCTTTATTGATTGTTAGTGATTCCGGGCGCGTCAACTACCGAGGTCATTAGTCCCGTTAGTGTAGTGCATGTCCTTTCATCGGGAGATGGCGGTGATCGTCCCCCACTGGATGGCGAGATCCGGCGCCGACCTACCGATAAATAGCGGGGTTTTCCCTAAGCAGGTATCTCCCACCAGCGGGACACCACCTCAATCTGGACAAGTTCTAACTTTCCGACCAATATGTGCATTAGTGTTGTCCATATTAGTGTAAGTGTGTGTGTATGGGAAGAAGATATGACAAGGAAGAGGAAGGAAAGATCGCGCGCGATCCGTTTGTTAGAGTAATACTCCGGCATTCGCCTGGTATTGATCAGAGAAACCACCGGAAACTTCCGGTCAGATTAGACGGCTGATAGAATTATCATCCAGACAGCGACTCCATTCGACCTAGCTGAAAAGCTAGTGTGGAAAATCCAGCCGCCGTCGGGACTCGAACCTAATGGAGTCGCTGTCAGGATGATTTATTTATTTATTTATTTATTTATTAGTTACATTTATGAAGTTACATGATAATTCCATCACCCGGCTGATCTGACCGGAAGATTCCGGTGGTTTCTCTGATCAATACCAGGCGAATGCCGGAGTATTATTCTAACACACGGATCGCGCGCGATCTTTCCTTCCTCTTCCTTGTCATATCTTCTTCCCATACACACACACACTAACATTCACAACACAAATAACATATGGGTCGGAAAGTTAGAACTTGTCCATATTGGGGTGGTGTCCCGCTGGTGAGAGATACCTGCTTAGGGAAAACCCCGCTATTTATCGGTAGGTCGGCGCCGGATCTCGCCATCCAGTGGGAGACGATCACCGCCATCTCCCGATGAAAGGACATGCACTACATTAACGGGACTAATGACCTCGGTAGTTGACGCGCCCGGAATCACTAACAATCAATCAAGAATGCAAAAATGTGAATGCATGAATGATGCATTTCAATACTAGGTGAAACCTCATGTATGTCAACATCTGAAGTTTGGAGTTGTGCCAATGTTGCAGCCTATATCCTGTTTTACACGGTCATTTATTCATCATTTGCCGTCGATACTGAGTAGACTGGATGTAATTTGTACGAAAAAATTATGCATGTTCCAGTTTTTTTGTACAGATTTCATCCAGTTTAACTACAGCGCCCCTAGTGTCATTTTATGGAACTTTCTTCGATTGCGTGGGTTCTCCGGCAGGTTTGGTGCGTGGTGTGGGCACGTGTTGTTTAATTTTGCGGGTTGTTTGTGATATTGAGTCTTTGCGTGAACCCCCTCGCAAATAAAACTACAATACCTCACACATCTTTCTACTCCTTTCTCTGCGAATTTGTACCTATCTGATCATTCTTCCCGCTAATTTAATTTGTTTCCGTAAATGCGATGTTCAACTGTTAAACTTCCAGCGCTTTTTGCGGTGTTTGGGGGAAGTATTTTCATGACGATTACGTACAGACCAGGAGTGACCGTGTATTTTATTTTTTATTTATTTATTTAGTCCAATACAGTCAAAAACGGTATGTAACCTATGGGGGAGAAAATCATCTGCGGACGCTTTCTTGAGTTTCAGAGTCCCTTCCCAACAATTTAACTATTAATAGTTGAAACTATTAACTATTAATAGTTGAAACTATTAACTATTAATAGTTGAAACTATTAACTATTAATAGTTGAAACTATTAACTATTAATAGTTGAAACTATTAACTATTAATAGTTGAAACTATTAACTATTAATAGTTGAAACTATTAACTATTAATAGTTGAAACTATTAACTATTAATAGTTAAACTATTAATAGTAAAACGCTGGAATCACGTTCGTGCAGTTTCGGCATGCATAGAACCGAACGTCCTTTTTCCATCCAGTTTCTGTGCAGAAAAATGTTGAAAAGAGGATGAAAAAATGACCGTGTAAAACAGGCTTATGAACGATTTTACAATCGAAAAACCTGTATCCATCCATCCGTCTGCACGCGGTTAGATTCCTTCAAGACAATCAATGGAGAAAAATGGCGGTAGGATTGCCAACAATGTTCAGGTAAACGGGAGGACACTCGACAAGCTGCACCCCCCCCCAAAAAAAATCACATCACATTTCTTTTTATATTTAATTTAGATTATCGGCAGCTCTATTTATATCTTCTCTCCATTTGCGATTCAAGGGAAAAGATTCGTTTACAAAATGCAGATAGAAATGGTCTGAGCGTCTTTTTACTTTTCTGCCCTTAAGAAGGAACAATATTGTCAGACATGCGACAATTCTCGTACATGTACGATTTATTCATTATAATGTACGATGTACGATTATCGTACTGATAAAAGTAACGTACACCAATTGAAGCCGCTGATCGGGGGATCCAGTCTTGAAACTATCGCTCTCGTGCGATATGTGCATTTTCGAACGTGCGTTTCCACATTAACAATAGTCCTTTAGAAAACGGGTTTTAAAAAGGAGAGCCTATGCGAGTACGCCTCTGTAAAATTCAAATGGTATTAATATGCGTTTGCTTTCGCGTTTTTTTCTTAATGAAATGTGCTCGTCAAAAAAACATTTTTAAATGAGGTCATGTTGAATTTTTTGAAAATATGAATATTTTTTGTATAATTTGGCAACAAACATAGTCGCTCGCTCCCAATTTACTGGCTTCGTGAACGTTAAATGAGTAGTGATATTACGCAGTTGGATTCTACATAAGTTAGAATTTGTATATTATTTTATATTTCATTTTATTATATATAAAATGCACACACACACACACACACTTTATTTCATTTTAAATTGCGTCCATGAAGTGTGTTAAATGTGAAAACGAACAGGTGATTTCGCTTTGCATGTAAACGACTATGCATGTAAAAGCATGTAAAAAATAAAAATGCATGTAAGCATTTCGACTATGCATGTAAAAGCAGAATAATTTTGATGATTATACAAATATTATATTTTATTATTATATTTTTCTATCCATTTTCATTTTTTCTAGCGGTATCAACAATGCTAATTGGCAAAATGTGTATCTCAGACGAATTTGTGATTATTGTTGCTTGTAGATCATTGTTGTAATGCAGCACTGATAAAAAGGCGATAATGGCGGTTGCCTTTTGTTCGCGTTAAAAGGACCTATTTTTTATTTATTTGGAGAATATTACAATGTTGAGTGTTTAATAATTTCTATTGTATATTTTTCGATCTATTTGCATTTTTTGCCAACGCTATTAGTATCGTATTATTTATTAAATTTAATTATTTTACTTTCTCGCATACTGCTTACGAAGAATATTTTAAGGTTAAAAACTCATTAGATATATCCATGAATACACTGCATGTCTTATGCAATTAATTCAATGCCAGAAATATATTTTCATTTCAAGTTTTGAATAAAAATTGTATTGCTTTAAACCATTTAACTTTCGCACCAAATGTTCTACGTTTTGTAATGTGCCGCCCAAAATACTAACATTGTAGTCTCGACTCTGTCCTTCTGGTACAACAGACCAACACTATGCAGCGAGATTAAGCACGCAAACCAACAATTGAAACTGCAGCTGAGAGAAACAAATGTCACACTTTTTGAAATTCCTCTCAGCAAAACACTTCACCCGGTCTTCACATGAAGCTTGCTGGAAAACATGCAGTCGGTAACAAGCTTGCACAATACATCATCAACTCCAGTCCTACGCAGTCTCCTGCCAAAAATCTATCCCTCTCACCTTCCTTACGTTCTCCACCCCCCACCCTTATTTCGTACCCTGTTGCCTCTTCCTCTGAACCTACTCCCGTTTCTCCCATTCCCACTACCAATTCGTCTACATCCGATGCCCCATCTTCCTCACAACCTGTCACTGCCGGGACACACTACAACCTTCGACCACGCACTCGAGGTAAAAATGGAGTAAATACATAGCAACTACAGTCAGATGCAGCAGAAAAACATTCGTGTAGGTACTTGCAAAAAATACATTCTCCACCATAATGTTCAATCCCTTTCAAATAAAACTGAGTTTATCAAGGCAGCTCTACAGAGCAATCTAAATCAAATGGACGTTCTTTGCTTTACAGAACATTGGTTATCTCCTAATGAACTTAGCATTTTCCAAATTCCAAACTTTTACCTCGCAGGCTTTTATTGCAGAGAGAGAGAATCCCATAGAGGTCCTACGTATGGGGATTCCTGTATTTACGTTAGAAATAATATTGATTCTATCCCCTTAGCGGAATTAAATGTGTACTCCATTGAAAATAATTTCGAAATTTCTGTTGTACATCTTACTTCACTAAAAGTGATAATACTTTGCATTTACAGACCTCCAACAAAGAGAACTGCAGATTATATTTTGTTCTTAGAAAACCTGGAGATAACACTTAACAAAGTCAGAAATCACTCTTTTGAATCCATTGTTGTATGCGGAGATTTTAACATTGATTTTCTGGTCGAATCTTGCGAGAAATAAAAGTTTCTCAATTTAATTAATTCCTTTAATTTAGACATTACAATTCAAGTACCTACACGGATCACACAACATTCGATGAAGGCAATTGATCAAATTATAATTAACAAAACTACTACTCGATATGAAGTTGAAAAAAAGATTTAGGATACAGTGACCACGATGCACAAATTCTTACCATTTTAAGAAATGCGATCACTGACACAATAAATAATACATGTATGACTAGATTGTTTACTAAAAGTAAAATTAAATTATTCATTGATTACTTGGTGCAGGAGTCATGGGAAACGGTTTATAATACTGCTGATACAAACGACAAATATAATTCTTTTTTTTTTTTCAACCCTTTCATTTCATTTTAACACTTGCTTTCCTCTTCAAAAACGAAAATTAAATATTTCACGGAAAAGCAATTCTTGGATAACACAAGGGATTAGGACATCTGGTAAAAACAAGCGAATTCTTTCTTTCATTTCTAAACGTCATGACGTATCTCAAGATTTCCTTATCTACTTTAAAAAATACAAAACATTGTTACGAAAAGTCATAAGGCAGGCCAAAATCATGAAAAACGATCAGGATATTTTGAACTCAAATAATAAAACAAAAGCAATGTGGAATATAATAAAACATACTACCAAATCAACTAGAAAACCCGTAGAGAATGTTGTTTTAAAATATAACGATATAAATGCGAACGATCCGGCAACAGTGGCTAATCTCTTTAACCAATACTTTTCCAGAATTGCTGCCGATCTCACTAAGGGTCTTCAGGCACAAAACTCAAAAACAGACAGTTCACCCAAAATTTTAGACACAATGTTCGTTTCCGAAACTTCTTCCTATGAAATTCTCAAAATAATCGGTAAACTAAAAAATAAATATTCGTCCGATTTAGATGAATTCCCGGATTCTTTGTTAAAGACTTGTGCGTATGCCATTATACACCCGTTAACTCACATATTTAATGCATCTTTATGCACTGGAACGTTTCCAGATATTTTCAAAGCAGCTAAACTTAAGCCCCTTTTTAAAAAAGGCAACAAAAATTAAATACAAAATTATCGGCCCATTTCTCTTCTATCAGTTTTTTCAAAAATATTAGAGAGACTTTTTTACGTACGAATGGAAACCTTTCAGTAAACACAACGGCTTTCAGATTGCCAACATGGATTTAGAAAATCAAAATCAACGGAAACAGCTATATTTTCTTTTCTTAAAGATGTCGCCTCATCATTGGATCAAAACGAGGCACCCATTGGATTATTTTTAGATCTCTCAAAAGCTTTTGACGTCATTGATCATGATATTTTACTTTCCAAATTACCTTCATATGGAATTCGTGGTATTGCTCTAGATTGGTTATCTTCGTACCTTAAACAACGATCTCAGAGAGTTGAAATACCTTACTGGAATGATGGAACATTACGTACGCACCTTTCCGACTCTTTGCCCGTTGCATGTGGAGTTCCTCAAGGATCGATTTTAGGCCCTATTCTGTTCCTACTTTACGTAAACAATATGCCCTCGACGATTCGAAACGGAAAAACGGTTCTCTTTGCGGATGATACGAACATCCTTTGCAATAAAGAAACAGTAAATAGTGCAATATCAGATGTTTCAAATTGGTTCCGAAATAACAAATTAATAGTAAACGAAAAGAAAACGGTTTTAATGCAGTTTTCCATTACAAATAAACAATTCTGTGCTCCATTGAAAATGAACGGTGTACCATTGACTGATGTTAAGGCAACAAAATTTTTAGGTCTCTCAATTCAGTCAAACCTTAAATGGAACGTCCATTTAAATGAATTGAACACAAAATTAAGTTCATTATGCTACGCGTTCAGAATTCTTGCAAATTCAGTCAGCCTTCATACTGCTCGTTGTGTATACTTCGCGAATGTTCATTCACAAAACATTCACATACAAAACATGTACATTATTTTACAACACTTTGCCAGATGACTTTAAACGATTAAATTCGATAGAAAAATTTAAATCCCAAGTGAAATCGTTTCTGCTGCATAACTGTTTCTATACAATTAGAGACTATACTGAGCATCACAAGAAAAGTAACATTAGTTTTAACAATGATACATAACGCATTATTTACCATTTGAACTGTATAAATGTGTATAAACAACCTGCAAGTAGTATTGTATTGCAGCCTCCGGGTCAATGACCCCAACTTCATCAGGTTTTTCGTCCAGTTTCCCTGATCCATTGAGCAAATGCTGAGATGGCCCCTTGTTTTGCTTCTGGACATAAATGTAACTTCATTTTCTGTGCACGTCTTCTAGAATTCAGTGGGAAATACAATTATTCAAATTATCGTTTCCATGTTGTCGCGGCAGGAAGTAATAAGAGCCAAAATTTATTGCTTATTTATCCTTGAAAATAGATTTTATAACATGGGAGTTTTTTTGTTGTTTTTCCCCCTTTCAAAATTCAAAATTTATTGCTTATTTATCCTCGAAAATAGATTTTATTACATGGGAGTTTTTTTGTTTTTTTCTCCCTTTCAAAATTCAAAATTTATTGCTTATTTATCCTTGAAAATAGATTTTACTACATGGGAGTTTTTTTTCTCCCTTTCAAAATTCAAAATTTAAGTAGTATATGACTTAGTGTAGGGATCACAGAATTTTGAAAATGTGCACACAATTCACTATTCCCCATAGCACGTCATACGCAGTTTTGAACTGTTTTTTGACGTAAAATAAATAAAATAAATAAATAAATAACGAGTTTTTAAAGAAATGATAACTGAGATGTGTTAATTAGGAGAGAAATTGTTGAGTAAATAGAAATACATAACCAATACTAAGGGCGAGAAAGTACTTGCTGTTTTAGCACCACTAGTTTCTTTTAATCGCTAGACAGAAACACAATCATGCATGTGTACGGCAGCGTTCAGAAAAAGAATATTAATGTTTTCTATTATAAATGAAACAATATACGATACAACGTGGCAGATGTTAGTCATGTGATAAAATATATGACAACTAATGTTAAAAATATACAAGGACAAAAGAATAATTGACATCAATGTAGGACTGTCCTCCCAAATGAAGGGCGGTTGGCAACCCTAAATGGAGGTGTCATTCGACGTATCTCGGTCTCCAAGCGACCGGTGAGGAAAAGATTATTTTTTGTGGATCCACTCACAAGATTTTGAGACGTTTTTCTAAAATAGTTTTTGTGGTACATCATACCCGAAACATGGAAAAATGTATATATTGCTTAATACCTTTCCCATATGAAAACTAAACATTGAGAACGAAATTTTGAAAAATTATTTTGGGATATAACGGAATTTTGTGTAAAATAGAAAAATGTTTAATGTTAAAATTTAATTTTTTTGTTGAAGAAATAGGCCCTAAGCTGTGACATCCTCTACTATCTCTATTGCTTCTATTCTTTTTTCTCGTGGTAACAGATGATTTGATCATGTGCCTGAACCAAAACAATATTTGTACCATTAGTATTTACATATTTTAAACATTTTTTGCAGAAAATTAAAAAAATATATGAAGAGTTCTTAACGACCATAAACGATTTTTTTTTCGCAGGCATGTTAACGGGGCTTGGACAGAAAATTTTACTAGTTGTTTGCCAACGATTCGGAAACTTTTATTTCCATCATCAGTGCTTGCAACATCGTGAACAACTCAATACCATTCACTGCCTTATCCTCCATCTCCGGCATCTCACACGAAATGAGGGACACGACATCACCCTCACCTCACCAACATGAGTGATACTAGCAAACTAGGCTAGTGTACTAGCTAGTATACTCATAACATAACATTCAAAAGAATTTTACCCACTTGTTAAGGCCCACATTTTCTGCTTAACTGGAGAGTTGTTTCTCGTATTACAAAACACTGATGATAATGCAACGCACAATATACAATAATGTTCCCCTCGGAAAGAAATGGCGCACGGGAAACGCAATCTAATAGCTTTTAAATAAGAAATGAGGGATCGAGCGCGCTCGCGTGTGCTCTCAACGCAGCGTTTTGCCGCTTAGACGGTGGAGTTGGCACGCGAATTTTGACAGAATGCATGCCAATCTCCAGCGAAGTAAAAGTCCCTAACTGATATATTTCCACTACATTGGGGAATATAGCCAATGTAGTACGACCGGGAGCGGTAGCTCAGTGCATGAACTGATGTCACTGCAGCGCCTCTGACCGGGAAGTCCTAGGTTCCCACTCCCCACGGCGGCAGGATTTTCGACACTAGTTTTCCAGCTAGGTCGAATTCAGTCGGTGTCTGGAGGAGAATTCTAGCGGCCGGCTGCTCTGATCGGTAGTTTTCCGTGTTTTTTTCCGATCAACACCAGGCGAATGCCAGAGCAGTACCCTACCAAACGGGTCACGGACCGCGCGCGATCTGTCCTTCCTCTTCCTTATCTATTCTTCACCTCTTATAGACACGCACTTACACTAACATGCCCTACACTACCACATATTCCGGAAGATCGGTCAGGAACTTAGAGCTTGTCCCGGCTGGGGCGGTGCCCCGCTTGTGGGAGAGTCCTGGTTAGGGGGAAAGCCTACTAGCCGACGGTAGGTCGGCGCCGGATCTCGCCATGCAGCGGGGAAAGATCACCGCCATCTCCCGAGGAAAACATGCACTACACTGGCGGGACTAATGACCAAAGCAGTTGACATTCCCGGAAACACGAATATATCAATCAATCAATCATGTAGTAAGTATGGCGGGTGGTTTACGGGAGGTTGGTATTGTGGGTCACATATTACGTGAAACACTCCTTACTTGGGTTTTCATAACGTGGCCCGTGAGGGTTATGTCTTCACGATGGAATATGGCGCGGTTTTTCGCGTCTTTCTCGGTCGTGTCGCTAGATGTTGCTTGCTCTGCTTGATAGGTGGCGATCATGCGACATCTGGTGATACGACCGACAAAGACGCAAAACGCCGTGTCATATTCCGTCGCGAAGACAATGCACTCACAGGCCACGTTATGAAAACCCAAGTATAGAGATAATGAGAAAATTTCCAAAAATGTCTAGAATACAGTACAGTGTTTGTGTCGCGATAGAACCTACTTTACTGCGTGTGATTCGAATTTGTTGCAGGAACCGTCGAGATGGCACCCAACCAGCGAGCCGGATCCCCATGGTATACTAAAGGACCTTTTGTGTGTGGGTATGGGGGTTGTTATGGAAAATAGAATCAAAAGGATTGCCATTGTGTACTTGCTTATGCAGGATTACTGGCAATTTAAAATAGAGAGTTGAACATGAAAGTTATTTCTTATTTACTACCCGTATACCAACACTGTACTTCCCCTTTTATCCCACCTACGAAACTAAGGCGATGCTTGAATCCCCGCTGGGGTGGTGTTCATGTGACGATTGCACTCAGACCAAATAGATGTCCTCCATTTAAAACTAATATCAAAGAAACACCACAGACAGATCGCGTAAAATATCTTGGACTACATCTTGATCAAAAAAGACCTAGAAGACATATAAAAAAAGGCCCTAAAATTCAAAATTAATCGGTAGTATTGACTTCTAAGGAAAAGTCGTCTCTCACATTGGCTAATAAACTATTGATTTATAATAAATCAATATTTAGACCCGTCTGGACATGTGGAATACAACTTTCGAGCACTGCGGCCTAGAAAAATACTCGAACCTCGAAAGAAATATTAAATTAGTTTCAATTTAAAAAACTTTAAGCTTGCTTGCCAGTGGCCTGTGCTTTGCGTCAAATAAAACATTGCGTTATGACTTTATTGTACCCACAATATACCAAGAAGTCCAATCCAGTTGCCAAAAATAACAAAAAAACTAGAAAATCACCCAAATAACCTAGCATTAAACTTATTTGACCAGTGTTATTCAAACAGTCAGTCGCGACTTCCCAGGGAGGCGCGAGAACCAAAAGTAATGCTGTAAAGCTTATTAAAGCTCGCCGCAACAATGTCAGCAATCAGACCGGGAGAGATGACTCAGGGTATGAACAGATGTCACTGTAGACCCTGTGACCGGGAGGTCCTAGGTTCGAGTCCCAACGGTCGGAGAATTTTCGACACTAGCTTGTCAGCTCTAGTTCGAATTCAGTCGCACACACACTTATACTAACATTACCACACATTCTGGGAGATCGGTCGGGAGCTTAGAACTTGTCCCGCCTGGGGCGGTGCCCCGCTAGTGGGAGAGTCTTGGTTGGGGGGAAACCCTACTAGCCGACGGTAGGTCGGCGCCAGATCTCGACATCCAGTGGCGGACGATCACCGCCATCTCCCGAGAAAAAACATTCACCACACTTACGGGACGAATGACCAAAACAGTTGAAGCGCCCGGAAACACGAAAAAATCAATCAATCAATCAATCAAGAGGATACACACCAGCTGAGTGTAGCTGAAAGTTCGCACTGCCACTGACCCTGCAGCGACTTTTACCGGAGGTCCTTGGTATCCTGCCTCATGGGAGGCAGATTTTCGGCTACATAGGTCAAGACGCAGATAGTCAGTTCAGCTCGGCCGCTGTCATGAGAAGAATCCTAGCGGTCGGCAGCTCTGATCGGATGTTTGCGGTGATTTCTCGGATCAACACCAGGCGAAAGCTGAATCAGTACCTTAGAAAACGGGCTACGGACTACGAGCTATCTTTCCTTGCTCTTCCTTGTTCTATCTCCATCCTTTATACACACACACACACACACACACTTTCATGTACCGTCAAATTGTACAACTATGGATACGTCGGGACAACAATGGATACATCTAAAAGCCAAACATATTTAAGAGGCAATCATGCTCTCAATCTGTTAAAAGGAGAAACTTAATTAATTTATAGAAATTCCTGTTATAAGAGTAGAGGATAATTGTATTATGGGAGAATAGAAGCGATTGAGAGCAACATGTCACTATGCTTGGCCTATGGTTGAATATTCGGGTACATAGTTGTATCATTTGTCGGTGCTACATTAGCGCATATGCCGGGAAACCAGTCTGGAGCTTAGAACTTGTTCCGGCTGGGACGATGATCCTCTGGGAGATACCAGGAGGACGGATTCCCCGCAAGCAGGTTGCTGCCGAATCTTGCCAGGCAGCGGAAGAGGAACACCACCACTTTCCGCGATAAAACATTCACTACACTAACGTATCTATTTGAATAGCAGTTGACATGTCTGGAAACATCAATGGAGCAGTCACGAAGTCACACCTTTCTTCTCGTATCACGTTTACCACGAGAGATGTCTCAGGGCAACAACTGAAGTCACTGCTGTGCCTCTGACCGGAGGACCTAGAGTTAGAGTTCTGACGGTGGTAACATTTTGAACACAAGCTTGTATTATAGGGAGAATTCAGTCGCTGTCTAGAGGAGAATTCTAAAGACCGGCTGCTCTGATCGGTAGTTTTCCGTGATTTCTTCGGCGAATACTGGAGCAGTCGAATGTCGGAGCAGTACCTTAAAAAACGGGCCACGGCACACGTATGATCTTTTCTTCCTCTTCCTTCCCCGATCTACAACCCTTACTTAAACATACTTACACTAATATGCACTAAACTACCACACATGTCGGGAGACCGGTCGTGGGCTTAGAGCTTGTCCCGGCTGGGACAGGGGCTGTTCATGGGAGATACATAGGGAAAACCCCGCTAGCCGAGGATTATGTCTGCGAGGGTTCTGACCCTCTAGCGGGGATGACCACCGCCACCTCTCGAGGAAAAACAAGTACTACATTTACAAGAGTAATGACCTTATCAATTTAGATGCCGCGCCCTGAAGTACTAACAATCAATCAATCAATCCGTATAACGTTTATTTGCAGGCCGCGCGAACCAATGAATCAAGCCACGTGTGCTTCCAGCGAAGACCCTGGGGGCATCGGGACATCCAGGGCCAATAGTTGACTATGTGACGCTGGGCGCTAGGGGCGTCAGGGCATCCTGGGACCGATGTTGACAATGTGACGCCGGCGCTAGGGGGGGCCAGGGCCCGATGTTGAGGGTGACTGGCGGCGGGAGCACGGAGCCCGCGCGCACCGACCCCGCGGCCGCGGGCGGGGGCGGGGGCGGCGCCGGCGGAGGCGGCGGAGGGGGCGGTGGGGGCGGTGGGGGCGTGGTGGGCGGCGGCGCCGGGGCGGGGGCGGGCGCGGGGGGTGACGTCTCACACGTCCTGCGGGACAGCCCCAGGTCGGTCACTGCTGAGGCTTCGAACAGCGCGATGTGTGAACAAGAGCATATGCTATTACTCGCGTTGTCGGAGCATTTGTTCGGAAGCGTGCGAATAAAGATTTCCAGAATATTTTCAAAAAGTTTGCATATTCCCAAAGTTTAGAAAAGACTTTCCTATACCCAGTATACCATATGCTCGCATCCACATGAATAAAAACAGAGAATTTACTGTTTTCATGAGCATATCCTCAGATTGTTTGGAGTCTGGTCTTGAAATGCCACACTTTGAAGTGTTAGGTTATCTTTCCTTTATGGAAGCAGCAATCTGTCAAGAAATGGCTTTGTTGAGAATTAGAAGAATCTGAAAGGTGTGCGCCGATGCACAATACAGTGAGACAGAACTTGGAGACTTTGTTACGATTTTCGGTGATAAATGTTAAATTTTTCCCAACGCTTGTTTTTAGACTTCAGTTTTTAGTTTTCAAAAATGTAAACTATATATGAGTCGTTCTTATGAAACAAAAGTGAGATAATTTTTTGGGAGTGGATGATCTTGATCTTTTCAGTAAGTTGTTGATGGAGATTAGAACATTTTCCAGACTGACAACACTTTCAAAAATAGTTGTTGAGTTTATGAACCGTTAAATACAAATTGCCCAAATGAATTAAATTTATCCAATGAAGATGAGAAGATTAATCCAATGAGATGAAATGAACAAATAAAAAACTAAGTGCCAAAACATACACAACAAATTATTTCCTCTACCTGCAGCATGTACAAATATTCCTCTTAAGAAACTTCGATCCTTGGATATGAACGTATTAATACAAAAGGGTATCCAAGCAAAACTATAATGGAGGAAAATGTGAATAGAACTGTAAACACCCTAATATTTATATTTACATAATCACAGTTATGTTTGGACTTGGATTTAAACATATTTTGATTTGGATTACAAGTAAATTACTAGTCAAATGGTATTAAAATGTAAGATATCATTGGAAATGGTAGGAGAAGCAATGCTTCCCTTCCTCCATGGAGTAAACGCGCCTGGCAGAAGACGGCTCCACACATTCGGCATTCGCCGCGCAGCGAGCTAGTGCTCGCGCAATCCCGAGCAGCTGACGTGTTCGGCGAATGTTCGCTCTCTTTCATGTGTCCAAAAGACCGACTCGCGGTGGGTAGAGCGAGCACTGAATGTTAGTCACACGGCAAATAACAAGGAACTCATCCACACTACTCGGGATTCTGCGAGCGCTGCACAGTCGCTCGACTTTTGCCGACAGCAGTGAGACTGACGATGACGGCAAAGCCGTCGAAAGCCGGCTATCTTAATAAAGCTGATATGTTGACGAAGATGACCTCTTTTATTTCTTCTTATAAGAACGTCAACAACACCAAATCAGAATTCCCACAATTCTGTTAGCGGTTGCTGGCTGTTCGCCGAACACCGAATGTGTGGAGCTGCCTCGAGGCGCCACTCACCCGCACGGCGGCGTGCCGGCGGCGGGCGCGCCCTGCGGCCACAGCACCAACCGGCGGTCGCGCACGGCCACGCCCAGGCACAGGCAGTGGGGCCCGGCGGGGCGGAGGCGGGGCGGAGGCCGGGCGCGGCGGGCGGGGCGTGCACGTGATGACGCGCTCGCACGCGGCCAGCGCGCCGTCGGGCGTGCGCCAGCAGCACTTGAGCGACAGCTCCAGCGGCGAGCACGCGCACCCCGCCCCGCCCCCGCCCCCGCCCCCGCGCCCAGCGACGCCGCCTCGCCCGCGTCCTGTCGCTGCGACAGTTAGCGAACTAAAGTGAGCTCCGAGGCTGCTTTTGGGTTTAAGGGACTTTAACATTTACTAAATCTACTTCATGGGACTGCCGTCTTTACTTCTCCTCGAAACGAGGCGCACGAAGGATGTGTCCATGCACCCATCGGATGCCGTCAATCAATCAATCAATTAATAAAGCCTGTTTTGCGTGCCGAGACCCAGGTGATTTAAAATTAGTTCCGAGGCTGCTTTTAGGTTGCAGGAACTTTCACAGTAAATCTACTTCATGGGACTGCTGACTTTACTTCCCCTGGGAAGGACGTACGAAAGATGTGCTCATGCGCTCGCAGTCATCTGATGCCGTCAATCATTCATTCAATCAATCAAGCCTTAGCAGTAGCGCGGAGGCGCTGGCGCCTTGGCCTTTAAGAGTAATAACACTCATAACACTTCTAGGTACGTTAATAGCTATTAACAGCCGGCCGCAAATAGATCGTGAATGGATGGGGGGCTGACCGGGAGGGTGCTGGTCATGCGGCGCAGCAGCGCGGAGGCGCTGGCGCCTTGGCCGTCAACAGTAATAACACTCATAACACTTCTAGGTATGTTAATAGCTATTAACAGACGGCCACAAATAGATCGTGAATGGATGGGGGCTGACCGGGAGGGTGCTGGTCATGCGGCGCAGCAGGCGCGGATGCGCTGGCGCCTTGGCCGTCAACAGTAATAACAAACAGACGGCCACAATAGATCGTGAATGGATGGGGGGCTGACCGGGAGGGTGCTGGTCATGCGGCGCAGCAGCGCGGAGGCGCTGGCGCCTTGGCCGTCAACAGTAATAACACTCATAACACTTCTAGGTACGTTAATAGCTATTAACAGACGGCCACAAATAGATCGTGAATGGATGGGGGGCTGACCGGGAGGGTGGGGGCTGACCGGGAGGGTGCTGGTCATGCGGCGCAGCAGCGCGGAGGCGCTGGCGCCTTGGCCGTCAACAGTAATAACAGTCATAACACTCCTAGGTATGTTAATAGCTATTAACAGACAGCCACAAATAGATCGTGAATGGATGGGGGCTGACCGGGAGGGTGCGGGCATGCGGCGCAGCACCGCGGAGGCGCTGGCGCCTTGGCCGTCAACAGTAATAACAGTCATAACACTCCTAGGTATGTTAATAGCTATTAACAGACAGCCACAAATAGATCGTGAATGGATGGGTGCTGACCGGGAGGGTGCTGGTCATGCGGCGCAGCAGCGCGAACGCGCTGGCGCCTTGGCCGTCAACAGTAATAACAGTCATAACACTCCTAGGTATGTTAATAGCTATTAACAGACAGCCACAAATAGATCGTGAATGGATGGGTGCTGACCGGGAGGGTGCTGGTCATGCGGCGCAGCAGCGCGAACGCGCTGGCGCCTTGGCCGTCAACAGTAATAACAGTCATAACACTCCTAGGTATGTTAATAGCTATTAACAGACAGCCACAAATAGATCGTGAATGGATGGGTGCTGACCGGGAGGGTGCTGGTCATGCGGCGCAGAAGGGCAGCGGCGCTGGCGCCCTCGACCTGTGCCTTGGCCGTCACCTCAGAGTACTGCTGCAGCGCGGGCGGCGGCGGCGGCGATGGCGTTGGCGGCGCGGGCGGGAGGGGGGCGGCGCACGGGTGCCCCGCGCACACCTGCACATTCATCACCCCGTGAAATGTTTCAATTGGCGGGGGGGGGATGTTTAACGGGAGTCGGAATGATCTATATCGCCAATGTTAATGTAAGGAACATTTTCTCAGAAACTAATTTACATACTTGAAATTTTATGTGTGTCTAGATTCACTTTAGAAGTATTTTTCTGAAGCAGTTTTTAAAAAATGTTAACAGTTTTTTAATATAATTCTTTGTCCATTGTAATCGGTTTTGTTCTTAAAAATACTAACATTTATAACAATATTGACTAAAGTATTTTACATTTTAGAATTTCGCCCTGTTAAAGTATATAAACTGCTGTGCTACATGCTGTGTTAAAATTTGAGCATCCTCTTATTACTAGTTTTTGAGAAAATCTTCCCTGAAGATGAAAATTTTAAAATTTCCGGGAATTGGCTCCTTAAGTGTTCAGTGCATCAGTGCTGATACATTTGCTGGACAAACACGAACACCGATATTTTGTCGCTATTCAATCCTCAATTTTTTCCTTGCTCCGGCATTCGCCTGGTGGTGATCGGAGGAACCTTGGAAAACTCCGGATCAGAACAGCTGACTGCAAGAATTTTTCTCGGGATGGTGGCTGAATTCGATCTATTTTTATGTAGTGAGTGTCGAAAATCCTACCACCGTGGGGATTTGATCCTTAAGATCTCCCTGCCAAAGGCACTGGAGTGAAATCAATTGATTCCGTGAGCCACCTCAGTCAGTGACTTCCTAAATTTCTCCACTTCGGCCAAGTTTGCAAGCAGTGCAAACGCTAGGCATGGGGATCGCCCGGGACTCTGCTATAGGGATGTCGAACGATCCGATGGTTGGACTGTTGGGAAAAAATAGTAAAAAATTAAAAAAGAAATTAGGACTCGATAAAATTATTATCTTAATTTTGTAAATCGCGGTTCAGTAGTCTGCTATTTCATAAAATTTTCAATTAATTTTTTTTATCTCAAATAGTTAATTACAGCCAATCATCTATACTAATAAAAGTGAATTCAATGATATGTAATCGTCATCGATTCCACAAAAAGGAGTGTATGAATGGATACAAAATATTTACAGGCTATTTTTCAGGTTATGACGCAGTGTCCTGGCAAAGTTTGGTAAAGATTAATTCGACACAAATGCAGAAAATAAATAATTTAAATATTATGCTGGTAGACGCACCACGATCAATATTATTCGCCTGTCGCTAAGGCACAGGTTCCTAATATATTCCGCCAGAGGCCAGCAGCGTTCGGTGAACAGCCGTACCGTTCACCAATTGCGATAAAACTTGGTCAACTTATTGCTTGCACTTTTAGGAATGTTATAGGAATACTACAATTATTGTAACTCCGCTACGTGGCACTGCAGCACAACATTACGCTTTATTTAAATGCGATTTCCAATACACCTGAACTTCCTTATTGCTGAGTGTTGTGGCGTGGGGCAAGGTCGAGAAGGACAGTAGGAGTGAGCGGCACAAGATGGAAAGAGAGAGAAAGAAGGGAAAAGAGAGAGAGAGGAAAGAGAGAAAATGTGGGAGAACAGGGAAAGAGATGGAAAAGAAGAGAGGGAAGAGAGAGGGAGAGGGAAGAAAAGAGAGAAGAGGGAAAAAGGGGAAAAAAAAGAGGGGAAGAGAGAAGGAAAGAGTGAACGAGAGAGGGAAAAGAGAGAGCGTGGGGAAAAGGGAAAAAGAGAGAGACAGAAGGAGAGAGAAAATGAAATAAGATAACTCTTAATAAGAATGAAGAAGAAGACAACTCATTGAAATTTCAAACCATATTTCCACAATTATATCTTCTGTGACAGCCATGCGCCGGGTAGACGCTAGTTACTTATACGGTAGGACTCTATGATATGAAAAAGACAATCCTAAAAATTTTACAACATAATGGTGTCATTGAAAGCTTTTTAAGCCTTCAAATTTCCTCCACTTAATGTCCAAGATATTTTAACACGCATTTTTGCAAAATTATATATATATATATATATATATATATATATATATATATATATATATATATATATATATATCTATAGAATTTTACAAAATAATGCTGTAATTGAAAGCTTTTTAAGCCTTCAAATTTCCTCCTCTTAGTGTCCGGGATAGTTGAACAGACATTTTTGCTTGTATATAATTTTGTTTGCTACGTTTGAGCGTTGCCCGGGGTCCAAAATCGCCTAGCTCCGGCCCTGCCTGCAAGCGTGGGCGTGTGGGCGCGTGTGTGGGCCGGCGCCTACTTGCTCAAAGGACCTGCGCGCCGCAGAGCAGGTGCGGGCAGAGCTGCGCTGCGCCGGGCAGGAACGCAGGCACCCCGCAGGGGCCCTGCGGCGACAGGAACTGCTGCAGGGGCTGCTGCACCGCGTACGTCTGCACCCACAAAAAACGCATCACTATATCTTTGTGAACCCGTTTTAATTGCGTCTGAACGTGCATCCTGCAAGGGCTTTGCTGCGACAGGAACTGCTGCAGGGGCTGCTGCACCGCGTACGTCTGCACCCACAAAAAACGCATCACTATATCTTTGTGAACCCGTTTTTGATTGCGTCTGAACCGAAGTTTTGATTGCGTCTGAACGTGCATACTGCAAGGGCTTTGCTGCGACAGGAACTGCTGCCGGGGCTGCTGCACCGCGTACGTCTGCACCCACAAAAAACGCATCACTATATCTTTGTGAACCCGTTTCTGATTGGTCTGAACCGAAGTTTTGATTGCGTCTGCACGTGCATCCTGCAAGGGCTTTGCTGCGACAGGAACTGCTGCAGGGGCTGCTGCACCGCGTACGTCTGCACCCACAAAAAACGCATCACTATATCTTTGTGAACCCGCTTTTGACTGTGTCTGAACCGATGTTTTGATTGCGTCTGAACGTGCATCCTGCAAGGGCTTTGTTGCGACAGGAACTGCTGCAGGAGCTGCTGCACCGCGTACGTCTGCACCCACGAAAAACGCATCACTATATCTTTGTGAACCCGTTTTTGATCGCGTCTGAACCGACGTTTTGATTGCGTCTGCACGTGCATCCTGCAAGGGCTTTGCTGCGACAGGAACTGCTGCCGGGCTGCTGCACCGCGTACGTCTGCACCCACAAAAAACGCATCACTATATCTTTGTGAACCCGTTTCTGATTGCGTCTGAACCGAAGTTTTGATTGCGTCTGAACGTGCATCCTGCAAGGGCTTTGCTGCGACAGGAACTGCTGCAGGGGCTGCTGCACCGCGTACGTCTGCGCGCGCAAAAAACGCATCACTATATCTTTGTGAACCCGTTTTTGATTGCGTCTGAACCGAGTTTTAAGGGCTTTGCTGCGACAGGAACTGCTGCAGGGGCTGCTGCACCGCGTACGTCTGCGCGCGCAAAAAACGCATCACTATATCTTTGTGAACCCGTTTTTGATTGCGTCTGAACCGAAGTTTTGATTGCGTGTGAACGTGCATCCTGCAAGGGCTTTGCTGCGACAGGAACTGCTGCAGGGGCTGCTGCACCGCGTACGTCTGCATCCACAAAACAACGCATCACTATACTTTGTGAAGCCGCGTTCGGTGGACCAGGAAATTATACGTGATTCGGAGAGTTCGTCTGCGTGTCTCCGTACATTCACGACATAAGATTTTCCCTCCTGCGTGGGATGTTATAGAGGCAAAGGACGTACCTAGAAGTGAACCTACCTTGAACTGACCTTAAACAACATGGAAACGCTACCACATTCAACCGTACTTCTAGTTCAGGAATTGAACACGTTATTGTGAGACGAAAGTGAATCCTCCACTGAACGAAAAGGATTGTATCTATTCAACGTCGGTTAGCAAATAGTTTCAAAATTCTAGTGCATATACGCGGACGACGATAGCACTTCTCTGATGAATATGTGGTGATACATCAAATTTAGCCACATTAGACATGACCCTTTTCTGACATGGGGGATCTAAATGGCAGGTAACTTTTTTCGTCAAGCCATATGACAGTACCCTGTCATCAGGGACGTACTGTACACTGGTCGAGTACACAGGACAAATTAGGGATTTTGATTGTATTCTTCAGTTTTGATTGCGCCTGAACGTGCATCCTGCAAGGGCTTTGCTGCGACAGGAACTGTTGCAGGGGCTACTGCACCGCGTATGTCTGCACCCACAAATAATGCATCACTATCTTTGTGAACCCACGCTTGGAGGAACGGCAAATTCAACGTGGTTGTGAGAGTCAAAGTCAGTCACCGGGGAACCTTCAAGGAGGATTCTTCGTCCGAGACCACATCGCCACTGAGGATGTCTGCCGTAGTTGAAGACGAAACGTCTGGAAATATGTTTTCCAATGGACCACGGCCCTTCAGCCCGGAAGAAATCTTTGACTACAACTCCGGCCGTGAAAGCCTACATTGTGGTTGTGAGAGTTCATTCTATGTATTCACGGGTCTCTGTATATACACGACATGGGACTTTCCCTTATAACTTTTATGTGTATAACGTTTTTCCTGAACTGATTTTTGGCAAGTACACTGTCTATTAGGGGGCGCAATGTACACTAGCCGAGAACAGGACAATTTAGGGATTTTGACTTCATTCTTCAGTTTGAAGTGCGTCTGAACGTGCATTCTGCAGAGGATCTTCTGCCATAGGCACTGCTGCAGGGGCTGCAGCATCGCGTACGTCTGTGCGCATAAGAAATGCAGCAATCGCTTTGTGAACTCGCGCTCGGAGGAACGGCAAATGAAACGAGGTTTGCAGAGTCGAAAGTTAATGCTGAGTTTGTTGCGGCGGTGTCAGCCACACCAAAAAGCGCGCCGCGGAGTCGGCACGCCGTGACGTCAGCGAGCGGGAACTGGGCAGCCGAGCAAAGACGGAGCCGGCCAATGAGGACGGAACGGCCGGCGCGCGAAGCCTCTACGAGGAGACGAGTCTTCGACACGCAGGAAGATATAACGGGTAGCCGCCGGGGTAGCGGCAGAACAGTGTACCGAGTGTAATTTGAGCTTTGATTGTGTTTAGTATTGTGATTGCGACCCGGTAGTGTACTAGGTGATTTCTTCTGATTCACTGTGGTGAACTCGGCTTTGGACTTGGACTTCTACGGAACATCTGGTGACTCAGCTATGTTATATAGGTTTACTCTCTTTTGGATTTTGGTGCAACTTTCTGTAAAGCCAGTGAAGCTGTAATAAAAATCTTGTTATTGTTAATTTGCTGATTTCCATACATAAGAGACTTCAAGAGCCTCCGTACGTACACGTCATGGGATTTTCCATTCTGCATGGGATGTTATGGAAACGAAGGACCTATCTAGAAGTGAACCTACCTTGAACTGATCTTCAACAACATTGGAACGTTACCGCATTCAACCGTAGCTGCGAGTTCAGGAGTTAAACACGCTTTTGTGAAACGAAGGTGAATGCTCCTCTGAACCAAAGGGGATCGTTTCTGTTCAACGTGGTTTAACAAAGTATTCCAAACTTCTAGTGCATGTGGTCGAAGGTTCTTTTTCGATGAGTACGCGGTGAGAAATCTAATTCAACTATTGAATACAGAAAAGTTCGAAATTTTTGTTTAGAGACGGTAAAAAAGATACAATTTTATTATTTTGACTGTCTCTAAACAAAAAATTTGGAATTTTCTATATTCGATCATTGGTAATAGATAGCCTTTTCGATATTCTAATTCGACTATGTTAGACATGATCTTTTTTGACTTGGCGGTTCTGAATGGCAGGTAACCTTTTTCCTGAACTGATATTTGGCAAGTACACTATCACGGGGCGCACTGTACACTGGCCGAGAACACAGGTCAAATTATGGATGTTGACTTTATTTTTCAGTTTTGATTGCGACTGAATGTGCATCCCGCGTGGGCTCTGCTGCGTTAGGAGCTGCGTTACGTGGAGACGACACGTTAAAAAAAACGAATTATACACCTAGTGACGTTGCAGCTCCGTATTGTAGACTGCCCCTCCCTCTCCCTTTTTCGTGCGTGACCTCGGTAGGCAATTTAAAAGGAAAATGAGTAGACATAACTTCCACAACTTCACAGATCTTGGTTAAGAGGTTCTGCCATCGACGCCGACACGCTGCAAAGACAGCGGTAATGCTGCCTCAGATCTGCACCGCGTCGGTTCCACTTACCGGGAGCGGTAGCTCAGTGCATCAACTGATGTCACTGCAGCGCCTCTGACCGGGAGGTCCTAGGTTCGAGTCCTGACGGCGGCACTAGCGTTTCAGCTAGGTCGAATTCAGTCGCTGTCTGGAGGAGAATTGTAGTGGCCGGCTGCTCTGATCGGTAGTTTTCCGTGGTTTCTCCGATCAACACCAGGCGAATGTCGGAGCAGTACCTACCGAACGGCCCACGGATCGCGCGCTATCTTTCCTTCATCTTCCTTGTCCTATCCTCTCCACTTACACACACACTTACACTTACATTCACTACACCATCACATATTCCAGGAGACCGGTTGGGAACTTAGAGCTTGTCCCGTCTGGGGCGGTGCCCCGCTGGTGGGAGAGTCCTGGTGAGGGGGAAACCCCACTAACCGACGGTAGGTCGGCGCCGGATCTCGCCATCCAGCGGGGGAAGATCACCGCCATCTCCCGAAAAAAACATGCACAACACTACCGGGACCAATGACCAAAGCATTTGGCGCGCCCGGAAACCCGAAAAAATGAATCAATCAATGAATCGGTTCCACTTACGCACTGATTGGGCGCGCCGGGGAACTGCGCGTGCTGGAACTGCGCGTGCTGGAACTGCGGCTGCGCGTACTGCTGCTGCGCGCCGCCGCCGTAGGGCTGCTGGGTAGCGCCGTAGCCCGGCGGCGCCGAGTACCCGGTCTGCACCGTCATGCCGGACTGGTTGCTCGTGAACTGCCCGCCCATGAACGGGTCCTGCCCCATGTACTGGCCCGTCTGGCCAGACCCCAACTGGCCGTACGCGCCGCCCTGCCCCGGCTGGCCGAACCTGTCGCATTGCAGGTATTTGGGTCGGGTTCTAGAAGGGAGGTACGTCTCGAAAATTGTTGTTTTTAGGCAGACGCCAGTAAAAGGTATTATTTCAGGTCGAAATGCAATTTATGGTTTAACTAGTTCATTGCTGTGCGTTTTCGGACTTGAAACAAAAAAATGTATCAGTATTGTTGCCCTTTGCGGGCCATTCTGATTCTTTATGCCCGATGGCCTTTTGAGTACTTTATGGCCCACTGTAATACCAACACAACACATACAACATTTTTATGAATTCCATTTATTAAATTTACGATACAAGCAAAAACAAAAACATAAATCGCAAAACGTTCAAATAAGTAAATTTACTTGTTATAAATAATATTTTGCTGAATTCATATGAAAATTCCAATTTTGGTATGTTTCCGTGAATTTATAATTGCCATCACTCATATTTCACTGTTACGTTTCACCTTTTTTTATAGATATAGTATGTGCTTCTTGAGTAGCAGTACTACCATTAGTAAAGATGTGTAAAGCATATTCTTTAACATCCTTGAAATGTTATTTTTTGAAGTTATGAAATATTCTAGGTAACTTTTCGGGATAGAGGCAAATAACCTAAATATACCCATTCATCAGCGCAAATAACACTTATTTTCCACGTAACTCTCAAATACACCATAATCATTTTCGTACATTTCTAGAGATTTTACTGGAAACCACTGTCCGTATCTTTGTTAGCCTCCGCCAGAATTTCCGCAGGAACTTCACAATATTCTTTCATTTTGTACGAACAAATCAGTACAACGAGTATGCAGTATAAATTAGATACACATTCTGTTTTATCTGACGTCGTATTGACAAATGACGATTGCAATCCCTCTATCCATTTTAGACGCGAGAAATGTATTGAATTCTCGTATGATTCAGCTACGAACTAGTAAACCATAAAGTTTTGTTTGCACCACGAGTGTTACTAGATGTTTTTGCCCTTCAGATTATTTCCAATCCCTCGGGCCAGAAGCCCCCTCAATTGGAAGTCTCTCTAGGGGCAAAAACATCTACTTAACGCCCTAGATACATAAATACCTATTTTAGCACTAATGCTAAAAGTGAGACGATGCTCTGGTGTTTAGATAAATCTATGAATGCAACAAAGAAAACAAAATACTTTTGACTGACCACATCAGCTACTGTAAGCCTTAATGTATGGTTAAGTGTATGGTTATACACTTGAATTAAAATAAAATGAAAGTTATGTGGTAAAAGTGATAAGTAAATAAATAAATAAATAAATAAGAAAATAAATAAGAAAATAAATAAAAAATAAATAAGAAAATAAATAAGAAAATAAATAAGAAAATAAATAAGAAAATAAATAAGAAAATAAATAAGAAAATAAATAAGAAAATAAATAAGAAAATAAATAAGAAAATAAATAAGAAAATAAATAAGAAAATAAATAAGGTAATAAATAAGAAAATAAAGAAATAAATTTTAAAAAATATTAGGCGTCATTGGAGCATCGGAATGCTGATGACCGGTACCGTCCGCCTGCCTACCCAGCGCCTTGGCCCGGGCTCTGGCCGAAGGTGGGGCCTTGCGCCGGGGGCTGTCCGAAGCCCGCGCCCTGCCCCGCCGCGCTGTAGGAGCCCGTCTGCCCCGGCGCCTGCTGGCCGTAGGTGGGGGGGCTCTGCCCGCCGGGCGCCGCGAACGAGCCTTGGCCGGGCGCCTGGCCGTAGCCCCCGCCCCCGCCGCCGCCCCCGCCCCCGCCGCCGCCGCCTTGCCCCGGCGCCGGCGCCGAGAAGGACGCCTGGCCCGGCAGCTGGCCGAACGCCCCGCCCATGCCGAAGGGCGGCGGCGGCGGCGGCGGCTGCTGCTGCGGCGGCGTCGGGCAGAAGGGCTGGCCGAAGGGCTGCTGCGACTGGAAGTTCTGCGGCCCGCCGAAAGGGCCGCCCTGCCCCGCGAGAGGGGGGAAAAATCGTTTTAACCATTGCGGTTGTCTCAACGAGAATGTACTACGAGGGCAGATCGGAAAGTAAAGCACAATATTTTTGTTTTAACTGTCTAATAATATTCTTCTTCTTCTTCTTCTTCTTCTTCTTCTTTTATTATTATTATTATTATTATTATTATTATTATTATTATTATTATTATTATTATTATTATTATTATTATTATTATTATTCAATTATCCCGTTGAATTCTCAGTTATTATATATTTGATTTTTATACACAATCTATAACTTGTTATGAACGTAACTTAAAATTAGAAATATGTTATTAGATTGACGAGTATATCTATACATTGTATACATCACCTTAAAATATGATCATCAATTGTATCAATTAATCTTGGTAAAATTTTAAATAATTGGTACATAGAAAAGTATAATGTAAAAACATAAATATAAATGTTTACAAAAATGCGATCAGATACTCGCATATATATATATATATATATATATATATATATATATATATATATATATATATATATAAGGACAAATTGTTAGAAATGTCGAAGAAAAAGCTAGAAACTATGGTGGAAAGATCTTTACATCGTGCTAGAAACGAATCGACCAAGTTTCTGAACGTTGAATTCTGATTGGTTCAGGTGAAACTTACGTTCCAGCTTACGTTCATCATTGTGAGTGCTTATTTTTACGTGCAAATTTTACGGCTAAGTTTTCAGCATTACGTTTCGTTTAAGTTTGCATTGGGAATGAGGCTTAAGCGCGCGTACCTGCAGGGCGTGAGTGGAGCCTGAGAAGCCGCCCCAGCCGCCTGCGGTCCCCGGCGCCACCGACTCGGAAGGGGGGCGTGGCGCCATGAACTGCGGGCGGCTGCCCATCTGCTGCTGCTGCTGCTGCCCGTTCATCGCTGCACAGAACAACGCAAACATAAGGAATCTGCCCTTCCCAAGGTACGGAGTCATTCGTATCTCTTCTTATTGCAAGCTCTGAGTGGTGTTTAGTATTTATCCATTGTATGTCCCGTAAAGGGTAATTAGCCTCAGAGATCCAGGGGTTTCTAGTCGGTCGGTCATCCAACCAGGTACCCGTGATGTCTCGAATTCGCTTAACCTTCGTGACTTCACGTAGTTAACGAATTCGGCTAGCGACGTCGGTTTTGCAGTGGTGGTCTTACAGTAGAACCATTCCAGAATTCGCCTGGATGAGCAAGGAAAACCACGAAAACTCCGGTCAGGATGGCCGTCACGGGAATTGATCCCCGGGCCTCCCGAATGCGAGGTCAGCGCACAACGCCCTGAGCCACTTCGCTCAGTAATCTGTGAGTGATAAACGTTCTTAAATCTTTCGTTGATGTGGGCATACATTTACTCCATGGAAATATCGATGCGGGCAGAAAGCATAGCGTCACCTTTCTTTAAGAGCCCCATGAACGCAATTAGGCAATCTTGGATTTTTTTTTTTTGTTTTTAGTGAAAAGTAATCTCCTATTAGTAATCTCCTCTCCTATTATTACTTCTATTAGAAAGTAGTTAAATTTGTATGATCTGCCCTCTTTAACGGTCGTTCAAAACCTGGCGAGGGTATAAGTAACTATGTAACTTTTAAATGCTCTCCTCTGAGATATAATTTTGCTTTTTTAAAAAGCTCCTTGTTGAACAGTTCTAATCATGTTGCAATAAAACTTTTAGGATTTGTAGCAAATTAAACTAGTAAAAAAGGTACTGTAGGACAATTTTGTCATTAGTGAGAAAGTAAGCTTCTTGTGAGTTGAACAGAAGGAAAATTTCCAATCTTCGAATAGATTTCCAAAAAAACTGAGATTAAAAACATACAACACATAACACAATTCTTAAGTTCTCAAAACGTTCAAAAATGTCTTGAGAATAAGTAAAAAATTGTAAGAAAAAAGTAAAACAAAGTTTTGCCAAGAAAGTTTTGCAAAGATATTAATGAGCTTATGAGCCGAAATCTCTCACCCAAAACACCGAACATTAGGAGCTCTGCAAGTCAATAAAAAGATGTTTCACGCTCCTCTCTGATCAACACGCACTTCTTAAGCAATTGTACCCATTCCCGGTGCAGTTGCACAGTTGAGAGGTCGAGAATGAAAAGTGTGAAAGAAAAAATGAAATTAACGTGAATAAAATAATACATTTTTAGTCACTCTCATAATATAAAAATACTTGACTTCCGTGACAAATAAAAAGTGACTAATTTAATCCTTTTGTGATCAATTTTAGATGCCAGAAACAATTGTCGTGTCTAATGATTTTAAATACCTTGTTTAATCATCATTTTGTAGCCTATTTTAAGTGCCTAAAACGTCACTTCCATCTATTCACGCTTCCCATATGCCATTCTCTCCCATCACCAATTTATCTGGAGGATGGCGAGATAGTAAATATTGTTTTCTCCAACATGTTTACATCACACACATGCTGAAGTCTTTGCACATGCAGCACTACTAAACACAGAAAGTCACACAAAACGTTACTTTTCATTGTGGGAATTCTGATTTGGTGTTGTTGACGTTCTTATAAGAAGAAATAAAAGAGGTCATCTTCGTCAACATATTAGCTTTATTAAGATAGTCGGCTTTCGACGGCTTTGCCGTCATCGTCAGTCTCGTTGCTGTCGGCAAAAGTCGGTCTACTGTGCCAAGTTACTTTTAATGTTACTTTTCATGTTCAATAATTACTACTTTCATAATTTTGTAACCTAGTTTAGATGCCTAAATATTACTTTTTTTTCGCCTAAATTCCGAGGTCTACTCATCACTAGCCGGTGTTCCCACAGTCACAGAAAACGTTACTTTTCATTGTGGGAATTCTGATTTGGTGTTATTGACGTTCTTATAAGAAGAAATAAAAGAGGTCATCTTCGTCAACATATTAGCTTTATTAAGATAGTCGGCTTTCGACGGCTTTGCCGTCATCGTCAGTCTCGTTGCTGTCGGCAAAAGTCGGTCTACTGTGCCAAGTTACTTTTAATGTTACTTTTCATGTTCAATAATTACTACTTTCATAATTTTGTAACCTAGTTTAGATGCCTAAATATTACTTTTTTTTCGCCTAAATTCCGAGGTCTACTCATCACTAGCCGGTGTTCCACAGTCACGAAAACGTTACTTTTCATTGTGGAATTCTGATTTAGTGTTATTGACGTTCTTATAAGAAGAAATAAAAGGGTCATCTTCGTCAACATATTAGCTTTATTAAGATAGTCGGCTTTCGACGGCTTTGCCGTCATCGTCAGTCTCGTTGCTGTCGCCAAAAGTCGGTCGACTGTTCCAAGTTACTTTTAATGTTACTTTTCATGTTCAATAATTACTAATTTCATAATTTTGTAACCTAGTTTGGATGCCTAAATATTACTTTTTTTTCGCCTAAATTCCGAGGTCTACTCATCACTAGCCGGTGTTCCACAGTCACAGAAAACGTTACTTTTCATTGTGGGAATTCTGATTTGGTGTTATTGACGTTCTTATAAGAAGAAATAAAAGAGGTCATCTTCGTCAACATATTAGCTTTATTAAGATAGTCGGCTTTCGACGGCTTTGCCGTCATCGTCAGTCTCGTTGCTGTCGCCAAAAGTCGGTCGACTGTTCCAAGTTACTTTTAATGTTACTTTTCATGTTCAATAATTACTAATTTCATAATTTTGTAACCTAGTTTGGATGCCTAAATATTACTTTTTTTTCGCCTAAATTCCGAGGTCTACTCATCACTAGCCGGTGTTCCCACAGTCACAGAAAACGTTACTTTTCATTGTGGGAATTCTGATTTGGTGTTATTGACGTTCTTATAAGAAGAAATAAAAGAGGTCATCTTCGTCAACATATTAGCTTTATTAAGATAGTCGGCTTTCGACGGCTTTGCCGTCATCGTCAGTCTGTTGCTGTCGCCAAAAGTCGGTCGACTGTTCCAAGTTACTTTAATGTTACTTTTCATGTTCAATAATTACTAATTTCATAATTTTGTAACCTAGTTTGGATGCCTAAATATTACTTTTTTCGCCTAAATTCCGAGGTCTACTCATCACTAGCCGGTGTTCCACAGTCACAGAAAACGTTACTTTTCATTGTGGGAATTCTGATTTGGTGTTATTGACGTTCTTATAAGAAGAAATAAAAGAGGTCATCTTCGTCAACATATTAGCTTTATTAAGATAGTCGGCTTTCGACGGCTTTGCCGTCATCGTCAGTCTCGTTGCTGTCGCCAAAAGTCGGTCGACTGTTCCAAGTTACTTTTAATGTTACTTTTCATGTTCAATAATTACTAATTTCATAATTTTGTAACCTAGTTTGGATGCCTAAATATTACTTTTTTTTCGCCTAAATTCCGAGGTCTACTCATCACTAGCCGGTGTTCCCACAGTCACAGAAAACGTTACTTTTCATTGTGGGAATTCTGATTTGGTGTTATTGACGTTCTTATAAGAAGAAATAAAAGAGGTCATCTTCGTCAACATATTAGCTTTATTAAGATAGCCGGCTTTCGACGGCTTTGCCGTCATCGTCAGTCTCGTTGCTGTCGCCAAAAGTCGGTCGACTGTTCCAAGTTACTTTTAATGTTACTTTTCATGTTCAGTAATTACTAATTTCATAATTTTGTAACCTAGTTTAGATGCCTAAATATTACTTTTTTTTCGCCTAAATTCCGAGGTCTACTCATCACTAGCCGGTGTTCCCACAGTCACAGAAAACGTTACTTTTCATTGTGGGAATTCTGATTTGGTGTTATTGACGTTCTTATAAGAAGAAATAAAAGAGGTCATCTTCGTCAACATATTAGCTTTATTAAGATAGTCGGCTTTCGACGGCTTTGCCGTCATCGTCAGTCTCGTTGCTGTCGCCAAAAGTCGGTCGACTGTTCCAAGTTACTTTTAATGTTACTTTTCATGTTCAATAATTACTAATTTCATAATTTTGTAACCTAGTTTAGATGCCTAAATATTACTTTTTTTGGAGATTATAGAAGATAGCAATAGGCTGTCTGTTAGTAAGGATTGACTAGAAAAGTTCCAAATATTTATTTATAGACAGTCAAATTATAAAATTTTTATTTATTATTTCATATTAAAAACATAAATCGTTTACAAGAATTTTCGGCAACGTTTCGGAGGTGAGGTGTACCTCCATCATCAGGCCGTGGCCTTACATTGATTTTACAAGTCTAAACTGACCTCGGAATGGTGTCAACCATCTTGGTTTTTAGTTCGTAGTCAACGTTTCCCCAACGTATGTAAAATCAATGTAAGGCCACGGCCTGATGATGGAGGTACACCTCACCTCCGAAACGTTGCCGAAAATTCTTGTAAACGATTTATGTTTTTAATATGAAATAATAAATAAAAATTTTATAATTTGACTGTCTATAAATAAATATTTGGAACTTTTCTAGTCAATCATTACTTTTTTTGGCCTACATTCCGAGGTCTACTCATCACCAGCCGGTGCCCCCTCCATAGCGGAGCGGGAGAGCTCTGGTGGTGTGGTGGTGAAACGTACCGTCTCTGGCGGCCTGCGGTGAAGGCACACACGCCTGCATGTGCGTCAGCCAATCCCACTCGTCGCCGAACTCGCACTCCGACCTGCACAGCCGGAAGCGTTGCTCGTGATTTCTTCTAAAATCGCCACAAAAATGACTAAAAACATATTTCTGACTTACCGACAGCAGCTAACTTCCAACTGGCAGTGCCCGATTTGTCGCATCAAATGTGAGGTTACTAGTCCCGTAAACGCAGAGTATCTTTTATCATTGGAGGTGATGGTGTTTTTTCCACGCCAGCCTACATGTCGGGTTACGCGATTTCTATCTCTCTAGGTATCTCCCACCAGCGGAGCACTGTCACAGCCCGGAAAGCTCCCGACATATGTAGTATTGTAGTGCATATAAGTGCAAATGTGTAAGTAAAGAGAGAAGGATTTTTTATTTATTTATTTAGTTTACGACTCTGGGATGGCTCACTAGCTGTGCAGCGTAGCTTCCCGTATTGTGGTCTCGGGTTCGATTCCCGGTCGAGGCAAAAATAGTGTAGCTTTCCTTTAAAATCGTCCCAGTTTCTGTAGTTGTCTGACGAGAAGAAAGGTCAGGCAGGCGAATCTTGCTAGTTAGGGTGAAGAGAATACATCTTGTTTGCGTCATGTCGCTCTTACCTCCAAGCATAGGAATTTAACTAGCCCCAGACATGGACGCCGATAGCTGGCCGGCGAAGTCGGACTACCGACCCAATAACACCAATTTCATACACTTTTAGTTTACGTCAAAAACAGCTAAAACTGTGTGTAACATGCTAATGGGAAGGAGTGTACTCGGTGCTCCTTTTCTTAATTCTGAGATCCCTACCCTTAAACCACATACAGGTTGAATTCTGAATACAGAAATAAATGAACGTGTTTGGTAAGAATTGTTAACAAAACATTCGCTCCGATATAATAAAATCTATTTTCAAAGGCAAATCTAATTTTTTTTTGTTTATCATGTCGTTCGTGATACTTCTGCCGCAACATCATGAAGAACGATAATTTCAATAACTATAGTTCCCAATGAACTCTAGAAGATGTGCACGGATAGGGATGATAATAGATAGGATAGGACAAGGAAGAGGAAGGAAAGATCTCGTGTCCTGTGGCCTATTTGTTAGGGTAGTGCCCCGGCACATGCTTATGATTGATCGGAGAAACCATGGACAAGAACCGATCAGAGCAGCTGGCCCCTAGAATTCTCCTCCAGATAGCGGATGAATCCGCCACCGTGGGGCAGCACCTCTGATCGATTTTTCCTGTTTGTACATATTCGAGTAATTATAGGAACACATTTCGTATATTTCGTTAAAATTGAGACTTATTTGTTAAATGTTTCATGTTTTCATCGAATCTATTTATTTGTAAACGTTCATTGATTAGAAAGAGCCTTCAACAGTTTGAGTTTTTTCTTTTCTTTAGATGATAAAATACTTGTGCAAATGAAGGATATTTCTTGACATCATGTTTGTTAAACCAAACAGAAAAAATGAAACATGACATACAATGTTCAGTAAGATGTATATTTACTTCAATTATTTCTCCCGCGAAGTAAGTAAGGGTATATTATGTTTGCACAAATATATAACTTTTCATTATAGACATACTTCACGAAAAAATGCTAATTTTAATTGCATATTAGAGTGTATATTTCAGAACTTTTAGGTCATAAATGTATATTTTTAAAAATGTATTTCAAGATTTTTTGGGCATAAAAATCCTCTCCCTAATGATAATGATGTAACTTCATTTTCTGTGCACGTCTTCTAGAATTCAGTGGGAAATACAATTATTCAAATTGTCGTTTCCACGTTGTGGCGGCAGGAAGTATTATTCCGAAGGACAACATGGATAAGAGCCAAAATTTATTGCCTTTTTATCCTTGAAAATAGATTTTATTACATGAAAGCTTTTTTTCTCCAAAATTTAATTAGTATATGACTTAGTGTAGGGATCACAGAATTTTGAAAATGTGCACACAATTCACATTTCCCCACAGCACGTTATACGCAGTTTTAACTGTTTTTTGACGTAAAATAAATTTAAAAAATAAATAAAAAAATAGTGATAATAACATTACCTGTTCGGCGCTCTCATGCAACTATCGCCACTGGGAGGGGTGAAACTGTCAGCTATCACTCGGTCACCACTTGTAACACTCGCCGATGCCTATCAACCGATAGAAAAAAAACAGTACTTGTATGATTACATATTATCTACGACAAAGAAATAAAAAACATAAAATACAACATAAAATCATTTTCCTTGCATCTGGAATATTTTTTAAGTATCAGCAACTAAATCTGTAGTGTTTCTCTACTAATTTTGTTATATCCCGGAAGTTCGGGCATTCATTTTTAATAAATAGGCAACAAAAAGGCGTTTTTCTAGCTAAAGTAGAGGTACAGAAATGCATGTAAAGAATGAAAAATTACATTTAAAAGGAATTATCGTATAACAAAATAATTAAAATGATTCACATTTTTATTCTAACTCTAAAATGTACATTATCACTTAACGTGTGTATGGAAACAATCTTTTCTTTGTAATCTTGATTCTCCATGACCATCCGAAATGATAGTTACGAATTTGTTTTACTCGCAAAACTGTCTCTTAGAAATGTGGACTCCCATTTGAATCTTGAAATAGCATTAGTGCAAACGGAATAATTCCGTTGCTGATGATTACACAACTGCGAAGAACGAAACACACAATTATTGTGTTTCGTTCTTCGTACTTGTGTAATCGCTAGAAATAAGAAGCGTATATCACGGCTTCTGTAGGAGGGGTACTGAAGTACCTTTCTCCCATTCCTCCTGTGTTTGCTACTAGAAATTTATTACGCCGAAAACGAGCCCCTCATTTTACCATTTCTACATCATCCACGTCATTATCATCATTTTCACCACTTCTTTCTTTTTCATTAATCATCCATGGAACATAGTTTATTCAATAGTTGAATGGTTTCTAAAAACTAAATAAATGAAAAATAAAAATAAATAAATAAATAAATAAAAATTAAGATAAATAAGAATTAAGATAAATAAATAAAAATTAAGATAAATAAATAAAAATTAAGAAAAATAAATAAAAAATAAGAAAAATAAATAAAAATTAAGAAAAATAAATAAAAATTTAGAAAGTGCTCTAATGGCCGGCTGCTCTAATCGGTAGTTTTCCTTGGTTTCTTTGATCAACATCAGGCGAATGCCGGAGAAGTACCCTACCAAACGGGCCACGGACCGCGCGAGATCTTTCCTACCTCTTCCTTGTTCTCTCCTCATCCCCTGACTTACACACACTTACACTAACATGGACTACACTATCAGACACATTGGAAGACCAGTCGGGGACTTGGAGCTTGTCCTGGCTGGAGCAGTGCTCTGTACGTGAGAGGTACCTGGGGAAAACCCCGCTAGCCGACGGTAGGTCGGCGCCGGATCTCGTCATCAAGCGGAGGGAAGATTACTGCAATCTCCAGCGATTTAAAAAAATCTACTTCGCTTACGGGACTTAATAACCTTTAGCAGTTAGTGCGTCCGGAATCATTAATTAATCAATGAATCTCTGGTTAAAACATTCTCTACATTAACGGAACTAATGATAATAGCAATTGACGTACTCGGAAACATGTCAATCTATCCATCTTCATTCTTGTTAAGAATTAATCAGACCTCCGTCCGTTAACAACAATCGAGTTGCAGCTGAAGATGACGTGTGACTATACTTATTTAAGAAATGGTATTTCTTTTTTTTTATATTTTTACATTAAGAAGTTGGTATTATAAAGCACACGGTGGATCACCATGCGACCGGTAGCGGTAGCTCAGTACATCAACTGATGTCACTGCAGCACCTCTGACCGGGAGGTCCCAGGTTCGAGTCCTGACGGCGGCAGGATTTTCGACACTAGCTTTTCAGCTAGGTCGAATTCGGTCTCTGTCTGGAGGAGAATTCTAGCGGCCGGCTGCTCTGATCGGTAGTTTTCCGTGGATTCTCCGATCAACACCAGGCGAATGCCGGGGCAGTACCTTACCGAACGGGCCACGGACCGCGCGCGATCTGTCCTTCATCTTCCTTGTCCTATCCTCTCCCTTTACACACACACACACACACTTACACTAACATGCACTACACTACCACATATTCCGGGAGACCTGTCGGGAGCTTAGAGCTCGTCCCGGCTGGGGCTGTGCCCCGCTGGTGGGAGAGTCCTGGTTAGGGGGAAACCCCACTAGCCCACGGTAGGTCGGCGCCGGATCTCGCCATCCAGCGGGGGAAGATCACCGCCACCCCGAGAAAAACATACACTACACTAATGGAACTAATGAGTCCTGGTTAGGGGCAAACCCCGTTAGCCGACGGTAGGTCTGCGCCTCATCTACCCATCCAACGGACGAAGATCACAGCCACCGCCCGATGAAAAACATGCACTACACTTACGGGACTAGTGAGCTGAGCTGTTGACGCGCCCGGAATCACTAAGCAAGCAACCCACCATGCGCCTGCGCGCGAGCTCCCGCAGCTGTCTGGCCAGCGCGGCGCGCGCGTCGCGGAAGAAGTGGTCGTCTGCGAGCGTCTGGCAGATGCAGGGCGGGCCCGCGTCCTTCTCCGACTGCTCCGCGCTCTGCTGCTGCTGCTGCTGCTGCGACTTGAGGCGGCAGCGCGCGACCGCTGCGCAGCAGCGGCCCGCTCATCTCCAGCAGCGCCAGCATCTGCAGCTGCGCGCGCGCGCAGCAGCAGCGGACAAGTGAGCGCGCTGCCAGGCGGTTCACGCTCGTCCACAGCGCACGGGTAATCATAAAGTGCTTTTCGTCATACTGTACTGTTATGAACGACTTAACGCAGCCGGACAAAAGGCACTGTGTCAGCTCAGAGCCACGCGGTGGACGGACGTCCACAGCCCCGGGTAATCATAAAGTGCTTTTCGTGATACTGTACTGTTATGAACGACTTAACGCAGCCGGACAAAAGGCACTGTGTCAGCTCAGAGCCACGCGGTGGATGTACGTCCACAGCCACCGGGTAATCATAAAGTGCTTTTCGTGATACTGTACTGTTATGAACGACTTAACGCAGCCGGACAAAAGGCACTGTGTCAGCTCAGAGCCACGCGGTGGATGTACGTCTACAGCCTCCGGGTAATCATAAAGTGCTTTTCGTGATTCTGTACTGACAAAAGGAACGCCGGACAAAAGGCACTGTGTCAGCTCAGAGCCTCGCGGTGAACGGTCGTCCACAGCGCCCGGGTAATCATAAAGTGCTTTTCGTGGTACTGTACTGTTATGAACGACTTAACGCAGCCGGACAAAAGGCACTATGTCAGCTCAGAGCCACGCGGTGAACGTCGTCCACAGCCTCCGGGTAATCATAAAATACTTTTCGTGATACTGTACTGTTATGAACGACTTAACGCAACCAGACAAAATATGTTACGAATTTAACAGTCCGCCGTCTGTTGACAAGTCAAACATCTGAGTTGCACAATATTGTATCCGAAAAGAATCCAACGATTTCGGTCCCCAATTTACGTATGTCTTTCTCTGAGTATTCTACGTTATTCTTACGTATGTCCCCAACTTACCTGTGGGCGAACTCTTGTTTTCCTTCTGCTCCCCAATTTACATACACAGACATATGTAGCTGAGAGCGCAGCAAAGATCGCGAGGCGATGCGTTTCAAAGTAGACAAGGGAAGATCGTGCTTAATGAAACCCACCAGCGAATTGTAAAATAATTTTCATCGTATTGTACCGTTATTATTGACTTACGGCAACCAAATAATAAGAACAAAATGTCCCTCTTAACGGTATCCGTTCAGGATTTAATAATCCACAATCCACAGTCGAAACAAATGAGTTGTCGCAAAACCTGGCGTATAAGTAGACTTACTTCAAGAAATGCTTATTCGTTTTTTCTTTGTGTTACGAAAAGTAATGAACGATACATGGCTGATAACACACGTAAGGAACTCGATTAGCATGCGCTGTTTACCGGCGTAATAATAAGTATATCTTATTTTATCAAATATTGATTATGGGAGTGTCAGCTGAGATCATTTAGTCCCGTAAGCGTAGTGCGTTTTCTATCCCGAAAGGTGGCGATGTTCCTACCAGCTGGAACCTGAGAACCGGCGCCGAGCAACACGTAGGACCGGGAGCGGTAGCTCAGTGCATCAACTGATGTCACTGCAGCGCCTCTGACCGGGAGGTCCTAGGTTCCAGTCCTGACAGCGGCAGGTTTTTCGACACTAGCTCTTCAGCTAGGTTGAATTCAGTTGCTCTCTGTAGGAGAATTAACAACAGGCGATTGCCGGAGCAGTACCCTAACAAACGGGCCACGGACTGCGCGCGATCTGTCCTTCCCCTTCCTTGTCCTATCCTCTCCCCTTACACACTCACTTACACTAACATGCACCACACTACTACATATTCCGGGGGAGCGGTCGGGAGTTTAGAGCTTGTCCTTGCTGGGGCGGTGCCCCGCTGGTGGGAGAGTCCTGGTTAGGGGGAAACCCCACTAGCCGACGGTAGGTCGGTGCCAGATCTCGCCATCCAGCGAGGGGAAAATCACCGCCATCTCTCGAGAAAAGAAACATGCACTACACTAACCGGACTAATGACCGAAGCATTTGACGCGCCCGGAAACACGAAAAAAACAATCAATCAAACTAACAATGAATCAATCCTTCCCCATCCCGAAACACCGGCCAGGATGCAATCGAGCTATACCCCTTTAGATAAGAAAAACTGAAAAGGTATTATCTGATAAGTGGGTGTCTGGGGAATCTGATCTCAGGTGGTGATTCCGTCACAATGTAAGACCGTGGGACGGTTGGTCCTATCGCCGTCATGCTCACATAAGTTGAGCGGACACCGACAGAACTGGACTGACAGCTACTATGATGTTAGTGCAGTGAATATTTTATATCAGGAAGTGGCGGTGTTCCTCAATCACTGGATGGTGAGATCCAGCGCGCCGTCGCTATTCACTAGTCGCTAGTAGGTCGACGCCGGATCTCGCCATCACCCCACCTCCCGAGGGGGAAAACATGCATGAGGGACTAATGACCTTAGCCGTTGTCGCGCTCGGAATTGAATTGAATTGAATTGAATTGAATGTGCCTTATTTTACGTGGGAGACTCAGGCCATGAGGCCTGCTCTTCCGTCTGACCACACAAATTTCACTATGCTCCTTCCACCAACCATGGGAGAAAGAAATTAGAAGAAACAGGCGATTTGAATTTAGCTCAGAGGCATCATTTAGGCTTGAGGATCTTTTACATGCAGTAAATCTACTAACATGGGACAGCCGGCTTTATTTCCCCTCCGATGGAAGGCGTACGAAGGATTTTTTTCGCCCTTAAAAATCTACGGCTTCGAACCCGCAAACTTGGGCATGACCGTCCGATACGCTGATCGTTACACCATCGCCACCGCTAAATCACAATGAATCAATCAATCAATCAAGCCTCTCAGAGGGAATGGGTACCTCTTGGGGCGTGAGGTGGGTCTGCAGGGCGTGCAGCTCGAGGTCTGCGTCGACGGACGAGGACGAGCGAGCGGAGGCGTAGGTGGGCGTGGTGTTGGGCGCGCCCGAGGACGGGGGCTGGAGCGGGGCGGGGGGCGGGGCGACCAGCAGGAGGTGGAGGGCGGCGGCGCCGAAGACGTCCCTTCCGGCCCCTGCAACCCCCCAACCAAGAGCAGGGTCGGATGGGAGGTAAAATCTCACCATTGAAAAAAAATAGAGCGCGGAGAAAATCATTTGTTAGACGAAATGAAGCTTTGTGGCCAAGATTGATTTTGAATATTTCGTATTGAAATGATTCCAATTGCATGTAAAACAAAATTTAGAAAACAAACGTTTATTCAGTATACATCGCAAGATATGCTGTTCCTTATATATTGTTGATTTTATTTTATTTTTTCCAGTTTATGGCTTCCCTCCACTGAAACAATAATTTCGTATTCCTACTGGTTAAGTAAGTTTCTTGTTAATTTTATATTATTATTATTATTATTATTATTATTATTATTACTTCCTCTTGCGATTCTCGGCAGCTGCTGGGTTCAATTTGTCCGTTCCTGCGACGATAAGGAAAGAGTTTGGTCACTGAGGAGGGAGATTACTCTCTGACCCCCAAGACCGATAGGGGAGCCTCATTTGTGTTAGTTCAAGAACTTGCGAACTATATTACATGTTTGCAGGATCACTGCTTTCTGTCCGTAATTTAGGATTCGTTGAGGTAATTCCTTTTTTTTTTCTAGATTTTCTTCTGATTTTTTTGTTACTACACGTTCGGTAACAAGTGGATATGTTGTTACACTTTAGTTTCCATATTTGTTTTATTTCTGGAGCAAGATCTTCATACTTAGTTATTTTCTCGGCCTCTGTTTTCTTTAGAATGTGTGTCAGTGGTACAGCAATATCAACTAGCATAGCTTCTTTCTTGTTCTTGTCAATCAAAACTGTATATGGTCTATTGAAAACCGGTTTTGTTTGTTTTTATGGGTCTGTACCAATAAATTATGGTATTATTTGCATCCATTACAGTGCTGGGTTGTATTTATAATACAGTGGAGCTCCACTATTTAACATTCCATGCTTGAGAGCCAATTGTTGATGGACAATCTTAGCTCGATTTATTATTACTATTACTATTCTATGATTTATAATAATAATAATAATAATAATTATTATTATTATTATTATTATTATTATTATTATTATTATTATTATGGAGTACACATACATCATTTATCATTTCTCTTCACTATACCGTTTCTCGCAAAGCTTGAACTCTTGACTTGATATGTTCTCGCGTGTAAACTGACGAGATGACATCCGTTTCCAGTTTTGATACGGAAAATTCAAGAATACTTACGTATTAGCATAGCGTTTTCTAAACCCATCTCCCATTTGTAACATTTAGTAGTACTTACTAACATCCCATTAAGTTAAACCCCTTATTTCCAATCCTCCTCTACTCCTTACTTGCAGAGTTCCACTAATGTGATTTCACTATTTTTGGGTAAAATCTCGTAGAAAATTTACATTTAATGGCTAGATATATTTCTGATTAATTTTTAATTTCATTTTTAACTTGAAGTTCATAAATATACTCCCATAAATGCTGCGAGAATGTTCATTTCCTATCAACCCCCTTCTCCAATCGTTGGCACTCCTGACACAATTTTGAGAAACCCTTTACCCTAATTGTGTGCGTGCTTTCTTTGATTAATCTCTTACATATTATGTTTTGTATTAAACTTTTGAAAATGGTTCGACAGAATAGCAGTTCAAATGGCCTAATCTCCCAACCAATAAAGACATTTTTATTTATTATTATTTGTTATTGATTATCTAGTATCTATTATTTATTTGCTTATTACTTATTGTTTGTTATTTGTTACTTGTTGCTCCATACTTGTTGCTTGTTACTTGTTGCTTGTTACTTGCTACTTCTTACTTATTACTTGCTACTTCTTACTTGTTACTTGCTACTTGCTGCTTGCTACTTGCTACTTGCTGCTTGTTGCTTGTTGCTTGTTACTTGTTACTTGTTGCTTGTTACTTGTTGCTTGTTACTTGTTGCTTGTTGCTTGTTACTTGTTGCTTGCTACTTACTACTTGTTACTTGTTGCTTGCTACATGCTACTTGCTACTTGCTACTTGCTACTTGTTACTTGTTACTTGTTTTCTTCTCTTGCTTTTTTTGTTGCTTGTTACTTGTTGCTTGTTACTACTTGCTTGTTGCTTGTTACTTGTTGCTTGTTGCTTGTTGATTGTTACTTGTTGCTTGTTGCTTGTGACTTGTTATGTTCTGAGACATAATGTGCATAGAGATAGAGGGGGCGGTAACCGTTTAAGAGGGAGGGGGGCGCTTGCCTGCGCGGAGGGGTCGCAGGAGGAGACGCAGCCGCTGCGCGCGCTGCGCTCGCAGCGAGGGCACTCGGCCCCGTCCTCCGCCGCCTTGCCCCGCTCCCGCTCCCGCTCCCGCTCCGGCATCTGCGCGCACGAGCGGTCGCCCTTCGCCACAACACGTCCACGGCAATACGGAGTTTTAGCACCACGCGTAAGGTAGCGACGTTATGCACTAACAGTCACGTGACGGAAATTGAAGTCATAACGTCTTACCTTACGCCTAATGTACGACCTTATACCTTCATAAATAGGGAGTTTTAGCGCCATACGTAAGGTGGCGACGTTATGCACTAACAGTCACGTCATAACGTCTTACCTTAGGCCTAAGGTACGACCTTAAACCTTCGTAAATAGGAGTCTCTGCGGTCACCTTACAAGCGACAAAATGGCCGCCTAAAAACAGGAAACGTTGGGGATTTTTCCATCTCTCACAAACCGATTCTCGTATGTGAGGCAGTTACAATTATTCCTTACTAACTCCACAACGCTGGCAAGAATTAACAGGAAATGTTGGAGAAGTGATAGGAAAGTAATTCGCGAAAAATGAGTTGAAATCGTATCTTCGGGATAGGTTATGTCTTACTCTCATAATGTACGCTGTTTGAAAATCTTTCCTACGTTCTCAACAACAGTCGATTCAAAATTTCAGTGTATACTCATCGCAGAGGGCCACAAAATCTAAAATTCCGAGCACAATGTTTATTTATTGTACTCTTGTCTCGTATCGTGGTTTAAAAATCTCACCACTAGCCTAGACTCTCTGATATGCAACTTTTTTTATTCAACGGTTGACATGTTTCTTTTTTTATAATGCATAACACAATGTCGCAATTGCTAAAACTCTTCTGAACGTTGTTCATTATGACTGTATAAAGTCGTTAGTCACGTGATCAACAGAGTTTAAGGATGTGTCCTTACGCCTTGCGCTAAAACTCGCTAATGACGGATAGGAGCCAGTTTGAAACCCTTCAGCAGTGTCTTATGTAAAAACAGTCTTGTTTATTCGACATAAACGTGCGGTACATAACGTTAACTCCAATAGTGGTCGCTAATGATCAAGATGTTGATGCAATCTTAACAAAAAAAAAATTTAAATCCCAACATGCAAACGATACGTTGGATAAGCGAAAATGTCGGATTTGAGGGAAGTGTTAAGAAAATGCCAAATAAAGACACACTTTCGTTGTATTATATTTTACGATATTGTTCTATCGATATAACTTTCTTTCTTTTCGTCGCCATACTTGAGTGAATTTCGACTTTTAAACATTGTAACATTTTTTTAACTTACACAGACATACGGCAAACTGTACCGCATTGGGTAACAGACCTAGAGAAACTGTACAAACAACCTCCCTGACTGAGCCTTACCAGATTTCTTACTTCCGTGGTACGAAATGGTACAGACAAGAATAGACTTTGCGCATAATACAGATTGTCGAAAAGCGAAAGTCGGATAACCGAGATTCTTCTATATATACAAATTGTAGACCATCTTCGCACTATCAACCTTTAACAATAAATTAAGAGTTCAAATAGTTTTACGTATAATTCGTTCTTAGATGTACTTCTGTTTATCCCCTCTGCATACCAATCGGGGTGCATGTGTACCCCAATTATTTTTTTTTTGTTTTTTGGTGTGTGTGTGTGTGTGTTGTGTGTATGTGTGTGTATGTGTGTGTATGTGTGTTGTGTGTGTGTGTGTGTGTGTGTGTGTGTGTGTGTGTGTGTGTGTGTGTGTACGTTGCGCCTAATATGATATATTAAAATTTCATTATTGCTCGAAATACTTCTATTGACAATGACGTAAGTAATAGTAAGTAAAGTAATAGTAGTTTTAAGATGTTTTACGTGTAATCCGTGTACTAACTAAAAACAAGCTCGGGAGAACATTTGTATTCCGTTGGTATTCCGCGTAATCAATTTTTATTCCTTGTGAATTATTCCTTGTGTATTGTACTTCTTGGAGTAGCACGCAAATCTTTTTTTTCAAACGAAAATGGCATTATTGAAACACCTGCAAGTTTCCCGTTAGGTACTGATTCATGTCGTCAGTTTGTATCTGTACTAGTGAGTGAATGCTCCGAATTCGTGTGTTTTTGCATACCAAAAGACAATGTCGAGGCAACTTACTGCAGATAAAATGCGAAAAAAGAACATTTATATTAGACCTGGGGCAAGAACGTATCAAATCATCAATCTTATCAATCAAGTTGAAGAGAGTCTGAAAAAAACTAAGTATTGTCTGAAAGTACTACACGGGCTGCAATTAAATGTTTGCGTGAAGAGGAAGCGACTGACTCTGCACTTTTTGAATGTTCTTTTTCAACACTAGTTGGAAAGCCCACACTATATGCGTGAAGGGCCAGGACAAGTAGGACAAGTTTGGTCATGTCATTCAATAAAAGTTTAAACGTTTTAAGTGTTCGTCATGTACGTTCAATAAACATTCTGACTACATACAAAATGCATCAATACTCAAAAATAGGAATGATCTTAAAGAAGGTATTTCGATGAAGTGTCTTGGTCTACTAAAAGAGAAAGAGTAATGATAATTAATTCTATTAAATTTGTCTTTTATTACATAATTGGACGAAATAGTCAACATTTTCATACGTGAGTTAGTTATTTCCTATTTTAAAGCAATCTTGAATGATATTTGGGTCGGCATTACATTTCGAACTTGGTATGCGGAGGGTTAAACTCACTATGCCCCCTCGCTCCAAAGAGTAAGTAAGTACCAAGTCATACAATACTCCGAGTGACGCGCCTCCCTTACGAATACACTGAAATCAATCGGCTTCCAAAAAAGCTCATCAGTATACGACGTATGTAGATCTGAAATTTAGATAACCTATGTGTTTTGAAATAAAACTGAACTGACCTTTTTAATGTTGATCTTTTTTATTTGATTGGTTTTACATCGTAACTGACTTGACTACTGAAAAATGAATTCGGAACAAAAGCGACTTGCCAAAGATGGCGCTGTTCGATCAGTTTTCAATATTGCAAACATAAAGAAAATAAATGCTCTAAGATTATTAACACTATGGATTATTTCGTATGATGAAGGTGCCGTTTGTAAGCTGGGAATTCTTTATTCACGTCATTTTCATTTTTAGTCATTCATCGTCTTAAAAACGTATTTACAAATCAAATTGTATAATAAAATATCTATGAGCTGGCAAATCTGCTATTATTAGAGTCCTTTTATACTACCACCAATTACAGGCTGAGAAACGAGATTGAAAATCTTCTGAAACAATCCTAGAAGCAAAGACAATATCTTCTGAAACAATAAAAATAAGAAGGCATTTTCAAAACCAACGAAATCTACTAGTGAAATGTAGTGTAAAACATGAAATGCAATGAGATGTTAAATTAAAATTACAATACCACCACTAGACTACTATTACCATTGTGATCCATTCGTAACAGATTGCAAGCTTCCAAGTGCATCTGCGCAGAACAAGTTCCCTTGCGGGCGCTGTGGTCAGTTTAAGTTTCCATTTTCACTCTCCGCGTCGTCGTTATCCGGACACCTGCAACAAAATAATGAGCAACGGAACATTAGAAACGAAGATACAGAAACTAAAACTACTCATACGAAAATGCTGGTCTCGGAAGAAGGCAGAAAACGTTAAGATTAAACTACGTGGCTGACTGTGTGAGTCTAGTCGATTGCCTCATACGGGCAATCACCCGTAATTAATGTAAATACAATTAAAGAGATCAAGAAGAAAAATATCATTGAGCTAGAAAAGTCATAAAATTGTTGATCAATCCTTCCACGATTAATACATGGGAAAATTATTTTTTATGTAAATACCTGAATTATCGAAACTCGGTACGTGATCCACAGGTATTATTGGTAATTGTTCGTATGCTACTGTGGGTGTTCTGAGAAAATATTGTAATGCTACAGGAAAAATTGCCGACCATTCGAAAGAAAAAACTTGATTTGTAGGTCCGTTAAACCGAGAAGTAGTTTTTTCTTACCCATATACAGAAATAAAATAAGTTGATATATTTGCATGAATGCTTGTCATTTTCCAAAGTTAATGTCATTAAAAGAATAAGAGAGTCATCGTTTTCCAGATTTGATAGTTTGGAATTTGGTAAATTTGCTACTTCGTATTAAGTAGATATTGATACAATATCTATAATTTCCAATTAGAATTAACTGACCTCCTAAGGTGTTGTAACTAAAATATCGATAAAATTGTGCAACACATGTATTAAACCTTCATAAAAGTGTCTCTTGGATATGATTTCCAGATTTGTTTAAATATACTGGAAACCTTGAATTATGTAAACAGTACATTGGCGAATAACTATTAGCTTTATTGAGGAAAGTAAAATCAAAGCACAGAAGTTGGTCTCATGATAATTTAAAATGTTTTCTTCTCTCCAATACTCAAACTGTTGTTCTAAATCTCGAAGAAAACATGGCGAAATCAAATCATGTCGTAATGAAAACAGGCCATAATTAAAAAAGAACCATACACTAATTATATTTGACAAATTTGTATTCATAATTCTTCCTTTCCTTATTTAATAAGTGCTTAAAATAATGATTTGTAAACTTTTTACAATGGATTCACTAATTATATTCTTACACAAAGTTATTGGTGAATTAAACCAGTTTGAAATCAAAATATTTCTTCTTTCTCTAGTTGTTCACTTATCGAGTTGCCAGCTACACTTCCGATCTCAATTTTACTTGCTTACCCATTGAAGCAGAGCATACCAAAGACTCTAAGTATCAGTGGCTGCTGGAGCAGTGAGGGAAATAGCTGGCGGCAAAGTTAGATAGATAGATATTTATTATTTCTGCAGGAAGGTATATACGACCTGGGAGCAGAACACTACAATTTACATATTACAATTAGGAATATTAACTTTAAACTACTTAACAATGTAATTTTAAATTATTTAAATACAATAATAATAATAATAATAATAATAATAATAATAATAATAATAATAATAATAATATGCTAGCAATAATAGCATTAACTACATTTTATGACTGACTTGCACAGTTATTTCAAATTTAGGGTTGAAACTTAAAGTTAGGGAAACAATTTCCAGCAAAGTTAGGGAAACAACTTCCGGCAAGCGGGCCAAACTGTTCCCGCCCCTGGTTTACAGCCGAGCACCTATGGCAAACTTATTCATGCGTAAATAACAAGTTCGATTTCCAGAATGAGCAAGTCAAGTGTGTAGCGTCCGCAAAAATGTTGCAGTCTCTGAGGCAGTAGATCAGTAAACTGAGGGTGTGGTTGGAGCTGCGTAGTACCATTCGTCAGTTAAGACCGTTTTACCCGGTCATTTTTCATCGGTACAGAAAAAGACGGACCAGACGGAATGTATGAGTACTACTCGCGCAACTTTTCTTGAACGATGACCTTGCTTCTCCCTCCCTTGAGCAATAAACAGTTGAAGGCAAAACCTCGCAGCGAGCACTGATGACAACATTCCAAGCATTAAACCTTCGTTTGGCGCAAAACAGAAGCTAGTGAAAGCTAGTTGGTTTCATAGTCGAGAACTTCTGTTCAGCTTTATAACCATTATCTAAAGAAATGGCTGAGGCAGGTCCAGGTCCTTCAAGGGAGGCACCTAAAACTCCTATCTAGTGACCCTGCTGTTGCCTACCCAGAACGATGACCTGGCCGCACACATAGCAGGTTTGACTTCGATTTTCCAGAGGTTGGCGTTACTGTAAATACCCTAATGACCTACTTTGTAACTAATACCCCCACTTCGGCGGTATTTCTTCAATCCATCGTTCAAGAAAAGTTGCGCGAGTAGTAATTTGTACTGAAAAATGACGCATGCTAAATTTTTCGGTACACGTTTCATCCAATTTGACTACCGCGCTTCTGGCGTCACTTCTCGGAACTTTTCTGATTTGCTGTGAGCCTGGTGCAATTTGTTCCTTTTGTACAATTTAGACAGCGTTCTAATATGTTCTAATAAAGTGAAGTCAGTATGTAGTGAGAAATAAAATATGCAATAATGTCGTCTCGTTCCGTGCTCAGTTCTATCTGTATAACCTAACTTTTTTTTACCATAGGTGCTATAATTCAATAGTTTGATCTTCAGGGCTTTTTTCGGCGTCGAGAAGAAATATTTTAATAGCGATTACGTGCAGAAAACGATATGACTGTATAAAACGCTCCAATTCGTTCATTCAGTTTTTATACCGAAACAGTTACGTGTAGAAATGAACATCCCTTTTCCATCCGCTTTCTCTACTAAAAATGATGAAAAAAGGACCGTGTAAAAAGGTCGTTAGGTATTATTCATAGAGTATGTAGAGAGTTCACTTTTTGCCAAGGAACATGTGGTGGCAAATCTCACACACTAACGAAGGTAGATGTGTAATATGTTCCATTGATTGGGAGACAATACAGTTTGCACTGGTGTTCAACAGGTACTCGAAATCTCTATGATTGACTGAGAATGTGAACGTGCAAACAAACGAAATCTGTGTGCTTCAGCATAGAGCTTCACTTGCATAACTCCTGTGCGTGGAGAGTTGCCTACCAATAAGGGGTAAAAATCTCATGCGTCATTTCGTTACATGAAATTACTACATATTCATGGTCAAAAAGTGAACATCTTCGATCCTCATACATGTTCTAGATGTTTGTAAAATGTATTCTGTGACATTACTCACAACTCGCATTATAGCAAATTTTCGCACCACGCGTAAGATAGCGATGTTATGTACTTACAGGTACGTGGCGGACCTTTAAGTCATAACGTCTTACCTTAGGCCTAAACCAGGACCTTATTCCTTCATTAATATTGTAGGAGTCTAAGATAACCTTATAAACAACAAAATGTCGCTTATTAAAGGGAAAGGTTGAGCTTTTCCAAGTCTGATAAAACTCTCGTATGTGAAGCAGTTACAATCCTTACCACCATCCACAACTCTGGTAGGAATTAATGGGAAATGATGGAGATAGACTAATAAGAAATCCGAGGAAAAGAAGTTGAAATCATGCCAACATTCTCAAGAAAAACCTAATTAAAATCCTAACTGCATAGTCATCGTGCAGGGTCACAATATCTAAAACTTCTTGCGTAATGGAGATTTGTTGACTCATACCTAGGTTCTGATATCTCACCAATAATTGTCTACACTATATGATATTATGCAACTTCTATGTTGGTCACCTGAAATACTTGTTTGGCTATAATGCATAACGCAATATGCTAAATTGATCATCTCAAGCTCATCTGAACGTTGTTCCTTGCGACCTATAACGTCGTTGGTGTCGTGATCAGTAGTTGGATTGATTGACTGCTTCAACCAAGGTCGTTTGTCCCGTAAGTGTAGTGCACTCTTTTTGACGCGGGAGGGGCCGGCCATATCCCCGTCGACCGACGAGGTACGGCGCCGACCTACTAGTCGACTTGCGGGTTTTCCCCCAACTAGGTATCTCCCACCAGCGGGGCACCACCCTAGTCGGGATATGGTCTAAGCTCCTGACTGGTGAGTAAGTACAGAGCTTCTGAGGGTAAGTAAGGGGTGAGGATAGGAGAAGGAAGAGGAATCGGATTGCGCGCGGTCCGTGGCCCGTTTGTTCGGGTACTGCTCCGGCATTCGCCGGGTTTTGATCGGACAAAACCGTAAAACTACCGATCAGAGCAGCCGGCCGCTAGAATTCTCCTCCTGAAACAGCTGAATTCGATCCAGCTATCTAACTAGTTTAGAAACCCTTCCATGGTCTGGTCCCTAATCTTAGGACTTTCCACAGAGACACTGCAGTTTAAACCGTCTCTGTGGCGCTATCTGTATTCATGTACATCACGAGCGGTGCACCGGGAGCGGTGGCTCAGTGCATCAACTGATGTCACTTCAGCGTCTCCGACCGGGAGATCCTAGGTTCGAACTCCAACGACGGCAGGATTTTCGATACCAGCTTTTCAGCTAGGGCTAAATCAGTCACTGTCTGGAGAATAATTCAAGCGGCCCGCTACTCTGGTCGGGAGTTTTGCGTGCTTTCTCCGATCAACACCAGGCGAATGCCGGAGCAGTACCCTAAAAAAACCGTCTATGAACCACGCGCGATCTTTCCTTCCCATTCCTTGTCCTATTCTCACCCCTTACACACACATTTACACTAACATGCACTACACTACCACATATTCCGGGATACCGGTCGGAGACTTAGAACTTGTCCCGGCTGGGGCGATGCCCCGCTGGTGGGAGATACCTGGTTAGGGAAAACCCCGCTAGTCGACGGTAGGTCGGCGGCGGATCTCGTCATCCGGTGGGAAAGGATCACCGCCACCTCCCGATGAAAAAACATGCTCTCCAATTACGGGACTAATGACCCCACTGGTTGGCATCACTAACAATCCATGAAGAGCGGTGGCCCGTACCGAAGCGTCGGCGTCGCGTTGAGCACAGCGCAGGACGCGAGGGGGCGCCCGGCGCCGTCGCACGCGAGGCACCACGCCCCCCTGGGGCATCCCCTGCTGCGGCCCCCCGCCCCGCCCAGCCACGCCTGCAAACACCGGTGCGGCCGGCCCGCCCGCCTCGCGTTGCCCCGCGCCCACTCGCACTGTTGGGCACTGCAATAACGAGTATTACCCGCGCACGTTATCTGAGCCCGCATTTCGCTAGATACGAAAGGAGGGGGGACCGAAAGATGTGTCTAAGGGCATCAATTGCAGTGCATCAGACCGGGAGGTTCGAATCCCGACGGTGACAGGATTATCGACACAAGCAAGTTTGCTAGGTTGATTGGTTTGGTTTGTTTTTTTCGTGTTTCCGGGCGCGTCAACTGCTTTGGTCATTAGTCCCGTTAGTGTAGTGCATGTTTTTTCTCGGGAGATGGCGATGATCTTCCCCCGCTGGATGGCGAGATCCGGCGCCGACCTACCGTCGGCTAGTGGGGTTTCCCCCTAACCAGGACTCTCCCACCAGCGGGCACCGCCCCAGTCGGGACAAGCTCTAAGCTCCCGACCGGTTTCCCGGAATTGGTTGTGTAAAAGAGGAGAGGATAGGACAAGAAAGAGGAAGGAAAGATCGCGCGCGGTCTGTGGCCCGTTTGGTAGGGTACTGCTCCGGCATTCGCCTGGCGTTGATCGGAGAAATCACGGAAAACTGCCGATCAGAGCAGCCGGCCGCTAGAATTCTCCTCCAGACAGCGACTGAATTCGACCTAGCTGAAAAGTTAGTGTCGAAAATCCTGCCGCCGCGACGGCGCGCCGTCGGGACTCGAACCTAGGACCTCCCGGTCAGAGGCGCTAGATGCGAAAGGAGGGGGACCGAAAGATGTGGCTCAGGGCATCAACTGCAGTTCATCAGACCGGGAGGTTCGAATCCCGACGGTGACAGGATTTTAGACACCAGCAAGTTTGCTAGGTTGAGGTCAGTTTTTGTTTGGAGGAGAGAATTCTAGCGGCCGTCTACTCTGACCGGTAATTTTCTCTGGTTTCTCCGATCAATACCAGGTGAATGCCGGAGCAGTACCCTAACAAACGGGCAACGGACCGCGCGCGATCTATCCTTCCTCTTCCTTGTCCTATCCTCTCCTCACACACACACACACACACACACACACACACACACTTACATGCACTACACTACCATGCCGGGAGACCAGTGGGGAGTTTAGAGCTTGTTCCGGCTGAGGCGGTGCCCCGCTGGTGGGAGATACCTGGTTGGGGAAAACCGCGCTAGCTGACGGTAGGTCGGCGCCGGATCTCACTATCTAATGGGGGACGATCACTGCCTCCTCCCCAAAAACAGACACACTACGGGACTAATGACCTTAGCAGTTGAGGACCCGTAATCATACATCAATAAATCAGGAGTGAGGTTTGAGTATTTCGACGACTATAATATCAAATCTGAAGCTCATTTTTCGAGACAAGATAGTTTCTATTATACAGGATCGATCATTTCTGGTTATTAGATTTTTCAACAATGATCCTTGCTATCGTTTATTCATAATTCACTTGTTAGTACAGGAGTGAGGGTTAGGTATTACAGGGCTCAAGTAAACGTGCATCTGTAATATACCAATATAAGCAATAATTGTTTGCTCATTCATTTACAATAACCCACAACAACTTATGTTATTGCAAACCAGTTCAACAATCACATCGTTGAAAACAGTGTTTGCACCACAGTCTTCGTATCTATCGTATGTTTTTAATTAGAGCACCGATCACCCCCTCTCCAATAGGCTACACAAAACCAGACACTGTAACGCAAGCAGCTGATACTTTACTCCAAGCACGAACTCTAACCACTTCCCCAATCAGGTTGCCACTTCCTGAATTGGATTACCAACTACCTCCGCCTGGAGCTCGCAGCCTCTTCAATATTAGAGGCAAGGTGATTTTCTGAATTTTTTTTAGCTCCAATAGAACATTGATTGCTTAATAATGTGACATAATTCCGAGTTTCATTAGAACCTCTGGAATTTCGATAATTGTAAAACGTGTTCTATACCTCCCAAAAATAGATTATTAAAGACATAATGTCTTTCTTAATACAATCTGTTCCTCAATATTTGTTCTTTAAATTACTTCACATGCACTTTTTAAAAATAATAGTCGTTTTTGAGTAATTTTTCTTTATACTGTGACAATGTGTTGGAACTACTGTAACATTTGAAATGCCATTTTTATTAAAAATTTGAATTTTCAGAAACTTAAAAAAATACATTTTTTGAATACCTTGTGCTGTATATATGAGATTAAAAAGTCCCAAATAGGAGATTTTCCAGTAATAGTAGTACAGTTAGTAGGACAGAAGTTGCAAATTATAATAAAACATTATCATTACCTGTATTATGGCAAAATGTACCATATGCAGTTATAGTATTACTGGTTTCTTCTATATATTATTTTGGAAATTATTTAAATAAAATGTTTAGAATGAAAATTGAGCTACATTATATTTATTTAACATAAAGGACTTAAGGGAGCTGGAATGACCTATCTCGCCAATGCTAATCTAAGGAACATTTTCTCATTGTCAGACACTATTTAATTTGCAGACTACATTTTATGTAAGTGTTGATTCATTATTTACTTTAACAAAGCTGTTCCTAAAAAAATATTATTAGTTTTTTAAATAAAATCGTTTTTCCATTGTAATTGGTTTTGTTCTTAAAAATATTAATATTTATAAGAATATTGTATAAACTATTTAACAATTTATAAATCTGTTCCATTAAAGTATATAAACTGATGTGCTACGTGAGCTGTTAAAATTTGAGTATTGTCCTATTAGTAGTTTTTGGAAAATGTTCCCTAAAGATGAAAATTTTAAACTTACAGAAAATGGCTCCTAGTTTTCAGTGTATTTCTACCTCATATGCTGGGTAAATACAAACACCGATATTTTGTTGCTATTAAACCCTCAATTGTTACCAGAAATAGTGTGTCCAACACTAGAAAGCAAACTATTAACAATTTCTCACAACAAAAGCAGAAAAGCAACACACACAACAAACATTCAAGCAACACCCACGATGCATCAAAACAGCTACGCCCACTTCAATGCTACATTAACTTAAAAAAAGAAACAAACAAACTTAGAGATGACATATTAAGATGAAAGTTGGTTTATTTTAGACAGAAACCTACAAATATATTAAAGATTTAGAAAAGTAAAAAATTATATTTTCATCATTTTTGTCCATTCTGGCTCCCCTTAAACACTCCTGCACAATGGACAGTAGGAGGGAAGTACTACCATTAAAAAAGATTATCTCTGGAAAAGTTGACAATTTTGAATCTACGGTAATTCAGTTTATTGTAACATCAAAAAATAAGTTCAGTGCATTATAATGGTATTAACTTCCTTTCATTCAGGAAGAGTGTAAATTGTTTTTAAATAGAATTTTAAAAAAAATTGGTTTAAGAATATATGGTAACATCTTAGCCTTCCATGGGTTCTCTAACTTCACCTTGCTCCAGGGTACAATCCATCTTTGAGAGAGCTTCTCTTATTTTCACCAAGTTAGTGAACCCTATTAACGTTTGCTTTCTAGTAACACTATTTCTGGTAACAATTGAGGGTTTAATAGCAACAAAATATCGGTGTTTGTGTTTACCCAGCATATGCACCAGAAATACACTGAAAACTAGGAGCCATTCCCTGTAAGTTTAAAATTTTCATCTTTAGGGAACATTTTCCAAAAACTACTAATAGGACAATACTCAAATTTTAACAGCTCATGGCACATCAGTTTATATACTTTAATGGAACGGGTTTATAAATTGTTAAATACTTCAGAGAATATTCTTATAAATATTAATATTTTTAAGAACAAAACCAATTACAATGGAAAAACGATTTAATTTTAAAAACTAATAAAATTTTTTTAGGAACTTTTAAATAATGAATCAACACTTACATAAAATTTAGTCTGCAAATTAAATAGTGTCTGAGAAAATGTTCCTTACATTAACACTACCTTTAAGCATGTAGTCTCATACTTTTGAAAATAAAGGAGAAACCCTGGAAAATCACCAACTTATACTTTGTTTTTACAAGTTATTGCTCACTTGATTCACTTTCAGTAGTAATGATGCCTGTTTTGTCAAATATATTCCCTTAAACATTTAGTTTGCAACTAAAAAGGAATCATAGGAAATTGAAATATCATTTGAAAGCTACTAAACACAAAGCTTATGCAAAAATTTCAAAACTTACCCAGTAATGTGTGGATTTACCTTTTGGGTGTCCCACATACTTTTGATTATAAGAAAAGGTTATAGAAAGAGAATCTGATAAAATTCTGTGGCATTAAATAATTGTACTATGAAAACGAGATGAAATTTCAACATTTCAAACTAAGAAATTAAAATTGTTTGTGAAGTTAATAATGCACAAACAAAATAATGCACAAAAATAATAAACAAACATTGAACAACAGTTTTTCCATTTACTAAAATAAATTTGAAATAATACTTCAAAAAGCTGCAGGTCTAATTTTTGATAGTTTCCATTAACAATTTAGAAAATTAATCATTGTAAAAGTAATAGTAGAGGATCTATTTACATTAGGACCAAGGAGAAACATGAGTGCAACACAGTACAAGGAGGTACGGTACAACACAAGCATTTAACTTTGTTCCACTAAATTTATAATGAGATAAAATTCAAATAAAAATTGAATTGTAATGAACTGTTGTGCCTTGGACCATTAAATTTATAACAAGGTAAAATTATTACTATTTTATTAGTAATGGAGTTACTATTTTGATAGCAACACTAAAAACTAAATATGTAGTTCATTTTCCAATGCAAATAAGTTATCTAAAACTTGGGAATGAAAAATATCTAGTTTTCAAATGTTGGTAACCTCTGTTTGTTGGTACTTTTATTGATTATTCAGCTACTTATGTTTAAAGGGTACGGAAGACATTCTGAAGCTCAAAAACTATGCACAGATTGTAGACCTACTTCTCCCCTATTTGTCACTTACCGTTCGTGCAGTTCTTTGATGGAAACAAATCAAAATATATCAAAATCAAATATGAATAAAAATCAACATTGAATAGCAAATTATAATTTCAACAGCAGTCGATTAATTAATTGATTATATAGTGTTTCCATATGCAATGATAACTATGGTTCTATTGTGTACTGTATGATAAAAACATGAAACAATTGGGGCATGCTCACAGTCCTGTTTTCTGTTTTTTTGTTGTTGATATTTTTGGTTTTTTTGTCTTTTGATTTAAGGTCGCTTTTCAACATCTTCGGTAATACAGTGACCTCTGTGAGTTTTAAACTGTGGGGACTACTGTAGTGTGAACATGTAAGAACAACACAAATACACATAAACATCCGTGCCCAAGGTGGGATTCGAACCCGCGACCCTTTGAGGCAAGGCTGCTACAGCCCTTCAGCCTTAATGACCACGGCTATCGAGACCGACCACAGTACTGTTTATGCCATTACAAATATAATTAAAATCAAAGAATCAAAAAATATAATCACTATGAAATAAAATCAGATATTACTCTATCACTCTGTAACCCAACAATCTGAATCAGCTGAATATTTAAATCTGACAAGCATTGAAAATTTGTGTGTCCATATGGAAATAGTGAGTCTAAATAATCTACAACATTGTTTCTGAAAAATTCTCAAAATTGTTTGGAACTTAATCTAGAAACAATGAAGTTATTCATTGAGAAACTTTCTGACAGAGTTCACTCCTCTCTATCAACTCTACCTTATTACTTAATGATTTAATTTTGAAGAAATATTGAAAAATCACTGTTCCTTTTGTTATACTTTTCCTGAGTTAGGCTTGCATCACACTTAAACCACCATATCAATATTTTAGAAAGAAAAAGATGTTTCCAATTCAAACTTATTAGGCCAATTCTTCTTCGAACCACTGATTTAAAATTTAGTAAATGACTGTAAACAAATTAATATTATCTTAAAGTGGCCAAATTTTGGAAAGAATAATAAACATGGTAAACGATAGAACCATGTCAAGAGGATGTCCAGAGGACCGTCAAAACAATAAAATGGCTCGCTCCTGGCGCATAGCGAAGTCGCTAGCCTTTCACCACTGAGGTCAGGGTTTGATTCCCGTTGAATCTCATGTGAAATTTGTTCCAACCAAACGAATTTGGCTGATTTACAAGAGCTAGTCCAATCCCTGTGAAGTGTCCTAAACCCTACCCCTATCCTTATTCCTTCCCAATTCTGGCTGCTGGGTAGTGGCTAGTGAAGCAGGTGGGCGTAGTTGGAGGTGCGTATGTGGAGATGCTACCTAGCTGTCCCCTTGACAACTGACTGCAATGTGACGTGACATATGACAGATAAAGTGGATAACGTGGCTAATGGAGGATTACTCCAATGCACAAACGATAATGGAGGATTACTCCCCAAGCGCAAAAAGCGCTCAATGCCCCCCAAGGGGCAACTTGGACGCAACAAATAGTACTGAGTCTGTACCAATATTCATTCAACTATCATTTTCTTCTTGCAAGATTACATTAAATTCAAAGACACAAAATTTGATTTAAAAAAACTTGAAATGTTGAATATATAATTCAGTACATCATCTTCTTCATGAATTAACGAGAAAATGAAACAATTGCATATTATCCCTTTTTCTTTCTGAATACTGAATTCTCCTGAATTCTTTCCATTTTGAAGTCCTTTTTTCCCCTTTGTTTTTGCCTGTTTGGGTCTGTTTTAGAATGAACATTTTTCTTTTTTTACAATTTTTTAGATAATGGACAGAATTCTCTTCCTGTCTTATAAGATGATTATGGTAAATCAATGCCTGGGTAATGGTGAGTAATTAATGCTCATGAATAGTAACAGAGTACACATATCTTGTAATTTAATAAGTAATGTGAAGACAATTACTATTTTAAATTTAATTAAAAAAATTTTAAAAAAATTAATTATCAACAACTTTGGATTGTTCAAAATATAACAGCATTAATGCAGATAAATGCAAAACACTTTTATTGCACTTTTCTATTAAAAGTAATTTTATATAATAAAATGCTGTAATTTTGTAATTAAATTTTTTAAAAAATAGTTCATGAAACTCAAAAACAACAGTTTACTATCAAATCTCATCAACAGCTCATTGCGAAATATCCAACAAGTAAGTAATTATAAAGTCCAGAAAATATTTTCCATTGCTAATTATTCATGCCTAGTACTCCCATTGCATGTGAAGGTTGTAAATAAAAATAAATTGAAAAATTCAAAATCAAAAGTTCACTTTGCTTACATCTTCACTTTATGCATATAGGACACATAAAATTTGCTTTTAAGAATTTTTACAATCTTGAAGGTAAAGAGTCCCATAAAGAATTTATAGACAGACAATTGATGTAAACAATTCTTTAGTTCATGAGCCATATCATTTTATTCACAACAGTTTCAAGATGTATTGTCCCCATCATCAGACTAGGAAAACGAAAATTACATTAAAACATTGAAACATTAAAAGCATAAAACATTAAAAATATTAAAAGTGAAAGTTTTAAACAATAAAAAATTTTGGAAGGAAAAATTATAAACAAACTGATTATGTACAAGTCAGCACTTACCAAAACTGGGGGATCTTATAGTATAAAAGTAAAATCATGCACAAGCAAGAAGCTGTTTCAATAAACATTGGCAGTAGAGTGAATAAAGGAAGTTGTTTGGAGCATCGTATCTATATGAGATGGGATGTTGAGAGGTAGGAAGAGAAGGGGGGGGGGGAGAGGAAGAGGGAGGGACAAAGGTAACATGAAAACTGAGGTGAAGGAAATGTAAATTTGACACAGAAGAAAGCCAATAAGATTTAGGATGACACCTTAAAACAATGTAATAATGAATTGTACAGTTTTGTGAACTGCTGTATTGAATGAATCATTAGTCTTTATCCGTAAAGTTTCCAAGATCAAACGGGAATGCTAATGAATTTCTACATCCAAGATTTTGAGTTTTGAAAAATCAAAAGAATGGTTAAACTCAATATAATGTTTGAATACTGATTTCTGATGAAATGGAAGTTCTTTAATGTTTCTTTGGTGCTCATTCATACTATCAAAAGTTTTCTACTTGTTTGACCCAGATACATCCTTGGACAATCGTTACATTTAATGCCATATACTACATTTAATTTATTTAAGGAGGAAATATAATCTTTAACATTCTTAACCATCTTTTTCTTATTTATTGTTTTCATTATAACCAAACGTTGATATTTCTCTTCATGATATGGTCAAGTTTAATATTAATAGTAGGCACAAAAGGTACTACATTAGTAGTTTTTCATTAGATTTTTGAGAATTTGTTGTTCTTTTTAATTTCAAGAAGTTAACCCTATATTTACATATTTATTCACAAACCTTTCAGGATAATAATTTTTTGTAAGAACTGCATTAACAATTTGTAAGGTAGTATCATGAAAACATGTATCAGATAGTTCGATAGCACAACCAGTAAGATTATATGCAATTCCAATTTTGGTTTTCTTTGGATACTGCTAACAAGACTCAAAGTTAATAACTTGGGCAACATGTTTCCTTTCTACACCAATTTGTTATAACAGAAGTGTTATTTCTTATTACTGATAAGTCTAGAAAATTTGTTTTCCTTGTTCTTTTTCTATTGTAAATTTAAGTTTGGATGGAATTCATTGAAGGCTAAAAATATATCAATAACTTATTTACTATTTAATCTTATAATTATGCATAAACCTGTGGTACTATTTAACCTAAAATAGTATCAGCATAACGGTGGTGAAAGTTTACATCAAATCTAGATGAAATCTTAGATTCTTGCACATTATAATTTCTGAGAAGAAACAACTAAATCCTCCAATTGAAGCATCATCTCTATACTTTATTATTAAATTTAAAAATTTTTATGAATTTAACAGCAATTATAATTTCTTCATTGGGAATGACACATAGTAAAAGGCTCTTATCAAGTAAATCCTAAAGTTCATGAATAATGAGGTTTCTCAGTAGTGAAGGAAACATTGATTTAAAGTCCAGTGAAATTATCTGATCTTTCAGTTGCATATTATTTTGTATTTTGTATTTGTATTTGGAGGCCTTCTACTAATCTAAAGCTATTTTGAACTACATAAGTGCAGTCTTGTTGTAACAAAGGTTTCAGTAATTTGTTAAGAAATTTACTAAGTAAAGGAAGATGATCTAATAACTGGACGCATTAAAAAATTATCTTTATGTGCCTTCACCTACCCATATGCTAAACAACAATTGGGAGTAGAGGAATACAATTTATAATATGTTTGTATTATATATTTTAGATTTTTCCAATGTTTCAAAATTTCTTGAGTATCATGTAAAATAGATTTTGAATTGTCTTTCTTAAGAATTTCATAGTTAGATTAATCATCAAAAACCTGACTAAGCTTACATATCTTTACAAATTCCTGCAATGGCAGCACTGTTAACGACTTGTTTTTAAGAAGTTTTTTCCCGTCATTTTACCCCAGAAACTTTTTCAAGGAAGCAAAATTGAATTCCATGGTTAGCAGAGTTGGACAGTATTGAAAATATATATTTGAACATGTATTTTGTATTGAAAATACATTTGGAAGTTATTTTGTATTTTCAAAATACAAAAATACTTTTATTGATTCACCATTGAAATGTACAGTCAAACCTAGAAAACACGGACGTCAATAACATGAATTTTGGATATTTCTAAGCAATTTTTGATTCCCTGCAGCCGTATTTATCATTCAAAATTTTGGTTAATCAAAGAAAATTTATTTCCAGGGGTACTTGTAGATGTCAATTAAGGCCCAGTCAAATTAGACAAAATGAGTGAAAAAATACCGGAGTTTTGAAACTTGGCGTGATTGTTTGTTGGTATCTACCACACATTATACTAAAAATCCTGAAGGGGGTGAGCTGCAGAGTTGGGGAAGTTGAAGGTGGTTTTTCAACGTTTTATGCATTTGTCTCTGTAACTATCAATCCTACCAAAAACTGTGTTATATTCAAAATGGAAGTAGAGAAAATTTTCTATAAAAAAGATTTCCATAAGTTTTTGTCATAAAATTATCTCTTTTAAAGTTATATGCTCACAAACTTCTTGCTTTTATTTACAGCAAGCCTCTTTCTCAGATATTTCGCTTATGTCTAAAAATTTTATTACCATATGTTCAATGTATGGAATGAATTTAATTCTTTCAATGTTTATCAACAATTTTTATTTGCATATTTTGCACAAAAACATGAATATTTTGTCAAATCCATTTTGTTAATTCTTTTGAGTATCGAGTCTATGGGGTATATTGAGTTTTGAGTATTGAGTATATGGGGTGTTAGATCTGAGATTACCTTCGGTAAGAAAACTGATAATCCATAGTTTATTAGATAAGGATCTAGTTCAAATATTTGGTAAAAGATTGTATATACTGTCAACATATAAATTACATAAAAGAATATATAATTGCAAATATCATAAACGTTTACCCAGTACATAGAGGAACAACTAAAACTGAGAGTGCCAGTGATAAAGGACCCATTCAATGTTTGAGGAGGAAGCCAATGATTACAGAATTTGGGGAAAACCCCATTATTCCTATTTTTTGGATGTTTTGAGCATGAGACATGTAGCATCGAAACTTTATTCCCAAATTGTTACATTTCACCCATTAAGGTATTATTCCATCTATGATATTTGTAATCGTGTAATACTTTACGTAATTTATGTGTTGGCGATGTACACTATCTTTTACCAAATATTTGTACTAGATCTTTATCAAATTAATTATGGATTATCAGTTTTCGTAGCCGAGGTAATTTCAGATTCCACAACCTCAGATACTCAAAAGAATTAACAAAATAAGATTTGATAAGATGTAAAACATTCATGTTTTTTGTGCAAAATATGTAAATAAAAATTATTGATAAACATTGAAAAAATTCATTCTGTGCATTGAACATATCATAACATCATTTTTACATACAAGCGAAATATCTAAGGAAGGGACTTGCTATGTAGTGTAAAAGTAAGTTTTCAAACCTATAACTTTAAAAAGGTTAATTTTATGACAACACTATATAGGAACATTTTATAGAAAGGTTTTTTGTACTTTCATTTTGAATACAACATAAGTTTTGGTAGGATTGATAGTTACAGAGATATATGCAATAAATGCAGAAAATCCACCTTTAACCCCCTCCAGCTCCAGCCCCCCCCCCCCCCTACTTCAGTATTTTGTGGTAAGTACCAACAAACAATCATGCCAAGTTTCAAAACACCAGGATTTTTTTCCCTTCAGTCACCAGTTTGGTCTAATTTGACTGAGCTATTGACGGATTTTGGAGACCACTTGACAGTCATTATATCGTCACATTATGCATCACCACCTCTCCAGAAGGTGGTTGTGAACAGGTTTCAAGCTTGTGCTTGTGCCGTGTAAAGAGCTAATCTCATGAAATGAGTATGGAAACTGATAAATCAGGAAAATGAGCTATTCTAGATGGGACATATTTCACTGTTATTGAAGAGTTAGGTGCAAAAGTGGAAGCATCATGTGAAATTTGTAAGCCTGCCAAACAGACAATAGTAAGTGGTTCCTACAAAGTGACCACAAATTTTAAGACACACTTAAAGCTTAAAATAATAAGCAGTGATATCATAAATTTTAAAATACTCACAATGGTGTACAATAGACCATGAATTTCACTGGTCATTCTTTTTATTAGGTGACACAATATCTTTAGAAATTTTGAATTTGAGAATACAAAAATGAGTGTTCCAGAAAATAAAATTCACATAGGAGGAAAATGAACAATAATACTGAGAATAGTACCACTAATGCCAAGTTAAAACTAACAAGCTGTTTTCTTCAATACAATTACACAATCAGATAACAAACAGGTTTCTTCAATACACTGGAAAAGGAAACAATCAAACAAAATTTTTATCTTGTTATATTGATATTAATGGAATAAGACTTAATTACAATTACAAGAAGAAACATTAGTGATACAATGTTTGAAAAACTGGGAGTGTTGAAGGGGAACTTGTGCAATGGTGTACAATTGTAAACCACAACCAAGTTTTGAAAAATACATTGTGAAACTGGATCACTATTGGTTTTATTTTATATTTTCAAAATATTTTAAAATACTATTTTTATCTAACATGCTTTTTGGAATATTTTTATTTGGAAAATTGGACATAGTATTTTGTATTAGCTAGTTTTGTTGGATGCTTTATCTTTTAATTACTTCTGATATTAATTCTCTTTCACTTCATGTTTTACAATTTAATGAAGAATGAAGAGGAAAAGAAACAAATTTTGTTTTTTTAAATTTATTTTAAAAAGGTTAAAACTTACTCTATGAAAAAAGATCTCTTAAATATTAACTTAATTCTTATAATTAACTGTCAACCAACATTCTTAGGAATGAAACACCTTTCTAAATAATATATTAGAATACAATTGCTTCTTGTCTCTCACAATTTCACAATTCATTCATTTCTTTTTCTAAACATAAAGATACACATTCACACTACTCAGACATTCTTTTATTTCCTTTGAGGAACAGTTTTGTTATTTCCTGTGTAAATGGCTTATAGAAATGTCAAAATATACCACTTATTATCATTCTAAAATCACAAAAACATTAAATTTTTATTTTAAAAAATTGTAATAGCAGCAAGGATGATTGCATCCACACACGCACACACAGTAAATTAAAAAAATTAAAAATAGACTCACAACCTTACCATAATTGCAAGAAATATCACAAGATAACAGCTAAGTGCAACATAACTTAGCAGAATTTTACATGTATATTATACATAGGACGGATTAAGACGGGGTTGCCCCTTGATACTTTTATCAAACTCTGAACATCTCATTACATGTTGCAAAGAAAACATAATTTTAGAACAAACCCATTTTAAAAATGTATAATGAGCTGACATATTATGTTTTGTTTTATCCACATTTTGAAAAAAATACATAAATTAAGTTTCACAGCTAATATGGGGAAACATAAATATAATATATATTAGAATATCACATATTCTGTTTTTTTTTAGGAGTTTTGTAGTGTAAAAAATGATAAAAAGGTGATATGTTTTATCAACTCATCTAATTTATAAATATTCCACACATATCAGTAATATTATTACATTATATTTGAATAAGATCAAGTATATATTATATACTCAACATTCTATTTCACAAACTCTTAGTCATTCCAAAATTATTTTCATCTTGAGAATTCCTACTATTTTTTAAATGCAAGCTGCAGTCAGAAAAATTACATGTCAAAGTTTTCAGTACTATGGAAATCTTGCATAGTAGTCTCAAGCTTATGACATCCTCAGCACACGATAGTTCAAGACTGAAATAGATTAAGTGAGAAATTTTTAAATTAATAGAGCGTGAGCAAATGTAAGTAATGCATCTGCAATCAAATTTAAAGAAAAATTTATACTTTTACTTGTGATTCATTATATTTATTTAAAAAATTTGTCAATGGTCAGCTGATTGGAAGCTCCTTTGGGCTAAGCAATTTTTGCCTAGATGGCGCTGAAAGCTGTGTGTAATTTTTCTATTGATTGCATTTTGAAACATAGTTTGTGTATTTTTAATTTCTATCATCCAAACATTTTTGATAACCCATATATTATGAAAAAAATTCTTTTAACTAAAAAATTGCTTTTAACTGAAGAAATAATTTGGTAAAGAAATAGTTTGTACCTCATTCAATACTAATACTTCTGTTTATAAAGTTAAAAATCCTTCCAAAAACACACTCAGAGAATTTGCAAGGTCAATCTTTCCAAATGTTGGTGTGAAATACAATCTGCTGTATCTCAAGATGTATAAATAAAGCATTGTCAATTCTTTCATTCAGCTTAAAAATTAAAATAATTATATTGTCACAATTTTGTTCAAGTAGTAACTATTCACACCCATCAATTATTCATTCAAAACCTGAGAATGAATTTCACAGATTTTTCAATTGCACATTCTCTTCTTCTTCTTCCTTTTTTATTTTGCACAGTCTCTTCTTCTTTCTTTTTTATTATGTAACAAAGGCAGATAAGGTCTAACAGTTTGTTCAAATTATGAAGTAGTTAATGTCACATGTAGTAGTACAGTTGTTATGATTCAAATCATCTGCAATAAATGGTCATGTAAAAATATGTTCCGTATACAAGAATTACTTTTGAATGATCATTTTTAAAAGCACCATTATTTGATTTTTCAATATACTTGGCAGTATAAAAAGATGAATATGATTCCAATAGTCCACTTGATAAGGCTAACTCAGGGAATAACTCTCAAGTTATTCACTGAACAGTTTATGAATAATGTGCCACAAGAACATGAGAGGTTTGGTCACCCCAGTTAGTTTTCTAAGCTATTCACCTTGCTTGGCAACAGATACCATAACCATTGACAAGATAAGCTGTTCAAAATACTTAGTTGCATAGTGCAATTTTTGTTTTCTGGGAATGTGATCATTTTATAGGCAGGAAATAGAAACCTTTACCATTCACTCAAGGATGTCTAAGGAGAAACTTGAAACATAACAGAGTTCAATTTAATGTACGTTATCACAGACCTGTTGCACACAGAATATTTTTGAATTACCCGCCTTGCCCACATTTTCCTGATCTGAAAATTCTGTTTCCTTGGTTAATTTTCTAAGCAACTTTTCTGAAGCATTGCCATTATTTCTTTTTTAAGACCAAAAAATAAAGAAACTAACTTATTATATTTTAGTTAATTTCACAAAAATTAGGAACATATAAAGTAAGTCAATTCTTTGAACAATGCCACATAAAATTAACCGTAAATCAATGCTGGGAAAAAAAAATTTAAAAATTTTAATACACTTAGTACATGTAATTCTTGAAACTATGTAGGTCTAACTAATGGAGAAAATTTGAAAATGTAATAATACAATTATTTTTGTCATTTATTTTTAATAAAACTCATAATATCAATTAAGTAATTTTCCTATGTGCTTCAGTCACTTTCCCTGGCTTTTTCCCGGGTCAGAAGTTTCCCTAAAACTTCTAGGTTTCCTGATGTGCAACATCCCTATGTTATCATTAAGTCAATGGCAAGAGATCATAGTGGAAGCAAGCAGACATTTGTCATTTGTGTAACAGGCACTGTTCCGGTTGCTTGTAGTCTACTTCCAAGGCACCTCTTCCATTATCCATTGCTGCCTGCTGTCCGTTGAGCACTCCTCCACCACAACTCCCTCGTCGACTTCAGCCAGGCACATCCCACTTGCAGGATGAACAAATGTCTTTGTCTGTGAAGCAGATTTGATTTGAATTAATTTCTTTATCATCAAAAAAAAGTAAAAACTTTTTGTGACATATGAGGGAGATGAATGTTTTCTTGCTTTCCAGAAACCCTATCCCACTCTTTTTCTGCACAGTTGATTTATGAATAAAGTTTCCAAGAAGAATGTTAAGCAACATTTGAAATCTATAGAATTTTTTGTTCCCAAGTTATAGAAAATATATTCAGAAATATACAGAATATATAGAAAACATATACAAAACACATCAGAAAATTAACTACAAATTTTATTTGATAGTATTTATCACAGACAAAATAACTCACACACACTACTACCACAACTAGCAAAAAAAGGGATCTCACCAAATTAAACTCATACAGTTATGATCTGGAAGAAAAACCAAAGATTATTTCAGCATTTGCTCAATAGATAAAGGCAAAGTAGATGATATATCTAATGAAGATGTGGTAATTGCCCTAGAAGTTGAAATCAAGTTCTGAAGAGTTTGTCCTGTAGAAAGTGAAGCATAGAAAAGAGCTTCATGATCTGGGTTCCTGGGAACAGTCTGAACAGAACGTCAGAATGGAGATGTGGTGCAAGATATTCTGAAGAACTACAATGTAATAGACTGCAAGTCGCGTACACCTCCTTGTCAGTGTTTGTGAAATTAGTGAGTGAATGAAAGACAGAAAGAGAGCGGGAGAGTCGGAAAGAAACAAAGCAAGCGAATGGACGAATGTGTACCAGCTCGTAGCGCCACAGCTGGGGCAATTAGTGAGTGAATGAGTGGGAGGTAAGCAGCGAATGAATGAGTGAATACGAGAGTGACCAAGTGAATGGGTGAGTGTGCACCTGCAGTAGGCCCGGGGGCAATTGGGAGAGAGGCAGGTGGTGAATGAAGCGACGAGCGAGTGCGCAATGGAGAGCCTCGCTCGCTGGCTGCACGGCGGCGTGACTGTGCAAGTAATTAATGAGAGAAAGGGAGACAGAGAGAGAGAGAGAGAGAGAGAGAGAGAGAGAGAGAGAGAGAAAGCGAATGTGAATGCGAAGAATGAATGACCGAGGGATCAAAGAGATAGCGCGAATGAATGCATGAGCACGAGAGCGCGAGCGTAGGTACCTGTTGGTAAAGAATGAACAAGCGAGCGCGTAGGTACCTGTTGGTCATAGCGCGAGCGCTGGCGCGGCGAGTCCTCACAATTAGTGAATCAAAGAAAAAGTGAAAGTAAGCAAATGAATGAATGGATGAAAAAAAAAGCGCCATCTTTGGCGCGGCGAGTCCTTGGAATTAGAGAGTGAGTCAAAGAAAGAGGGAAAGCCAGCGAATGAATGACTGATGAATGAATGAACCCGCGAGTGTGTAGGTATCTACTGGTCGTAGCGCCATCTCTGGCGCGGCGAGTCTTCGCAATTACAGAGTGAATCAAAGAAAGAGTGAAAGCAAGCGAGCGAATGACTGAATGAATGAACACGTGTGTGCGTAGGTACCTGTTTGTCGTAGCGCGAGCCCTCGCAACTAGCGAATCAAAGAGTGAGTGAGAGCAAGCGAATGAATGACTGAATTAATGTCCGAATGAGCGAAATACGTAGATACCTGTTGGTCGTAGCGCCATCTCTTGGGCGGCAAGACGTCGCAAATTAGAGAGCGAATCAAAGAGAGAGCGTGATGAATGAATGAATGAGCATGCGAGCGAGAGCGTGAATGAATGAATGAGCACGCCAGCGAGAGCATAGGTCCCTGGTCATCGTAGCGCCAGCGCTGATGCGACGAGTCCTCGCAAATTAGAGAGCGAATCAAAGAGATCGTGAATGAATGAATGAATGAGCCCGCGAGCGAGAGCGTGGGTACCTGTTGGTCGTAGCGCCATCTCTGGCGCGGCGAGTCCTCGCAAATTAGAGAGCGTGAATGAATGAATGAGCACGCGAGCGAGAGCGTAGTACCTGTTGGTCGTAGCGCCATCTCTGGCGCGGCGAGTCCTCGCAAATTAGAGAGCATGAATGAATGAATGAAAGAGCACGCGAGCGAGAGCGTAGTACCTGTTGGTCGTAGCGCCATCTCTGGCGCGGGGTGTCGGCGCACATGCTGAGCCGCGCCTTGGGCCGGCGGGCGGAGTCGTCGTTGCGGCCCGGCGCGTCCAGGCACCGCTCTCGTCGGCCATGACGGCCCCCCGGGCCCTCCAGGCAGACGCCGGCCGCCGCCGCCCCCGACGCGCCCTTGGCGCCGCCGCCCCCGTTGCCGCTGCCGTGCAGGCAGTGCCCGCTGCGCCGGTTGCGGATCTGCACGGATGGGAGTGAAGTGGTTTTTAGACAACCGTTTATTGAATTGAATTTGCCTTATTTTACGTGGCGAGACTCAGGCCATGAGATCTGCACGGATGGGAGGAAGTGGTTTTTGACAACCGACGTGGCGAGACTCAGGCCATGAGATCTGCACGGATGGGAGTGAAGTGGTTTTTAGACAACCGTTTATTGAATTGAATTTGCCTTATTTTACGTGGCGAGACTCAGGCCATGAGATCTGCACGGATGGGAGTGAAGTGGTTTTTAGACAACCGTTTATTGAATTGAATTTGCCTTATTTTACGTGGCGAGACTCAGGCCATGAGATCTGCACGGATGGGAGTGAAGTGGTTTTTAGACAACCGTTTATTGAATTGAATTTGCCTTATTTTACGTGCGAGACTCAGGCCATGAATCTGCACGGATGGGAGTGAAGTGGTTTTTAGACAACCGTTTATTGAATTGAATTTGCCTTATTTTACGTGGCGAGACTCAGGCCATGAGATCTGCACGGATGGGAGTGAAGTGGTTTTTAGACAACCGTTTATTGAATTGAATTGAATTTGCCTTATTTTACGTGGCGAGACTCAGGCCATGAATCTGCACGGATGGAGAGTGGTTTTAGACAACCGTTTATTGAATTGAATTTGCCTTATTTTACGTGGCGAGCTCAGGCCATGAGATCTGCACGGATGGGAGCGAAGTGGATTTTAGACAACCGTTTATTTTGAATTGAATTTGCCTTATTTTACGTGGCGAGACTCAGGCCATGAGGCCTGCTCTTTCGTCTGACCACGCGAATTTCGTTACACTCCTTTCACCAATCATGGTAGAAAGAAGGTATTACTTGGGCGACGAAACAGGTGATTTGAATTTAGCTCAGAGGCGTCATTTAGGCTTGAGGATCTTTTACATGCAGTAAATCTACTAACATGGGACAGCCGGCTTTACTTCCCCTCCGAAGGAAGGCGTACGAAGGATTTTCTCTCCCTTAAAAATCCACGGGTTTGAACCCGCAAACTTGGGTATAGCAGTCCGATACGCTAACCGCTACACCATCGCCGCACGGATGGGAGTGAAGTGGTTTTTAAACAACCGTTTATAAAGGCTATTCTTTCAGGGCATGCTTATTCCTCGATTTTTTTTTAACGTGGCGTATCAAGGTCACGCGCGAAAAATTGAGAGGGAAGGCAGACTCTAAAGGCGGCTCCACACATTCTGTATTAGGCGAACAGCGAGCAACCGATCGCCGAATCCCGAGTAGTGTGGATGAGTTGCTTGCTATTTGCCGAGTGACGAACATTCGGTGTTCGCTCTACCCACCCTGTGTCGGTCTTTATGACACATCAAAGGGAGCGAACATTCGCCAAACACGTCAGCTCCTGGGGATTGGGTAAGCACTAGCTTGCTGCTCGGCGAATGCCGAATGTGTGGAGCCGCCTTAAAGGAGGCTCTACACATTCGTTATTCGGCGAACAGCGAGAAACAGCTCGCCAAATCCCGAGCAGTGTGGATGAGTTGCTTGCTATTTGCCGAGTGACGAACTTTCGGGGTTCGCCCTACCCACTGCGTGTCGGTCTTTTGGACACGTCAAAGGGAGCAAACATTCGCCGAACACCTCAACTGCTCGGGATTGGGCGAAACAGTATCTCGCTACTTGGCGAGTGCCGAATGTGTGGAGCCGTCTTAATAGGGAGGGGTAAAAGTTGGAGCTGTAGTGATGTATCTGCTTATTGGAGTTTACCTTCCCTCTCCCTTTTTCATGCGTGACCTTGAGACGCCACGTCAAAAAAAATCGAAGTATAGTGTGCTTTTTTTGATTGATTGATTTTTTCGTGTTTCCGGGCGCGTCAACTGCTTTGGTCATTAGTCCCGTTAGTGTAGTGCATGTTTTTTCTCGGGAGATGGCGGAGATCCGTGCCGACCTACCGTCGGCTAGTGGGGTTTCCCCCTAACCAGGACTCTCCCACCAGCGGAGCACCGCCGCAGCCAGGACAAGCTCTGAGCTCCCGACCAGTCTTCAGGGATAAGTGGTAGTGTAGTGCATGTTAGTGTAAGTGTGTGTGTAAAGGGAGAGGATTGGACAAGGAAGAGGAAGGAAAGATCGCGCCCGGTCCCTGGCCCGTTTAATAGGGTACTGCTCTGGCATTCGCCTGGTGCTGATCGGAGAAACCACGGAAAACTACCGATCAGAGCAGCCGGCCGCTAGAATTCTCCTCCAGACAGCGACTGAATTCGACGTAGCAGAAAAGCTAGTGTCGAAAATCTTGCCGCCGTGGGGAGTGGGAACCTAGGACCTCCCGGTCAGAGGCGCTCCAGTGACATCAGTTGATGCACTGAGCTACCGCTACCGGCCCTGGAAGGAGAAACCCGCGAGTTGGCACTAGTAGATCAGTGATTGATCGTGTATTCCAGCGTGGAAGCAATACCACTATCTCCCGGGATGGTACATGCACTATACTTACGAGACTGAGAGCAGCAGTGCTTGACGCACGTGGAGCCAATCCTCCACACACACACACACACACACACACACACACACTTGGCTACGGCGCCTCGCGTATCCTTTCTTTTATACCTTGTCGAAGTGTCAAGTTAATGCACAAACGGTGGTCATCAGACATCGTAGTTCTCCGAGAAGACAGTTTTAAAAAAATATTAATCAAAGAAATCAACAAAAGATGGATTTAATTACACCCCCGTCCCTCTGTAGTAAACAGCTCATTACATACGGCAATGTGATGCCAGCGACACCTAAAAATGTTCTGAAAACTACAATGACTGATGAGCGGTATTGTGGTCGCTTACGTTGACACATGGCCACGGAACACAGAAAGGAGCCGTAGTCACATGGCAACACCATGCGCACCTTGACTTCACTAGCTAGATAGCTAGGTCGAATTCATGGGATGTCTGGGGGAGAATTCTACTGTCCGGCTGCTCTGATCGGTAGTTTCCCGTAGTGTCTCCAGTCTACACCAGGCGAGTGCTGGAGCGGAACCCTAGCAAACGGACCACCGACCGCACGCGATCTTTCCTTCCTCTTCCGCATACTTTCCTCATTCCTTAATTGCACACACTTGCACTTACATCCACGACACCAACATACATGTCGGGAGATCAGTTGCGACTTTTAAAGATAGCCCCGCCTGGGGCTGTGCCCCGCTGTTGGGAGATGCCTGGTTGGTGAAAACTCCGCTAGCCGACGTGTAAGTTGGACCTCTCTATCAGTAGGGGAAAATGACAGTCACCTCTGCGATCAAACATCCACCGCACGTACGGGACTAGATACCTAAGAATTTGTCGCGCCCAGAAACGCTAATCGATCAATGAGTTAGTGATTCCGGGCGCGTCATTATTCCCGTAAGTGTAGTGCATTTTTTCATCTGGAGATGGCGGTGAAATTCCTCCGCTGGATGGCGAGATCCGGCACCGACCTACCGCCGGCTAGTGGAGTTTACCCTAACCAGAACTCTCCCACCAGCGGGGCACTGCCCAAGCCGGGACAAGCTCTGAGCTCCCGACCGGTCTCCCGGAATATGTGGTAGTGTGGTGCATGTTAGTTTGTGTGTGTGTGTGTGTAAGGTGAAAGGATAGGATAATGAAGAAGGACAGATCGCGTGCGGTCCGTAGCCCGTTTGTTAGGGTACTGCTCCGGCATTCGCCTGGTGACCACAGAAAACTCCCGATCAGAGCAGCCGTTCGCTAGAATTCTCCTCCAGGCAGCGACTGAATCAATGACTGAATGACCCCGCGAAGCACGGGATGCGGCTCACCTTTCCGAAGAAGCGGTCGTCGGTGGGGAAGAAGTGCTGCGGCCACACGTTGTCCAGGTACCAGCGGAAGCTCTTGCACTGCAGGCGCTCGCGCAGCTGCAGGCGCGCGCGCACACTCTGCTGGTCGCGCACGCGCGCCGCCTCTGCAACAGGGGTGCCACCTTCACGTCGAGCGTTGTGTACATCGGCGATGTTTTGAACATCGGTACATTAAAGCCGATGTTTTAAACATCGGTACATTAAAGCCGATGTTTTAAACATCGGTACATTAAAGCCGATGTCTTAAACATCGGTACATTAAAGCAGATGTTTTAAACATCGGTACATTAAAGCAGATGTTTTGAACATCGGTACATTAAAGCCGATGTTTTAAAATCGGTAGATTGAAGCCGATGTTTTAAACATCGGTACATTAAAGCCGATGTTTTAAACATCGGTACATTAAAGCAGATGTTTTAAACATCGGTACATTAAAGCCGATGTTTTAAACATTGGTACATTAAAGCCGATGTTTTTTAACATCAAAGTTTTTTCTCGATGTTTTGAAGTTTTCGATGGTTTCTTTGTGAATGAAAAACTTCCACAATCACAATTGTGTTAAAGTTATAATGAAATAATACACCCTGATTTAAGCACAGTGGTACTTCAAGGTCATGAGCTAGACAGAGAAATGGACACTGTCATCTAATCGACAGCTTCGTTACGACTTAGAATTTTAGAACTGGAGCTCCTGATTGGATTCAACTCTCCTCCCAGCTTGTGATCTTGAAGTGCCTTAATTTCCTTATTTATAGCATTAGTTTAAAGTTGCTTTTTGCTACCCTGTAAAACTAAGGGTTTATTTATTTATTTATTTTACGTCAAAAAAACAGTTAAAAACTGCGTATGATGTGCTATGGGGAAAAGTGAATTGTGTGCACATTTTCAAAATTCTGTGATCCCTACACTAAGTCATATACTACTTAAATTTTGAATTTTGAAAGGGAGAAAAAAAACTCCCATGTAGTAAAATCTATTTTCAAAAATAAATAAGCAATAAATTTTGAATTTTGAAAGGGAGAAAAAAAAACAAAAAAACTCCCATGTAGTAAAAGCTATTTTCAAAAATAAATAAGCAATAAATTTTGAATTTTGAAAGGGAGAAAAAACAAAAACTCCCATGTAATAAAATAAAATTTGTTTTGTGCTTTATCGGCCTATTCACGAAGCCTCCGCGTGGAGGGGTGGTCGGTGGCGCACCTGGCGTGAACTTGAAGTAGAACTCCTTCCACTCGTCCATCCACACGAGCGCCACGCGCGCCAGGTTGGAGTAGAGGATCTGCGCGATGCCGCCCGGGAAGCTGTACGGGGACGACTTGCGGAAGATGTGGCCCACGTGCGAGCACGGCGCGATCTCGATGCTGCCCCCGCACTGCCACACCTGGGACACGAACACGCACACACGAGCGGACAAATCACTAGGCACGGAACCACACACAGGACCCTGCAGTGCCGGCCACAAGCTTGGAGGGCAAGGACACACACACACACAAGATCACCCTGCAGTGCAGGCACAAGCACTTAGGTATGGTGCAAGGAACACACACACACACACACACACACACACACACACATGATCAGCCTTGCAGTACAGGCCACAAGCACTTAGGTATGGTGCAAGGAGACAGGTACATTCTGCAGCTTTCAACAGTGCAGCCAAAGGTCATTGAGGGCTACATAGATTAGGAATACAAGAATGATAACGTAGTGCTCTACATTCACTTCTACTCGACTAAATAGGTTAGGAATATTATGAGGATGATAGAATCGTGCTCTACATTTGCTTCTACTCAGCTAAATAGGTTAGGAGTATCATGAGAATGGTAGAAAGTAGTGCTCTACTTTCGCAGCTACTCGGCTAAATAGGTTAGGGATATTATGAGAATGATAGAAAGTGTCTACATTGCTCTTCTGGGCAAATATTTTTAAAATCATTAAGTGCTAATACGATACAAGGAGAAGAGTTGAAAACTTTGCATTTCTTAACAGTAGAGTCAAGAAGTATTGAAGCCGAAATCGGATAGGAATGGAAGAAGAATGGCAAAATATGTGCACTTCTGAGCAATACAGTTAAGAAGAAATATTGTGGCCAAAATAGGATAAGGACACAAAGAGTAGAGCACTGTGTATTTCTCAACAGTACAGTCAAGAAGCAATGAGGTCTAAATAGGATATTGATACAAGGAGTAGGGCAGTACATTTTGCACCTCTTTACAGAATAATCAAGAACCAATGAGTGTTAAATTTTTATAGCCTACATTTACTTTTTGTATAAAATTGAAAAGTAGGATAATTGTTACTTAACAACGATAACATTATGCTCAATTTTTTGACAAGAATGACATGTACCAACTACAAATAAAATAACCGTAGTAATGACATGGACTAGTATCGACGCAAATATGTCGCACTACATATTTGAATGATCAGTCGATTATTTTGGTCATGGCAGGAAAACTGGAAACTACTTTTATCAAAAAATTACGTTCATATTGATAGATCACTCTGTTTAATATATGTAAATAAAATTGTGAAAACACTTACTCTAAAGGACATTTCGAGATTTTCACCTCCCCACACCTCCATTTTGTCATCGTACGCTCCTAACTCGAAGAAGTAGTCCTTGTCCATTGCAAAAAGACCACCCGCCATTGCTGGAGTCCTGGAAAACAAAGAAAGATCTGGTAAAATTCTTATACTATGTTGCGTTGATATGCGATCGATGTGAATCCATCACAACAGAGCTCACCAAACTTATCAGCAGGAAGACCGTACTCCCAATCCTGACAAGTACGCCAGAATGATTAAATGATCGACTTACACACTTGTAGTATGGACGATAGAAATAATTTTAAATTAGTAATCCTAAGAATAATGATTAAAGAATAAGAAAAAGGAGGAATAAGAAATAGGAAATAAGAAATAGGAAAATTAAAAATGGAAGAAACAAATGTGCAATGTTTTTATTCATTAAAGAAACATTTCGATAAATTTAAAGTATAGTTCTGAAAATGTAAGTTTCTTTTTGATACGACTCGCTCTTATAAGAAACTTAATGAGAAATACTTGCCACAACTTTGATTGATTGATGTTTCGAGCACGTCAACTAATATGGTCATTACTCCGTTTTGTGTAGTGAATGCTTTATCCCGAGAGGTGATAATTTCTTCCCTCGCTAGATGGCGAGATTCCGTCCCGACTTACACGTCAGTCTGCGAGGGATTTCCCCTCTCCAGGTGTCTACCCCAGCGGCGGGCGAACCTTCCCAGCCAGGGTACGCTCTTATCTCCCGACTTGCGGGTAGTGTAATGCGTATAAGTCTATGTGTGTGTGTGAGAGTAAGGGGTGAGGATAGCACAAGGAAAAGGAAGAAAAATCGTGCGCGATCCGCGGACCGGTTGGTACGGTACTGCTCCGAAATTCGGCTGGTTGATTGGAAAAACCATGAAAAACTACACATCAGAGCAGCCGGCTGCTAGAATTTACACAATTTTATGGTGACCAAACGCTTTCTGAATTTGAATTGACTGAAACTGTGCTTTCACACGCGAATGATAATCGAGAATGAATCTTCTAATGAATGTTTTTAACAGAAAATGCATTACAAAATCTTTGAATGACGTAAGATGGTAATCATCACGAATGTTTTCTAAGTTCCCTCTGCAATTTAATTATCTTCAGTGTGTACCCACATGTCTAGGGTCAAGTTACAATTCTCTAAACACCTCAGGCATCTCCTTTCCTCCAAAAAATACTTCACATACATACCCATAAATAAACATTTTCTCAAAATTTTCCAAGTGATTGATGGAGGTTTTTAACACCTTTTCACTATCAGGGACTCTCAAAACGCGTATTTCCGTGAATATCTTCGGATCAATTTTTGCAACATGACAACTTGTTATATACTCTGCGAAAGAAAAACTGGTTATTATCTCAAGGGGAACTCAAGGATGACTAAAATGTGCGAAAACCTGTTCTGGATACTAAACCTAAGTCAACTGATTCTTGATAAGACAACTGTTTCGTTTTTTTAAATTACGCTATCTTCAGTTATCGCATCGAACATCACGTGACAGGTGGCTCGTCATTATCGCAGTGTGCCATACGCGAAGCACAGCTGAACAAACACGTAGGGACGCACGTTCGGGAAATGATAGCGGTAGAGGGAACCACAAGTTTACTTTCTAAGTTTACTCAACAACCCGACCACACGTTCTTTCCACTCACGCTATACCTCAAGAAAAATAAATGTTAAGATGGTCTTTTGTTTTTGTTTCTGGGCATACATATGTATACGGATAGCTGCACCCATGAGCTCTGAGATGTACTATTTATTTATTTATTTTACGTAGAAAACAGCTAAAACTGTATATGACGTGCTACGGGGAGAAGTGAATTCTGTGCACATTTTCAAAATTCTGTGATCCCTACACTAAGTCATATACTACTTGAATTTTGAAAGAAAAACTCCCATGTAATAAAATCTTTTTTCAAGGATAAATAAGCAATATATTTTGGGCTCTTATCCATGATGTCTTTCGTCAAGGAATAATACTTCCTGCCGCTACAACATGGAAATGATAATTTGGATAACTATATTACCCACTGAATTCTAGAAGACGTGCACAAATAATGAAGTTACATTTATGTCCAGAAGCAAAATAAGGGGAGAAAATTTTGAGCAAAATTTGAGATAGAATAAAGATAATGGAATTTTCAGTTGGTGCTGTTAATGTTTTTTTTCTGAATCTCTGTATTAATAACATTAATCGCTGTGGAGAAATTCTATTTAATTTTGACATCGGATATAGCGAATATCGGATATAGTGAACCAAAGTTGTTAGTCACCAGAAGTTAACTATAACTGGCGACGACTGCGAGTAAAGAAGACACAAGAGGTACAGTTGTCCTTCCTGGAATCGTCTGGAATCGTTTCTGTGTGCGCGTTTCTGAAAGGTTTGAGGTTATCAGCGAGCAAATCGAGAACGACGTTTTGAAATGCGTAAAGAACAGAAAGCATGTCGGGACGTGGCGTCTTGGGCGTGCGTGCGTACCTGAATGGCTCGGAGATGTCGTGCTTGCGGCGGCGCAGGTCCTCGCCGGCGGGCGTGTACCAGCGGAAGTGCATCTCCCAGTTGAAGGCGCCCCAGTGCAGCTCGAAGCTGCGCACGTACGCCAGCGTGTCGTCGCTGATGATGTCGATGACGGGGCACACGACGCGCGTGCGGTCCTCGCCCACGCGCGCCAGCAGCGGCTCCAGCCACCCTGCACACACACACACACGGGTCAATTTTGGTTGGGTGGTTGGTTAGTGATTCCGGGCGCGTCAACAGCTTAAGTCATTAGTCCCTTCAGTGAAGTACATGTTTTTTTTCTCGGGAGACGGACGGGAGATCTCGGCGGTGATCTTCCCCCGCAAGATGGCGAGATCCGGCGCCGACCTACCGGCGGCTAGTGGCGTTTCCCCCTAACCAGGACTTTCCCACCAACGGGGCACCGCCCTAGCCGGGACAAGCTCTAAGCTCCCGATCAGTCTGCCGGAATATGTGGTAGTGTAGTGCATGTTAGTGTAAGTGTGTGTGTGTAAGGGGAGCGGATAGGACAAGGAAGAGGAAGGAAAGATCGCGCGCGGTCCGTGGCCCGTTTGGTAGGGTACTGCTCCGGCATTCGCCTGGTGTTGATTCAAGAAACTACGGAAAACTACCGATCAGAGCAGCCGGCCGCTGGAATTCTCTTGCAGACAGCGACAGAACTCGACGTAGCTGAAAAGCTAGTGTCGCAAATCCTGCGGCCCGTCAGGACTGGAACCTAAGAACTTCCCGGTCACAGGCGCTGCAGTGACATCAGTTGATGCACTGAGCTACCGCTACCGGTCGCATGGTGAGCCACCATGTACTTTATAATACCAATTTATTAATAGAAAAATATCTTATAAAAAAGAAATACCATTTATTAAATAAGAAGTCACACGTCATCTTCAGCTGCAACTCGATTGTTGTTAACGGACGGAGACTGATTAATTCTTATCAACAATGAAGATGGTGGATGGATTAACTGATGTTTGCGGGTACGTCAACTGCTATTTTCATTATCCCTGTAAGTGTAGTGAATGTTTTAATCCTAGTGTCGAAACTCCTGCCGCCGTGGGGAGTGGGAACCTAGGTCATCCCGGTCAGAGGCGCTGCAGTGACATCAGTTGATGCCCTGAGCCACCGCTCCCAGTTGCATGGTGAGCCACCATGTGCTTTATAATGCCAATTTATTAATAGAAAAATATATTATAAAAAAAAAGAAATACCATTTCTTAAATAAATAGAGTCACACGTCATCTTCAGGTTCAACTCGATTGTTGTTAACGGACGGAGGTCTGATTAATTCTTAACAAGAATGAAGATGGTGGATGGTTTAACTGATGTTTGAGGGTACGTCACCTCTTATTTTCATTAGTCCTGTTAGTGTAGTGAATGTTTTAATCCTAGTGTCGAAAATCCTGCCGCCGTGGGGAGTGGGAACCTAGGTCATCCCGGTCAGAGGCGCTGCAGTGACATCAGTTGATGCCCTGAGCCACCGCTCCCAGTCGCATGGTGAGCCACCATGTGCTTTATAATGCCAATTTATTAATAGAAAAATATATTATAAAAAAAAAGAAATACCATTTCTTAAATAAGTAGAGTCACACGTCATCTTCAGGTTCAACTCGATTGTTGTTAACGGACGGAGGTCTGGTTAATTCTTAACAAGAATGAAGATGGGATTAACTGATGTTTGCGGGTACGTCAACTGCTATTTTCATTAGCCCTGTAAGTGTAGTGAATGTTTTAATCCTAGTGTCGAAAATCCTGCCGCCGTGGGGAGTGGGAACCTAGGTCATCCCGGTCAGAGGCTCTGCAGTGACATCAGTTGATGCACTGAGCTACCGCTCCCGGTCGCATAGCGATCCACCGTGTGCTTTATAATACCAACTTCTTAATGTAAAAATATAAAAAAGAAACACCATGTCTTAGAATAAGTAGAGTCACACGTCATCTTCAGCTGCAACTCCATTGTTGTTAACGGACGGAGGTCTGATTAATTCTTACCAAGAAAGAAGATGGTGGATAGTTTAACTCATGTTTCCGGGTACGTCAACTGCTATTTTCATTAGTCCTGTTAGTGCAGTGAATGTTTTGACCATAGTGTCGAAAATCCTGCCGCCGTGGGGAGTGGAAGCCAAGGACCACCCGGTCAGAGGCGCTGCAGTGACATCAGCTGATGCCCTGAGCCACCGCCCCGGGTCCGCGCCCTCTTCGCAGGGCGTGGCCGATGAGAGTAATCGGATGGGCGGCGTCCGGCGGAAACGACGCGGGCGATGCGAGGGCGACGCGCCACAGCTGCTGCGGAAAGGGCGGCGCCGCGACGCCCAAAAAAAAAGAAATTGCAAAAAGGAAGCTACGCATGCGGGCTGGCCTGGCCCAGGCAAGGGCGGGATTTGCAGGCGAGGGCGTTGACTCGTGCATGCTTTCCATAATTCCCCGCAACTCGTGTGCGCTACTCTGCGTTTGCGACAGGCTAGGGACCATCCATAAAATACGTGAGGGCTTTAAGGGGATCTCGGCAAATGTCACGGAATTTTTTTTCGCTAAAAAGAGTGCTAATTTGCGAGAAAACTAAGACAATTTAAATTACGTGAGGTTTGAGGGGGGGAGGGGGGATCTCGGCAAATATCACGGAATTTTCTTTGCTAAAAAACAGTGCTAATATGCGAGAAAACTGAGACAATTTAAGTAAAATACGTTTCTACACTAAAATATGTATAAATCTTGCACAATAATTTTTATCGTGACTATTTGAATGCTACAATAAGTAGCGCAGTTTACTGAGAAAAAGAAACTAACAAAAAATTACACAAAGTTTTTATCGCTAATGACATAAATCTCATGACCTGAATTTTTAAAGACATTTTAAAGAAAAATTACCGAGTGTTTTTAGAAGTGCAATAATATTCATTGTAATTCACTCTAACGCAACGTTCTAAATACTTGTCACATCTAGTCTTAAGTAAATATAATAAATAAAATTATATTTTTGAAATAAATCCCAATGCAATCAATCACAAATTAACGTATTTACATTAAAAATAAGCATTTTCAAAAATATCACGTGAGATTAGAAGCGGGGAGGGGGTCGAGCCAAACCTCATGACATCTCACAAAGGAGGGAGGGGGAGTCGAAATATCGCCTCACGTAATTTATGGACGGCCTCTTACCTACTCTGGTTTCCGAGGAGTTTCTCGATGAAGTTGGATGCTTAAAAGAACGGCGCGGATCTCATTTTATTTGAACTCTGAATATTCGAAAATTGCAAATTTAGAAAAAATCGAGAAAGTGTGTGCTGATGTAACACCACCAGTTAACTTTCTCGCATACTACTACGCAGTTCAGAGGAAGTGCTTATTTTATGAGTCCCTTACACCGAAAAATGGATAATTCTTTGCACTTATGAGTAGTAAATTACTTCCTCTAATAGAAGAAGCCAGCTAGAATAAAGCGTCATGACGAGATAAAGAAATTTATAGAGGGAAAGATGCTCCGGAAATCAGACACTGTGATGTCCACGGAAGCCACTTTCTCCGTTGCCGAAGGGGTTAGACTCACACCTGACCTGGTAATAAAAAGCCGGGAGGGGGTCCATGTGGTCGATGTGACTGTCCGCCACGAGGATGGGTCTAACCTTCTAAAAGCAGAAGAGGAAAAAGTGGTAAAGTACCAACCAGTCATTCCCCTGGCAGCTCAACTTCATGGAGTGCCCAACGCCAGAATCCTGCCTATGGTGGTTGGAACCTCTGGGGCTATGCCACGATCACTGCCCTCAAGACGTTGGGGATCATGTCTCGGGGAGATTTACTGACTATCTCGTTAATTGCTCTCAGATGCTCTATTAAGATTTACACACAATTTGTAAATTACGATGGAGCAATTTAGCATTGCTGGCAGTAAATGCAGAAGATGAACTTTTTGGTCCCGTGGGGAAGTCTAGGGAACCCAGGGGATCCGACAATGCCTAGAATATACTTAGTTACCACGACTTTAAGTGGGAAGTGTATGCTATTTAATGTAGCATAGAAAATTGTCCAGTCAGAATGCGTGTTTTGTGGGTCGTTGCGTCAAAAAAATTGGCAAAACGTCTGTCTGTCTGTCCTCTGTTCATTTGTCTATCCTTTTTGAACAACGCTAGCGCCTAAACCGTTCTCAGGATTTTCACGTACATTGATAGTCCCTATAATCTGGCTGTCGCCGCGACCGTTTAAATTTGAAAAGAATATGCTGACTTTTGGGGGTACTTCACGTAAAGTCTCAATGACGCTTCAAAGATTTTCTCCAAAATGGCTTCAATTTTTGTCTTGATTTTTCTTTATTTTCTGAGAGAAAAGTACGCTCATGAAAATGAGCGTACTTTTGTTAATTTCTATGAGAAAATATTTTTGTTAATTTCTCTGAAAATTCGAAAATTGCAAATATTTAAAAAAATGCGGTGTTTTCCTATAACAGCTAGTTGAAGGTGGAAATGTTTTTTCTTAATGAAAATCAGTTATCCATAGTATTATGCACCCGATTACAAGTGGATGCGAAAATTCGAATTCACGTTTTGACGAAGTCAGAACACTTCCCAGATGATCTTACAAGCACATAAAAGGTGAAACCATTCGCATTTGCATCTTCCTGAATGTCCTGAGAGCAGTTAGAAGAGGAATATGCTGATGTGTTTGAACTTTCTTTCCTTCAAAGTAGCACTATTGACCTTTCGTTTAGAGCAATACTTTTTCTCGCATACGTACGTTAATATAGAGAAGAGCGGGATAAAAGAAAGTTAAGTTTTATGTGGCACTGGGTACAGTATCCAGTGACAGAAAAAGGAATATCATGCATTTCTATTTTAATTTTGCTAGTACTCATTTGCGCATTCCATGTCATCTGCACAAATTGGGTAGATTGGTTTGTTAAGTGTGTTAAAAGCACTAAAAACACATTTATAGGCAAATATCTTAAAAATAAAAGTAATGGGAAAAGTTGGAAATTATTCTTTATTCCAGCGTCGCAATTAACGTTTCATTTAAATGTTCTTCACGAAAAATATTCCTGGGATGAGACAGAAAGGAGAAGATAACAAAAGACGAAGAGAGAGGGCGGCGAAAGGAAGGGAGAGGGAAGAGAGTGAGGCTGGGAGGGGGTGAGAGAAGGGACAGAAGAGAGACAGAGGGAAAAGAGGAGGTAAGAGATATCAGCTTATTTTTATTTCTGTATTTAAAGACATAACACCGATACTAAATTGTGCGTGGTATATGGGAGGGGGACAATCTGCGGATCTATCGTTGCCCTTTTACTATATTAATTTGAATTGGGTTTACAACATAGTAGTTTGGTTAAAATTGATAATAAGAAATAACCACTCCCGTGTGCAGAAACTATTGGCATGGGTGAAAGAGCTGCAGACTCCTGCCTCGCCTCTTATCTCTTCGGCAGCGTTGGTGGACTCTGCGAGAAGTGATGCGGAGCAGAGCATGAGTGGAGAGTGGAGTAGAGTAGGTGTAGAGAGGTGTGTGTGGGCGCGGGGGGGGGGGGTTGAAGCGCGGGCGGGGTCACGGGCGTGGGGGGGGAAACAGGCAAGGGCGAGGGCAGGGATCGGGGCTAGAACTTGAGCGGGGAGTGGGCCGGGTCGGCGCACATGCGGGGAGTGGTGCAGGAGTGGCGCGGGGACGTGAGCGGTGCGCAGGCCGGAAGTGGTGCGTGGGCCGGAAGGAGACGTAGGCTGAGGTGCGGTCGGGAGAGGAGCATTTTCGCGGAGAGCGACGCAGGCGTGGGCGGAGGTGGATGAAGGGGCAGAAACTGCAACCGGGGTGGGGCGAGGCCAGGGCGTAGGCGGGGCAGGGGTGGGGAGTGGAGCATGGGCGAGGAAAAGGCGGGTGATGGGACAGGCATTGCAAGCGGGGCGGAGCGGGGCGAGCGGGCGGGGCGGGGAGCAGGGCGGAGCGGGGCGGAGCGGGGCGGAGCAGGGCGGAGCGGGGCGGAGCGGGGCGGAGCGGGCGGGGCGGGGCAGGATGGGGCGAGACGGAGGGCGAGACTCATCATTTTTGCCCTGGGCGAGGGCGATGGGAAGGGCCGGGGGGGAGCGCGAGCTCCCCCGGGGGGTTGGAGCAGAGGTGGGAGCTGGAGGCAGGACTGCAAGCGGAACGGGTCGGGGCGGAGACGTTGGAGCAGGAGACCCTGAACCCTTTGTGTGCATGGCCAGAGATGGCAAGAGTCAGGAGCGGGGAGTGGAGCGTGGATGCGGGGTGCGGCGGGTGCAGAGGCAGACCACCCTTGTGCACTCGCAGGGGCGGAGAGTGGAGGCGAGTTGGAGCAGAGGTGGGAGCTGGAGGCAGGACTGCAAGCGGAACGGGTCGGGGCGGAGACGTTGGAGCAGGAGCGCGTGAGACTCACCCTTGTGTGCATGGGCAGAGATGGCAAGAGTCAGGAGCGGGAGTGGAGCGTGGATGCGGGGTGCGGCGGGTGCAGAGGCAGACTCACCCTTGGTGCACTCGCAGTGGGCGGAGAGTGGAGGCGAGTTGGAGCAGAGGTGGGAGCTGGAGGCAGGACTGCAAGCGGAACGGGTCGGGGCGGAGACGTTGGAGCAGGAGCGCGTGAGACTCACCCTTTGTGTGCATGGGCAGAGATGGCAAGAGTCAGGAGCGGGGCGGAGAGTGGAGGCGAGTTGGAGCAGAGGTGGGAGCTGGAGGCAGGACTGCAAGCGGAACGGGTCGGGGCGGAGACGTTGGAGCAGGAGCGCGTGAGACTCACCTTTGTGTGCATGGGCAGAGATGGCAAGAGTCAGGAGCGGGGAGTGGAGCGTGGATGCGGGGTGCGGCGGGTGCAGAGGCAGACTCACCCTTGGTGGGGCGGAGAGTGGAGGCGAGTTGGAGCAGAGGTGGGAGCTGGAGGCAGGACTGCAAGCGGAACGGGTCGGGGCGGAGACGTTGGAGCAGGAGCGCGTGAGACTCACCCTTTGTGTGCATGGGCAGAGATGGCAAGAGTCAGGAGCGGGGAGTGGAGCGTGGATGCGGGTGCGGCGGGTGCAGAGGCAGACTCACCTTGGTCACTCGCAGTGGGCGGAGAGTGGAGGCGAGTTGGAGCAGAGGTGGGAGCTGGAGGCAGGACTGCAAGCGGAACGGGTCGGGGCGGAGACGTTGGAGCAGGAGCGCGTGAGACTCACCCTTTGTGTGCATGGCCAGAGTGGCAAGAGTCAGGAGCGGGGAGTGAAGCGTGAGTGCGTGGTGCGGCGGGGGCAGAGGCAGACTCACCCTTGGTGCACTCGCAGTGGGGGGCGGCGCGCGCGCCCAGCAGCCGCGAGCGCACCAGCCCCTCGCGCCGCCCCGTGCGCAGCACGCGCGTCGCCACCGGCAGCCGCGCGCAGTGCTCCTCCAGCGGCGCGCCCAGGAACGCTAGCCCACACACACACGCACAGTTAGCACCTTCTTTCCATTAGTCACCACACCTATCAGCAATGCATTGTGGATTATGTTCACTTCAACTCACTATTTTTTTAGAAGCTTAGTTACGAAAACAACCGGTGAGCAATGTTGTAGATTATGTTCACTTCAACTCACTATTATTTAGGACCTTAGTTACGAAAACAAGCGGTGAGCAAAGTTGTAGATTATGTTCACTTCAACTCACTATTTTTTAGGACCTTAGTTACGAAAACAAGCGGTGAGCAATGCAGACTGCGTTGTAGATAATGTTCGCTTCAACTCATTATTTTTTTTAGAACCTTAGTTACGAAAATAACCGGTGAGCAATGCAGACTACGTTGTAGATTATGTTGACTTCAACTCTATATTAATTTATAAAATTATGTTCATTAACTGAGTTTCGAAACCAAACGTTTTTCAACTTTTTTACAAAAGCAACCAGTGTGCAGTGCAGCATGCTCTATACATTTTTCGGACTACAACTCAATACTAATTTTTTTAATCTTAAAATTACTAACAAAACTCAACTAGAGAGCAAAACCCACGTATTAAAACTACATTCTTCACTATTTGGTGTTAACTCTAATTAACTTAATTTTTTCTTACTTTCTTCATGAAAGAAACAAAAGCAAGGATTCCCTAAACTTTTTTACCTTTGTTTCGAAAGAAACAACCGAGCAAAGTAGCGCCTCGCTAGAGAACTGCTTTGTTCCCAACTCGGAGTTCAATTTACTACTAATTTCAAAAAATATTTTCATGGAATTAGCTACAAAAGGAACAAGTGAGCAAAGCAGCCTACTGTACAGAACTGCCTTGCTTACTAGAAGTTCAACTTACTACAATTTTTTAAAAATATTTTCTGAGGTTAATAAATAACAAAAGAGCGCAAAGCAACCGGCTGTGTAGAATTATTATTTTCACGTCTTGTAGTTCAACTCGCAAGTAATTTTAAAAAATGTCTTCAAGTTAGTTACGTATTCGAAAATGACTCCCACCCCACCCCCAATTCTTTGTGGAGCCGCCGCTGTGATTAGAAATGCGACATAGATGTCAATGTTTTCGAAACATCGATTTTGTTTATAAAATCATCGATATATTTAACATCCATTTTCTGGAACCGATGTTTTTTAACATCGATGTTTTATGTTCCATATTTTTACGTTCCATATTTTTTATTTTTGAATGAAAAAATACCATCATTATAAACAACTTGTAATAATTTTCAGATATCTATAAATTGGCAATTCATCCGACCAAAGTAAGCAAGAGGGAAAGTAATTAAAACCGAGGTTTCCTCAATAAATACAGTATATAGTATTTTTTTAATTATCTAATGAGATAATAAAACTTGTTAACTGTCCTGATATATTTTTTATTTTATTTAGTGAGTTGAATATCAATTAATAACCACTAAACGCGACTACTGTAATTACCTCCCACCGTGAAAATGAATGGTAACTAAAACTTATGGTTGTTTTAAAAACATTAATGTTTATAGACCTCGATGTTTTAAAAAGTCGATGTTTAAAAACATCGATGTAAAAAACATCGATGTTAAAAAATCGATGTAAAAAAACATCGATGTTTAAAAACATCGATGTAAAAAACATGGTTTTGGGCGATGTTTTATGAACATCAATATTTTAATTTTGAAGAGTGATGTTTAGAAACGTGGATGTTTTTTGCTGGTGACGTCGTGCATTACCTCTGGAGCTGCCGTCGTCGACGAGGATGATCTCGTGCAGCAGCGCGCGCGGCGAGCGGTCGATGACGCTGTGCACGGTGCGCAGCAGCGCCGACCACGCCTCGTTGTGGAACACGATGACGACGCTGGCCGCCGGCAGCCCCTCGGCCGAGTACTTGCCCTGGCACCTGCGCCCGGCGCCCCGCCCACGTCAGCGCGCTACCACACTCCACTCGGCCGAATGCCTTCGCGAATGCGCTTGCTCATTCACCGTTTCATTCTTTCATGTTTTCGTTCTTCCGTCGTATCATTCTTTCGTTTTTCATTCTTTTTACGGATTCATTCTTTCGTGGATTCATCCTTTCATTCATTCATGGGTTCATTCATTCATTCATTCATTTTTCATACTCCTAACCAAAGGTTTTAACCTTTTGATTCATCATTTTTTTTATTTATTCAATGAATTCGTTCGTTCACTAAATAAATAAGGATTTAAAAACAAAGTTTTTGATACTGCACACATCACTCAAACGGCTAAAATTTACGAAAAGTGAAAACATTTCAGTAAATCATACAAAGTTGTCAGTATTCCCACATTTAACATCGTTCTTTCAGAGTATGTGGGTGATACCAATTATTTTAGAGAGTGAAATTAGTCCAAACATTTCACCACATAATGGCACAAAGATACATTATTTTTTAGGAAAGGGCTCTCTGAAACTTCATTTTCACAGCAAACAAGTAGGAAAAGAAAAAAGAAAACGAACAAGGGAAAAAGGGAAAGTTAAAAAAGAAAAAGGAAGAGAAAAAGAAAAGGGAAATAAAGAAAAAGGGGAAAAAGGAAAAAGAAAAGGGGAAAAACAAAAAAAGAAGGAAAAAGAATAAGTGAGAAAAGAAAAAAGGGAAAAAAGAAAGAGGAGAAAAATAAATGTAAAAAAAGAAAAAGGAAAGAAGAGAAAAAAGAAAAGGAGAAAACGAAAAGAAGCGAAAAAAGAAAAGGAGCGAAAAAAGAAAAGAGAGAAAAAAGAAAAGGAGAGAAAAAAGAAAAGGAGAGAAAAAAGAAAAGGAGAGAAAAAAGAAAAGGAGAGAAAAAAGAAAAGTAGAGAAAAAAGAAAAGGAGAGAAAAAAGAAAAGGAGAGAAAAAGAAAGAGAGAAAAAGAAAAGGAGAGAAAAAGAAAGGAGAGAAAAAGAAAAGGAGCGAAAAAGAAAAGAGGAGAAAAAGAAAAGGAAAAAAAGAGAGAAAAAAAAAAGGGGAAAAAGAAAAGAAGAGCAAAAAGAAAAGGAGAAAAAGAAAAGAAGAGCAAAAAAAGAGAGAGAAAAATAAAGCGAGCAATGGTGTGCGTCGTACTGACCGCTTCTTGCGCACGTCGGGCAGCGTTCGGTTGAGCGGCACGCGGTCGGAGGCGACGAGGTTGTAGCGGTTGACGCGGTAGAGGCGGCGCGCGCGCGCCTGCGCGGCCGGCGGCAGCAGCACGGGCAGCCCGTCGCGCCCCGCGCCCTCCAGCGGCGCGAACGCGTTCGCGTTCAGCTCCTCTGCGGACACACGCACACACATACATGTCAGGACCAGGGAACGGCTAGTGGCACCGCCACCAATATGTGTACAAACAAATGTTAGTTGTACCACAAATTCAGTCGACTCCGGTTATAGTGAATTCCTGGGGACTATGGGCCGTATTTATAAATCTCAGCCAGGGGCCTGCCAGGCCTAGCAAGCTGCCAGTGTTGGGTTTTGCGATTTATGAACGACCCCCAGCCAATTCCAGTCGCCCCTTGAGCTCCTAGCAAAGCACCCAGATGGTAGGCCCCTAAGACCTCTGCTAGCAGAGCTTCATAAATACGACCCTAACAGTTTTAGTTCGCTATATCCGATGTTCGCTATATCTGATGATATCAAAATTACACAGAATTTCTCAATAAAGATTAATTTTAGTAACACGTCTTTAGAGATACAGCAAAACACATTAACAGCATGAACTGAAAATTTCAATACCTTTATTTCTCCTTAAAAAATTAAAAATATATAAAATAAAAAAGCATTATAATGTTTAATATTCCTCTCTACAATAGTTATACCGATGATAGAACGTTGTCGATCAAATCCTAACATGGACTTATTTATTTATTTATTTATTATTTATTTTACGTCAAAAAACAGTTAAAACTGCGTATGACGTGCTATGAGGAAAAGTAAATTGTGTGCATATTTTCAAAATTCTGTGATCCCTACACTAAGTCATATACTACTTAAATTTTGGAAAAAAGCTCCCACGTAATGAAATTATTTTCGAGGATAAAAAGGCAATAAATTTTGGCTCTTATCCATGTCCATCGGAATAATACTTCCTGCCACGACAACATGGAAACGATAATTTGAATAATTGTATTTCCTACTGAATTCTAGAAGACGTGCACAGAAAATGAAGTTACATTTATGTCCAGAAGCAAAACAAGGGGCCATCTCAGCATTTGCTCAATGGATCAGGGAAACTAGACGAAAAACCTGATCGAGTTGGGGGTCATTGACCCGGAGGCTGCAATACAATACTTGTTGCAGGTTGTTTATACACATTTATACAGTTCAAATGGTAAATAATGCATTATGTATCATTGTTAAAACTAATGTTACTTTTCTTGTGATGCTCAGTGTCGTCTCTAATTGTATAGAAACAGTTAAGCAGCAGAAACGATTTCACTTGGGATTTAAACTTTTTTATTGAATTTAATCGTTTAATGTCATCTGGTAAACTGTTGTAAAATAATGTACGTTTTGTATGTGAATGTTTTGTAATGAGCTGTTGATACTGTCACCTGATGAATATGATTTCTACGTCGAGTGTTATAGTAATAGACATCGGCATTTTCTGAAAGTATATTCCCGCCCTTAAGCAAGTCATTTTTGACAAAAGTCACTGATTCGTAAATAAACAGAGAAGGTAATGGTAAAATTCCTAGATTAATGAAGAGAAGCTTACATGAATCACGTGGGTGGGATTTGGTTATTATTCGTACAATTCGTTTTTGCAATCTAAAAGTCTGGGTGCTATAAGATGTATTTCCCCAGAATATTATGCCATATCTCAGGCGGGAATGAACATTCGCGAAATATACACAACGAGCAGTAAGAAGGCTGACTGAATTTGCAAGAATTCTGAACACGTAGCATAATGAACTTAATTTTGTGTTCAATTAATTTAAATGGAAGTTCCATTTAAATGATTCGGAGCGGCAGACAGATACTTTTACTTGAACAGAACAATTGTACACTAGACTTAACCATATTTAATAGTTTTATTCGAAACATAAAATACGTTCATATTGTATATATAGTGTTGTTGGTGAGTAGCTGGTGCTCAAGTGAAAGGTAGTATGATGAAACCCGGAAGGGGGAGGGGATTGAATGGAATATACCTCCCTCCCTCATTCAACAACGCGATAAGACAATGATCTGTCAAAAACGGGAGTGTGAGTTTTCCATAGTTGCGCACGAGTTCTATGGAACATGAGCAAGTGGGTCAAATTATTTCTACTGTATAAACACCCGCTCATCCTTGATTCCGTTCTACAAGGGGGAAGGATAGGTTTGACAATCCATGGCAAAGATCCGGTACGGGATGTGGTGTTTGAGAAAATCTTATTTTTAAAATTGCATTTTATTTCGCAGAAAATTACCGGTAGTGGTAGCTCAGTGCATCAACTGATGTCACTGCAGCGCCTCTGAGCGGGAGGTCCTAGGTTCGAATCCTCACGGCGGCAGGATTTTCGATACTAGCTTTTCAGCTAGGTCGAATTCACTCGCTGTCGGGAGGAGAATTCTAGTGGCAGGCTGCTCTGATCGGTAGTTTTCCGTGGTTTCTCCGATCAATCCCAGGCGAATGCCGGAGCAGCACCCTAACAAACGGGTCACGGACCGCGCGCGATCTTTCCTTCCTCTTTCTTGTCCTATCCTCTCCCCTTACATACACACACACTAACATGCACTACACTACCACATATTCAGGGAGACCGGTCGGGAGCTTAGAGCTTGTCCCGGCTGGGGCGGTTCCCCACTGGTGGGAGAGTCCTGGTGAGAGGGAAACCCAATAGCGAACGGTAGGTCGGCGCCGGATCTCGCCATCCAGCGGGGGAAGATCACCGCCATCTCCCGAGAAAAAACATGCACTACACTAACGGGACTAATGACCGAAGCAGTTGACGCGCCCGGAAACACAATCAATAATCGCGCCCGAAATAATCAATCACGGAAAATTACACGAAAACCTTTTCAAAAAAATTACTCTTGACATCGTTTAAAAACCTAATTTTGAATAACATATTTTGTTCAAAAGGAAAAGCTCTATCATCAGTGTTGTAGTTGTACGAAGATATCGAAAAGTTTGTATGCTTTGACAATTCAAAAATTCAGAAAATTCAGAAAATGGGACCTCTGCCATTTTTAAGCGTATTTTCTATTATCTGATCCAAACAGTAATCCAAAAATTTGGAGCCATATTTTAGAACAATTTGAAAATGCCCTGAAACTTCATGTTTAGTACCCCCAAACATTCAAATATCCGTTTCAAATTCAAGGGTGCCTTGATATCCACCCGACCGATTGGGGAATATCAGTTCTGGTGAAAATCTTACGTACGGTTTGCGTTCTTCACAGTCAGGCGGAGACACGTTTTGCCGTAAACAGATTTTTCGGTATCAAGGGCACACAAAAGGTAGATTCTGACTTCATGTGTTAGAGGAAGTAATTTACTACATATCGGAACAGTTTTACTACATATCGGATTCAGTTTTCCGGTATCGGAGTTTTCCAGTATCACCGTTTTCCGCCGCAGCAATAAATAACTTTCTCTATACTACGTACGTAGTACGTGAGAAAGTAAAAATTATTTACAGTAACTCTAAGTTGAATTATTTATTGATAAAATAAACATAATAGGAAAGTCTGTCGCACTCTTTTAGTCTGCCGACCCAGTTTATTATCTCCAATTATACAGGTTTGAACAAAAGACGTACCAATAAGAAGTGCAATATCTTGTACTTAGTTGATTTGATTTCATTTTTTCGTGTTTCTGGGCACGCCAACTGCTTTGGTCATTATTCCCGTTAGTGTAGTTCATGTATTTTCTCGGGAGATGGTGGTGATCTTCCCCCCGCTGGATGGCGAGATCCGGCGCCGACCTACCGTCGACTAGCTGGTTTCCCCCTAACCAGGACTCTCCCACCAGCGGGGCACCGCCCCAACCGGGACAACCTCTAAGCTCCCGACAGCCTCCCGGAATATGTGGTAGTGTAGTGCATGTTAGAGTAAGTGTGTGTAAGGGGAGAGGATAGGACAAGGAAGAGGAAAGGACAGATCGCGCGCGGTCCGTAGCCCGTTTGTAGGGTACTGCTCCGGCATTCGCCTGGTGTTGATCGGAGAAACCACGGAAAACTACCGATCAGAGCACCCGGACGCTAGAATTCTCCTCCAGACAGCGATTGAATTCGACCTAGCTGAAAATCTAGTGTCGAAAATCCCGCCGCCATCAGGACTGGAACCTAGGACCTCCCGGTCAGAGGCGTTGCAGTGACATCAGTTGATGCACTGAGCTACCGCTCCCTGTTTGTACTTAGTAGACATTTAAGTGTTTTACAATCACTGAATTCATTCCGACGTGTGTAGTAGTATAGTGAATGTGTGTAAGTAAGGGATAGAGTAGTATAGTGAATGTGTGTAAGATAGGACGAAGAAGAGGAAAGAAAAATCGGGCGCTATCCGTGGCCCGTTTGTCAGGGAACTGCTCCGACATTCGTCTCGTGTTAATCGGAGGAACCTCGGAAAACTACCGATAAGCCGGTCGCTAGAATTCTCCTCCACGCAGCGGGTGAATTCGACCTAGCTATGTAGCCAGTGTTGAAAATCCTGCCATCGTCGGGACTCGAACCCTAGAACCTTCCGGGTAGAAGCACTGCAGTGACATCAATTGATGCGCAGAGCCACCTAAGCCGGATTTTCGAGTCCGCGAGGCACAAGGAAATGAAACGTTATCTCTACACGTCGGTTTCCTTCTTCTCTGACGCTATCACGCCAACATTTCATGGTCAGACACTCCGCAACCTCACACGCTTGCCTGTTTGTCCGGATTGTCAATTTTCATCGACTTTTTCCCTGCTATAAAATCTGTACGCAGGTATTTACAATTCATTTTATTTTTAACTAACTAAATTGTTTTCACCCTTGTTTATCACTTGGGAACTATTTTTGTTTCATATTTAGTACAGTACATCTCGTTGAAGGTTTTTTGAAGTAGTTTCTTGTGTGCAACACTCTTATTTTCACACTCCTTTCATCTTCGACTTTAATATTGATTAGTTTTCGAATAAGAAATATGAAACATAATATAACATTGTTTCTGAATGTATCATTTCTACCTCCTGGTTCTTACCATTTCGTTATAAATTAAGTTTAAAGTTGATGATTTTTGCAAACTTTTTCAGCGAAATTTGCTGCAAATTTACCACCTGAGTATTTATAAACAAAAACTTCACAGGAGTTCAATTAAAAATAACGAAATAGTTCTTCATGTAAGCGAAGTTTCATATGCTAAGAAGTAACGGAGAATTTCACAAAGTTTCGAAAATTTAATAGTCGTAATGCATTACGACGCTGCGAGAGGGTAAACCAACCGCTACATCGTTGAAAATATTTTACCTATAAAACTTCAACTTCACCACAGTTCCTTCCAGACATGTGGAACTTGCTATATAAAATTTCATCAACATCCAAGAAGGTAATGCTGGCCACTTTTCCAAAATTGTTTTAGAGGGGCTCTCTTTTTACCTCCAGAACAACTTTCCACTACACATGTTTAAAAAAATGCACTTTAACGCTCAAGGGTGTGAAATATCAAAAGGTGTGGAGGGATTTTTAATAAAGAATACTTTATTAATTTTTATTTAAATTCAAAGAAATCGAATCGGAAAGAGGTAATAGTGTCTATACCATATTTAATGCCGTCTCAAGATATGCCCGACATCATTTTAATCACAGGTAATTAAGGTATAATAATTATGAACCAAAAGAAAAAGCGCATTCGAGCGGGTTTGCATACACGTGCGCCATTACGGTCTGGTCTAGTTCTAACTTAACTGCAATAATGACAAGCTATAAGTAGCCCATACACATTTCCTACACATCAGCAATCCTTGAGCATCGCTGAGGAAAAATAGCGTCCTGAAATCTGAGACTTTACCAGCCTTTTGCTTCCGATCTAATGATATAACAGAGTGACTTCCTGTACTGTATATTCTGGTCGAGATCCCACAACATACGTTTCGGAACTTGTTACGACTGAGGCGGTGCCCTACTCTTGGGGGTACTTGGAAAACCCCGCAAGCCAACATGTAGGTCGGCGCCGGATCGCACCATCCAGCGGTTGATAAAAACATGCACTACAATTTCGGGACTAGTATCTATATGATATAACGCGCCTGGAAACACGATAAAAATCAATCATTACTGAGGGGTCAACTTTTTATGCAATCCGAGATCACGGAGAAGTCTATTTACAAAGGTTTGGTTTGGTTTCTTGTGTTTCCGGGCTCGTCAACTGCTTCAGTCGGTGCATGTTTGTTCTCGGGAGATGGCGGTGATCTTCCCCCGCTGGATGGCGAGATCCAGCGCCGACCTACCGTCGGCTAGTGGGGTTTCCCCCTAACCAGGACTCACCCACCAGCGGGGCACCGCCCCAGCCGGGACAAGCTCTAAGCTCCCGACCGGTCTCCCGGAACATGTGGTAGTGTAGTGCATGTTAATGTAAGTGTGTGTGTAAGTGGAGAGGAGAGGACAAGAAAGAGGAAGGAAAGATCGCGCGCGGTCCGTGGCCCGTTTGGTAGAGTACTGTTCCGGCATTCGCCTAGTGTTGATCGGAGAAACCACGGACAACTACCGATCAGAGCAGCCGGCCGCTAGAATTCTTCTCCAGACAGCGACTGAATTCGACCTAGCTGAAAAGCTAGTGTCGAAAATCCTGCTGCCGTGGGGAGTGGGAACCTAGGACCTCCCGGTCAGAGGCGCTGCAGTGACATCAGTTGCACTGAGCTACCGCTCCCGGTATATTATTATTTTTATTTACAAAGGAGTCTCTTTCTTTACAGGAGACACAGAGAAGTCAACGTCCTCCCGCAATGAGCATCGCGTGGGCGTTGCTGCTGGGTTTGGCAGGGGGCCTTGTGGGCCGCTGCGGGAGGGTGGCGGGGGCCCACGGCCAGTTCCCGCTGCTCCCCTTGGCCGACCCTGGGCCCTGCGCGCCCCCGCCCAACGCGTCTGCCCCCGTGGGGCTGCGCGGCTACCGGCGGTACTTCGCCAACGCCTCCCTCATCGGCCGCCCCGTGCCCTGCACCCGCGACGACAAGGTCTGCTTCCGGCACAACCTCATCTTCGATTCGCTTCACGACCGGTGCGAACCTGTAGCAGGCAGTTTTCCCGATGACTGTGAACTGACGCCCAACATGACAGAATTTGAGAGAGGGTAAGTAAGACAATAATTCAAGCGATATACCAGGAGAGATGGCTCAGGGCATCAACTCGTGTCACTGCAGTGCCTCTGATCGGGAGGTCCTAGGCTCGAATCCCAACGACGGCAGGATTTTCGACTAGCTTTTCGACCTAGCTTTCGACCTAGCTGAAAAGCTAGATCGAATTCAGTCGCTGTCTGGAGCAGAATTCTAGCCTCCGGCTGTTCTGATCGGTAATTTATTTGGCTTCTCCGATCAACACCGGCCGAATGCCGGAGAAGTACCCTCACAAACGGGCCACGGACCGCCCGCGATCATTCCGTCCTCTTCCTTGTCGTATCCCCACCCCTTACACACACAGTTACACTAATATGTACTATACTACCACACATGCCGGGAGACCGGTCGGGAGTTTAGAGCTTGTCCCGCCTGGGAGATACCTGGTTGGGGAAAACCCGCTAGGCGACGGTAGGTCGGCGCCCGATCTCGCCATACAGCGGGAAAGAACATTGCCACATCCCTTGGGAAAAACATGTACACTTACAGGACTAATGACCTCGGTGGTTGACGCGCCCGGAAACACTAACAACTAACCAACTAACCTAAACTATCATTCTTAAACTAGACGAGACTGAACGAGTGGAAACCAAGTTTTGGTAATTTTATTCTAAAATACTCTACCAATTTTGTTGTTATTTCTTGGTATATTTAAATGAACCGAAATTTTCAATTTAATGAAAATGTTCTAATTTTTTTTTTTTTTTACTTTCTCGAATTCATATGTAGTACAGAAAGTCTTGCAATACTGAGGAAACTCAATCTAGTGGTTTTGAAGTAAATACCTTGATTGTTTCATCCACGTCATACTTCCGAGGTCTCTATTATGGAAAAAAATGGCGAGGCTGTTTCGGGGAGTACGGTCGTTGGTTCAACGTGATACGTCCACGTCACCCGGGCGAATTTAGCTTATTGGTTTGAAATGAGAACGATTGATTCATTGATTTTGTCGTGTTTCCGGGCGCGTCAACTGCTTTGGTCATTAGTCCCGTGAGTGTAGTGCATGTTTTCTTCTCGGGAGATGGCGGTGATCTTCCCCCGATTGATGGCGAGATCCGGCACCGACCTACCGTCGGCTAGTGGGGTTTCCCCCTATCCAGGATTCTCCCACCAGCGGGGCACCGCCCCAGCCGGGACAATCTCTAAGCTCCCGACCGGTCTCCCGGAATATGAGGTGGTGTAGTGCATGTTAGTGTAAGTGTGTGTGTAAGGGGAGAGGATAGGACAAGGAAGAGGAAGGAAAGATCGTGCGCGGTCCGTGGCCCATTTGGTAGGGTACTGATCCGGCACTCGCCTGGTGTTGATCGGAGAAACCACGGAAAACTACCGATCAGAGCAGCCGGCCGTTAGAATTTTCCTCCAGACAGCGACTGAATTCGACCTAGCTGAAAAGCTAGTGTCGAAAATCCTGCCGCCGTGGGGAGTGGGAACCTAGGACCTCCCGGTTAGAGGCGCTGCAGTGACATCAGTTGATGCATAGAGCTACCGCTACCGTGAAATGAGAACGAGCCATTGACTTCGTCCCAAATTTTATTTTCATTTTCTCCGCTACCAAAATTACCAAAGTTTAAATGATACAAAATGCTGCCCCTTTCTAACAATTAAGTAGAAAGAGATGAACTACCAATCAACTAATAAGTACTTTACTCCAACGACTAACTGAAGAATATCTATATCCACTACATTCCACGTTTGGCTTTTAATTTCTTATTTATAATTAACTTCACTTACTTAAAATTTATAGTATTACAGAACTTGTGCTTATTTGCAAATTACATATTTTAAATCCAGAATAACAGGAAATATTCTCAGAATCATTGTCAGTTATGTCCTCTTGCTCGAAGTTTCGTTCACTGAGGATGCCACGCCAGCTTTCGACAATCCCGAAACACTCTCGCCCACTGGGCATCGAACATCAAGGTACCTGTGTGTGTCCAACAGCTGTCCCTTGGAAAGGACAAAATCCATATTTTCGGCTGGCTTTTACGGGGACTGAAGCAGATATATTGGATTTTTTAAACGTTCTTTACACGCTTGTTTTAAGGTTTATACATAGGAATATCGTCCAAAATGCCCAAAAGTGCTTCATGAGTAGTTTCTTGCGGTGCGATCCCGAGTTCCATTCGCGGTCGGGGCAAAACTGGAGATGTAGCTTTCTTTTAAGTCACCTCAGTTTCTGCAGTTATGTGACGAAGAAAGCACAGACAGCACAGGACATTGCTAGTTACGGTGAAGGGAATTCGTCATGTTCGCCCCATATCGCTTTTAACCCAAGCGTGGGAAATAAAACTAGGCCCAGACAGGGGAAACACCGTCAGTTGTTTGGCAAATTCGGGCAATGAACTCAAAATTCCACTTGACCCAGGTAATTGGTGAATGGTAAGTCATAAATACTTGTCGATACATGCTGTTTAGCAAATACACGTTATGGTTTGGATAGGCAACCACACCATAACCATACGGGGGGAAAAGCTATTCTTTAATTGAGATTTGATCTCAAAACTTCGACTTTGGGTACTTTGGCGTTGGTTCGAGTGCACGCATCCCATTGACTGGCAGCAAGCCTCTGGTATAAATTACTAACAAGAATACATATTTAACACGTTAACACTATTTTTTGGTACAAGGTGAAAGTCTTATCTGACAACAAAGAAACGAGTTCCACAAAAAGGATCCAAACCACAAAAATGTATATGGCTGAAAAATAACTTGGAACGTTAGGGTGTGTCTTAAAATTCCGAGCAGCGGATTGGAGGCCGAAAACGAGGTATTTGTGGGATGTACATTTACATGCAATTCACATTAGTTGTTCATTATTCAATCACATAATATCTCTGGCATACCCCGGGGGGAGGGGGCACAATTAAACATACATTGGAGAAAGAAAAATTTGTTATAAGAAAACGTCAAGTCGGCTGGTCACTATACCTGTGGCCCCCTACATACATACACAAACACACACACACACACACACACACACACACACACTAATCCTGAAGAGTCTACATCATTCGTCACTTTCTGCAAATACGAATATAAAAACAGTAATATGTGAATTAGCATTTCTGCTTACAGAGAGGATCACAAAGCAAACATAGCATGGTTGCGTTGTGAAAAAGGAATGACTCTCAGCTGTCTAAAAAGCGCCATGCTTAATTTTTACATTTATGTGTGTTGGACGCTTTCTGCATCACGCCATTCGTCTGTTTGTTTGATTCCCATACAGAGGGCGAATCATCGGCGTGTGCCGGACCTACAAGGACCCGTGCCCCGGCTACCGCATGGCATACGACGGCCGCTGCTACCGGAAGGAAGTCGTGCGCGATACAATCTGTGGATGCGGAGTCAAACCCTCACGCTACTTCATGGGTGGGGTGGAGTGCGGAATTTCGCCTGCCACACCAATCGACGTCCAGCAACCCGAAGAAGAAAGTCGTTGCCGGATTCCAGACCTTCGATTTCCTGACTTCAGTCGCCTCCATCTTAGGGTAAATATGTTCTCAGCCAACCTCCCACGGAACCGAACTCGAAAAGACATCGCTCGCAACGAGTTTGAATGTAATTCTGCCCAAGCCTTGTGTTTTGCAAAGAAAAAAGTACTGCTGAATGGGACCACGACATGCCATTCACTACTGAAGCGAGGGTCATGCCCAAAGGAACACGTGGTGGCCTTGGACATCGATTCGGCCAACGAAGGTCGAGCGGAGGGCACGTGTGTGCACGTGCGAGGCGGGTGTCCTCCAGGCTACAAACGCATGCTCTTCGATGGCCAATGCCACGAGGACAGAGAAATAGCGATAGAAGCTCCAGGATATATAGACAGGAATGTGTATGGAGAGAACTTTGTGGTTCCTTACGGCGTTCGACTTATTGCTTCTTTGACTTTTAGGAATTGTACGTGTGGTCTAAAGGTCTTTGCAGAGGTAGATGATGATAAAATGGGGATAATACCAAATCCTCCCTGTGAAGACAACAACCAAGACCTATGTGGTCTTTACGACGTTCAAGCGGAGCCACCAATACCTGAATTGTAAACGTGTAACCATAGGTGGGCGCAGTATACAACAAAAGCGGTAAGGGGGATTTACATTTCTGTGCTCCTCTAGGCTCATTGGTCCATTGTTTTTTGTTTACACATGACATATTTTTTCTAGTAGATAAATAAAACCTACTACAGAGAGAATTAAATTACCATTAACAGGTTGCCGAATGTTTGGAGAACTTCTTTCCTAAATATCATGCATCATTTCCCCAAAATATTAAGTTAAAAAGGGGAAAACAAGGAATTGATATTAACGGAAAAAAATTAATTCAGAGGGCTAAGGTGGCCTTTTGAAATTTTCAAAGGGGGGCATGCCCCCCCTTATGCGTACGCAAATGCTTGTAACAGTTTCCTACTGAAATAAATGTATTATCTATAAGTCTAGAGCTTTACTTGAACATCCTCACAAGCAAACCCCTTTTTTTAAAATTGATATTCAATTTTATAGAGATAATTAGATTTAGGCACGCTTTCTGCAGGAATGTTTCTGGAACAAGGGTAAGAAAAGATTAGAGTAGAATGAGGGACATCATCATGCAGATCACCGTTGAGGTAGATTCTAACACAAGGCCATCCTTTGTGGTAATAAGGGATGATGCAATGCCATTTCCTGTAATACTTTTGTCTGAAAGAGGTCGACGGGTTCTGCCGACATCCGACTGGAACGGCAGATGAGGCCCGTTTGGTAGGGTACTGCTCCAGCATTCGCCTGGTGTTGATGGGAGAGAATTTATGTTGACGCTCGCCTCTTTTCCATTCACCTGACCAGGTTTCATGAGAATGAGGTACTTAAATAATGCGCTATTTACAGCTTCCTAGCATCGCCCTTGACCCCGCATGAGTATCAGATCATACGGAGAGGGTTCGCAAATGAATTCTGCCACCCGATGCAAAAACGTGAGCAATGTACTGCAAGACACTCGCACTATGAAGAACAATTACTTTACTAAACGACAAAGTTTAGGGCCAACTTTAGTTCCGAAACAACAATATCTGCGCTGTCATCGACATTTAAAGCAAGAATGACTGAGCACGTGAATGTCTTATTGGCATTTAAGTAACAATCAACTTAAAATCAGTTATTTTTGTGAACGTTTTCTAAGAGTTTCTATATGTTAGGTTTAAATGATTCGAAACACTTGTGTAAGTTTATTCTTCATGCGTGTTCACAGTTAGTTCCATATATGTTCTCAAGGGGCGTTGCAAGCGCCCTACATCGAGAGCAGCCTACCTGAAACTTTGTTTACGTCGCGTTATGCGCAAGTTAAGGCAGCCTGTACGAGTCACCTGAGGGAAGCTCACATTTCATCCAAATTGATGCACGACTCGCAGGCTTCCCGAAGGGAATCGACTCACTTCGCGAGAACGTGGAGAACGACAACACCAACCTGCGAGCGGATCGGCCTTGTGTATGACCTGACACTTTTGAAACGCATTTGTCGCTTTTGATTGATTGATTATTTCGTGTTTCCGGGCACGTCAACTGCTTTGGTCATTAGTCCCGTTAGTGTAGTGCGTGTTTTTTCTCGGGAGACGGCGGTGATCTTCCCCCGCTGGATGGCGAGATCCGGCGCCGACCTACCGTCGGCTAGTGGGATTTCCCCCTAACCAGGACTCTCTCACCAGCGGGGCACTGCCCCAGTCGGGACAAGCTCTAAGCTCCCGACCGATCTCCCCGAATATGTGGTAGTGTAGTGCATGTTAGTGTGTGTGTGTAAAGGGAGAGGATAGGACAAGGAAGAGGAAGGACAGATCGCGGGCGGTCCGTGGCCCGTTTGATAGGGTACTGCTCCGGCATTCGCCTGGTGTTGATCGGAGAAACCACGGAAACCTACCGATCAGAGCAGCCGGCCGCTAGAATTCTCCTCCAGACAGCGACTGAATTCGACCTAGCTGAAAAGCTAGTGTCGAAAACCCTGCCGTCATCAGGACTCGAACCTAGGACCTCCCGGTCAGAGGCGCTGCAGTGACATCAGTTGTGACATCAGTTGATGCACTGAGCTACCCCTCCCGGTGCATTTGTCGCTTTGATTCGCGTGCCAAAGTGGATGAGGAGTCCCCAGCATTCGACGATTAACGTAAAATATCTTCGAATCTGTTCAACGCTAAATTTCAATCTACTTTGTGCCACAATACGTTCGTGTCGTACAAACGTTTGCAGTTTGTTAGAAAAAACACAAAACAAATTCAAGCCAATTTATTGACAAAAATGTCTTCCAATCGAGGAGGCATGTATTGAGCAATTCCAAAATATTTTCGAAAAGAATCCTTTCGCAATTTATTGATGCGTTCCCCACACAAATAAACCGCGCAGTCTTGAACTACTAAAGCAGAATGCCCTGGTGGCTCCCGTCTCTCGTTCAGCGCTTTCGTTCACCGATATCGCGGAGTCGGGAGGCGTGCATTAATTTTGGAGAACTGTTTACTTCCCGTACGAGTCCCTTGGGGTCTTCGCGAGCTCAGTTTCGCGCCAGCTGCCGACTAAGCCGCCTCGCCAGCCGGGCCAAGCACGCCGAGACGGTGAGCCCCGCGTTTCAAAGCCCGGCCATCTAGGGGCCGGACGCAGCAATTTTGACAAACAGTAAAAGCGTATGTGAATGCATAAAATGAATCATGTGAGAATACGTGTATTTAATTAACCCTACAATGCATGGACCCGAGAAACTATATAATAATAATAATAATAATAATAATAATAATAATAATAATAATAATGATAATAATAATAATAATGATAATAATAATGATAATAATAATAATGATAATAATAATAATGATAATAATAATAATAATAATAATAATAATAATATATAAATATTTATTCTCAACTTGTTTTACAGAGATAATGCACATTGTGTTTCTTGGAATTACTAACCATGGATAATCAGTTGTGATGGTTAGCAATAATGAATTTATAATTTATTATCTGTTTACTTCTACATAGTATTTTTTTGTGTGTGGCGTGTTTTTAACAGTATTCTTATTTTTTTATTTACGTTTTTTAAAATATATGTTTTTGTGAACATACAAAATAAAAAACCTAGCCTTAAATGATAAAATAAGTGAATTCCATAAATTCCGTAAATAAATTTATATTTAATTTACACAGCAAACAATTTTAATGCAATATTTCAGTTAACTTCTTTATATCATTATCATTTTTTAAATCTAAATATCTATCTTGTTTGAAAATATTCAAGGACTTACTATTTTTCAGAGTTAACGGTAATTGATTATATATTTGAGGCTCAATGAACACCAAGGTTCTTGATATTAGATATTTATGAATTTTGGGCTTTTTAATTTGATTAGTGGCTTTGCTATATTGCATATACTGGCCTCTTGAGGCTCTGCACAATAGTATGATATCGAAAATGCACACAAAATTTTATCTTTATTATTCTTAATAAATCCATTTGTTTACAATTTCAGTAAGTCAACTCTTAATGTTGAACAAATTATTATTTATTTAAATGACTTAAAAGCCCTGCATATACATTGACTTAATAGATTCGATTTCAGGACCTACCTGTAGAGAATTCTGAGAATTTTTCCTTTGCCCATGACTAAACTGAAAGTAGAAATATAGAAGAAAGATCACGCGGAGGGCAAGCTCTCAGAAATGCAGCTATGCAGAGTAAAACGCGAAATAACAAACGTTGCATGGCCTCGGTGGCCGTTTATAAGCATCCTAGGGTTAAGTGGAAACACATTAGTTGTTACACGAGAGAAGTGAGTCAAGGGACGTTGTATTTTTATTGTAAAATTTCGTCATAAAACATCCTTGGCTTGATGGAAGGATGTCTTATGATCATCGTGAAGGCTGAAGGGTGAAATATCGTCGCAACTAACAAACGCCCTTGCAAAATGAGTCAAATATGCCGTGTGAAATGGGCGGTTTTTATAAATTAACTTACACCACCCTACCCTACTAAATACTAGTTTTTGTACTACTACTCATAAAACTGCGCATTTCATACTTTTATTTGTCCATTCGCTCTGACTGTCAAGAACAAACGCAGGTCCGAGAAGTCATTTCTGTGCGTAAGCGCTTCGATATTCGAAACTTCCTGCGGCCCAGTCGCATACCCGAGATTTTCATATTAGCACAGCGGACATTTCGTTCATTTCAGAATCTGCAAACTACAGATGGCCAGAGAGATCTTTAGTGGTAGAAGCTATTAGGAGCACTGGTGAATCAGCAGTTTCCCGTAGTCGATGAACTTCTATGTATTAACACGATATTGTGGTTTCCATTGAACAAGACAGGCTGCGACGTAGATTTTAAGAGCTCCTACATATTAACATTTTTACGTTGACATTTCGCCATTTAAAATACTCAATATTAACGTTACTGGTACCAAATAACTGTAGTTTAAAAGTTCCCAAACTAAACACCTACAGAAAGAATGTGTCAAAACAATTTTTTTTTTTTTCGTTCATTTCAAGTCGCCATCATGAGCAGTTATGAGCATGTTAACGACTCCATTGGTTATAATATTAATTCACTACTGATTGTAAGGACCTTTATATGTATTGTGACAGTGTATTTAGAGATACATTAATTGTACATTATTATTCACATTACAGGAACAGTCAATAGATACAATAGTATTTAGGAATATTATTAGAAAATATGTTACAGGTATAACGAGTAGAATCATAAACGTAAGAACAAAAAAACCATAACAAATAAGTATGTAAAATTTAAATTAAACCTAAAATAAATACTTTTTACACACGTCTATTTTTGAGAGTTGGAACAGATATTTTATTTGTAAGAAATTTAAATGTTTAGAATAAAATATCGTATTTTGTTATTCTTGAATTTCTGCTTTCCTTTGTTCAATTACGTTCATTTGTAATTAGAAATGTATTCGAAAGACTGCTCTGTCAATTAAATTCCATTCAGTTAACATGGTATCGCCTTTCGAAAATTTGTCGAATTATTCGATAACTCAAATTTTTAATTTTCACTTCAGATTAAAGTTGTAGAGCTTCCATTGCATCAATAGATGTCGCTTAAATCATTACACTGTTTTGATATTATTGGCGTTTATAGGTCTTATTTCTTAGTCTCGTGTTCCCGAACCAACTCCTGACAATCGAAGAATGACAGGAACGACAATCACGGGGACAATGACCTTCATGTTCCGTAGTATGAATGTGCGTGATTGCATTTCCTTTTTACATAATTTCGAGACACATTTTGTTTAATTTCATGTTTGTGCGAAGTTTGTTTCAACGGAGAAACACATTTAAAATGTTTTCAAGATAACAACATTCTACACAACGAAAGAAAGAGCGAAAATAACTATGTTATTAATATTAATATTAATTTCAGTGTAAATAATTTATGGAGAACTTGGTTTTGCAAGAGACAAATGATTATTTTCGAGATGTTTTAAAGCAATCGCTCCTGTAAGCGTATTACATAATTCCAGTGCCAGCTTCTACTTAGAGTTTCTGAATTCTCTCCTTTTAGCGTTTTTCAACAAACCGTTCGGCAACGAAGTACTTGTGCACTAAATGCGTGAGGAAATATTCGATGCGCAGAGTGAAGTCTGTATCATGTTAATTGCGTAGACCGAAGGCCGGAACCGCGTCACCAATTCTGACATGCGTAACGGAGCGCAAACAGCTTTACAAAATAGTCAATGATTAATTAATAACAATTGTTATCAATTAATTATTTGTAATTGTTATCAATACGTATTTGTTATTAATTAATTAATGACAATTAATTGTTATCAATTAATTAGTGATAATTATTTGTTTTCAATTAATAACAATTGATATTAATTAATTGTTTTAATATACTATTTAGTTCGCTGGTTCGTGATGTCTACAGGTTCTTATCTCTCCGTAGATTCCTTTTCATGAGAAAAGGGCCTTTTTTCTTTAATTTCTTGTTACCTCGGGGCGCCGTGGCTCTCCAGTGCCTTAAACTGCAATATTAGTTTGGCAAGCACAATAGAAACGATATAAATAATCCTCACCTTCTGTGAGGTTGGCAGGCATGGAGCCGAGGTCACCGGCGTCGCCAATGTATCTGCCTACCACCACATGGACACCGCGGGGGTCCACATACTCCTGCTGCCCTCGCCCCAACCTGCGAACAGAGAAGAATTATTGGCATCCCTCAAGGACTACTCGAAAGGCCTGGGGAAAACCGAAAACACACGGAACATTTACTATGAAAAACGCTGTTGCAATTTAAAAGAAAATTCAGCTAAGTAAATAGGAACAGAGGAAGCGTTTATAGGTTAGCCAAAAAATTTGGGCTAGGAGTAAAAAATTTGCACTATATTTTACACTACAGTATATAGAATACACTTGTGAAAATTTTATCCCAACTTTTTAGTTCGTTTTTTTAAATGTATTTTGTTATGGATAGAACAATACAAAGATCAGTGTTAATACACTCTACATTTGTTATAGTTGCTTATATCTACTTACAATTAACTTACAATAATCTTACAAATAATATTAAAATACAACTTACTAGAGGTATCTTTGTACAATATCTCTACTTTGGATCGAGATCTGAGAATTTATTTAGGAAATTTATAACGTATGGGAAGGGAATTTATTTTTAATGCGGCTTCTGTGAGTTGAGTTATGGCAGAGTCTTAGCGGGGTTAGTTTGGGTATATTTGGTCTGTTTTGGAAGAAGTGGGTGGATAAAAAAATAATGTGGTTGGTATTTTAGTTTGTAGGTATATTATTTTCAATGTTATTTTAATTTATTGTATATTTTATCTAATTGGTAAGAAGAAGAAGAAAAGGAGGCAAATGGCCTTATTTGCCCTACAATTTCTACGCCTAATATTGTTTCTAAAAGTTATCGATATCAAAGATTAGAACAATTTGTTATAGGAGAGAAATAAAACAATTATGAAGTTCAAACATAGATGAAGGTTAAGTACGATTGTGAAATAATAAATAAATATGAGGTAACGAAAACCGACGTAATAATGTTTTTTAGGTTAACAATCCTAGGCGGAATGGATATTTTCCTCTCTAAAATTGTGTGATTTCTGCTCTGTAACCAGCATGTCACTTCTCCAAGGCGACCGTAAATTATAAGTTTATTTTGAGTTCATCTGCGACTGTATTACCAACGGAATAAAAGTATCAAATCGTAGAATCTTTAGAGTGCGGCGAAGGCTAGAGATAATGCCTCCATTTATCTGAATTGACAGAAATTAAGAATAATCAAAGCACTGATCTAACATTACCTTACTTTTTTACTTATTTACATATTTGTATACTTCTCAGATACTTTTATCAGTTACGATTACCGTAGTATTTGCTAATAAACCAGCTAAATTATAAATAACTGTGTAAATTTCGAGCGAAATAGAGTATCAGCCTTAATGAAGGAAAATTATATATCTCTATATTGTAAGCGGTTTCAAGAACAGACAGCATATGGCAATTATAATGCTTTCGTACGTCATGGTATGCAGTTATTTTCGTGTAAAGAATGGTATCCAGGTTCCAAATAGACGGGAAGGTTCCAGGAATTGACTGCACCTGGAACTTGATAGCCTCTGCTAGAAAAGTATTAATTTATTCTTGTGAGAAATATAATTAATCCTTTCTAGGTGAGTACTAATCAAGAATCATTCATCCAACGAGGTTGCACAACCGTTTAACAAACTGACAACTTAGACAAAGTGTCGTTTTGCTCTACAGAGGTGGAGGTGCTCTGCGTTGACGTTGGTACCACGGGACAAATGAAAGGTGACCATCAGAAAAGTCGCCAATTGGCCAGTCCCCAAAGAAATGCAATTATGGCATAAATTCCCTGAACTCATTAAAGATGATTTCTCATTAAAAATTAGAAGATAAAGAAGATGAAAGATAATAGTCTATTTTAGCAGTATAGTTGTGCGTTAAAGGGCACAAATCGTAAAATATTGGCAATGGATTTGTTACAAAATAATACTTTTATTCGCAAAACATTTACCTCAAAGGTTTGTGAGCTACTGATTTGCGCAGAAAGGTTATACTTCCGAAAATATATTTTTCAATTGTCTTATTTTATTTCTTTATGTATGTTGCCAGATCGCAACATAATTATGAAAAGGTAACATGATTGTACGTTCATTCTAGAGACGTTTTATAATTGCACCATATTTTCTTAGGAATGTTTAATAAAAGTAATACAATTTTATATGCAACTTTATTTTTAATAAAATATTAATTACAGAAATAAACATAAATTTAATATTAAACTACAAATAATGAGAAATTGCATGCAATTCATTTAATACTTTCTGTTGACAGTCATGTTAGTGGTACACGAAATTCTGTATTGCGAAAATAGACCGACAAAATGTTGCTGACAGTTGACCTAGCCTCTTGAGGAGGAAAACGCACGTAACTGAAGAACAAAAAAAGTATCATAAACTGCTTTACGCATGCCTCGAACTCAAAAAGAACCAATCAATGGAACGCACATTCAATTACAGAAGACATGCTGAGAGGGTGAAATCGGTTCGTTTTCTTTGATAACTCCGTAAAGAGTGCATTTAAAATGAAATACGCGTACAAACGTTTACCTTTTCTTTGGAATTGATTTTTTTATTTACTTATTTTCTTTTGGATAGAACAATACAAAGATCAGTGTTAATACACTCTACATTTGTTATAGTTGCTTATATTACTTACAATTAACTTACAAAAACAAATAATTTAAAATACAACTTACAGGTAGAGGTATCTTTGTACAATATCTCTACTTTGGATCGAGATCTGAGAATTTATTTAGGAATGTTTGGAAAGGAAATTTATTTTTAATGCGGTTCTTGAGTTGGTTATGGCAGAGTCTTAGCGGGGTTAGTTTGGGTATATTGGTGTTTTGGAGAAGTGGGTGGATAAAAAAATAATGTGGTTGGTAATCGGTTCTATCTGGAATTCTTTATGGAGTTGTGCATTGGAGACGTACCATGGGGCATTCGTGATGGTGCGCAGGAACTGATTTTGGATTACTTGAGTTTTTGGTGTTTGATTTAGCTGCGCTGATCCAAACTGGCATGCATATAATAACAGTGGTCGTATGATAATTTTGTTAGCAGTAAGGCAATATTGTAGGGTAATTTAGCTGATCTATTTATAATTGGTTTTAGTTGGTGTAATTTAATTTTTGCTTGAATAACTTTATTGTTCATGTGATTTTTCCAATTGAAGCGTGTGTCTAAGAAAAGGCCTAGATATTTTACAGGTTTGTTATGTGGATGCCATTGTACAGATTCTTTGGAATTGATGCTGAGTACACTTAGCATTTTCCTTTCACCGCACTCGGGGTAACTATTACGTTCCGTTTGACTGGTGGTGCTCACTAGTGCAAAGAGCGATTTCATTCAGAGAATGACTCGGACCAAGGGCGCTCTGTGAGCGGCTTTATCTGTTCTGAGAACTTGGTCAGTTGAACCCAGTATACTGGATCGATTTTGAGGTTACGTACGAATTAAATATACGACAAAAGTATCATACAGAATTGTTCTCCGAGGTGCAATTGTGAAGATAATCGATAATCTTCTTTCAAGCACGGACAATTCGGATGCAGAATATGTACAATTAATTACAAGAAAAGAAAGGTGTATAAAATAACTAATTTTGTGACGTGTACGATATTACAATGATCTTGTATTTTACTTCATGAGTTTCAGCTCGTTTTATATCAAATAATAACTACCAAAAAACGTGGAGGAAGGTAAGTATATTTTGTATGTTTATCTCCCATTCATCTCTCACTGACTCACTCACTCACTGACTCACTCACTCACTGACTCACTCACTCACTCACTCACTCACACACTCACTCAACACTCACTCATTCACACACTCACTCATTCACACACTCACTCACTCACACACTCACACACTCACACACTCACTCATTCACACACTCACTCATTCACACACTCACTCACTCACTCACTCACACACTCACTGACTCACTCGCACACTCACACCACACACTCACACACTCACACACTCCACACTCCACCTCGCACACTCGCACACTCGCACACGCACACGCACACGCACACGCACACACACACACACACACACACACACACACACACACTCTCACGCGTTGCGCTGCCTTCACTCGTGTAGTAGAGCATCAATGTTGAGTTGCCCTGTACTGGGTTGGGTTTCAGTGAAACGAATGGAAATAGTTATTTACGTAACTATTACAGATGCTGAGTCTCTCGCGTACGATTGACATGTTAACAGACGAGGCGACGACATGAGCAAAGTTGATTCATTTCGACCCCAGTGACACCAATTGATGTCACTCCAGTGCCCCTGGCCGAGAGGTCCTAGGGTTCAAGTGCCAACGGTGGCAGAATTTCCAACACTAGTTACAGAGCTCGGTGAATTCAACCGCTATCTGGAGGAGAGTCTTACTGGCCGGCTGCTCTGATCGGTAGTTTTGCGTTATTTCTCCGATCAACACCAGGCGAATGCTGGAGTAGTACCCTAACAAACGGGCCACGGGACCGCGCGAGATCTTTCGTTCCTTTTCGTCGTTCTTTCCTCACTCCTTACGTACACACACTTAAACTTATATGCACTTCACTACCATAGCCGTGACCGGGACCATGGGCGGGAGACCGGCCGGGAGCTTAGAGCGTGTCCCAGCTGGGACGGTGCCACGCTAGTGGGAGATACCTGGTTGGATTGATTGAGTGATTTTTTCGTGTTTCTGGGCATGTCAACTGCTTTGGTCATTAGTCCCGTTAGTGTAGCGCATGTTCTTTTCTCGGGAGATGGCGGTGATCTTCCCCCGCTGGATGGCGAGATCCGGCGCCGACCTACCTCGGGTAGTGGGGTTTCCCCCTAACCAGGACTCTCCCACCAGCGGGGCACCGCCCCAGCCGGGACAAGCTCTAAGCTCCCGACCGGCCTCCCGGAATATGTGGTAGTGTAGTGCATGTTAGTGTAAGTGTGTGTGTGTAAGGGGGCGAGGATAGGGACAAGGAAAAGGAAGGACAGACAGCGCGCGGTCTGTGGCCCATTTGGTAGGGTACTGCTCCGGCATTCGCCTGGTATTGATCGGAGAAACCACGGAAAACTACCGATCAGAGCAGCCGGCCGCTAGAATTCGACTTAGCTGGAAAGTTAGTGTCGAAAATTCTGCCGCCGTGGGGAGTGGGAACCTAGAACCTCCCGGTTAGAGGCGCTGCAGTTGATGCACTGAGCTTCCGCTCCCGGTATCTGGTTGGAGGACCCCTCTCCCCCAAGCCCACGTGCGAGTTGGAGCTGTCTCGCCATCCAGCGGGGATGAGATCACCGCTGCCTCTTGCGCTCAAAATATGAACTACACTTATGGGACTAATGAGACGAGACTTACGGGACTTAGCCATTGTCGCGTCCGAAATCACTAATAAATCAATCAATGCACGAGAGCTGAAAACGCTATTCCGACCCGTAATAATAATAATAATAATAATAATAATAATAATAATATTGATTCCCAACATGTTTTACAGAGATAATGTACATTGTTGTTTCGTGGAATTACTAACCATCGATAACCAGTTGTGGTGGTTAGCAATACTCAATTTATAATTTATTATTTGTCTACTTCTACATAGTATTTTTTGAGTGTGGCGTGTTTTTTAACAATATTCTCATTTTTTAACATTTACAATATAGTTTTTGTGAACATATAAAATAAAAAACCTAGATTTAAATTATACAATAAGTGAAGATTTAGAGATCCAATACGTATATTTTCTTAGACAAAATATAATTTACATAAATGAATTTATATTTAATTTATACATCAAAAAAGTTTTTATTGCAATATTTCAGTTAACTTGTTCATATCATTGTCATCATGTTTTAAAATCCAAATCTTTATCTTGTGTTTGAATATATTTAAGGATTTGCTATTTTTCAGAGCTAATGGTAATTGATTATATATTTGAGGCCCAATGAACACCAAGGTTCTTGATATTAGAGATTTATGAATTTTGGGCTTTTTAATTTGATTAGTGGCTTAACTCTTCAGCATTCTGGATTCAGCATTCTCTTCAGCATTGCCACTTATTGAATTCCAACCACAACAAGCATTCACGTTACGCCCAAAATTATCTTCTGCCATTTCTGGCAACCCTCGTCTTGTTTTTGCTTCTTGATTATTTTTAATTATACTAGTTATCCATGCGCTCGGTAAAATATGGCTTCATGATCAAGAAGTACTTGAACGCGGTCGTTTCTGCTGTGTATGTCCTTGTAGATACAACAATCACGGCTGCAGTTTCCAGACCGCTCATTTAATAGAGCTCTTGATCGTTTGAAGGTTTCTGCCTCCGAAACAAAACATTACCAATCTGTTTGTAAATTAGACACTATTAATTCTATAATCAAATGCTAAAAGTTGGTGGCATAATGCCTTCACTTTACATTCAGTAAGTCTACATTGACGAACAATATAAACAGCACCTATTTCTCAAACGATATATTCCCACTCAAGCTTTCACAGCTCTCTACATTACCTCCAGTGAATAATTTAAATATTAATAATAATACAAATAATTGAAACAATAATATACAGTGATAAAAAGCGCATACTCGAGTAAAAAACTAATTAATTTTTGAATTGTATCAAGCTTTGAGGAGAATATTCAGACAGTCTTCAGCAAACAATTCCAGTTTCTAAGTGTTAAGAATCAAAATTTCTCAACGTTGTTTTCTATAATCTTGTCAGGATTTGTGCATGAATCCGTTCTACCGAACTATTTTTTGCTAAACATGAGCATTTCATTCAAAGTGGATAGAATTAAATGAAATGCAAACACTACATTTCATACAAGACACCAAGCCAAGGTTCTGTCGACTTTCTGCTAGTCACTCTGCAATCCTTTACGGAAAAAAATAATATTTACCAATATAATTTACACAAGAAACTTGATGCGCTTCGCCTACGTTTTTATAGATTACCTAGCAGCAAACTCTGGATCCTAAAATATCGCTCCATATTCTAACATGGATTGCACTAATGACATACTTTATTAATCTACTAATGACTTTTGCTATCTGCTTTAGCTAATTCTGTAGCCCTCTTGGCACACTTTTTCAAAATGAGATTTAATATTTCTAGTGAGTAAGTTAGTAGTAATATGGTTCGTGTCTCAGAAATACGGTCATTCATAGAAAGTGTTTCGCGTATTTTTTCTGATTTCGTCGCAGTCTATTTCTCTTCGGAATGCTGTTCACTTTTACGGCACAGGAAGCCTCGCTGATAGTCTCCCGAGATCGTTTATGTAAAGACCAGCTTTAACACTAACTTCAATACGCTTTCGGCTCGCACCTAAAACATTATTTATACATTTTCTTCTGAAGTAAGCCATAGTAGTCTTTAAGAGTCGAATTTATTTTAGCAATTCCAGTCATATAAAGCAAATAACGGACGCTGTTGAAGTTATTAACCAAGTCAGTTATTTATGACGAGCTGTACCCGCTACTTCGTTTGCATGGAGTCCTGAATTAATTTAGGTTAATTAAGGTTAATTAAACAAAAGTAGAAATGAAGTGTTAAAATAGTTTTGACATTTTTTACATTTAATATTACAATTACATCAACAGTCAAGCTTCTTTATACTCTATATTTTTGGTTTTACGTTCAGGAACAAGGACCAATACTTTTGTGGTATCACTTACTCGAGAGTTACTACGCTAACAACTTTTACGTTGAATCTACGCCTACTTTAAAACACACTGCCGTGGTGTTTTATCGATTTTCATTGAAAAGAAATTTTGTAATAATAAATACTAAAAACAAAACATTGATATCACCCTATGTCGTTCAATACAAAACAACCAAAAACGCAAACATGTGTACTTTCTCTTCTACCTCTTTCTAAAAGAAAAATACATAAAAATAAGAATTACATTTTTCAGTGAATACAAATACTTCTTTGTCATCTTCAGTTAGAATTAATTTGCTTATATTTTTTAACGGACGGCGGCCTGTTAAATTCCTTGACGGATCACGGGCGTTAATGACATTTCAATCCTCTGTTTGGTTTCGTTATGTTGATATAACAAGGCAGTATTTCGAAAAAAAATACACTTGACAATATACAATACAGTTGGAACCCACTCTTTCCAACCATGTATCACGTAGTGTATTTTTTCATGTGTTCATGTTGTATAAATTGATCTATTCTAATACCCATGCCTTGTAACACTGCAGTGTTGCGCTATCGATTCCGTTTACTCTAAATACTCTTTTTAACTCCAAAGCGCTTTAAATAACTCCAAAGCGCCTTTGGCAGAACCTGACACCCTCGGTCTACAGAACTTCACTTACAGTACATCACAGCAGCCCTAAAAAATGTTTACTTCTAAGAAAACACGATCCAGTTGAACTCCAATTTTCCAAACAAGAGTGTTTTTTATCGGCCGTTTTTGGAGTACAGGTTGTTCTATTCAGTTAATAATTTCATAAAACAAACTTTAATGTTACGCTGAATGTGCAGTTTCTAGAACTTCAGTATGCATTAGGGACAAACCTGTGATCCTCTCTCTGCAGAGCTTCTCTAGAATGTGCTAACAGCGCAAAAAGTATCGTAAGACATTACGAGATCTGATATCCAAACAAGAATTTTAAAAGGATATTACGATATGAATGCCAAGCAATGTTTTATCTATTTTATAAAAATTCCAATGTTCAATTATTTTTGTTTAAATTTGACTGTCTTGGAAAGATGAAATAAACTGATGTTGGTAGAAGTTTCTCCTAGGTCATGGATTATAATTGCTACTATTACGAAATTGATGTTAGTCTCGTTAAGTTGACTTTTAATAGCCAGAGTTGATAAAAATGGTTACCGCTGACAACATAAAATCCTGTTGAACTCCCTCTTTCGAAACACATGTCACGTTTTTCTGGTCCTTTTTCAGAATAAAAGGTTTTCTATTCATCGTTCCATAAAACACGCAGCATTATCAAGTTGAATACGCTGGTTCTAGAACTTAAAAGTGCATTAGGGACAAACGAACGACCCTATATCTGCACAACATTACTGCAATATCACACAGCAAATAGTTATTAAGAAATCAATATTGTGAGACATCTCATTACAATAAGAAATTTGACACTCAAACGATTATTGTACGTTTTGGGCAACGTTTAGTAAAAATACCAGTGTTCCATAATTTTTGTTTAATTTCAACTCTTCGTTCTACGAAAGATAAAACAAACTGATGTTGAAAGAAGTAAATAGAGGACCAAGAATTAGACAGTATGCACTACCTATACCATATTATCACGAAACTGATCATAGTTTCGTTAGTTGTCTTAAGCCTGGTATACTCGGTACGGTTTTCTTGCAGATTGGACGTACAGAAAACGTGCAGTCCAGACTGCACCTTTTCTACATGAACATGTTCATACTTTATCACGCAGAAAGCCTAGTCTGACTCAAGCGCCTCTAGCGGCAGAATCGTTCACTAACGGTAATCGGCTTTTTCGATTTTGTGGTTAGGTGTGTCTAGGTACGATTATGTGAAGTGATATATTGTGACAAACTTCCTTTTCCCCAATTCTTGCCTTCCTATTTTTATTCTCTATGCTCCTGATGGTTAATTAATACTAAATACAGATCACAGCCAGAACTCACGAACAGAAATACCACCACTAAAAATACTCGGACGGCGCAATTCAGTTGTTCCTCTTTAGACTCCCTAGCGGTGGCTTAAAGCGGTTCGTGCAGAAAACGTATAGACCGTGTACAGGCGACTTTCGGCTTTTGTACTTCTAGTTAGGAATCTTGAAGTTTCTACACAGAAACTGTACGGGAATCTGTTCCATGTATACCGGAATTTAGACAACAAAAGTGGATAAACAGATTTTACTGTCGACAAAATACAATCGAGTTGAACTCCCTCTTTCCAACCACGTGTCACGCATTGTGCCGGCGGTTTTCAGAGCACAAGTTCTTCCATTCTATTCACCATTGCGCATAACACTGCTGCATTGTTGCGCTGAATACGCGGCCCTGGACTTAACAGCGGGCGGGAGGCGGCAATTACCGAGCGGCTCGTCAGTGAAGCGAGGCGGGGCCCGCCCTGTCTGCTGGCGGACGACAATGCCGCTTCCACCGGAAGTAGCACGTGCGGTGGATGCAGTGCGGTGCGATGAAGCACTTGCTGCTGCTTCCGATGGCGTCGCCCCCCCCCCATTCCCCCCTGCCGCCCCGCTTTCACTTTTCGCCTGCTTGCAACGTGCCCGAAATTCGTGGACCGTTTCGGTACTAGTCGGCTCACGCACCGGATCGATGGTCAGGATATATCTATATATCTATACATCTATACATCTATACATCTATACATCTGTACATCTGTACATCTGTACATCTGTACATCTGTACATCTGTACATCTGTACATCTGTACATCTGTACATCTGTACATCTGTACATCTGTACATCTGTACATCTGTACATCTGTACATCTGTACATCTGTACATCTGTACATCTGTGCATCTGTACATCTGTACATCTGTACATCTATATATAAATTTTAAAACAGCCACCCTTTGGAAGAAAACAATTGACTATTGATAAGCGTACTATTAAAGAATGATTTAATTAATGAATTTTCACCGTAAATGTTGGTGAATCGACGCAAACAATATCTGATAACACATCTAGGGATCATATTCTTTCATTTAAAATAAAAAATACAACAATCGGTTCAGTGCAAGCTCTAAACGAAGTCATGGCAGAATACCTTATTTTTTTTAAATATATAGATTTAGTTTATTGCAGTAGTATACGAAAATATTTTGTGTGATGTTTTTGAGTAGTGTCCTACTTTTGGGAAATCCATTTTGTGTGGTTTGCTTCATCAGCCCTTTTGCTGCTGCAGACCACTAATTACTATTACTATATAATTATTATTATTAACTATTATTATTATTATTATTATTATTATTATTATTATTATTATTATTATTATCATTATCATCATTATAGTACGTCTTCGAAAAACTTGTTTCCTTCACAGCTTCGTTTTCTTCTTCTTCTTCTTCTTCTTCTTCTTCCTCTTAGCCTCCCCATCTAAGCCTTTCTAATATCCCTACTGAATACAGTCCACACTTAAAACATGTTCAGTCCAATGGGCCATCCTGTATTTTTCTTCTCTCATTATTCTCTCTTCTTCAATCCTACTAAAATTTCTTCATTCTCAGTTCTGTCTTTCTAATAAATTATCTCTTCTTTCAAATCAATCCATTAATAAACATTTTGAAAACAAACATTCTTTGCGAGGTTAAGAAGCTAGCTATGTGCACGTGATGCTTCGCAGAACGCACAAAAGAGCGACCAGATAGACACTTTTACTCTACAATAAGCATTTTCGTCAAACATCCGAAATGGTTTTTTTTAATAGAATTCCATTGTTTTGTAGGTATTTATTTATTTATTTATTTATTTATTTATCTATTTATTTATTTATTTATTTTACGTCAAAAAACAGTTAAAAACTTCGTATGAAGTGCTATGGGGAAAAGTGAATAAATTTTGGCTCTTATCCATGTTGTCCTTCGGAATAATACTTCCTGCCGCGACAACATGGACACGATAATTTGAATAATTGTATTTCCCACCGAATTCTAGAAGACTTGCACAGAAAATGAAGTTACATTTATGTCCAGAAGCAAAACAAGGGGCCATCTCAGTATTTGCTCAATGGATCAGGGAAACTGGACGAAAAACCTGATCGAGATGGGGTCATTGACCCGGAGGCTGCAATACAAACTTTTACGGTTGTTTTTTCATTGTTAAAATTAATGTTACTTTTCTTGTGATGCTCAGTATAGTCTCTAATTGTATAGAAACAGTTATGCAGCAGAAACGATTTCACTTGGATTTTAACTTTTCTTGATTTAATTGAATTTAATCGTTTAATCTCATCTGGCAAAGGGTTGTAAAATAATGTACATGTATTGTATGTGAATTTTTTGTAATGAGTTTGTATTTCGTTTATAAGAACGCCAAAAAAAGGTGTAAAGGTCAACATACAAAAATTTACACATCAATTTTAGATCAAATGTCGATTCTCTCACGAATTTGAAAACGAAAAATTCCCTTGCAAATGTGTCTATGCATCAAAGTACCCTCAGAGTCCGGATTTGGGAACCCTTCTATTGACTTTAGCACACTTTCTCAACATTGCGGACACATTTTCATTGCAAATGAGAGAGATCGGCTCTGACCAGTTCTCGAACACATCGTCAATGACACCTAAACTTTGTGTTGAAATTAAGGACAACCCGCAGAAAACACATTTACTTTTCATTTGTGAGTACATGAAACCACATGTTTACTTTCAGTAAAAAAGTATGCATTTCTTATCTCATGTTCAAAAGTCGTAATTTGTACATATATTCGTAACGGTATAAGTTTTCATGAACATTCTGACCTCTGAAAAGTGTTTTTAGTGAAAATTCACACAAAATTTACAATGTTTTTCTCGTGTTCGTTAAATGAGAAACGCCGGCAAAAGGGTTCAAATAGAATACGTACCAGTTTAAGGTTGTTTCCGGCTCAATAAGCACAAATAAGATTGCCAGTGACAGAATGGGCACGACAGGCGGCTGACGATCACGCGGCAGAAGGGCAAGCCACTTGCCAAATTACATCAGGCGCCAAACAGGCGCGTTTTTAAAAATTACACAAAATGCAAACTACTCCTTTGAGTTTTCTTCTCGGCCATTGTCATGACTTTTTATTACGTTATTTTTTTTCTCTGGAGCATTCTTAACATTTACATTTGACCTACTGTCGAAATCATTTTATTCCGATTCTTTGTCTAATCAATGAAAAAATCAAAAGCTTTCAATTATCCTTTGATAGAGTCTCTCAAGTTCTAATATGTTTCGTGGGTATTAAAGTAAAGAGGACATTCTATGGTACTAGTTTTCTTATGCCCGAATTAGGCGGATTGTTTTGAATATACTAAAGATAAATACTTATATCTTTGACTTGTCCATTTAATTAATTGCCTATTAACAATGTCGCATTTTACTAATCATGTAAACGAATACGCCTCCTTGAATAGTGAGAAAAATAATATATTTACTTCATTTGAGTAATGATTAAAGAAATAGAATACATTTATACACATCTATTTTCACAATGTTTAAATAAATTTAAATCACATGAATTGCACTGAATTAAAAGCGAAGAAACAAAATGGATCGTCTATTTTTAATAATTATTAATATTTTGAAAACAAGGATGGTAAAGGATAGGATCAATTTTCGAGCCATTTAGAAATTAGAGATATCAATGTTGGAGCTTTTGGGGTTCAACTGAGTATGACTTTCAATATAATTATCACTATTTCACAAGACCATTTCACAAGTTCCTGTCGATGAGCTGATCCACTTCTTCCCATATAGATCATGTCCACTTGATCTGAAAGACTGATACAGTACTGCCAGCAAGCGAACGCCAAACCTATACTTGGGTTTTCGTTATGTGGCGCTTGAGGGTATTATCCTCGCAATGGAATATGGCTCGGCTTTTTGCGTCTTTCTCCATCATGCCGCTAGATGTCGCATGGTCGCGGCCATATCAAGCAGTGCTGTAGATCGAACGACATTTATCGACACTACCGAGAAAGAGCGAAACCGTGTCATATTCCATCGTAAGACGCCATTAAGAAAACCCAAGTATAGGCTCGTATACTATTGCACGGTGTCGAAGGAGAAGGAATACAAGTTACAAGAAAGTGTGTGCGACGTTGCAACATCGCTGATTTTTGCCGATGAAAAAGCAATTCCTCGGTTCGGCCAGAAAGAGCGGCGGCGATTGCATCGGTGATTGCTCGTTTCCTGACGATGGCCGTGAGGGGGAGGGAGATGGAAACTTTCCCCTGGAGGGTCATAAGTTGCGTGGCGCGGGAAACGGCGGGTTTATGGGGACGGAGACATCGCTGTGGCGGAGGCAACAGGGAAGAAGACTCCGCATCGAATGTTGTTCTGTGAGATCTTTCTCAGGCGATGTCGCCCGTCTAGGAAGTGCCCGGAGTCTTCGTTGACAATTTAACAGCTGTCGTTTACAACTCGGGGGTGATTCGATTTGTAGAAACCCGCGAGCTGGGTTTCCACCGGCGGAGACGGTGATGATTCAAGTGGTTCTCAAAGACGAAACCGGGAGCGGTAGCTCTGTGCATCAACTGATGTCACTGCAGCGCCCCTGACCGGGAGGTCCTAGGTTCCCACTCCCCACGGCGGCAGGATTTTCGACACGAGCTTTTCAGCTAGGTCGAATTCAGTCGCTGTCTGGAGGAGAATTCTAGCGGCCGGCTGCTCTGATCGGTAGTTTTCCGTGGTTTCTCCGATCAACACCAGGCGAATGCCGGAGCAGACCCTAACAAACGGGCCACGGACCGCGCGCGATATTTCGTTCCTCTTCCTTGTCGTATCCCCTTACACACACACACGCACGCACGCACACACACACACACACACAAACATGCACAACACTACCACATATCCCGGGAGACCGGTCGGGAGCTTAGAGCTTGTCCCGACTGCGGCGGTGCCCCGCTGGTGGGAGACACCTGGTTAGGGGAAACCCCGCTAGCCGACGGAAGGTCAGCGCCAGATCTCGCCATCCAGCGGGGAAGATCACCGCCATCTCCCAAGGAGAAAGCGTGCACTACACTAATGGAACTAATGACCTAAGCTGGTGCTGCGCCCGGAATCGCTAACCAACCAACCATTCAATCAATCAAAGAAGATTTTTTTATTATAGTAATCGGGTAACCTGAGTGTGTCCGTCTAGCCGGGCGTCCCTCAGAGTTAGGTCCCTTCCGGACCATAGCCAGAGTCTCTCGGTCTGCTGGGGGAAGAAGCAATTTTTGCCTAGAAAGAGTTTTTCAAATCAACTTTTGAGTGCTTATTGCGGCTCAGCCATTCAGAAAATCCAAGTAATTTATTAGACAAAATATGCTTAAAATTGTCTTAAGAGCTTATTTTCGACGTTTCCTCCCCGAACCCTCTATAGAGGCTCCTCCCGGTCCACATTTTGGGACAAGCGGAGAGTCATTCGACGCGCCACGTGCTGCTGGCGGAAAACCTCCCAAATTTTTGATCTAATCGACGTTTTAAAAAATAAAATTCGAAAATACCCTCAATTTTTTTAAAGCATCAGACATGCCACACTATGTTACTAAAGCATAATTGAACATCAAAATAAAGATAAGGTTGTGGAGAAAATAATGTTTATGACTACTATTATATTAGTATTATTATTAATATTAATATTTTATGATGAATCGATTTTTGAGAAACAACTTATATTGCTCTGTAACATAATAAAGGAGAATTTAGGAACATCAACCATTAATAACAAATAGAAAATAGTCTGGGGTGCAAGGCGCGTCCAAGAGGGAATCTAGGAGAAATGAAATTATTTTTGCAAAGAGTAAATGAGAAGCTAATTGTATAATATTAAACATCATTATCAACGAGAGAAATATTTAACATAGAGCAAACAATTCTCTATTCAGTGTGGCATGTACCACAGAGCTGTGCATCACCAATACTACACTGATGTTTCAAGTATTAGAAAAGATCGTAAGCTGAACAAGAAGAAATAAAGTTTTCAAACCGAGCCTTATCGGGACGTTGTCTCCTTTCGATTTCCGGAATTGCTAATCTCTGGTTGCACCACTTGCCACCATCCGCGACATTAGTAACACCGTTCCAGCTGCACGGTTACCAACTTTACAATGGCAATTTCCCGTCCAACGCACCATCGCGCCGCTTTCGCTGTTCAATCGGGTCAGTCTCGCCGCTGGCGGGACAACGGACGTGAAATTACGCTTCTCATCTCGGGTTTCAGAAGCGCTTCCGGGACACGGAATTAGTTCATCACTTTCCTCCCCCCCCCCCGTGGCATGTAGGTTAGCCGACGGACGTCCAGAACTCGTATTCGCGGGTTGGATCCCAAGTGCGGGGCGCAGAAAGAGAGGAAAATTTTGAGTGCTTTGACACACTTGATCTATGTAAAGAACCCTGGCTGAATGCCCAGAAAAATTAAATCTTGCATTTCCCGATATAATTAGACCCCATATAATAATAATAATAATAATAATAATAATAATAATAATAATAATAAAATTATTATTATTATTATTATTATCTAAGAGAAGTCAAGAATTTATGCAAAAAGCTAATTCAGAAGAAATATGCTTAACAATCAGATCTAGAAAAATCTGTTGCGTTTAAGTATTCACGAGTAAACAAATAATACACAATACTATTATCAATACATCGAAGAACAATAATGGGACAAAAGTAAAGGATAAAATTGTTGTACCGAATAGAATAATACGATTGAATACATAAAATTAAAAATAAACGTAAATCATACGGAAAATTTAAAATAATATAATGCTACACATCAATTGCTTCTAAAATACAATACGTAAGTCACTGACTAGTAACAAAATAACTTCTCTTTTCATTACTGGTACACTATTTTAAAAAAAGAAGACACCAATTAACAATTCATTTCACGAAAATCAAATTAAAATGCAGTTAATTGGCCAAAGTTCAAATTTAAACAACTATTCAGGAAGTTAGTTACCCAAATGAAGATGCATAATAACAAAATGAGGCGAATAGAGTTTAATTAATGCGTTCAATCGACAATTGTCTTGACGATCATGTGCAACATTTCTTTCTAGCATAGCAATTGCTCTATAATGTTTGAGATTAAGCATATACGTTGGTTTGCCGGTTTTCATCACTTTGATTATGTTTGTTAAGATGAAACCACATTTTTTCCTTCATGGTCAGCCAGCCTGAACAACGCAGCACTCATTTCTGGGACCTGTTTACCCTTAAACAGACTAAAAATATATGCTGTGTTTGCTTAGCCAAGAAACAATGCAAATATCTGATACATAGTATGATTGAGGATGATCTTTTTGTCCCTAGCGGCGGATTGGAAAGTGAAAATAAATTGGTATTGTTGGGGACGATCTGATGCCAAATTATAAAATTACCTACAATTCAATCTGCGCCGTGATTGGGCGTTGACATCCGGACTTTCGCTTGTTAAATTGAGGAACGAACACGAGTTCGAATCTCAGCATCGCCAGGGATTTTTACTTTCTCGCTACGGAGACGAGAGAAAATTATGTAATGCTGCGCGAAGAAACAGCGAATTTTCGCCAGAAAAACTCTTATTACAGGGCCCTGGGAACGAAAATGTAGATAAATTCAGTTGCTAAATTTAGAAAAAAATATATATTTATGTCACGAGTCCTCTAAACGAGTCTTTAAGGACGCAGCCGGAAGGTTAACTGCGAGGCGGAGCGATAGCGAAGCCGAGTACTTAACCTTCCGGCTAAGTCCTTAAAGACTAATAGAGGACGAGTTACATACAATGATTTTTGTTATTTTTTGTTATTTTAGTTTATCGCTTATTAAAAATAAACTTTTATCACTTTCGCGAGTTCAGAATTGTCATTACTCTTGATTTTCTGTAGCAAGGGTTGGTGGTACTGGATGCTTTGTTTGTGATCAGACAGTTGAATGTTTTTTCTACTAATGCAAGCAGAATCTAAACCTTAGAATCCATAGTGTTCATAGCAACGGCCGCTAAAATGATCGAGAGTCCATTAAAAATATTTTAGCGGCCGTTGCTATGGTCGCGCTCTTAAAGCAGTATTTAGTTAGTTGGTTGCTAAGGGGCTAGGTGCGTGTTTACTAAATTAAATAACAAAAAAATTATATAACACGTGGTGTAGCCAGAATCCATGTTTTGTCGGTCCCTGCTACCGAAAACTCGAATGTCCGCAAAACGTCTGTCAGTCTGTGAACAACGCTATCGGCTAAACCGTTAAACCGATCTAATAAATCCGCTAAACCGATTTTCTGCAAAATTGATATACCGCAATCGATCTGACAGATGCCGCGCCCCCTTGAATTTGAAACCGATATTTTAATTTTTGGGGGGATGAGGGATACTTTACATTATACCCCTGGGACATTTTCAAAATTTAAAAAAAAATGGTTTCTCTCAATCGTTTTTGATTAATTTTTTTGTTGGATAGCTGAAGGACGTTTAAGAGAATGGTGCGAGTCTATGTTCGTTAAAATTCTGATTTTGCGAAAATTACAAAACTTCAACATTTTTTCGGCGTCTTTCTACAACTACAATTAATTATGAAGATAGAGAATTTTCCCTTAATGAAATCTGTTTCTTAAGATGGATTTTGAAATAATTTTTCGTAAATTTAAGTACTTTTCGCCCAATTTTTCGTGAAAATACTGGAGAGAAAGTACGTGCCGTTTCAAGACCACTAATTTTATAGAAGAAGTTGTCAGTCTTCCACCCTTAAAGAAGATGATAATGAGGACTTCTCCTGACTGGAGGCCATCGTATCACTCTCCGAATCATGGTCCTTAGTTCGATCATAGGCAGGAAGAGAGTTCAGCGGATTCTAATAGAAAATTAACAATAAAAGAGTATGCAAATCATTTCATTCTCACATCTTGAACAGAAATTTTCTACCGTAAAGGTCATCAGTCAGATAAAGATGATCATCAATCTTACAAGATCTTTAAACGGCCAACTAATTTTTTGAACAAAAATTGAAATTTGCATTTAAAAGATGCCATTGTTAATCAGCGAAACGTAGAGCAGACGTAGAAATTTCGCAACATTCAAAAACTGCTTTCCTACTGGCGACAAAGTTGTAGAACCGTTCAAACATGTGCGTAGATTAAGAAGAAATATTTTAAAGAATGAAAAACAATTATTTTCATATTAAAATTACAATATTCTTTATTCCAGGACTCTCTAGTCTTTTGTATATACCTTTGGAGTTTACGCACCTTGTACAATTGCACTTATATATACTTTTAAATATAAGTGGTCATGGAAGCTGGTCTCCGTGTGAGGAAAAAGGGAATTCCTGAACGTGAGAAAACCCACCGCTCAGTTACATGAGACCATGCGCATAACACGCCAGTCCGGGCCGCAATGAGGTTTTACAAACATTTAAAGGATATGGGTAGATGGAATGCGCGTATTGAGGTAGAATTAAAGAAGTTAGTAGAAACAAGGTAAAATAAGATAGAAGATGTGGCAGTTATGCGAAGAAAGAGTCGTACTATAATCCCTATGTGATGTAAAATAGTAGAAATTTTGCGTTGGCCAGACCGGGAGGTCCTAGGTTCCAGTCCTGACGGCGGTAGGTTTTTCGACACTAGCTTTCCAGCTAGGTCGAATTCAGTCGCTGTCTGGAGGAGAATTCTAGCGGCCGGCCGCTCTGATCTGTAGTTTTCCGTGGTTTCTCCGATCAACGCCAGGCGATTGCCGGAGCAGTACCCTACCAAACGGGCCACGGACCGCGCGCGATCTGCCCTTCCTCTTCCTTATCCTGTCCTCTCCCCTTACACACACACTTACACTAACATGCACTACACTATCACATATTCCGGGAGACCGATAGGGAGCTTAGAACTTGTCCCGACTGGGGCGGTGCCCCGCTGGTGAGAGAGTCCTGGTTAGGGGGAAACCCCACTAGCCGACGGTAGGTCGGCGCCGGATCTCGCCATCCAGTGGGGGAAAATCGCAGCCATCTCCCGCGCCGGGCCGGGTACGTCGCTCCATCGGGGGGAGTGGCGGGGCATGGCTGGGCGGGCGGGCGTGGCTGGGCGGGGCGTGGCTGGGCGGGGCGGGGCTGGGCGGGGCGTGGCGGGCGGGGCGTGGCGGGCGGGGCGTGGCGGGCGGGGCGTGGGGCGGGGCGTGGCGTGGCGGGCTGGCGGGCGTGGCGGGGTGGCGTGGCGGGCGGGGCGGGCGAAGCGTGGCGGGGCTGGGCGGGGCGTGGCGGGGCTGGGCGGGGCGTGGCTGGGCTGGGCGGGGCGTGGCTGGGCGGGGCCTGGATGGGCGGGGCCGGGATGGGCGGGGCCGGTTGGGGCAGGGATGGGCGGGGCCTGGATGGGTAGGGCTGGGCGGAGCGGGGCGGGGCTGAGCGGGGCGGGGCTGAGCCGGACGGAACGGAGCCGAACGGGACGCGCTCGCGAAATCCCGCTTCCCGTGAGGAAACTCGGAAGCTCCGGCCGGGTGCGCAACACCTGCCGCCGGTTTTGGACCGCGCCCGCAATGCTCGGTGTGCCCATGGTGGAAATACACGGGTGGGTTCCGCCGGTGCACCGAATTTAGCTTGTTTGCGAAACAGCAGTTTGCGTCACGAACCACGAGACCACAGCATGGGCACTTCGTTTGAAAAACTAGACCAGACGCTGGCCGCCATGTTGTATTGAGGGCAAGAAGTGTTGAAAAACAGTCTGAAAGTAGCATAAAGTGACAATTTTCAACGGTAACCAACCAAAAATAACGCGAATGTGTACAAGAAGCAATATTTAAAAAGAAATGCTTCATAAATCCGTTTCAATGTCATGTAATGAGGTGATAATATTGATTTCTGATTGGTTTGGTTTGGTTTTTTCGTGTTTCCGGGCGCGTCAACTGCTTCGGTCATTAGTCCCGTTCGTGAAGTTCATGTTTTTTCTCGGGAGATGGCGGTGATCTTCCCCCGCTGGATGGCGAGATCCGGCACCGACCTACCGTCGGCTAGTGGGGTTTCCCCCTAACCAGGACTCTCTCACCAGCGGGGCACCGCCCCAGTCGGGACAAGTTCTAAGCTCCCTATCGGTCTCCCGGAATATGTGATAGTGTGGTGCATGTTAGTGTAAGTGTGAGTATAAGGGGAGAGGATAGGACAAGGAAGAGGAAGGAAAGATCGCGCGCGGTCCGTGGCGCGTTTGGTAGGGTACTGCTCCGGCATTCGCCTGGCGTTGATCGGAGAAACCACGAAAAACTACCGATCAGAGCAGCCGGCCGCTAGAATTCTCCTCCAGACAGCGATTGAATTCGACCTAACTGAAAAGCTAGTGTCGAAAATCCTACCGCCGTCAGGACAACCTAGGACCTCCCGGTCAGAGGCGCTGCAGTGGCATCATTGATTGCTGACTGGATATAAAATTCCCGCTAATATTGTGAGGCGAACTGGTGTCGGAAGCTCATTGGCTGAGGTCGGATACGATGCGCAAGAGAGCCCCTCCCCCCCGTGTGTATCGCTGCGCCTATTCCATTGCGCGATTGTTTCCCATGAAGAGTGTAATTTCCTCCGCGAAAAAATTCGAAGAAGACTCAAACAAGCATACCCAAAACGGCATCTTCCATATCCCTTACTGAAAAAGGCATCACCCCTGCGACTCCATGTTGCTACTCACCTATACCAATCAATCGTATCTTATCCTATGCTTCTCCTATCTGGGCCTGAGCCAGCAACTCAAATTTCCATAAAATGCAAATTTTCCAAAACAAATTCCTTCGAACCATTACAGAAGCTCCCTGGGTTTTACCTAACTTCCAGTTACATAATGGACTCGGCATTACTCCGATCTCCGTTCATCTCTAGCTCCTATCCTCTCGCTTCTACCCTAAAATTCCCCAGATTCCCTCAGCCGTACATTTCAAAATCGGGAAACAGAATCCTCACCACAATAGATTAAAGCGTAAACTATCGCGATAGTTCTTCGACCCTCCCTGATCATCATGGACCCGATGTGGCTTCGCGCATTTAATAATGCATGAATTCAACGTAATTTATCTGCCAACAGTGTTTCGTAAACAATGTTAACATAATTCAATGTACCTCCAATGTATCGTACTCGGCTGCTGAGGGCCTCCGGGCCAAGCAGAAATAAATAGAAACAAAAGCCAGCAGCTCGCGAGACGGATTCATTATTTATCATACCGGGCGCGTCAACTGCAAGGACAATTACAAGGACATTAGTCCTGTAAGTCTAGTGCGTGTTTTTCCTCGGTAGATGGCGGTGATCTACCCTCGCTGGATGGCGAGATCCGGCGCCGACCTACCATCGGCTAACGGGGTTTCGCCCTAACCAGGATTCTCCCACCAGCTGGGCCCCGCCCCAGCTGGGACAAGCTCTAATCTCCCGACCGACTTCTCGGAATATGTGATAGTGTAGTGCATGTTAGTGTAAGTGTGTGTGTGTAAGGGGAGAGACTAGGACAAGGAAGAAGGAAAGATCGCGCAAGGTCCATGGCCCGTTTGTTAGGGTACTGCTCCGGCATTCATGATTCACAGTCCATCCACCTAATGTAATCTGAATTATCTGTGTCTGTTGGTAGCTGCTGAATGATGTACCTTGCTTAAATCATTCTGCAGTCACACTATTAATTTCAGACCACGATTTACTATTACAACTATCTGTTCCTTAAAAGAATTATCCGAAGAGTCTGAAGCATTGAAAGATTTACCGAAGATGCAAACCCGCCGGAAATATTTGTATTAAAAATGTGTTATATAAATATCTTCTACTGGAGTGTGTGTGTTTGTGTGTGTGTGTTTGTGTGTTTGTGTTTGTGTGTGTGTTTGTTTGTGTGTGTGTGTTTGTGTGTGTGTGTGTGTTTGTGTGTGTGTGTTTGTGTGTGTGTGTGTGTGTGTGTGTGTGTTTGTGTGTGTGTGTGTTGTGTGTGTGTGTGCGCGCGCGTGTTTCCCTTTCAGAAAACCGTTTGAAGGTGTAACAAAATTAGAGTGCAAAGTCAGAAGACACCACCACCACTTAATTGTTCTTATGAAGAGAAACGGGGACGTATGAAGTACGGTGCTCTTTCCAATAATAAAGTGAACCATCACTTTGAGGTGATTTTACGAGCGGGTGCTCTATTTAAAGCGAAGTAATTTAAAATCTGAGAGGACGTCGATGATAATATAAATGTACAAGTAGCATAAAAATACAATTGTAAGGTCATTATTTAAATATGGGTTTTATAGGAGTTAATAAATTCTTATTCGTTCGTATCAATTTCTTCATCAGTCACGTGACAAATTTCTGGCCACACCATCGTCCTCTGCCTTCGAATTCACTCTCGAGTCTTTGTTTCATTTTTTTAAAAATAGTTTTTATTATCCTTGTTCGACATTATTATGTATTTCAAGGGTTTTTATGATACATAGTATATACAATTTTTGTTTTAAATACATTTCATCATACATGAACAATGCTTGAAGACAATAATATTTACAATATAAGACAATAACAACTAAGCGTACCCAGGGTCCTTCAGAAAAACGCATACAATATTTGGATTAAAAACATAAATATTTAATGTAGAAATGTTGGAACCTGCTTTACAGCTAATTAAGGAGGATGTTGTAGGTCTTTAGAATATCTTGATTTTATTCGTGGAAAAAGATTGGCTGATTTACCTAGAGTGTACAAAGGAGTGGCTGGCCAAGATAAAAGAGAAGAGTAGAAATAAGAAGAAAGTTTTAAAATCCAAGTTTTCAGAGATTCTATAGATAATTCTTTTAAAATTTGATCATTTCTGATATACCATGGAGCTATTAAAACATTTCTTAAAAAATTATTTTGCAGTACTTCCAGTTTTTGAAGGTTGCTTTTAGCGGCACCTCCCCAAATTGGGCAGGCGTGGGTCAGTGAAGGTCGTATAATGTATTTAAATATTATTAATGCTGAGTTTATTGATATTTTGATTTTCTATTTATGAATGGATACAATTTTAATATTTTTATTTGAAGTCCAAGATATTAAGGAGTGTCATTTGGAAGGCATTTAACTGCATGGTATTATTATTAAGGGTATGTGGGAATAATCCGTTTTAAGGAGATTCTTTGCATCATGGAAATCAAAATATCGCCCCCGATACTCGATCTACCGGGCCGTTATATTGCAACTGGTCGACTCTCTTATTTGACGCGATTGTTTCCGATGAGGGTTATTGCATCCGAATGGGATGTTCCGGTCGAGATATTTCCGTAGTTTCTTTGTCTCCGCCCCGTGCATAGAATGCATTTTGTTGCTAGAAAGTAGAGTAATTTCACTGCTCCGCAACTATTTTCACTCTTGCTGTGAAAGAGTAATCACAGTCATGTTCTCGACCGATGTACTTTACGATGCGGCGAGAGAAAGGCTTGTGAGATGCAATTGCGTTTTCAACAGCAAGGGAAAAAAAGAAACAATGAAAGCAGTTGACACATAAACTGACTTGGGTATTTCATTTTTTTAAATATTTTTGGTGTGTTGTATGGAAAATGTTATGCGGCTGTACATATTTAAGTAAAAAACGATTTTAAGGGTGTGAAAGAACCACTGAACAGAAAATGGGAAGAGATTTGAACATAACTTCCATTTGATTGGAAGATATTAGGTTGTTAAGTGAATGAAATGGATTAATTGTCCCTTACAGAGACAAATTGGTGATAGTTTTTCCACCACGTATCGTCGACTCTTTAGCTTAGGAGACAATGCCCAGTGCGACACACACACACACACACACACACACACACACACACACACACACACACACACACACACACGCGCGCGCACACGCACACACGGGTTCTTACAAGTACCGTAAAATATGTGATCGTCCCGTTTTTCTGAGTTCTGTCCCGTTGTCCCGAAAAAGTTTGTCAGGTTGCCGAAATGTCTGTTTTGCTTCGTTCTGTTTTCGCTATTGGTTGCCATGGCAAAAAATATAGTTTTCTACTCAAGATCACGCGAAAAAATAGGGATTTTGTAAGAACCCACCTCTATCCCACATCTCTTATGGACACTTTTAAACATATATAAATCCTTTCTTCTCCAAACACAGCTCTGAAGTAAAATTGCTTTTTTTATTAATTTTTTATCAGAACCAGCGCAACGTAGCGAAAAAGTTGCTATATTCCAAAATGAAAGCTGACAAATTGCCTGTGAGATTGTGACTATCCATTACTCTATTCCCCAAAGGTTTCGAGTTATTTTCAGGCAACAATCGATTTTTTTTTTTTTTTTCCAAAAAACACTAGATTCAATCATAGTTTTCTATAAACTTCGCCTTTCAGTACCTACGCCCTTCGTCACTTTTTCTTCGCACCGCAAGGCAAAAGAACATAAAAACACGACTCCTGTATAATAAAAAAGTAAAATAAAATAACATCCAATAAATAGACATGTGTCCTTCATATTTCACAATACATTCAGGAGAACACACTGGTGTTACGTATTTTTAAACCATATATGAACCCTAAAACACACACAAACACCGTCAGTTTGGGCAGTATTTAAATACTTGTATTTGAAATACATTTTATATTTGAAAAATTGTTTTTTCAGTTTTTTTGGGCATGTATTTTAGAGATGTATGTAAATACACAAAGTAGATGTATTTAAAAAAGAAATACAGACAAAGAAGAAGATAGTTTAGAACGAAGATAGTTTCTTTTGGTTGATTCCGCTAATGCACCTCATTGAAACAAAAAAAATCCATTCAACTCTTGAATTTGGATTCTCTTAATTTCTAATTGATAAATCTAAATCATTAAAAATCCGGCAATAAAAAAGCGTTTATTCGTTGTAACACTGGTTTTTGTTCATCCACGCCCGTTGATAACTGTTTTCCTTTGCAGGTTGTGTACATACGTCAACTAGGGGTTATTGTCTGATGATTTGTTTGAAACTCGTTTTAATAGGAAATTCCATTTATTTGTTAGACCCACTTTTAAAATCATTTTATATTTGAGAATGTTTATGTGTATTGTTACAATGCATTATAATATTTATAGAATTTTTTGCTTTAATTACTATTTATATATTTTTTAATTTTAAATACGTATTTATAAAGTATTTTTGCGAAGTATTTAAACACTAAATTGAACGTATTTTGCCCAACCCTGCGCACCATCAATTTGTATCCTGCAATTTTAACACCCTAAGGATCAGTGATCTCTTTAGTATTATTTACCATTTGGACTGTATAAATGAGTATAAACAACCTGTAACAACTATTGTACTACAGCTTCCGGGTCAATGACCCCCATCTCGATCAGGTTTTTCGTCCAGTTTCCCTGATCCATTGAGCAAATGCTGAGATGGCCCCTTGTTTTGCTTCTGGACATAAATGTAACTTCATTTTCTGTGCACGTCTTCTAGAATTCAGTGGGAAACACAATTCTTCAAATTATCGTTTCCATGTTGTCGCGGCAGGAAGTAATAAGAGCCAAAATTTATTGCTTATTTATCTTTGAATATAGATTTTATTACATGGGTTTTTTTTGTTGTTGTTTTCTCCCTTTCAAAATTCACAATTTATTGCTTGTTTATCCTTGAAAATAGATTTTATTACATGGGAGTTTTTTGTTTTTTTCTCCCTTTCAAAATTCAAAATTTATTGCTTATTTATCCTTGAAAATAGATTTTACTACGTGGGAGTTTTTGTTTTTTCTGCCTTTCAAAATTCAAAATTTAAGTAGTATATGACTTAGTGTAGGGATCACAGAATTTTGAAAATGTGCACACAATTCACTTTTCCCCATAGCACGTCATACGCAGTTTTTAACTGTTTTTTGACGTAAAATAAATAAATAAATAAATAAATAAATAAATGTGCGCTCGTGGCCACTGAGCTTAGTTGCGTAATCCCGCCGTCAGGGATGCGAAGCCACAGTCAGTCGCCAGATGGGGGCGATGGCGGCGGCTGCTGATAACGCTGCACGGCCCACGCGACTCTTCCCTCCCCTCAAACCCACCCACCCACCCCTTCGACAAACAACGCAAACACGGCGTGCGCGATAGGCTTGTCTCATCGACAATTCGCTCCGGCCCCCTCGCGTCGATAACCTCATCTGGCACTCCACCCACACGGGGAAGGACAAGTCCAGGATGCACCAACGCAGCACAGTCGACTCCGGTTGTAGCGAACTTCTAGGCACTGAAATGTTTAGTTCACTATAACCGATGATGTCAAAATTAAATAGAATTTCACCCCCATGATTGATTTGATTAATATAGCGATACAGCAAAATTCATTAACAACATGAACTGAAAATTTCTGTATCTTCATTTGTCCTAAAAAAATCTGTTATTTTCAGTTGTTTGCTTCGTACATTTTTTAATCATAATTTCTCTAGATCCTTCTCGAGCCAGAGTTCGTGCTCTCTAAATACTTGATTCTGCATTGTTCTGTTCCTACGTATCGTAATGCAGTCTTGACACCTTTCAATGCCTCTTCCACTGTGGGAACCGTCCCTCTCTCCGAAGTCCCTTTTACTCGCTAATAACTTCCGAGATCCAATTAACTTCCAGGACGTTGTATTTCGTACGTTCACTATAACCAAGATTAGGTTCATTATAACCGAATCTTCTTTGCTTATTTGTAATGTAAGTGAAACGGGACTAGTGACTTACGTTCAGTATAGCCGAGGGTTCACTATATTCGAGTTCGCTATAACCGGAGTCAGATGTAGTTGGTAGCTTTTTTTCTTTCTTTCCTTTTTTTTATACCGATTACACCTTTTACCTCCCAAGCGACTACTTGAATTTTAGGACGTCCGAAAACGATTAGCGTCGTCGTGACGGCTGCTCGATAATCGCGTACCTAGGGGTGGCGGATTCCAACGTTGATTTTTTCATTTTATTTTTGTTTATATAACAAGTTTCTGTTCCATTGCTAAGGACTTTTATTATTAGAACCTTTTTGAACTTTTGCTGCTAATTTCGTCTTCCGTCCACTGGTATGCAAAAAAGTCGAATCGTTCGTATATTGTATACGAATGGTAAGCTCAATTTCATTAAAATCTGGTGAATAAGGAGGACGATAAAGAATTGCAGGGGTGTTGAACTTGCAAGGCCTGATGGGCCACTTCTAAAACCTTTAATATGGCTGCGGGCCATATTTTCATTACTCGGGCGATTCCACATCGAGTTCGCTATAACCGGAGTCAGATGTAGTTGGTAGCGTTTTTTCTTTCTTTCCATTTTTTTACCGATCACGCCTTTTACCTCCCTAGCGACTACTTGAGTTTTAGGGACGTCCGAAAACGATTAGCGTCGTCGTGACGGCTGCTTGATAGTCGCATACCTAGCACCCTGTATTGTCGATCTCGGTAGTTTTCCTCGCTGATGGGAAACGAGGGGGGAGGAATGGAACTATACATGATATCAGGCTCACCATGTATAACGCACTTAAACACATTGGGATGATTTCGTATTTCTGAATTTACAAGAAAAAAATCCTTAAATCGAAAGTTAAACTATTTTTAGATTAAGGGAATGTTGGCCCTGGCAGGGCACGTGCGCTAAGCATATAATGATCTCGCTCGACACGGATGGAAGGGTTTTTCACTTTTGACTAATAACTAGACATCGAATGTTTAGGCACCAAAAAGCGTCTTTTAGGCGCCTAAAAAGGCAACGAAATATGAAGAATAAGGAGAAAAAAAGGCACTGTCAAAAGTTACATACACACTAAAATGAAAAATGGTTTTAGTTTTATCTTTATTATTTGTAACTTAAATTGCACAAAACAAGTTCGTAATTTTATTAAAAAAGATTTATTACCTAATCAGTAATATTTGCATACTACAAGTAACTTTTTAAGAATCCAAATTTCAAATTTGCGACGATTGGGAGACAAAATCAATTTGAATGTGGAGAAGGATCTCTCAACATCTGATGATGTGACTGGCATATATTTTAGAAGTCCAACACTATCAACACTAAAACCTTCTGGGAATTTACATTTATTTCCACTTAAAATTTGGGGTATTTAAGACACAGGGAAATGGAGAGAAATCAGTTGCTATACTTTTAGGAATTTAGTCGTATTTTATAATACCAAGGCGTGTATTGAAGATTTCGTAATGAATGGGCAAGTTGGACCACGGCCGATTTTTCGATATCTTAGCATTGTATATAAAAATAGTACATGAAAGGTAAAAATGTCCTAAAAAAGGTATTTACGCAAAAGGCATTTATTCTGAAAAAAGCAAAAATAAGCATTATAAAACTTCATCATATGTCATACTTTGTCACGATTCGTGCACATGTATTATCAGCCTTTAAATAAATACGCTAGAATAAAATAGGCATTTCCCTAAACATCCGATGTCTACTAATAACCTTTCGCGGGCCACAATAAATGGCACCGCGGCCCACCAGTTGGACAACGCTGGAATACCGCAAAGTCAATCCTATGTAAGGATTGATGGGTTTGTCACGCATAACTCTGTTACATTAGGAACTTTTGAGCTGAAACGTGTTAAAGGAGTCAGATGTAAGGTGTAATTGTGCCATTTCAGATATAATTAAGATATTGTAATTTAATTATTTTATTTTAATTACTTTGCATGAAGCTTATCTGGATGGCCAAGGTGGCTAAGAGCGTGTACCGACTCAGCGCTTTGGTCCGAAGGGTCGTGGGTTCTTGTCCTGCCTTGGGCATGGTTGTTTGTCCCTCGTCTCTCATGTATGTGCTTTAGATATTTATTTAGTCAAAAACTGTATGTGACGTATGGGGGAGAAAATCATCTGCGCACGCTTTCTTGAGTTTCAGAATCCCTTTCCATCTATTTAACTATTAATTATTTAACTATTTAACTACTAACTATTTAACTAACTAAAAGATTAAGAATGGTAATAATAATAAATTTAAAAAAGCGAGAGATTAACATTTCAAAAACTAGATATTTTCGTTTCCGAGTTATAGAAAATATATTTGCAATGGTAAACGAACTGCAGATTTTATTTTTCTGTATTGCTAACTAAATGGAAACTCACCCTAAGCTCTACTACCACTACAACCAAAAGGATAGCTCAATAAAACGTGCGCATAGTGAAGCTACATTTACGACCAGAAGCAAATCAAGGGGCCATCTCAGCATTTGTTCAATGAATCAGGGAAACTGGATAAAAACCCGATCGAGATGGGGGTCATTGACCCGGAAGCTGAAGTACATTACTTGTTACAGGCATATTACGTCTTTTTTTTAATTATACAATACAAATGTTAACTAATTCATTATACTATATCTTTGTTTTAAGTAAAGTTTTGTGTTGTTAAGTATTGTTTTGTTAAGTTTTGTGTTGCGTTGTGTTGTCGCGGAGGGCCTCGCGTTCTGCTGACCCTAGATCAGAGGAGCCCGCAAGTGTATCTAGTGTTTTGTCAAATATGCGTCCCATCGGGACGTAAAGTGTAATTGCCTGTTGGTTGGGAAAAAAAATTACATGAAAAACATATGATATTTTCAACATTTTCTAAAAAATGGCTGAAAATGTGTTTTCTTAATGGTTTGCTCATGCAGAGGAAAGTGCGTTCGTATGTGTGGCATAATTCCGACTTCTATTATAATCTCTGGCATTTAGAAAATTGGAAAACTCTTTGTATTAAAACGCTAAGACTACATTTTGCTTTGCGTAATTGTGAGGGCTTGCATATATTTTCACAGCTTCTGTCACTCTTTCTACACTTCCAGCCCCCCAAAAATTTTGTTTGGGTTACTGTTCAATGTTAAATGGTAAGTGATTGTTGGAAACAAAGAAATTGCATTACCATTGTTGTTGAAGACCTTACAAACAATGTGATACAACTAGTTTCAAAATTGCATAAACATTTTCACACGGAAGATTAATTACTTTAATTATTTTACCGCTTCCACATAAGTGAATTAGAGATTTTCACTTTACAATACCCACGTAAACGGTGATATCGGTTACTATCCAATAGATTAATGGCTACTTTTTTTCTCTATTGGAATTACAACTTCAATGAACTACATCGGAGACCAGATAAATAACTACAAAATACCGCCAGGGAATTTTTAATTTTAATTCCCCCCCCCCTTTTATATTTTTTTCAAAAGCGAGAATATTGTGTGACCTGAACTGCTACTTGTGTATTATGGATTCACTTAAGTCATGGGAATGTTCATTTAAACGTCTTACTGATGAATCGAAAGCCAACGCTCATTGATATGATGGATAATTATAATGTGAAAATTGCAGTAATTATAAAAAATTACAATAATAAAGTGAGTGAATAAAGTGAATTATAACTAGTGTTTATGTCGTACGAATATTTCTTTCGAAATCGACCTACAAAACAGTAGGTAGTATTTTCTTGGCGCAGAACTGACAATGAGACTTGATCTCACAGTGACCAATGCGTGTAAAACCGCAAACACCGGGTGAATGCCTTAATTTTTGTTGTTTTTTTAAAGCTGCAAAATAAAATTCAAATATGAAATGGTGGATTTTAAAATATCCATCTTAATTTTTCTTTGAAATAATTATATTTCAGAAAATAATTCACTCCGAATTTTTTTAAAACTTTACATAAATAACTTCGCAAAAATATATTTAGAGATGATTAGCGCAATCCTTTTGTAAATTATGACACCAAATAGCAATGAAAACAATACCTACGAGTAGTAGTTTAAAAGTTCAATAGGTTCTGGGCGTCTCACTGTACATGCAGTACAATATGCTATAACCTAGTAACACTCTCTCCTGCCATTAGCCTTCATAAAACATAGCATTCAAGTTCTTATCCTTCACATTTTCCTATGCAAGTACTCTTGAGTCATACAGCAGCGCCAGACACAAGTGAAAGGAATAAAAGAAGTGAAGAGGCCCTCAGCTCTTTCTCTGTGGTTCGCGCGTACGAATACAAAAGCGAAGAAGCATTCCGCATGAAGGCAGAGAATTAACCTGCTTTTCCAGCCGTTTAGACGCGAAATTTCCCTGCTGCATTGAAAACGCACCGGCGAAATTTAAATACACGAGCGTAACGGTGCCTTCACATGCAGTCGTTCAGGTTTCCCGCATCGACCGCTTTGAATTTTTTATGATGTTCGGAAGAAGATAAGGGAACGTTTTTGTTGTTGTTGTTTTTTTTTTCAATATACCATTCCATCTTCTTCCATTACCAGAACAACCCTTTGTGGATTTTGGCTTTCAGGACTACAGCGTTTCTCTTTACTTTCGCAGTACGGAGAAGAGAGATAGTTATGTAATGCTGCGCGTAAAAAACGACAAATTTTCGACAGTAAAACTCTTTATTACAGGACCCTGGTAATGAAAAAGTGGATAAATCTAGTTACTTAATTAAGAAAAAATCCTCTAAAACGTGGTGTATCCAGAATCCATGTCTTGTGGGTCCTTGATACCGAAAAATCGAATGACGGTAAAACGTCTGACTGTCCGTCCGTCAGTCTATCCGTCTGGGAACAACACTAGCCGCTAAACCGTTTAGCCGATTTTCTCCAAAACTGACATTCCTCAATTAATCTGGCTGATGTCGCATCCCCTTGAATTTGAAACCGATATTTTAATTCCGGAGGGTACTTTACATGAAGCCCCTGGGACATTTTCCAGTTTAAAAAAATAGTTTCCCTCGTTTTTTATTAAATTTTGTTGATGGATAGTGTGAAGGACATTCAGAGAATGGTGAAGGTCTCATGTTCGTTGAAAACCCTGATTTTTCGAAAATTGCAAAAGTTTAAATTGACGTGCTAACAAATGTGTGTCATGCATGCGGGATGCATGACGGCGCTTAGCCAAAACGTGCAAAAATGTCAAAATGTTAAATTGAATTCCCTAGGAGTCACTTACCAAAAGTTCAGAAATAAAGGCTTTTGGAAAGTTTCTTTTCCTTAGACGCTTAAATGACGTCTTGCTATGCGTAATAACATGTATGAATTAATTATTTCATTCTCGAGGGTAAATCTACAAAATAGGAGTTCCATTTAAAACCCAGCGACTATAAATTAGCTTCGGTGAAAACAACACATAAAGTATCGCGCAGTAACAAAATGATCTTGGGAGGTTGGCTTAAAGTACCTGCGACAGTACCAAAGATGGGAGGGTCCATATTTTAAAGTGTCAACGACAGTATCAAAGACGGGATGACTTGGGTGGTCCTTCCTAAATAAATCTCAGAGCGGTCGCAAAGAATGATTAGTAGACCTCGGATTTTAGGACAACTGCCTATTTAGTTCCATTAAGACGTGAAAAATTATTGCAGATGTTTATGAATCATTAAGTAACAGATCTATTGAAAGCATCTAATTGTGCCTAAAATATCCCAAAAAGGGGCGGTTGATCCTATTTTAATACATTTTTTGCCTAAAACAAGTAATTTTGAAGAATTGTCATATTTTAATTACTCATCTTTAAATTGTTTTTTCCGAAACGTAAATAGTTTCCCGAATATCCCCCAACGCGAATATTCCCTGATCGCATAAGGAAACACCTACGCACCGAAGTGCCTCAGTAAAGCGAACATACGCAGCTCTGCAAGTCAATATAAAGACGATGTTTTACGCTCGTCTCCGACCAGCACGCACTTCTTAGGAAATTACATCCAATCCCGGTTCCATCTGTTGACATTTCGATACTGAAAAGCGAAAATGAATGAAATGAAAATAAGTGAAGGTGGATAAAACAATATGCTTGTAGTTACGCTCGTAATGTAAACGTACTCACTTTCCTGAATAATAAAAAGTGCCTAATTTAATTCTTTTGTGATCAGTTTTAGATGCCAGAATCGTACCTTTTCAGGTCTAAAGATTTTTTTAAAAATTGGCTCACTCATTTTGTAAACTATTTTAAGTGCCTAAAACATCACTTTTCATGCATAATAGTGCCTAATTTTATAATTCTGTTTTCGAGTCCTGACAACGGCAGGATTTTCGACCCTAGCTTTTCAGCTAGGTCGAATTCCGTCGCTGTTTGGAGGAGAATTCTAGCTGCCGGCTGCTCTGATCGGTAGTTTTCCGTGGTTTCTCCGATCAACGCCAGGCGAATGCCGGAGCAGAATCCTAACAAATGGGCCAAGGACCGCGCGCGATCTGTCCTTCCCCTTCCTTCTTCTATCCTCTCCCCTTACACACACTAACATGCACTACACTACCATGTATTCCGAAGGATCGGTCGGGAACTGAGAGCTTGTCCCGGCTGGGGCGGTGCCCCGCTGGTGGGAGAGTCATGGTTAGGGGGAAACCCCACTAGCCGACGGTAGGTCGGCGCCGGATCTCGCCATCCAGTAGGGGAAGATCACAGCCATCTCCCGAGAAAAAACATGCACTACACTAACGGGACAAATGACCAAAGCAGTTGACGCGCCCGGAAACACGAAAAAATCAATGAATGAATCAATCAATATAATTGTTACCAATTTTAGGTGCTTAAATCATTACTTTTTTGGGAGCCTAACATTCGGAGGTCTAGTGATTAGCGACGCCGCCGCGTCGAGCGTCGCGGCGCTCGCCGGCTTTCACCGCTAGCACCACTTCAGTGATCTCCCTTTCGGCAGAGCCACCGGAACAGCTTCCACTTTCGGCCGGCCCCTCCCCCCTCCACTTGCGCCTCGCTCCGCCTCGCCCCGCCAGAGCGCGTCCCAAGCGCCGATCCACAGCTGCCACCAGGGCCACATCACTGAGAAGACCACAGCCTGGGGCGCGCAATTTTTGGGGGGCGAACGAGTTTCAACGGATTCAGTATTTCATAAGGCGAACTTTTCAATGTTTTTATAGAAATATTTCTTTCCATATTTGTAACAAAAGAAAGTGTAAATTGATCAAATATACATCCATTGATGTACAGATAAAACGAATACAAAAATATCGTATATTTATTAAATCAATATTGTGATGAGAATTATTTATACGTGAACGTATAATCAGTTATTTTTACGTACACAATAATTGCGTCGGTAACAAATATCGTACAACAATTTTTTATTCAAAATATAAAGAAGCTTTACTGTTTTAAAAAGCAAATTAAAAGGGCGTTAACCATTTGACAGCCTAGGGCGCACATAAGCCAAAGACACTGTCCGCCACCGATCTCTTTACTTTACACAAGACAAGTTTTTCGCAAGTCGTGAATTTGAAAGACGTTACACGACAGTTCTGGAGAGAATTCTACTGGGCATGCGCTGGCATTCAATGACGGGAATTGGATTCTCTCTGTTATGTCGTCTATGACAAATGTTATCTTAGCTTATACTATACTCTATTATTATATTTATTATTATACTCTATTATTATACTCTATTATCTATACTATTATATTATTAATATACTCTCTGGCTTATACTTTGCGTAGTTTTCGCCGCCACCACTAACCACGAATTCGACTCAACAGGCATGGAAATATATAATGTCCATAATACGAATCTATAACAGGAACTTTATGGTTAATTGTTACTAAGTCAAATTCCAATGAGTCAGGAAATAATCTATGGTATATGTTTAAAATTTAAAATGTGTATATTGAGGTCACATTGTTGTCAGAAATATTAATTTATTTATTTAAGGGTGAAATTGCCACACATTTCTCATTACTAATATAAACAATGTAAATATGTTATAGAAAAATTGCGGGGTTACATTCTAACTTCTAGAATTGGAGATAAACACGTATATTATATATCCGTATGATACAATAAGTTTTTGTGTATTACTATTTTATAATACATATAAAAGCAAAAATAGAAGATTCACAGAAACCGTTCAGGTTCCAACTAGTTACTATTTTACGTATCTTTTCCATAATCGATTTGCAAAAACTCATTTTTCTGAAGACACGTTATTTCCTATTGACATCAATGATAACGGACTAAAACATTGGATTTTCCGTCTTGCAAAAAGTATCTACAGAATGTCCAGAATTAAGAATTTTTAGATATCGACCTGCCGTAAAAGAAACTTGCCAGAACAGAATATCGTTCTAAAGTGCGTTGACGGTTTTCATTTTTGTAAGAAATTGATTTTAAAATATTGACTTTTTTTAATATTCAGGCTTGGCATCGACATGCAACCCCACTAGCCGACGGTAGGTCGGCGCCGGATCTCGCCATCCAGCGGGGGAAGATCACCGCCATCTCCCGAGAAAAAAAATGCACTACACTAACGGGACTAATGACCGAAGACGTTGACGCGCCCAGAAACACGAAAAAAATCAATCAATATGCAATTATAAATGTTGGGCTTTTTTTTATCATAAGACGCTTCTCTTCTTTATGGTTTCCACAATAATAACACGTATAAACCAATTTTAGATATTAAACAAAAACAAGAATTCTACTAAACGTAAAAGCGCTCCATGTGAATCTACCCTCTTAATTGGGAGTTGACGCAAAACCAACGCAATGGCGGCGTAAGTTGACCTAATAGTGTAATGTTCCCCCTAATTCCCAACGCGAGTGAACGGGTCATGAATCCAGTACGAAAACAAGGGAAAGTGTAAGATTGTTATCAAGTTGTTCCGTTATTCACACAGAACGTGTATCTCAATGGATCTCACTGCACATGAGCGCGCGAGTGCTCGTATAGGGAGCGGCACGGAAAGTAGACGGCCCTGGATTTAATAAGTCGCCATTTCACAGGCTGATACAGCGGCCTTGAGTATGAAGTGACATTTGAATGCTGGGCCGCGCGCATAAATGTAATGCAATGACCGCACATTCTGATTTCCCTAGAAATTACGCGACATTAAAAGCGTTTCTCCATTATCGATGAGTCCCCTTAAACGTATATCTTGCTTTTGTACAGACATTTGATGCCTTTGCATGCCCCTGATGCCTTCTGAGCTCCCCGCTCCGTCCCCAGTCCATCCCCGCCGCAGCTTCCCTTTGCCTCCCAGTCAATTTTTCTCCTCCGCCGTGTCTTGTCTTGTCTCTTGCCCCGCATGTCTTGCCTTGTCTCTTTCCCCGCCATGTCTTGCCTTGTCTCTTTCCCCGCATGTCTTGCTTGTCTCTTGCCCCGGCATGTCTTGCTTTGTCTCTTTCCCCACCATGTCTCGCCTTGTCTCTTGGCCCGCCGTGCCTTGTCTTTTCTTGCACCACTGTCTTCTGTCTTGATCCGCCGAGTCTTGTATTGCTTCGTTCCGCCGCTCCCCGTGATGTCTTGCATCGCTACGTACTTGCCCCACCGCCTTATCGTGTTGCGATCTAGCATTAGTCAACCGTCCCTCCCAATCCGCGTAGCCACGGTACGCTACGCCCCGTCATGCTACGTCATGCGGGGCGCCTGCCTGGGCTGCGCTCTCACCAGCCCCGAGACGCTTTTCGCCGTCGTACTGTCTCCACGGCCTCTTCATTCTGCGCAGATACGCTCCGCCCTACCCCACCCCGCCCCTTCCCGCACCGTTCCGCCCCGCCCCGCCTCGCCTCGCCCCGCCTCGCCCCGCCTCGCCTCGCCTCGCCTCGCCTCGCTCCGCCTCGCCCCGACTGGCCCCTCCCCGCTCCACCTCACCCCGCCCCGCCCCGCCTCGCCCCGCCACGCCCCTCCCCACTGCATTCCATTCCGCCCCGCCCCGCCTCGCCCCACCCCGCCCCGCCCCACCCCGCCCCACCCCGCCCCACTCCGCTCCACTCCACTCCACTCCACTCCACTTCACTCCGCTCCACTCCACTTCACTCCACTTCACTCCTCGTCCCGCCCCGCTCCACTCCACTCTATTCCATTCCGCCCCGCCCGCCCCAGCCCTCCATTCCACTTCTCCCCGTTTCCCCCACTCTACTCCATTCCACTCGCCCCCCCCCCCCCCCCCCCCCCCCTCCCCCTCCGCTTCCCTTCCCGCTGCCCACCTGCTCTTTTCACTCCGCTCGACTCCTCCCCCCCCACCTATCTCGGCCCCGTCAACCGCCTCTTCCCTGCTCCGCCCCTAACTCCCCAGCTCGGTCCTCAACTTCCCTGCTCCACCTCTAATTTCCTGCCCCTTTCCCTCCTTCCCCTTCCCGCTCCGCTCAACTCTTTCCCGCCACGGCTCGCTCTGCCCCAGCCGGCCCTTCCAAGCTCTGTCCTGCCGCGACCAGCTCTGATCCCGCTAAGCAATTAGCTCTGTCCCGCCCCGCTCACCTGTCCCCCTCCCCAACTCTGTTCCACCCCCTCCCAATTCATCCAGCTCCATACCTTTCCTCAGCCCGTTCTACCCCATACATTTCCGCCCTCCCACTTAATCCACCCTGCCTTGTCCTTTCTCACCCAACACCCACTCTGCTTGCATTACCCGGTCAGGCCAATCGCATCTTCCTCCGCCGGCCCCGATCCGCCCTACCTCCCGAACTGGTCTCGTAGCAGTAATGCACATCGCCACAAATCATCGATCATCGATCAACAAAACATTAATCATCAATGTTTCTAAACATCGATGTTGAAAATTAAAACATCTATGTTAATAAAACATCAATTATTTTAAACATATATGTATTTAAAACTGCTTTAGTAACCATTAATATTCACAAGTGGGAATAATTTGCTGGGGTCGCTTTTATTAATTTTTCATTCACTCGACAGACAAAATAAAGTAATATTGATCAGAACAATCGAAAAAAGTTTTATTATTTGATTGGATAATTAAAAAAATTATATAGACTTTATTTACCGACGAAAGATCTACTTTAATATTCGTTCACCCTTGGTCAGTTTGGTCCGAAGAATGTCCTAATTATGAATATCTCTAAAGTATTATTTAGTTGTTATTAAGATATACTATTTTTGAATGAAAAAGTTCTATCAACCATCTAAAACATCGAACAAAAACATCAATATTAAAAAAACTAAATTAGTTCAAAGAATTGGTCACCCCGACCGGGATTCGAACCCGGGCCTTCTGGTTCATTTTATATACATATATTTTTTACCATTATATACATACAAGGAGCGATAATCGCGCTCGTGAAAACTGTTCAAAGGGTTGGTTGTCTCGGTAGCTTAGGAGTTATAGCAGCTGGGCGTAAACCACAAGGCCCGGGTTCGAATCCCGGTCGGGGTGACCAATTCTTTGAACTAATTTAATTATTAAAATACATTGTTACTCAGTAACATGGTCACAATTTGGATAGCTGTGCGTCTGCGGAACATATTCTCCGAGCGTAAAGTGCATCCAACAAGGTGACGGGCAAGGTGACCATTAAATATTAAAAAACATCGACTTCAAAAAATCTATGTTAAATACATCAATGATTTTATACAAAAATCGCTGTTTTGGAAACATCCACATCGACGTTGCACCCCTGACCTTGGAGGCCTCGCTTTTCGGCGCCCACGGACTGCGGTTTCGGTCTTATTCTCCTGCAGCTCTGGGAGCTCATTTGCCTCTCCGACCACTGTGCGTAGCGACCTGCTCCACTCCCACACCCCCACCCTCATCCTTTGTTTCTTTCATTTATTTCCCTCGTGATCCTACTGCCTTAGGTGGCTCAGGGCATAAATTGAGATCATTCCAGTTCCTCAGCCCAAGAGGTCTCCGGACTCTATACTTGGGTTTTTCTAACGTGGCCGATGACATTTTAATCAGCTGTTACGATGTCATCCAATCGAGAGTAAAACGTCATTACGGGACGTCACTGTGGTGACGTTTAAGCTCCCGATTGGACGAAACCGTAACAGCTGATCAGCTGTCATCAGTCAGGTTACAGAAACCCAAGGATATTCAATAATAACTAGATCAGTTCAGTCGCTGTCTGTAGCGGCCGGCTGCTCTGATCGGTAGTTTTCCGTGGTTTCTTCGTTCAACATCAGGCGAATGTCGGAGCAGTACCCTAAAAAAGTCCATGGACCGCGCGCGATCTTTCCTTCCTCTCCCTTGTCCTATCCTCACCCTTACCTATTAATTATTACCTACACACCTTAATTACCTACACAATTGATTGATTGACTTTTTCGTGTTTCCGGGCGCGTCAACTGCTTTGGTCATTAGTCCCGTTAGTGTAGTGCATGTTTTCTCGGGAGATGGCGGTGATCTTCCCCCGCTGGATGGCGAGATCCGGTGCCGACCTACCGTCGGCTAGCGGGGTTTCCTCCCTAACCAGGACTCTCCCACCAGCGGGGCACCGCCCCACCCGGGAGAAGCTCCAAGCTCCCGACCGGTCTCCCGGAATATATGGTAGAGTATTGCATGTTAGTGTAAGAATACACACTTACAATTTCAAACACTACACTACCTCATGTCGAGAGACCAGTTGGGAGCTTGGAGCTTGTCCCGACTTGGGTGGTGCACCGCTGAGATATTTGGTGGGGGAAAACCCCGCATGCTGACGTGTAGATCGGCGCCGGATCTCGCCACCTAACTGGGGGATCACAGCCACCTGTCGCGATAAAAATATGCACTACAGTTATGGAACTTATGTAACAATCTTAGCAGGTGTCGCGACCGGAAACACTAATCAATCAGCCGTGATCCGAATCCCTTTCCCTTCTTTCAGATCTCTGGGCGGTATTCACGTCTTTAGGCCTCGGTGCGCAGTGAAGCGATGGGTGGTGGGCTCCGGACAACTCTGACCTTGGGTCGTGTGGCCCCCTAGTTGGGCTCGTGACGTTGGGCAGTGGCCAAAACTCATCAGTAGGGAACGGATTTTCATGTAAAAACATATTTTTACAGGGACACGATATCAACATTCACTAATATTTTTTGGACTTAACACGACATTCTGAACGAATTGGAACCATTTTCATTTTACCTATTTGTACATATTTTGGTATAATTATATATTTTTACATATTTTATCAATTGCTTCATATTTCGTTACATTTTAATATGAATATTTTAAGATGAAAATAAACATTTCATATGCGAGTTCGAAATATACGTTAATGGAAAATTAACTTTGTAACTGAAATACTTTTGAAACCACGCAATGCGCTTGTATTAACGCCGAACCATCACTAGTAATTGTCGAACTTACGTCCCCCCGCCCCCATCTGCTTGGAAACCGCGTAGTCTGGATTAAGGATGGGCGGATGTATGGGAGGCAGAAGGAACTTCAACCACAATGGTGTTTCATAGACCCCATGCGTAACTCGATAAAAAATTCAAATCATGGTCTTATCCCTTTTCTGGTGTTTGGGGGGGGGGCGTATGCTCCCTTTACCCCCCTTTTTTATCATAGGCTACACGGTACTATTCACTTGAGTGCTGTCCTCTTGTTAAGAACATTGTATATACTACGAAAGTATTATATATTTCGGATGAAACAGGCGAATAATTGCTACTATAGATGTAGAACTTTCTTTTAGCCTCTCCGAATCCATGTTAAGGTCTGATCGGCAACGTACTCTGCTCGGAAAACGCTTAAAGAAAGGAATTGTAAGCATTACAACGAATTTTTATTTCACATATTTTCTATTTTTTCCTACATATTTAAGAAAAAATAAGTACATAAATATGTAATATTTTGCTTTTTTTATTACAATAAATTCCGTACCCTACTCATTGGTAACTGTGTAGGGGAGACACTCCTGTGCAGCGTTGCATGCCGGCGTATTCGGCTACCTTACCAGAAGGAACATCCATGCTCCTGACGGGGGGGGGGATTGTAGCCCAAAGGCCCTTCCCCCCGGGGTCAAATCATTTTTGCAAGCACCACCGTTTGATTATTCCAGATCTAAATAACATGGACAGATAACCTGTACAGCGTAAAAATTTTTAAGTGTTGGTGAGTGGTGTTGAGATACACTTTAAAACCGTTCTTTATTTGTGATTAAAGAAGGAGGCACCGGGAGCGGTAGCTCAGTGCATCAACTGATGTCACTGCAGCGCCTCTCACCGGGAGGTCCTAGGCTCGAGTCCTGACGGCGGCAGGATTTTCGACACTGGCTTTTCAAATAGGTCGAATTCAGTCGCTGTCTGGAGGAGAATTCTAGCGGCCGGCTGCTCTAATTGGCAGTTTTCCGTGGTTTTTCCGATCAACACGAGGCGAATTCCGGAGCATTACCCTACCAAACGGGCCACGGACCGCGCGCGATCTTTCCTTCCTCTTCCTTGTCCTATCCTCTCCCCTTACCCACACACTAACATGCACTACACTACCACATATTCCTGGAGACCGGTCGGGAGCTTAGAGCTTGTCCCGGCTGTGGCGGTGTCCCGCTGGTGGGAGGATCCTCATTAGGGGGAAACCCCCTAGCCGATGGTAGGTCGGCGCCGGATTTGGCCATCCAGCGGGGGACGATCACCGCCATCTCCATAAACTGTTGACGCGTCCGGAATCACTAACCAAGCAACGAACCAAGAATGAGGCAGTCCCACGATGATGGTTTCACGTGGTTAGGGCTGTCCGTGACCCGACCCGTTAGAAGATTCTGCAGGAGGTCCTCAGCGTGTGGCGGTGTGTGGTTCTGTGTGCTGAAGGGAGAGCAGTGCTTTCAGCAGAACAGACATGACTTTCGCCTCTCGGTGCTAACCATCGTTCGCGACAATAGGTCACTTCGCTTCGCGCAGCGCCTAAGAGTCTGCTGTGGGCAAATCTGCTTGAAAACTTCGTCTGATTCCATTCCCATTTTACTGATTTGCAAATTGCGCTTTTTATCACCCCCTCTCCCCCTTGTTTCACCCCTCTCTCTCACTCACTCACACACACACACACACACACACACACACACACACACTCACACACACATACCACACACACACCACCACACACACACACACAACACTCTTCTGCACTTTTTTCCCATTTCCACGCTCTCTCCTACTCCTTCCCACTTCAACTTTCTCTCACTTCTTTTCTCTCCCCTAATCCTCACTTTCACATCCTTTTCCTTCTCTTTCTCTCTTTTCCCTCTCTCTTTTTTCTCTCTTTCCCTCTCTCTTTCTCTCTCTCTTCCCTCTCTCTTTCTCTCTTTCCCTCTCTCTTTCTCTCTCTCTTTCCCTCTCTCTTTCTCTCTCTCTTCTCCTCTCTCTTTTCTCTCTCTCTTTTCCCTCTCTCTTTCTCTCTCTCTTTTCCTCTCTCTTTTCTCTCTCTCTTTTCCTCTCTCTTTCTCTCTCTCTTTCCCTCTCTCTTTCTCTCTTTGCCCTCTCTCTTTCTCTCTTGCCCTCTTTCTCTCTTGCTCTCTCTTTCTCTCTTGCTCTCTTTTCCTCTCTCTTTCTCTCTTTGCCCTCTCTCTTTCTCTCTTCGCCCTCTCTCTTTCTCTGTTTCCTCTCTCTCGTGAGATCTTTTCTTGACTTCGGCAGTCCGAAGTCCAGATACAACTAGAGCAGGCATCTCAGAATGTAGTGCAGCAGTACTTTACCGGTATTTTTATTTCCCATACGCAGATAAATTTTTATGTTAATCGATACAAAACTCACAGAATCACCATAAACAATCAAAAGACATATAAACTCGCAATCTAAAATGTCTTCCAGCGCAGAAAACTATAATTTGTAAGTCCGTACTCTATCAAACGAAATTGTTTTAAAATAGTAATGGATGCACGAGATTGCAAAATTTGGCCGCAAAAGAGATAAAACGAGTCAATCTATGGCAAGTTACACGGCACTACAATCTGTGGCAAATAACATTAACTTTCTGGTGGCTATAAATGACGAAAGGAGACGGCTTATGGGTCGCATATGAAAGTTCGTGTTCACATACTGAGATGGGAGATTGCTCCCATCTCAATGTCAAGATCGTGTCTTTGCTATATTTTGTGAACCGAACGTGAATGAATCTATATTAATAAAAATGAATCGCCGAAATGTATGTAAACGCACAACTTTCGCCCGACTGCACCAAATTGGCTAATTCTTGTGTGTGTGTGTGTGTGTGTGTGTGTGTGTGAGTGTGTGTGTGTGTGTGTGTGTGTGTGTGTGTGTTCGTTATTGTTGGTATAAAAGAAAATTTTTAAAAAATCAAACAGAAAATTTTAAAAAGTCTCATAATATGAAAAGTGAGTAAGTGAATGAGACAGAACACTGTGAGAGACCTTCAATATATTAACAAATTAGTAAAAGAGAAAAAAGGAGAGGAGAAAAGAGATAACAAAGAGAAGAAAAGAGAAAGAGAAAAAAGGAAAGAGGGGAAAAGAGAAAGGAAAAAAGAGATAAGGGAAACGAAAGAAAAAGAGAAAGGCAAAGTCAAAACGAGAGAAAAAGAGATAGGTAAAAGTGAATAAAAAAGAGGGGGAAAGAGAACAGGAAAAAGAGAGAAGTGGGAAATGAGAGGGGAAAGGGGTAAGAGCGAAGGAAATAGAGACGGAAAAAGTGTAAAGAGAGATTGTCGGGTTCTGCTAGTTAACAGATATTTAAAGGCATCGGCCAAAGGCTACGATCCTCGCCGTTTCGATGATTCTGGAGGCACCTAATATGGTGGGCACGAAAAGAAGCCTACGACTTCACAACGTAAGAATCAAAATAAATTATCAACAAAATTTGCTTTAATTTGTTTAAATTCTTGCTACATGTAATAATCAAACATTTTAGGATATTAATCAAATGCTGAAAAATGAAAGTAATATTTTATTTCTCAAGAGGATACGTGAAGCAAAAATCTGAATTTTTAATATTTTAGGGATTTTAGCATTATCTAATACGTCAAATACAGAGCCAAATTACTATTTGACAGGTATGCTTTGTGTCTCCTTAAAAAGAAAACTCTTTACCGGACATGATTTTATGCGTATTTCAGAGTAAATGATATTTCCTGAAATGTATACGTGTGTCCAATTATGATACTTGTTAATGTATGTAGTTGCGAGTCCCAACTGAAACATCCTGTGTGCGCGGGTGTGTGTGGGAGGGAGAGGGAAAGGGGTCTGCTGCGGAGAGTGAGTCGAGTCGCGACAATGCAGTTTCTGACACCAGCAAATTACTTCCAGGCGTACGCTGGAGCGGCACATTTTACAACGGGACTCAAAATCCATTGATCAGTAGAGACCGTCCGTCAGAGATCATCGATTACTGTAGTTTCAAATGCAGTGTGCACTTCAGTCCGACCGTGCGGCAGTCGGTTCGTCCGGCAGTTCATCCGTCAGTGCGTCCGTCCCACTGTGATGAACACTAGTATCTAAATTGTACCGATGACTTTCTCTAAAATTGATGTTCCTCAATCGATTTAAATGAACTCCAGGCCCTCTGAGTTTGAAAGATATCTAGAAGGGGAGATATCTGGAGGGGGCGATATCTATCTGGAGAGGGGGATATCTCTATCTGGAGAGGGGGATATCTCTATCTGGAGAGGGGGATATCTCTATCTGGAGAGGGGGATATCTCTATCTGGCAGGGGGATATATCTCTCTGGACAGGGGGATATATCTCTCTGGAGAGGGGATATATCTCTCTGGACAGGGGATATATTCTCTGGCAGGGGATATATCTCTCTGGAGAGGGATATCTCTATCTGGAGAGGGGGATATCTCTATCTGGAGAGGGGGATATATATATATATATATATATATATATATATATATATATATATATATATATATATGGAGAGTAAATTCATTGCGTCAAATCGACGTGCAGGTCGACTCCGGATCTCACGCACCAGCCGGAGCAGTTACACCGCTACCTCCCGTAACAAAACATTTTCTACACAATCGGGACTAATGACTGTGGCAGTTAACGTGCCCGGAAACTTCAACCTACTGATTCAATCTACCGTAAGACGTCGCCCTCACTCTCGCCCCTCGCGCTGTTGGTTCCAGAACTCTCAATGGCTCTTGCGGCGCCGTCGGAAGCAGGAAGATTTCGGTGCACTTCCCCGGCCGGCCTCTCTACCTTCGGAGCGCGGCCTGGCGCCGGCCGCCGGGGGGGGGGGGGCGTTGGCGCGTGTGCATGGCGGCGCGGCCCGCTTCGCGGGCGCCGCGGGCGACTGCGCCTGCGCACGCTCGACGAACGAGCTGCCCCGGCTCGGGCGCCGCGAATTACACAACTGGGGCAGCGAAGATTTAAATCATTTTATTTGAAACGTAGATTTAAATAACGGAATTGATAAATTGATTGATATTGTATATTTAAATCGATGATTTAAATCGCGATTTGACTTCAATTGCGATTTGACTTCAATCGCGATTTGACTTCAATGCGATTTGACTTCAATTGCGATTTGACTTCAATCGCGATTTGACTTCAATCGCGATTTGACTTCAATTGCGATTTGGGATCTAAGAGCGGGAAACCGAACAGAAGACCACAGTTTTTGGCCCACATGTCAAATATTGTGTATATACGTTATAATAAGAAGTTTCTAAAAATTAACTTTATTTCCTATAAATTTCTAAAGCTGTTTCAAAAATTATTGCATGCAACTCGTTTATATGGTGCTTTATTGCATTCTTTTTGAAAACTCCTCCTAACTCATTCGTTTTCAAAATATGAACAATCTAATAAAGCTTAACATTATGAACTAGTTGCATAATGCACGATTTTCATATTTTTATAATTCTTGACTCAAAATTCATCGTCTGGAAAACGGATGCGTTTCCTTCGGAGCTTCCCCCCACTCTACCACACAATGGTGGAACAGATGGCGTGGGAACAAACAGCACTGCATCACAATTTGAACAAAAAAGCAGTTGGCACCAGTCACTCACTGAAAAGGCCCTCTGAGGACACTCACTGAAAAAGGGAAAGAGACAAGTGTACACCAGTCATGCCCACGAGGAATTCACGTCATCTGGACGTCATGCAAACACTACGGCGGTGATAAACATGTAATGAAATACTAGTTAGAACCGTGTGCGACCATTCCGCACTTTACAGATCATGGTTTTAAAAGTGAAAATTTTTTTCATACTAGAATCGAACTACTCACTTACGTGGCTCAGAGCATTCATTGATGTCAGTGCAAAGCCTCTGACCAGGATATACTAGGGTTCGACTCTTGACGGTGGCAGGAACTTCGTCACTAAAAAGATAGCTAGGTCGAATTAATACGCTGTCTGGAAGACGATTCTAGCGGGCCACTGCTCTGATCGGTAGTTTTACGAGGTTACTCCTATCAACATCAGGCGAATGCCGGAGCAGTACTCTAACGAATGGGTCACGGACAGCGCGCGTTCTTTCCTTCCTCTTCTTTGTCCCCTCCTCACCACGTACTTACTCATTTAGACTTACACGCACTACACTACCACACATGCCGAGAGATAAGTCGGGAGCTTAGAGTTTGTCCAGCTGAAGGAAGGTACCTAATGAAGGAAAACCCCGCAACCCGATGGGTAGGTCACCACCGATTCTCACCATCCAGAAGAAAACCGATGAATGAATGAATGAATGCCTTATTTTACGTGGCGAGACTCAGGCCATGAGGCCTGCTCTTCCGTCTGACCACGCACATTTCGTTACGCTCCTTTCACCTACTAGGGGAGAAAGAAGGTATTACTTGGGCGATGAAACAGGCAATTTGAATTTGGCTCAGAGGCTTCATTTAGGCTTGATATGTTTTACATGCAGTAAATCTACTAACATGGGACAGCCGGCTTTACTTCCCCTCCAAAGGATTTTTTTCGCCCTTAAAAATCCACGGCTTCGATCGGGTTTGAACCCGCTAACGTGTTAACAGCCCTATACGCTAACCGTTACACCATCATCGCCGCCACCGATGGGATTTTAGCGATCGGAGGTTGGGGGCATGAAGTGCAAATTGCGCGTACGGAGCTGGTGTGGCCGCGTGCCATGCGCTTTGCGTGAATTCGCTGTTGCACCAGCGATCTCTCTCGCGGCACTTTCTCCCTCGGTACGTTATGGCTTGAGAAAGAACGAGGGAGACTGCCTGGGAACACGTCTCTCGCAGAACTCTCATTCTACGGGGAGATTTTGGGGGGATTTGTGGGAGAAATAAAAGATGGGATTCCTTCGGAACAATAGGGTCCATAAGTAGCGCGAGAGGAGAAAATTAAATATAACTCATTAAATGGAAATGAGAAACAAAAAAACTGAAAAACAGAAAAATCACAAATAGACTCTTCTGTCGGTTAAAGTGTGAACCAAAAAATATGAATTTATTACAAATAAAGTAAAAAAGGGCAAACTAGGGATGCAGAATAATCTCAAAAGTAAACCAGTATTGTCATTCTATAACCAAGCAAAAAAATCCCTTGTTCTAAAGGTTTCTCCAGGTTTTCGCGTGCAGTTGCTGTGTTTTTAACGCGCACTTGCTAGTGGTTCCCGAAAAGATGAGGATGTTCGTCAGTCACCTCCACAGTATCTTGATCTTATTATTCGTTCAGTTCCTGCATTCTAATCATTGAAACGCAAAAGGCGTGACGCAAAAGCACGAGGAGATGAAGTTTGCCCTGATCTAGTCGTGCATCGCCAAAGATACGTCCTCGATTCGCGTAACCTCTTGCTGAAAATATAATGAAATCTGATTCATGGGGCTTGGTCAATAGAAATATTATACCTATTTACTTTTTTGCCAACGTTTCGAAATATAAATACATAACATAAAGTTTCCATCAGAGCTGTAATGTACAAGATCAAAAAGCAATAACGTGTTAATTAACCACTAAAGCCTTTTCTTTATCATACTTTTCTGTAAAATGATGGGAGGAAATAATAAATATAAGTGCAATATCTTTCAATCGCAGAACATTGCCTTCTATTCTCCAAGACTCATCAACCAGCCTTCATTATATTTATGATGGCCGTAGAGATTCTCTGTACTAAAAATATAGGCAACCTATAAAAACATTTCTGTACCTCGGAGGTAAAAATGTAATGTCCCTCTTTGGCCAAAACTGGATATTTTCACGAACTATTCCAATTTTATTGCTTTTCACAGAGGTATTGAGTCTACATCGAAAATGAAATTATAATGAAATTAGCAGTCAACGTAACGTCATCCACATTTACTTCCATTAGAAAACGAGTTGTTCGGCTGTATAATTAGGTAAAAGTGACTTAGCAGTACGTTTTTTAGTACCATTTTCTCTGATGTACAGCTTTCTTAATTTGTAAAGGATGATTCTCCCAGCAGTTTAAAATAATTGAATATGTCATCTTATGCATATATCACCCTTCAGAAGACCAATGCAGCGATTCCTCGCATGTGGAAACTTGTCGAATAGGCAATAAAATGAAATAGAGAAACTCGCATTCCAGAAACTCTCTATTAATATGACCCTCTTTTTTACTTTCTCTACAAGAGAATATACGTGTTATATAATGCTCAAAATTGCTATTTTTTTATTTTGCCGACATTCTTTATTTGTGGGTCTCAAATAATGTATGTATTGTAAGTGTGTTTCAAAAGTGTATTTTCAACATATTCAATATTGAAGCACATACAGCTAAAAAATTAAAGCTAGAGATTTATTTTTAATGCAATATATTCCTCAATATTACATCTTTAAGTCATGTCATGTTCAGTTATTTCTTAAATAGTAAGAAGTTTTCGAAAGATTTTCAGTCCAAGCAGGTGAAACAGAATAAAATATGGACGATAAATTGGACGAAATATGGACAGTAAATTGTACCCGTTATTCTAGCGTAGTGTTGAATCGCTAAATGGTAGTAATATGTATGTTTTTAAGCTCTACAGTCTGAATCTTGGTCGATTTTTCGTTTTCTTGAACATTTTCAAAAGAGCCCTGAATTAATTGCTTAAGAACCATTTTTATTCGAACGTATGAAATTTTAAAAACATAAAGACTTATATTTTTCAATCTTTCAAGGTTCTTTGGTTGAAGGGTTTTCCAAGAGCAGAATGAACAATTAGTAGGATACAAATTGCTGTATTAATATAGTACGTATTATTATTATTATTATTATTATTATTATTAATGATACTAATGATAATGATGATGATAATAATAATAATGATGATAATAATGAAAATAATAATAATAATAATAATAATAATAATAATAATAATAATAATAATAATAATAATAATAATACAAGAAAGAATGCGATAATTGTGTGGCACCCGTGCTTTTGCTTCGCGCAGTTAGTAAAAAAAATGGATGTAGAGAACATGTTTCAAATACTTCTCCCTTTCAAATGTTCTCTAGACGCTAGGATGGTACCTGAGAAGATTGAGGAAGAGATAGTAAGATTGTCAAGGCTAAGCCTAACTCTGGTTAGACGAAGTGAAAGTCGGGAAGACGAGACGCCCTTAAAGACATTAAACTTATCTCATCGAAACACAGCTCTCAGCAAGCAGTTGAAGAGTTCGCTTTCATAACTGTTATGTACAAAGTAAAACAACATTTTTTCACCATAAGTTTATTTCAGTAAAGCCACAATCCACATCAAGTCCGAAATACAAGTCAAGTTCCAGTCCCCAGAAGAATACACTCACCGTAACACACGCACTTCAAAACCGAACTCACCACTATTGCTAGGCACTCGCTTGCTGCTCTAGAAATGTTCTACTGTCATTTCTCGACTGGCCGCGACCCACGGCGCAACCCTGCAGCGGCCACAGTGGGCCGCAACTATGTTGGCCGGTACAGTGTGCCCACCACGTGGGCACAAATGCTGTTATACACAGCAATAACATGCGGCAGAAGCCCTACAGGAGACTCATGAACAGCGCGCAAGCTTTCCGTGATGGGATCCGGGTTTGATTTCCGGTCGGGGCAAACATAGAGCTGTAGCTTCCCATTACAAACATCTCGGTTTCTACAGATGAATGCCGAAAGAGAAGCTCAAAAAGGTCAAATATGCTAGTGATGGGAATACGCTTCTCGCCACATGTGTAAACCGGGAGCGGTAGCTCAGTGCATCAACTGATGTCACTGCAGCGCCTCTGTGCTGTCCAGGGTCCGCTGTCCTAAGTTCGAGTCCTGACGGCCGCAGGATTTTCGACACTAGATTTTCAGCTAGGGCGAAGTCAGTCGCTGTCTGGAGGAGAATTCTAGCGGCTGGCTGCTCTGATCGGTAGTTTTTCGTGGTTTCTCCGATCAGCACCAGGCGAATGCCGGAGCAGTGCCCTACCAAACGGGACACGGACCGCGCGCGATCTGTCCTTCCCATTCCTTGTCCTATCCTCTCCCCTTACACACACACACTTACACTAACATGGACTACACTACTACATATTCCGGGAGACCGGTCGGGAGCTTAGAGCTTGTCCCGGCTGGGGCGGTGCCCCGCAGGTGGGAGAGTCCTGGTTAGGGGGAAACCCCACTAGCCGAAGGTAGTCGGCGCCGGATCTCGCCTTCCAGCGGGGGAAGATCACCGCCATCTCCCGAGAAAAAAATATGTACTATACTAACGGGAGTAACGACCAAAGCAGCTGACGTGCTCGGAAACACGAAAAAGGACCAGGTTTTTTACCCTTCTATAATATTCTTTAAATATTCTCAAAAAGGCAAATTTTTCAACAAAAATGTTCATAAAGAACAAGGTTTTACTCTTTTACATTACTCTTCTATAATATTTTTTGTTCTAACCATTATGAGAATGAAACATTGAGAAAATGTAAAAAAAATGTCCTTTAGGTGGCAACTGATTTCAGCTGGGAAGAGAGTGGGACAAGACCGAAAAACTAGCTCACACTAAAGAGATTAGAAAACTAACCACGATGAGGAAGTCTGTGCTATTCTGGAGCACCACTAGTTGCAATTGGTTCACAATTGAGGAATTCGGGTGTAAAAGATTGATTCTGTCGTTTTGTAAACTAAATATAATTGACGTCTTTCTTGAGAACGAGATACACGGCTCTCTTCATATCACTTTAGCGATCAAGTTTAGAAAAATGTGACAATGAAAAGCCTTCCGTTATTTAGAGAGCTTACGATGGAGCACACCTACACGAACATGCACTACACTATGATAGAAGCCGGGAGACCGGTCGGGAACTTAGAACTTCTCCCGGTAGGGCGATGGACCGCTGGTGAGATATACCTGGTTGGGGAAATCCCCGTTAGCCGACGGTAGGTCGGCGCCGGATCTGACCATCCAGCGGGGGAAGACCACCGCCACTACTCGAACAAAAACACGCACTACACTTACGGGACGAATGACCATAGTAGTTGATGCGCCCGGAATGACAATCAATCAATCGATGGAGCTAACGCGATGTTTGCATTTTCCTACGTAATGTGAAATGTCAGTTATCACTAAGCTGCGTTTATTACCTTTTTGTCTATTTTTTTCTTCAATGGAAAACGCAATCTTTTAGATTATTCATTTTGAGGTATTACGAGAATTACATGCGAATTTTATAGTGCCTACAAATGGCTGTTTCACTAATGAATGCCTGCTTTGAGTTAAATGAATGTTTCACTAATGAATGCCTAACGGTGGCCTATTTTCATATTTATTGATCAAAATGCAATGATCCTTAATTAAAAATTAATCAAATGTGCGTTTTTTTCGTTTTCAGCTAGCAGAGTATAAAGACGAACAACGATCGATAATTCTGTACCGTTTCGCTGCCAGCTAGTGCAGGTATTTCGTATTATGAAAGCTGTGATACAGCTGTGACATCAGTTGATATCAGCTGTGACACAGCTGATAGATGAGATATTTGTACGCACTTCCATGCACTTGGTGAGTTGACATTTTTGCACAGCGAGTGTGAGCGTAGGCATATTCAATTCCGCAGTTACACAACAAAGCCTCCAAAAGCATTATTACGTTGACAATGAATCGCTGGTGATTCCAACTTTACAACAGATGACGAAGATTTCGCCATCTGTTGTAGAGCATGCTCCGAAGAAGCTATTGCCCAGCATGTTCCAAAGAAATAAGAAAATTCAGTATAATTGTTGCGACCTTTACATCTTCACTTTCTCGCCACTTACTTCTAAGAAGAAAGGACTGTAATCATGTACCAAAAACTGTCAGTTTTGGACAGAAAAAACATTTTCAATTTTTACTTAAATAATGGTCCAGGTTTTTTATTAACATTGTTCTCGGTTAGTCTAAAGGACAGTTAAAAGAATTGTCTCATTTTCGTTAAAATTCCTGATTTTTTCGAAATAGCAAAAGTCATTTTTTCGTCACCTTCCTACAACTACATTATTGACGATAGAATTTTATCCTTAATAAAATCTATTCTTTAAAGTCATCTCGAAATAAGATCATGTACAATTTTCCAAAAATTACTAGAACGCAGAAGCCAGATTTGACAAAAGTCACAGATGTTCTTTACATACTACGTATTTCATTGCTGGTTTGTTAGCTGAAATACTATTTTTATTGCTTATCATAAAGAATGAGCAATGGTCCAACTGAAGTTAAGGTTAGGTTATGAACTATGCCATGTTCACATACATGAACAATTTCCAGGAGAGAAGAACGTGCAGGGGGTGCATAGGATAACCTGGACTCTCTTGGAAATGTACGTACCGAGAAGGCAAGCACAATCAAAGAGGTTTTCTGCACTTTGAATGGCAAAATTGAAGTAACAACCACTGCATTTAGATGTGAGATAAATCTAAGGATGACGTTTAATGCCAAATTCGTATCGAAACTTTAAATGAATGTTCCTTAAGTGACCCCTTCTGATTCATAAAGAGTCCTCGTTCTGAAATGAGGGGCGAATAAGTGACCACTCATTCCTCTTAAGTGAGGTCGCCTGGACCCTTGAGCGTTTCCTCATTCGTTTTCAGACGTAGACATTTCTCCATCGCTGACACGGTGCAGTTATTAGTTTCAATATACGCTATTTTTCTACTGACAGACCGGGAGCGGTAGCTCAGTGCATCAACTGATGTCACTGCAGAGCCTCTGACCTGGAGATCCTAGGTTCCCACTCCCCACGGCGGCAGGATTTTCGACACTAGTTTTTCAGCTAAGTCGAATTCAGTCGCTGTCTGGAGGAGAATTATAGCGGCCGGCTGCTCTGATCGGTAGTTTTCCGTGGTTTCTTCGATCAACTCCAGGTGAATGCCGGAGCAGCACCGTAACAAACGGACCTCGGACCGCGCGCGATCTTTCCTTCCTCTTCCTTCTCCTATCCCCTTACACACACACACACACACACACACACACACACACTTAAACTAACATGAACTACAGTACCACATATTCCGAGATATCGGTCGGGAGCCAACAGCTTGTCTCGACTGGGGCGGTGCCCCACTTGTGGGAGAGTCCTGGTTAGGGGGAAACCCCACTAGCCGACGGTAGGTCGGCGCCGGATCTCGACAATCAGCGGGGGAAGATCACCGCCATCTCCCAAGAAAAAAGCATGCACTACACTAACGGGACTAATGACCAAAGCAGTTGACGTGCCCGGAAACACGAAAAAATCAATCAATTCTATCAATCAAACAATTCTTTGCACGTCAACCAACGTGTTATTGTATTACGGAGAAACGTTTAATATTTCGCTTCATTAAGTCTATCACCCGCCCCGATTTGAAGGATCTCTCCACTTTGATAAATTGTCCGAATTAAATATGCTGACTTTGGGCATATATTAGCTGTGTTGCGGTTATCCAATCGAGAGCTTCGTTCAATGTTTGATATTGATGCTCCCGATTGGATGATAGTGTTTCCCCCTGTCCTTCCAACTCCTGACCTGGGGAGTCATAAAATCGGACAAGGTCCGTGTGCCTGCAAGACTATGGCGGGATGCCTATTGTTCCTACTTTTCCGAGCGGAAAAAGTTGCTCAGAGCATCAGCTGATGTCACTGCACTGCCTCTGACTGTCCTAGATTCGAGTCCCGACAGTTGAAGGCTTTTCGACACCAGCATGTCAGCAAGGTCGAATTCAGTCGCTGTCTGGAGGATAAATTTTAGCGGCCGGTTGCTCTGATAGGTAGTTTTCCATTGTTTCCATGGTAGTTTTCCGTGAAGCTTAGACCTGGTTTTGTGCAGTGGGGCCTCAGGTTGTTGAAACAGCTGATACAGCCCCCAGCATTCTGGATCGCAGGCCGCCCTCATACGAGGCACCAACCTTGAGACACGAGCCTTCCTCCCCCTCTCTCTCTCTCTCTCTCTCTCTCTCTCTCTCTCTCTCTCTCTCTCTCTATCTATCTATCTATCTATCTATCTATCTATCTATCTATCTATCTATCTCTCTATCTCTCGTCTATCTTTATCTCTTCTCTTCTCTCTCTGTCTCTCTGTCTCTCTTCTCTCTCTCTCTCTCTCTCTCTCTCTCTCTGCTGTCACTGTCACCACTGTCACATGCGGTCTCGCTGTCTCAAGGGAGTGGCCTCTCCATTCGCCAGCCGTGTCAGGTACGTTAAATTTAACGCAACGTTACATTTAACGTTCTAAGCCAAATCTGCGTATTTCTTGTGGTCATACCCCTGAACCCCCCCCTCTCCTTCCCCGTCACGCGTCCAATAGAACGAGCCGATGACAGTTGAATGGAGAAACTGGAAAACTCCCGATGAGAGCAGACGCTAGAACTCTTCTCCAGGCAGCGACTGAATTCGACGTATTGGACAAGGAGCTAATATAGCTATTTATAGCTTGAATGTAGCAGATACGTTTGAACTGAGCTCCATGGCGGCTCGTGCGTAGGTTGTACGGTTGCACAACCCTCAGAAAATAAAAAAAGATCTCATACAATCTTAGGAATATACATTTTCCTTTTAATAACGTTCAATATTCAAGATATTGCAGCAATATCGATGTATATGAAATCATTCTGAAACCAAAGAGCGTCCAACTGGCGCTCTCTCCGGTTTCTGGTGCCTTGCCAAGTATTGCCCTACGCTCTTGGCTATATCAATGGATCTATCATTTACTCTTTGGCCGTTCTGGATGGAAGTCCCTTATAGTGTCACGCGGAAGCCAGTGAGGCTGTAGCTGGTTAGCGGTTTGCAAACATTCTTGTGAATATGATTGTGTCTCGAAGATCTTTGTTTGCTGCCAAATATACCAGGGTAGTGAAGTTTTCGAAATAAAATAATTTTATTTGTGAGAAACGTGTCGAAGCAATAATTGTTACGATGTAGTGGAGGCGAATTTAAGTGCCCTGTGGAAATCAAAGCTAGACCCGCGTGCGCGGTAGGTGTATAAACGCGGACACGCCGTATAAAATTATGTAAGTAGTGTTTTAATACAGACTTTCATTTCACTTAGTTTTGATTGATTTGAATTGCTTACATTTGTATTGTGAATTCGTATTTTGAATTTTGGAAATTACATATCCGTCATTCGATGGAGGTGCAACCTCCACCTGTTTGGCACCACCCCATCTACTGGGCTTGATTTCTGGCGGAACGCCACAGAATGGCGTTCCGGTACCTCTAGAATATTATTAAATTATATTATAAATATTTAGCTTTTTAGTTAATGAATAATTAATTTGGTGCACGTTCCGAGACCGAAATATTTATAAATGAAGCACTAAGCATATTTATACATATATATGTATATATGTATATATGTATATATGTATATATGTATATATGTATATATGTATATATGTATATATGTATATATGTATATATGTATATATGTATATATGTATATATGTATATATGTTATATGTATATATACACACACATGTGTGTTACGTAGAAGCTTGTATGGTCGACAGTCAGCCAGTAACGGGTCTGAAACCCTACAACCTCCTGGCCGGCGATGTTGCATCGGCCGTGGCCACGTTGCCTCTGAGCTGGGAGGCGTGCGCGCACTCACCTGACGGCGAAGGCGTCGTCGCGGGCGGAGGGCCCGGCGCCGTCCAGGGCGTTGGGGGAGGGCGGGTCGGGGCCCCCCGAGGGGGCGGAGGCCCACAGCAGCAGCAGCGGCACGCCCACCAGCGCCACGCCCACCACCGCGCGCGCCCGTCGCCCGCGCAGCCCCATCGCCCCTCGCACACCTGCAACACCACACGCGCCGCGTCAACACAGCCGACGTTCACACCATCGTCGTCTTCAGTTATACGCGGGTTTTTCCGACGTGGCACCGGGAGCGGTAGCTCAGTGCATCGCTGCAGCGTCTCTGACAGGGAGGTCCTAGGTTCGAGTCCTGACGGCGGCAGGATTTTCGACACTAGCTTTTCAGCCACGTCGAATTCAGTCGCTGTCTGGAGGAGAATTCTAGCGGCCGGCTGCTCTGATCGGTAGTTTTCCGTTGTTTCTCCGATCAACACCAGGAGAATGCCGGAGTAGTACCCTACCAAACGGGCCACGGACCGCGCGCGATCTGTCCTTACTCTTCCTTGTCCTATCCTCTCCCCTTACACACACACACACACTTACACTAACATGCACCACACTATCACATACTCCGGGAGACCGGTCGGGAGCTTAGAGTTTGGCCCGGCCGGGGCGGTGCCCCACAGCGGGGAGAGTCGTGGTTGGGGGGAAACCCCGCTAGCCAACGGAAGTTGGGCGCCGGGTCTCACCATCTCGTCACCGTCTTCTTCCGAGGAGAACACATGCACAACACTTACGGGACTAATGACCTAAGCGGTTGATGGAATCACTAACCAACTAACCAAATCTAACGTGGCGGCTGTGGATTAGATGGAATCTCCAAGATGGAATTCGGCACAAATTCCCTCTTTCTTAGTCCTGCCGCAAGATGTCGCATGATCGCGACCTATCAAACAGTGCTGCAGATCAAGCGACTCCAGCGGCAGGAATGAGAATGACGCAAAAAGTCGTGACGAATTCCATCTTCGAGAAATTTTTTTAATTTGTGATTGATTGCATTAAATTTTTTAAATTATATAAGACTATATAGTATTAGAAAAATTTATTATTGCATTTCTAAAACGCTGGTAATTTTTCTTTAAAATTTCTGTAAAATACAAGTTATGAGATTTATCTCATTGATGATAAAAAGTTCGGTAATTTTGTTTAATTATTTTTCTCAGTATACAATGTACTTATTGTAGCATTGACATAACCGCGATAAAAATCATTGTGCAAGATTTAGATATATTTTAGTATATATACGTGTTTTAATTAAATTGTCTCGGTTATCTCGCAATTTAGCCTATTTTTAGCGAAAAAATTCGTGCAATTTGCCGTGACTCCCCTCCCACCGTAAGGTTAGGTGATATTCACTTGACCCCCTCCCCACCAAATGATCTCACATTATTTATGGATGGCCCCCTTACACAATCAAGAGATTACAAAATTATGTGATTTGGAACAAATTTCGTTTTAAACGAAAACCCAGCAATGGAAATGGACTTCTGGCGCCGAGTTGCGGATGATTTCATGATAAAATTAGAAGGAAGAAATTGGACGAAGCGGAAGTAAGTTTTGATATAATTGACACCATAGAAGTGAAAAGACTAAAATGGATGGCACATGCAAAGAATGAACGAAGAACGCTGGCCCAAAACACTGTGAAATGGCAACCAGTTGCCCATCGAAGAAGAGGAAGACCTAGACTTACATGGGGAGTAGAAGAGGCAATGATGAAAAGAGGGTTGAGTAATGAAGACTACACCGATAGGGAGATATGAAGGCTGGGATGCCAGAGACACCCTAGGGTGTAATATAACTCGCCATACTACTACTAACGAAAACCCTTAGATTCCATGATGGCGGCAGAGATACTGTGTTATTCCATGATTATTAGTTACGGATTTCGGAGGTATCAACCACAAACTTGGGTTACTTGGGTATGTACGTTCTATTTATATAAATTTTACAGTTTTGATTGTATTTTATTGTTTTTTCATAAGCTAATTACATTTGTTCGTTGACTATGACCACCCCCAGACATAAGGAGAAAGATTGCACTCAAAAAGGAATATGAGAAGATTATTAACAATCCGTTACTTCCTATACATGAAGATATTGGCGCAATAACAACGAGACAACTGAAATCACGTCATCCATCGATTACAACCGCTCAAAGTTTGCTAGCCTCAGACTACAATAGCTTCAACGATTGGCAAGAAACCTGGAATAGATCTGTATCTTCACTATGGCAACCTATCTTACAGGAAAATCAAAAACCTGGAGGTTTCTCACTTCCACTCAGCACTTGGACAACTATTAACAGAATACGTACTGGACATGGCCGCTGTGTTGATTTAATGCATAAATGGAAGATAAGCCCTAGCCCGATGTGTGACTGCGCAGATGTCAGGCAAACTATACATCACATTGGCAATGACTGTCCGAGAAGGTAGTTGCCTGGAAACCCCCAAGAATTCATCGCTGTAACTGACAATGCGGCCCAATGGGCAAAGGAACTTGACTTAAGGCTTTAGAATCAACATTTTAACACTGATAAAATTAACTTCTTATTGTGAATTAGACAGATAGTTTTTACTTAAATGTGCTATATTGTTTTTAAAGTGTGTACTTGTTCTTTTAATTGTTTTGAATTGCTCTCTTTGTGTGAATTTTTTTCCCTTTTCTTATTGTATTGTTTCCTGCCATACGAATAAATAAATAAATTTAAAAAATTGTTCGTTCATTTAATCATTTTAGAGTCACTCAAGTGATAAATTAGTCCCAAAACACGGGTATGGCTGTGTTTTCATTTTATTAAAAATTGTATTGAAATATTCTACTTTGTGGTTGGTACCTCCGCAAACCTTAATAAATAGAAACCTTTTGTTTTTTAAATAATAATAATAATAATAATAATAATAAATTTAATGTACATGGCGAGTAATTTCAAGTCGAACAAAAAACACCACTCTCTTAATGAGTTGAACCGATGTTTATCTTAATGAGATAAACCGCCACTTTGTTGAGATACGCTTCGTTACTGCACAGCAGTTTCTTCAAAATTCCTCTTCTGTAACGTCCAAAGGGTTGTGCTTAAAGGGAGTAAAGCTCTGGAGATATTTGAAGAACTGACGAAGAAAAAAATTACTTTATTTGAATACAAAAGATGAATAATGCTTTTTTTTTAAATTGACTTGGGAATTGATATTGCGACACGTATAGCGGCCAGAATCGAGCGCAGCCCTGAGATCGCGACTGACCCCACCAGCCGACAGGCAGAATTGCAGTGGAATCGCTGTTCGCAAATGATGCTAATGTCCTTCCAAGTCTACAAGAGCGCTTCGAATCTTGAAAATGCAAGTGCACCAAGTTCCATTGACATGAAGGCTGCAGCAAAATGGGAAAATTACAAAAAACATTTTCCATGGATATCTTTGTTTCAGAGATTTATTTATAGCTAATAATATAAGGTGGTGTGTTACTACATTACTATACTCATGTTGAATATGAAGTGCTTTTCCATGTGTCTACAACAATTCTGACAACAATCACAAGATAGTATCCGTGTGGCGTTCAGAGTGGTACACCATTACGGTAACTGCAACAGTCACGGCGGGCTCAGAGTAGAAGCAATCGCAGTCGAGTGCTCTACTTCGGTCTATTTCAGAGCACAGAGATGAAATATGAGTATTTGCATTTTAAAAAAGGGTCGTTTAACTCGCTTCGTAATTCAAATTTTGACATTTATGTGGTGGTACAAACAAGATAAATCATTAAAGTACGCAAAAGGACATGAAACTACTTTATTCAACGCGTTATTAACTTTCAAGATGACGTTTGTATTACCACCCATTCATACATTCATTTTCGATATGCCCGGCATTTTCAACGGTTCAGATTTTAAAGGCGTTCACAATATAGTACAAGTTACAGCCCAAGGCCAGTGATGCGTATGTAGTATATTGGCATGTGCCTTTTGTGAGAATAACAAGAGTCCTTTTCACGTTTGGTCGTGTGTGTGAGTTGAAAGTGACAATCATTGCAGTGGTTCGACCATGTATTAGGCAGGGTCCCCGGAAACAATATTTCAATATAAAAAGATGAAATCAGTTTCCCTTTCGTAATCATTTTTATTGCATATGTTTAGCATTTCAATATTGTTAGGAAACGCCATCTGACTTTAATGCCCCTTAATGCACTAATCCGGACCCTGAAAGCAACAAGCGCCGAGCCACCGTGTGGCTTCGATGCTGTAAGTTCCGGGATTCAAATCCGATCAAAGCAATGGATTTGAGCAAGGATAAGGCGAAAAAAAACTCCGTACGCCTTCCTTTGGAGGGGGAGTAAACCTGACTGTCCCCTGTTGTAGATTTACATGTAAAAGATCCTCAAGCATTTCAATACTGTTAGGGGGCCGTAATCTGGCCTTAATGCACCTTAATGCCCCTTGATGGACCAATCCGGACCCTGAAAGCAACAAGCGCCGATACATGTAAAAGATCATCAAGCCTAAAAGAAGCCTCTAGATTCTAATCGTCTGTTTCGTCGCCTGAATGTAAGGCACGTGGTCAGACGGAAGAGCAGGCCTGATGGCCTGAGTCTCGCCACATGAAATAAGGCATCATGGAACTGAATTCAATTACATTTTTGATCGTAGCATAGTTGCCAGCTGGAGGTGGGGCAAGCTGGAAAGTGATTCATCTGTCTCCATGCCACGGGTCTCTCTAATCATCCCTCACGAATATGGTGTAAATTCTCTCTGCTTTTCTATTACCCACGTTGCCGAACATCGATGTTTAAAATTAAAACATCAATGTTAATAACACATCGTCCAAAATCCACCGATGTTCGGCTGGTTTACTAATTTCTAACATTAAATTCGTGCGCAACAAAAATTTAATTTGACAGTGGCCGTGTACATTAATTTATAATTCAAATTTAACTGAAAACAAAGTTTTAAAAAATCGCCTCTCAATATGCGAAATACGAGGAAAAGGGAAAGAATTGCCAGTGCATCAGGATCATATCGGGCGTAGAATAGTCTGCTCGATTAATGTATTACAAACCGCTTTCATGAGATTTCTACGCAAGACTTACGATGGTGTGGACTGCGATATCTGCCGAGTTGTTTCACAGACACACACGCATACACAACAAAAAATAGCGCGACTGCGCATTAAATATTGCGTACGTAGTCTGGATAAAGATACTTCGAAGGTCATCTCATAACTAACGTAGCGTATATGCTCATTTTCTGACATGATAAAAAGATCCTAGAAATTAGCTTTTAAAGATCAGGTTCAGAAGAGATGTAAATTGACGCCCATAGGAATCACAATCTTTGCTCCCCCTAATTATAAAATTAAAAAACGTTTCTCGATAGTTATTTTCATATTAAATGCGTGAATGGTTGTTTTTGCACGACAGACATTGACGGGTTTTGCCAAGACTGATAGGTATTAGCAAAAGAAAACTACATCGTGCATGAAACAATGATTTCCCTCACGAAATATAAACATTTTTTTTACGATCGTCAAAAATTATTTTACAAATTATTATGTTTCATCTCTGTTCTTCATGATTATCTAAACAAAGCGCTACACTTGATCACCATCTTCAAGCAAAAATATTTTTTGCTTTAGAACGTCACGCATACTGGGAGTGCATTGAGCTACCAAGCAAACACCCTTTTGTGCACGGTCACGTCACGTTTTTAGATAGTAAAAAAGTAACTTCTCGCGATACGTAATGCGATAGTAACTTCGCGATACGTAAAACCTAATTGTTATACAATCGGCACAATTTTGATGTTATTTTACCCTTACGTTACTTACTTCGAAAATAACTTCCTATTACATTACCATGTGGAAGAATTATCATACGACGTCGGTAAGCCAAGTTTGATAACCTATCGAATATTGTAACAAGAGTTGCGCTACAATTATCGTACGTTTTGTAAGATTCCAATGCACGAAAATGTTCGTTTCAATTTTTTTTATTCATTTCTTCTTGTTCGACAATACAGTCATTCAAGGGTTTTAAAATACATAAGATTATTATATGACAATTTTGGATTGGCCATCCATAACGTAAGTGAGATTTAAACTCTGACATACTTATTGATTTATTGTTATTGTTAATTAAGAAGAGAAAGGAATATGATTATGTTAAGGAGCTGAGGATATAGTGGTTTAAGGGGGTTTGAATTTGTCTTTGGGAAATCTTGACTTTGTGTGGGTGGACCGCATTTTTTTCCCATGTTAAAAATGATGGTACTTGGTGAGGTATGCAGATTGTTGTAAAAATTGTTAGCTAATTTAGCTATGGTTTCTTCTAATTTTGTAATTTTTAATTCTCGATGAATTTGTTCATTTGTAATGAATCGTTTCAATTTGACTATTCATCCTGTGAAATGTGGCAGAAAGGCATTGTCCTTAGTTAAGGCGAATCCGAGGTCCAATAGATCACTTCGTAGTACAATAGATCACTTCCGGGTCAATGACCCCCATGTCGATCAGGTTTTTCGTCCAGTTTCCCTGATCCATTGAGCAAATGCTGAGATGGCCCCTTGTTTTGCTTCTGGACATAAATGTAACTTCATTTTCTGTGCACGTCTTCTAGAATTCAGTGGGAAATACAATTATTCAAATTATCGTTTCCATGTTGTCGCGGCAGGAAGTAATAAGAGCCAAAATTTATTGCTTATTTATCCTTGAAAATAGATTTTATTACATGGGAGTTTTTGTTGTTTTTTCTCCCTTTCAAAATTCAAAATTTAAGTAGTATATGACTTAGTGTAGGGATCACAGAATTTTGAAAATGTGCACACAATTCACTTTTCCCCATAGCACGTCATACGCAGTTTTTACCTGTTTTTTGACGTAAAATAAATAAATAAATAAAACGTATTACGAAAATGATTCCAGTTTATTAGTTTCACTTTAAGAGATAATCGAAGTGACTAAGTAAAATTACCTTAAAAAATTACTCGATCTGCATAATTATTTGAATTTCAATTTAAAAATAAATAGTAAATTAAATTTAATATGACTAATAGATGATGGCTTTAATAAAATAGCCCAACATGTTCGTACGTATTGATTGTACACTTTGATTAAACATCCATATTACAGATTTTTTAACCGCGCAGAAATTCAAAGAGAACAATGCAGTCCAACCATGTGAGAGGGGTCTAGGGTTTCGTTGGATACCGAGAAACTCGGGAGAATATAAAAGCAATGAATGTTTCGGTTTTGACTGCAAAATGCAAATGTATGATTACATTACTCCGCTTATTCTCATATTATACGTACCGACAGACTTTTCATTCTCAGCTTGCGATAGGGTTGGCAACCGTCCATCCATTTGGGAGGCCAGTCCTTCATTGACCTCAATTGTCATCTCGTCCTCCTTTGTATTTTAAATAGGGTTGTCAACCGTTCTGCGTTGACGTCAATTGTCATCTCGTCCTCCTTTGTATTTTAAATAGGGTTGTCAACCGTTCTGCGTTGACGTCAATTGTCCTCTCGTCCTCCTTTGTATTTTAAATAGGGTTGTCAACCGTTCTGCGTTGACGTCAATTGCCTCTGTCCTCCTTGTATTTCAAATAGGATTGCCAATCGACCACATTTGGAGGACAGTCCTCATTGACGCCAATTGTCATCTTGTCCTCCTTTGTATTTTAAATGTCTTTCTTTTAGTATTTTTTTTTTTTTTTTTTTATTTGATTTAAAATAGAAAACATAATTCTTTTTGAACGCAAACACACCACCATCAATGATAGTGTGTCCAACTAATGACTAAAATAAAGAAGACGCTCAGACCATCTTCATCTGCATTTGTGAACGAATCTTTTCACTCGAATCGCAAAGGAAGAGAAGAAAGAAACACAGCTGATGTTACTCTAAATTAAATATTTATAAAAAGAAATGTGTTGATGCGTGTTTTTTGTATCGTGTCCTCCCTTTTACATGAGCACTGTTGGCAGCCCTGGCTTGCAACGTAACTCCAGGGAAGACACCGCCCGCCATTAAATAATTGCTTTACTTGGGTTTTCTAACGTGACGGCTAGGGGTAGCATCTCCAAGATCGACTTCTGCACGACTTTTTGAGTCATTCTCAGTCCTGCCGCTAGAGTCGCTTGATATGCAGCACTGCTTGATGTGGTCGCGATCATGCCACATCTTGCGGCAGGACTGAGAATGATTGAAAAAGTCGTGTCGAATTCTATCTTGGAGAACTACCCTAGCCCCACGTTGAAAACCCAAGTATATTCACGTCATGCATTTTTAAACACCAAGTTTTTTTATATTCTTGATATTTATAGAATGACTCTGAATTCGTATATACTACACAATAGTATAGTACTACATAATTTCGTATTCGTATATACTACTATTATGTTACTGCAGTATTCGAGAAGACTATTTTTGTTAAAATATATAATTTAATAGTGTTATGGAACAGCATTTTATTTGTTTTGCCTGAGCAGCGTGCGTTCATCTTTTTGGAACACAATTTGTGAGGATTTGTTCAGCCGCATTTTTGCTGATGCAGTCCTCTAGTTAATGATGAATACAATGAGACATTTCGCAGCCTTGCAGACGTTATGGCTCTCTCTCAATTGTACCCCATTATCTGTAGTACGGTTCATTCGTTGTACAATCGGCCACACTTTTTTCGACCCATTTACATTTTCATAAAATGCCAACACCACTTTCAAATACCTTCCTAAATCAATGATGTGGCCATCACTACGGGTGGTTCATTGTTCTATTTTTGAACGATAATAACCTCGCTTTTGCCACAGGCTAACGAGTTAATACACGGAAATCAATCCGGATTTCAGCAAAGTTTCGTGCGCAGCGTTGGAGTTCCGTCGCACAGTGACGCAAATTGCCGGGCCCGCCAATGGGGTTTCCGAGAAAGGAGGTGACGAAACTGGAGCCTGTTTCGGAGAAAGCTGGCACCCAGGTGGCAGGAAAAACGCCTGACGGCCTGCCCCTGGCGTAGACTGAACCGAAGGAATTTAGAATATTCATTCGCTTTTTCTTCTGTTTCTCATGCTTCTTTTAGGCTTTTTCTTCTTTTCTGCGCCATCTTTGCTTCTCTCTTTTGCGTTTTTGCTTCGTTTTTCGTCTTCTTTGCTTACTGGTCATTTGTGTCTTCTTTGCTTCCTCGTCGTATGTGTCTTCTTTCCTCCTCCTCCTCCTTCTTCTTCTTCTTCTTTTCTGCGCCATCTTTGCTTCTTCTTTTCTGCGCCATCTTTGCTTATCTTCTTTTGCGTCTTCTTTGCTTCGTCTTTTCTTCTTTTGCGTCTTCTTTGCTTTTTCTTCTTCTTCTTTTGCGTCTTCATTGCGTCCTCTGTTTGGCTTCTTGCGGTCTTGCCTTACTCATGTCTCGGCAACGTACACTATTTCTTCACACTATTGCTAGATCGTGGAGAATGCCAGACCCCTTCGTACGAATGTAGGAGCGGAAATAGGATGGGGAAGGAAAGATCGTGCACGGTTCAGGACGTGTAGTTTTAAGTTCTTCCTCAACTTCTATGATTGATGGTCTTTGAAATCCCTCCAAGATGATCTAAAATTTACATCAATATCATAATGAATTTGACCGGCCTTCCGACTTCGCAGTTAATGCTAATCTTTGCGTTTCAGGAAGTATCATGAATGTTTTTAGAAAATAGTACTACACTCGTAAAACGCGATGTTACGAGTATGTACTCAATACAATATTTGCTTACAACCAACATAAATATCAATGCCAGAATATAGAGAATTTTGACAGCAATCGATTTATAACAGTCGATACCAATATCGAATCTCTGCAGTGAACAGTTCGAGTTGGGCATGCGCAAGTATTAAAAAGTGGTTTAGAGAAGTCGAGATATTGCTATCGAGCACTGTCAATGCAAAACGACCCTGCTACTAAATAAATAGATTTCTCTGGTTACGGTTACGAGGAAAAAATTAAAACAGTTGGATGATGCTACATGTTCACTTATGGACGGAATTATGAAAGGGAATCGTGGGAGAGAAAATGAAAAGACAAAGAAGTCAAGTTAACATCTAGTTAATTATTAAATAAGTAAATCTGAATCAATAAAATTAGGTAAAATTGTATCACATTATGTATGCACCACGCACATTATGCACACTATGCACCATGTTATAACCATCTCGGGCGACAAAAATCCGATCATTATAATTCGATCATTATAACCCTGGTCACGCCATTGGTTCATAATTAACTATTCAAAGGTGACTTTTTTACTGCGTCGTTACGAATCTGTAGATTTGGCATGTATTCGTTGGCACTACTATCGTTCGGCCACCGTCGGTACCAATACCAACAGTATCGAACGTCAGAATATCGAGACTCCCAAAGGCAGCGGTGTCGTCAGCAAATACTACTTCTGTACTCAGCCTTTCCATCGCGAGCTTCGCCTCGCCAATTGTGATTGAGCTGGTCAAGATAATGCGGGGCAGCTGATAGGGTCATTGAGCGTCGCCTCATTCATGAGGCGATTCCCAGAAGCCTTCGTGACGCGCTCCGCGGTCGCTGGCGCGTAAACACTGCCTGACGCAAAGAGTGCGATTACTGCTAACGTCTTGCCTCACCATCGACACCCCAACGACGTATAGGTTTGGTTTGGCTTGGCTTGGTTTTTCGTGTTTCCGGGCGCGTCAACTGCTTTGGTCATTAGTCACGTTAGTGTAGTGCATGTTTTTTTCTCGGGAGATGGCGGTGATCTTCCCCCGCTGGATGGCGAGATCCGGCGCCGACCTACCGTCGGCTAGTGGGGTTTCCCCCTCACCAGGACTCTCCCACCAGCGGGGCACCGCCCCAGCCGGGACAAGCTCTAAGCTCCCGACCGGTCTCCCGGGATATGTGGTAGTGTAGTGCATGTTAGTGTAAGTATGTGTGTAAGGGAGAGGATAGGACAAGGACAAGGAAGAGGAAGGACAGATCGCGCGCGGTTCGTGGCCCGTTTGGTAGGGTACTGCTCCGGCATTCGCCTGGTGATAGGAGAAACCACGGAAAACGACCGATCAGAGCAGTCGGCCGCTAGAATTCTCCTCCAGGCAGCGACTGAATTCGACCTAGCTGAAAAGCTAGTTTCGAAAATCCTGCCACCGTCAGGACTCGAACCTAGGACCTCCCGGTCAGAGGCGTTGAAGTGACATCAGTTGATGCACTGAGCTACCGCTCCCGGTCCAGCGACGTATAGAACGATTTTCCTAAGGATGAGCCAAATTGACAGTTCGCGAAAACAAGTGAACATCACATGTATTTCAGAGAAGTATCACTCCGCCGCGACAGCTGTTCAGCAACGCCCTATCGTAAAACGCTAATGGCTCCTGTGAAAACATCCCTATGCAGAAGTCTAAGAGTTTCGCTGATGTATATGCACGTGCGCGAGTCTGGGAAATATTTAAATTTAATTACGTACGTGGAAATTCTCTTAATATGCTCTCACAATCAGTAAAAGAAAACTGCGAATGTAAATAGAAAGAAAAATTATTTTAAGCCGGAAACACGTGCACCGGTACACATCTCGCATTCAAGTCTCGGTTTTAAAATAAACATAATATTTATCACACAAAAAGTAAATTCAATTTAATATAGAAAGAAAAAAGAATTTTTACAGAAGAGCACATTACACCGCACTTCCTAATATCAATTTTTTTCTCGCAGCGCACTATATTTTTGTCGGACAAGGACACCACAAGTGTCGAACAAGTTATCCAAATGCAAACGAACGAATGCGGGAAGAGAGTCTAATGGGCTCAAGGGCACAACGACCACAGAATCTTCAGTTATGTTGCCAGCACTAGCTGTCACTTTGGCTCAACCTTAAGAAAACCGTTCTATACTATGCACTCACGTTTTCTTGATCCTCCAGCTCGCTAGTTCTGGCTCAGCTCGGCACAGCACGGCCCGGTAGAAAATATGAGCTCCACTCGGAACGTCACGGCTCAGTTTGCAGTGCTGCCTACTTTCGTCTTTTACAATGTGGACTTTTCATTTTCGCTCACTCTTTCTAACGACCTGAGCGTACATTGCTTCTTCTTGATACTCAAGAGTTTCAATAACTATTAATTATTTCTTCAGAATTTTTAAGAAAAAAACTTGCTTTGTTTCTGATTGTTAAGCAGTCCAAGACGAGTTATTACGCCGAGTTTTCTGTCGATAAAGTTGACAGCCCTGCACTGCCGTGACGTAGACAGGACCCGCCTCTCCCCGCACCCCCGCTGTGGAGTACCAAGTGCGCGATTAGTACACTTGTATGCATATGACTTGATTCAAAGACTAGTGCCTTGTGGTAGGCTTCGTAGGCCCGCAAAAATGCATCTATGATTGTGTCAGCGCTTTGTGAGACGGGTTGGGAGCTTACAGCTTGTCCCGGCAGGGACGGGGTTCCGCTGGTGGGAGATACCTGGTTGCGGAAAACTCCGCTAGCCGACGGTAAGTTGGCGCGGGATCTCGCCATCCGGGGGGGAAAAGCACCGCCACCTCCCGAGAAAAAACCTGCACTGCACTTACAGGACTAATAACCCTAATAGTTGACGCGCCCGGAATCACTAATAATCAGTCAATCATGTTAGTGTCTTGAACGCTTTTTAGCATAGGGGGGGGCATGGATCCCTGAAAACGTCAAAAGGGGCTAGTTTTTCGTGGTTTCTCCGATCAACACCAGGCGAATGCCGGAGCAGTACCCTACCAAACGGGCCACGGACCGCGCGCGATCTGTCATTCCCCATCCTTGCCTATCCTCTCCCCTTACACACACACACACACACACACACTAACATGTACTACACTACCACATATTCCGAGAAATCGGTCGTGACCTTAGAGCCTGTCCCGGCTAGGGCGGTGCCCCGCTCGTGGGAGAGTCCTGGTTGGGGGAAACCCCACTAGCCGACGGTAGGTCGGCGCCGGATCTCGCCATCCGGGGGGAAGATCACCGCCATCTCCCGAGAAAAAGCATTCACTACACTAACGGGACTAACGACCAAAGCAGTTGATGCGCCCGGAAACACGAAAAAATCAATCAATCAATCAATCAATCAAAAGGGGCCCCACAACTCTACGTAATAAAACATTGTATTTTCGTAAATAAGATCAATTCCGGATTTTTCCCTTTTCATGCTGACAATTTGGGGAGGAGGCTGTGCCAACCATCTTGCAATCCTGTAAATGGTTCAAAATAAAATACAAGAAAGCCTCATTAACACGAATTTCAAGGGACCGAAATAATAGGAGTTTGTATTATAAAAAATCGTGTGAACCGAGCATGAAAAAATATCTGTATTACCGTAATCCCTTTCCGGGACCAAAGTTTTGTTCCTGATACGGAAAATTCGTATTAAGCGAGTTCGTGCTAATAAGGGTTTACTGTAGTATCATTAAAGTAGTAATTCATTTTCCTTGTGGTATGCTTTGGAATTCACTAGTAAAATATGTCATGGGTTTAAAAGTTCAGGGAAAAGAGGCTTAAGGAGGCCTATAAATTTAGCTCCCCCTCATTTTTAATGCGCGTACTCCTATTCTTTTCAGATGCCATGTGGTGCTCGAAACAGATAATACGGTGGTCATTTGGCGTTGCCTTTGAACACAATGTTTTATGAAACATAAAATCGGCCTTGCAAGGACTGCAGCAGGGTGAGTCTATTAACCTTTTTGTACAGTACTCGAAGTATTGAGAAAGTCATGTAATGCGGCAGGAGAAAGTGTCGATTTTTCACAGAAAAACGACTTGTGGGCTTCTAATGCTGAAAAAGTGGATTTTTGCCCATAATATTTGTACGTAGTAAATTACTTTCTCGTATGATCAGAATCCACTTTGGGAGAATCACCAGATCCTTCATACAAAAAGGTGTTTTTTCTCAAAACGTCAGCCATGAACAGAGACTCTGCCTACACCGTACACAGGATACTATCCAAAACGGATATTACCCGTTCGATCAGGCTGATGTCACGTACCTTCGAATTTGAAGCAGACATTTTAATTTTTGAGTGTTCTATACATGAAGCTCCAACAACATTCTCGAAATTTTCTCAAAAAAAGCTCCACATTTTTTCTTTAAATTTTTGGCTTGTTTAGAGAAAAAAAAATATAAAAACACAAATAAATAGTTTTGTCAAATTTAAAAGAGAACAATTTAAATGTATCCCAACACCGCATTGGTTTTGCCAGCAAACCTGCGCGTACTGAGTAGAGTCACGTTTGAGTGCTCTATGGTCTAATATATAGAGATCAGTGGTTCCGTCACTGATTGAATCAATCGGTAATACAATTTCTTCGCTCGGCGATGCTATTAACTAGATCAATGGTGCTGCTAGGAGTGCGACTGGCACAAAACAGCCAATGAGTGATATTGGCAGTTTTAAATTTTAAAAATATCCTAAAAATTTAAAAAATGAATTGGTTCAGAATATATTGAATAAACTAAAAAAAGCAATTATCATATTGTATAACTCTTGTTGACCTTTTATATATTTAAGTAAATATAGTGTATTTATTGATGAATTATAAGCATGATGTACTATTCATTTAAAATGTTATAATTATTTCGGTTAGTACTAGTAATAAATATTTAAGTTGCTGAGAATACTACACTGAGAGAAATGTCGTAGTACAATGTACTAAACGTTTAGTAAGCATATTGTAATGACAATTATTCGTGCGGTAAGATTCACGATTTAGTTTCGTTTAGTAAATCAGACAATAGAAAATCGTAAGTGAATGAACAAAGAGAAGTGTCACTATTCTTGTCTGTGGCACTATTCTTGTTTCGTAGATAAAATCATTTGGTGAGATCTACGTTTCATGTCGTTACATTTACTAAACAGTAAGCGCGCATGTTCAGCAATCTGACCAATTCGAATGGTTACAGAGCCCATGTGAACTGTGAGATATCAACACTTTATATAGAATATAACGCTACATAAATGGCGTGTTAATTTTTTATTGATTTTAAATAATTTTGTGTTATATTCTAAAATAATGGTAGAAATACCATCGGTAGCTAAACTAGCTAGCCAGCCAGCTAGCCAGCCATAGCTATTCTGCTTGGCTAGTAACCGAGGTTAAGAACGTATGAGTCCACGAAGCCATTGGATGGGAGATCGCTCCGGAACTCCAGTTGCTGCCTGCTTGAATAGATATTACAGAAGTAATAGAGTTTTTGCGAGTCGTGCATTTGAAAGATGTAACACGACAATTCTGGGGAGAATTGTACAGCGCATGCGCCGGCATCAAATGACAGGATTTCGATTGTCGAGTCCCGTCATTCTCCCGGTTTTGTCGTCCACGACAAACTTACAATTTCCTTAGTTTTCGCCGCCACCACTAAACACGAATTCGTCACTAACACATATTGGCAGTAAGGATAATGCATTTTTCTTTACTTCATGCCCATTGTCATATGGCAGGAACTTAATGGTTATTAAAATTCCAAAAAAATTTGGGGTAGTATATATATGAGGCCATCTTTTCACGAAAATTAATATTTATCAATAGGGCGTTATAATTGCCAAAAATTCCCATTCCTAATATAAACAATATAAATATGTTATAGTAAAATAGCGGTTATCTAGAAAGCTACAGTTTTCTTTGGAGAAAGACAGGTATTCACATACTCGTATGATACAATGAGATTTCATGTATTATTATGTATTTACTATCTTGTAATGCTAATAAAATAAAAAATAGAGTCAGAGATGCACAGATGTTCCATAATAGCTTTTAAATCATGTTAGAGGTATTCAGTTCAAATTAGTCCTTAGGTTAAACGTACGTTTCGATTGTACGACATGCAAAATCTCATTTTTCTGAAGATACGTTATTTCCTTTTGACGATAATGTTTATGTACTACGACAATTGATTTCCCGTCTTGCAAAAACTCTCTATTCCCATTCACGTTTCTGCTTAGTCAGTGACGTTTAATAACTTATGGAAAGTTACTATTCGTTTAGTTATATTTCCTGCAAGGGTTTAGTAAATATTCCTAATTGTATTAGTTAACGCAAAGATTCGTTTAGTTATCGCCACTAGAATCCATTCGTGATGGGGTACGACCTGTTTTGTGAACATTATTATACGTGCATTAGTGTATTTAACTAAACATCAGTTTTGTGAACATGACTAAGGTCTTTGTTCTTCCAAAATGTACTATACCGTTTAGTTCAATCTACTATGTGATTAACTGCGTGAACTAAACATTTCTCTCCGTGTAATACGGATATTAAATCCGCGACGGGCTATGACGGGTAGTCCACTACACGTAGCGTCAGATACCAATAGAAATATTTGGTTACTTTTCCCCTCCCTTCCTCTCCCCTTGGAGTTCACTTCCTCGATCGTGGAAACGGCAAATAATCACAGCGGTCACCTTTCCAGGAGTAGGAAGCGCATGTCTTAAAGTATTCTGTTCTCCAGAAAAATTCCTGTTATTTCTTCAAGCATAGTACGGCATTCTCTTAAAGTATGTACTCAGAGATTCAAAATATCATTTGATGAATGATCATTTTAATTTATTTTAATATAAAATATTGAAATAGTAAGCAACTTAAAAGTTTGTTGTCACTTCCGGCCAATTTACATGATGAAGACAACACTGTTATAAAAGTTAAAAAAGAAGAGTTTGTATTGGGAAGGGTGTATTGTATTGTTATCAATTACACGTAGGCGTATAGAACACGTGACGGAGGATAAGAGGGTCTTGAAGAAAAAGATACATTTCATGCTTAATATGGAAATAGAAAAGTAGGGAAGAGGGTGGGTACATGCGAGAGTCACGTACGCTAGTCAATTTATAATAGAAAAAATGCACAAAAGTGCAACCATGTTTTTTGTAAGAGACAAATTTATTCTACAATTGGGCAGATGATGTCTGGTGGCAGAATGTTTCTTTCTCAACTTCTGAAAACAATGTTGAATTACAAAATTGAATGTGATATGAATGCTTTAAGTGTAACCCATGATTGTTTTCTACAGATTATTCAACGTATTTCCATTAATAGTTCTATTCTACAAAAATTCTATGTAATAAAACCTTGACAAAAATGCTTTACAAAATTAAAATCTCCATATCATCAAAAGTTGAATTGTATATCAGAGATACATTGAAAAAAAGGGAGTAAATTTATTAAATCGATTATATTCGTCAAAATCGTAATGGCGAACTTTCGAAACTTCGAATCTAAACCACTCAATCCTATTCGAAGTATTATTCTTCGGATTCCAAATTATTCTCCCTAGGATACCGAATATTCGATCCTACATTCCGAAATTCATGATCCTTCGATTCCAACTATTCGATCCTTCGATTCCGAAATTCATGATACTTCGATTCCAAACTGTTAGGTCCTTCGATTCCGAATTTCACGATCCATCGATTCCGACCTATTCGATCCTTCGTGTCCGAACTACTTGACCGTGAGATTTTCTTCCAGAGGCGCCCGTCCGGCAGGAAGCTAGCTCTGGCGCCAACGCGCGGGGTGCGGCTGTCTATTCCTGGAGCGGCGGGTGGGCGTGGCCCTGAAGCGGGCGGCAACACACTGCAGGCGGAAACGCGAGGGCAGCGCCGAGTCAACGCCGTCCCTCCGACCCTTCCCCTTCACCTCACCGTCCTCGCCCGTGGTTGGCCAACGGCCTTCTCGGAGAACCGCCGGATTTTCCTAACGATTTTCCTAAGGATGAGCCAAAGTGACACCTAGTGCTGGCAACATAACTGAAGATTCTGTGGTCGTTGATTCTGTGCCCCTGTGCCCATTAGACTCCCTTCCCGCATTCGTTCGTTTGCAGTAGGCTAACTTGTAAATGGCTTCGACTCTTCCTTTTGTGATGTCCTTGTCCGACAAAAATATAGAGCGCCGCCAGAAATAATTGAAATTAAGAAGTGCAGTGTTATGTGATCTTCTGTAAAAATTCTTTTTTTCTGTTAACATTACATTGAATTTACTTTTTGTATGATAAATATTATGTTTATTTTAAAACCAAGACTTGAATGCGAGATGCGTACCGATGCACGTGGTTTCGGCCTTTGTGCTGTTGGGTGGCGAGCTCCGATTGAGAGCTTTCTATTTACATTCGTGGCAGTTTTCTTTTACTGATTGTGAGAGCATGTTAAGAGATTTTCCACATACGTAATTAAATTTAAATATTTCCAGAACTCGCGTACGTGCATATATTTACGCGAAACTCTTAGACTTCGGCATAGGGATGTTTTTACAGGAGCCATTAGCACTTTACGAACGGGTGTGGCTGAACAGCTGTCGCGGCGGAGGGATACTTCTCTGAAATACATGTGATGATCACTTGTTTTCGCGAACTGTCACTTTGGCTCATCCTTAGGAAAAGCGTTCTATAAGAGGAGGAGGCGAGAGGAGGAGGCGAGACGAGGAGGCGAGAGGAGGAGGCGAGAGGAGGAGGCGAGAGGAGGAGGCGAGAGGAGGAGGCGAGAGGAGGAGGCGAGAGGAGGAGGCGAGAGGAGGAGGCGAGGGGAGGAGGCGAGAGGAGGAGGCGAGAGGAGGAGGGAGAGGAGGAGGCGGGAGGAGGAGGGAGGAGGCGAGAGGAGGAGGCGAGAGGAGGAGGCGAGAGGAGGAGGCGAGAGGAGGAGGCGAGGAGGAGGGGAGGAGGAGAGGCGAGAGGAGGAGGCGAGAGGAGGAGAGGCGAGAGGAGGAGGCGAGGAGAGGAGGGGCGAGAGCGAGGAGGAGAGGAGGAGGGGAGAGGAGGAGGCGGAGGAGGAGGAGGCGAGAGGAGGAGGCGAGGAGGAGGAGGCGAGAGGAGGAGGCGGAGAGGCGAGGAGGGAGGCGAGGAGGGGAGGAGGAGGCGAGAGGAGGAGGAGGCGAGGAGGAGGAGGCGGAGGAGGGGGAGGAGGAGGCGAGGAGGAGGAGGAGAGGAGGAGGCGAGGGGAGGAGGCGAGGAGGAGGAGGCGAGAGGAGGAGGCGAGAGGAGGAGGAGGCGAGGGGAGGAGGAGGCGAGAGGAGGAGGAGGCGAGAGGAGGAGGAGGCGAGAGGAGGAGGAGGCGAGAGGAGGAGGAGGCGAGAGGAGGAGGAGGCGAGAGGAGGAGGAGGCGAGAGGAGGAGGAGGCGAGAGGAGGAGGAGGCGAGAGGAGGAGGAGGCGAGAGGAGGAGGAGGCGAGAGGAGGAGGAGGCGAGAGGAGGAGGAGGCGAGAGGAGGAGGAGGCGAGAGGAGGAGGAGGCGAGAGGAGGAGGAGGCGAGAGGAGGAGGAGGCGAGAGGAGGAGGAGGCGAGAGGAGGAGGAGGCGAGAGGAGGAGGAGGCGAGAGGAGGAGGAGGCGAGAAGGAGGAGGCGAGAGGAGGAGGAGGCGAGAGGAGGAGGAGGCGGAGGAGGGAGGGAGGGAGGGCGGAGGAGGAGGAGGCGAGAGGAGGAGGAGGCGAGAGGAGGAGGAGGCGAGGAGGAGAGGGAGGAGGGAGGGGGAGGAGAGGAGGAGGGGAGGAGGAGGAGGCGAGGGAGGAGGAGGAGGGGGCAGGAGGAGGGAGAGGAGGAGGCGAGAGGAGGAGGAGGCGAGAGGAGGAGGAGGGAGGGGGAGGAGGAGGAGGCGAGAGAGGAGGAGGAGGAGGAGGCGAGGAGGGCGAGGAGGAGGGAGGAGGCGGAGAGGAGGGGAGGAGGGCGAAGAGGAGGGGGAGGAGGGGGAGGAGGAGGAGGCGGAGGAGGAGGAGGCGAGAGGAGGAGGAGGCGAGAGGAGGAGGAGGCGAGACGAGAGCATCAACTCACGTCACAGCTGTGCCTCTAACCGGGAGATTCTAGGGTTGGAGTCCCGACGGTGGCAGGATTTTCACACTGACTAATAACTCAGACTAATAACAAGAGAACGAAATTTAATGAAATGTCACTTTCTTTTCTTTTTTCACTTTAGAACAATGCCAGTTAGTGCAGAAATTAATTTTATATTATGACAAAAGGAAATGACAGATACGACTTTTTCGGTTGCATAGGTTGCATTTGCTGCGACATACGCCTTTTTTTTGTTGCATTATTCGTCGATTTCGACAAATAAGTCATTTTTTACCCTTTTCTGTCATTTCTACTGCATTTTTCGCTGATTTCATTGATTTTAATATCATTTTAATGGTACTTGCTTCAAATAATATTTAAGAAATGTCTATTACGAAAGAATATATTTACGAAAAACAAATAATGTTCGCAGAATTCCTGAAGAGCCTATTCCATTTCTTCGCTCTGTAATTGTAATACCAGGCTTTGTGAATATGTAATATTAAGTTCCTCTAACATCTATAATAGCCGTTTCGGCCGATTCTGGGATTCCTAAAGACGGAGATTTTCTGGTAAAAAACAGTTCAAATCAAAACTTTGCGAGCTAAGTTCACTTGAACGAATGGAAAACGCTGCGATTACATCAGTAACATATCAAACAGCTTGAGTGGTTAAGAGGTTTTCATCACATATTTTACGTCATTTTTCTTCGTTTTTAGGGCATTTTTTAAACATTTGAAGAGCATTTTATTGAATGATCAATTCAATTGATCGATCATTCAATAAAATGCTCTTCAAATGTTTAAAAAATGCCCTAAAAACGAAGAAAAATGACGTAAAATATGTGATGAAAACCTCTTAACCACTCAAGCTGTTTGATATGTTACTGATGTAATCGCAGCTTCTTCCATTCGTAGCAGATGACGCGCTCGGAAACCCGAAAGAATCCACCAAACAATCGACGCCGCTGTTTCTTTTTTTTATTAGAAATATTTCCTTGTTCGACATTCTTATGACTTTCAAGGGTTTGATGATACATAATATACAATTTTGTTGTAATTACATTTCGTCATGTATGAACAATGTTAGAAGACTAATATTTACAATAACACAATAACGGCTAAGGATACCCAGGAAGGGTCCTTTAGAAAAAAAAAGGCATACAATTTGAATTAGGACATGAGTATTTAATTTATAAATGTTGGAACCTGCTTTACAGCTAATTACGGAGGATGTAGTAGGTCTTTAGAATATCTTGATTTTATTCGTGGAAAAAGATTGGCTGATTTACCTGGAGTGTACAAAGGAGTGGCTGGGCAAGATGAAAGAGAAGAGTAGAAATTAGAAGAAAGTTTTAGGATCCAAGTTTTCAGAGGTTCTATAGATAGTTCTTTTAAGATTTGATCATTTCCGATATACCATGGAGCTTTTAAAACATTTCTTAAAAATTTGTTTTGCAATACTTCCAGTTTTTGAAGGTTACTTTTTGCGGCACCTCCCCAGATTGGGCAGGCGTAGATCAGTGAAGGTGGAAAATGTATTTCAATATTATTAATGCTGAGTCTATTGATAATTTTGTTTTCTTTTAGAAGGATACAATTTTAATTTTTTAGCTATGTGTGTTATTATGGTTTTTCCAGGTTAATTTGGTATCTATTTGAAGTCCAAGATATTTAACAGGAGTGTCATTTGGAAACCATTTAACTGCATGCTTATTAATTATTAAGGGATTAATTATTATATAAGATATAATTATTATATTATTATAAGGGATTAATTAATTATTAAGGGGCGAATCCGTTTTAAGGAGACGCCGCTGTTTCGGAGCGTCGCGACGCTGCGACGTGTCGCCGGCACCGCGCTTTCGGGGAGCACAAAGGGCAAAGGCGCACGTGGCTTCAAATAATCGCCCGGCGCCGCGCCGTGCGGGGACCGGTCCGCCCGAAAGGTCACGGACGACCTTCGCCCACACTTTCACTCGCCGCCGCGCGCATCTCCCACGCTTTCCTCCGCACGACCCCCCCCCCGCCCCCGGAGGCTCCTTCCGCACACGAATGCTACTCGGCCGGGCGACGTCGCGTTCTTTACGACATTATTGTTGTTGTTGTTATTATTATTATTATTATTATTATTATTATTGTTATGCATCTGGGATGGCTCATGGGTAGCGTACTAGCTTCCCGTGCTGTCTGGAGGAGAATTCTAGCGGCCGGCTGCTCCGATCGGTAGTTTTCCGTGGTTTCTCCGATCAACACCGGGTGAATCCCGGAGAAGTACCCTATCAAACGGGCCACGGACCGCACGCGATCTTTCCTTCCTCTTCCTTGTCCTATCCACTCCCCATACACACACTTACACTAACATGCACTACACCACCACATATTCCGGGAGACCGGTCGGGTGCTTAGAGCTTGTCCCGGCTGGGGCGGTGTCCCGCTGGTGGGAGAGTTCTGGTTAGGGGGAAATCCCGCTAACCGACGGGAGGTCGGCGCCGGATCTCGCCATCCAGCGGGGGAAGATCACCACCATCTCCCGAGGAAAAGCATGCACTACACTAAGGGGACTAATGACCTAGGCTGTTGACGCGCCCGGAATCACTAACAACCAACCAACCGTGCTGTGGTCCCGGGTTCGATTCAAAAATAGAGTTGTAGTTTTCCTTTAAAATCGTTCCAGTTTCTGAAGCTGTGTGACGAAAAAAAGCTTAAGCAGGAGGATCTTGCTAGTCACAGTGAAGAAAATGCGTCATGTTCGCCTCATGTCGCCGGCATGTCCGGATCTTACCCGGAAGCATGGGAATTAAACTAGGCCCAGGTATGGGGGACACTGGTAGCTGGCCGGCGAAGTCAGACTACCGACCCAATAACGCCAAATACATATTGTTGTTGTTATTGTTATTATTATCATTACTATTATCAACATTATTTTAATAATAATAATAATAATAATAATAATAATAATAATAATAATAATAATAATAATAATAATAATATTTCTGCCGCTGCAGAAATATATAGCGCCGAGTCAAGAGCTTCGTCATCAATGGAGACTTCAGAATATCGACATACAACCGATAATCGTGTCCACCACAGGATTAATCCCAAAACACACAGTGCATGCAATTCAAGTGTTGGAATTACCATTTCATGGATAGAGAAATGCAGAAAGCAGTCATACTGGACAGCTGCAGAACAGTAAGAGGATTCCTGGGATGTTTTATTGATTGGGAAACGATTGATTGAAATATCTAGGATTAATATATACGTTCGTGTCTTGTCTCTGCGAGATCGACTGAGTCTAGACCAGCAATGGTCAGGAAGATGTTCCTGCACATAGTGCAGAGAGTGAAAAATTCGGAATAATAATAATAATAATAATAATAATAATAATAATAATAATAATAATAATAATAATAATAACAACTAGCTGAACCTAGCCGGGCTGGGTAACCGAGATCCCTAAGGCAGTATTGCTGCTGGCGGTCTTGGACCGAAGAATTCGAGTGCTCGCCTGGGGTATGAGTGTGTGTCTGTATGTTCCTGATTATCCATTTCATCCTTCATCATTATCATTTCAACGGATTCAGCATGAAAATTCTGATTCCCCCATAAAAAGTCACGTGCACCTACCACGTATAAATATGACCCAGCCCCGGTGGCTTGCAAGTTCCCATGGTTCGTTTCTGGACAGTAGTTTTTTTTAAGATTTCGATATTTCTGTAACGCAGAATGGATTGTGATTATAGAGAGTCGAAGTTCTGAGGATCGTGATAAGCATTAGCGAAGAAAAAGTTACTTTATTTCAGATACAAAAGAAGAAAATGCTGCAACGAAATCGAAAAATTAGAAAAAACTCAACACTTTTTCCGGGAAAATATGCTTCTGAGGTCAAAATTATAAAAGAACTATTTATTGTTAAAAGTAGATGAACATGCTAGAGTGTGTCTCTCTCTCTCTCTCTCTCAGAGAGAGAGAGAGAGAGAAGAGAGAGAGAGAATTGAAAAGAAAGAAAACTTGCACAGTAAAATAAGATTACAGTGCACATAAAATAAATAATTCGATGAACGAAACTTAACAATCCAACATAAACAATTTGAAAAAGACAACAGTTTCAAATTATGAGGAATTGATTGCAAAATCGACAAGCAAGATAACTCAAAGGAGATTCATATTTGGAAGTTCGGTGAGAAAGAACTTTCAGAATCAGCTTAATGTGCATCATGAATCTGAGAAGTAATTTCAGGTGAAAATTGTAGACACTCTCTTAGATAAGGAGTGTCATCCTCATCGTGATACTGAGAAATATGAGAGAACCTCTTCAGGTTGTAGCAAAATATCAAGTACGCATTCTACACCATTTACATTTTATTGAAATGTCTGAGTCAGGCGAGGAGAAAACATGTTACCACAGTAAACACAGAGAAAAAATACAAGGGAACAGTTTGAGACTAATTTTACTGATACAAGGAGTTGTCCTACCAAGTTGTCCAAGTGACGTATTAAAAGAAAATGGTACAAGACAAGGTACACTAGATAATCGGTTCTAATACTACTAGAGTCACTGAGTATCTGAATTGATTGATTGATTTTTTCGTGTTTCCGGGCGCGTCAACTGCTTTGGTCATTAGTCCCGTTAGTGTAGTGCATGTTTTTCCTCCGGAGATTGTGGTGATCTTCCCCCGCTGGATGGCGAGATCCGGCGCCGACCTACCGTCGGCTAGTGGGGTTTCCCCCCTAACCAGGACTCTCCCACCAGCGAGGCACCGCCCCAGCCGGGATAAGCTCTAAACTCCCGACCGATCTCCCGGAATATGTGGTAGTGTAGTGCATGTTAGTGCAAGTGTGTGTGTAAGGGGAGACGATAGGACAAGGAATGGGAAGGAAAGATCGCGCGCGGTCCGTGGCCCGTTTGGTAGGGTACTGCTCCGGCATTCGCCTGGTGTTGATCGGAGAAACCACGGAAAACTACCGATCAGGGCAGTCGGCCGCTAGAATTCTCCTCCAGACAGCGACTGAATTCGACCTAGCAGCAGAAAAGCTAGTGTCGAAAATCCTGCCGCCGTCAGGACTCGAACGTAGGACCTCCCGGTCAGAGGCGCTGCAGTGACACCAGTTGATGCACTGAGCTACCACTCCCGGTGAGTATCTTAAAATGTACAAGGATTTCACAGTATCGCCATCCAAAAATACGTGTAAGTGACGGATTTTCTTGTCAAATAAAACAATTAGAGAGCTCAGATCTCCAAATACTCTGCATGGGCAATTGTAGGGCCATACAAAAATGTTGCTATTGTTTAATGATTGATAAATTCATGAGTATTGAATTTAATTAATACAGATGAAGTCCGAAGAATTTCTGCAAAAAATACGTATATTCAGATTGGAATACTAATTCATGCTAACCATGGGCGCCTCTGCATCTACAACACTGAGAAAAAGAATGAGAATAGGATGAAACGTATATTCTTAAAATTTCTGCATTACTTTTAATGTAAAAGTACTTATATATTTAATAATGTTCGTACTAAATTAAATTTAATGTACACGTTCAGTAACTTTAATGTACATGTACATTAAATTTAATGTACACAAGCAAGTTAACACACGTACTAAATCTACATTGATTTTAATTTAAGCATTAAATTTAATGTACAGGTACATTAAGATCCCTTTAATGTACAAGGTACATTAAAATTCATGTTCAATCTTACATTAAATTTAGTGTAATTTCTGACAGTGTACGTAAAAATCAATGACTAATGTCAGATTTTTAAATCCTCTCTTGAAAAATCAGAATTAGGTACACAGTCACTAAATAATTATTTCACGTATGTTACTTCACGTACAAAACTTGCTCTAATTTCACAAATTTAGAAGCCATTTAGAAAAGCAAGGAGTATTTTCTAACAATTGAAGTTATGTATTAAACGCGTCTGTAAAATTACTCCCGAATAGACAAGCGTTTTTTTTATTTGATCATATAATCCGCGCAATATTTAATAATCTAATAATTCGCTAGCAGCGAGAGGAGAGGCAAGAAATTATTTCACGGCTCTGCATTAAATCAAGTCTTGAGCTTGTGTTTCTCATAACAATTAAATATATAAACGAAAGCAGTCTTCACTAATACTGCAATAACATAGTATAGTATTTATAATGTGCAAAATTTATTTACATACCACTAAAAATATCAAAAAAGTTGCTTTTCCATAACCGAACGAGTGAATAGCAAATATTTAATGGCGAGTGGCCCCTGCTGTCGGATGACGTCAGCTGAATAAAGCAGTTACGCAGTGAGTATGAGAATTCAATCGGTACGCGATGCATGAGAATAAGTGAAATAACAATCAAATATTTGTATTTTTCAGTCGAAATCAAAAATTGGTTTATTATTTTTATATTTTTATATTTTTATATTTTTATATTTTTATATTTTTATATTTTTATATTTTTATATTTTTATATTTTTATATTTTTATATTTTTATATTTTTATATTTTTATATTTTTATATTTTTATATTTTTATATTTTTATATTTTTATATTTTTATATTTTTATATTTTTATATTTTTATATTTTTATATTTTTATATTTTTATATTTTTAAATTATTCCTGTGTATCTACGGAAACCTTTGACACAATTTACATGCCCGAGTGTGTGTGTCAGGGAGAGAGAGAATAGTTTCCGTTCAATTTCTGCGCTTATAGGATTTTTTATTATTATTATTAAACGTTTATTTAAAAACTGTCATACATGAAACAATAAATAAATTTGTTGACTAGATAATTAGCATTGGTTGAGAAAGATACTCACTAGTATCTCCCCATTAATACAGTTGATTACACACACAACTACACTTCAATATCTGAGAGGCAAATCTAAAGGTTTGAATTTTTTAAGACGTTTTATTTCCAATTTGTTAGCTTGTCAGGCGTGTCATTGCCAGAATCGCCAGTGAAACACGAAATTAATATAAAACACGATGTTCTTTAATGTTAATTTTATTCTTTACACTCGATAATAATTTTTACATACTACTAACATACTGGTAACCAACCAAAAACTTATATCCCTTTTACGTACTGTAATTAAAAATAGCATGTTTATTAGTCTATAATTACAACATCGATGTTTTCTCGTCCATGTTATCATCGAAATCGAAAACCCTTTAGCGAAGTATCGAAACATCGATGTATGGGTGTTTTGGTAAAATTTTCCATCACTAGGTGTAGTGGCCCTTGCACATTTTCAAACATCGTGTATGGATGTTTTGGTAAATTTCCATCGCTAGGCGTAGGGGGCCTTGGAACATTGTATCGAAACATCGTGTATGGATGTTTTGGTAAAACGTTCCATCACTAGGCGTAGGGGGCCTTGAAACATTGTATCAAAACATCGATGTATGAATGTTTTGGTAAAATGTTCCATCACTAGACGTAGGGGGTCTTGAAACATTGTATCAAAACATCGATGTATGGATTTTTTTAGTAAAACGTTCCATCCTAGGCGAGGGGGCCTTGGAACATGCCGCTTCCGAATCCAGAGGGCCTGACACCGGCGTGTCGCACAGCGGCGGACGCGCACGCTCCGAACGCAATTTGCCCGCCAAACAACGCCATCGGCGCCGAAGCCTTTTGTGACAAACCGCTTCGGAGGCCGAGAGACCTGTCTGGCAGCGAGGACCCCGCGCCGTGTTTATTGTGCTCCCGGCCGCGCCGTGATTCCGTGCCGGCGCGCACGGCCGGCCAAGCGTGCGCTTCGGGGCACGAACCGCGATCGCACACGCGTGCGCACAAAATGCCGCTGTCACGACACGACGCTGACGCCCCGCCGCGACAGGCGGAATTGCGCGAAATTGTGGCGAGAGTCAATATGCAATAACGCCGTGGGGTCGTTTTCTTCCCGGTTTGTGTCGTTGGTTTGACGCTTGACGCTTCGTTGGTCGAAAGTGGCACTGCGTCTAGTTGGAAGTTTAAAAAAATCTCTATTGTACACAGCTATAGATAAATTGCTGCAGAATCGGTGATTTCTTCAGTGAATTGCGCAAAATGATGGCGATAGTCATTATACAAAAACGCTGTGGGATGTTGTCTTCCCTGTTTTGTCGTTGGTTTGATGCTTCACGCTTCGTTGGTCGAAAGTGGCACTGCGTCTAGTTGGTAGTTTAAAAAAATCCCTATTGTAGAGAGCTATAGATAAATTGCTGCAGAATCGGTGATTTCTTGAGTTGAATTGCGCAAAATTGTGGCGAGAGTCATTATACAAAAACGCTGTGGGATGTTGTCTTCCCTGTTTGTGTCGTCGGTTTGACGCTTGAGGCATCGTTGGTCGAAAGTGGCACTGCGTCTAGTTGGAAGTTCAAAAATCTCTATTGCAGACAGCTCTGGATCAATTGCAGATGAATCAGTAATTGCTCGAGCTGAATTCCTCAAAACTGTGGCGCGAGTCAATATACAATAACACTGTGAACCTTTTTGTTCCCTGTTCATGTCGCTGGTGTTCACCGCTTTACACATCGTTGGTCGAAAGAAGAACAGGATCTCTTTGAAAGTTTAAAAATCTCTATTTTAAAAATGTGTAGTAGAAAATGAATGTAAACTAACCTTATCGGCTCGATGCAGAGCTGATGCAGCTCCAAACCACAATCATGACAGTCACAATTTCTCAAGATTATGGCGAGAGTCAATAAGCAATAACACCGTGAACCATTTTATTACCTTGTATATTTCGTTGGTTTGACGCTTTCTACATCCTTGGTTGAAAGTGACACTGAGTCTAGTTAGAAGTTTAATAAATCTCTATTGTAGTGATCGTAGGATAAATTGCAGAAGAATCTGTAATTTAGTAAACTTGCAAATATTGTAGTAAATGAATGTGAACTATGGTTAATGGCTCTCTGCGTCGTTGATACACCTTCATATTTGATGCGTCTGCAATCCAGAGCCAAGACGGGAAGGTTTGCAAAAAATTGTGGCGATAATAAAATGCAATTAGGCCCCCGTGTACCATTTACTTCCCAATTTGTGTCTTTCGTTGATTTGGTATATTGTTGGGGCTTTACTTCCATTCCTTCTTTCTCCCTATGCTACAAAATAGGGAGTAAATGTAAAATTATTGGAGTGCAGAGTAATCTCTATAGAATTGCTGAAGAATCAGTAATTTAATTCACTTGCAAATGTACTAGTAAATAAACGTGAAGTAGGGCGATCTGTTCGCTGCGTCGCTAATACAGCTCCAGGAACACGACAGCCGGAATTATTTTGGGGAGAGTCAATAAGTAATGACATAGTGAACCATTTTCTTCCCTGTTCGTATCGTCTGATTAACACTTTTCGAATCGTTGTTGGAATTCTGATTCGGTGTTGTTGACGTTCTTATGCGAAGAAATAAAAAAGGTCATCTTCGTCAACATAGTATTTTTATTCAGATAGCGGCTAAAAATACTATTTGACGAAGATGACTTTCCGCATCGTTGGACGAAATTGGATTGCGTCTAGTTCGAAGTTTAAAACATCTCTGCTGAGGGAACGCTGCTTAAATTGCTGACGAATCTCAAAATTGATTCATTTGCAAGTTTACTAGTCAATAAATGTGGACTAAAGTGATTGGCATGCCGCGTCGCTGATGCGCACCCAAGATTGATTGCGTGGCCAATTCTGAATCACGGTAGCCAGAATTGTGCATAGAGTCAATACGAAATAACGTTATGGAGAATTTTCTTTGCAGATAGTGTCGCTTGTTTCATCCCGAAGTGTGCGCTGTGTAAATTTGATGGTGGACAAAAAGGGTCTGCGCCAGGTTTCCTGAGGATTCTATTTCCCCTGCTTCTCATTTTACCATCTTCTCCATCAGTGTACACACATCTCCATCATTACTATCATCAATACATCTAAAAAAAACGACCGAGAGATGTGGCTCAGTACATCAATTTGTCACTGCAGTGCCCCTGATCGGGAGGTCCTAGGTTCGAGTCCGGACGGTGGCAGGAATGGGCTTGTCAGCTAGGTCGAATTCACTCGCGGTCTGGAGGAGAATTCTAGCAGTCGGCTGCTCGTATCGGTAGTTTTCTGTGGTTTCTCGGTCACCCCCAGGCGAATACCGCATCAATAATCTAACAAATTACCGGGAGCGGTAGCTCAGTGCATCAACTGATGTCACTGCAGCGCCTCTGACCGGGAGGTCCTAGGTTCGAGTCCTGACGGCGGCAGGACTTTTCGGCACTAGCTTTTCAGCTTGGTCGATTTCAGTCGCTGTCTGGAGGACAATTCTAGCGGCCGGCTGCTCTGATCGGTAGTTTTCCGTGGTTTCTCCGATCAACACCAGGCGAATACCGGAGCAGTACCCTACGAAACGGGCCACGGACCGCGCGCGATCTGTCCTTCCTCTTCCTTGTCCTATCCTCCCTGTTACACACGCACTTACACGAACATGCACTACACTACCCCATATTCCGGGAGACCGGTCGGGAGCTTAAAGCTTGTTCCGGCTGGGGCGGTGCCCCGCTGGTGGGAGAGTCCTGATTAGGGGGAAACCCCACTAGCCGACGGTAGGTCGGCGCCGGATCTCACCATCCAGCGGGGGAAAACCATCGCTACCTCGAGGAAAAGCATGCACCTCACTTAAGGAATTAATGGCATTGACAGCTGACGCGCCCAGAATCACTAACAATCAAACACAAACGCCTTTCATGCAAGATACGACAACGATGATGTTGAGATTTTTGGGTTCGGAAGTTAGGCTCACTCCTCAAAAATCACACCATACCAAAGACAAATAAATAAATACCTTCAGAACTTTAATAGCGTAATAGGCAATCACTGAAAAAGCAGCGTGAACTAGTGCGATTGGCACGTAGCCTCGCCCATCCAGAACAGCGATGGGCAGAATTGCTCAAAAGTGTGTCGAGAGTAAACATGAAATAACGTCTTGAATAATTTTTCTTTCCACCTCGAATCGTTTGCCTCTTTATGTAACGTTCCTTAAATGAGTTTGGTTGGGAGTTTCTTATGTTGGTCGAAAATAGTAACAGCGGCTAACCGGAAGTTTAAAAAAAATATCCATTGCAGTGAGCAGAATGTAGCGTTTCTGAAATTGCTGAAAAATCAGAAATTTAGTTTTTTGCGTGTTAATAATTAGGGAACGGATTTCCATGTAATTACATGTTTTTACAGGAACCAGATACCCGAATTCAATTACAGTTTCTAGAGGTTACAAGACACTGAATGAATTAGAACTATTTTTATTTTATATATTTTTACATATTTTGGTACAATTACATATTTTTACATATTTTACCAATTATGACACATTTCTTACATATTTCGCTACATTTTAATATATTTATACGACGAACTGGAACATTTCAGATGCGTGTTTGCAATATTTGTTACGGAATCATCTTTCTTACAAATCAAATGTAATGCAGCTGCGCTTCTAATACCACCATATCTCCGCCATGAATGTGGTAGAACCTACTCTCAGACACTACAAATCCGTAAGAAGTGATCGACTACGTTCTATAGTTGGAAAACGCTTGTAGAGAACAATTTTAAACACAAAAATGAATTTTTAGTTTACATATTTTATATTTTTTCTTACATGTTTTGGAAAAAATAAGTACATATATATGTATATATTTTGCATTTTTTATTACAATAAATTCCGTTCTCTAGTAATAATGAATGAGAAGCCAACAGGAACTAGGGCGATTGGGACGATATGCCGTCATCACAGCTTCCGGGCCGACGGAATAGTTCCATATTGTGTGGAGAGTCAATATAAAATAACGTGAATACGATTTGCTTTCCAATTAGTATCTTCCTGTCGTTTCTAGCATTCAGGCCAATGTCCCCTGAAGTATGAGTTCGACTGTTTCCGCGCCGTTGGTCGAAAGTAGTACTGTCTCTCTTTGCAACTTCAGAAAAATCTCTATTGTGGTGAACCGTGCGTAATATCAATGAAATTGGAAATAAATTCGTAGTAGTGAAAAATAAGTATTGCTACGGTATGCATTGCCAAAGCGGACCCCGACAGGCACAATTGCTCTAGAGTCAATTTGCAATAATGCTGCGGACAATTTTCTTCCCAATTCGCGTCGTTTGTATTTTCCTGTCCGTCATTTCCAGCGTTTGGCTTCTGTTCTTGTTGAATTAGTTTTCCTCTTCGCTGTCGTTGGTTGAAAGCGTGCCTTACCTTAAAATTAAAACAGTATCCTATTGTACGCAGTTAGTGGCGTGTAACACTCATACGTTATTAAAATGATTGGTACGAGGTGTCCTCATTATTACAATGAAGAATATTTGAAATGTTACGTGAAGTATATTTTCTCAACATACAGAAAATTGTATTTTGCCCCTGACCATCTTTCACAAATTCAACTTGACAGTAGTTTCATAGCTGGAGTAACCAGGTATTTTTTTCCTAGGGCTTTTATCCAGCCGAAAGCCGGTTGCCCTTTACGTCCCGAAGGGACGCATATTCGACCATACACTAGACAAACACTTGCGGGCTCCTCTGATCTGGAGTCAGCAGAACGCGAGGCCCTCCGCGACAACACACACACAAAGTCAAGGGGCAAACAGCTATGCCCAAGATGGGACTCGAACCCGCGACCCTTCGGTCCGAAGCGCTGAGTCGGTACTCGCTCTTAGCCACCTCGGCCACCCAGGTCGGCGTAACCAGGTATTGCCAGGCTGTTTATTTATAGACACCTAGGAGGGACACCTACGAGTATGAGGCCCCTCCTAATCCATTCAACTTCCATATTCCCTCCATGCCGACAGGGAGATCTTACGATTCGAGTCCCGACATGACAGGATTTGCGACAATAGCAAGATAGCTAGATCGAAATCAGCCGCCGTTTGGAAGACAAATCTAGCGTCTGACTGCTTTGATCGGTAGTTTTCCGTGGTTTCTCCGATCAGCTACAGAATGCCGGAGCAATACCCTAACACACGAGCCACGGACCGCGAGCGACCTTTCCTTCCCCTTCCTTGTCCTATCCTCACCCCTTACACACACACACACACACACACACATTTATTGCACTACGCACATGTTGTATGACCAGTTGGGAGCTTAGAGCTTGTCCCCGCTGGGGCGGTGCCCCGTTGGCGGGAGATGCCTGGTTGAATAAAACCACGCAAGCCAACGTAGGTCAGCGTCGGATCTCGCCAGCAAGCGGGGAGAATCCCCGCCATCTCCCGCGGTGAAAACTTGTCTGTTCTTTCGGGCGTTAGCAGTTGAAGCGCCCTAAATCACTAGTAATCAATCAACTCTTAGGAACTAAATCACTAGTAAACAATCAAAACCTTTTAGGAACCCCTCTCGCTTCGATTGCTTGGTGGACAAAGGAGGACAAGGTAGTCAAGGCCGAGAGGCCTGCTCTCATTCTCGAGAGCATTTTTTTTTCTTTCGGAGACTTTATTCAGCTTTCAGCGGATATCGATTTCGGCTAAACACGCCGGGTACCCACTATATCCGTCATGGGAAACCTTACCCTAGACACACACGGGTTCTCGGTCTGTGGTCAGCAAACTCACTACAAAACATACACACGCACACGTGCACGAACACACACACACACACACACACATGAAAAACGTGGGACAAACAACCAAGCCCATGACGGCACTCAAGCCCGCAGTCGGTACACGCTCTAGCCACCTGAACAATCCAGGCCGGCACTGTCTAGAGTGAATATTGAAGCCCAAAAATAACGTTGGGAAACATATGGACCACACTATAAAGATGAAAGGTTAAGACGAGTCCCGGAGAAATTTCATGGAAATCGGAAAACCTGTTGAAACGTTTAGCAGAACATTATGACATACGTTAATTTTTATAGTATAAAAATTAATAAGAAATATTAATAAGAAAAATTAATATTATATACGGTATATAGACGGAATGGTATATATTATATTAATATATAGACGGTAGAAAATAATCATAATTAATCAATTCAATACAATCACTATAGTGCTCAAAACATAATGTTGTGTACCAGTATTTTTTTTTACTCAAGGGATGATGAATGTCTAAATAAGTGAGATTCGAAAGAGTGTGCTTTGTTGACTAGTAGGTGGGTGTATTTGTTTACATTAACTATTAATTCCGAATTTGTAATATTCGATTCACATTGTTGTTGCTTTTGCATTTGTTTCATGCTAAAGTTCATCAACATTCCAAAGATGTTGTTTCATTTTTCCGTTATGCAATTAGCAACCTGTGATTTGCCGGTAGAATCCATATGATTTATGTCACTTCCTTGTATATCACATGGCGATTCACATCATAATTTGTTGGGTCAGCAACTCCTCGCTATTTATATGTAAAAAAAAAAAGCTTGATCTCACTTGTTTGGCCTGATTAGTTTTTGCTTTCATGAGTGTTGCATGAATGCAATGTTGGATAGCTTATGAGGAAACTGCGGATATGAGATTCCGCTTGTTCGTGATGAATGTGTTAAAAACTAGTAGCACCAGCGGGAAACAACCTACATTGCGATTGCAATCGTGCACCTGCTGCGTCCTTGCCAAGAAATGGTTTCAGAGCAAAAAGGTCATTTATGACGGAATTCAGTAATTGGAGTCTCTGGCATCTTCTACACATAAAGCAAAATCGTTCCTAATCACACGAATTTCGTATTATTGCTGTTGTGTGTATTACTGAAATGTTACGCACCAAATTCGTTCTTACAGGAGTATTTCAACAACTACATGGTGATGATTTTTTGGTCGCAAATCGGACATCTGCGGGTCACGCGAACGTACAGTTGCACACACTTTGAGGTGATGCACGTGGCTATATTGCAGGGATGAGCATTTCTATGCTGGGTCCAGTTTTACACCTCAGGGTTGCTATCCCTGAGGGATGAGATATGTAAATGATGATGATGATGATGATGATTATGATGAAATTGACAATCACAAACATACGAAGACACACACAAGCACAACCATGCCCGAGGCGGGACTCAAACCCGCTATCCTTCAGTCCAAGACCGCCATGGCACTACTGCCTTGGCGATCTGGATCAACCTGGATCGGCTGCTTAATAATAATAATAATAATAATAATAATAATAATAATAATAATAATAATAATAATAATAATAATAATAATAATAATAATAATAATAATAATCTCTCTATTGGCCAGTCCGAATAGCCGAGATCGCTAAGGTAGTAGTGCCATGGCGATCTCGGGCGAAAAGATCGCGGGTTCGAGTCCCGCCTCGGGCTTGGGCGTGTTTGTGTATGTCTGTTTGTGTGTGCCGTCCATTCATCCTTCATTATCATCATCATTCCATCTTCCATCCCCCCAGGACCAACAACCCTGGGGTATAAAAATCGGGTTCAGCGTAATGCTGATCCCCCTGATTAGTTAGTTACATGCAAGACTTGCACTTACACGGGCTCAGTATCATTTTATCACGTTGCATGTCCCACGTGGTCCCAGAAGGCCTATTCGCGAGAGAAAAAAATTACTTCTCTATGGAATTTGGCTTAACACTAACAAAACACAAATATATAAACACCGGGGCTGTGTTTATTTTAGAACAGATTCTCTTCAAATTTCTTACCATTTTTATATTTTTGCGATCTAAATTGTTTGTGCTCGAACAATCAGAATTTGAGAACAACCGTAGATAAATGCTCTTCAGTAAAACCTAATATTTTCCAAACTGAACACGTTATATCACAATAAACACGAAAAAAGCATTCAAAGCATATGTACCTCATTTCCCCACAAGGTGATGATGTGAACGACCTGCCGGATTTTAAATTCTCACTCAAAATCAGACTACTTATGAACACGCGACCAAGTCTATATTACATAGTATATACCAAGTCTTTAGGTAGTCTTGATTGTTTATCGCTAAATAATGCTTAAGGACTATATGACAGTAGCGGCGTATACGGTGGTAACCCGAGGAAACTACAAAACCCAAAATGTGACAAGATATATTATAATAAAAATGGCACATTTTTAGGCCATAGGCCACATTCTTTTTCAGTGACATACATTTTTCAAACTTTCGTATAATCTGTTCTGAGACGTGTATTAAATCGTTCGCAAGTCGACGCATCAGTCCTCTGAAGAGGCGGTAACGCCGAAGAAACCGCTGGCATTTAGCAGCATCTACACAACCTGCATTCGTTGCATGACTCAGTCCCCTCCCACTGGTAAGAAAGAGCTAGCCAACGGCTCAGGTTGCCGATTTCCCGAGCGGTTTCTTGACACGCTCGGAGCAGTTCGGAGGCAGTGGACAGTAAATGGTCGGAGTGAATTAGATCGCTTTTGTGCCTGACGACATGATGGTGGTGGGTGTACAAATACATAATAGACTATATTAAGCGTGTTTTAAGTGCGAAAATTGCAACATATTAAGTGTGTGATATCTGACATATTAACTATTATAAGGTATTTGGTAAGATATTTTGAAAAAATGTCACAGCAAACTTCGGGAAGTTTGTCTGTTGACAATGGATGTATTGAACGGCGTTTGTTCGACAAGACTTTTAATCATCGTTCGTATAACGAGAAATTGTAAAAATTAATGTTTCATGAATATATATATATATATATATATATATATATATATATATATATATATATGTGGGAGAAATGGTAGTCGGAATAGAAATAAACTCGTCGTTGAAATATAAAAAGATAATTATATTCTTGAAATACTTGAAGAACAATACAAATAAACTATATCCCGACAATTCACAACGTGTTCTTCTCGGTGTTACTTGCGTTCGAGTGACTTGTTTACGCTCGTTGTCAACCGACTTGGTCCTGCCGCCACGCTATCTTGCGCCTCTACCGGGAACCCCAAAAAATCCGCCTGATTTGAATCGGTCTCCCACATATATATATGTGTGTGTGTGTGTGTGTGTGTGTGTGTGTGTAATTGTATAATAAAAATAGTACAAGCTACATAATCGAAGATTATATACAGTTATATATTCAAAGTGTATCTCTAAGGTCAGCGGTAGCCCAGGGCATAAAAGCAGTATACGCCACTGCATGACAGTCGCCAGACTTGGAACCCGAGAATGATTCAGTCGCATTAGGCGCCCTTGCCCCAGTGAACTTACCGCACCATTTTATTGCAATGTCAGCTATGAAGATCACTCTTAATATAGTCGTGTTCCAACACACCCGTCTCCACTGGTGTTGAAAATTTACGAGACACTGTGTTTAATAAACGACCCAGTAAGATGTTTATACATTCGCATTTATTTTGCCTCACAAGCAGTTCCACGAAAACTCGTCCTCTCTCTGCTCTTAGGCATTTCAGAAGATTTGTGTTTTTCGATAGAAAGTGTACACTCTACTCGTTCTTATCCGTACTGGGGCGATCATTACTTCCTTTTTACGTGGTAGAGATGTTCGTATTATAGATACGATCTTTCTACCTCATATATACCTCGTATATCTTGACCTGCGAAACACATAATATCTGGAATGTAGACATTCTTTCTGGAACATAGATATTCTAAAGTTTATTTTGTATTGTAGGCGAAATGGGAAAATCTGAACAGCTGGAATTTATATTTCTAGTCGAGATTGTTATTATTCATCAAGATTCTCCAAGATTTTTCGGTAAAATGTTGAGGTTGATTCTTCCCACCATTACTCTCATTATGTATGTGAAACCTGCTGCAACCATCAGCACCATTAACATTCAGAATACGAATAATATGGCTATTGGATGGACAGCAAAACCGAGAAGTAGACGACAAATACATATTGCCCTAAATGTTATGTCTTGTTCTATCGAAACCAGTTTCAAATACCTTTTCAGCTCATGATTTTATCCATCCTTTCCGATTTAAATTTTGTGACTTAGGAGGACAGATCATCAGTTCTGACGCGGTAATCCAATCGGGAGCTTCAGTGCCAAAACTTAAAGTGGTAAGGAAGCTCCTCATTGGACAACCGCGTTCAGCTGATCATTCGTCACAAGACATTAAATTTAAATAGGCCAATAATTAATTGCAGAAAAAATGACAAATTTTGGGGGCAATGATAGCTTCGGAGGCGGTGGCACGGTTGGAGGTGACTATGACAGCGCCGTCCCCGCCGGTGGTGTTGGTGGTGGTGGTGATGTCAATTCTTTCGTGTCGATGGTGTTTGTGTTGGTGTTGATAGAGTCGGTGACGGTGGTGGTGGGTCGGTAGTTGGTGTCGGTAGTTGGTGTCGGTAGTTGGTGTCGGTAGTGTGGAGGTGGTTGAGGGTAGTTGGTGCGGTGTTGGTGTGGTGTTGGTGGTGTTGGTGTTGGTGTTGGGGGGGGGGTGGCGGTTGGGTGGTGGTTACGGTGGTGGTAGTGATGGTGTCGCTGTCGGTTGTGATTGTTGTTCGGCGGCGCATGCGTGTGGGTCTGGTGGCGTGCTCGACGGCTGCGCGTCCCACGCCACTTCCGCCCGCGAGGGAACTTCCGGTCGTCCCCCGCGGCCCGGCGTTTTTTCCTCTCCAGCTGGCGGTGGGGATCGCGCAGGAGGCAGCAAGGCGCAGCGAAATCTCCCGCGCTTGCCCACTATACCGCGATTTATTCAGAGCTGCTTCTGACAGGTTCTCAGCTGTTACGGTACCATCCAATCGGGAGCTTACCCGTCACTACAATGACATCTTTGTGGTGGCTTGCGATTGGATGGCACCGTAACAGCTGATTTACGTCAGAGGCAGCTCTAAATAAATTCAAGTATAACGTCAACGCCGCCAGCATTGAATTGAATTGAATTGAATTGAATTGAATTGAATTTGCCTTATTTTACGTGGCGAGACTCAGGCCATGAGGCCTGCTCTTCCGTCTGACCACGCAAATTTCGTTACACTCCTTTCACCTATCATGGGAGAAAGAAGGTATTACTTGGACGACGAAACAGGCGATTTGAATTTAGTTCAGAGGCGTCATTTAGGCTTGAAGATCTTTTACATGCAGTAAATGTACTAACATGGGACAGCCGGCTTTACTTCCCCTCCGAAGGAAGGCGTACGAAGGATTTTTTCACCCTTAAAATCCACGGCTTCGATCGGGTTTGAACCCGCAAACTTGGGTATAGCAGCCCGATACGCTAACCGCTACACCATCGCCGCCGCAAACACCATCGCCGCCAGCATATCACCTTTGTGCTTGACATCCATTCTCGCGGTGCGGTGGCGATTCGGTGGCATAACGGTTAGCGTACTGGACTGTTTGCGAGTTCAAACCCGATCGAAGCCGTGGATTTTTAAGAGCGAAAAAATCCTTCGTTCGCCTTCCTTTGAAGGGGAAGAAAAGCCGGCTGTCTCGTGTAGTAGTTTCACTGCATGTAAAAGATCCTCAAGCCTGAAAGAAGCCTCTGAGCAAAATGCAAATCGCCTGTTTCGTCGCCCAAGTAATACCTTCTTTCTCCGCAAGATGGTGAATGGAGCGTAGCGAAATTTGCGTAGTCAGACGGAAGAGGAGGATTCATGGTCCGCGTCTCGCCATGTAAAATAAGGCACTGACGAATCCATGTCTCAGTCGTCATGCAATATCAGTAGGCGGATCAGGGGCGGATTTTAATAAAGTGTCATCATTTTCCTTGCACTTTACAACAATGCTTTTTAGGATATGCATTAATTTTATGTTATGACTAGGGGGCTGATTTTAATGAAATGTCTTTTTTTCTTTTCACTTTAGAACAATGCTGTTTAGTATAGAAATGCATTTTATGTTATGACAAAAGGAAATGGCCCATTTTAATAGGTCATTATTTTCCATTTTTTGTCGATGTCGACGAATAAGTGTTTTTTTCGACATTTTTAATTCATTTTTTGCTGACATCTTTGATTTTATTGTCATTTTAAATAGTACTTGCTTCAAAATATAATACGAGATGCAACAAAAGTTCATCACAGAATTACTCTGTAGCCCACTCGATTTGTTCGCTCTGAAATTGTTTTGACAGCCGTTGTATGTAATTCTTGTGCCGTATATCAACGCCATTGCCAGTTCGGCCGATTTCTTGACATCTAGAGACAGATTGTCTGGTAAAGAACAGTCCAAACCAAAAGTTTTCAAAGCTGAGTTCACTCGAACAAATGGAAGAAGTCTTGATTACATCAGTAACGTACCCAACAGCTTGAGTTGTTCATCCGAAGTGGTTTTGATACGTTTTTTACGTCATTTTGCATTGGTTTAGGGCATTTTAAAAACATTTTATTGATCATTTTTGACGTTTTAGGTTATAAAATCCGTCCCCTAGGTATGACAAAAAGAAATCACCCATCTCCATACATTTGTTTTCGATTTTTCGTTGATTTCGACTAATAAGTAATTTTTTGCCTTTCCCCGTCATTTTGTAAAGCATTTTTGCTAATTACATTGATTTTAACATGAATTTAATTGCACTTGCTTCGAATATTAATTACGAGATGCAACAAATGTTCTCCACAGAATTCCTGAGTAGCTTAGATTTCTTCGCTCAGATATTGTAAGTCAGTCTTTGTATGTAATCTAAGGTTCATATGGCGTCTATCAACACCATTGTTGGTTCCGCCGATTTGAGGATAACTAAAAACGATATTTCCTGGTAACGAATAGTCCAATGCGAAAGTTTGCAAGCTGCGTTCATTTTAACGGAAGGAAGAAGCTTCGATTACATCATTAACATATCCAACAGCTTGAATTGTTCATCGGAACTGGTTTTGATCAACTGTTTTAACGTCATTTTTCTATGCTTTAGGGCATTTTTAAAACATTTTCAGGCATTTTATTGACATTTTTATTGTTGTTTAGTCATCAAAATCCGCCCCGTAGTTCTCAGGGTGACCACTCATTTCATGAAACAAATGTTCCTGTCTTTTTCCGGTGATGATACGGGACAAACGAAAAATCTCTAGTGAAAACATGCTTTTCGGAATGATTTATATCAATTCTCACAATAATACATGTAGTGATGATATCGGGACAAACGAAAAATCCCTTGTGATAATTTTTTTAAGGAAACGAAAAATCCCTTGTGAAAACTATCCCTAACATCCAGTCATACTCACTGAACGGACACTTCCGATGCATATTCAGCTGGCGTTCGGCTGATCCAGCTAGCGGGAGAAAAAAATGGATAGCGATTCTGTCTTCGGCGATGCTCATGTATTTTAGAACCTGTCAAAATAATCGACAATTTACTTGCGTGAACGATGTAAACCATCCTTATTACACGTGTTTTCGCTTCATGCCCGACCTGCTTAACTGCGAAGTTTTCTGCCCTATCCCCTTGAATTGTTCACTCCGACTTGCGATAATAGGAGTAGATTACGTCACTGAAGAACTGCTGCTATTATTCGTCGCCAAGTGTTCGCTGTCAGCGATCCTACGAGAAAATTAAACGTTAGTCATAAACAACACTGGTCAACGTTTAGTATGCACTTTGGACCAGTGTCGGATTCGTACAGAGCGAATCAAAAGTTCTGCAAACCTTCTGGAATTAACTCATTTAGAGAGGAAGAAGTTTACATTACCGTCATCAACATCAGCGTCATCAACAATAATGAAAACAACACTGATTTGGTTGTGTGTTTTGAGGAGATCTGACAGTCTCCATGTTGGCTAAATTTCATTATGCTCACTTCCTAGTAACAGGAACTTTGGGACAGAGGGTCATGCCGTCTGTCACCTCTCTACAGTCCGGCGACGAAATAAATTGCAACTTAGAAGAGAATCGTCCAATTGAAATTGGAATCACCGGCGCCTTTCACACTAGAGGTTCATTTACGTACCGTCAATGTACAAAATCGGACGAAGTGTTTTACTTTCCTTCCGAAAGAAGACAATTGAATTAAAGATATTCTGCTTGAAGGCAACCTACAGACTTCGACCAAGTTCAAGACAGCACATGTCCGAAAATGCTCTGTTAAGGAGTTGTTGGAGCGTATTTTCACCATTTGATGATTCGTAAACTCAGTTGTCTTTCGACTAGGCTGCTGTTGATGATGATGAGGAGGAGGAGGAGAGGAGAGGAGGAGAGGAGAGGAGGAGGAGAGGAGAGGAGGAGAGGAGAGGAGGAGAGGAGAGGGAGAGGGGAGGAGAGGAGGAGAGGGAGGAGGAGGAGGAGAGGAGGAGGAGAGGGAGAGGAGGAGAGGAGGAGAGGAGGAGGAGGAGGAGAGGAGAGAGAGGAGGAGAGGAGGGAGGAGAGGGGAGGAGGAGAGGAGAGGAGGAGGAGAGGAGAGGAGAATGAGGATGATATGAGGATGAGGATGATATGAGGATGAGGATGATATGAGGATGAGGATGATATGAGGATGAGGATGATATGAGGATGAGGATGATATGAGGATGAGAATGATATGAGGATGAGGATGATATGAGGATGAGGATGATATGAGGATGAGGATGATATGAGGATGAGGATGATATGAGGATGAGGATGATACGAGGATGAGGAGCCTCTCCCTGTGCGTATTTGGTAACTTGGCAGATAGTGTGCATTACACCAGACATCTTTAATGAACGTGGAACTCCATCTGAAGCATTCGCTTGGGCACAGGGGAAGGACGGGGCTGCTAAACGTTTTTAAAGATCCCGTATCCCTACGTAATTAATCATTTTGTTTCCATAAATAAAATAAATTCCTAACTTTCCCACTTTGCAGGTGACACTTTGGAGAATTAATTCATGATATTTGGAGAAAAGGCTTTCCAGAAAGTATGGCAACCTGTAAATGGGCCAACATAAAATCAGTTGTGTCAACTGTATCATTAAAAATATAATCTCATTTTCCTTGCAATATGTTTTATTTTCTAGTAAAATATGCCGTAAGAAAATAAAAAAGGTTCAATGGAAAAAGAGACCCAAAGATGTAGTTGATCCCCTCTTGCTTGAGGCTGCACACGCATATGGTAACGTACTGAGACCTAAGAGTATGTTATCAGGCAGAAATAAAAATAACGAGACAAGTTGTAGTGCAACATATTTGGGAGTATCAAAGAGTATAAACGTTTCTTCAATATCATAAAATGTAAATAGAATGCTGAAGAGTTTTTTCTCCTTTCCGCGAGCAGTCAGTTTCCAAAAATTTACTGTGAATTTTTGATACACTATTTGATTCCAATTACGCAAGACGACAGTGCAGAAGTAGCAAAAATCAAAGCAAGACTCGATCGATCGATTAGTGATACCAGGGACTTACGTTCATAAATCCCGAAAGTATGATGCATGTTTCTATCGCTGGAGATTACGTTGATCTTCTCCCTTTGGATGACGAGATTCGGCGTTGAACTATGCGTCAGCTTGCGGTGTTTCCCACTAGCGGGCAAGCTCTAAGCTTGCTTCTGGTCTCCCAGCATGTGGTAGTAGAGTGCATGTGAGTGTAAGCGTATGTAAGTAGGGGATGAGGTTAGGACAAGGAAGAGGATGGAAAGATCGCGCGCGTTCCGTAACCCATTTGTTGCCTGGTTTGATCGGTGAAACTATGAAAAACAACAAATTGAGTAGCCGGTCGCTAGAATTCTCCTCCAGACATCGACTGAATTCGACCAAGCTGAAAATCTTGCCACTGTCGGGACTCGAAACTAGGATCCCCCGGTGAGAGGCACTGAAGTGGAAACCATTGATGTCATGAATTGATGCCAAGCTAATGGTTGGTTGGTTGTTAGTGATTCCGGGCGCGTCTACTACGGAGGTCATTAGTCCTGTAAGTGTAATGCTTGTTTTTCCTCGAGAGGTGGCGGTGATCTTCCCCCTGTGGATGGTGAGATCCGGCGCCGACCTACCGTCGGCTAGTGGGATTCCCCACTTACCAGGACTCTCCCACCAGTGGGGCATCGCCCCAGCCGGGACAAGCTCTAAGCTCTCGACCGATCTCCCGGAATATGTGGTAGTGTAGTGCATGTTAGAGTAAGTGTGTGTGAAAGGGGAGAGGATAGGACAAGGAAGAAGAAGGACAGATCGCGCGCGGTCCGTGGCGCGTTTGTTAGGGTACTGCTCCGGCATTCGCCTGGCGTTGATCAGAGAAACCACGGAGAACTACCGATCAGAGCAGCCGGCCGCTAGAATTCTCCTCCAGACAGCGAATTCGACCTAGCTGAAAAGCTAGGGCTCGAACTTAGGACCTCCCGGTGAGAGGCGCTACAGTGACAACAGTTGATGCGCTGAGCCACCTAAGCCGGTGTCTGGCTCGAGATTTGAACTTGGTGCACCAAGTGGGAATGGTCTCATAACGAAGAAAAAAGTGAAGGAAACAGCAGCAGCAGCAACGGCCGACCTGGGAACTCCTGAAGACCCGCGCCGTGCATTCCACGCAAGGCTTTGACCCGCACTTCCGTGCTCGCCGTCTTTCCTTCCCGCCACCCCTGCACCTCCCGCAGCCCCCTCCCTCCTCACCCCCTCCTCCTTCAACGCCCCTGTCTGCAGTCCCAACAACACTTCTGAGAGATTGACAGATTCTGAGTTAGAGGGGAGAGAAACTCCGTTATTCAATTGGAAGCTTCAATTTTTGACGAGGTCTCAACAGAATTGTCAAAGCTCTTGAAGAAAAGAAACGCTACAAGTCACCCCGCGCATTACTCCTGTTGTAGTTTATTGCATCCTCCTAGAGAGTTGAGTACGATTTGATCGGTGTATTGCATTTTGTTCGTTACTTTTGATGTTTTTTGCTGCTACTGCTGCTACTACTGCTGTTCTTGAGATAGTGTTATTGTTATGTAAATTATTGTACAAGAAACCTAATGCGATTATATTTGTAATATTTTACATAGCAGCATGTAAGTCCTACAATTCTTTAATAGAATGTTTAGAGGATTTAAACCGAATAAATATTAAATCTAATTTGTCAAAACTTAGCAATCATGACCTTTCTGTCGCTTCTATTATACACCATCAAATTGTAACCAACCATAAATTTAGTGATCATGCCCCTTATTACACATACCAATCTGAAACTGTGTTTGAAAAGGTCAGAATTTATTTCTGTCGTACAATTTTGACGTCACAAGACTCGAGAAAATCAGGCCAGATATTCTGATAACTCTCAAGGAGCTAAAAACTACTTTTCTCATTAATGCTGCAGTCCCTTCCTACAGGAACATGTAAAAAGTATTCTCAGAAAAAATAAGGAAGTACAGTGATCTAGCATATCAAATCAAAGATCAATGGAAACAGGACCAAGTATCGATTCTCCCAATTATTATATCCAGTAATGCCCTTATAAAAAAGCACGTCAAAGAAAACCTTCAAAAACTTGATAGCCCTCCAAGGTTTTTAAAATTAATGCAGAAGACTGTCATATTAAATACTTGCCGCATTGTTCAGAACTTTCTAAATTCAGATTCTTAAATACATAGCAAAAAGGCGTAGCAAATATATAGGCACATACATACATAGGCATACACATAAATACATAGGCAAAAATACATAGCAAAATACATGGCGAAAAGCCCGTTGTTATTTGAGAACCAGGTATTCCTGTGAACCAGCAATGTGTAATCAATAATAATAATAATAATAATAATAATAATAATAATAATAATAATATAAAATGGAAAGTATTTTTGTCATCAAATTAAAATGACAGCAATTATGACCTGTTGCGCGAATATTGGAAATAGTGTTCCTCCACTCCCAGCTCCATTAACTACGTAATGTGTAAATTGCGATTGAACTTTGTCTAAAAGTTCTTTTAGAAGTTTTCGTAGGAGGGAAAAATAATTGAAATCTCTTTCTGATTTACCACACAATATTTTTTACAGCACAATTCCGATCTACCACACAAGCCTGTTGTTATTGTTGTTATTATTATTATTGATGTTATTGTTGTAGTTATTCTTGTTATTGTAGTTACTTGTTGCCCTGATGTAAACGACAAAATTAACCGAAAAAGTGTATTATATAGAACTTTATTCAAGGCCATCATGCACGAAGGACATCATGGATAAGAGCCCAAAATGTATTGCTTATTTGTCCTTAAAAATAGATTTTATTACATGAAAGTTTTTTTTAATTCAAAATTCATATAGTATATGACTTAGTGTAGGGATCACAGAATTTTGAAAATGTACACAGAATTCACTTCTCCCCATAGCACGTCATACGCAGTTTTAACTGTTTTTTGACGTAAAATAAATAAATAAATAAAAGGCTCACTAAAAAAAAAATGCGTCATCCTTTCTTAAAATTTCACTAGGGTTAATTTTAACTTCACAAGTCGCGTATCGAGGGCCTTATCTGAGAAGTTTCAAACCAAAATAAATTTTGTTAGAATATTTCACGAATAAACGTCATAAATATATTAATTATTATCAATATAATGTTAAAAATCACAGGAAAATGTTTATTTGTGGAATGTTTCAGAGACTAAGATTACACAGTTTTGTTCATAGAATATTCAATTTAAACAAACGACACAAATCCAAAACATATGGACGTCATTTGCAGTAAGATGGCGAAAAGCGCATATGTAAACGTTTGTTTTACAAGATAATATTGGTTTATTTCCATCTAATTACAAAACGCAGTTGGCCGCCTTGAAATCCATAACTTGTGAGTGAAATAGTCACATAAGGAAGTCCAGAATCTCTCTTCCACGAGAGACATTAAGGTCAAGACCACGCGACCTATGACAACATCAACAAATACACGCTCATCATGCAACAAACACGCATATGCAGACGCACACATGCGCATTCGTCGCGCGTGTCAGTCTCTCAACATAATCATTTCCCGCGACTAATAAACAAATGAGGTCACATCGCGCGCTCGTTTGGTGCCTGGACTCGGACTCGAGATGCAATCGCTTGTAATGCTTACATCGCACGCTCCAAGTTGCAAGAGATGCGGGCGGGAGCAGACGGTTTAGTGTGCGAACCGCTCCCATCAACCCAGCTCAGTAACGCTTAATGAGATACACACACCGCTCAGGTCATGTGATCAATTATTTTGACACTCGAGCATGCCAAACTAAATTGGGGAGCGGCGAATGTCGTGTAGAAATTATCTGCATTCATTTCACGGGTGTTGGAAAATGTGTGCGATTAAAGAAGTATTATTTGCATGGTTTAATCTCAGATTAAAAATTGAGTTTAGCTGAAATGGTGATGGAAGTGAACAGCGCTGTCTCTTTGCCAAATGGCAATGGTCTGCTTTTACCTTTGACGTGCGTGGCTTCACTTCAAATTTCAGAATTCATTTAAATATTCTTACAAAAAACAAAACATGATTTGTAACGGTTCTCACAATATTATTTTTAGAGGCGATATCGGAACAAACTGAATCACTTATGAAAGCTGTCCCAAACCGTCCTCCTCGAAGACACACACCCACGTGTATTATCGTGGGTCGCTTCAGCACATTCTCTTTGCTCCAGTTGATATGGCTGGCAGAAAAATACAATTTGAGAAGCCACGCCATCTCGCCATGATCATCTGTTTTAGAATCGGTCAAAAATAACGAACGCTATCCTGGTTGTAGTCTAAAACTTCCTATTTGAAAATACTATCTTAAAAGACGAAAATACTTTTTAACGCTCTTTTAAATAGACAAAATAAACTTAATTGAAAATAAGTTTTCAGAAAAAGGTTTATGTAATTTCAGGCTATATTATAACAATATTTTTTTTGTTATTTAAGGTCGCATCAACACCAAGGTCATCAGCGACCCCTATTAGAGTTAACGGGATGGTAACTATGAAGATGAAACAATATGGTGATGATAAGGGGTGAAAGGACAAATATAACTATGCCCGAGGCGGGACTCGAACCCACGACTCTTCGGTCCAACACTACTGCCTTAGCGATCACGGCCACCGGATCGGCTATAACAATATTATTTTGGTATTTTGGAAGCAATAAAGAGCATAATGCACGTTCTACCGTTTTTCATAAAAGAAGAACAGTGTTCTATTTCTACATATTCCTAAGTTTATTTCAATTAATGCCTGCCCTAGAAAAAATACAACTACCAAACACACTTGTAAATTGCTGAAATAAAAATAGAAACGGGTGGCATTAACGGAAGAATAGGCATTTTTAAAATGTAAAACCAAAATAGCATTTTTCGCATTATAAATAGAGTCCCTGTAATATAACTATGGTAAATTCATGGAATGAGTTTGTAACGAATTGGAAGTGTACGTCAAGCCACCTAAAAAACTGTTATCTATTGATGGCCATATTTGACAACAGCATCGGTAGCGGCGCTCTGCGTTCACGCATAGTGACTAGAAGGCCCCATGTTCACTCCTACTCAGGAGGCCGTAATTTGCTTGATGTGTCGAATCACAGGTTGTGGCGCCTCACTTACGTCGTAACCACAACACCAGCTCACACGATGTCTCGACACCCATAAAAGAACCATCTGTCTCCAATTGAATAGAATGGATGTCGTAAAGGTTCCTACGGCTACTAGAAAATCATTCCACTCAACCAAGTATCACAAAGTGTGAAGAAACCAAAATTTAATTTGCACATGGCTTGCGTTGAGTACCTGAACGCCTTTGTCGCCGCACCTCATGTCTGAATACCGAGGAACCTAAAGATCCTCCTTTAGCTGCGCCTTTCACTCCATAGCGGACGTTAGTAATTTATTGTTCCCGTGCATCGCGCCAGCTTTCGCAAAGCGTAGGAAGTTGCGCTGAAGATGAACTCCTGCGCTGAAGGTCGACACGAAAAAGGGAAAACAGAAACGCACCGAGCGCGTCCCGGGGTCTCGGTTGGCTCAGGTTAAATACAGTTGCTACAGCGGTGACTCTGACCGAGAGGTTCCAGGGTTCGAGTCCTGACAGTAGTAAAATTTCTACGCTCGTTACGTAAGAACGTCAAATTCAGTCGCAGTCAGAAGAGAATTCTAGCGGCCTCCTGCTCGGATCCGTGGTTTTCCGTCGACTCTCCGGCCAATATCAGGCCAATGCCGGGGCAGTATCCTAATCCGGATTAACTCCTGCGCTGAAGGTCGACACGAAAAAGTGAAAACAGAAACGCACCGAGCGCGTGCTGGGGTCTCGGTTGGCTCAGGTTAAATACAGTTGTTACAGCGGTCACTCTGACCGAGAGGTTCGAGTCCTGACAGTAGTAAAATTTTTACGCTCGTTACGTAAGTACGTCAAATTCAGTCGCAGTCAGAAGAGAATTCTAGCGGCCTCCTGCTCGGATCCGTGGTTTTCCGTCGAGTCTCCGGCCAATATCAGGCCAATGCCGGGGCAGTATCCTAACTCCGGATTAACTCCTGCGCTGAAGGTCGACACGAAAAAGTGAAAACAGAAACGCACCGAGCGCGTGCTGGGGTATGTGTCCAGACAGTGTGCATCCTGGAACCTTGCGCAGGACATCCTACTCATCTCCCATCGCGGCCTCCACCATAGCCGCTCCAACGAGTTCAATTATAACTGGAAAACAGTGGTTAGTTGGATAGAAATAACACGGTCTGGGTCGGCTTAGGTTAAATACAGTTGCTACAGCGGTGACTCTAACCGGGAGGTACCAGGGTTCGAGTCCGGACGGTAGTAGATTTCTTTACGCTCGTTACGTTAGTACGTCAAATTCAGCCGAGTTGCAGAGAATTCTAGCGGCCGCCTGCTCTGGTCCATGGTTTTCCGTCGAGTCTCCGACCAATGTCACGTCAATGCCGGGGAAGTACCCTAACAAACGGGCCACGAAACGCATGGGCTCTTCCTTCCTCTCCCGTGTCCTATCCTCACCCCTTATACACATGGATTGAACTACACGTCGGTAGCTTAGAACCTGTTCAGGGATGGGCAGTGAGTGTTCCGTTGGAGGAGATATCTGGGGTAGGAAACCTCTGCAAGCCGACGTGAAGAGCGACGCCCCAGTTCACATTCTGGCAGGAACCCCGCCACCTCCCGCAATATAATAAGCACTACATTTACGGGACCAGAAACCACATCAGCTGTCGCGTCCGTAAACATGAAATAATCAATTAATCATTGAAAGAAACTATAAAGAGGAAAAGGGACCTAATCATCTGTTGCCCCGATGACCCACGTCCCTAGTTCACACATCACACCCGGAAGACAAGGATGCCACGCCTGCGGACGAGTGAGATTTTTTGCCATCTGGAATTTGACTGACTGATTATTTTGTGTTTTTGGGGGGGCAGATCAACTGCTTCTTCCCCCCGCTGGGTGGCGAGACCCGACGTCGACCTGCACGTTGGCTTGTGGGATTTTCCCTACCAGGTATCTCCCACCAGCCGAGCACCACTCCAGCTGGGCCAAGCTTTAAGCTCCCGACCGGTCTCCCGGAATATGTGGTAGTGTAGTGCATGCGAGTTTATGTGCCTGTAAGTAAGGAGTGAAGATAAGACAAGGAAGAGTCAGGAAAGATCGCACATGTTCCGTGTCCCATAAGTTAGGGTAGTGCTCCGGCATTCGCCTGGTATGGATAGGAGAAATCACGGAAAAATACCAATCAGAGCAGCTGGCCGCTAGAATTCTCCCCCAAACGGCGACTGAAGTCAACCTTAACTATCCAACTATTGTCGAAAACCCTGCAACCGTCGGTAACTAGGACCTTCCGATCAGAGGCACTGCAGTGGCATCAGCTCACACCCTGACCCACCTAGGCCGATACTCAGGAGAAATGCCTTCGAACCTGTCTCCGTCTCGATCTTCTGCTTAGTTACGCCAGTTTGACGCAACCTTTGAACCTCCTGTTAGCGACATAATTCGACCTTGCTGTCGATAATCCTAGAACCACCGTCAGGACTAGAACCCTAGAACCTCTCGGTCAGAGGCATTACAATGTCAAAAACCGATGCCCTGAGCCACCTCCGCCGGTACCGTCAGGAGAAATGCCCCCTGACAGTGCCTCTGTCCTCTCTGTCTCTATCTCTGTCTCTTGTCTCCGTCTCCGTTACGCCACCGAGATCCGCTTTGAGCTCGACGCAAGAACCTCCTGTCAGCGACAGAATTCTACCTTGCTGTCGACAATCCCAACACCACATTCGGGGCTCGAACCCTAGAACCTCCCGGCCAGAGGCACCGCAGTGACAGCTAATGCCCTGAGCCACATCCGCCGGTATCGTTGGGAGAAATTCCGCTTGACACCGTGTCCTGCTCAGTGACTGACGCCAGAGAGATCCGCCTTGACTTCGCCGCGAGAGCTTCACGGTCGTCCGGCGCTGTGGCGAATGCCGGCGCTAGCGCGACGCCCGTTTTGGCCTTCACCCAGAATGTGGGAGACGCGTGGGCGGAGGGGGGAGGGGAGGGGCTCGCGCATGTGCTGGGAAGCCCTCCCCCTCCCACCTCTCAAGGCGGCCACGCTGCCGGGAAAGCCCCCGTTCGCATCTGGGTGCAGTTGCCACAATATACCAAGTCGTACTCGCGTGGACTTTTCAAAATAAAGTTACAAGAAAAAAAATACGAGTTATTTAAAGGGAGCGGAAAGAAAAGGTAATTCGCAATGTATACGAAAATATAGTTGGCATTTTTTGCTACGAAAGTATGTACCAATAGGCAACTTTGGATGTCGGAAACAATCCCATGTGTGCAAATAGCAAAAAGATATCCAACTTCACCAAAACAATACAGAATTAAATAATAAGAAAATATATAGTTATATTATTCAATATTGATGTGAATTTATATATATATATATAGATATATATACATATATACATACATAAATATAATGTATTGTATGTACGTATTTTCGTTCATGAATATAAATCTTTTAAAAGATAATTTTAAACATGGTTTTTTAATTTTCCAAGCTTGCACCCTTTATTAAATGGAATAAGTTATAAGGAGTATTTTGTCTGCAGGAACATCTTTTAAAGAGATGGAACAGCTTTTAAAGTCGATCGGATAAAAGAATACGATTTTGTTTTACTAATGAACTATTTTAGTTGCCGACCTGACGATCCGAAACGAAAGGTCTATTTTCTTTTACGAATTCGTCATTATTGATCTCTTATGTTGTCCCTTACAGCTATGTAAATGAAAACATCCAGTAAATGAGATATTTTATTTTGTATTTATTATCCAATCGAACTCCAAATCCACTTGATTAATTAGACTGTGTATGAGAAAGTAAGAATTGATCGATTTTATTGTATGTTAACTGGCTCAGTAGTGAAATTGTATTTTTTTTCACTAAGCGAATGAAAACTTTTAACAGCCAAACAACGTAAAATAAATGTGAATCGACTGTACTGTTCTAATATAATAATTATACAAAGCATACGGTGAGCATCCCGACAATTTCATTAAATGCTCGTCTTTCTTGAATCTCCACGAGCTTGAAACTGGCTCTACACAAATGGCCGATGGCAGTTGCGGCGGGGCTAGTAGCGAAAGTGGGCGGGGCGGAGGGGGCGGTGTGACTAAGCGTTCGAGGAGGCCTTGGCGACAGGAAGCAAGGCCCCGCGCGCCGCGGCGCAATGACACCACCGCCGCCTCCGCCGCCGCCTCCGCCCCCAGAGCCGCCGCCGCCGCCTCCGCCGCCGCCTCCGCCGCCGCCTCCGCCGCCGCCTCCGCCTCCGCCCCGCCTCCGCCACCGCCTCGCCACCGCCTCGCCACCGCCTCCGCCCCCAGAGCCGCCGCCGCCTCCGCCGCCACCACTGCCTCCACCGCTGCCGCCGCCTCCTCCGCCGCCGCCCCCGCCGCCTCCTCCTCCGCCACCGCCTCCTCCTCCTCCGCCACGTCGCCTCCTCCTCCTCCTCCTCCTCCTCCTCCTCCTCCTCCTCCCCGCCGCCGCCGCCGCCGCCGCCGCCGCCAGTCTGCTCCTGTCCCGTTAGCCCAACGGCGCGCCCCCCGCTTAAGTGTCCTATACTACATGCCGTGATCGGCCACGAGCATCGGTCGCTGACGCCGCCGCGACCACTACACACAGGTCCGGATTCATACTGGGGATAAGATATCGACAACTAAGCATCGACGTTATTCGTAAAGAACTTGGCGTATGTAAACGCCAAGAGAAAAGTGAATTACTACTGAAATTCCTGGATGCAGCACATTGAAAGGATGCAAAACAATCGACTGCCGTAAATAATTCTAAAATACCGCCCACAAGGACGAAGAAATCCTGGCCGTCCGAATAAGAGATGGTGACCAGACAGGAACGGAGGCGTAGCAGGCACTGCCTATATGCCTGAAGGAGAAGAAGAAATATCGATGTTTCCAAACATCGATGTTATTAAAACCTCGACCCCGAAACATCGATGTTTTTATAATTCGATTATTCGATAAGTAACGATTGAAATTCACGTGTGTGTGGGAGGGGGATTTAATTTGAATGTGGTCTCGTTTATTAATTTTTAATTCAGATTTATCTGATAAACAAAGTAAAAAAAATTATCAGAAAAATAGACAAAACTGTGATCATCGGATTCGATAATTCGAAAATAATATAGGCTTCCGTATTGACGAAAACACGATTTTATTTATTTTTCTTCCTTGGTCACTTTGGACTGAGGAATATTCAATTTATAGATACCTGATAATTATTATAGAATTTTGTTGTGATCGTGTTTTTTAATTTCAAAAATACCAAACTACCTAAAAACATGGAACACAACATCGATATTAAAAACATCGACTTTAAAAATCGATGTCCAATACATCGATGTCATTTCCTAATTGATACTACCTCCTGGTCCATTTAGAATTGAGACATGGTAGTATCTCAATCATGAAAACTAGTTTGAAATTTAATATTTTTTTTGTGCGCGACAACAGCTCTGGTCTTCAGTGTGTAGGGTAAAACAGCATATGCTTTATCCCGGGATATGGCGGTGTTCTTTTCCTCACTAGAACGAGATATTCGTCGCCCACGCATCGGCTTGTGAAGTTTCCCCTTTCCAGACACCTCCCTCCTTTTCTGGGGCACAAGCTCTAAGTTCCAGACGGTCTTCCGAGTATAGTAGTGCGTGGAAGGGGAGAGGAGGGGCCAACGACAAGGAAGAAAAGATCGCGAGGTCTCTACCCGCTCCCCCTTTTTTGAAGGCACTGCTCCGGCATTCGCCGGGCACTGATCGCTGAAACCTACCGTTCACAGCGGCCGGTCGTTAGAAGTGGCCTCCAGACTGGGACTGATAGCTCTGTAGCGAATTCGACCTGAAGTTGTGTGCGTCGCCGATAGGGCTCGAGCCCAAAGACCTCCCACAAAGAGCACTACACAGCAGTCCTAACGACTGTTGCCCTGAGCCGTCTCAGCCGGTGTGTTTGAAATAAAACAATATTTTACCGGGAGCGGTAGCTCAGTGCGTCAACTGATGTCACTGCAGTGCCTCTGACCGGGAGGTCCTAAGTTCCCACTTCCCACGGCGACAGGATTTTCGACACTAGCTTTTCAGCTGGGTCGAAAACAGTCGCTGTCTGGAAGAGAATTCTAGTGGCCGGCTTCTCTGATCGGTAGTTTTCCGTGGTTTCTCCGATCAACACCAGGCGAATGCCGGAGCAGTACCCTACCAAACGGGTCACGGACCGCGCGCGATCTGTCCTTCCTCTTCCTTGTCCTATCCTCTCCCCTTACACACACTTACACTCGCATGCACTACACTACCACATATTCCGGGAGACCGGAAGAGTCCTGGTTAGGGGGAAACCCCACTAACCGACGGTAGGTCGGCGCCGGATCTCGCCATCCAGCGGGGAAAGACCACCGCCATCTCCTGAGAAAAAACTGCGCTACACTAACGGAACTAATGACCAAAGCAGTTGACGCGCCCGGAAACACGAAAAAACCAAACCAAAACAATCTTTTCGTCGGGGAAATTCACCTGTGATTTCTTCGGCCTGCAGTTCGCTCGGCACATCGCATGGGTAGTGGTGAACTTGAAAATTTTAAATGGAACGCCCATTTTTAATTCCAGATTCATATTCTATAATGTAAAGCAGAGAAAGGTGGTCTAAAACGTTTTTGCTTTACCTACTAGTAGATTGAGTAAATGATGTACTAATACCGCGGAAAAGTGCGGTAATTTCGGCAGAGGAAACAGTTATCCCTAAACAAAAAAGAGGATTTTTTTCGGTGTTTTGGATCTGTAGAAAACGACTTTCTCGTAAACGTAGTATAGTCAAAACCTACATTCTTAAGGTCCTTGATACCGAAGGCATCGTTTTCAAAGCGTCTGTCCATCGGTCGGCCTGTCCATCTGTTCGTATATATGTCTGTGAACAACACTAGTGCTTAAACAACACCAATGTGGCTATTCTAGGTTCGACCTGGCCGCATTCGTGGTCCTGTGAATTTGAAACGAATTTTCATTAAAATCCAAATTTCAAAATTTTCTCAATAACGGCTCGTTTTTTCTTTTAATATTTTCTTCGAATAGACCAAAGTGCTAGTAAAATTGCCAGCTCCCATTTTCAGATAAATTAAAAATTTTCGAAAATTGCAATAGTTTAATTTTTTATTGCTTTCCTACAAACCCATTATTGGAGATAGACATTTTTTTGCATTAACGTGATAGGAGTCTTGCGTAAGGTAGCCAACAATGTTCGTGAAGAAAAGGGGGGGGCACTCGAAAAGCAAAAAATAACAAAGAAAACTTCATCACATGTACAAGGAAGGGTACTCGATAAGCAAAAACGCATCAACTCATTTCTTTTATAAATATTTAATTTAGACTAACATCAGTTCCATTTTTCTTACCTCTATTTGCGAATGAAGTGAAATGATTCTTCACAAAATGCAGATGAGATGGTCGAGCGCCTCTTTTTTTATTTTAGTCCTAGACGACACTATGACAGACAGAGACAGATGAGTGTGTCAGCGTTCAGAAAAAGGATATCGTGTTTTCTATTCTAAATTCTAACAATAAACGATACAACGTAGTAGATGTTAGTCATGCGATAAAATAAATAACAAATGTTAAAAATTTACTAAAAAGAGAACATTTACACTACAATTACTAAAAGGAGGACGGGGACAATTGACATCAATGAAGCGTGACGTAAATAGAGGACGGTTGTAAACCCTTTAAAAGGAAAAAAAAACGAGATGACAATTGACGTGAATGAAGAACTGTTTTCCCAAACAGAGGGCAGTTGACAACCCTAGGCGTGCCTTCCTTCTCCGTTCTGTTCCCACTTCCGTAACCTCCCTTCGCAAAGGACAAATTCTTCGATTCAATTTGACCAGCTAAGTTAGCTCAGAGCAGGCATTGTCGCTTTCTCAGGACCGACTTTCACAGGGAGGTCTTACCCGATGGTGGATTTTCGGCACTGGTTAGAGGGCGACAGGACACTTGACATCAATGAAGCGTGACGTAAATAGAGGACGGTTGTAAACCCTATTTAAAATACAAAAAAGGACAATTCATATTAATGGAGGACTGTCCTCCCAAATGCAGGACGTTTGGCAAGCCTATTTAAAATACAAAGAAGAACGAGATGACAATTGACGTGAATGAAGAACTGTTTTCCTAAACAGAGGGCAGTTGACAACCCTAGGCGTGCCTTCCTAGGCGTGACTGGTTAGAGGGCCGAATACGGCTGCTGTCCGCAGAAGCACTTCACTACCACACATGTTAGGAGGCCTGTCAGGAGCTGAGAGCTCGTCCTGGCTAGGCCGGTGTCCCGCTGGGAAGAGATACCTGGAGAGGGAAATCCCCCGCAAGCCGACTTGTCAGCGTGGTATCTCACCATCTGCACTTCGATTTTTGTATAGTGGCGCTTGACAGTTTGTAAGCTGTGACGCTGTGTAGCCACACACTCGCGCGGTTAGCACGTGGCTACGGCCACCAGCCCAGTGGAGAAGACTTAAAGAAAAAGTTTTGTCAACACTGTAGAGACGTTGAAGTTCTCTATTGGAGAAGGCCATTCCTTCCCCTTTTTCGTACGTGACCGTGAGATGCCACGTTAAAAAAAATCGAAGCATAGCCTTGGGAGGAAAACCGCCACTTCACCGGTTGAAATATTCATTACTAGGGACGATTTCTATGATTTTGCATAGTCCGTTCTTCAGTGCATAACTAAGTGAATTTCTTGATATTTGGTTAGAATCATGCTAAATAGATTAAATGTTTGTGCATATTTGACCGATTTTTCCTGTTGGTGCATATTCGTTTAATTATGGGCGCATTTTTGCATATTTCGTTAAAATAGAGTCTTATCCCTAAAATGTTTCAACTTTTCATACGATCTATTTGTGAGTGTTCATTGATTACAAAGAACTTTTCATTGTTTCCTTTTTTCTATAAATGATAAAATACTTGTGCAAATGTAGGACATTTCTTGATATATATTTTTAAACCAAGCAGAAGAAATTCAAAAGACATACAATGTACTTCACTAAGGTGAATATTTACTGTACTTCTCCCGCGAAGTAAGGTAGATTATATTCCGTTAGCACAAAAATATATCTTTTCATTCCAAACACGCTTGTCCTGTATTTTATCAAGAAAGGTTAACATAAGAAAGAAACTATTGTTAATGTTAATTCCATATTAAAGTGCGTATTTGAGAATTTTTAAGTCATAAACCCATATTTTAAAGCACATTTGAAGGTTTTTAAGACCTAAAGTTTCTCTCCGTATTCTTTACACTCTCGGGAATAACGACTATGACCGTTGACGTGTCCGGAAACAATGAATTAATCAATCCGATCCATTTAGACACAAAAATACTGCAGGACTACTATTAATCTTTATGAGAATTGCATTGACATTAAAGGGCATTATCAGCTGGCCGAATCTCTTTCTTATCGCCGACAACGGAGCAGTATTATGGTTATTATATGTGTAAAAGCATTAATCGTCATGATTGCAATAAATCAAGTCTTTCCAGATAAAACGTGGACAGTTTTATCAGGAAAAGGACATACAGAATGGTTGGATAAAATTTTGTGACTGCCCACGAAAGGATGAGAAAAACAGATCCAAGTACAGATTCGCCGCATTAAACATCGCCCCCCACTTGCCACATGCAGAGAAACCTCTGTGAAAATGAAGTGTGAAGTAATCCAAAAATGAAGACTCGAGAATCTCGAAGTACACGAAACAAGACGTACAAGAGCTAGTGCGTGTGTCATTAAGGGTCGGTGAATGCGTTTCGATTACAATTCATTGATTTCGACATTCTACTGATATACAATTACCATTAGATTTATACATGTGGAAAATCATCAAACTTTCGTTTAAGGATATTTCAGATGAATTTTAATTTCCAGTAACACAATAAATGGGAACAAATATTTTTTCCCGTTTATTATTTGATACAACAATTAGTACATAAAAAATACAAAAATAAAGAATATATTAAATGAAGAAATTTTAGTCCAGGAAAACCCACTTACATGCATTAATAATCCATGAAATATATATGCATTTATGCAGAAAAACTTCCAAAATGTGCACTACAATATGCTCTACAACATTTATTTATGATTCGAGTGCTAAAAGGTTCGATTTATTTTGCAGGTAGAACATGTTGCCAAACATATAGGCCAAGTAGCGCAATCCTAGGAGCACGATAAAAGCACTTAAAGCACGTATGTCATACACTATATTTTTAGACAGCCTTACTGGCATTCTGGCATTTTAGCACTGGTGCTAATACTTGAACTTTTAGCACGCTGTCCATGTCCTTACTATGCTTACTATAGGCAATCTAAAACATTATATTAACTGTTCATTACACTGTTCCTCAAATTTTTTACTCACACTATATTCATCCTCCTCTTTACTCGTACTATTCCGCCCAATGAAATATCGAATGTAATAGAATAATTTAACGATTAGCATTATAACCGAAGCAGTACATATATACATAAATTAATAATAAATAAATAAATAAATAACGAATAAAGAATAATAATAATAATGATAAATAATAAAAATGATAAATAATAAAAATGATAAATAATAAAAATAATAAATAGTAAATAAATACCGGGAGCAGCCACCATTATACTATCGAAAGGTTTTTCCTTTGTTTTTCGCACCCTGTTTCGCTCGTATGTCTAGGAAAAGCTGTAGGCGTACTTACGAATGGAAACTTTAACAAAAATGTTTACACCTTCCAAAATACCGGTTGAACAAAAGGGGATGCAGTCGGGCTATGGCTTCTCAAGTAACGAAAAGTGAAAGGAGATTAGCTGAGAATCGAAGGTGAGGGAAAATTGACTGCGGGATGCAGTCGGGCGATTCCCGATGCCATCTCTTGTGATTTTTAGTATAGAACGATTTTCTTAAGGATGAGCCAAAGTGACAGTTCGCGAAAACAAGTGAACACATGTATTTCAGAGAAGTATCCCTCCGCCGCGACAGCTGTTCAGTCACGCCCCTTCGTAAAGTGCTAATGGCTCCTGTGAAAACATCGCTATGCAGAAGTTTAAGAGTTTCGCTGAGGTATATGCACGTACGCGAGTCCGGGAAATATTTAAATTTAATTACGTATGTGGAAAATCTCTTAACATGCTCTCACAATCAGTAAAAAAAACTGCCACGAATGTAAATAGAAAGAAAAATGATTTTAAGCCGGAAACACGTGCACCGGTACGCATCTCGCATTCAAATCTCGGTTTTAAAATAAACATAATATTTATCACACAAAAAGTAAATTCAATGTAATATATAAAGAAAAAAATAATTTTTACAGAAGAGCACATTACACTGCACTTCCTAATATCAATTATTTCTCGCAGCGCACTATATTTTGGTCGGACAAGGACATCACAAAAGGAAGTGTCGAAGCCATGTACAAGATAGCCAACTGCAAACCAACGAATGCGGGAAGGGAGTCTTAATGGGTTCAAGGGCACAGCGATCACAGAACCTTCAGTTATGTTGCCAGTACTAGCTGTCACTTTGGCTCAACCTTAAGAAAATCGTTCTATAGTTATTCTCGTGAGTTCATGGATCTTCATTGGATTCCGCGGTCATTGATGCCCAAAACGATCGTGATTTTTCCAGCTGAAGATCATGCAAAATTCAGACACAAGAAATTGATATTAGCCTCATGAACTATGTGTAGAAAAACACAATGCAAAATTTTAAAAAAATATTATTAAAATAGTGTTTTTGAATAAATTTTAAAATAAAATTGATGTAGTCAATAAATATGAGTAACGATAAGCATTTACGATAAACATAAGTAATATTACAGTTTTATACAGACAACCGTTGCATCCACCCAACAATAAATTATAATGGTCTCCGTGGAAAAGTTGGATGAATCCCATCCATATGTTACTTTTGACTTAGGCGATGGAAAATGGGAACTCATGAATAAATACGTAGTTGCTGAAGAAGAATCCAAAATGTAGGATTCGAAACGTTGTAAGGAATTTAAGAATAATAAACTTTCTGTAAAAAATTGGTTCTAAAAATGCAGTTATTACCAAAACTGTATATTCTTCTTCTTCTTCTTCTTCTTCTTCTTCTTCTTCTTCTTCTTCTTCTTATTATTATTATTATTATTATTATTATTATTATTATTATTATTATTATTATTATTATTATTTCTAAACAATTATAAGTTACATTAATGTATATTCATTGTAAGTAAATTGTATTATTCTGCCAATAGGTTTTAAAAAGCCCAGTGGCAAAAATATGTATCCATATATACACATACAATGCTACTTCAGTATAGAATTGAAAAAATGTACAACTATCATTGTGCACGTACTTGCGCACACGGACTCTATCCTTTCTTGTCTCTTCAGGAAAAACTAGGGTGATAATAAGTTCGCAATATGGAGTAAAATTCGAAAGTTCACAATGTGAAAAATACCAGATAAAAATATTTTTTGCAATGAGTCGTGAAATAGCCAAGAAAAGTGTCGGAAAGGTTGAACAAGGAAAAGTATTTCCCAAAGGCCCCAACTCTATGTGGAGAGTTTCGTGAGTACACGTTAACCACGGAGTTTGTATGCAGGTCGACCTACAATTCGTGTCTGTGAACATGACTGCCTGTATGCGTTGTAAATTATCACAGAAACCCCGAATTGCTAAAAACGTACATTGAACGCTTTGTGAAGTTTTCATGAATGACATCAAAGCTAGGTACGCGCAACCAAATACTAGAAAAAAGGGGAAAAGAAAAGGGGAAAAAATATGCATCCATCTAAAAAGGGTTGCGTGCAAACAAGTATGTCTTCTGCAGGAAACGATTGTATCTGGTTCAAGCCATTGTCTTATTTCAGTTCGCAGTAACGTTTGCACACAATCAAGTCCATTGACTACACAGCCAGACATTAAGCCTTTAAGATATTTGCTATCCCAGCTACGCTTTCGAGGATCATTTTGGTTACTTACGTTTTTTTCGAAAAAAGAGTATTTATTTAATCTCCTCAAAAACGCATATCTTAACAATCTATAAAAATGCATTAGTCTTACACCTAGGTGTTGACCTGGCTTCTGTTACGAGTAGCCATACCGAAATATCGATTTTCTAAACAGAACTCTCACAAACTTTGACGCTCAGTAACCTGTATACAAGCGAATGTGTCTGGTGTTTCCTGTATCTTCGGATCCGTTCAGTAACCTGTAACCCTGAATACCTGAGGTCCTAGAGATCGATTCCTGGCATGGTGGATTTTCGACACAGTTTTATAGCTACGTCAGATTCGCCGTTATTTCGAAGATAATTCTAGCGAACGGGTAGATGGGTAGATTGTCGTGGTTTCTCTGATCAATACCGGACGAATTTCCGAGCAGTATTTTAACGAACAGCGGACCGCGGGCGAGCTTTCCTTCCTTCCCATCCTCGTCCTATCCTCTCACTTTACACACACATGCGAGTACACTTACCGGGAGCGGTAGCTCAGTGCATCAACTGATGTCACTGCAGCGCGTCTGACCGGGAGGTCCTAGGTTCCCACTCCCAACGGCGGCAGGATTTTCGACACTAGCTTTCCAGCTAGGCGAATTCAGTCGCTGTCTGGAGGAGAATTCTAGCGACCGGCTGCTCTGATCGGTAGTTTTCCGTGGTTTCTCCGATCAACACCAGGCGAATGCCCGAGCAGTACCCTACAAAACGGGCCACGGACCGCGCGCGATCTGTCCTTCCTCTTCCTTGTCCCATCCTCACCTCTTATAGACACGCACTTATACTAACATGCCCTACACTACCACATATTCCGGGAGATCGGTCGGGAACTTCAGCTTGTCCCGGCTGGGGCGGTGCCCCGCTGGTGGGAGAGTCCTGGTTAAGGGGAAAACCCCACTAGCCGACGGTACGTCGGCGCGGATCTCGTCATCCAGCGGGGGAAGATCACCGCCATTTCCCGAGAAAAACATGCACTACACTAACGGGTCTAATGACCAAAGCAATTGACGCGCCCGGAAACACGAAAAAATCAATCAATGACTTGCTTCATCAGAATAAAAGTTTTTCAAAAATTACTACCTTTTGAGACTCTTTTTGTTGGTAACATCACAACATATAGTTTTCAATTTACTTTCTGCATGCCTAAGAGCATGGTGCAACATTATCTAAAAGTATAGGAGCCAACACCTAAGTCCAACGAGAGGACGACTTCACACATACATTTTTTTTAAACTTGTAAGAGGGATATCAACATAATTCAAACGCCAACTTAAAGAAAAACGAATGAAAATGTATAAAAAATAAAATACTCCAAAACTATTTTTTGACTGCAAAATCATTTCCGAGTCCCCTCAACGGGTCAGAAGACGAGTCTAATACGCTCCTTCCGGAAGTGCGTAAGAACTTCCTCGGAACTCCTTGCCCCTGTTCCTTCCCTTCTCACGTTTCGCGAGAGTGGTTAAACTAAAACCAGGCGCATTTAGGCAAGCGCTCAAGAGACCAGAATTGGGATGTAGACCTGCAATAGACAAGTTTTCAGCAATAGACATCACTTCGGTAGCAACATCAGCATCAGTAGCATCAACATCAACATCATCAACATCAACATCGACATCATCGACATCGACATCATCGACATCGACATCATCGACATCGACATCATCGACATCGACATCATCGACATCGACATCATCGACATCGACATCATCGACATCGACATCATCGACATCGACATCATCGACATCGACATCATCGACATCGACGACATCGACATCATCGACATCGACGACATCGACATCATCGACATCGACGACATCGACATCATCGACATCGACGACATCGACGACATCGACATCGACGACATCGACATCATCGACATCGACATCATCAACATCGACATCATCGACATCGACATCATCGACATCGACATCATCGACATCGACATCATCGACATCGACATCATCGACATCGACATCATCGACATCGACATCATCGACATCGACATCATCGACATCGACATCATCGACATCGACATCGACATCACATCGACATCGACATCGACATCGACATCGACATCGACATCGACATCGACATCGACATCGACATCGACACGAATCACCGTCAACGTCGACAACGACAATTTTAACATACACTTCTCCCCGTAGGACATCGCACCTGTTTTTAATTATTTTTGCCGTAAAATAAAATAAAATAAAATTTCACTTCCCTTTAGTATCCTTCCCCTTATTTTATACATGGATGTTTAGGAACCGTAGTTTACCACTCTACGGCCGCGACTCCTGCCACGTGCTACGGAATCTCCCGGAAAACACGACGATCCCACCAAATGCTACTGCCGACGCTCGAAACTCAAGGGAGCAGAAATCACTTTTCCCAGATCTCTTGCGTTCCCGAGCACGCACTGCTCGCTTGGGCGGCCGAGTAGCTCTGTGACAAGCGGCGACAAATGCGACGGTAATGGGACGCGGAAAACGGCAGGCGGGACCGGCAACGACAGCGACTCCATTTAGCGGGGCGGGTAGACGGAACGGGCCCGCGGAAGAATTATGGAAGGGGAGGGGCGAGGATCCAGGTGCCTGCTAAATTGGCCTGTCGGAGAACACGTGAAGTTTGTAATTTTCTAGTTGGACATGTGCAAACATATTAGTATGTTTGAATCATTGTTTTGAAAGTGAAACTAGCCGCATTTTGAAATCCAACTTCGAACGTTTCTGATAACCCTGGAAAACTACGAATTTGGGGCTCCTCTCAAAAATGTTCTAGAATGTCCAAACAGTTTCGTTTTGCACATTATGGCGTTAGAAACATAAAGGCCCATTCAAATGCAAACACAAACCTAAGAATAACATATAGACGTAAACATTAACATATGTGATAGACTGCAGTATTCACAATGTAGAACATACACGTAAGCAAAACAAGAGTTTCTATTGGCTATGAGGCCTTGTAGTTTAGTATTGGTTGGATGTGAGAATCGATTTGAAGATATCAACTATGTCATGACGGGGGCTCTTGCCATAGATTGGGTTAGTTCGTCTATCGACTTACTTCGATACTCGATTTTGAGTTAACGTACTGGGTTGATTTATTTCTTATTTTTACATAAGCAAAAGCACAAAGCTTGAAGCTTGCAATCTATTAAATTACGTCTACCTGTTATGCTAATTTGCTTATGATAACGCATTGTGAACGAGTCCGTTTATGGAGGTAGTCCTTCCTATCTTTTAAGTGAACGCCATGCTTAAGTTTATGTTTGCATTGAGAATGTGCCTTAAGTCATGACCAAAGAGGAACACGAAAACGTAGCTTGTACTCTTATAACACATGGGGTTAGAGTACAATGGTAACGTGCTTTACAGTGTAATGTGTGTTGCTTGTGCTTCTGTAGTTACTTGTGACGTGTGACCTAGGCACAATTGTCAACAAGTCGGCCGACACATTACGTCCGTCCTGAGGTCGAAATGCCCTGGAGTGTCCGTCCTGAGGGCGAAATGCCCTGGAGTGTCCGTCCTGAGGGCGAAATGCCCTGGAGTGTCCGTCCTGAGGGCGAAATGCCCTGGAGTGTCCGTCCTGAAGGCGAAATGCCCTGGAGTGTACGTCCTCAAGGCGAAATGCCCTGGAGTGTCCGTCCTGAAGGCGAAATGCCCTGGAGTGTACGTCCTCAAGGCGAAATGCTCTGGAATGTCCGTCGGCAGGGCGAAAGGCCCTGGAGTGTACATCCTCAGGGTGAAATGCCCTGGAATGTCCGTCGTCAGGCGAAAGGCCCTGGAGTGTACATCCTCAGGGTGAAATGCCCTGGAATGTCCGTCGTCAGGGCGAAAGGCCCTGGAGTGTACATCCTCAGGGTGAAATGCCCTGGAATGACCGACCTGAGGGCGAAAGGCCCTGGAGTGTACATCCTCAGGGTGAAATGCCCTGGAATGTCCGTCAAACTGGAGGGCGAAATGCCCATGAAACGCAGCATCATGAGCGAAACGTTGGCAACTGTGATTAGGATGCGGCGCGTCTCCCCGACAGCCAAGTACCGTATCTGTGGACTCGGGTTGCCGAATCCTACTCTTTCACGTGCTCTTGCTGCGCTGTTTGTCTTGTAACATAAATTCCATGGGCGCACCGCCACCTGGGACGAAAGAACTATGGAGGAATGACGTTGACAATAACCAGCGGAACTGCATTTAAAATACATGCAAGCTCATCAAGAATCTATCTTGCTTTTAGTACACATCCCAGTATATGCGTTACTTTCCTGTTTTTTTCAGGAGGCTCCCTCTAGTATTCAGTTAGTTACAGTCAATTTCTACCGGCACGCAGTGCATTTCTTACGGTACTCAAGAGTAAAGGATTTGTGTGTTGGTACATTGCTATATACACTGACGACACTGCTTTTCTATAAACTGTGGTGTAGCTGTGATTTCCTGTTCAACGACCTTTGATATTTCCTTTGCCACAGAAGAATTATCTTTCATGTATGATGACAATATAACTTTTTGCCTGTGCTTTCCTCTATGGAATAATTATCTTTATTCGAGACCATCTACAAGTGACGTATTCTTACACTACATTCGGACGTAAAAGGTCAACTTTTTTAACACAGTCTGGAAACGTATCGAAAATACTTTCCGGGTTACCACTGAAACAATTAGAAACTAGTGGTGCTAAAACAGCACGTCCTTTCTCGCTGGTACAATCCCGCAAAATTAACCGAAAATACTTAAATTTTCAAAAAATTGTACATGATTTTATTTCAAAATATATCTTTAAGAAACAGATTTCATTAATGAAAAACTCTATCTTTTAATTGTAGTTGTAAGAGACGCCGAAAAAATTGTGAACTTTTGTAATTTCCTAAAAATCAGTTTTCAACGAACTCATAATTTCAAGTACTCATATTTTTTTAATATGAAAAATACAGTTTATTGTAAATCACTTTTATTAATGTTATAGGCTGATGATGGGAGTGAAAATAAGTCCTGAAACGTCGCAAGAATGTTCCAAGAATATAAAATGTTCAGAAATAAAATGAATTTTTATATTAACTTAATAGTTTTCCCAAAATTTCTCTATATAATAAAAATCATTTAAAGATGTTAAATTTTTTTTAATCTTTTTTCTGTGCATTTTAATACTTATCTCAGTTAAATAAGTTATCGTATTGTTCATGATATAATAAAAAATGTTAAAACTGTTCTTATATATTTAGGAACTGATAACATTTTCTTTAAAAATGTTAAAACTGTTCTTACATATTTAGGATCTGATAACATTTTCTTTAAAATATTTTGGGCCCTAAGCATGTGCAATATTCCATCCTTCCGATCGAGGCGCGGTTCAGCCCAGTTACGAAATGAAGACCTAGCATCTTCAGGGTGCGGCGTATGAGGCGTGGGGGAGGGGGGAGTCACACTGTCTTACGTCAGCTGGGGGGGGGGGGAATAGAATGAAGATGAGGGACTCGGCCAGCCCCGAACCATAAACTTGGCTGGATTGAAAAAGCAGCCCAGGAACGGCGGCAAACCCCTTTTTTTTCTCCTCCTTTCTTCTCCTTTTTCCCTCGTAATATCTTCTCCTCTCCTCCTAATTTCTTCTCGTTTTTCTCTTTCTCATACTTTCTTTTCCTCTTACTTCTCCTTTCTCCTCTTCCTCTTTCTACCCCCGTTTTTTGCTCTTCTTCTCCTTAGCTTTCGTAATGTGATCCTGCATCTTTCTCTTTCATCCCCTTTCTCGTCTCTTTCTACTCCGTCATGGTTCTTTTCTGTCAGCTGTATAGTTCAAGCCGAACTCTAGGCATGCCACCGCGTATTCAAAGTGTCGTTGGAGTCTTCAAACATCACGGGAAGTCAATTCACAGTCGAGCGAGGGAGGGGAGGGGGGAAAATAATGGGAAAGAAACCATTACGCCCGTTAAGACACTGCACCTCAATTCTCCTGGATTCGATACAAGAAATCCTGCGTCATGACCGATGGGATAAATTCAGCCAATCTCTGGAATTATCTTCCATCTCGTAAAGACAGTTTTTAAGCTATTTAGATTTGAAAATCAGCCAACAGTGATATTTGAACCTGAGTTTTCCTATGCTTCTTCTGAGATTAGTGTTTAATTATAGCTAACTGCGAAGAAGAAGAAAAAGAAATCCTTTTACTGTGCTCAGCGTGCTACACAAATATGAGGAATGAGAAATGTTAATGTAATCATGCAATGTTTTCTCAATGGATCCTTTAAGAAAAAATTTCTTTTAGAAAATTTTAATTTAAAACAAATTAATATATTCACAGTTGACCAATTGAACAATATTTTTTATTGTCACATAACAGTTTAACCCTTGTCTTGGGTTTTCATCAGATAGTCTGAAGGCTCTTGTTGATATTGTTTCATTTCAGTATATTAGATTATTATAACAATCATAAATAATATCGCAAAACTAAATGTTAAATAATTACTTAAAATGTTTATACATTACGCCATCAGCTACTGCTCCAAGTAATTTATGGGAGAGTTAAAAAATTTAAGGATAATATTAATAATGTTATTAATTACAAGTATGAATGAATTGCACGACTTATCTGACAAGAAATATATTAATAAGTATGTCTGATGAATTAAAGACAGAACGCTTTCTAAATCCAGCATTATTACGGGAACTAATAAATCAAATCTCACAAACACTCTTCAGCAAGTTTTTGTCGCTGTTGTAACAGCAGCACCAGGTGGTGAACGCGACAACAAAATGAGGACACAAGGAAACGGCAGAAGAAACCAAGAGAAAGCATAGGTTTACAATGCTCAATTCGAATCCTCCAATCTCCCGCTACTCCTGAAAGATACAAAAATTGTAAGCGCAAATGTTCTGTTTTCAGTTTGTTTCAGCCGTTCTAATACTTCTGTTAAAATATTTTTCTAATTTTTAAAATAATTTATAATATTTAAAATATTATTCTAACTTTTATATTCTAAGTTTTCATCTCTGGTACTACTCGTATAAACACAAGGGTCAACCCGTATCCCTCCCGTATAATTAGTTATTTTTCACACAATGAGACCTTCTTAAATTTTGTCTGGTTCCCCCCATTTCGGAGCAGGGGTTGTTCGAAGTTGGGGCCGGCACTTTTAAAAACAATGACAAACAACGAAGTGCCAAATGTTCGCACGAATACGTCAGTTTTATCTTACGACGATGATTCAAAATATTCATTCAAAATTCATAATATTACGCATACTGAACACCAGGCATTTCAAACTTTCGTGGCGGAAAAGTACATGCTTTAAGACTTTTAACACTTTGCTGCATTACTGAAAGATGAGTCTACGATTGGGCAGATGCCTTTAAAAATGGACGGACATCCCTCATTGTCCTGACGAGAGTGAATAGGTCCCGGTACAGCGGAATGTTGGAGAATGAGCTAAAGCTAGCAATACGAAGCCAACGCAGACTTCTGACATGAGTTCCTCTTCGTCGTCGTCGTCGTTGTTGTTGTTGTTGTTGTTGTTGTTGTTGTGTTGTTGTTGTTTTAGTACAACGCTCGTCACCACACCTTAGCTCCTAAGATTAAAATCTTTCGGAAACTAAAATTTTATATTCTGCAACATCCCCACACAACCTGGGTCGTTCTCATTTAGGTTTCCAGGAGTTAGAATATACGAGAGACCGCTTTGAGGGACGATAATTTTACGGCGCATTATTGATGCAAAGCAAAACCAAAAAACCTCTAAGAGAAAAGTTGGTGCAACATTGTGACAAGTATATTGAGAACATAATGGATTTTGTCCCAAAAAAATGACATACTTTTCATATTTGTTGTTGAAATATAGTGTACCTCAAAAATATTAAGTTTGCTTTACGAATCGCCGACGTATTAGCCGAGTGACATACTCGGCCCTCGAGCGTAAAATGAGAAAAAGAGTCGAGGAGGCGAATGTGAGAAGCCAACCGCGGCACGCCCACTTTGTGAAAGCACACGCGCCTTACACGGGTTGTGAACCCGCAACCACCGGCTCCGCATATTTGAATGCTGCTCCAATTCCCTGGGCCACTAAGGCAGGCGCTATCTCTCTTATTCAATTTCAGTTAATTCGCTAAACGTAACTTAATGGACCAACTCGGATTTAGCAGATTTTCGACTTCGAATTTTGAATTTTTATTTTTGAATGATATGTATCAGTAATAATAGCTTCAGATCAGATCACACCCGCGAACACAATATTTTCTACTGTACACTGTTTCTAAACCATTACAGACTTCACTTCTCACCAAAAACGAAAACGCTAATTATTTTAATAATTATATAAATGCAACATTTGTATTTTATAATTCTAAAATGCTATGCTTGAAATAAGTGTGTTCTTCAGCTTCTGGGTCAATGACCCCCAACTCGATCAGGTTTTCGAACAATTTCCTTTGATCCTTTGAGCGAATGCTGAGATGACCCTTTGCTTTCCTTTGCATTGTACACGTAACTTCACTATGCGCATGTATTCTTGAGCTCTTTTCGCAATTTACCGGAGAAATAGTGTCAGGGAAGGGGGTGGGTGTAATTGTGTCAGCAATATTACAAAACCAAATCTGTAGTTCGTTTGCCGAATCAAATAGGTTTTCTGTTACACAATAGCGAAAATATGTAGTATTGAAATGTTGATAACAACCCTTTTGCGTTACCTCATCATTCAAATATGTTAGTAAACTGTGGAGTAAGAATTCTATAGCCCAAGAAAATGTGCTCAGAATGTACTTCTCCTCTATACGTCACATGAATTTTTCACGATAAATAAAAATATAAAACATATGTTCGGATCAAAGAGACAAAAGATATTCGTAATTTTTCGGATTCGAGAAATGTTGTAACTTGTCCCACCTTTGATTTCGGCAGCAGTACAGATTGCAGGCAAAGCACAGCGATTTCCGCGAGAGTTTGGACGCCCCTGGGGTGACTTGGCGCAAACTCGATCGCCCGCCACCGCCGCCGCAGCAATCGTCACAGCAGCAGCCACGCACAGCAGACTCCTACAATGCGACTGCCGAGTCCGGGCGTGACACGCATGCGCAAAGCGCGGTCAGACGCTTGGAATACGGGGAAGGGGGACCAGCTCATGAGCGTAGCTCCAAGGGGGTGTAGAGGGAGCAAATGCCCCCTCTCTAAACCTTCGATTGATTGATTAGCGATTCCGGGTGAGACAGTATCTAAGGTTGATTGATTGATTTTGTTCGTGTTTCCGGGCGCGTCAACTGCTTTGGTCATTAGCCCCGTTAGTGTACTGCATGTTCTTTCGCGGGAGATGGCGGTGATCTTCCTCCGCTGGATGGCGAGATCCGGCACCGACCTACCGTCGGCTAGTGGGGTTTACCACTAACTGAGACTCTCCCACCAGCGGGGTACCCCCCAGCCGGGACAAGCTCTAAGCGCCCGACCGGACTCCCGGAATAAGTGGTAGTGTAGTGCATGTTAGTGTAAGTGTGTGTGTAAGGGGAGTGGATAGAACAAGGAAGAGGAAGGACAGATCGCGCGCGGTCCATGGCCCATTTGTTAGGGTACTGCTCCGGCATTCCCCTGATCTTGATCCACGGAAAACTACCGATCAGAGCAGACGGCCGCTAGAATCCTCCTCCAGACAGCGACTGAATTCGACCTAGCTGAAAAGCTAGTGTTGAAACTCCTGTCGCCGTGGGGAGTGTAACCTAGGAACTCCCGGTCAGAGGCGCTGCAGTGACATCAGTTGATGCACTGAGCTACCGCTACCGGTTGTATCTAAGGTTGTTCCATAGGTGTAGTACATGTTTTATCGCTGGGAGGTGGCGGTGATCTGCTGGATGGCGTTCCGGCACCGACCTACACGTCGGCTGGCGGGAAATTCTTCCCAACCAGGTATCTCCCACCAGCGTGGCACCGCCCCTGCCGGAACAAATTCTAAGCTCCCCCAGCATGTGAGGAAGTGTACTGCAATGTGAATGTAAGTGGGTGTAAGTAAGGGATGAGGATAGGACACGGAAGAGGAAGGAACATCGCGCATTTGTTAGGGTACACTGCCAGAAATGTCATTAAATTTAATGTAAATTAATGTATTTACATGAAACGTAATGTAACCTTGTTCATTAAAAATAGCATAATATATTTGTTTGTTAAATTTAATTCATAAGTCAAAATCAATGTAGATTACTGTAGAGGTTCTCCCGTTTCCCCTACTTCATCATTCATCTCTGTATAACCACTAGTCCAGGATTATTCATTCATTCCTTCCTTGCTGATAGGGTCACAAAGCTTTCACTCTTTCATCCTAATGTACATGTGTACATTAAATTTATAGTGCGTTCATGATACTTTAATGTACATTTCATTAAATTATTACAAAAATTTCGGTCAGTGTACTGCTCTGGCATTCGCTCTGTGTTGATCGAGAAACCACGAAAAACTACCGATTAGAGCAGCCGGCCGCTATAATTCTCCTCCAGTCAGCGACTGAATTCCACCTAGCTAAGTAGCTAGTATCCAAAATCCTGCCACCGTTGGGACTCGAATATTACGACTTCCTGATCAAATGTCACCCTTGCCTGTCTAAATCTTCGAATTTCAATCCTCCGTCGTACGAAATACACAGTATACATTCGCATTTTTAATACATTTTTACATCAACGCTTCTAACATTGATTCCCAGGCAACGTTCGTCTCGCTCTACCGTGCATTCTTTGCAGTGCAGAACTGTCATTTACCGTAAGGTAAAAAACAGATTAAGTTCAGCCATGACAGAACAACGACTCAATGATTAGGCTTGTTGACTATTCACATCACTTTCCATGACACTTGCTTCAGAAACGGAGGAAGAATATAAAAATGAAATCATTAAGGTCTACTATTTTCAGAAAATCCGAGGGAACTTGGATATATAAAAATGGTTTCATGAATTATATTTTTTAAGTATTGTTTACATTTTGTTAGTAAACATTTTAATTGAAAAAAAATGCGTTTCTAATCATTTATATGTTAATGATACCTTAATTTTAAGAAAATTGAAGATTTGTATCGATTTCATATCGATGCTTAATTTTGATACTATGTAAACTGTCTGAAAATCAGTTTGCCGCCGAATCGCGACATATATCGAACAAGAATAACTTCCTAGTTGAACACTAACACGGTTTTAGACCAGGCTATTCTTGTGAAAGTCAGCTATCTACCGTTTGTCAAGACATTGCCGATTCACTCGACCAAGCAGAAGAATTAATTCAATCGTTATAGACTTTATCTAGAAAGCTTTCGAATTCGTCACGACAGATGTCTAAATAAAATGATCAAATTGAAAGTAGATCCGCAAGTAGTCACCTGGATTACGGAATTTCTTCGCGGTCGAACACAGTGAGTTCGACTTTGTAACCGATGAGCTTTATGTGATGTCCGGCATCCCGCAGGGAAACTTGTTAGAACCACTCCTTTTTCTTATGTATATTAATGATATCGGTACCGAAATTCGATCGTCAATCAGACTTTTCGAGGACATCTGCAACGTGTATCGAAAAATTGGAGACATGGCCGAAACTGATCATTTGCAAAAGAAAAATGACAAATTGATGAATTGGTCCCAGGAAACGGAATGGAAATAAATCCAAATAAAAATAAAACAATTACCTTTCCAAAGGCTTCAACAACAGGAAATACTCCACTATTCAATGATTAGAAATAAAATTACTGAGGTACTGCTGGGCTGATCACAGAAGATAAACTACACATAACGCTTGGAAAGCTTTTCATTTGTTACGCGCATATTACGAAAGCTAATATATACCTTTTTTCTGTGAGTAGTTCCCAATCTCGATCAGATTTTTGATTTGCTTCTAAATGTAGCTTCACTACGCGCACGTTTTGTTGAGCTCTCCTTTTGCTTGTAGTCGTAGTAGAGCTTAGGGTGAGTTTCTATTTTGTTAGCAATACAGAAAAATCAAATCTGCATTTAATAAATATCTAAAATCTGCATTTAAATAAATATCTAAAATCTTTTTTAAAAATGTTCAATGATTATAATGATGTGTGATTCATTACGTTTTCGAGTTAAGCTGGATAGCAGTATTTTCTGCATGTCCACAACAAACAGACATGTATAGATAGTGGTATATACGAAAACATTTCAATTATATTTCCAGAAACATGTTAACCCTACTTTTGAATGGAAAGATGTGAATAGTCATTGTATTTTTCAGAATTTATAAATCTTAGTCTTGAGAATAGGTACAGAAACAGTATGTGTGGGGTTTTCTATTTCCCGTGTAGTATATATGTTCTACATTATTCTACTCTTCTTTTGTGTGATGTAATAAATTTGGGTTCAGCTAATAATAATAATAATAATAATAATAATAATAATAATAATAATGTTAAACAAAACGTGGAGACAAGCCATTCCATGGACAGAATCTAAAAACAATGGACAAGCTGCAGATCAATAAAGATCGATTGTCTATGTGACTTAAAATGGGAAGAAGCCAGAATCTGAGGCAGTTGTAATAGCTGTCCAAGATAAGCCGTTAAGCACAAGGCATTATGATACAGCGTTTATCAAAATTTACCAAGATGATAAATGCTGCATTTGCTAGGAACAAGTAGAAACCATTGATCATATCTTCTCAGCATATGCAATTCTAGCAAAGACCGAATACTTGAAAGGACACGATGCAGTGTGTAGGTACCTCTACTGGCAGATCTGTAACACCCACGAAGTTCCAATCGTGCTCCAAGTGGAACGAACACTCATCAAATTGGACTGTGTACAATGCGACTCTACGACCAACAAATTCAAACTGGTCACACGATAGCAGCAAACAAACCGGATATTTTTATCTGGGATTTGGAGAAAAAAACGACGCAGAGAAACGTCTTAAATACAAGAGTTTGGAAATGGAGATCAGTCGAATGTGGAGCGTAAAAACATAGGTCGTCCTGATAGTTATCGGAGCCTGGGATTTGTTCCGCAGCGTTTGTGCAAGAACTGGCTAAACTCCCAGGTCATTCAAAGGACTGGAAAGTGCAAGACATTGTTTTTTTGGGAACAGCCCACATTTTGTGCAGAGTATGCTAGAGGCACCCACGGGGCCTAGTTCTGCTCCTTAGGAAGCTGGTTGCAACCCGGAATAGATTTTATATTCAACGGACATCTTTAGCCGGGAATTAGAGGAATAATAATAAAAATATCGAATACCGAATTCTTGGCTGTCCGAGATTAGCCGCGTCATGGTCGATGGAGCTGACGTTTCTGCCATCTTGTTGTGGCCTTCTTCAGAGCTATTCTGTTACTGCTATCCGAATAATCCCGGACAGCCAAGAATTCAATGACTCCGGCCCCTGAAGCCTACGACTCTATATCGATTACCGGTTTTGACAATTCAGTACACGTTAATATCAACTAATAGGTTTTACTTTCTCGTATATGTAAGTATATACGGTGTAATATACGTAGTAGAGAGAAAGTAGTGAAAATAGCTTTGGAGTTTTCAACGTATATACACGGTTTGGGGTTCCGTGATTCCGTCCGTTTGTCGTGAAACAACATAGCGCCCGAAACTATTTGTAGGATTTTTCCAAATGAATATTCCCAGGTCGATTTCGAAAAACATTCTTCAAATTTTGGGGGCCACTTTACTTGAAGCCGTTGGGTAGATTAATCTCGCCAGCGCGCAATTTGGACACCAATCCGCACAGATGCATACTCACGGCACGGTTTGGCAAGAAATTTTAGGGGTACTTCACTTGAAGCAACCGGATAGGTTAATCATACCATCGGGCAATTGGGACACCAATCCGCACAGATGCATACTCACGGCACGGTTTGGCAAGAAATTTACGGGTACTTCACTTGATGCTATCGGATAGGTTAATCATACCATCGGGCAATTGGGACACCAATCCGCACAGATGCATACTCACGGCACGGTTTGGCGAGAAAGGAGAACGCGAGGATCTGATGGGCGCCGGGGAGCACGGAAGAACGCTCGTTTGTTTCTCAAGATTTCCGGCTGGTCGAAGGCCATTGTTCTTCCCCTGGGCGGGCAAAGAATACACGCGGAGATGCAGAAAAGGCGTTGCCCAAGCGTGAAACCATTTGGTCCGTGTGCCACGGCGCGGCGTGGCGGTCGCGCCAAACGGAGGTTTTTCATCTCGGGCATAACGTCTCGCACAATTAACGGAAGCCTACTCATGAATGGGGGGACTGCCATTCTTCTGCGCTATTAAATACGGCGGATGAGGTTTCCCAGGGGAATAAATGAATGGAGGTTGGGGGGAATGTCCTCTTCATATAATTTACCAGCTAAGAGAGGTCGGTGACAGCAGTCTGCCACTGCAGCGTCTTGGATCGGGAGATTCAAGGATTCGAGTCGTGATGATGGTGGATTTTCCACTCCAACGACATAGGTCGAATTTAGCCGCTGACTGGAGGAGAATTCTAGCGGTCGGCTGATCTGATCGATAGAAGGTTTCCCCAAACAACACCAGGCGAATGCCGGAGTAGTGCCGTAACAAAAGGATCACTGATCGCGCGCAATCATTCCTTCATTTTTCTTGTCCTACCGTCACCCCTTACCTGCCCACACTTACACTCACATACACCACTTTACCTCATATGTCAGGAGCTTGCAGATTGGCCCGGTTGGGGCGGTACCTCCAGGGGCACAGCTGGGCTGGTGCAAACGGTGCGCCGCACAAGGGCCACGGAAGTCGAGGGCCACGGAAGTCGAGGGCCACGGAAGTCGAGGGCCACGGAAGTCGAGGGCCACGGAAGTCGAGGGCCACGGAAGTCGAGGGCCACGGAAGTCGAGAGCCCCGACTGAGGCCGCCCGCCGCTCCCACATAAAGATGACAAAGGCATTGAGGGTCTCCATTTCTACTTTCTGCATTGGGGTCATCCAGAACGTAGCTACGTACGTCTCCGGCCTTAACAAACGGGCCATGTACCTCCCGTGATCTTCCTTTCTCTTTCTTGCCCTATCCTATCTCTCCCACATACACCAAGTTACCGCACATGTCGGGAAATCAGTCGGAAGCTTAGCGTTTATTATGGCTGGGACAGTTAGGTGAGATACATCGAGAGCCCTACAATCCGATGTGTAAGGCGACCTCGGATCTTAACTTACCGGGGGGAACACCGCCACCTCCCAGTTTTACATTCTCGGGACTAATGACCAAAGTAGTTGGCAATCCAGGAAACTCAAAATACAAATACACATACACACATACTATCCACATTTGGAAATAAAATATTAGCTTTGACATTTGCGATTTTTAAAAATTTTTGAGTTGATAGTTGAGAAGATATTTACTTTGATCGAGTTATTGCCTTTGCGCTTTACAGCTAAATCTCAAAAACAGCGACTCTTGCTCTTACATTGTTAATATTTTATTGAATCTGGAAATTCGTCCCATTGGTGTAGCGGCCAGACCGCTAAAAACTCTACTTGATCGGGAAATATGACCTGGGACCCATGAACATTACGGCAGCGTGCTACCATTTTCACCTCCGTAACAGATAAATAAAGCGCCAACGTTGGCAAATACATCTTCGTCCCACTGCTCGCCTGCACCTCATCCCATCGTTCCACAACTGGGCCGGAGTTCGATGTACGTCCGTGTAGAATATCCAAGTGGAATTTGTGGAGGACAAAGCAGACTTACGGCAAGTTTTCATTTAGTTTTCCCTGACCTCTGCTTTCGTAACACCTCTTCCTCCAATTCTCACTACATCCCACACCAAGACCTCTACGGGATTATGGCAACAACTAATATCAATGCAGTGGCGCTGACCCGGAGATCCCAGAGTACGAGTCTCGAAGGTGGGAGGATTTTCGACACTAGCTAGAGAGTTACGTCTTATTCAGCCTATTGTTGCAGGAGATCGCGATCTAGTTTGGTTTGGTTTGTTTTTTTCGTGTTTCCGGGCGCGTCAACTGCTTTGGTCATTAGTCCCGTTAGTGTAGTGCATGTTTGTTTCTCGGGAGATGGCGGTGGTATTTCCCCAGCTGGATGGCGAGATCCGGCGCCGACCTACCGTCGGCTAGTGGGGTTTACCCCTAACCAGGACTCTCCCAACAGCGGGGCACTACCCCAGCCGGGACAAGCTCTAAGCTCTCAACCGGTCTCCTGGAATATGTGGTAGCGTAATGCATGTTACACTTACATGCACTATACTACACACTCGCCGGGAGCTTAGCGCTTGTCCCGGCTGGGGCGGTTCTCCGTTGGTGGGAGAGTCCTGGTTAGGGGTAAACCCCACTAGCCGACGGTAGGTTGGCGCCTGATCTCGCCATCCAGCGGGGAAAGATCACCGCCTGCTCCCGGGGAAAAACATGCAGTACACAAACGGGAGTAATGACCAAAGCAGTTGACGCGCCCGGAAACACGAAAAAATCAATCAATCAATATACGAAAAGTATTTTTAAAGAATACGTCTTTGTCAACAACGAAATTACACTCTGATTATAAATTATTTAGAGTTAGTTTACTGGGTTATGTGTACTTTGTATTGTGTAAATTACGTTTATTTTCTTCAGTGCTCGGCTAGATTGTAACTGCTGAGATGATTCTTCCTTTCCGTCAATACCCCGAAATCAGTCGATCATTATTTCTGGTTCCCGTAATGCGTCGACATTTTCCCTATTACTAGACTTCGGCCAGGCAATGTCTCCCTAAATTGGATGTCATGCTCAATTGTCTTTTCCTTTCACCATCCCATTTAGCCCAACAGGAAAACACGAAACTACCGCCAAGTCACGAACTTCAGTGCTGCTGCTGCTGCTATTGCATTCCAGGCATTCGCTCAGTGGCAACACTGTGAACTCTGCAGCATCATTGACCGGGGCCTTAAGTTGGAATAGCGAATACTGCTGATTATCGACTCCAGCGGCGTAGGTCGAATTCAACTACAAATTGGAGGGGAATTCTAACTTCCAGCTGCATAGATTAGTTGTTTCATGTAGCTCCCTGATCAACATCAAATGCCGAAGCTGTATTCCAACAAATGGGCTGCTGATCGCACGCGATTTGGCCATCCTTATTTTTCTCCCTCTCTCCTTTTATACCCACACACATACATACACATACGCACTACTCTATCATAACAGGGGATCAGACTGGGAGAGGTGGCTCAGTGCATCAACTGATGTCATTGCAGTGCCTCTGACCGAGAAGTTCTAGGGTTCAAGTCCCGACAGTCGAGGATTTTCTACACCAGCTAGATAGCTAGGTCGAATTCAGCCGCTGCGCGGTCTGGAGGATAATTCTAGCGTCCGGCTGCTCTGATCGGTAGTTTTCCATCGTTTCTCCAATTGACATCAGGCGAAATCCGGAGCAGTAACCTAACAAACTAATCACGGACCGCGCGCGATCTTTCTTTCCTCTTCCTTGTCCTATCCTCTCCCCTTACACACACACACTTACACTAACATGCACTACACTACCACACATGCCGGGAGACTGGTTGGGAGCTCAGTTTGTCCGGCTGGGGCGGTGCCCGCTGGTGGGAGACTAGCTAGCCTACGTGTAAGTTGGCGACGGATCTCACCATTCAGCGGAAGTTATGATCACCGCCAAATCCCAATGAAAAAACCTGCACTACACTTTCATGACTAACGAGTAATGACCTTAGCAGTTGACACCGGGAGCGGTAGTTCAGTTGCTGCAGCGCCTCTGATCGGGAGGTCCTAGGTTCGAGTCCTGATGGCGGCAGGATTTTCGACACTAGCTTTTCAGCTAGGTCGAATTCAGTCGCTGTCTGGAGGAGAATTCTAGCAGCTGGCTGCTCTGATCGGTAGTTTTCCGTGGTTTCTCCGATCAACACCAGACGAATGCCGGAGCAGTACCCTACCAAACGGGCCACGGACCGCGCGCGATCTTTCATTCCTCTTCCTTGTCCTATCCTCCTCCCTTACACATACACTTACACTAACATCCACCACACTATCACATATTCCGGGAGGCCGGTCGGGAGCTTAGAGCTTGTCCCGGCTGGGGCGGTGCCCCGTTGGTGGGAGAGTCCTTATTAGAGTAAACCAGCTAGCCGACGGTAGGTCGGCGCCGGATGTCGCCATCCAGTGGGGGAAGATCACCCCGCATATCCCGAGAAAAAACATGCACTACACTAACGGGACTAATGACTAAAGCAGTTGACGCGCCCGGAAACACGAAAAAATCAAATCAAATCAACCTTCGCAGTTGACGCGTCCGGAGTCACTAACAATCAATCCACCAATAAAATTGATAACCAAGCCCCTTGGCGGAGAGGAAGATGAACTGCGAGAGCTCCATCCTCATCCCACGCTCACTCGGCCAGCGCATTCGTGAGGGCCGGAACTTCCCGGAGACAACTTTCCTCATTGTCTGTGCCAATGCGACCAGTATCAGAGACACTTCAGTATGATTGAGGCAACGTAGGTTGCGGGTTTTTCCTCTCGAGGTTTCTTCTCCAGAGGGGAGCCGCTTACGGTGCCCCAAAACATCAATGATTTTAAGATTATTAATATCGATATTTTCGAACACAAACATCGATATTATAACATAGATGATTTGCTTTAGATGTTTTCTTCAGATCGCTCTATTTGTTCAGGAATATCAATGTTTTTAAAAAGTTCTCATGATATAAATAAAATTTCCTGGTTTTTGTAGATAGCTCCTAATCAGTCATTCACAACTTTCACTTTGTCGAACCCCAGGCAGCCCGAAACCGTTTGCTATTCGCAACCTTTCTCCATTTTATTAAAAAATAAATTACCATTTTTTATTATTTTGTACGAGGTAATATCGTAAACTACATTTTAACCTTGACTACATATAACATTGATTAGAAAATTAAGATGGCAGTGAAATTTAAGGCAGAATGTGCATTAAACTAATATTGACATGTTATGTATCACAATAGAACCAGGTCATTTTACGTCGATATGTTTCATCATTTTAAAACATCAACATTTTAAACATCGATGTTTTCATCGACATCAAAAACCTTTTGTTGATGTATCGAAGTATCGGGACCCAAGCACGCGAGAATATTAATATGAATTATTTGGGAGATAAATTCGAAGTGAGACCATGGAGGTTAAAGATAAACAAACGGCTAACAATCCTAAATATTACAGAGCCTGCGCAATCTCTTTTAACACGCTATCAACATAATTCGCATTATAGGGATTGATAACACTAGTTGCGAATTTAAACTTTTTGCTGTTGCCTGAAGTACAAAAATTTGATTGTATAAAATATCGATGTTCTGTTTCCGAATTTTCAATCCGTTTACTTCTATTGCGTAAGGTTTTCTTGCGAAATCACTTCATGTGTGTAGTATAATTATGCGAATTTCATCACAAACGTTTTCATAATACTTTTTTATTTTAAAGAAAAAACAATATTTAATACACCCAACTTGCTGGAATTAATGGTACAATTGTCAATACACTCATAAAGCGTTTTTGCTTTTTTTCTTGTTTATTTCATATTGGAAAGTTTAACAAACTATATCGTTGCTTCTCCGAAAGTCCGTCTCCGAAAGTCCTATTTCCTTTTCTTTTATGTTTGTCTTCAGGTATTTCACGCTTTAACCTCCAACAATAGTTTACAAAAATATTGATTTACCAGCGTCCCTAGTACCTCTATTTATTTATTTAGTCAAAACAGTCAAAAATTGTATGTGACGTATGAAGGAGAAAATTATCTGCGCACGCTTTCTTGAGTTTCAGAATCCCTTACCACAATTTAACTATTATTAGTTGAAAGATGAAAAAATAATATAATAATAATAATAATAATAATAATAATAATAATAATAATAATAATAATTTAAAAAAGCGAGAGATTAACATTTCAAAACTAGATATTTTCGAATTATAGAAAACTTATCTGTAACGGTAAATGAAGGAGCAGATTTGATTTTTCTATATTGCTAATGAAATAGAAACTCACCCTAAGCTCTACTACCACTACAAGCAAAGGAAAGCTCAACCAACGTGCGCATAGTGAAGCTACATTTACGTCCAGAAGCAAATCTAGGGGCCATCTCAGCATTTGCTCAATGGATCAGAGATGGGGACCTCCTTTCGAAATCCAGCCCATCCTTATGAAATCGTTCGCCTTGTACTTCGCGCAAAAATCCTAGATTTTCAGGGGAATAATCTAGGTGAGAAAACAAGAAATGAAATTTTCATACTCACGTTACAACCAAGTTCCTTGTATGCTTGAAGCATGTTAGCCACAACGTTTCGGTAATTGGGATCCTTGTTCTTACCAAGAAATTATAGTCTGGTGGCGCAAGAGCGAAGTCGCTCACCTTTCACCAAGGAGGTCCGGGTTCGATTCCCGGATAATTCCGTGTGAAATGTGTTTCAACAAAATGAGTTCAGCTGCTTCACAAGGGCTAGTCGAACCCCTGTGAAAAGTCCTGAACCCTACCCCTATCCTTATTCCTTCCTAATTCTGGCCGCTGGGTAGTGACGCAGGAGCGCGCAAGAGAGAGGTGCGTACGCGGAGAAGCTACCTGGCGGTCCTCTTGACGACTAACGACTACGTAATGGAGGATTACTGCCAAAGACATTGACCATAAAAAAACATAAATAACGGAGTATTACTCCTAAGCGCTCAACGCCCAATGGGGGTTATGAGACGCGTTGCGTCATGACGAAGGCGCAACAAATTTTTTAAAAAATTGTAACAACTTCACAGAAAAAAGATATCCATGCTACTTTCTTCCTTTCATTCATAGTGTTTTTAAATGCTGCATCAATTTTCTTTTATCATTAATTATACCTTCTTTGAATTTTCCTTCAGATGTTATTGGGAATTTCTCATATATGTACGTAAAACAATCTCCTTCGTGATTTAAAGTCTTTGAGAATTGTTTCATTAAGCCAAGCTTAAAGCGAAAAAGTATGAAAATGCTATTTCGCGTTATCTGAACCAATAGAGTGTTTTTGGACAAATCAATTTTTTTTTCTTCGAGTCAAGAACCCAACTTAAATAACTCTTTAGAGAGGGCAAGAACTCTCCCCAAGTTATTTAATTCACTCTCGTTAAAACACCCACGTTCTGCAGCAGAGGATTCTGGTAAGGTAGTCTCAGCCCCTCGTCTGAATTTCCACTACATCTACATCAGTTTCGGATGAACACTGTTCAAGATTTTCTGGTCGCACAGGAATGGGTACATCAAGCCCATGGGGGCCAGATTAACTGGCTGACCGAACAACTGGCTACACAATTTGCGTTTTCTTTTTGTATAGTGCACCTTCGCATCACACGAACAGAAGTAGCAGTCATTACTATGGTTTGACAGCTCTCTCCAAACCGTAGGTTTCCAAACGAAGCGACGGTATTTTGCCGTTACCAATGAAAGTTCTCAATGCTTACTCTACATATTTTGTGGGGTGCCCAAGGTTTACTTTGGTCTCCAAGTTTGATTCCAAAATAGACAAGATATGCATTTTTTATAAAAATATATATTACACCTCTCCTTACGCAAAGTGTTTTCCCACATATATAATGGTGTGTGGTAAGTAGTCTGGATCGTTTTTTACTTGGACGATACAACGTCACCAAGGAGTGGCTATCTACATAGGATAATGGCAAGGGTGCACATTATCTCGTTTCCCGAAGCCCTCGCACCCCGTATCAGATAAAAAACATCTTGTTCTCTCGATGTTTACTGTAAATACTTGAAAAGCATTTTAAATACATTCAGTCTTCAAATCCTGACATCGTAAAACTCCATATGGTAAAGTATTACAGTTTATATAATTAATCTTTGGGCATACGAAAATAACGCTCTAAGGGAAAGAAAATTTTATTTAAAAAAATTAAATGGTGCATGATAGGAACTTTCTGGCTGTGAATTTGATTTCAGCACTCTAAAAACACGCCAAAAGCATTTAAACTTCGGAAGGCAACAATTTCATCGCAAATTAGTGTAAGCAAGGAATGATGTACGTATTTGTCATTTTGGGGTCGATTGTCCGACTGTGCCGGCTAGCTAACGGTGTTTCCCATCCTGAACCTAGTTTAATTCTCACGCTTGGAGGGTAAGAGAGGCAGGAGGCGAACATGGCACCCTTTCGTTTTATTGTTTGCCTGGGCAACGCCAGTTGTTTTTACTAGTAAGAAACCCAACAATATTCCAACTCCTAATAAACAAGGATTTGGGATTTAGAAGTGCCAGGGGAATTGAATACACCAATTATTATTATTATTATTATTATTATTATTATTATTATTATTATTATTATTATTATTATTATTATTATTATTATTATGACTTGCACTTTTGCACTAATGCACTAATGTAAAACGTTTTATAAGCATTGAATACATTTTAGAAAAATCCTAATATAAATAAAGTGAAATGTAATAATGAATTCACATTTAGAAGATTGCGATATCAATACAAAATAACATTAACACTAGCAAGGAACTTACATGCTCTAAACTTTTAAATAAAGAAAACCTGCCCAAATGACAAACTAATTCATTTTCATATTGAGATATGTATAAGGTACCAATTACATATTGAATGCAAAATTTCAATGTCTTTTTTATAGCAATTGCCACTATACACGTAAGAAATCTTTATTCTTTTCAATAATTAAAAATCTACCATTCAAAAGCAAAACGAGAGGTGGAATCCTAAGATGAAATTCTAACTACCAAATATATTTATTTCAAGAGTGTTGTGTGGTGCAACGTGTGTTGCATTGCCTGAATTTTCTTGACAGTTTCCCCAAAACATTGAGCTTTTACCACAGATTTTCACGAACTCATTTGTTCAGACATTTGTTAAACATTACTATGTCATATTTCGTCTTAACATAACGTGTATAAAACGTTGCATCATTGGGAAGACCCCGACATTACATCATCACTGGAGTTCACAGTCTACGGGTCACGCTGAGCTAACAAAAAATGGTAGTCAAAAAAGTCGACTCAATAAGATTTAATCTTCTCAAAAGAGCACAAAGTAGTACGAGATTCCAGATGCCTTTTTTCGTAGTTATTCAGGGCGACAGAAGAAAACAGCAGGTCACACGATTCTATGACATTTCGAAATAAATTCGATGTCATGTTGTATGGCATTTTTCTTTGGTTTCAGAGCATCTCAATAAAACGACCGTATAAGAGCATACGTACATTTTATTCCACGAGATATTGCAATTAACTCACGACTACACACTATAAAAGTTATAAAGTGCAGTTTCAGACACAGTACCAGACAAGACCGGTTTACGTAACCCAACTCCATGTGCGCAGTTGAACCGTATGCTCACATCACCTGAAGTCAAACGATACCTGACATTTCGTATCAGAACTGACTGTGTAAATAAACGTGTTGTCGCCTTGAGTACACAAGAGGCCACATATCAAGCCACGATTTCGTTATTTTCTGATAATACCACGCGCACTTCGCGGAGCAACGCGTGCGGGAGCGATTTAAACATAAGCGAAACGCCCGGAACAGCTGAACAAAGATGGCAGGCCGCGCCACACCTGCTGGCGCGCGGGGTACAAGGAAGGCCGTGCGCTGTCCCAACACGCGGCCGGGGCCGGGGGCCATAACACGAGAAAGCGATGTTGGTCCGCGGAAAGGAAGGGGGCATCTTCAGACGCCCGCCCTCCCCTCCCTTCCCCTCCACAGACGGTCCGCCCCGCGCGGCCAACCTCGGGAAGGAGGGGCCTCGGGCGATCGCAAGAGCACGCGGGTAACGGGATCCGAACCCAGCGCCGACCGAACACACTCACCGGAGCTCGCCGCCTCCTTCAGCTGGCGGGTGGCCGCTCTCAGGCTTCGCGGGTGCGTGCGGCACGCGCTCTTCCACGCACACACACACACGCACACGACGCCTCCTGTTGTTGTCCTCGTCGCTGCACGCACGTGGGCGCGAGAGTCGCGCTGCGACGACGCCGGGGAACGGAACGGAACGGAACGGAACGGCTCGGCGGCCAGGCAGTGTGTTGCTGCCGCCTGCAGACCTTCACTCTCACTTGCGCTACGCCAGGCCGCGCCGCGCCGCGCGGAGCGGAGCCAGCTTACCCGTGCGAGGAGCGACACTGGCGGCAGCCGACGGCCTCTCGGCCCGTTGACCCTGCCCGCCGCGGGCTGCCATTCGCCGCCGCCGCCACCGCCGCCGCCGCATCCGCCTGGCTGCCCGCGCGCCCCGCGCTGTGGGAAAGGGGGGAGGGGAGCTTGCCAATGCCCCCCTACCTACCTACCTGCCTGCCAGCCCTCCGGCAGGAGGGGTCGCCGAGACCGTGTCCTTGGGGAACTCCGGGATAAGCATTGTTGCGCTAACAATACAAGAAAGTTACAATAATTTTAATTATAAATAAATGATCATTTTACTTGTATTTTATTTTTTTACGTGGCTTTACGAGATCCAGTTAAAACGATTTAAGTGACTAAAATCGCATCCTTGGGGAACATCTGAATTAAGTACGTCTCAGAAGGATTACATGAAAAATATGATTATGACTGCATTTTATTTTTGGAAATGGGGACGGGAACTTGCCAATGCTCCCCTACCTGCCTGCCCTCCGGCAGGAGCCCTGCCGCTGTCGCCGAGATTGCGTCCTTGGGGAACTCCGGGATAAGCATTGTTGCGCTAACAATATAAGAAAGATATGATAATTGTAATTATGTATAAATAAATGTAATTTTATTTCTATTTTATTTTTAAATGGCTTTACGAGATCCACTTAAGACTATTTAAGAGCCACTTCAATGACTAAAATTGCGTCCTTGTGGAACATCTGAATTAAATAAATCTCAGAGGGATTACGAGAAAAAATATGATTTTTATGTTTGCATTGTACTTTTGGAAATGGGGAGGGGAACGTGCCAATACCCGCTAACTGTCTGCCCTCCGGCAGGAGCCCCCTTGGGAAACTCCGGGGTTTGCATCGTTGCACTAACAGTACGAGAAAATTAGCATAATGTTATTTATTTATAAATAAATGATAATTTTACTTTTTTAAATAATATTTTTACGTGGCTTTACGAGATCCAGTTAATTAAGGTTATTTAAGAGTCAATTTAGTGGCTAAAATCGCATCCTTAGGGAAGATCTGAATTAAGTACATCTCAGAGAAATTACGATAAAAAATATTATTGTTATGACTGAATTTTTATTTTTGGAAATGGGGAGAATAGTTTGCCAATGTCCCCCTCCTACCCTCCGGTAGGAACCCTGCCGCTGTCGCCGAGACCGTGTCCTTGGGAAGTTCCGGGGTTAGCATTGTTGCGATAACAATATGAAAAAGCTAGAATAATTTTATTTATTTATAAATAAACGATCATTTTTCTTGTTTTTTTATTATTTGTACGTGACTTTATGAGATCCAGTTAATTAAGATTGTTTAAGGGTCAATTCAGTGACTAAAATCGCATCCTCGGGGAACATCTGAATTAAGTACACCTCGGAGGGAATACAAGGAAAATATAAGTGTGTGTGTGTGTGTGTTTTTGTTTTTGTTTTATTTTCCTCTCCTCCGGTAGGAGACCTGCTGCTGACGTTGAAACGGCTTCCCTGAAATCCGGCATTGCCATTATTGAGCGAACAATACGAGAAAGTTATGATAATTTTACTTGTATTTTATGATAATTTAATGTCAATTTACGAAATCAGTTATTTAAGGTTATTTAAAAGTCGATTCAGTGACTAAAAGCGCGTCTTTGGGAACATCTGAATTTGCATTATTGCACAAATGATCTCGGAGGCATTTCGAAAAAAAAAAAACGACCGTTTTGACTGTATTTTATTTTTGGAAAGGGGAAGGGAGTTTGCCATTGCCTTCCTATCTGCCCGCCCTCTGGTAGGACCCCTACCGCTGACACTGAGATCGTGACCTTGGAGGACTCCTTTTTTTAGAATTGTTGCACTAACAATCGCTCTGGACATACGAGAAAATTTGACTAATTTTACTTTATTTTATTATTGTAATTAATATTGTTACTTGGTTTTTCGAGATCCGGGAAATTAAGGTTATTTAAGGTCAGATCATTGACCGTGTATGGGGACTAAAAGAGTATCCTTGTGGAACGTCTGCATTTGCGTTGTTGTACGAATAATCTCAGAATAATTACGAGAAAAGATACAACTCCTTTGAATGTATTTTATTATTGTAATTAATATTTTCCTGTAGTATATGTATTTGCCGACCTGGATGGCCGAGGTGGCTAAGAGCGAGTACCGACTCAGCGCTTCGGTCCGAAGGGTCGCGGGTTCGAGTCCCGCCTTGGGCATGGTTGTTTGTCCCTTGTCTTTGTGTGTATGTATTGTCGCGGAGGGCCTCGCGTTCTGCTGACCCCAGATCAGAGGAGCCCGCAAGTGTGTTGGTGTCTAGTGTATGGTCGAATATGCGTCCCATCGGGACGCAAAGGGTAACCGGCTGTCGGCTGGATAAAAACCCTAGAAAGAAAGAAGAAGTATATGTATTTGAATAGATTATTTGATAAATCAATTCAGGGACATGACCTTTGTTGCGATTGAGGCCATAACCTCGGGAAAACTCAGATTTACACTGTAGTTGGGCTATGGGCATTCTCAGAAGGCTTACGAAAAAATGCATTCTTTATTTTTCCTTCGATGTTTATGAATGTATCCGGTCAACACAGATTTTTTGAGGGTCAAATTCAGCAGCTCAGGCTTTGAGTGAGACTGCACCCATGTGAAACTTCAGGATTTGCGTTGTTTCACGAGCATTCGCAGAAGACTTACAAGGTAAAAAGTAACATAGTTATTATTTTCCCCCTTAAACTTAAATATTTAATCAACAAAGCTTGTTTGATATTTCAATAGCCTTGTGTTGCGACGGAGACTGCACCCTCGTGAAACTCCGGAATTTGCATTGTTATGCACCAACCTAATATAATAAGGTATAATAAATTTGCTTGCCTGAATTATTATTATTATTATTATTATTATTATTATTATTATTGTTGTTGTTGTTGTTTTATTATTATTATTATTATTATTATTATTATTATTATTTATTCACAGCTTTCTGGTACATGTTTGAGGAGTCATACAGATATTTCTATCAAAGCATGATTTCCGTAGTACATTACTTTTAACAAAAATATATTTATTTTAAGAACTAATTAGAAGGTAAACATTTCTACAAATATAAATTTAAACACTTAGTTTATAAATTAAAAAGTAAATAATTCTTTAACGCAAATTTATTTAAGAAACCCATAAATCTTCTGACTCAAGAACACGTCAAGATCACAGCTTTCTGTAGATTTATGATAATGTTCGTCTCGATCCCCAGTTTTTTTAGTGAGTGCTTTAGGACGGTAGGTATCACACCTGTTGCTGAGAGAACGATCGGCACAATCTCCACCTCCAATACATGCCACTGCTCCTTTATGACTTGTGTAATTTCCCTGTATTTTTGAGTTTTCTTTTTGTGTGTTGTGTCGAGGTTGCTGGTATCTACAACTGCTATGTCTATCAGCCATACTTTTCTTTTAGATTTATCCCAGAGTATTACATCCGGCTTGTTATGACGAATTGTTTTGTTGGTCAATACGCTTCGATTCCAGTATAATTTATAGATGTTATTCTCGATGACATTTTTTGGATGGTACTTGTAGTAGGGTGTATCAAATTCACTAGCAGTTCCACATTTCTTTACAAGTTTGGCGTGGATGATTCGTGCTACCATATCGTGCCTCTGTTTATAATCCGTTGGGGCCAGCATACTGCAACCTGAAGTAATGTGCTGGATCGTTTCTTGGCCTACACCACAAGCCCGGCAGATATCAGAAGGCACTTCGGGGTCTTTAATAATGTGCTTGAGATAATTTCGTGTTGCAATTACCTGGTCCTGGATTGCTATCAAGAATCCTTCAGTCTCGGGGTAGAGATATCCTATTTTAAGCCACTTGTACGACAAGCAGGCGTCGACATTTGATTTGTCTATTTCTGTAGGATATCTACCATGGAGAGCTTTTTGTTTCCATTGTTCTAAGAGCTCGGCTTGGGTTGGTTGTTCGTGTAATACATTTTTTTGTTTAAGGTTGAGTGGTGTATAGTTCTCGTCTACTTGCTGTATCACTCTGTACAGCTGAGATGAAAAGGCTTTATCATTGAAATACTCTCATGTCCGTTATCAGTTTTGCATGGAGATTGCTATTATTTAAGATGCCCCTACCCCTTTATTTCCTTAGTAGTGTTATTCTTTGGATAGAGCTTTTTGGATGGTGATATTTGAAACGAGTCATTTGGATCCTGATAATCCTTTCCAGTGAGTCCAAATCAGCTCTGGTCCATTTTATAATGCCTAATGAGTAAGTAATAACAGGAATGGCATATGTATTAATTGCTGTTGTAAGATTACGAGAGTTGAGGGAGGTCTTGAGTATGTTATTCAATCTGTTGGTAAACTCTGTTTTTAACTTCTCTTTTATCTGACTGTGTATAATCATTTTATTTTGCTGTATCCCCAGACACTTGTAAAAGTCATCCATTCCCAATACAGTGATAATCTCTCTTGATGCAGTCTCGTGCATCTGTGAATTTTCCCCTTTGAATACTTTGTATTTTGCATTTTTCTATGCCAAATCATGCCTATTTTTTTTTTTTTTAACCAACCAATTTTATATTTTATTATTTCTCTTAGTAGCTAAGGGGTCGCAAAGGGAGTTGACAATTGCGAAACTGGAAACTACAACTTGTTAAACTTCAAAAACAACAAAAACTAACCAATAAAACAACGTGAACAACCAAAGCAACATTGAGCTTAAACTAAGATTCCGAATTGTTTCTGTAATTTAAATCCCTTCCTTTAAAAACCTTCAAATTTTATTTTCCAGAAATGCCCATGAAATCAAAAGAGTAGTTTATGATACAAGAGCGTGAAACTAGATTTTATTTTTCTTTGATGGTGAATATGTAAGTTAAATTAATTTTCCAAAAATTTTTATAGTTGATGAGTAATTGTACACATGTAAATACGTGTGTCCGTAAATACATGTGTATTTACGAACATCACGTAAATTTCTGAAAATGAGAAACCCTAACAAGATAAGTGGAGTTGTCTGGTTATTCACGCGCTATCAATGATATGAGATCACTGATCAGAATAAAATAAGTCAAGTTGTCAAATTTTTCATGCTAGAAGATGCAATAATCACAAAAAAGAAATATGTTAATATACTTGTCAGCTTATTCACGTTTTTTTTTAAGAGCTCATGATTAACCCAGAATATGCTTAACATGACCCAATCTTGCTTGAATACAAGTGGAGTGAGTTTATATGGTGTAACCTATTGACTCAAAGGGGCTAACAGTGAGAAAAGAAACAGTTAGTTAGGAGGTGAGTGTATATTACGACCAAGAGAAAGATGCCCGAGAGATCCAATTCTGCGAACTGATTGGACAAGAATGAAAATCTAGATTATGACACCGGAAAATAAACATCAAATCACTGGAAAACGAAGATAACCGGTGCGACACTGCAGATCAGACACTTGGAGAGGACGTACTTAAGAAAATACATCATTAAAGGGTCAAAGTGTGTGGCCCATTGAAACGCGGGGCTATAAGCAGCCGCCAATCTTATTGAAAGGAAATTAACTTTATCTACGAACATGGACCCGCATGACTGTCATTGTGTTGACACGAAAATACTTTGGTTGCTGAAGTTTCCGTGTATCAGTGGCGGCTGTAATTTCCAAAATTCAGAACACTGTAATAAACGTAAGCAATTCACGCAAATTAATTAAAACTACGTTGAATAAAAGTCTATATTGAAACATCACTTTCATAATTTTATGCGTAGTGATCATATCAGTTGTATTCACCTCGCGATGCTGGCATATTCACCGCGTAGTTCTGGCTTTGTTGTCCAATGGGCATTCGAGTTTCTGTATTAGTAATGCATTGAGAGAATTGACGGTAATAGAATTCATACAAAAAAGAAAATAACTTGGTTTCAAAAATACGGTGATTGCACTCCAGCACTTTGCAACAATAACTATTGTTTAGATACGCTTCTCATAAATTAAATTTTTTTTTCCAAAATTTCATTACTCTAGTACATATCGCAATAATGAGAAATTTTCCACAAACACTCGTATTCATAAGATGCACTCACCGTTAGTCAGAAAGTTTTTCTTCCAAAACGGACAACTTTACAGAAAGGACTCATTAAATGTACATTTTGAATCAACGACCTTCACATGAAATAAAAATAAATTCTCCAAACATCATAAACAATGCATCCAATATCGTCCATAATTGACTGATCTCATGTTATTTCAATAGCATGATAAATTCATAAAATTAAGTTGTAGCTAGTGTCAGAAGAAGAGAGAAAATTGGAATTCCTCGGTCACCGCGCCTAGACACTCACTCCTGGAAGATGATTAGTTGCCGCACCAAAGGCCCTATGTTGAAACATAGGGACAAAGATGAAATGCAGAAAACCTAGCAGTCGAAAAGTAAATGCATTAATAGAGCCAAAAGCATGACATAGTGCTCTTCTGGAAGAGCATCGGATACTGAAGAGAGCGCTCATTGGACTGAAAAGAAGAGATTTTGAATTCAAGAAAGAATTTCATTGAACTTTTTTCCATTAATGGTTTCAGATTTTCATGACTTTTACAAAAAGCTGTATACAGCAAACATTCAATGTATAAATCCAAATTTAGTGGAAATTAATCCTGATTAACAATACCAGTGTTCCAAGTGAGTGTACTCCTATGTAAAAGAATTTCTTTGACGTTCATTTGTGCGTTGTTCATGATGTATCAGTAAAAAACAGTGATTCTTATCAAACGGTAAATAAAAGTTTCTCATGTTTTTTTTTTCTTATTTATGAAATCAGTTTGCCTAAATTATTAATTAATTTTAACGGAATGTTCGAAAAGCATTGTTGTTAAATGAAACATGTGTCATACTTCATGTTCTGTCCTATGTTAATAACGGGATAACTAAATTGTGTTTTCGAATTTTTGCATGAATAACCGAATAACTCTAATTAAAAGGTAAGAACACTTAATTCTGCATACGACGATATATTCAATGAAATAGCTGTAAAAACACTGTAGTTGTGTGTAGGTTTTATTTGAATTTCATTAATCCCTGATTACAACATCTGTTGAAAGTTGTTTTTTGCTCTCCGGTAAAATTAGGTTTTCACGATTTATCAGCTTATTCACCGGGGTCAAAGATTTATGTGTGGGAAGTTTGGCCCCCGAGGAAACGTTAGGAGCCGAGGGGGGCGAATTTTCGTGAGTTAATATATTTTAATATTGTAGAGTACTAGAAAGGTTTTTCTACATTTTCTAAGATTTCATCGCATGTGTCGATTTCATTATAGCTCTAGCCATAGGGATCATTTCATTGTTCGCTGTTTTGCCTGAGGAACATAAATCAAATGTACTAATTGTGTGTATCAAATGTTTCAAAATTGTGAATGAAAACTGTTAATGATGAAATTAAATTTTTAATTCACGAGTGAATAAAAGTATTTTCTATGTTGTCAGGGTCAACAGGATAAATGATAGTTTAGACGGCGATGTTGGTTGAAATAATTGATTAGCATGAAAATCTATGTAACTTCTTTGAAAGCACATGTCCCGGCTTGGGCGATGTCCCGCTGGTGGGAGAGTCCTAGTTAGGGAGAAACCCCACTAGCCGACGGTAGGTCGGCGCCGGATCTCGCCATCCAGCGGGGAAAATCACTGCCATCTCCCGAGAGAAGAACATGCACTACACTAACGGGACTAATGACCAAAGCAGTTGACGCGCCCGGAAACACGAAAAAAGCAATCAATCAATCTTTGAAAGCACAGGCTTCCGCGGCGGGAATCGGTATCTAATTGGCTGTCTGGGACACGCCGCGTCCTGACAACAGGAGCCAACGTTCGGCCGTCATAGCGCGACCTTCCTCAGGTCGAAACGCGGCCGAAACATTGGCATCTGTGCCTATCTGGTGTGCTCATTCAGCATATGAAACTTTTTTAATCGCATTTAATCGCAATTCAAAATTTATTGCTTATTTATCCTTGAAAATAGATTTTACTACATGGGAGTTTTTGTTTTTTTTTCTCCCTTTCAAAATTCAAAATTTACTTATTTATCCTTGAAAATAGATTTCACTACATGGGAGTTTTTGTTTTTTTTTCTCCCTTTCAAAATTCAAAATTTAAGTAGTATATGACTTAGTGTAGGGATCACAGAATTTTGAAAATGTGCACACAAATCACTTTTCCCCATAGCACGTCATACGCAGTTTTTAACTGTTTTTTTTACGTAAAATAAATAAATAAATAAATAAAAAGAGTCGCGCGATTCCCATCCCGCATCTCTATTTATACAACACGGTACTGCCTCCGGGAACCGCAATAGAGTGTTGCCCCCATTACTTTCCAATTCTTACAATCGGGAGAGGTGGCTCATTGCAACAACTGATGTCACTGCAGTGCCTGCTTAGTTCGAGACCCGACAGCGGCAGGATTTACGACGCAAGCTTGTCAGCTAGGTCGAATTCAGGCGCTGTCTGAAGGAGAATTCTAGCGGTCGGCTGCTCTGATCAACACCACACAAATGTCAGAACAATACCCTAGCAAATGGGCCACGAACCACGCGCGATCTTTCCTTCTTCCTTGGCCTATCCTCTCCCCTTACACATACACACACTAACATGCACCTCACTACCTCACACGTCGGAAGACCGATCGGGAGCTTAGAGCTTGTCCCGGCTGGGGCAGTGCCCCGCTGGTGGGAGAGTCCTGGTTAGGGGGAAACCCCTCTAATCGACGGTAGGTCGGTGCCGAATCTCGCCATCCAGCGGGGGAAGATCACCGCCACCTCCCGAGGAAAAACATGCACGAAAATTACGGGACTAATGACCTTAGCAGTTGGCGCTCACGGAAATAGTATTTACAAGGATTATGTTTGAATTAAAGTTTGTATATTGGGAGTTCATTTGGAAGCATAATGAAAATGAGTACTGGCTCTTTGATATTTGGCAATTGTGAGCTGTCCGTTTTTCGAGCAAAGAGCAAAGAGTATAGACTCACTTTGAAATTCTATATCAAAATGTTCCTAATCCCATTGTACTCACTGAAACGACCCTTCCAGGGCTCTATTAACTGACCCTTAGGTCGTTTTGTTGCGGAAGAAGACATTTTGTGGGTCGCTGCACTTTTCGATGATATTTCACTGGTTTATAACCTATCAAAATAATCGTCCATTGACCTGGCAGGAGTAAAACTGTCTCGAGGCAATCCTCTGTCACATGTTGTCTCTGCACTGAGATACGCCTTAGCATTTCCCAGCAAGTGTCCCAATTCAGTGGTGGAATCACTCGCGCCTTTTCCAGGTGTCGAATTCCAGCGCTCGGAGTTTTGGGCATTGTCAACTAAGCTCCATAGGCTCGCAAAATGGTGTTTCTTATATGTTACAAAAAGTAGTTTATGATACCAAGAAACCGGGAGGGATGCTCAGGGCTTCAACTGATGGCACTGCAGTCCCTCAGACCGGCAGGTCGTAGGTTCGAGTTCCGTCAGTGGCAGGATTTTCGATACTAACTTGTCAGCAAGGTCGAATTCAGTCGCTGTCTGGTGGAGAATTCTAGCGGCCGGCTGCTGCAATCGGTAGTTTTCCGTGGTTTCTCCGGTCAACACCAGGCGAATGCCGGAGCAGTACCCTAACAAACGGGCCACGGACCGCGCGCGATCTTTTCCTTCCTCTTCTTTGTCCTATCATCTCCCCTTACACACACACTTACACTAGCATGCACTACACTACCACACATTCCGGGAGACCGATCGGGAGCTTAGAGCTTGTCCCGGCTGGGGCGGTGCCTTTCTGATTGGGAGATATCTGGTTGAGGAAAACCCCGCTAGCCGACGGTAGGTCGGCGCCGGATCTCACCATACAAGCGGGAGAAGACCACCGCCACCTCTCGAGCAAAAACATGCCCTACACTTTCGGGACTAATGACCATAGACCATTTGTTCTCCACAACTAGTTCTTTAATTAATGTTATATTCATTTTTTATAGCAGTTTTGTGCAATTTTGAGTGAAATATGGCGGATATGAAAAACACAATTTTCTCAAAAACGGCTTCAAAATGTCCCTTTAAACCAGTTTTTACAGATGGAGTAAACGCACTGATATTATGGTATCAATGCATTTTATGCTCCCTTTTGATTTTTTAAAAATTCTACAAAATGTAGTCTAATTGTTTTGAAATATCTTTTCGTCGTTAAATTTTACGTCACAGGAGTTTTTTTTAATAATTTATTGCATTCGTAAGTACAAGTGCTTGAAACTATTTTTATGAAAATTAACTGAAAATTTGGCATTTTCAGAAATGCTCAAAAGTAATTTTCTAAAATGGACTTCACATTTTTCAATGAAACTAGAGATATAGAGCCACTTTCTACTCTTCTGCGACATCATATTTCCATTGTACGTTAGCCGTCTATAAAAAAAACTGAAAAAATATGCGAAAATGTACGTTTTTTGACAAAACACAATTTCCCCAATGTAAATAATGCATGGAAGTAAACTAAATTATTCTTTATTTGAAACGTGCTATAAATATTGTGATCTATAACATTTTCTGTAGAGTTCGTTAATTTTGAGAAAATTGTTCATTACTGAGTGCGATGTTGATAGATTTTGATGTAACATAACTTTGTTTGCATTGTTGCTATGGAAACGAATGAGGTCAAAGTCATTCAGATACATAGATTCAAAGCAAACCAAATGCCGAAAATACATGAAAATGCCAGTTTTAAATATATTATTAGTTTTATCAAATTATTATAACGTTATATTACCGTAAGGCGTTTACAAAGGGTACTGTTAAGTAATACGGCTTCCTGAGACTGGCTAGGGGCAGGTGAGGGGTCAAGTTAAGGTGTGCTTTTGGCGTGAGGGCATTCAGAATCCCTCTTGTATTACATCCACTCTCTAATCATTCCATAATATCGTGGCCTGATTGGCAACTAACTGGGTGTGAAATGAGAATGTAATTGAGGAACCGCACACAGAGAACAATGCCACAAGCATCGAAATGGGCCAAGGGATACCATGGACAAATATGTGAAGGTACATGACCGAGATAGGCCTCTGCGATGTTCAGGAACGTGAGGGTGCACTGTCAGAATTACATTAAATCGAATGTAGATTTAATGTTCGACTGTACATGAATTTCAATGTACCGTGTGCATTAAAGAGGGATTAACCGCACATTCAATTTAATGCTTAAATTAAAATAATTAGTTACATATTAATTTACGTACATGAAAATTACTTTCATGTACTTTACATTAAAAGTAATGCAGAAATTTCTGACAGTGTGCTCTTCATTAGGTATTTCCCCAGTATGGACCGCGAGAGGTCCTGATGAATTGAGACCGGATATTTACAAAGTTACATATTTTTTGTCTTTCTACTTACGGTTCTCAAAATTGTAATCTTGCGAATCGTCGTTCTCCAAAGACAATATCCATTTTGTTCGTTACATATTTAGTACCACAGTACACATTTTACATTTTTTCGATTTTCACAAAATATTTTTTATTCTAACGATTTTCTTCAGCATGTGTGTGTGTGTGTGTGTGTGTGTGTGTGTGTGTGTGTGTGTGAAATCTAAGCCTGACAGTATCATTGACTCCGCGTTTTGTGACCTTAAACCTTAATTTCCGAAAAACTAAATGGCGATCGCTGATTTTTAACCCTGCGATGACAATGTTGGACACTGCAGTGATTGTTTGCTGGTCGTAGATATCACCAGTTTGTAGGATGGCTTCTATTGCGTCGAGTCTGGCTCAAGCTGCATATAACTTTACATAAATGTACCGTGGTCGGGCTGCTAAACTACGGTCTTGGATTACTATAGATGAAGTTTTTACTTCTTATGGGAAGTTGTATGGTGCAAAGTGTGTATCAACATGTGCTCTCCAAATGATTTTTAAAACGTTTGTGTTATTTTTAAAATTTGTTATAAATGTAATTTCGTATTGAAATTTTAATTTTTTATATTGCATCTACTTTACATATTACGTACTTTTTACAATTTATTTCATATTCTTACTGTTTTCATTACATATTTATGTACATATTTTGACGTTTCATTCTACTTATATTTCCGATCTCTACTGATGAATTCTTTAGGTACGGATAGAAAGCATCTTAGAAAAGGGTGGGGCAATATCGAAAGGCTAGGTCACACTCAAGTGAATAGGAAACTAATTAGAAACAACGAGAAAGTCTGTGCCATTCTGTTGCTTCACTAGTTCAACATTGGTTCCAATCCTACTAATGTATTTCCCTCAGAGATGTTGCAGTTCCATTATCCCGCCTCTGTAGTGTTCCTCCGGAAGTGCTACAAAGTACTATGCAGCGGCAATGACATCTTGATGCACGAAAACTCTGACCTGTGAGTTTTGAGAAGTGGTGAAAGTCGGAGGGAGTCATGTGGAGTTCGGTTTCCTATACCGAACTCCACATGACCTGCCATCTCCATCATCTTCATATTACTCAGACTGCTCTGATACTGACTTCCCCCCAAAGAAAGAGAGAATATTCCGGTTGTTTAATCAAGAAGAACTTAATGATTTGGTGCGAGATCTTGACCTCTCAAGGAATCGGCACAGGTTTTAGGCTCGGGGTTGAAAGAGAAAAATATATTCACTCCAGGCACGTTTTTTGGTATCGAAAGAGAGAAGAAGAGTTTCTTGATTATTTCACAAAAGATGGTCAGTTTGTATACTGCAATAACATTCACGATGTACTTTCAGAGTTTGGAATAAGATATGTCGGTAATAAATGGAAAGTCTTTATAGATTCTTCGAAACGCAGCCTCAATGCTGTTCTGCTTCATAATGGAAATCAATATGCCCCAAAATCAGTGCTAGTAGCCCGTTCTGTTCATTTAAAGGAAACATACGAAATTATGGAAGAACTCTTTATGATGTAACATGAGCGTCAAACTTCATTTTCTCCTCAACTACCTTGATTTCTTTCCTGATAATCTGGGAGATTTAAGCGATGAACTTGGAGAGAAGTTTCAAGACCTACAATAGAGGAAAAAACCTTATCAGAGCCGATATTTTGAAGTGATGATGTCAGACTGCTGTTTGTTTTACAGAAAGTAAGTGTAAAATTGTACAGAATATGACCGAGAGGGCAAAATTCCAGCAAAAGAAAACGTTTGCAGAGTCTTGCAACACATCTTTGGTATAAATATAATATTATTGTTAATGTAAGTATTTTGCCAATATGCATAAGATGTGTACCGCTTATATACATATTTATACTTCTTCCTTCAATTTAATTGGGTATATCTAGTTTAAAATCGTTTATTCAATGTGTGTTTTGTTAAACTTTCATAAATTAAGAGTTTTTGTTTACCAGTCTTTTCTTTGAAATTAAAAAAAGGCTTACGTGTTACATACTCTGATATGGATGTATAATGTTGGAGGCTATTCAATGTAGGGCAATATCACAATTCAATATGAAGGTAATTTTGAGAGTAAGATGTGGCCAATCTTGTCTAAAGCTTTGGATAGATCTAAAAGTATTCCAATAAGTGCTTCATTTTTGTCCACTGACGAAGTAATATCTTTAAGAAAAGATTAAATGTCAGTTTCTGAAGATCTAAATTTTATAAATCCGTGTTGTGAGTTTGAAAACGGTTTGTTTCTCCCGAGAAAAGTTTCCATTCAGATATAGAAAAATAATATCTTTTTAGAAAACTAACGAAAAATAAATCGGCTGATACTTTTAAATTTCATTTTATTTGCCCTTTTTTAAAAAATGTGGCCTAATTTTTGCTGTTTTAAAATTATTTGAAAATATTCCTGTGCATAAAGAAGTATCAAAAATGTGATTTAACGAGAGAAGGTGCTCAAGTTTTAATACACAATCCGAAAATTCATCTAAACTAGTCGGATTTTTTTAGTTTACTGGCTATTTTGTCACTGAAAGAAGTTCCGGAAATAAACATCGTGTCGAACATTTTTTGGAAAGCGCATGATGTTGAATTTTGTGGTTTTAGTCCCTTCCTGAGGTCAGCCGCAATCACCGATGTTTAACATCGAAATTTTGAGTATCGATGTTAAGAAACATCGATGTTGTTGGCGATGTTGCATCCGTACTGGAAGCCTGTTGTCGGAAGGTGAACGTTCGTGCGTATTTACGAACGACGCATCAAAGGTGGGGTCCCAGCTGGTGACCCCTATGTTATTACTAATTACCATGACCTTGTGGGAGTGATCCCTTTCTGACTGGCTTTTGTTTTGTTACCTTTTCTTAATTATTAACTTTTGTTTCCTTTCATTGAAATAGTAGATGGCTAGTAGAGTTTAACAATGAAGTAACTAAATGTAGCCTTTTCTCCTTCCTCCAAATATCACATTCCTAAAACCATTTTTAACGTTAAGTAACAAAAGAAACAAAATCGCTGCATCATTAGCGCTGTAGACTCTGTTACTGGGGGCAAAAATATCTTCCTCTTCTTTTGCACATATTAATATCAATTCAAATATTATAGTTTATGCATTTCACTGTGTAATATTTGCCGTTATTCACTGTGTAATAATTGCAAATAAAGAGAAAGGTATTCTTGTAAACGTTTACTTTTACGCATTCGTGGTTATCATTAAAAGCATGCAGAGCGTTCAGAAAACTAGGAAGTCGATAAGTTAAGTTATACTAGACCAATGATTTTTCCTTAGTTGTAATCTTTTATATCAAATCTTTTGGTGAAGCAATGTTTTCAGCATTTGTCATGAGATAGTGCAGTTAGTTTCGATCTTACATCAAATGAGGTACGACGTGTGTTGATAATAAAGGGGAAACATCCTGTGTTCCATTGCTTTTCTGTGTCACTACTATGAGTTCAACTGGAGCTATTTCGAATTTCAAAGAAAATATTTTCCCCATCATCAGATTGCTACAATTGAATCATATGAAAATCACGTTCAATTTTGTTTAAAAGTATGTATTTCTCGGTTGAATTCACTCCACACTTTGGAAATCTGTTTAAAAGAGGTTATTTCTATCATTTCTGTAGAATATTGCCGGAAATGGAATTTTACAATATTGTGTAATTGTACCTGATTATCTAACCATGTAGCATGTGGCAAAACGTATCTGCTGTTCAACACCCACAAAGTATACATTGAAACATACATAAAATATATTTTGAATAACGACTTATTTTTTAAACAATTTTTAAAAAATATCCTGTTTAAGTTTCATATTCGTTTCACTCTCACTTTCTACTTCCTCACTCCACTTATGTAGTGTACAGGATTGAAATGTTGCGGAAAAACGGTGCTTTTTCAACAGAAAACCCGGATTCTGAGTCCCTGATATCGAAAACTCCTGTTTCTATCTGTAGTAAGTAAATAACTTTCTCTAACACCTTATGTATTCTGAATCCAAGTTTTGCGGCTCCTTGATACCGAAAAATTGGTTTGGGTCAAACGTCTGTCTGTCTGTCTGTCTGTCTGTCTGTCTGTCTGGTCTGTCTATCTATCTGTTAACATCTCTCACGGCGAAACCTTACGCGTTTTTTTCACTAAAACTGATATTTCTCGATCGACGTGGCTGATGTCATGGTCTCTTGAATCTGAAACGGATATTTTTATTTTGAGAGGTACTTTGAAGCCTCAACGAATTTTCAAGATTCTTTTTTCAAGTATTTCGACGTCTTCCTACTACTAAAATATTATAGATTTTCTTTCTTAATAAAATGTGTTCTTCAAAATTTGATCATTAATTAAGGTCGTGAGTTATTTGAAAATATGAGTAGTTTTCTTGTAATTTTGCCTGAAACAAATACAATTTTAAAACGATTTTCTCTATAATTATTCCAAGTTTTACTTTCTCGCCCTTACTTCGTAAGAAGAAAAAGTATTTTAAACGAGCGCCGGAAAACTGCGAATTTTCAACGAAAAACTCTTATTGCCGGGCCATGGAAATGAAAAAGTGAACAAATCTTCTTCCTATAACTAGTAAATCACTTCCACTAGCATGTTCTCTAGCTAGAATCCAAGTTTTGTGGATCCTTGACACCGAAAAATCGATTGACGGCAAAACGTCTTTCAGTCTGCGATCAACACTAGCGCCTAAACCATTCCATCGATTTCCCCCCCAAATTGATATATGAAACGAATATTTTTATTTTCGAGGGTACTTTCTATGAAGCCTCAACAACATTTTCAAGATTTCCTCAAAAATGGCTCCAAATTTTTGGATTAAACTTTGTTCTCGGATAGAGTACAGGATGCTTAAGTTCTCGTTTTCGTTAAAATCCCTGATTTTTCGAAAATTGCACAAGTTCAATTTTTTTGGCGCCGTCCTACAATTACAATATTGAATATAGAAATTTATCCTGAATAAAATCTGTTCTTTAAAGACAGATCTTGAAACAAGGTACAATTTTTCGAAAATAATGGCAGTTTTCGCGTAATTTGTGCTTGAAATTTATATAATTAAAAAAAATTTTATCAGCATCCGCTGATTTTTTTTTTCAGGAATATAACAAGAAACGCTTAAAAGAATGGCGTGGGTTTCATTTTCGTTGAACTCTCTGAATTTTGAAAATTGAAAATTCAGAGATAATACGAGAAAGTACATGCTGTTGAAGCACCACTAGTTTTCTTGAATTTTACTTCACCTTAATTTAAGGAACTTTGTAAGAAGAAAGTTATATAATCGTTCGGAAAACGGTGAATTTTCGTCAGAAAAACTCTTCTTGCTAGGCCCTGGTGACGAAAAAGTGGTTAAATCCTGTTGCTAAATGTATAAAAAATCCTCTAACGTGTGATGTAGCCAGAATACATGTTTGGTGAGTGCATGACACCGAAAAACTTACGGCAAAACTTCTCTGTCTGTCCGTCAACGCTAACGCCTAAACCATTCAGCCGATTTCCTTCAAAATTGATATTCCCGAATCGATCTGAATGAACTCGAGGATTTGGGAGTTTGAAACGGATATTTTGATTTTTGAGTGTACTTTACATAAAGCCTCAAAAACATTTTCAAAATTTTCTCAAAAAGGCACCAAATTTTTTGATCAAACTTAGTCTTTGGAGATCGTAAAGGATACTTAAGAGAATGGTACAGCTCTTATGTTCGTTGAAATCCCAGATTTTTTAAAAATTGCAAAGGTACAATTGTTTTCGGGCGTTTTCCTACAACTATAATATTGAAAATTAAGAGATTTTTTTCTTTAATGAAATCTGTTCCTTAAAGATGGATCTTCAAATAAGTTCATGTCCAATTTTTCGAAAATTGAGTACTTTTCTTGTAACTGGGCGCGAAATATAGTCAGTTTTTAAAAATTTAACATTTTTCTCTCAAAAGCTGCCCCAAGTTTTTTCACAGATAGAAAAAGTTATGTTTAAAAGAATGGTCTGGCTCTCATTTTCGTTAAACTCTCCGAATTTTCGAAAATTGCAAGTTACAATTAATGTGAGAAAGTATACTCTTAGTAGCACTAGTTTTTTTTTCTTCTTTTTTCATTTCCTGAAAAAATTGCAGATGGAATGAAAAACGTTTGAAAAAACACGCCATCTATGCAGCAATCAAATCTGTAATGTGTAGGGTTAAATATCATGTTTTGACATACTTTCAGAATCGTAGAAATGATAAATCGTTTGTTTATAGTGATTTGGGGGAGTCGGTTCCCGATGATAACCTAGCGAGGACAATCGATGTTAAACTTTAAGAATTATAAAGGTCAGGGCCGGCGCTACCTACAGGCAAACTAAGCGATCGCGTAGGGCCCAATTTTGATACATTTTATTTTTATTATATTTATATTATTATTATTGTTATTATTATTACAATATGGGGAGATGGAAACATCCCATTTTGTCTGAGGCGCAAAATAACCTAATGTCGGCCCTGATAAAGGTCATTTTAGCCGTCACATAAGTGTACTGAAAGCTTGACCGGTAATTCGGATGGAACTTACAATCTAAATAACCAGATAATGTGAAGTAAATAATACTAGCTCGATTAACTTCTTCCGTTTTCCTTTCGCGACACTTCTAATTTCCTCTAACCACACTAATCTGACCATCCGTTTATCTACCACTCACTGTAACAAACTGGTCGCCCTATCAAAGATGTATTGTGGTGAACCTATTGTACGTCATGAATACCTACTGTAAAGTGACTCTGAGAAGTGGCGTGTTTACTTAATTAAATTATTGTAATTGTAGCTATCACATATCCTTTAGGAAACTGGCCACAAACTTCACTGCGACTCCAAACCACGCAAGTAAAGAAGCAACAAGAAGGTTTACAGTTTGTTCATAAAATGACGTCAATAAAATCTTGAATACTGTGACAGGTCCTCCTCCTTCTCCGGCAAGACAACGTGGCCTCCGCAGTGCTACCACCTGGTGGGCAGGGGAGAGAGCTTTGAGATGGAACGTGTTCAGTATGGTGTAGTGGTGGCAACCAGCAAAGAGATTGCTAGTTGTTGAGCTCGTATGTTGCGTGGTGCTGCGTGTACAGTCTCTCGTGGACTATCACTGATTTGGTCAAAAATGAGTGCGAGAATGTATAAGCTGTGAGCAAACAGTCATGTAAATTGGTAATTATGCATTTTAATGTAGCGTTGAGTTTAGTTTGCAAATATTTAATGTTACTAAGGCTACTCCCTGACTGCTGTTTCGCATTTACTTTATTGCTTGTAATTCATCATACCGTGGTGTAAGGTTCCTTAAACCATGCATTATACCAAGATCCTACATGACAGGCGATACTTTCGAATACGCGGAAATTTCGTGTACGGGTTCATTTACTTATAATGAATGAACTGAAATGCGCATTTATAGCTAGTGAAAATGCTTTGTTTTTTTCTATACTTGTTTCTGTGCTAATCGTCTCCTTCTTTTCAGATTACCGCATCTCAAACGTGACGTCCCAAGCAGAAATTCGTCTTACAAATTAACAAATGATTTCCTACGCGGCTTGTTATCAAACATATCGGTGTGGTTGTGAAATTGAATTCAGAAAAGATATAGTGAAATGATTGGATGAGATATGTTACTTGTACATAATAATTTTTGTTTGTAAATAATAGTGCTGCAGTGAAATTTATAATTCAACATGTTCAGGACTAAAGTTCGTATTCATACATGTAAAGTGATATTACTGACATCATTGGTGTGGTTGTTAATTTTTGTAGGGTTATTAACATTCTATTCAGATTGTGTGGGTGGTTCAGGCTGGGGGTGTACTGGAACTAGCAATAATGCTGCAGCACAGTTAAGCAGTCAACATCATCAAAGGAAACAACAGGGAGTTGTTGAGGGAGTTAATGATGAGCCGCAAGCTAATGGAGAGAAAGAAGAAACAAATAATGGAAAATATGCTGCATCAGAGCTCAGGCGTTGGAAGCCAGCTCCTCCAGTGAAGCCCCAGCTGGGCATGCCTGGAGAACGTGGCAAAGCTGTTCATATTCCAGCCCATCAAGAGGCACTAATGAAAGAAAAATTCAAATTAAATCAATTTAATCTTCTTGCCAGTGATATGATATCTTTAAATAGGTCTCTTGTTGATGTCAGATTGGAAGGGTAAGATATGATTAAGTGATATTTTACATTAATATTTATTTCAGTATTTCTGATTATAAAGAACAGCTTATTTATAGAAAATTTAAATTAACCATTCATACTCTAGCATTAATGAAATCATTTTATTGCAGATGTAAAACTAAAATGTATCCTAAACTGCTGCCAACAACATCAATAGTAATTGTTTTTCATAATGAAGCCTGGTCTACGCTTTTGAGAACAATTTGGAGTGCTATTAACAGATCTCCTCGCCCATTACTTAAGGAAATTATTCTTGTTGATGATGCCAGTGAGAGAGGTTGGTTTGTGTGAAGTATTTTAAATATCATTTAAGCAATATACTTAATTTGCTTTACAGAAATATTTGATAAGTTAGTTGAGCTGATGTTCTTTTTATCTCTTCGTGAGTAACTAGAAAAGCAAAGTATTCTTTCAGAAATTCAATATAATATTTAGGGTTTTAACGAAAATTTTTTGGAAGTTATTTGACAGAGGATGCTCGTTAGTAGTTTTTGTAATGCTTGAGTTTTGAACCCCGTAACATTTTTAATTTAAGAAATTTATATGGAATGAAACTGAACTTGTGACTTATTCTATTTTGAACTTTTTTGAAAAAATTCTATTAGAAAACATTATGATACCTTGATGAAGATACTTCATGCATGGGTGTGTACAGTTTAAAATAAGGAGGGGGAAACCTTTCTGAATCCCCTATACCATTAAGCTTTTTTAATGTGATGTTTTACAATAAATAAAACATACTCGATAGAGAATGAAATTACAACTACTGGTGCAATTTATAAATATATTAGTGAAAGTAGAGAACACTGTATGCCCTTAGAGTAGCATGGCAGCAGGGTGGGGGGAGGGCAGGTTCCTTAAGCCTTCCCTCAATGCTACACAAAGTATTCTGAATGAAATTAATACAACTTACCGTAAGTCGACTTTAACGTATCGTAAAGTTTGGAGACGACTAAACCCTCTCAATTGACCCCTTCTGCACAGAACACTTGTGCATATGAGTAGTAGCCCCTTTCTTACTGCACTTCCACTTGAAACGATCATACAACTGCTTTCACTTCAGCAACCTCATCAGGCATTTACACACAAGACAATGAAATCCTTCAGCAATCAAGCCACGTTTTTGTGCCCACTCAATTACAGCCAAATATCCCTTTTGGCGTAACATTTAAAAAAGCTCGTTTATTCACATCCTTATAGCACAAACACTGGACACTCAAAACACAACCACAAAGAATCAAAGGAGCTCAAGAAATGTAACTGTATGACTGCAATGTAGCTAACCACTTCGACACCCACCAAGATTACAGCTGTATGTAATAATGGAGCTTCGACAAGATGCTAGGGTGTGCAAATTGTCAGGTTAAGGGAGGGAAAAAAATCAGTGATTGAACATATTTAAGTAAATAAAATGTTTTATTACAAAGGGCTACAGGACCCTTTAACTTTATGAAACTAATGTTGTAGGTAAAAATTTTATATCAAAACTGCATTGTGTTATTTTACCACTTGTGATCCCAGTTTCAATACAAATAAAACAGTATGCATTTGTATGTTTCACAAATAAGTTATGAGAGAACTAGCTTGAAAACAAAGTCTTTGAAGTTGTTTGAAAAAGTATTCTAAAGTACAAAGAATTTATTAATGTAAATTTCTGCTCGTATGCCTGTAACAATAATGATTGAACCTTTTTTTTATATTTGTATAATTTTTTTTTACTTTTGGGGTGACGATGTAACAGTCAGTGGATAAGTCTTGATGTCTTAAAGAGAAGGTAAAATATCATTTATTCTAAGTGAAATTTTGTGGTTAAAAAGATGGTATTGGTGGCTGTCAAAGACTTGCATTTTCAAAATTCTGTAAAAGATGTCTCCAAATTTAATTTCGTTGGTTGGTGATAAGTATTTTTTGTTGTAACATCCAAGTTACATGATGATCCAAATAGCTTAGATGATTTAATTTATTATTCGTTTTGGCTCATTGGTTTCATGATAGACAAGATAGAACATTTTGGAAATTAGTATGTTCCCGAATATCATAGAGCATGTGGATGTCTTGTGCAAGTTCTGTCTTCTGCCCGTCAGGTATCTTTCACATTGTCTTGGCAACATTTCCAAGACAGTCCCAGAATATTATATTGGAAAACAAAACAGAAGATTGTCGTAAAGCATGCTCAAAAAGCAGGATTTTTTTCATTTCAAAATTTCTTCAAAAACATCTTTGTTTGTGAAATTTACAGAAATTCTGCCTGAAGATGGGAATATACTAATACTTGAAATGTTGCAACAATATACCAGTTTTCATCCAATTTTTTAATAAATTGTATTGTTGTGAACTTCTGTTGACATTCTTTGCTTGTAATGTTTTATAAATTGTCTATCATTAAACCAAAGGGATAAAACCTAATGTGAATAGCTTTAATGAGTATTGTGACAACTGCTGAGGTTGTGGATTTGATTCCCATTTGATGTTTTCATCTTGCTTCATGCACTTGTGATATAATAAACAAAAGCAAACCATTGTATGATCTATGTTGTAGTTATAGTGCTAAGTGGATGAAAAGGGCATGTAGGAGGAAGTAATTATTGATATTTTATTTCTTGAACTTTTATATTTCTCAGAACTAACAAACCTCCTTCATTAATCAGAACATCTGTAATGGATCATTTTAGAGAGCTGGGGAAAGTGTCAAATGATCACACATAAATACACAGTACTCGGTTGTTAACTTTGTGTTTGGGACATGGCACTAGAAGAAAAAAGATTTTTGTGCATATTTCACTATGTGCTATTCTTTTCACAGAGCACCTGGGTCGCCAACTGGAGGAGCATGTGGCAGGCCTGCCTGTGCCGGTCCGTGTATTCCGCACAGAAAAGCGTTCTGGGTTAATCAGAGCACGACTCCTGGGAGCCAAACATGTGAAAGGTCAAGTCATCACATTCCTGGATGCTCATTGCGAATGCACGGAAGGATGGCTGGAGCCTCTGTTGGCTCGAATAGCTGATGACAGGTCAGTTGCATCTAGTGTATGCAAAGGACCCTTTGGACGTGAAGGCTCATTGCAACAACTGATGCCTCTGCCTTGTGTGTCGGACCCTTAGGCCCTAGGGTTCAGGTCCTGACAGTGGCAAATTTTTTTATATACTTTTGTAAGCTGAATAGCTAGGTAAAATCATGTGCTATCCGGAAGAAATTTCTAAGGGTTGGCTGCTCCAGGTCATTAGTTTCCTATGGTTTCTTTTTGCCTGGTATTCCAATCAGTACCAGGCTGGATGGGGTGGTAGCCACTGGAGGAGATACCTTGACAGAGAAAGCCTGTAAGTCAACTTGTAAGTTGGCCCTGGATCTTGCGTGCCTGTAGGGAATGAACACTGTGACCTCCTATGCACTAACCTTGGAGAACTAATGACCAAAGTTGTTGGGTTCCCAGAAGCACAAAATACTCGCTCAGAGGACATGGATTTTTTGCATTATTTTCCTTGTGTTACTTAAAATCTCACCAAATATTTATTTAAAAGTGTTGAAAAATAAGAATCTCATATATAATATACACAAAATATTTTTAAATTGAGTATGTGCTTGCACATACTCAAAAACTACAATACTGATTTCACTGAGGTTTTCTCACTTTGTTCTTATTAGTAGTGGGAGTGTTCGAAGAGTGATTTGAATTAAATTGGACATGTGGAGGCATTGATGATGATTTTATTCATTTTTGACAACCCAAGTGCCTCTGAACTGTACATAACCTGCAATACAGTGAAGGATTAAGTGCGTCTTCATTGGATAAAAATATTTTGCCCCCTGTGATTGTGAAATATTGACTGGAATTATTACTTGAATCTCAAACAAGAAAATACAATTTCTCTAAGACAATGTCATAGCGAATGCATGCCCAAACTTCAGGGAGAACATTTGAATTGTAGGATACTTGACAACCATGTCCCAACCAGGATGTAGACCAAAACTCATACTTGCGACAAAGTCTTTCATCTATTAGAATTTTTGCACAGTGTGACATAAAATGTGATTAACAATCACTTGAACAGTAGTATGTGATGTGAAATACTGCAGTAGCAAAGCATTGCCGGGTCCACTAGTAAGTGATAAATGTTTGAAAATACTCATTCAAATGATTTATGTAAAGTCTTAAATTTGCCATTATGTACTGAATGTTTGATAAAGATGTAAAAATGGTCAGTTCCATATGGATAGTCTTATAGAATACCAGATGAACCTTTCCCCTCGGATTTTGGTAAAATTTTCTAGACCCTTCTGTTTTATTACCCTGTTGTGAAAATATTTATTTTTCTAACTTGACCTTCGGAATGTGGGTTTGTTTCCACTAGTCATTTAATGCGAGAGTTCAGACAGTTGGTAATAAATTGATTAAATGTTGCCATTCACCTATTGTCTGTGTTGGACTTGGTATTATCAATTGAATATCTCAGCAAGGTTGACCCAGATTATTATGAAAGTAACTAGGTCAAAACACCAGAAGCATATATTATTCCCTAGCTTTTAGGAATTTTAACATTTTGAGGGCCTTATTTATAATTTTTATACCTATCATGTTCTTCTCAGAAGGCCATATGTATACACATGATACACACTTTCAAGCATCATCTCTTCTGTTAAATTTTCTAATAGTTTTGAAATTATTCATTCTTTATTGTTGTCTAAGATGATATGATCTTTTGACAAAGCATTTATTGTCCCTTGATAACAAAAACTTCACTGTGCAAAATTGTGTAACAGTCAGGTTTATGTACACAAAATTTATTGTTGTGGGCATTTTTTTATACTTAATGACCTAGGGAGGGAAGGAGGGTGAAAGAGAAGGAGAGAAACAAATGGTAAACATTGCTGAGGCCCAAGCCTCAGAATAATTATCATCTGTCACGATAGAGCCAAGAGCCTGGAAGGGAAACAAGCAGCAAAAACACTGTTTCTTTTAAAGTGCTAAAAAGTCTAGATAAGTTTGCATCCAACATTGATAAGAAACTATTATATGTAATAGTCATTTCATCAAAGTATGTTAGTCAGTCGCTGAATTATTGTGAATAGATATGCTTTACTGCTAAAAATTGAAGACTAACTTGCCTTTGGGAAGTAGTTTTCAGTTATTTTAATGCAATTAATGTTTGTTGTTTTCTTTGGTCTCTTTTTAGGAAAACGGTTGTGTGTCCCATCATCGATGTTATTTCAGATGACACCTTCGAATATATAACAGCTTCTGATATGACGTGGGGAGGTTTCAATTGGAAGCTGAATTTTCGATGGTAAGTCATTCTAATTCTTATTTTCCAAAGTTTATACACATTCTGCCAGAATTGTGAATGCAGTGTTAGGGTACATGAAAGTGTTGAAGACAGTGTTGGAAAAGGTGAAGTATCCTTAAAGTTAAATGAGAATTAGCAAGTGAACCCAGGATGTAAATTCCAAATGAGGAGAGAATGTGTATCTCTGAAGTTAAGGAGTAATTGTTTTTGTATTTATAAACGGATATACCATATTTACCTGAATACAAGACAACCCCTAATTTGGGAGAGGTTTCCTGAACTTTTTAAAAATGTTTAACTAATTCTTCCTATTCAAAATAAAATTGCAAATTGTCTGATTGACTAGAAAACTGTTGTGTTTATGAAAATGTTAGATTTTATTACCCCCAGCTATCGCTGTTTTCTTCTTCCTTAAAATCAGCATATTTATCTTTTTGTCACTATCCTCTAACAATGTTCCCTTCTGTATCATCAGATTTTCCTTCATTCCCACTTGTTTGTGGCCCCTAATTCTTGAACAGAGTGTACTTGAAATTCGCATTATTATTGATGTTCATGTGAGTTGTGAACTGCGAACTCTTAAATCTCTGTTCCTTTGTTTCAGAGGTAATGTTGGAGAGCACAGTTAGGAAAGTTTTTGCTTAGAAATTTTTTTTAATCATCTCTTTCTTTGTTGGGATGCAGAAAGTGTACTCCAATCAACATGCATTTTTTTTATTTTCATCTCTTGCGAAATGCAGATTTGCACTTGCCAGGCGACAAGCCGAGAGTCCACACAGCCTTTCTGATCAGCAGTTCATGTTACAAAATCTGTCATGATTTATTTTCATTTTCTCATTGTGTTTTACTTGATACAATGCCATTTGTTTGAAATTCTCTCTTTACTGGCACATTCATAACTACAAGTTTGAATCGCCTGGCAAATTCATGATGTGTGCCAAGAGTACATACATGAATACAATTATGTATTATATGTATGTGCATAGGATTGTGATCATCTTCACAGCATATTGCTACATCAACATTTATGAGTTTTGTAATAGGGAAGGATTAATGTAAAAACATGATTCCTAACCAACCAGGCTTAATCTGTGAATACAAAACCATATATTTTTCTAATGAAATATTTAGGAAAAAAAACTCAGTCTTTAATTCGGGTAAATACAATGCTAGTTAAAATACATTTTTATGAATGCATTGTTCAGGTACAGAGTTCCTCAACGAGAAATGGACCGTCGGAAGGGAGATCGCACAGCACCACTGAGAACTCCCACCATGGCTGGTGGACTGTTTTCCATTGATCGTGATTACTTTTATGAATTGGGAGCATATGAGGAATGGACGGGGGGTGAGAATTTAGAAATGTCATTTCGGGTAAGTTTGCATGATTTTCTTGAATCATTAATTTTAAATGCCCTTCCTCCAAATTGGACACTTTTGTTTCTTTGGGAAAGTGTGAAATTTAGTGAGGTGTTCATTAATACATAGCATTTAGTTCTAGGAGAAATTATGTTTTGCTGTGTAATTTTGTGAAGAGGTTCACTGCATTCACGTTGTTGGGAGACTTCTAGGAAATTCAACATAGTAAGATTGAATAAGCTGACTGAACAGCTGTAATGAACTTCAAGATGTTATTATCTTTTACTAGACTTCTTTTTGTTCCTTAGTTATCAAAGGTAAGGGGCAAGGAGCCTCTGTTCTGTTTATTTTTGGGCCCTCGTAGTGACCTCTTGAGGCTGAGCTGCTGTAATGGCCCAACCACAGCAGCGTGCACTCCTGTGCTTGGACAAGAGGGGAATCAAGAGCCATGGGGAGGAGCCTCTCCCCTCTTTGAAACCTATTCATGTGCAATTGGAGGAAGCTTGAAATTTCTATCCTATAAATCTGCGTCTTCTTTTATCAAAGTATTATCATAATGAAGAAATTAAGGGAGAAACATATCAACATGAGAATATCAATGTTCTTAGCTAAACAGTTAATCCATGAGCTTTGGTAGTCTCAGGAAATGGCAATAATACCTTATGGACTGATTCTATGGGAGATAATCTGCCCAGAAATTAAGATAGTATATCACAGTTCTTGCCAATTCAATTATCTGTTACATCATAGAAATCAGCTCTCCTGCTCCAAACCGAGCTGCGTAGCAAAATAAGTGCCTGATGCAGCAGCGAGTGCCAATGACAGTATGGAAGGTGTGTGTGTGGGGGGGGTCGCTTGGAAAATCGATAATTACATTTTTAAATAGTAATTATTATTTAGAATGTTTGATTCAATAAGAATATGAAGAATTATATAATAGAACATACATTATTACATAATTCAAAGCAATATCTGACTCTTTATCAGAAGCACTACTATAATACCACTGCCACTTTTCTATTAGATAATTCTATTAGATATTTGTAGAAAAGACAGTTTTAACATTTTAGGACAATAATATTTTCTATACAATGGAATAGAATTAGTTTGTTCTGAAACAATAATTAATGTTAAATAGATAACAAATGGGCCGGTAAAAGGTACCTGGAGAAAATTTGAACTCCATGCTTGATTATTTTTCATGTACAGTTTTGTAAGAGAACGTTGTAAATCCTTGCAATTTTCAGTATCTTTTCCATAATCTTCAATCTGCAAATACCTTTATTCATCCCACTATTGCTGACTATGTCAATTCTCAGAATTTATTTTTATCTTGCAGTTTTCTCTGGGTTGCAAAGCTATGTAATGCATCTGTAGGTTGGACTTCGGCATTGTTCCAGTATCTACGAAAGGATACCTTTTATTCCAAACCGGAAGTAAATTAACGGGTGTAGATAGTTTCCCACTTATGTTGCCTGAAACATCCGCAAAGGCCCACTTCTAAGGTTTTTGGCACCGTGACCGCGGTCTGTCCTTCCCTCTCCCCTTTGCTCACACTGCTTCACCAAGGGCCTTCTTGTGAAGGGGATGGCGGCCCTGATGTCCTTTATTCTCCAGTTGGCAAACGCTGGTCTAGGATATTTGCATTTCTCAGAACCAGTTGCATTCCAAATGAATAAGGATTGGGCCAACTCAATTTGTCTGGATTTTGCTGAAAGTAGCCTATCTTGTATGTATATATTTGGCATTTTGGGTTGATTGCCCGACTTTGCCAATTTTCCTATGGGGTCTCGCATGCCAGGGCTTAGTTTAATTTCCATGTTTGTGGGTAAGAGAGATGTGTGACGAACATGACTTATTCTCTTTCCTGAAACTAGCAAACTCCATCTGCCTGAGCTTTTCTCTGTTGCACAGCTACAGAAACTGAGACAATTTTACGATTAAGCTTCAACTCCTATTTTTGCCTCGGAAGTAGCCCATCCTTCCATCAGCAGTTCATATTGAATTTGCAAGCCAGATGAACCCCTGACATTATGAACACATTAAAGAAGATAATTAATTCATAAATTTAGTCTTCACACACACCAACTTTGAGAAAGCTCGAGAAAGCTGGGATTTTCATTGGAAGTGCAACCTATCATTATCTGAAATCTGAATTATAAAAAATCCATTTGATATTGAGAAGAGAAAGCTTCAAGATTCATATAATTATTTATTTTGTGAAGAATTAGAGAGATCAGAAGTCCAGGTGTCTGGATTGCTTCAGCACCAAAGGCTTGACGGCTGGTGGCCCTAATGCAGTTATTTTGATGGCATGTTCGGGACATTCCTTACTCGAAAAAGTTAGAAAAGGATCATTTGTGTAAAGGTTTATTTTAATGCAAAATTTATCATTCTTTCACCATTTGCTTATTATTAAATGCTATTAGTAGAGTTTAAATACACTTTTAAGGGTTTAGATGTTCTGGGAGATTGGTTTAAAAGGTTTCATTTTTACACCGCACAGAATTAGTCAGTGTACAACAAAAATGTCAGACTACATTATGTCGGTTTACTTTTGTGCTCCAGTGAAATTGTTTTTTATTTAATTCTTTCTCCTTTTTTTTCAGTTTTAGCGTGCTGAATGAAATATTACAAAATATTGAATGTCTTTGTAGATGGAATGTGGGGGAAAGAATTCCTTCTCAAACAATTGCATCCTTCTTTCACAATACTTTGTAAAGAATAGAATTTATGTGTGTAACAAAGCCAGTTTCTTACAGGTTTGGCAATGTGGAGGCATTTTGGAAATAATTCCATGTTCTCACGTGGGCCATGTGTTCCGTGACAAGTCTCCGTATTCATTCCCAGGGGGTGTGTCCAATATTGTGTTACACAATGCAGCTCGTGTTGCAGAAGTGTGGATGGATGAGTGGCGCGATTTTTATTATGCAATGAATCCAGGTTAGCCAAAGATTGTTTTGGGAAAAAGACCGTGTGAAAGAATTAGTAGCTGCTAACATCACTTCATGAAAACTGTTCAGTGACTAAACCACTTACATTTGTTCTGGTATCACTCTGCTTAAAATTTGGAATTCTCTTTTGCTCTTATGGGGTTTGCAAGTGTAGCACTTGGTACTGATGGTACATAAGTAATGTAAATGATTGCTCAAGTTTTTATTGTCTTGGATAGCCTGATTGTATATAAATTTCAAAGCAACAGCAAACATTTCATAATAAAGATAGTGATCATTCTTATACATTATATATTTTGGAAGATCATTTCCCTTTGTCCTGTCTTCAGAACCAGTTGCTACAGTTGCCATTTTAAAGGGGCTACTAATGTATGTAAGATTGTTCTTAGATATTCTAATCTAATATTATGGACTTTCATCCCACTAACAACTTTCATTATTATACAATGTACCAAGATGGAGCGAGAAGCATTTCCTTACAACTTAATTGCTTAGGTATTCTGTATTTGCCTCTAGACATCGCTCGCTACATGTAGATTTTTTGTTATCAATTGTATTCAGTGAACCTTGAAAGAAATGACTTGTCTGGTGCAAAATACAAGAAGTATTAAAGTAGTGTTAAGGTCTTTAATCAGTGGTTCTTCTAATCAAAATGGTTTTGTCTGTATGTATAGGGCAGTGTCAGGTGAATAAAGGGGGGACAAACATTTTCTATTGTTGTTCTCTATGCCACGTAGACATTTAAAAGATTTGTGGATTAAACTCCAGGAGGAATGTGAACTTTAAGATTCAAGGAAGAATTTTATGCCATTCAAGAAGATGGAAAAAATGTATTTTCTACAGGCGTCAGCTCTTCTTCTCAACCTACTGTCAAAAGTGAAATTACATTTTCTTCAGATGTACCAAAATTTCTTTTGTCTGTAGTTAAACGCGAAAAAAATGTTTAAATTCTGTTCTTAAGGAATTGTGTATGCACAAGTTTATTAGAAAATACATACTTTTGTGTATTTATTAATTGGAAGCAAGCTTAGAGTTTAGAAAATTGGTTTGTTATTTCTAAAACTGTTTCCGAATGTTTTCACGGCTTATGTTCCATTTTAAACGTAACATCTTCAATGCACTTTTCTTTTTTCCCCACATTTTTGATAATCCACAACGATACATTTTATTGTCACAATGCATGAACATTAAAACTTGAAACTGTGTGATTACAATTTTGCATGACAATAACAACATTGTTCCTTATCCAAGCCACCTAACAAGCGTCACTGGTCGTATCTTTTCTATGTCCCTGGGCAATTTTGCTAATATGTTTTTCTGTGACTTTAAAAATACTATGCACTGCACAATTTTATTCAGATCACCATCTTATTCTATTAAATACTGTTTTCAAAAGTTGCTTTGGTTTCTTCTTTAATATCTGAAGTTTGTTTCATAGAACACTGTGATACGGTTGCAGTACCTCAGGGCCATAATGAGTCTTGGTGCAGGAAAAGCTAGTAATGTCAAAAGGTTTAGAATATTTAGTGCATGCCCAGTTTGTGTAGGTCATACAAAAACAAAGCCACACTGACAGTGACTCTTGTGTAACTGTGAAGAAAACCAAACTAAGTTCTCTTTCTCCCTGATCCATTTCCCCATCCATTTGCGGTGGCCTCCTTCAGATGGATGCTGGTTTTTTTGTAGGTTTGGATGTGTGGTGGCGTGTTAGAAATAGCTACGTGCTCTCATGTGGGTCACGTGTTCCGTAAGTCCACCCCATATACTTTCCCTGGGGGCACATCTAAAATAGTTAACCATAACAACGCACGCCTTGCGGAGGTATGGTTGGATGAGTGGAAGGAGTTCTACTACAGCATTAACCCAGGTCAGAGGACTAACAAATTCCTAGCCAAGGTGGGATAATGCCCTTTGTCGTGAATGCAAGGAAGTTACTTTTCGTACCTCTTGTGATATGTTTTGGCTATTTTCCAGGTCCTTTTGACTCAGGGTTTTGACAAATCCTTGTCAAATTTTCTTCAAGTTCTATCCAAATTCCCTATCTTGATGCTATTTTACCTGTTTTTGTGGAATATCTGTGATTACATGGGTACAACAGTAAATTCATGTTTTAGGGTCCAGTGAATCAGTTCAATTTATATTGTATATTATAAATCAATATATTACTAGTAGAAAATATATTCTGTAGAATTTGTATGTGAGCTGTTCTTTCATGAAAATATAAGGATTCTCAGTAGGAAGCTTTTGTTTCTGAGATTACATTAAATTGGGCACTAAATATGTTCTTTCCAAATTTTTCTGGTATTGTCTAAAAGTGTGCTAAGGGCAACACATTATACTTGGAGAATGCATTGGATTAGTATGGCTTTTAATATTTGAGAAATTTTCTGTTGAACTTTCTTGCTTGCTTTATTGCAAAACGTAAGCAGATGTGGCATTTTCTCACCTATGATTTTATCAAATAATATATTTGTATGTGTGCTCATTGGTATGCCTTGTATTGCATATTGTGGCTTCAGCAGTCGTGGTTTGAAACTGCATGTTTTATTACTAACAAAGCTTTGTAATTTCAATGAATTACATGTGTGCGTACCTGCATTAGATTTTTATTTTCTATAAAACCATTCTTAACCTCTCTTTCAACTATTTAAATTTCAGGTGCGAGAAATGTTGATGTTGGGGATGTATCTGAAAGAAAATCACTTAGAGAAAGACTGAAATGTAAAAATTTCCGGTGGTATTTAGAAAATATTTATCCGGAATCTCAAATGCCTTTGGATTATTATTATTTAGGAGATGTAAGTAAATATGATTCAGAGAATTGTAAACTATTACAGAATTATCAAACTGTTTAATAAATTTGTTATGTATATATATCAAACAGTTTATAAAATATGCATGTTGTTGTTTTTCAGATTCGCAATGCTCAGAGCCAAAATTGCTTAGATACATTAGGGAGGAAAGGTGGAGAAAATTTGGGCATGAGTTATTGCCATGGACTTGGTGGCAATCAGGTAATTTAGAACTGCTGTGCACATCCTATGTCTTTTCTAGTCAAGCTGAGCTCCCCCCCCCCATCCCTGAGGACTGTTCCCATTCAGCCCTGTCTTGCAGATCTGTGCAATCTTTTCGTAATTTTATAAAAACATTCTATTTTAGTTTTTACTTGTTAATCCAATCTTTGGCCTTATGCAAATGTTTCTTTACTGCTTTTTTCTTCTTCTTCCCAGTTTCCTTTCGAGGAACATACAGTCCTCTTGGATGACGATTTTTTCCTTCTTCACCATGAACTCTTTCTTCCTCAATAGTATGAGACAGGCTCCGTCTATTTTCTACCAAATGCAAAAAGGGGGTGTTTTTAATTTCTAATTTTTCAAAATGAAATTTCTAATTAATAATTTCTAAACACACTCTATTTATTGCTACTATTTTGAAATGTTATTTACATCAAGAAGTTACTCAAGTTATTGAATTAAATTTTACAATAAAACTCAATCGCAAGGCAACTTCTTTCGATCTCCTCCTTGTCTCTTGCAATATTACTGCCCAATTTATGCTCTGTCATTTCGTTAATTTCATAATAAGTAATTCATATTACTATTTATGTCTTTATGCCAATCAGGTACTTTCAGTTGTTCATGTTTCTTCTAAACAACATAAATAAATAAAAGAATCGACCTAGCAAAAATTGAATAGAGGGCTCATTTGATGGAAAAGTGTAGTGTCAATAAAAATAGAGCAGTAAAAAGTAATCTTTTGGAGTCTACTCCAGATTTGAGCATCTATAAATCAAGTTCAAGAGTAATAAAAGATTAACCGTATACTATTTTGAATTAGCTTATTATTCTTCTGGACTATTAGCCAGGGAGGTCATTTGGGCCCTTGCTATGCATCATAGTGTTAATAGACTTCTGCATGCTCTTAGGGGGAGGTTTAACCAAAAGAATCACATCCTTCATAAATGTTATAGAATGTACTTAAATTTCAATAAGGAACATAAACTTGAGGCCATCAGCCTCAACAACTAATTTTTAAAGCCTAGGATATGCTAGTTTTGAACTATTATAGTCAAGAAACGGACTATTAAGTGAGCTGTGATGTGGGATTGCATTTGTGCATATCTAATTGTGTATTTTCAACAAATATTGATGTTTATGAAGCAAAAGTGCAATTTGTAATTGCAATTTGCAGAAATTTTATAATAGTAATAATTTGTTAGAAACTTCATTGCATTTTCTTTAAAGAACAGAACAAGTTTTATTGTAATTTTAACTGAAAGTTAAAATCAAAAAATGCATCAAAACTGATAAAGTTTTTTTCCCCCTTTGCACCAGCCTCCCCTTCAGATTGAAATGCCTCTGCCTATCTTGTTTTAGCAGTACTTGGATTAAAAAATTAGAGGTTGAGAATGAGATAATAAGAATGACATTAATATAATTTTATGGGGATACACATTAGAATAACTCATAAATGGAAATTCCGTGTAGAACTCTAAAACTATGCAGTGGCACACTCGCATTTCTGAGACATCAAAAGACAGTAGGGCCGTTCTCAGCCATGATATCTAAAGACGTGAAAGGGTTAGGCAACGTGAAAAAGGCAAGGAATTTTGGCAAGTCAGAAATCTGTGCAATGTCGTGGAGTCTGTATTTTGACTTTATCTTCCTCATTTATACCTCCTTTTTAAAATTTGTATTATTTAATGAAAATTGGAGTTCGAGGGAAAATGTGTTCTGAAGCAGCTGTATTGTGCACAGGTTTTTGCCCACACCAAGCGAGAGCAGATCATGTCTGATGACAATTGTTTAGATGCTTCAAGTCCAGGAGGACCCGTAAAGCTAGTGCGCTGCCATGGAATGGGTGGCAATCAGGCTTGGATATACAATTCTGAGGTAAGCAGTTTTGTAACCTTTTTTAAAAAGCATTTAAGGTCGCTCTGAAATGGCGTTTACTAAATACTTTCAAATCGTAATTACAATTAAATTGCTAACATTGTTAGGGTATTTGTTGTATGCCAACTCAAGTAATCAAAATGTCTAATTATATTTCGCAAAAGTTTTGTATGTTCACATAACTGTCTTGGCAAAAATAGGTGATTCACTTCAAAAAAAAAAAAAGCCGGTATTCTTTCGAATACAGCTTGTGCCATTGGCACACTGTTTTATTGGTTCTGATTAGTTTTGATGAGAGTTGGTTTTAAGATTTAGGCAAAAAGGTATTGCATTACAAGGCACATGAATACTTACATGTTTTTAGCATTAGGCGATAGTAATTAGTTTTCGTTATGTATAGTAAAACCCCACTGATATGTTTCCTGTTGTGTATGTGGATTTTTACTGGTCCATTCTATTCCCCAATGTTCAAGATGTAAAATTGTCCCAGATTTTACACTTTCAAATTAAAAATTTCCTACCTTTTCCTCTTTTCCCCCTGACAGTACAAAAACAAAGGAGGAAGCATTGCTAATGATCTTGAATGTTTGTTTGTTCTCGTTGGGGCTTAAGACATCCTTGACTGTCTGCAATCAGGGAAAATCAGAATTGCTTTAACTAGAGCTAGGTGTTTTCACTTTAAATTCTGTTTTCAAATTAGGGAAAAAATTAGTGTTATAGATTGCATACATTTTAGAGAGGTGTTGTGTATTGTTGATACATTACTGGTAATTCACAACTATATAAATGCACACTCACTCCACTTCCAAATTTGCTATTATCGTGGTTAGTAAGTTTCTCAAACCTGTTTACTTTGTTGTTACTATTTTCTTACTTTCTTTCCAGATACAATGTGCTCCTTTTTTTTGTGTACAGTTTAAAAAGAGTCCTGGTGTTAATTTGATCATAAAATGGTTTCAGTAACAAGTCTTAGTATCGTAGAGTGTAGAATAGTAGAATTAAGTGTTTTTGAATATTTTTTAAGGTAAATATTATTAATAAACATAGATAATTAACATTCTTTATTTTATTATACAAACAAAAATAATTTCCTTCCATTTACACCATTATTTCTTGGATCCTTGAAAAGTGTAAATGGGGTCAAGTCAACTTAACCATTTGATTTCTTTTTGATATCGTAACCCAATTGGTCACGATTCTTCATATTCAGTTAATTACTAATATTTAACCATAAGAGAGTGGATTCTAGTGAGTAAAAAATGTGTGTCAAATGAAGGAAGTGACCCACAGATCCGCATTTTCCCATCCAGATCCCATTCCCCTCTGGGAGGCAAGTAAGATTTTGACATGATTTGAGAAGTGTTTAATTCTTTGACCCATTGCACACTGGGACAGGAGGGGGTCAAAATGGGACAAAAATATTTCCAGCTGAAAAATGTCCCACTATTCATCCTGAACATTCATTTTAATAAAGATAATGTTTAATACTTACCTTTCGGTGCTTTTTGGACCTCAAAATAATTAGTAGATCATAGATTTTCTCTCATAGCTGAAGAACAGTTAGAAGAGTTACTGATATTTAATCACACGTTAAAATTTAAAAACAAATAATTTATTAATTGATGTAACAATTATTATTACAAGAAATTCTTCTAATTTTACTGAATATACAGATCTTTCATTCTTGGCTTTCATCATCATCTTGTAAATCAGTAATAGACTTCAATAAATCCTGAGCTTCCGGCCAAAATTCTATTTGTTTTTTCCCATAAGGTTTCCTCGGGCTTGTAATGAGTGGATCAGATGTAACTAGAAGACGATGAAACAGATCGCTCATTGTGTTCACACGAGAATTTTTTTCTTGTGTGATGCTCTCTGTAATCTTCTCTGTATATTCTTCTGGCGTGCCTCTTCTGAAAGAAGTTCAATTGGAAGGAAAGCAGATTTTATAATTTGTGAACTGTGAAGTAAAGGTTTACGAATACTTGCTGGAAGGTAAAACCAAGGATAATTCTTTACAAACAATCTTGCTATGTCTAGAGCATAGAGATTAAATGCTTCACTATTGACCTCCTTCCCCACAAGAAATTACTTGTAAGATAACATAAAATCTTTTTATAATTTCTTGATTTACTCCTGTAATAAGTGAAGCAGTTTTTGGATCTGCAAAAAAGCGACGTGCCGTGTTACCATCATTGGTATTTCCACTTCCGCCAGGCTTTGCTCTATCTACTCTAAGACCCATTTTCTGTTGCAGCATTTTCTGAATATGTTCTTTTCGAGATTTTAAAATTTCTTGATCATTTCCCCTTGCTTCCATTTTTATTATTGCAACGTGTAAAATGACTCCAACAAAATCTACACTGCAACGGGGATTTCATTCACTTGTTTCCATCAATTTTTCTTTAGGGCAAGCTCCACAAATGTAGCACATTGAGTTGACTTGTTTCCCATTATTGTGTTACATCTTTGCCGCTATCATTGTCATTCGTAATTCATAACAATTCCATTCAAAGAAAGAGTATGCGGAACAAGAGCATTCATTTGCCTCTGAATTATTGCCACTTCATCCTTCAAAAATTCAGATGTTTCCTTTGCGAAAAGGAGACACATTGGTCTGCAATAGTTTGGTGATGATGGCCGAGGGTTCTCCCACATAATATTTGTCTCCTTGTCCAAATCAATTTTGAGAAGAAGGGGAACAAAGGAGCTTAAAAACACGTCAGTATCATCGACATATTCACTGTTTTCAAAATTTTGTGTATTGTGAGTGACCCGTACTTCCATCACATCCCCATTTTCCAATGAGCACTAAATTAAGTTTTGTGCCTGTAAGGAGGTGAGTCTCGACTGAACTTCGAAGAAGAGATTGCAGTGCTTTGATAAGAATTTAGAATTTTTTTGCTCGTGTTGGTGTACTAAGAGCATTCTTTATCAACAGTGTTGCATCCTTATTCCCACTTTCTTTTAATTTTTGGCATGTGGCAAAAGCGAGCTCGCTAGGGGAGTTGGATTCCCTAAGGTGTGAAGTTTTCCTTCTTTTAGTTTTGTCAGAGGCATCATCGAAGAGTCTTTTCGGACGTCCTCTTTGAGTTACAAGGTACAGACATCTTTCCACAAACTTCAGGACTACTGTTTAAAAGAGCTGGTTATTTAAAATATTTCTCCAACCAATCCTTATACCGCTCTTCGAAACGATATTTCATACGGTAACACTTCTGCCACATCTTGTTATAATTGCTACAAAACGTATCCACTGATTGATAATTCCTTCAAATAGTTCTCGGAACAACCAGAAATGTCTAAACAGCTTTTAATAAATTCTAGTACCTCTTGTTTATTGTTATTTTGTGCCCATAGCACTTCTACTAATTCCCGATGACGAAAACTGGTGTATTCTGAAAATAACAGGCAATACGTATTGCAATACAGAAATGAAATTTTACAGAAAACTGGAAAAGTGTGCAGCTAATTTCAACGTGAATACTGTCTATGAACCCTCTAAAGTAGTTTACATCAAGTTTCCACATTACCTAAGTTTACAAATTTTTTGTAGGTCAATTAATTGTTTTTTGATGGACAACATAACCTCCAAATCAACATTGTAAATAAATAAACATTTTTATGTAAAATCTATTGATAATAATTAATTTAATTACAGCAATTCAACTAACGAATTTCTTTGTAAGATAGATCCATTCTGTGTCCAAAATATCAACAATCGTAAGAAAAAACAGCGTTAGAAAAACTTACTCTAAACTGACAGTTGCGGGCAGCGTAAACGAGAGTCATATGCTAGCATTCGCTGCTGCCAATTCACGTATAAAAAATGTGAACAGAAAAACAAAGAACGATCCAATATGCCCCAGAATGTCTACCATCCATTCATCATGGTCAAATGTTTTAGGAATAGACTTGATTTTTGTATTTTTGTCCTTCTTTGACCCCCCCTCTGTCCCAGTGTGCATTGCCCAGAATCAATGATTGTTGTTGTTCACCAGGTAGCTTATTCACAGAACTGGTTCCTTAATATATTTAAAAACTCCGATAGTGAAGTGCATTGCCTTTTTAAATGCTTTTAACTTTTATTAAAAGTGTAGGGAATGTATTCTAATGCTGCAGGAAAGTTAACTTTTTTACAGAAAACCATGTTTTGTGGGCCCCTACTGAAAAATTAGCTTTTTCTTCTTTTGGAGTCTTTATCGTGAAAAAATGACTATCAGTAAAACCTTTGTCTGTAAATGACACTAACGCCTTAACCGTTTGCGAAGTTTCTCCCAAATTGATCTTCCTCGATTGATATGGTTGTTAAAACACATCAAACTTGAAGTGAATATTTTAATATTTGAAGGTACTTTATATGAAGTCATAACATTTTAAAATTTTTTCTTTAAAGTTTTGCTTGAATAAAAGCAGTGTATGCTTACAAAACTGGCAAAGCTCAGATTTTCATCAAAACCTCTGAATTTTTGAAACGTTTAAAAAAATGTTTAATCCCCTCCTTACATTGTTACGAGATATTTTAAGAGATTATGTTAAGAGATATTTTTGCTCATTGACTTCGTTCTTCAAAATTAGATCTTAATGTAATATAATATTGTGGCAACATACAATTGGTTTCGGTTAATATTGTATGAAAGTGCAAAATAAATAAAAAAAACAACATAAACACTGGGCTGCAAATTGTTCTTTAAATATTTTGCTCAAATACACCAATGTTTGCTTAATAATAATGCAGCAACATTTTAATTTTCATTAAAAGCTCTGGAAGTTTGAAATCTGATCTTTGGTTTTGGTATCAGAACTAGAGATTTTTTTAAATATGCCATCTGTTCCTCAATACAGAATCTCATCATCTCAAAACTTACATTGAATTCTTGAGTTCACTTTAGGATTCTCCCAACCTGTAGTATCTAGTGGCTAACCCGAATTATAGTGGAATTTTATGATGAATTATTGACAAACCAAAGATGCTGACAATCACCATCTATGATCATTTCTTGATAAATATTGATTGGGAAAAGAAGGAAATCAGGGAAATTTGTTCCAGCAAAAGTGCCCACCTTACTAGAGGTTTACTCAAATTATAATAATTATAATAAGGACTTCTAAGTAATGTGTTTTCTTTATGCAGGATGGTATTATCAAGCATGTGAACACTGGCCAATGTCTTCAGATGCCAGATCCTCATGATATGTCGCAGCCTCTCCTACGAAATTGTGATGGCAGCAAAGGGCAAAAGTGGGTCATGAAGAGCAAGTTTCGATGGCAGGCAACTGCAAGCTAACTGATTGCATGAGTCACATGTAATCTAGAAGCTTGCATGTCTTAACTGGGCATCATTAAAATGCTGTTCATTGTTCTTTTTAACAAATAAACAATACAAGGATGGGGGTAGTATTTTAACTTCCCTTAAGTGTAGGTGTTGATCACCTCACATCATTTCTTAAAGCATATCATTGTTGATCCTGTGTGACTACAAATTAACATCTAAGTGATGTATTTTACATTTTAGTGGGTGACCAATTAAAGCTCATGGGCAAAATGCTCATTTGCCAAATTCAAGTGCTGGAGACACTAATGGTTATCGAAGAAAACGTATTTCTACTTAATGTTTTAATCTGTTAAAAGTATTATAAGCTCCCCTTTTGTTATGCAAAAATTTGTCCAGCCATTTGGTTTGAGACAACAGTACTGAAATTATCTTCCAAGAGCAAGGTTTTAGTTTTGTTCCACGTTTTGTCAGGATATAATTATCAAACTTTGAGTCTGTAATCGAAAGAGCACTAATTTGTTCCAAGTTTTCAATATTTCATGGTACAAACTTAAATATGAGAATCAGGAAGTTCTCTTTAGTGTTCAGTTTATAATTTTGATGTTAAATTTTAAAGATCCTCGTAACGTATTACCTCTTGTTTCATTTTATATAGATTTCTTACTTAAAGTCAGGATGTTTAAAAAACATTGTCATATCAAAGACTGGACAGTGTTACTTTATATTTAGTTCTGAGAAATGGGACCATGTTTGTAGCAATAGTTTCCTGCATCGATTGTACTTAATCTGCTTGGTCCCAATCTCAGTGAGTGAGAAAGCACCCTACCTTCAGAGTGCATTTACCTGTATGGTTGCCTTAAAGGTTGAATGTGAAGGTATTGGTAATATTTCGTGGAATTTGAGGCATGACAGTATGCTACCTCTCACCTCTGCGTATGTTTTTACATATTGATATCAATTCCAGGCAACTCTGTTCTGTCAAAGAAACCCTTTTCTGTAATGAACTATTAGTGAAGTGACTATAGATGTTTTTTTCACTTGTCTAAGAGCAGAAGCCTTTTTGTATTGTACAGATTCATTCCACTGTATAAAAAGTGTGATCAATTAGATCAGTAGAAATGAACTATGTATTTTTAAATGCTATTGATACACAGTTGAAGACCATGATCATTGCAATATCATTGTTAGAACAAATAATTTGAGGGTGATGGTGCTTTGTGCAGTCTTTTTATCTTTGTTGTATGTTCCTCTTATTGAGACTGCAATTTGTTTATTTTATAATTGTTGGGATTTTTATTTGTCTAATTACGTAATCACATTCAGGGTTACTGCAATTTCCATTATCAAAAGAACTAGTAGCAGTTTTTATTTTGTGCTGTTTCCTGTTGTGCCAAGATCACTTATTGATTTACTGAGGTTAGGGAGTTTGAATGCTTTTAAGTGGCAAAAATTCAAAGTTGCTTAATGCTCAATGTTAGATATACGATGTATATATATGATTAAGTCTACCCCCAAAATGAAACTGCATTGTAGATAAAGCACCTTAAGCTAGCAGAGATCTGCTCACTGGAAAAATGGTTTATTCTAGGTAACTCTGAATGAGATTGATATTGCAATAACAGTATTATTTTTTGTTAATACAGTCTAGTGTTGAAAATTAATCATGTATATTCCACTGAATTTGGTTGCATAAGTATTTTTCTATTTTTTTAATCAGTGGAGTGTGCCTGTTTTTTTTATGCATTCCATATGTTGCTAATATGTTTTACAGCACTGTTTTCTTGCTTCTTCGAAGTCTAACAAAATACACTGAATTATTGTTACAATATTTTTGTGTGCTTTGAACCCCTAATTATAAGAAAAGACCAAAAACAAATGGTATGACAATAGTTTATTAGAATTATGATACAATCATTTACTGCTCCTTAACTTCACGCAATCTCCTAACAGCAGATCGTACAGAAGCTGCAGCAGTTGTGCTGTACACCCATGCACCTCCAGCCACCGTGCGCTTGCATCGCTTACATGACCAAATGCCCACACAAGAGCGCTTCATAGCATCCTGCAAAAGAAAGATGGTATGAGAGAACACAACTTTTTCATGAACATTCATGCAATATTGCTTTTAAACAATCAATCTGTGCTAAACAGACTAAAAACAATATGGCCCTGCTTTTAAGTACATACTTGCAACTAGGCGAGTGAAATTGGTTAGATGGAAAGGGTTTATTTAAACTACTGAACCCTAATTATTAAATTCTTTTTTTAAAATATGTCTAAATTTTCACAATGACTCCAAAGATGGGTAGGTCAGAATCGGTAGAATTTTCAATAATCAGCAACTACTTGCACAACACACTGCTTCTATTCTTTTGATATGATCACATTGTCTTGAATTAATGAGATCTCTCTTTTGGGTGTTGTTCACAACTCTGAAACATTTAACAATCCCCTATACCCTTGAAGAATCCATAATAGAATGAACGAAAGGAGTTGAAAAGTTGGCTAAAGAAAGGTGAAAAACTTTTAATGTTAGAGATGTTATAAAGCAATCAATTTAGTCCAAAATACTGAGCTCGATTTTAGCTCTTGTGTGGTATGTTGTCTGGCTGAGCTCACAGGCACTGCTATTTTTGTTGAAAGACTAGTTTTGCAGCCAGTTTTGATTTGTCTTAAGTTTCAAGCGTGCAAAAATTCTCAGGCATCTTGCCCTAGGTTCAAATTCCACAAGTGTCTTACTAGTTAACACAATGCTATCTTTTAAATATCCACTTATTCATAATTATACTTTGATTCTTCTATAGTGACTGATGACATTAGGCATCGTTGCACCACCTGCTTTGTATAAAATGAATCTACTTTGCAAACGTCTTTCTCAACACGGCGCATGGCCTCAGAAATGTGCTTGCAATACTTAAAAATATTCACTATATAACAGGAGGTGTAACAATGATCTAATATCAGTCTTTAGGATTCTGGATAAACTAATACTTCTATTACAGACCCCCATGCTTCATGGTGTTCTCGAGGCAGAAGCCAATTTTAGCAATTGCTCTGTAAGAAAACTAGAAATACATCAATTTCATACATCTGACCCATCCACCATAAAAAATTATTTTTTTGCTGCCCTGTTTGAAATCTTTTTTGTAAAATTGTAACACTTTGAGGGCCAGTATTTGGAACCTTTTGCAATCGCTTGCAATCAATTGCAAGTGCTTTTGATATTATTTCTGAAAAGATGTGGTGACATGCCGATGACAAGAAAGCTTCCTCAAATTATTTTTCTAATTAAGTCCCTCTCTGACAACCAGTTCTGTAAAAAATACATTGCTTATATTTATTCTTTGGCCCTAATTTTTTTCTCTTCAAAAGAAAGTTTTGGTTTGATTAAATCCCTGATTACTTTTGAACTGAGGAACTATCAATTGCTCTACATCACAACATATTTAAATTGCCCACTATATATATTTGAGAAGCTGCATAAAAATTACCTGCTTTCTGTAATGACAGATTATCCAACATTAAATAAAATATGTGATAACTAATGAAATCTGCTGAGACAATCTTAAGGGCCATATTCATAGTGTGACTTATAATAGGGAAAACCTTAAGGAGTTCCTTATAACGATTTCCAATTCATAGTAGCAACTTATTTATCCACATAAGAAAATCCTTGTAACTATAAGGAAGTTCCAACTTTCACTTATATCTCTAAGTAAAGCCTCTTTTGTTGCGTTGAAAATTGTCGTAATTTGAAAGAAATGGAATGGACGACTATTTCAAAGATTATAAGGATTTTCACAGTGGCATCTTTCTTTATAGCAACAAGCGATATTTACTGACATGCAAAACCCGTTGAAAATGCACAGCGATCAAGAATTTAAGAAAAAATATTATTTTACTAAGACTTGTTGTACACTTTTTGGTAACATTGGTGGCTAAAACCACCTGTAACTGACTAGATATTTACTGATTTCACCACGTTTAAGTCTGTTTAAGATATGGCACTATTTAAGAAACTGTAGGTTAAGTTACCTCACGGGTACATGCATATGGTAGTTCACGGCCAGTTTGATGGAGCGCTTCTGGCAGGATTCAAGTGGCTGTGAAACTGCCAATTACGCTGTTGCCACACGGGACACTGCTAGCATTGTACTGATTATAAGTATCGTCTATGAATACCAAATGTTTATAAGCATTTCCTTATTACAAGTAACTTCTTATAGCTTAAGAATTTTCTTATCCTACAAGTGAAGACTATGAATATGACCTTAAGTTTCGCCTTCCTTAATGGCCATTTTTTCAAGGAACCGACTGATTTACCCATAAGACTCATGTATATAATTTCTGGCTGGCTCCACCACCCCAACTTCTACTCATGAAATTCTAAGCTGCAACATTACAATAGAACGGAGAAATATACCATAATTTTACATTCAGTGATGTCTAGAATTGCTTGTATGTGGGATGTGTAATTGTTTCAGATCAAAATTTTCATACGTGGCTCAAGTATATTCAGTGTTGATTGTAACTTGTTACCTTGAAAACAGCCAAAACTTCAAGTATTGTTAGGAATCAATGAGAAGCAGTGGTGCGAGAAAAAGTACTTTGCATGGGCACACCAAACTAGGAGCACACAAATGGTACACAAATTAACACTTTCCAAATCCATTAACCTCGATTCAGCAGCTATCTGTACTAATGGCCCATTATTTTCAGAAAACCACATAACCTTACCAATAAACAGAAAAAGTTATAATATAAATCAGTAAAACAAAGGATAACAGCACAGTTAATTCATAGTATAACTAAAAACAACTTTTAGTTTTTGGTATAACTAAAAACAACAGCTACCAAATGTCACAGTACGCCACTTGTTTGCTCAGAGTTGAAGATCGAATGAAAAAAACTGCACCTGATAGTGGTGTCGTAATCCAAATGTTAAGCATCAAGAAATTTATGTAAGAAAGACAACTTGACAACCCAAAATTTTTACTTGTGCTATATTGGCTTGAAAATGCAATAAATACTCGATAACTTCACAGCTGTAAATTTTCCATAGCAGGAAGATTGTCAGACGCTCATTTGGGAAAACAGGAAAGCAATACCTTTTGCCAGAAATGTTGCCCTTCACAAATCAATTTCATAATACAACCGTTGCTGGCTCATTTAATGTTTTCAAGAATACATACCATTCTACAAGGTTTTCCATCAACAATTCCAAGCAAATACTGGCAAGAACGATTTTCTTTTCTCCAAGTTCATTACACCAATTTCAATCCCACTGACATCCAGTGCTAATTATAATCTAATTACACCAACTGCCATTTTATAGATAAAACTGGTAAGAAACTAGTCTTATGGAATCCTAAAGGTCTTAAAGGAATTTTCAATCAACTAATAGCCAAAGAAATACCGCTAATTTGCCCCACACTTCCTCAACAAATGTTTTAAGAAATTTCAGCAAAAGTACAGGACACAAACTAGTTGATGGGAGACAATTACTATTCAATCTTTACCAGCCACATTTTCATACCTAAACAGTCCATCTGGTATGAATATGAAACCCGATGTATTTACCTTGCCACAGAAAGTGCAGGTGTACTTGGAATGCTGGGTTATTTCAATTTTCTTCACCATCTTACGAAGGGAAGCACCATATCGGGTACCATACTTCCCGGTGATTCCTACCTTCTTTGTTCTCTTCGCCTTAAAAACAAAAAATGGGAAATTAAATATGAATTATGGTAAATCTAACAGGAGGCAAAAATTTCCAATCTAAACAGGAAGCAACAATTTCGTTTCCAATTAAGAATGCAAGTGGCATTTGTTTACCAATAATAATGCTTTTTGTATTTTTAAACTATGTCTTTTTACTCATTTACAGTAATATTGGAACGATATTACAATATTCCAAAATAAACAAGTACTCTATTGATCCAAACGTTTCTAAAAAATGAGAAAATAAAAATTCGGAACTCAAGTTAAATCCTACTGATCCACTTATACAGAAACATCAATTTTTAATCATTTGCGGAATCACATTCTTATATAATTATAAGGAAATAAACATTTCTTTTAAAGGTTACATCTACAAATGCGGTACACAATGTGCAAATCTCGTAAATTGGCGAGTAAGAACACAAAACTCTTGACGAATATACTTTACGGCTCCGGAAAGAATCGTTTTTATTCTAGAAAAATCATTTGCCCAACTTAGAAAGGAGATTATTGTGGATTTAATTTTACTCACCATTTTTAATGTAACCTACTGCCACACGCTTGTTTGCAACGAACCGGAAGAGCCACCAGCGACTCCAGATGAAAAGTACGAAAGCAAAAACAGTTGAAAACTGTGTTAGAAGCCAGGAAACGTCTATATCGATCATGTATAACGATTTCACAAAGTTGATAAAAAATGAAGTAAATGTGTAGTTTTTGTGTGTAAATTATTTGTTATTATTATGGATCACTAACTGTTTTCAATTCATGGTTCTTTAAAATGAAAAATAATTCTGAAACAGGACTTCTTTTGATTCTTCAAAATTTACAGGTTAGCCATAACTTCGTGATTTGAGAACAGATCAAAACAGCAAACAATAAATACGGTGTAGAGTTTGATTCGTCAAGTGAAACAACATACGGTTTTGCTAGTATGGTAGAAAGTAATTCTTCGTCAAAATTGTTTGCTAACAATCAGTATTTCTGTAAATTTTGAGACTGAGTTTGGAGTTCTCTTGACATATCAGGTTGGCCAACACACGTATTTTGCGTCGGATCTAGTGGTCTTGATTGTTTCACGTGTGAACTGTGAAGTATTAATTCGTTTTCTGTCATCGTTTGCTCTTTTTAAGCTTTTTAGTGCTGATGATGTAGTTAATAAAGCAACGCGTATACACGCCCTGCGAAAGGGCCTGAAGTGGTTTCGTACTGCGTAATTTTTGAAGTGTTATTTACCTTTCAACGTAGCGACGGGCAGACTATGTCGGGACAAGGGGGTGCATTTAGTCAACCTCATTGGAGAACGAACAGAAACGAGCGAAGCCGTGACAGATTTTCAAGAGAAGATGGTGAGCCTATGTTTCTGTTAATTGTTGTTTATAGTGGCTGATTGGTTATTTTTGTAAGAATGGAAGACAAGTTGCTGAGGGTATTTAACACAATTACTCAATGAACATTTCGAACAAAGTTGAGTTTTGTAAAAACAAAATATATCTTTTAGTAAGAATACAAATGATATCAAGAGTGAAAACATATTGGTTCATCATTGTGTGTAAACAAATCCTGTTATGATTTGCCAAGTGTCAGTGAGTGGCTTGGATTCGAGGATAGCTTTTCTTTAAGAAATTCTAGGAAAAGAGTTTATGGGATCCGGGAAAGGATGGGATTAAGGACCACCCAATGCACTGTAGCTATTACTTACAATTCACGTACCCAGTGAAATTGGTGAGGATCATTGCACGTAAACAAAGATATTGAGTATTAAATATTTGTTTATCTGATGCATAAAAACTTATTAATGAAAATACTTGGGAGTCAGTGCATTTTTGATAATGTTGGTTAATGGCAATTCTGATATTAAGAAAACTCTAATTTTAATGTAAAACATTGTTATGTCAAGTTGATTTTTGGCCAATTAATAGTAATTGTTATTCATTTAAATGATCCCAAAGTATTAAGAGATGTTGGATTGATGATCTGAACCTTCCATTTTGCTTTAGATTCATGTAGTTTTACATATAACTCATTTGAGAACCACTTATTATAAGAAGTGGATGTTATTGTTGAAATTTTGTTTTGAGAACTTTTAGTGGTTGAAATCAAGAATGTCACCTACTATTATTATTTAAAGGTCTTACCCTGAAAATATTTAAAATCAATCCTTTCACTTTGCCAATGCTATCTTGAGATGACACTCCTTTCATCTCTAGCTGTAGGGATTTGTATGTAGACATAAAGTGATTTTTGGCTCTGGATTGAAAGGTTAAAATTTGAAAGCATAAATAGTGTGATAAAGTGCCAAAGGTCCATGAATTTTCTGCTGTTCACTATTATTCACATTTCTTTGCAAAATTTAGTGATCTTCATGTTTTCAATACTCATTGTCTTATTCGTTTACTGTTTATTGTCAAGACACTGAAAACTGATTGTTTTGAGTTACAATTTGTAATCAGTGTTGAAATACTGTATTTATTTTCACCAATTTTTTTATCTCCAAAAATTATTATCAATGCAGTTTATAAAATTGAATAATTGAACTTTGTTATTCAGAGGTTATTTTAATTTCTTTTAAATTTATTTTTTCTGTGTCAAAAAACAGTACACTCTATTTGATTTTTAGGGAGGCGGGGGTAGTGATAAACACTATGTTTCATGTACAGAAGCAAGGCAAGGAATCTTCATAGTATTGGATCTAAGGATCAAGGGATTTGGGGAATAAAACCAAATGGAGATAGGAGATAGATCATTGATCCAAGCTTTGTGTACAATACTTTGTGTTCGTAATACAGCCATTTAGTTAATATGTAATGTTATGCTTGAATTTTTTTAAATGTATCTATTTATTTATTTTCAGGAAAATTTTCCCGCAATAGGTCATCTAGTCGAGGAAAGAGAATTCCTCATGGGCTCAAAGGGAGAGATATTGGTGAGTACTCGTAGTACGGACCTGTGAGCAAGGTGAACATTGGGCATTCTGAGCACCACTCAGTGGAAGTGCGAAATTCAGAATTATCATGAAATTGTGTAGATTATAGAATTATGACTATCATATTTGAAAACTATGGTTAGTCAAAATATATAAATATATATTTTTTTATTGATACATGATGTATCATGCTTGTACCAAAAAAAAAAACTACATTCCTTTCACCTTTGAAACTTGAACAATTGAAGTACTTTGAAACTTGGCTATGATGTGTCAATAACCAAAAATAACATAGTAATAGGGTAGTCGTTGAACCATGTTTAATTATACAGTAAAACCTGTCTAAGGTGGAACTTGATGGTTCCTTTCAAAAAATTCTGTCTTGGGAAGTTTCTGTCTTGTAAAGGGTTGTCAAAACTTCATATAACTTAGGTACAGAATTTTCAACATATTTTGTTAGTGAAACAAAATAATGAAAATATTGTAGGAAATAAAAAGGATTAACAGTAAAACGGAAAATATAGTACAAGCATTTATTCTGCATTTTACAAAATAATGTAGCATATGACAAGACATTCCCAGAATTCCGTTGACAGCTGAAGGATATGCGGTGTCACTTTTGAGAATTGAACAGGGTGGAGACAACCAACATTAAGGATTCGGAGGGACAGCAATGATGTTGCAAAAATCACACCAAAGTTTGGGAAAGACATGGAAGTGTTGGCCAAAAATTACCCTACAACAGGTATAAAATGAAAAAGTCATCTTTCACTCTGTTGTCTCAGGATGTGACCCTTCGCACTGTGCCATTCCAAAGATTGTGCTGGATATTTAAAAATTAATTTCCTTCTTAGCCATGTAATAATCACTTTATGTTGCCTTGTGTGCCTCTCATCCTGGGATGACTTGATATTATCACACCACCATATTTCCCATTTGAACCATTTGCATTCATAATAATTTGTGTCTTATTACCCCTCTACCATAGTTCAGTGGAAGGCAAAATGAAACCACTTCCATGGTCATTTGTCCAGAAAAGAGGGCATAAAGATGTACGCCTTCCAATACACTGAAGTTTAAGGGCATTTGTGATATAAACTTGTGAATGATAAAACTCGTTTCATTTAGAGATGTTATTAAATTGAGTTGCTTCTTATCTGTGCTAAGAATCGAGAGACTATCTGATGTTTCATTTATTTCTACAAATTGAACCTTATTCTGCATAAAATAAAGCTATTTCAGATTATTTTTTCTTCTAGTTAATATTCTAAAGTGTTCTTTGATTTTTAATGGCTCGTCGGTAATTGATTATTAAAAAATTGAGAAAGAAGACATTATTTTAACACCTTTGTTTAAGGTGATAATTTTACTAACTTACACATCTTTTGCTTTTCATGCATAGTAATTTGTAAAAGGTCTTAAATGTTTTTATTAGGTGATCATTTACCATTTCTAACTAAGTCTATATTTGATTCACAGAATCAAATACTTGAATGTAATTATCACATTAAATATGTTTGACTTGTATTCTTAATTTTTGAATTGCATTCCAAAATTTGATCATCAAAATAAATTTAGAAATGAAAAAAATATCAGTGACTAAATGGGTTTCTTGCGACATTAAAATATAGTTTCACAAATGTTCTGCAAAATGGGAAAATGTGAGACATATTTCACAGACAAAGAATTGTTTTCATTTTCAATTATTGAGAGTATTTAACTGAAATAATTGAATGATTGGAATAAATCATTAGTTGAGTCCAAAATGTACTTAACCAACCAGTGGAATGGTAGGTATTATATCACTAAATCAGTACAGTGGGATCTCTTAAGATCCTAAGGTAGTGTGCTGGAATTTCGATTGATTAGGTTGTAAAATGCAATCAAAAAAGTACAGGTAGCTATAATTAGCTAGGTATATTTCAAGAGTCTAAATTCATATAATGCCTTTATAGAGCAAAACTTAGTTTAGCATTTTTGAACTTATTTATTAGAAAAATTTAAGTAATCTGGAAATAAAAAATAAGAATTGTATAATTAAAATTCTTCAAATTTTAGGTTGTTTCTCATAATTTGGAATTCCGTAAATTCTTAGAAAAAATTTTAACTAATTTGACTGAAAATTGACCTAACTGAAAAACACTTTTATAAGCATAAAGTTACAGTAAAACTTTTTTTTTTTTTTTTTTTTACAAAAGTTAAAAAAAAAAACACCAACCACGTATCCAGAATTTTTGGAATTTCTCATCTGCACGACGCAGTATCAACAGTGAAATGCTGGGGTTACTCTGACCCTGTATATGATTATACATTTAATGAAATAAGTAATTTACGTTTCAGAACACAACTGATCACTTTTACAACCCAGTAGCTTTTGTTTGAAAGGTATTTGAGATTTGGAGTTACTCAACACATATTGCTTTAAAATTATAAGATAAAGAAATATCACTATGGACCCCAATCCTATCTGACTGGTTATAGATTCTTACTTAACTTAACAGAGTAACCTGTTTGGGAACATAACTTTTAAAATCATCAATGTAATGGAGGAGAATTTATTCTTGGAGAAAAAATGTTGGACTCATAAGCAATGAAAGATAAATTTAATGCATCATTTATTTGAAAATAATTTGTTTCAGGCTTGTATTTTAGAGAAAAGAGCAAAAAAGCTGCTGGAGAAAGATTGGCAGCAGAAGAGAGAATGGCAGCTACAAATACCCCTGTAAGCAATTTTTCAGTTTAAACTACCATGCCATTATAAAAGTGCCCCCCCCCCCACACACACACACTAGTTTTTGTGGTTAAAATATTGACAAAATCCATATTTTGTCTTTAAACTTTTTGATTTGGGGCAAAAAAGTGATTTTTGCCTTTCGTGCTTGAAAGTTTTTTGTATTCAAGTGGATAAAATATTGAATACCCTGATAAATCATGCATATTTGTAATTACATCAATTTTTTATTATATTAAACTGTTTTAAAATAGGTAAAGAATATAATTACATATAATTTGGACTATGTTACTTATTTAAAAGAGGTAAAGAATTACCACATATAATTTAGACTATGCTACATATGACTATGCTACATATGTAGCATACATTCAACATTTAATTCAGAAATGGGTATGACCTGTGTTTGATCCAGATTGTAGGCCTGTTTGTTTTCATTCATCTCACATTTGTCTGCAAACTTAAACTAGAAAGAATTGCCTGCTAGTATTAAGAAAAAAGAACAACAAATTATGAAATGGAGTTATTGTAAAATGCCATTAATTTTTCTAATTTTATTAAATTATTAATGTTTTCACCTGTTATAGTACTCTAAAACCATTAGTTCAAATGAACAGTATTTACTGACAACCAGCAAGAAAAAAATAAAATGATTTCATAGGAAAAACATTGAGCCATTTTTGTAACTGAAGATTAAAAGAGAATCATTAGTACAATACCTTGTGATTTGTTGATAATTGAAAGTTAATAAAATAAAATACATATAATTAAAAAATCTATTAGGGATTGGGTCATTACATACAAATCAAGTAGACACAACTAATCAACTACAAAAAAGGCTAGACAAAGTAAATGCATGTGCAGTATAATAGTATTTATATTTTAATGTATTTCTCTAAAATGTTTCAACCAATGTGGTTATTTCTGCTTCATGGTTACTGAGAATATTTCTAGTTGTTAATAACTTTTTAATTTTTTGTAAAACTTACCATGTTTCTTTTTTTTGCAGGTAATTGTGAAAGCTGATGAGAACATGCCATTAGAGCACCAGAAAATTTTGTTGGATGAACGCCTGAAAAGTTCTGGAGTGATCGATGCTGCAGTATCAAAACGCAGTGACGACTCTTTCAATGATGGTACAAAAATAATTTTCAATAAAGATGTATTTACCTTAGATGTATTCTACTGTTTTCCCAAAATCTTAAGACGAAGAATCCCTTAGTAAAAATATTCAAACGTGAACCATATGTTGATTCTTGTTGGCATGCCATAAAAATTAAATACTTCTGTGATTTTTACCTTCCTGATTATTCCTGACTTTTTATTTGTTAAAAATCCTTTAAAATATTTTTAACCTCAAGTTTTTCTTGTTTTGGTTTTTTCTTTCTATTTCCATTTTTAATTAAATTTTATTCTTAAAAGAAGCTGAAATTTGGAACCTTCATCTAAATGCACCCCTAAAATTGCTCTCACTTTATACGACATATTATTGTGAAAATAAAGTAAGAAACAATGGAAAGTGACACTTTTCTCATTTATTGCCTATTTATGATTAAATGCTTATAAACAAAGGCTTAGAAATTGAATGTATGATAAGGTGATGAAAAAATTAAAAATTATTAGTTATGTGTTGAATTGAACTATTAAAAAATGTTCAATCTTTTAATTTCATTTACCTCTACAAAACTGCATGTGACATTTTATTTTGAGAGTAGGAAAGGTTGCAACACAAGGTTGAGTGGTGCAATCCTATCGGCAAGCTGACATGGTCTGACACAAGTATTTTGTTTTCTTTTTCGCGTTCACAGAATTATCTGAACACTGAAGCATCATCTCGCTTTTAGGTCTAACGCTAAAAATCGAACTTTTACCATGCTACACATGTTTGAAAAGAACTGCTTTTACTAGTGGTGGTCTAAAATTAAAATTATTTTTTTAAATTGGGAATGGATTAAAAGGGGAACCTTGTGATATTAGAGTCACTGCAGTTCACTGCTTTGGTTAAATCATGGGATCCCAATCTTTTATAATTTGATATTGTTATGAAAAATGGTGTTTTTTCACAATCCACCTCTGTGAAGAAAACCAAACCTAAAAGAAAGAAACTAAAAGCTAAAATGAATTTTATCTATTTATTTAAAACTGCAATATTATAACCTTTTTAACATTTGTACAATTTTTAATATACAATGTGATTATTGAAATAGTAATGATGCATACAATTATTCTTGATGATGCAAATATTAAAATTTTTGGTTATTCATATTAAATTAATGCTTTGCAACCCACACTTTAAAAATCCCTGATGCTAGATACAGTTTTCATGCTTTAAACCTATTGGATTTGATTTCATGTATTGAGAAAAATAATTTTTTAATAACTAGAAGATGGGGTCTATGAAATCAATGGTTCAATATTAAACATTTCATCATTATCAACTTCAAAGATTAAGCAAGTTTTCTTCTGGAGACCTCCCTGTTAGTCATTAATTTTTTATGCATGTTTTGTAGTAATAGAAACAGTAGTGACCAGACAGGCCTTTCGCAATATGTAATTTGGTTCTGAAGTAAGGTTGTACTTTGAGCAGCAAAGGCCTAATCAAATTAATCTCTTTTAAGTGGGAGGTTCTTTAACATTTAACAAATTATGCTTCTCAAAAAGTAATTAAAAAAACAAAAAACAAAAAAAACAAACAAACAAACAAACTGAAACTGAAGAAAGAACTGTAAAAGAAAACTCCAAAGAAGAATTTTTCAAACTTCAGGGAAGTGTTCCACCGAGATCAATTATTGAAACCGTTTCTATCGTACAATTAAACAAAATATAATTAATGGATTACCATGGTAATAAGTGATAACTTCTGAATTCTTACCAGACTAGTGTTTAGGTTAAATCGTCAGTTGTGAAGCAAATGACGACGACCTTTTTTCATGAAGTTCACTTTAATTTGAAGCTGTATTTACTGAATTGCCAGTTCATCTGAACTGGTTTTGATCAATTTTTTTTTATATAATTTTTCTTTGCTTTTAGGGCATTTTAAGCGCGTTTAATTGATCATTTTTGGCAATGTTTTAAGGCCATCAAAATCTGCCGTATGTTCATTACAAATAAACATATATTTAAAGAATCCGTTATAAATGGACTGTAAATGGAGAAAAATGTCAAAAGTCTAAAAATATTTCTTCTTGAGGAGAGATACCTCACGCAAAGTTTTGTAAAAATGGAAGTTTGAAAAATCAAACCACCTTAGTTTTTTTGTCTTTTTGTACTGAAAATTTTTATCTTTATGTGTAAGAAGTTCGTGGTTCTAAATTTCTAGAAGTTGGAAGAATTTTTGTCCCGGTGATTTTCTATGCAACAAGATCATCTGAGAGGATGTACACTAAAATAGAGCAGAAAATATTCCTTTTCTGCACCCAAATTAACTTGGCTGATGCAAAATGTGTGAATTTAAGTTGAGAAAGTAACACAATTGGTATTGTATAGAAACATTGTTTAGAAATTAACTCCAAGTAAATAGAAAAACAAAACAAAAAAGGGAGTAATAAAATTTGGGTTTTGCATGTGTAAATAGAAGTAGCACAACTGTTTTAGAGTTTTGGCTTCGTAGTACAATTAAGATAATCATAAATTTTTGACTTAATTGAATGTAAGAATCATCATTTGTGTTCTTGTTTGCAGGAAACTTCAGTCACATTGGGTCTGGTCCGGGAAAAAGTTCTTATCCTGCAGGCCTAAAGGGAGCAGAAATTGGTAGGTTGATATTACTTATTTGTTAATTGTCAAGGGTCAATAAATGAATTTTATCTTCTATTGACAGTTTTTATTTGTACATAGGGCTGTATTTTAAAAATCTTCAGGGAAGAAAAGGCAAACAAAAGGACAAACAAGGAGTAAGTGTTTTTTCTTCCTTTTTGCATAATTTTTTTAATTAATTTTGATATTACCTAGTTTTCTTATCTTATTGCATAATTTCTTAATAGAATTCTGGTAATATTTTTCTTTTTTCTGCAGAAAGCGCTGACTTGTCAAGAAGTATCTTTGGATGGACAAAGAGAATTTGAGATCTACAGGTTTCTGAGGGATATTGATGTAAAGTACTTCACAAACTCACAAGAAAGTGCAGGACCATCACGTAGTGCTCAGAAGTGCAGTGTTACCGAAAGACTGGAGGAAGTGGTTAACAGTAAAAATAATTCATTTTATCAGAGAATGAAGCAGTCAGGCAAACTGCCAAAAGAAGAGAAATTTACACCTTCAGTTGAAAAATATATTCCTCCTTGTGCCCGTATGAGAAGGGAATCCATAAAAAGGGAGGTAGATGATTATGATTACAAAGACACATACCCGAGAAGAGATGACAGAGGATCTGACTCGGATGATACAGACAGTAAATCAAAGATGAATCCAGTAGTCAAATACCGGCATATTGGCGAAAGTGCATTTAAGCACAATTTCCTGCGAAGCATTACAGGTAGCATGCAAGACAACTTGGAGCGATCACTCTCAAATCGGTACTGTTTAACAAGAAATCGTGCATTAGATGACACACTGAGAGAAGAGCTTCTAGACAAGGAAACATCAAGTCGTTACTATCAGAAAATGTTGGCTTTCAGGCAGAAACTTCCATCGTACAGCCAACGCAAAGAAATAGTGAGAACCATTGAATCTAATCAAGTTTGTGTAATAAATGGTGAAACTGGTGAGTCTCATTTGAAGCTTCATTATCTTATTTTCAATCCTCATTTCCCTTTAATCCTTTAATGTTCTGGAAATGTGTGGTTTACTTGATATTAATGCCCTTGTAATGTGTATGAGATTAATGGTAAAGTACCTCCTGAATGTTTTGCTTTAGAATAGTAAACTTGATTATAAAATTAATTCAGATATATAAGTGATGGTACTACACCTATTATAAATTCAAAATGAGACCAAACACTTCAAGTTGAGAACAACCACTTTCAAATTGGGAACAAATGCTTTCAGATTGGAAAACAAGCTTGTTCAGATTATGACCAAACTTATTCAAATCAAAACAAATCACCTTCAAAGTGAGAAAAAAACATTTAACTCCTTCATTTTCAGATCCACAGCATTAAAAATGGAGGAAATAGGAAATTAAATAAAAAAACAACAATGAAATGTGCATTACGAATACATTTTATTGAACCGCATGAAACTGAAAAATAACAACATAGATTAAATTAATTACATGATCTTATCAGTCGAATTCTATTTGAGTTATAATTGTTCTTTCTTCACCAGTTAATATATTCGGCAACTGCTATGTAACTACATTGAGTTCCTTTCTTAAAACGTCCTTGCAAAATGAATAAAGTTGGTTTCATCATATAATGTAAGAACATTGTCTTCTTGATAACTTAAGAACTGCAGAACATTCACAGTGTTTTGTTTTTATTTCATTGCTTTTAGTTTTCTCTGGCTCTCTTCGTATATTCTTAAGTGTGAATATTAAACTGTAATGTTTCCATAAACATTTTGTGGATACAACAATTTCATGATTTTCTTGAAATTAACATTAAAGTTCCTATAGTGTAAGCTTTTGCTTTCTCTCAATGTAATCAATAATTAATTCACGGTATTCTTCCCTAATTTTCATCTTTCTCCTTCCACCCCGTGGTTTGCTTTTATTTTGGTTCTTCACCCATGTATGAGCAGTAGATTTTGTAACTCCAAATGTATTCGCCAGACCTCTCCAATCTCCATTATTTTTAAATAAAGTACATATACACGGTTTGATGCTTTCTGCCTCCCTTTTTTACAAAAGCATAATTAATTAACAAGAAAAACTGTCTGGAACAACTAAACAGAATACAATGACATAACCTGTTTTTGTCAACTAAAACAAATATCTGTTTACTTCTGGTTTTGAAGTTGTTTGGTCTCAATATGAAAATGTAACATCTCAATTTGAGTGTATTTCGTCTCAATGTGAACACGTTTGTTCTGAATTTGAAGGTGTTTGTTCCCAACTTGAGAGTGCTTGTTCTCGATTAGAATGTAATTGGTCTCATTTTGAAGTTGAAAGGTTATACCATACACCTGGGAATCCATGCATCCATGGCTTTTTTGGCCCAAAAGGACACACGTTTTGTGGGGACAGGTGATTTTTATAGGAATGTGAGTTTTGAGGGGGCAGGTGAGAGTAATTGCTCTACAACACAGAACTTTGTTGACTTCCAGCAAACATGGGTATAAGAATCTCTTCAGGCATTGAGCACAGTATTACTAATTTCATTCTTTTAAACTAATTTTTCCTTAGAGAAACATATAGTTATCACAGATCTGCAGTGTTCAATCAATGTAGAACTAATACTCACTTTTGCCGTTTTACTTTTCAGTAGATAGTGAGACATCTCTAAGTAGTTTATCAGTTAAAGCAAAGGAATTCAACATTTTACTTGTAAGATTGAAAATGATATGAAAGTTAATTAGAACAAAATTTCATAATTTGAAAGAGAGAGTAGTCAACAAACATTTTAATTTAACCATTATTTTAATTGAGAGGATATCTAAATGTTATATGATACTATCATTTTCTGAAGGGTTAGTTAATTGTGAGAAATGTGTTTAATAAAGAGTGGTAGGATAAAAGTTTGTATAGCTGAAGAAAATTTCAAGCACTTGTGCCATGTCAGTGAAATTTGTTGAATATCATTGAGGTAAATAGATGCAGCATGAAAAGAACATTATTGATCATATAAGCAACAAAATGGTCATTTTGGCTTAGGAAGTAGGTTATTGAAGAGTCTTGAAAATAGACACTACTGTATTTCAAGCAGTTTGGCCAAGAAAACTTGGCACACAATAGATGTAAATAACTTGCAATATAATTATCATTTTACATAACTATTACAAATAATAACAAAATGTAGTGATATGATGTAGGTCTACTTTAAGATCAGGGCAGATGATTAGGAAATACGTAGTTTTGTACCAGAAAAAGTGCAAAAATTATAAAAAGGTCCACACAGACCTGGGAGACAGGGTGAAGGGGTTTGCTCATTTCTCAGCCCAAGATCCTCCTCCCATGGAAACAGGGAGAAATGAATACTAAAATCGTAGTGTCTAGAAAGGTGACAAAAAACACAAAATTGTTTGGTTTCATCAAATCTAAACACTGAAGACAGTAGAAATGGCCATTATGGAGGTTCTTCCTGCCCACTTATCTCACCTTGTCAGTCACCACGATTTCTTGGGTGTACAAATTAAAAGAAATAAGTACAGTGTTTTAAATTGAAATTGCTATAAACCATAATTTTCTTCAGTTTTACCCAATTACATTAGTTGTGCATGTGTAGGAGGTGGGGATTCCTGCTCTGTGGCTCTACAGGTGCCACTGGACCTTGCTATTTGCCATTAGTGAATATTCTACTAATATATAGTACTGATGTTTGTGAAATCTTCAAAATAAATTTAACCTAAATTGTTACGTTTCCTCATATTAATGTTGTTGTTTTTGCAATTCACAAGACTAAGACAAGGAAATGTGTCTGTAGTCCACAGATTCACTTGTTGAAATTGAATTTATAAAAATATTTTACCAAATATGTAAATGAAATAAATGTGGAAGAATGGAGAACATCTGAAAATTTCTAATGTCTTTTCAAAATACATAGCAGGAGTAGACATGCATTACTGCCTTTACTACTGGACTTGATTGAACTACTTTCTTAGCTGCGTTTTTAGTTGTATGCTCTAAATTTCTATCTCTTTCCTATTTGTGTCTTCAAATCGCATTTGAAGTTTAGATTTTAAAGCAGTGGCAGTTGATGCCCCAACAAAGTAGGGGTTGCAGCTCCATCAGATGACAGAAATGTAATTTCCAACATTCAAAACACTAATATACACTAAGTAGATATGTGTGTGTATACATAAAATACTATAGTCTATGTTTACATGTAAACAAATAGTAGACAACGATAATCTATGTAGACAAAAGTAATCTAACTTTTTAGTGTGGTTGGGGCAAATCCGTGAAGGCCATGCTGCCCCCAAAACCAATATATACTTGTAATTATACTCCATTTATTCAAATGAATTGGTGCCACATGTTGATTGGGTCACATCCAAAGGACTACTATGAATTAACATTTTTTAAATTTCGTGTAAACAGTTTTTTGCTTCAAAATTATTTAGCTAGAGAAAGGTTACGAGCTCAGTACAAGGTTAGAGCGTAGGCTTCCGCGGCCGGAGTCATGGTTAACTTGGCTATCCGGGAGACGCCGCGTCCAGGGCACAGGTGCCGCACAGGGCACCTGTGCCCTGGACGCGGCATCTCCCGGATAGCCAAGTTAACCAGTACAAGGTTATTAGCAACTATAGCATAAACATCATCAGTAAATGATGTAATGCTCAGTATATAAACAAGATTGATACAATAACAATACTAAGGTGCATAATAATACAAAAATTATAATATTATAAAAATGGATAAGTTCAGTATTACATAGTACATGATTTAGTAAAAGAAGTTGCACACTACTAAACTGACATCCTTCTGTTTGCTGCACTTAAGTTGCTAAATTATATGTCTTCATAGATGTTGATTTTTGTGGCAAAACTTATTATGCTCTTTTGACAATCCTTAATATCTTAGAATTTATTCATTCCAATTGAGACTATTTTTTAGTGTTTTCGTAAAATATCCAGAGAATTAGAGCATGCTGTACATGTATTGAAACTTTTCAGTAATAAAATTTTAGAGGGGGTTTATAATATAAGAGATTTTTTGTGTCTTTAAATTTTTAATTTATTTTTACGTTAAAAACTGAGTGACATGGCTCACTAGCCTTCATGCCGCTGTGCCACATTTTTGAATTTTATTAGATATATGAGTACACTAGTTCTTGAATTGTATTTGAAAGCATTATTGTACCTTTGATGTGGTTACAGAGGTTGTCATTTCTTTATGAGTGATATATTTTGTTTGATTTAGTGAATTGAAAATAAAATTTTACGTATTACTATTTGATGTGCAGTGCTATTAGTATTTATTAAAACCTTTTTGGGTTATTTTATTCTAAATATTACATAGAGCACATACATGACATGGTCTATGTAGACTACATGTAGATTATGTGCAGAAAACACACGTAGAAGTAAAATTATAGCCTATGGCACAACTTTGATACTAAGACATAAATAATTCATGTAAATTAATTAAAAATAAGTTTAATAAAATTCTATTTTCCGACATTATTTACATAATTTTATGCATTGTGTCAGTGTGAGGTATGTTCACCTCCCATGCACATGGCTCTGGCCTTGATTTGCAGTGGACACTTGAGTTTTTTATTAGTTCTGTGTTGAGACAGTTTCGGGTAAAAGAATTCTTACAAACAAAAATAACTAGTTTGGAAAATACAGTGAGCACATTTCAGCTCTTTGCAGTAAGCACTATTGTTTGGACACGTTTTACACTAGTTCATTTCATGATCTTAGTTGTTGTGAATGCTGCTACTAGTAGTGGTGATAAAATTATTTTATTTCAAAAATTTCAATACCCTGGTGTATTTGTAATAGTGAAAGATCTGTAATGTTTCAGGAATGTATTCTTTCTTAAATCAGTAGAGATTCTAACTTCCTTGAGAAAGATGATTTGTTGGTGGCAACAAAAACACCACCACCACTTACAATAACTATTTCTAGAAATCACGTTCATGGCGCATGCGAAATGACTGTGGAGCAGAACCCGCAGATCGAAACCATTGTTGAAAGTACAGGGACAGAAAGATGGAATTTCTTCCAGAACAGCCAACATTAAACAAAAGACTCATTAAATGCCCTTTTTGAAACAGACCTCATACCATCATATGTAATGCATTCAATACCGTCAAGAATTGGCTGAACTTTTGTACTTCCAATAACACCCGAAACTGATAAAATTAAGATGCAGCTAGTTTCAGACGAAGACAGACAATTGAGGGAAAATGGGAAATGAATGAATGGGAAATTATTAGTGTTTGCAAGATTCTGTAAATATAATAATTTATTTTTCCTAAATAATACAACTTTTAAAGAAATTTAAATAGTTATTGTAGTGGTATAATAATTGAGAAACAATAAAAGAATTAATAATAATCTCCTTGGCCTTATTTCAGTGTTCTTAACCTCTATCTCAGCTCTTGTCACATATTTTTCGTTACGATTTTACTTATGACATATTAAAGAATTTTGAAGAGATTTGTATCAGGTTAAATGGACACGTTTGTATTTTTCTGTTATGTAAATTGTTTTTACCTGAGGCATTTAACATTGACTATGAGTACTTTTATTTGTGTGAATGATTATTTATTATTCTCTCTTTATTTGCTTCATTTACCAGGATGTGGCAAAACAACTCAAGTTGTACAATTTCTTCTTGATGAATACATACTTTCTGGACGTGGCTCTGTATGCCATGTGGTTTGTACTCAGCCTCGTAGGATAAGTGCAATATCAGTAGCAGAGCGTGTGGCAGATGAAAGAGATGAAAAATGTGGTAGAAGTGTAGGCTACCAAATACGATTGGAAAGGTAGGCTGATATTTTGTTCTTTAGGAAGCTAGTTAATAAATGGACTGGTGCTTTCTGAAGGCATGCCTTTTAAAACCACTTGTACTTATTGCATACAAAAATTTTTTTCCAAACGTATAGATTGAAGATTCATAATGTAAATTTATATTTGAGCTCAAATTTAAAAAAATTTAATTTTGTTTGTATATCTAAATGCCTACTAGTTCTAAATGGCTTAGAATTTGAGTCTTCATGAGAACTTTCCATTGTGTCTCGCCAATGATTGCATTACCAAAATTGAAATATTTAGATTTTGTCAAGAATGTCTACCATTTTAGTAAATGAATGTGAAATACTGACCTTGGACTCTTGAATAGAGTTATCCATTTTGTGACAGTGAATTTGAGCTTCTTTTGAGGTATGTTTTTATTAATATCATATTTGTTTCTAGAAAACTACCTCGAAGACAAGGTTCCATATTGTTCTGCACTACAGGAGTGTTGCTGCAACAATTACAGTCAAATCCTGCTCTAACTGAAGTGTCGCACTTGATCTTAGATGAAATTCATGAACGAGATACCATTTCTGACTTTGTCTTAACAATTCTCAAAGATGTCATTCCTAGGGTAAGTTATACATTCTGACAACAAAGTTTTAATTTAATGATTTTATGTGCTATTTTATGCTTACTTTTTTGTAGAAGTCAAGTTGAACCTACATTGATAAATAATGCTTACATCCATATAGGGATGATATAGTATGTGAAGGACTTAATCAGTAAAAATGACTGCCATTTATATTTTGATTACATTTATGTAAGCTATTCTTCATCCAAAACTAATTTCAGAATTAGGGGATTTACTCTTAAAAAATTTCACTGAGACTTGATGTTACAAAATGTTTGAAATGCCCTCACAGTTTGGTTTGAAATTTGAACTACATTCTAAATTTATCTCGTATGTAATTAGGGACTTTTTAGTTCTTGGGCTTCTAATGTAATTATTGAATTTTAGCTGTGTCGAGTTACAGCAAACTTTATTTCAGAATTGCATGTCTCTATGATGCTCAAAAGTGATGTAACGTATTATGATCATGAGCTAAATTATTCCAGAGTTGGACCAAAATAAATAGTTACAAAAAGCTACTTCCAACTTGTAGTTGGAATTATCAACTAACAACTGTAACAATTTGAATCTCATATTGTTTGTTTCATTTTTAACTTAATTCTTTAACTTGGGGTAAAAGCTTGAAAATAAGTTTTTCAAAATTATATTGATCAATTCCACTGACTCTCGTCCAAATTCTGATGATGAGCTGCAGATTCCGTTAATGTTATTTTATTATGGATTTTTTAATTTTCATTTTTAGATTGATTTGCAATTTTTTTGACTAGTTGTTCTGATGATTTATTTTGTAATACTTTATCCAGTATTGAAGTCGTTATTTGTTTTTCATTCTTTTTGAAGAAGTTTATCTCTTTCTTTTGAAATCTCAACCCTTTGTAACAATATCAGATATTGTTTTGATGATTGATAAGAAATTGATTGAAGATATGTAAACAACTTGGGAAAACTAGTTTTGAAACATTTGAAAGTTTACAGTTTTTTGTATTCATGTTCTTTTCTCAAGAGAATATGCATTTTGTTCAAATTTTTGATCAGTGTATTAGTCAAGGTTTTGGTCTTTCTAATGAACCTTTCTGAATACCTTTTCATTGTTAAAACTGGATCTGGATCATGAAAAATATTTAATTTTTAATAGAAACCTTTCACTTGAAGCATAGTATTAATAGCATTAATTAGCATAATTAAATAGCATTTCATGCTATGCTTATTGTTAAATGCTATTTAATACTATGCTTCAAGTGAAACATTAACCCACAGCATTTAAGTGAACTATTTGGGCTTTTTGCAACTGCAAAAACTTCTTGTTTCAGAGGCCAGATTTGAGAGTAGTGTTAATGAGTGCTACTCTGGATGCTGAGCAATTCTCTAAGTACTATGACAATTGCCCATCTTTGAACATTCCTGGCTTCACTTATCCTGTGGATGAATATTATTTAGAAGACATCGTCAAGTTACTCAAGTAAGTGAGAATTGCCTATATAATAGTTTGTCAGGGCTGTCCATTTTGACAATCATCAGTATTGCAATATAAAAACTAGTGGTGCTAAAACAGCATGTACTTTCTCAGCTGTACTTTCAAGCAAAATTATGCAAGAAGCACTCGAATTTTTGAAAATTGTATATGACCTTATTTCAAATTCTATCTTTAAAAAACAGATTTCCCTAAGGGGAAAAAACTCTTATCTTTAATATTTTAGGAGGAAGACGCCGAAAAAGATTTTAACTTTAGCAATTTTTGAAAAATTAGGGTTTTCAACGAACATGAGACCTGCACCATTCTCTTAAACATCCTTCACACTATCCAACAACAAAATTTAAAACAAAATGATGGAGCCAGTTATTTGACATTTTGGAAAATGTCCCAGGGGCTTCATGTAAAGTACCCCCAAAATTAAAATATTGGTTTCAAAATTGGGGAATATCAGTTTTGGAGAAAATCGGCTGAATGGTTTAGCCACTAGCATTGTTCACAGATGCACGGATGGACCGACCAACAGGCAGACATTTTGCCTTCATTCGATTTTTCAATATCAAGGACCCACAAAACCTGGATTCTGGCCTTTTTTGGTTTAACAGCTGGTTCAACATTCACTGTGTTCTGTGAATGCACAACTGAAATGTACATTGACAGAAACTATATTTAATTTAAATTAAACAATCTTAATTAGGACTGTAAAATGTTGACAAGCAAGTCTGGCTACAAGAAAACTACAAAGTTTCTACAAATCAATTATGTGCAGCAATGGTTTCAAATTGTTTTGTGAATTTCTGTTAAACATTCAAAAATAAAACTATTCTTTTGTTGTCCCTCATGTTGAGGGAAAAGAGCCCAAATTTATTGCTGATTTACTCATGAAAATAGATTTTATTACATTGGAGCTAATGTTTTGTTAACAAGCCTTGCAAAAACCGCTCATTTTCTTTCTGTATTCAAAATTCAAATAGTATATGGCTTAGGATAGGGATTCCAGAATTTTTGAAAACGTGCACAGAATTCATTGCTTGCCATATCATGTCACTCACAGATTTTAACTGTTTTTGACGTAAAATAAATAAAAATTAATAAAAGATAAAATAGAAACTCGTTACCTTACAAAAGAAACTATCCTCCTCTTCTGGTGTATAACTGTTAAGAAACATCTAATTAGAAAATTCTTGAAGATTTTGTGTTATTCTGAAGTTACTGAATATTTGTTTAAACATTTTTATCCTCAATAAAAGAACTGATGGATTCCAGAATTTACTATGATTTTTGTTATTTACAAATAAAAAATTTACAAATATTGTAGTTATCCCTTAATCTGTATGAGTTATTTTCTAAGTGTGAAATATTTTGCTGTATTGTAGCTTTCGGTTAAATGCTGTATCTCAGCCAAAATGGAGAAGGTACACAAAATCTGGCAAACTGAAGATGAGGAAAACAGTGGAATTTAATGATCTCATTGAGCCTTACATCAGGTAATTTCTTATCCATATGAATTATATAATTTATTTCATATCCATTTGAAATAAAAAGAGGTTTGATATTACCATTATGTCATTCAGTAAATAAAGGTGGTCATGGAAGCAAGGCATGGTGATAGTAATGTATAGTTATCATTTAAAACTGTGTTACAGAATTTAATATTGATGTGTCATTTCTTTGGTAGATAAACGAAAACAAAAACTAGAAAATTATTGTAAATAATAGATATTTTAGAGAAGCAAGAAAGGATGGTATTCTGAACCATATACTTGGAACTGTTCATATTAAAATTGATAATTTTTGTGTTCCTTTTCATAGGCACTTGCGTAGCTCAGGCGACTATCCAGAGTGGGTTTTAACTACTCTTGCAAATCCCGAGAGTGAGGATGTAAATCTCGACTTAATATTTGAATTGATCTGTTACATCTGCCGTCAGGAAGATGATGGAGCCATTTTAGTATTTCTTCCAGGTTGGGATAAAATTTCACAAATGAACCGAATGTTGTCGGATTGTGGAAATTTCCCTACTTGTAAGTTTCCTTCCTGAATTGCTTTATATGAATGAAAAGGTGTGTGGATGATGGTGCTAGATTATAAACATATGAATTTCAGAAAGTCAGAAAGCATATTTAAAAAAAGCTAATTGGATACATTTGCATGTTCTCAAATTAAAGTAATAGAGAATGTATTAATTATATACTTAATGCATAATGAGGTTCAAAATATTGAAAACTCCATAAATTGTGAACGTTTGTTTTTTGTTTCTTTAAATCTTCATCAGCATAACTTCAGTGAGCATTCAGTAGCGCATAAAAATATATATATATATATATTTTTATATATATATATATATATATATATATATATATATATATATATATATATATATATATATATATATATATATAATTTTTTATATTTTTTTTTTCTTCAATTATTTTATTGACTTGATGGTTTTTAGTTTATTCAGTTGTATGATTTTATACTTTGAAAATCAGGTACCTAAATAATTGTTCATACAACTTTTAAAAAAATGTAAATTTGAATTCAAAATATAAAAATTCACTAAAAAAATAATAATTTTGAACAAACATTTAGTCTTTTGATTCAGCTCATTCATATGGCAATTTTTTTTATTAAATAAAGACGTTGCTGGGCCATAAGTCTAAATGTATGTACAAAATTATTATTTACAGTTAAATGCTCACTTATTTATAATTTGAAGATCGTTTTAAATTTTTTTTTTTAAATTAATCTTCAATTTTTAACTTTTTGATGGCTTAGGAGGAAGAATGTTTTCTTAAAAAGGAATATTGTTTTCTTCCTGCAGTGGCTGTCTTTACACTGTGGAAGAACAGTCAGCTTCATTTTTGTGTAGTGTTTTGTGCATTTTTTGAAGATTTTAAAGGTTTGAAGGAAAGATTCACTTTTGCCCTATAATTCAGTGCACAGTTCTCCCCCTGTACTAGATGTTTAAAATATTGCATAGGGGTTGCTTTTAAGTAAATGTTGTCATGAATGAACAAACAAACACAAAACACACACCCACAATGAATTATGTGAATTTGAAATCCGTTTAAAAAGGGTGAAGGACAAGTACGTACTTATGAAATGAAGTTGGGGATGCATCAACAGTTTGTACTGCCAGTTTTCAGATGTGTTACTGCTGGTTTTGTAATTCAAGTAAACAAATGCTGCCTCAAGGTGAAATAGAGATAGAATTGTGAAATTGGATTTAAAAGTGGTTGAATTGATCTTCTGTCATTCCTGTTGGTATTTCAGAGGATGAGAGAAGAACAAAGGGAGCAAAACAGTTTTTTTCCATTAAAAGATTGACAGGTTGTATTTTGCTTGTGGAACAATTGGGCAGTGATTTCACCTTTCTGCAATGCTTTCACACAGAAAACAAAACAAAGGAAGTTTTTATTTCTGTATCTCCTTAATTATACAAAATTCACCAAAATCTATTGGAAACAAGTCTCTAGCTTTCTGTGCAACTAAATCGGGAACCCTAATGTCAAGATGGAACACAGTTGCCACCTTCTCCAATTTTTTTCCTTGTACAATCCATATTCACTACATAATGAGTTTTTTGTATTTCAAAATAATTTTTTTTTTGGTATGTTTTGTGCATTATAACAACCCTGTTAGTGTTTTTTTTTTGTTCAGTCAGAAAACAACATAAAGAAATAAAATGAAAGATAAAAATTCCTTCAGCTGTCAACTGTAAAAATTAATTTCATGTGTCTTGTTTATTTCTAAAATTGAGAAACTGAACAACAAAGAAAAACTTCTTTAGGATTCATTAGCTGAAGTACCCCAAGTTGCCTAAATATTTATCACAAACATCTATTAGACTAGAATAAATTCTAAGATTATGGTTCCCACCCTGCCCCATCCTGCTGCATCCCGCTCTACCCTTTGTATTCCACAAAAATTCTGGAAGAGCTGAGAATCAAATGAGGGTTTCCCATTTACCCCAAAGGTACTGAATCCACTAATCTGTCATTCATTACACATGCTGAAATAAGTTCCATTAGTCCAAGTTCTATTAGTTCCAAGTCCAATTAGTTTACATCAACAGAACCCTTTAGCAGTTAATAGCCTAATGCATATGCCATAGCCGTATTTCAATTATCTACTCTAGAATCACGTGCATTCTGTTCAGTGTAATGTTGCAGTTAACTGTACAAAGAAGTATATTAGTTGTTGGGAGTAGCACATTTTTAAGATTACTCTTTGTTTCAGCTCGTTACCTGATTATTCCATTGCATTCCTTGATGCCAACTTCTTCTCAGAAATCTGTTTTCAACAGGCCACCTCCAGGTGAGTTAGATTGATCTTTTATTTTTTAAATGATTTCGTTGTAATTTTAATTACAAGGTCATTCAAAAGATATAAACTGATGATCATCAGGAGTACCAATATATTTATTTTTATACCAAGCATATAAATATGTTTATTAATGAAGACAGATTTTTTTTTTGCCTGTTTCTGTGTAAGCTTACTACAACTCTTCAACATAGAAAATGTATTTTACAGCAAGCTCAGTTTAAAAAATGGATTCTTTTTGTGCTCATATTCAAGTGATTTTTGTGAAGAAATTTATACACAATACCTCTTGATATATTTTTTTGTCCAGTATTACATATTTAGACCTTCATCTAGCATATTAAGTACTACTTTTTATTAGGATTGAAAAAATTATGTTAGCTTTAAAATTTATACATGTTAATAATCTAAAGTATATTAATTAAGCAGAAGCTTAGTATGGACAGATGTCTTAGATTCTTTTTATTGATAAGCTGCAAGTTTTGAATTTCTCAGAAGTTTGGAAACAAAGCAACTACAAATTTATTGTTTTGTGAAAAGAATTCAATTCAAAATATTGCCTTCATTTTTATAGCTAATGGTAACTGAACAGTATGTGGTTGCATTACGGCAGGAAGTGAAAAGGCTATAGCATTCTGGCTAGCCAACCATCTACAGACAAGTACATAGGTAAACTGATTGCTACAATAGCAATTGCAAACTGCTCACATGACACCCAATGAAATGATTACAATTCTTTAAATATGCTCCTGTAACTTCTTGTGATGTAGAAGGGTAATTCTTGATAAACAAAACAATTTTTTCAGACAAATGACGATTGATGAATGAGATTAGATGCATGTAACTTTTTATCACAAACCAGCTGCTGAACATATTGACACATTGTTGTAGGCTTGGAGTATTTGTAGAGGTGCAGAGTATTTCTTGTGGGTGAGACATTTTTCTGTTGGAAACTCCATTAAATTAACTATTGAAAATTCTTACTCCAAAACAAATTTATTCTTTCATCAACCTTAATACAGCTCATTTTTGCTGGTTGTTCTCATGTACATCATTAGATTCCAATACATGGGTAAAGTGAGGTAGTGTGATATGTGGGTAAAGTGAGTTAAACTGACATAATTGTAGCTGAAGAGCAGTTAATAATTTTTTTCTGTGCTAAACCTCCAAATATCACTTTCATGAGAGTTACAGGCAAAGGGTCAATCACTACAATAGTGGGGAAAGTTTTTCTTGTCGCACTGCAATAGATTTATCATGTGATAGCATATTTGATTTTCAATTTTCCCTCTGAAGACATTGAAACAAAATTATTCTGTGGATGCAGTAGCAGGAATGTCAAAACAAAGCTAAGTTACTTAAGGATGAACTGGACAAATTTCAAAAGGAGTTGGAAGAGGAATTTGCCACCTCAAGGAAAAAGTTTGAAAAAAAAATCCAAAAAGAGCAACATGACATTATTTAAAAGGAAATTGAGGGCCTTTCAATTCAAGTCTTTTCAGTGATGCCTTATTTTCGATGGTGAGGCTCAGGCCGTGAGGCCTGCTCTTCTGCCTGACCATGCAAATTCCACTACGCTCCTTTCACTGTCTGACAGAGAAAGAAGGTACCACTTGGGCAGCAAAACAGGCGATTTGAATTTTGCTCAGAGGCTTCTTTGAGGCTTGAAGATCTTTTACATACAGTAAATCTACAATATGGAACAACTGGCATTACTTCCTCTCCGAAGGATTTTTTTCACCCTTAAAAATCCATGGCTTTGATCAGGTTTGAACCCACAAAGTTGGGTATAACTGTCTGATTCACTAACCATTACACCAGCAGTTATGAAGGAATACAAAAAAGATATGCAAGATATGAAATCTGAAACAAAGGGTGAATAAATAATGATGAATCACGGGGAAAATGACGAAAAGGGGAAATAAATGAATCACAAATGAAATCCGTGATAACTAGGGAGTGGATTTTGATGACCTAAAATATTGCCAAAAATCATCTTTAAATGCTCTTAAAATGTTTTTAAAATGTCCCAAAAGAAAAGAAAAATGATGTAAAAAATTTGATCAAAATCGGTTCATATGAACAACTCAAGTTGTTGGATATGTCACTGATGTGGAATCGTGGAACCTGCCAAACCGACAATGGTGCTGATAGGGATCACAGGAACCCTAGTTTACATACTCACAACAGCTGACGTTACTGACTGAAGATTTCAAATGGTACCCATATATCTTATATTGTTAAGAAAGCTGATAAAGTAATCTTCACTATTCACAAAATTTTTACAAAGATCAACCCTCTAATGTACGGAACTTGGATTTTGCAACTTTCCTCTTAGTGGCCCTTAGAGACCTGGTCTGAACAACGCAATGATTGGGGGACAAAATGAAGAAATAGGGAATGAAGTGTTTTTTTTATTATTGAATAAACTTGTATTTCAAACATTTAAAAACACATCATGTGCAATTATATACAGGATCATATTTTTAAATGTTCTTGGCAAACATTGTTTTGGACTTGAAGCAATATGATTTTTTCTCTTTTTTGAAGGAGCATAAATAGTATGGGTTTCCCATTCTTGTTTTCATATTAGCACTCTCTTTCTTTTCTCTCTCTCTCTCTCCTCTCCTCTCCTCTCCCCTCTCTCTCTTTCTCCTCTCCTCTCTTCCCTCTTTCTCCTCTCTTCTCTCTCCTCTCTTCCTCTCTTTCCTCCTCTTCTTCCTCTCCACTCTCCTCTCCTCTCTCCTCTCCTCTCTTCCCTCTTTCTCCTCTCTTCCACTCTTTCTCCTCTCTTCCCTCTTTCTCCTCTCTTCCACTCTTTCCCCCTCTCCTCTCCTCTCTTCCTCTCTTTCTCCTCTCTTCCTCTCTATCTCCTCTTCTCTCTTCCTCTCTCTCTCCTCTCTTTCTATCTCCCCCCTCTTTCCTCTCTCCTCTCTTCCTCTCTCTCTCCTCTTCTCTCTTCCGCTCTCTCTCCTCCTCTCTCTCCCCTCTCTCTCCTCTTCTCTCTCCCTTTCTCTCTCTCCTCTCTCTCCTCTCTCTCTCTTCTCTCTCTCCTCTTCTCTCTCAATTAATGAAGTGATTCTTTCATGCTGGAGTATTCTTAGAATACAAGGTGTCATATTGTATACTTGTTTTAACAATAAGAAAGTATGTACTTATTCCACTACTAGCTCAAATAACTAATGTTAACTCTCCGTTTTGAAATATCAAACAATTTAATAGAAAATGTGGTTTAAAATATAAAGGAAGGAAATTAGAGATTTGTGAACTTCATTGTGATTAAAATTGCAGTTTAAAAATTGTATAATATTATTGACCTTCAACCATTTAATTATTATGGTATTTGTTGCTGTGATATGTTTGAAGCACAGTAAAAAGGTTTTGATTTGCAGGTGTTCGTAAAATTGTTCTTTCCACCAGTATTGCTGAAACTTCCATTACCATAGATGATGTTGTTTATGTCATAAATTGTGGCAAAACCAAACTACAAAATTTTGATGTGGAAGCTAATATTTCTACATTGAAGCCTGAATGGATCAGCTTGGCTAATGCACGTCAAAGACGGGGTCGTGCTGGAAGGTAAACATTTTTGACAGTTGTAACAGAATTATAGTCGACATCTTTAACCTCTTATTGCAGCACTTACTACATTTGTATGTTTCATTTCTTTATTTTGCAGTATTAAGTTGTCGTTTGAAATAAGTTTTTTAAAAGTAAATCATGGTATTCAAACTCAGATACTTGTTAAATAGCAGTATTTTCCTATTCTCTTGTTGTTCTTATACCTAATTCAGGTATCTTCCCTTCTGGGTAGTAGTGACTCCCTTCTGGGAGTGCTTGTAGAATTAATACAAAAAAAAAACTTTAATTTCAGATTTTCCATAATGTGACTTAAATTTCTACTTTTTCTAAATTCCCTTAAATTAGGACAGCAAATAATATAATTTGCCCTTTTTTTGTAGAGTACAGCCTGGAAAATGTTATCATACCTACACTCGTGCTAGAGAGCAAACTTTAACGAATTATGCTCTACCCGAGATGTTACGGACACGACTGGAAGAAGTAATTCTTCAAATCAAAATACTGCAATTAGGGAAGGTGCAGCCATTCCTGGAGCGGGTGCTGGACCCTCCCAACAGCAAAGCTGTGGATCTCTCTTTGAAGGTATATAGATGACATTTGATTTCAGGGCTGGAATGGAGATTTTAACAGCTGAAGTCCTTCGAAATATAACAAATGGTAATCAAATTCAGTCTTGATAGTTGTTTACTTCTTCTTGAGCTTCTACACCTTTTTCATCATCTGTCACTATCTCTTTGTCAGCCTGTCTGTCTTTGGTCAACATTAGCACCTAAAGTCTATTTCTTCCGAAATCAGTATTGAATCGATTTAAAGGAGCTCGAGGCCCTCTGAGTTGAAAACTGATATTTTGATTTTTGGGGTATATTAAATGAAGTCTCAATTACATTTTCAAAATTTTCTCAAAAACGGCTCCAAATTTTTTTAATTAAATTTTGCCTTAAACCATAGTGTAAAGGGCCCTTACAAGAAATGTCTCATTTTCATTGAAATACCTCTCTTGTCAAAAGTCAGTCTCTCTCTCTCTTTCTCTCTCTCTCTCTTTCTCTCTCTCTCTTTCTTTCTCTCTCTTTCTCTCTCTCTCTTTCTCTCTCTCTCTTTTTCTCTCTCTCTTTCTCTCTCTCTCTCTTTCTCTCTCTTTCTCTCTCTCTTTCTTCTCTCTCTTTCTCTCTCTCTTTCTCTCTCCTCTCCGTCTCTTTCTCTCTCTCCGTCTCTTTCTCTCTCTCCGTCTCTTTCTCTCTCTCCGTCTCTTTCTCTCTCTCCGTCTCTCTCTCTCCGTCTCTCTCTCTCCTCTCTCTCTCTCTCTCTCTCTCTCTCGTCTCTCTCTCTCTCTCGTCTCTCTCTCTCTCTCTCGTCTCTCTCTCTCTCCGTCTCTCTCTCTCTCCTCTCTCTCTCTCTCTCTCTCCGTCTCTCTCTCTCTCTCTCTCTCCCTCTCTCTTTCCGTCTCTCTCTCTCTCCGTCTCTCTCTCTCCGTCTCTCTCTCTCTCCGTCTCTCTCTCTCCCTCTCTCTCTCTCCTCTCTCTCTCTCTCTCTCTCTCTCTCTCTCTCTCTCTCCGTCTCTCTCTCTCTCTCTCCCTCTCTCTCTCTCTCTCCTCTCTCTCTCTCTCTTGTGCAGAAATTTATGAATTTAATACATGAACTTTGGAACACATTTCATTACATATAAATTACAAGATTGGGCTTTCATTGTTATTAACTTTTCATTAAATAATTTTGAATATTCCTGAGGATGGTCTTTGTGAGTTCCTTTTATACCTACTTTCATTTGATTAACTTTACCTTAATAAATTTTTAACTACATGTGAACTCTCAGTCTGCAACCAATGGCACTTGAAATTATAGTGCAACTATTAGTATAGAGCATAGAGAATACTCAAACATCTATTGAAGCAAAATAGTTTTGAATTTGAAAGTGAATGACAGCATATTGCAATAATGAACTGTTTTTGGATGTTTGCCTAGCTTTTGGAAAGAATGAATGCTCTGGATGATGAGGAAAATTTAACTCCTCTGGGATACCACCTGGCCAAACTGCCCATGGATCCACAGACAGGCAAGATGATCCTCATGGGGGCTATGTTCAGCTGCGTGGACCCTGTTTTCTCAGTGGCTGCTTCTCTGAGTTTTAAAGATGCGTTTTTGGTTCCTCTGGTAAGTACACATGTAATTGATTTTTTCAATGCTTTGTCCTTCATGAATAGACAATTTTCAACTGATAGGATTCACACGTTCGTTTTCAACTGACATTTATTGTTCTTGGTGTTGAAGCCTTTCATTCATATTAATGGTATGAAGTAATATTTTCTCTCTGGCTACTATGCATAAAAAATATAAACAACAATTCAAAACAAAAGTGCCTATATTTATTTTGGGATAATTATTATTTTAGTGAAGTTAAAATTTTATTGGTCCCCCCCAAATTGGGTTTTTTAATAATGAAAATATTTTTCCATTATACTCATTACTTTAAAAATTTATAAAAAATTCATACAATGAAAATAATAAATATTTTCAAAAATATTTCTTATGAATATTCTGAATATTTTTAATGAGTCTTGACAATTAAATAAACTTTTCTTTACAACTATCACAAACTGAAATGGTAAGTCTTCCACGTAATGTGATCCCAATGCATGTTGTCATTTTTTTTTAAACAGAGAGCATCGTTAGTTATTTCATTTTGTATTGGTTGTGATTGATGTATATCACATCAGACATGTCTAAATGTGAAAATATATTGTATCATTTTGCGGAGCATTCAAAAGAGCACTTGCGCAGATGTAAATCAAAAAGAAAGAATAGCATCTTAATGAAACATGAAACGTAAAAATATTAACCCTTTCTAATGCTGCTATTTGTAGGTAAACAAGGCATGAGTTTGCGAGTCACTTCAATTTTCATGAGTCATTAATGAAATATGCTCGTGAAAAACAGATCTTCAGATAACATCATATTGAATTTTTGGAAAATATGAATATTGTTTATGTAATTTGGCATGAAACTAAGTTGCCCATTCCAAAAACCCTGCACTTCGTGAACGTAATTTTAGAGTTATTTTGAGGCAGTTGAATTAGTAAGTTAGAATGTGTGTATTATTTTGTATTACTTTGTTTGTTTCTTACATTCGAGCTTTTGCTGTACGTTTACAAATTAATCTTTTAGAAATTATTTAAAACATAATTGAAATATATGAAATAAAAATTGCTAGCCTTCAGGGTGTATGAGATTGGAATGCAACAATAACATTCCATGCTGCGACTTGCAAACTTATGTGAATTAGGTCTCATTGTTGTCACTTGATTTAGCTGTATGAAAAGCAGTTATTATTGACAAATTTGTGGTGATATGTGCTTGAAAATATTTTGTTTTCTGTCCAAATGTTCCACCATTTGTAATAAGTTTTACAAAAAATGGTGACTGAGACATGTTAATTCAGAGAGAAATTAAGGTATAAATAGTATTGCATAACCATTACTAAAGGTGAGAAAGTATGTGTTGTTTTAGCGTCACTAGTTTTATAGATGCGGAGGTGGGGTGCCCCACTTGTTAAATTTGCTTAAAGAGATTTTACATCTAGTAATTCAACGTTCCTTAGTGTCGCCATTTGGTGGCCAAAGGCGCCAAGCAGCAGTCTTGGCCACCCATAATTTTTGTCAAATATGTAGTCAATCACCCATATACTATGTCATAACAGAGAAACTATGTTTTTGAATTGAAAGACGAATGTATTATTAATAAATTATACTCTTACGATAGTACCATACTTTACTACCTCTACATACATCAATTTCACTCATTTTGACTTGGAAACATGTTTTGTGTTGTTTTTGGGGGGCAATTTTTCATCACAAGCTGCATTTTTCATATCTCATACAGACGGTGGTGGATTCATGGAGTCATGGGAACCATCTCCTTCTTAGGCCAACATTGTTCATTTCTAAATTTACTCCATTTCTTCAAAGCATTACCAGATATTGATTGCATTACTTCCAAAGGAGTATTTCCTCAATGAAAATGTTCTTTTCATTTTTTTACTTTTGTTATTATTTGATTGTAACAATTACTTTATTACTTCAGAAATCTTATTAATAAAAAAGTCCATTTTTTTATTTGTATTTATCTATAGAATTTTTTTTATTACTTAAAATATCTTTTGGGAGTCCAAACTGAAATTGTCCCCCCACTCCACCTTTGGAGAATAGATCTGCCCCTGCCCACAGAATATTTGTTACTGGAACTTCCAAAGAAAAGTTCTGGTAGGAGGCATTATTTGCCCACTTTAAGGAACCTATGACCTACTCTTTTTTTTCCTTCTTCATTTTTAAATGTTAATTTCCTTATTCTTTTCTTTTCTTTTCTTTTTACTTAGTAATCTTTTATTACCAGATACTTCAGAAAGAGTATTTGTTCTCCTGCCCTCCATTTGTTCGTCTCAATTGTGTCACCTTGAACTGATGTTAGTTTCTTGTTAGGGCCAAGAGGATGAAGTGAACCGCAAGAAAGATGAAATGTCAGAAGGCATGAAAAGCGATCACTGGGTGATAGCTCAAGCGTTCAAACTCTGGGAAGAAGCAGAACGATACGGAAATGGACGCAACTTCTGTTGGAAGAATTACCTTTCTTCTGGCACCTTGGTACTGCTCAGGTCTGTGGTGTCCCTCTTAAAAGCTACAGATTTTTTTTTTAATTAAAAACAAAAATTAATTTAAAAAATAAAAGATTTTGGTCAGTGGCTACAACTGTAGCAATTTCAGGTATTTTGTTCTTAAATGATAATATTTCACATAAAAATTAAATCAATTTGTGATACATAAATGTGAAGTTATAGATTTTCAATGAAACATTATCAATTCCAAATTTGAAACATGGATTCTTATTGTTGTATTACTTGTTCACTTCAGATTTGCAGATGGAATTAGGATCGCTTACGTCTATTTACAACAGTTACCGTCTTTTTAACTGCATTTCATGCATGCCTCATCAGAGAGAGTAAGGGACTATGATTTACAGTAAAGCACTAAAGGAACAAGAAGTAATATAAACACTGTGTGCAGAGCAAAATTAATGAATAATGATAATTTTGGGGAATTTTTGGGAAGCATTGATTATGAGTTTGTATGTGAACTTAAATAACAATAATATCAAAACAATATTATTAATTTCTTTTGAAGTTGCTTCCTATTCTGCGTATGGGTGTACAAGAATTATGAGGATCTAGGTGGTGTTGTGAAATAAACAATTCTAGATCCAGTTTCAGCCTTCTGCAAACAAAATGAATAGTAATAGAATGCAAACAAAATGAAAAGTAAATTGCTGACCAAAATAATGTAGTAAATGTTTTAGATCATACTATGTACTTGGTCCTTGGAACTGGATATATCTTCATATTGTAATTCAGTATATGTGAATTCTTTAAAGTAAATGTAGGTTATATACACAAATATCTCAAAATACCAATTAAATTTGGGTATTGACAAGTGACTGCCTAGGAATTTCCAAAACATAATTAGTATAATTATACGTTCAGTATAATTTATACTCAATTCAATATAATTTTTGATACTTATTTAAATCATATGCTTTTGCATGTTGAGGCCAAAGAAGAAAATTGGTAAAATCATTGCTATAAAACCATATAATTCACCAGTGAATGGAAAAGTTTTAAATTTTATCAGTTCAATTTCACTTATTATTATTATTTAATCTTTGAAAGATGTTTCAAATACTTCATTGAAGTCGCACGTAATAAGAGTACCGAAGAAACAGCAAATCAAGAAAACATATGAGGTTTGTTCCATAAGTCGCAGCACTTGTGATAGATCTTTGAAATATGTAACACAAATGTGATTGGTTTAGAATACACACTGATAATCCTATCTGTGATACCTACACTAAATCATATCAGTGTGCTTTGGTAACTAGGTATAGTGCATAGTAAAGAGTGATTTTTAGAGTGATAGAACTTTCAATAGGGATTGCTGTAATTTGTTTCGATGATATTTTGTTTAGCCATTTTAGATGAATGGGCTTTGGCAAATGATAATGAAAAGATTGACACCACCACGACATTTACAAATTGTAGAAATACGAGGGTGGTCCCAGAAGTACCCTGCCTGACCTAGAGAACACGGTAGTTTTTTGAAAAATATCACTGTATTAGAAAGTAGACATCTATGAAGCACATGTTTCAAGTTTGAAGATTGTTTGTTCTACATTGTTTAGTATTTGTTTGGCAACAATCAATAGTGAACGTTGTGAGTGAATTTGTAAAAATGGAGAAAATTGGTCATCGTTATGTGATCCAATACTTTAATTTGAAAGGCCTCAGCCCAGCCAGTATAAAAACTGAACTAAATTCTACTCTGGGTGAGTCTGCGCCTTCGTTTACTACAGTAAAATATTGGGTAGCAGAGTTTAAACGAGGCCGTACGAGCTGCCAAGACGAGCATCGCAGTGGTCAACCAAATGAGGTGGCTACTCCAGAAATGGTAAAGAAAATCCACCAAGCGCTACTGGGTGATCGTCGACTGAAAGTGTGCGAGCTAGCAGACATAGTAGGCATTTCGAAAAGTGCGGTACATCGCATATTATTTGAAAATTTAGACATGAGAAACCTGTGTGCTAGATGGGTGCCGAGTTTGCTCACGCTCGAGCAAAAACAGTGTCGTGAAGATGTTTCAGTTGAGTGTTTAGCGAAGTTTCACCGCAACAAAGCAGAATTTTTGCGCTGTTTCATAACCATGGAAGAAACATGGGTCCACCACTTCACCCCAGAGAGAAAACAACAATCAAAACAATGGACTGAAAAGGGAGAATGCGCACCAAAGAAGGCGAAGACAGTTCCATCTGCAGCCAAGGCGCATGGCGTCGGTTTTTTGGGATGCACGTGGGATTATTTTCATTGACTATCTTGAAAAAGGAAAAACTATCAACGGCGAGTATTATGCGAACTTATTGCAACGTTTGAGCGAAGAAATCAAGCAAAACGCCACACTTGGCTAAGAAGAAAGTGTTGTTTCATCAGGACAATGCACCAGCTCACAAATCCGTTATTGCAATGGCCAAAATTAATGAATTAAAATTTGAATTGCTACCTCATGCACCCTCTTCGCCAGATTTAGCCCCCTCTAATTATTTTCTGTTCCCAAACTTGAAAAAATGGCTCAGTGGTCAAAGATTTTCCAACAATGAAGAAGTGATGTCGGTAGTTAATGGCTATTTTGAGGAGCAAGACAGTTCTTATTATAAAAAGGGTATCGAACTTATTGAACATCGCTGGGAAAAGTGTATAGAGCTAAAAGGAGATTATGTTGAAAAATAAACATATTTTTTTCCAAAATTTTTGTTTTTTCTTTGTCGGGTCGGGTACTTCTGGGACCATCTCCGTATATTTCCAAAATAAGGGTTTGTTTGCCAGACGAACAGAGCTCTTCGGAATTTTTTTGGTGCAAGTAATAGACCATTAGAGCTTATTTTTCAAACTATTGTTAAATTTTGAACATTGTTTACTCTCATTGATGAGAAACTAACATCTTAAGAAAAAACTCTGGATGTACAGAAGAAAATATCAGTGCTGTCAATGATACGATTGAAGAAGATCTGAATCTGTCTATTCCTCACTGTTCACAAAAACTTTCATCCACTTCATGAAAAATTTTATGAAATTATCTTGGTTTATGCCCATACAAGATTCAATTGATGCTCCAATTGAAGCTGCAAGACCATAATATGTGTTGTTTGTTTGGTCAGTGGGCATAAATCAATGGTAAACTGATCCACTTTTTTATCAAAAAATGTTGTTTATTTATGTTCTCTTCTAGTTAAATGGTTATGTCAACAAACCCAATTGCATATAATTAGAGTAGGACCAATCCTCAGGCAATATGTGAGGCTCCATTGCATCCTGAAAAATGCACTGTATGGTGTAGGTCACATGGTGGAGGCAACATCGGTCCTTAGGTCTTCAAAAATGAGGCTGAACCAAATGTTACTGTCAGTGGTGGTTGTAACAGATCAATGGTCATTGATTATTTGTTTCCCAAATTGCATGACATCAACCTGCAACTACTCTAACAAGATGGTGCAACATCTCATTTTGCTGCAGCAACAATACTTATCGAAAGAAAAATTTCACAACAAAATTATTTCATGAAATGGTTATGTGAATTGGCTAACACCACTGGATTATTTTCTTTAAGGGATATGTTAAATCCTTAGTTTATGCTGATAAACCAGCAGTAATTGACTATTGGAGGCCAACGTAACTCATGTTATCAACGAATTACATCCCCAAATACTTGAAAGAGTGGGTTTAAAATTGGACTGTTGGCATCTGGTACATGAAAACTAGTTGCGGTGGACATACGCCAGAAATTATTTTCAAAAATTAAATGTCAGAAGGTTATCTTTCAATAAAAACAAAATTTTCTTCAAACTTTCTATGTTTTATATCAATTCAAGTTCTATTAAAAAAAAAACCCTGACATGAAAAGGTTAGTATGCTTGAACTCTAATAGAGAAGTAAGTAAACTGAAACACTGGTCATGTGTGTAAATTGCAGTTCTTCGTGGTAGGAATCCTCACCATTGTCATGCAGACCCACAAGAACCATGTGTGTATTTATGTGCTTAACCTTAGTACGAATTAGCATTGAATGGAGGCCTTCAAACATAAGCATGCAACTGCTGACCTGCCATGAAGTAGATGAAAGGTTTTGTGCTTAGATGAATCAGACACAATGATGGTATTCAGTGCCTTTCTCATCTTTGGTGGTGTCACTCATCAAAGATGTGTGGGAACCGTATGCGATTAATTTGGTGTTAGCTGTGAGTTATGTATTGTACTTTTCTTTTTGTGCCCAATAAAACAATGATCTCTTTATACACATCTTTACTACTCCTGTTACTCTTTGGCCCTCGTACTGGAAACAATTTGGCACTACCATTGCGAAGCACATTTCAAATACTTAAAATTACAAATGGTGAATTTTTACCTACCACAGCATTGACAGGTAAAATATTGTACAGTTAGCACGACTTAGAAAATGACCTTGTATATATGACCTTGTATTTAAGAAGTTTAAATCTATGACACTCTGTTTGTGTAGTTAGAAATTAACTATTACTTTTTATTTCAGGGACATGAAGAGACAGTTTGCAGAAAATTTATATCAAATGAACTTCATGAATGCACCAAACCCAAAAGACTCTCAAGCTAATTTGAATTCTCACAACATTGGGCTTGTGAAGGCCATTATTTGTGCTGGACTCTACCCTAATGTTGCCATTATTCGGTATGTTACTTTCTGTTCTGTACCTACTCGATATAATGTAATTTTGTTGTAGCAAATTTAACAAAGGCTTCCATTTCAATTTCTTGAGTGAGGACTGTGGGTTGACCTTGAGAGCCAACATGCACTGCATTGACCCCTGCTGTGGGATTAGTAATTGTTTTAAAAAATAAGAATTTGTTTGGGAGTAAATGAGGGGGTATGGCTATACGTAGAATATTTATATAATTCTATATACAATAAATATGTTTACATTATTATTATTATTATTATTATTATTATTATTATTGTTTCTATTTATCCATTATGAACAATTGATGCTTGACAAGGTATTTAACATAATACATTAATATAGGAAATACATTTATTCAGGTGTAGTAAATGTAAATTCTCAGCAATAATGGAAAGAAATTGAATTGAGATGTAAGTATAATTTTCGTATTTCAAAGCACAAGGTTTTTATACTGCGGTTTTTACTTCGTTGCGGCTGACATTTGATCAGCTGTTACCGGCCAATGACATCGTATTATTTTAAAAAAGGGGTGGAATTTAATGAAATGTCATTTTTTCTTTTTCACTTAGAACAATGCCCTTTAAAGAAATTAATTTTATGTTATGACAGAAGGAAATGTACCATTTTTATGTCTTTTTTTTTTTTTTCATTGATTTACTATAAGTCATTTTATCTTCCATCATTTTTAATGCATTTTTCAATGATTTCATCAATTTTAATATAATTTTAATCGTACTTGCTTCAAATAATATTTACAAGATGTAACAAATGTTGTCCAAAGAATTCCAGAGTAGCCTATTTGATTTCTTCACTCAGAAATTGTAATGTCAGCTGTTGTATGTAGTCTAAGGCTCAAGTGATGCCTATCAGCACCATTGTCGTTCGGACAATTTCAGGATAACTAAAGACCAAGATTTGCTGGTAAAGAACAGATCAAACCAAAAGTTTGCCAGCTGCATGCACTTGCATGAATAGAAGAAGCCTTGATTACATCAGTAACATATCCAGGTTTAGTTGTTCATTTGAAGTGGTTTTGATGACTTTTTTTTACATTATTTTCTCTGTTTTTAAGGCATTTTAAAAACCTTTTAAGAGCATTTTATTGATTTGTCATCAAAATCTGCTCCTCAATTATGATTTAAAACTTAATACAGTAAATCCTATCTAAGCTGAAATTGTTTGGGTCCAACATTTTCTTCCATCTGGTACAGGTTTCTGACTTATTCAAGTTTTCAATAAAAACTGTCAATTCAGAAAACACAATCATTCAAAGATGAAATAGGTTGTGTGAGTGGTTTATCTCACCTAAAAACTACGTTTGAAAAAAACAAAGGCAAAGAAAATGAGATGCAGAAATGCGACATGAAGTCTAATGGAACATAGAACTTCCTAAAAGTAAATAATTTTTTTAAATTTATTTATTTATTTGTAGGAACAGATGTAGAACAGAATCTGATGATTTAGGCTATTTGCCTAGGTCTTAATGCACATTGTGGCAACCACCTATAAAAAATTTCTTTTTATCACTCTTTCTTGATTTTGTCTTTGTTTCTAAGGTGTCATTCACTTAGATTTTCCAACTTTAAATTTCTTTATCAAAACCTTGAAGTGTGGCTTTCTTCATCCTTCAAATACTTAAATTTTCTCACCAAGAGTTACCGTTTTCAATTTGCCACCTGCTATCATAACCACTTGATTAACACAATTAACACCTTGTCGAACAACTTTTGCTTTTGCTTTCATCAAGAAGATCATGTCCTGTGGAAGAACTTATTTTGCGGATTTAATTACTTTAAACATTTCAAAATGCTATTCATCTTTATTAGTAATTTATCCTAGTTTCATTATGAAATATTTTGCTCTTACATGCCATATTAATGTTGTTGTATTTTACAGTTCTGTGAAAAAGATTCGTAATGGTATGGTACGAATGAAGATTATAACTCCGGAGGATGGTCGGGTGCAGATTCATCCACGTTCCATAAATGAGCGACAAACCCATTTCGAAAGTCCTTTCCTGGTCTATCACACCAAGTTGAAAAGTACATCAATTAATCTTCACGACACTACAATGGTGCATCCAATGCCTCTCCTTTTCTTTGGGCAGTACTTCTGGCCAGAGAAAGAAAAGGGTGACTACTACACTATCAAAATTAGCAATGCCATTCAGTTTCGTTGTCGGTCACGAACTACTGAGATAATACAGGTACTGTCACTCCTATCTTCAAATTGTAATAAATACCTTCATGAATATGACTTGTGCAAGGCTAATTATTTTGCAAACTGCAATTAACTTTGTAATTAGGAATTACGAGAGCGAATGGTGAAATTACTGGAGTACAAAATAAGCCATCCTGGGACAATTGACTGGAGTCACGATGCCAAAGAAGGAGCTCTATTGAAGTAAGATTCATTTCCAGATTATTTATTTGTTTATTAACAACAAAAACAAGACAGGGACAACAATAAGAAGAAAATTGTCAGAATCATCCAATACTTTGTGTTGTTCTGTTGTTGTCATTTTCATATAAATTTGCTATTGATCAATAAAGAATATTGTTTAATATTTCTCCACAAAGATAAAGAATGTATGTAATAATTTCAAGGGAGAAAATATATTCTCCTATTTTTTCCTCTTTCTGGTCACGAAGCTTCAAAAAACTGGTTTCCTTTTTCATGTAGCTGTATATCTTTATCTAATAACCTTAACCTGTCATCTGCCATTGTTTTATTCCAACATTTACTGACAAGTTGTTTCAAAGAGATATCTTTCCCTATATCTGACATTAATTCACTCAAAGTGCAAACACACAAGTGTGTGCAGTTTTTGTATCTTATTTCATGAAGTGTAATTATAATTTTGGGGTATGAATCCTCTTTCGCCTAAGAATTGCAGACGTTCAGCTACTAGATTCTGTACATTTGATTTGATGAAAGCTGTTCTTGGATGTTGTTTCACTTTTCAAAGAGAATTGTATCAAAACTTCCGGGAGCATAGAGCTTGTCGTGGCTGAGGCAGTGCCCTGCTGGTGGGAAATACCTGATTGGGGGAAACCTCGCTAGCCAACTTGACACCGGATCTGTCCATCCATCAGGGGAAGATCGCCGCCACCTCCTGAGGAAAAAACGTGCAGTAATATGCTCGCACTTTTTCTTGATACTCAAGCTCCCTAGTCCTGTCTCAGCCCAGCATAGCACAGCCTGGTAGAAAATATGAGCTCCACTCGGAACATTGTAGCTCAGTTTGCAGTGCTGCCCACCTTCTTCCTTTCAAGTTTAAGATGAATTATTTCCCACTTCTCCTCACCCTTTTGTCATCTTTAATTGATGTTTTGTATTCTTATTTGAAATAGTTTAAAGGAAATCATACTTAATGGTACCCTTTATGTAACAAACCAACAAATGGCGTGAAAATGGGACAAATTTTCATTTTTTTTAAATAAATTGTAAAATATGACCCTTGAAAGGCACAAATTAATATCAAATTGTTGTTCTTACTTTATTCTTTCATCATCAGTATCAGAAATAATGATCGCTCTGTCAGAAATGAAATAGGATTTTTGTATCCCAAATGGAACACTGTTGAAAGGAGTGAAAATGGGACTTATTTTTCAGCTAATAATATGCAATGTATGAGTTTTGTTCTATTCTCACCCTCTAGAATAATTACAGGATGGAAAGTATCCACTTCTGGGTGGATATTTGAAAAAAGCACTTATATTATTTATGGTAAGAGATAAAAGAAAATCTATCATACAAAATCGCTTTGTACATTTATTGTGAAATATTTTGAACAATTCGCATATCACATAGTCTCCAGAGGTTTAATTTGTTACTGAATGAAAATCTATTGAATAACTTGTAAAATGAAAAGAAGTTTGGTTAAATTGAAATTAGTACTTCTCTGCTGCTGAACATATGAACAGATTTTCTTTTTTATTTCGTCTAACTTAAGGCAACATTTAATTGCTCATCTGTATAATTTCTATATGTCCTTCTACCAATTTTTTTAAATGGCAGTGAGACACAACTATTTCAAATCAAAAAATCAGTGTCCCATTTTCACCCCCATGAAATTTTCTTATTAACATTTTCCTATCATTACACAAAATAATAAACAATAAAACACACAACAAAAGTCACCAGAACTAACAACAAGATAAGGAAAGCTTCTGTGCAAAATCGTATCAATAAACTGATTAAATTTCTCAAGTAAATGTCACTACCAAATTTCCCAACATATTGTGTGGTAAGAGAAATTACATACTATTATGTGAAAATTATAATTATTTACTATGAAAAATATATGTGATGTTGCAACATGGTCCCATTTTCACTCCACTAACCTTAACTTTTTTTATTTGTGATAAAAATTCCTTCTTTGCAAATGGTCAAATTATTGCAAATCAATTACTAATAGTTGCTTCCACACAGTACTATTAATAACTCATTTTAAGATGTAGTAAAACTGCAGATGTTAAATTTCTTCTCAACCTACACGCCTTTTTTGCAAGAACACGTGTATGAACATTCGGTATGGCAATCTGTATTGATTAATTTCACCGTCCCTACTTTTTCCAATTTTAAAACATTGTATCATTTCTATGGTACTACAATGGGGAACCTTGATTTAAAATTTTGTTAGCTGTTGTTAATTGTATAGTAGATAATTTAAAACCATAAAAACTTATACTAATGGCACTAAGGTGACGGAATATCATAATTCTGTATTTCATTTTTATTTGTTATCACGCATTTTCTACTCTCTCTGTATGTTTCCCTGTTGCCAAAAATTCACATTTGAAAAACATTGTTTTATGTTGCAGGGCTATCATCGAGTTGATATCTTATGAAGACAGACAAATGGAGATGATTGCCCAAGATGGTGATGATTGTGATGTATCTGATTGAAAGAGTGTTCACTTTATTGTATGTTATCCCTTTTGTTAAAAAGAACAAATCTCATCTTCATCCCGCAATCATCATTTATTTCATTTAAAATTCCTAAATCTTTTTGTAAGAACTATGATACCTAATTTCATATTATGATATTTTTTTATTTGGTTTAATAAAATATCAGTGTATATAACAAGGAAAATTAATGTTATTAGACTAAATGAATTAAGAATGAAGTAGTGAAAGAAAAGTTAATTTTAGATTTTTTATTATTTATGAAGATTATTTAGATGATACCAGAAAAAAAGTAAAAACCAGTGGAAGCTATTTTGAAATAAAGTTCTTCCTTTTACTTTCCTATCTAATTTGATTACAATTTTAGTTAAGGGGGTCAACCATAAATTTCATAACAAATTTGGAGTACAGTTTAACCCTGATTTATCATGACCTCCATTAAATGTTTTCCCACATTTAGCGTTAATTTCTGAAATGCCTGATGATGCTTGTATGTAAATTTATACAATTATATTTTTAATTTAACATCATTAGCTTTGATGCATGACCTGCATTTAATGTTAAAATTTTTTGGATATTTATTTATTTTCCTCCACAAATTGTGAACCATCGCCGAATATGCCATCTGACACCATCTCATGCACTGCAGCCTACTGTAGTGTACGAAAACTGTTAACAGCTGCAATGACATCTGTATTAAGATGGTGTAATAATACGGTATACATATTACTAAGTTTGCTTCATTGAATCGGGTTGTGTCGTAGCAGGAGTGCCCTTCAACTGTATAAATTTCACACTCGGATAGTACTTGTATGATAATATTGTGATTTAATTATGTATGGGACTGTCCATATATGTTGTACCGCAAATTTACAGTATTTTGAATACCCCCCGTAACGTATCTGTAATGTGCACTTGAACCACACAAAAATAATTACGTAACGCTTGCAACAAGGCTTTCTCCTCTAATTTACAATAAGTAAAAATAAATAATAAAGTAGAAGCCACGAGTTGTATACACTTTTATGCGTGTTGTATACTAAAATTTACGATAAATTAGAATTATTCGGTAATGCGGACTGCATCTTCCAATATGATAGGGGAAGGTTTTTGAAGGAAGGACAAAAATTTCTGAAAATAAGTCGTGCATACGTCACTGTCATGGATGAGCATGGGCCACGTGTCTACTGTGCCAATTTAATTGGATTAAAAAAAAAATCTTTGTAATTATCAGATTCAATGAAAAAAAAAATTTGTTTATTATAACAATTTGTATATCATAACTTTTTAAATTATTCACATTTTATTGATTTAATTTGGTAATATTTTAATGTTTTAGTACAAGACTGAATAAAAGGAATTATTTCAGCAAGTGTTGAAAAATAAAAAAAATAAATATTAGCATTATGTAAAACTAAACCATGACTCCCCCTCTACCCCTCTGTAATGCAGTGTAATGACGCCTCGAACCCCTCCCCTCTTTAGTGTTACGTAATTTATGGACAAGCCCTGCAATAAGATATCAAGCATTTTTTACAATAAAATTGATAATTCCTGGTTAATTTTAATTTGTTTCTTCAAAGAATACCCCAAACCCCATTTAGTGTAAACCCACCATTTAACTTAATAATTTTAGGCCCCCCTGAGGTGATGTTAAATAGGGGTTCTACTGTATTTTAGATACCTCCTTCCTGTAATGCATTAGTAATTCAAGCTTCACACACACAAACTAAAATTTATGTAACGTTTGTGTCAACCCTCCCTATTTATAGAAAGTAAAATTAAATTATTTCGCAGTAAAAACAATGTATATATTATTTATTTCACTTATTAAACTCTTTATTTTTTAAAACCCTAAGGGTTTTGATTTAGAATAAATTACTTTCTACTCAATCAAAATTCGTGATTTTTTCTTTTGTTTTAAATGAAAGACAGCAGGTCCTAGATGTGTTTTCATTTGCTCTTATTAACAGAATTTACAGTATAAACATTTAATGTTAACATTTTAAAATTAATAAAATGAATGCTAATTTACCAACATTCATTACTTTGTACTGAAGACTAACTACATTGGTAGTTGGAATATAGTTGGTTTTGTCTGTATTGTTATGCAAGATGTAATTGATCTACCAAAACCAGTAGATATTTCATGAGGTTATAGTTGGCAAAAGTAATGGTAGAAAGCTTTTTGAGCTTGAAGTTTTGGTGTTCTTAAATGAAGATTAACAAAGAAATATAAATATGTCTGGCAACCGTTTCACATACGTCCCATCACTAAAAATTTTCAGTATTTATAATTATGCTTACATTTTTAAGTTAACTTGGATAGCAGAATTCCTTGCAACACTCGTGTACAGATCTTGGTAAATATAAAACATTTCAGTTACATGTTCAGAAACGTGTTTAAATCTTCTGTTCTCTGTGAATAGTGATTATACTGAATTTGTAAACCTCTCTTATTTCATTAGTCTTTGAGAATAAGTACCGAATAACATGAAACAATATTTTGAGATTTTTAATTTTCCTTATATTACATGAGTTGTAGTTTCCTGTTGTAACTTTTTTTAATTTGTTTTGTACAGTGAAATTTCAGGGAAGCTAGTTTTTGATAACAAAGTTCAATTTTTGATGTACAAATCAGAAACAAGTATCTTCTTTTGTGCTCTTAAAATTAGTTTTCTTTTATTTTTCCACCAGTCAACTTCACTCTATGTAATGACATGATTTAATTTTGCTTAACACTTGGTGAATAAAGAAGAGATGAGAGGAAATAGGATACTCATTGTAGCGCCGGTCCCAGTTTTAGCACAAAAAATCAATGCCTTAGAAAACGGGGGCAATGACCCCTGAGGAGCACCACAAATTGTGTATGAACAATGGGTTACACATGCAGTTTTCAACCAAATTTTGAAAGGTCATAAGGATCTGCTTTCTTGCCTTTCGCTAGCATCTTGAGAGGAAAAAAGAAAAAAAAAGAAGAAAGAAAAAAAAAAACCAACAACCTCTCTACGGAAAGCATCAAACTATTTTCTTTTATCCTGCAAATTTGTAAAGGACATTATTAAGAAATATTAATTATAAAGAAATATTTCTTCAATAAGATTTGTGACCTACTTATCACCTACTCAAAGGCTTTGTTGGCAAAAGCAGGGTGGTGGGTGGCAGTGAGGATGTGCACCAAAAAACATAACAATGGAGGTTAATAACTTCTGTTTTTTAAATACTATTTGTTTGCAATTTCCAGTTATTAAAAAATTAAATTTAAACTGAATTACACCTGCCAAATAAAACTTAAACATTACATACTATTAAAATTAGTTGGTGATGGTAGCTGCACATGATAATAAAGGCCTTTTGATGGAAGGAAGGACACATGGGGAGACAATTTCTGCCAATAAGTGTGGCAGATTCGGTCTTGGATGATGCATGGATAAGTGTCCCCAGTATAATTTAATTTCATTCTAGATTGGTCAGTTTTAAATATTTTCTTTGTAATCCAACAGACTCAATTAATATGTCATTGATGGAAAAGAATTTCTGTTTCATAACGATATATATATATCATAATTTGTAATTTATTTTTTTAATACTTTGTTGCCTTAGTATTAGATTGAATAAAAGGAAATATTTCTGAAAGTATTGAGAAAGAACATGTATCAGCATTATGTAACACTAAACTAACATTCCCTAACCCTATGAAATACTGCGTAATGTTGTCTCCACCCCCCTTTCCCTCCTTTAGCATTACATAATTTATAGATGACCCCTAATGTTAGTTTTGTTGACATAAACAAAATTGAATGAAAAGTTAATTGAATATGTCAGTGTCCATATGATTTGGTATTGAGAGGAGTAAAAAATAAAGATTTATTTATTTGTATGTATGATTGTTTTAAAATTTGTAAATTAGTGCCACTAGTGAAGTAATTTACTGAAAATAGTTCTGGTCCGCAAGTAGAATTTCCGAATGGATCTTACAGCTTTATTATTGAAGCTACAGACTGTATGTAAAATGCAAAATATTTCTCAATAATTGATCTTCCAATTTCTTCATGATCAGTTTTTGAATAATGTTAATACTTTTCACATAATTTCGGGTTTTAAGTCCATGATCATGAGTGACAAAAAATATTTCAATACATTCTTTGGTCATTATAATTATGGCATGCCTGCATCCATGTGTAGCTCAGCAATGGCTCAAGGAAAATTCATTCAACTTCCCTGCTAGTGGGAAGTTATGTAATATAATATTACATTACCATCAACAATATTATGAAAAAGTATGTGTTTTTGAAATATTACTGATTTTAACCATTGTAGAATTCACAACTATGATGTAGAATATGGATATACAGTTCAAGGGATTTTGTCCAACCAAATTCCATGAACTACATTTCCTAATTACTGGTTTTGTTCCGATTTTGTATCTAATTAGAATATTTCTTGAGGACAGTTTTTCTGCAATGGTAGCTTTCTGAAATAGTTTGTTTTGTGGTGCAGTAAGATATTGCAAATGATCTTAGGCTTTTTATTTTTCGTGGTTTGATGGTTTTTTTAGTTTGATTTTCCTCAATCAGGTAAATAAATGTAATATTTGTCCTCTCCCCAATTCAGGATCGGCAAATCAAAAACCCGTTGTTAAACTGTGGCCTGAAATTCTATCAGAAGTAAAAAGGGACATTACTAAAAATTCTTACTGAAATAAACAATATGGTTTAGGAAAAATTTTAAAAATTTTAAACCCAATAATAACATAATTTATTAAAAAATTATGTCAACTAAATAACACAATAACTGGGGAAAAAATAGCTTACTGTGGAAGTCAATTATCCTCTCCAACTATCTGAAATCAGTAACAACAAAACACAGAGAAAAATACCAGAATTCTTCCTAAATCCTACTAATGGGAAACTAAACCTATAAGAAAATTAATGTTAATTATTTACACAATCAGATTACATCTCATTTCATTACTCTTGTATAATTCGTGTTAATGTTCTTTTTATTTTGCATTTTTTTATGCCAAGATGGATATTGTGCACAAAACCTTCATGAACCCATAATACTTACCAACTGATATTTCTTGTTGTTCTGCTCACCATCTTCAATTTTGTTAGCACAAAGTCCAGGAATGTGACTTCTCCAGAAAATTAATATCCTGTCCTGTGCAACGGTCAGCTAAGTCTTGCTTTGGTCACTGATAGCACAAATCTGCAAACGTCCTGAAGTTAACCCAACTTTCAATAATGAAATGCACAGTGTGCAAGTTAAATGTGTTAAAAATACAATGGCATGTAGCACAAGTTAAAATGACTCTAAAAAACCTTTTGTTGATAGTAAAAACAATTTAGTGGTTGTTTAGTATTGGAACTGCTTATAAGTGTCTTGAAAGAGCATAGGCATAGAGCCTAAAAGAAGAAGGGGGCCAAGTTACATTTCTGGCCCCCCTCTTCCACTAATTTTTAAAAATTAAATAAATACCATATTTTACCCTTAAATAAATAAAACTTTGTTCAAGAATGAAATTATAAGTTAACTTTAATGATAGAAATAATAAAACAATTGACTTTATGTTGAACCATAATTTCCAGATGGCGAGGAAAGCCTTTCTCCCAAATGTTCTAGATCAATTTGCCAAATTGTCTGGTTCAAAAGAGGGAAATTAGGGATTGAACTTACTTATGGAAGGGAAAAATTGTGTAAATCTAGGAGACCCTTTTCAAAATTTTCAGGGAGGGTCATGGTCCTCTTGGGCCCCCTTCAGGACACCCTATGGTTACAAGTTCTTACAAGGCAGGATGGAGTTAAAAGGCGTAAATGTGAACGTCTCTTTTGAAAGGCTTCAAAACAAATTACAAATATTCACCAGCAAACAATTGAATTCTTATTTTTATTGTTTCAAAGTAATTACAATACATCATATTTTTGTAAAATTAAAAATTATTGTTTAAATTATTTCTGTTGAAATTCAGAGAAATCTCACAATAGCTCACCTACAAACATTACTCACAAAAATTAGTGACAAAAAGTAAAAATAATATATTAGGTAAAGATGCTCTATAAGAGATGTGATAAAGTAAATCCTCCAGTTTTTGCAGATCAAATTGTATCTGGAAATATACAAATATTAGTAATATTGGGGTTGCAAAATTTTATGTGAAAAATATGAATCTTGTAGAATTAAACTATGAATTATGGTAGGTACTCACAATGGTGTAACGATGACTCGGGGGTCCTTGCAAAAATTGTTCCATGAGCCCTTTCATGAAATGCCCAGGTTTTCAGACGTACCAAGGTATTAACATTACGTATAGTGAATCACATTTACAACCGTACAAACATTAATGTTAGGAACCCCAAATTTGTATGATATACAAATGACCCACCAAGACCAAATGATGGTAGTGAGCCTGAATGTCCGATTGTAAACACTATCTCAGAGAGAAGCATACACATTTCACAAAATACTGCTTTTGATTCTGAAAAATGGATTGTAATAAAATAATTATGATTGTCCTATTGTTGGATTGATTGATGTTCCCGGGCATGTGGACTGCTTTGGTCACATGCTTAGTCCCGTTAGTGTAGTGAATATTTTATCTCAGGTAGTGATGTTTCTCTCCCCACTGAATGGTGAGATTCTACACGCCTGCGCGCGGAAAATTTCCATCTCCAAAACTCTCCTTTAGCAGGGCACCGCCCCGCAGAAACAAGCTCCAAGATCCCGACTAGTCTACCGACAGATTTGCGCACATACACGTCTGTGAATAAAGGAAGAAGGAAAGATCTCGCGCGGTCCGAGGACAATTTGCTAGAGTTCTGTTCCAGCATTTGCCTGGCATTGATTGAAAAAAAAAAAAAAAAAAAAAAAAACACGGAAAACGAAAATTCGCCGCCGACAGGACTCGTACCTTATCTCTCCCCCCTCTCTCATATATATATATATATATATATATATATATATATATATATATATATATATATAAATAATCAGAGTCGCTGCCGCGCCATCGGTAATGGTGGCTTTTAGTTAACTCACCCGGTCCTATTGTTAGTACTCTATAAAAAGGTTATTCAGACGAACCATAGGCCATAAGAATTTTTTAAATTGAATTTTTACGACAATCCATTTTGTTCGGTTTATAAACACGCGAAATTGAGAAAATAATAAAATTGAAAACTTTCAGTAATGTAAGTGATTTACCAATGGTAAAGGTGCTACTGTACCATTTTCTGTAGAAAAACTGCATTGGTAAAACTGGCGTGACTTTTGGCTAATGGGAACGTATACATCCTTAAAATTATAATATTTTATGCCTATTTGAACGCATTCCCACCATTGTCGACAATATTATTTCAAATATTCTCCTGCTATGGTTTATGGGTACTCCATTTGCCGACACTTAAGACGCAACCAATTTTTAATTTTCGGGAAAAATAAACTAAATTACGCCTGTGAGTCAGAAATGTGAGAATTATTGTAATTTTACCAGGTATTACATTTGCATTTTTTGAGAGAAAAAATATTTTGCCCCAATTGATGCATTTACCACAAATATGTAAAAATATTGACAGTTATATGTTCAGTGATGTGAGAAAAGAAAATTATTGGTTGTTGTTGACAGTGTTGAATAGGTGAGTTTTAATCAGTGATCTTATCTATATACAGAGAGCTCGCTGGTGTCTTTTCACCATGGTTTTAATTATCGCGGTAAGTGGTTGGTACATTGTGTCACGAATCGACTCCAGGTTGCAAGTTTGTGGAAAGAGAAAAACGAAACTGTACTCGACGATTTCTCCAAAAAATTTAAATAATTACTATTATTCTTAAATTTTATATGCGTAAGTGTTATCTCTACAGTCATAAATACGCATTTTCGTGACATTTCGTGTTTTTCAATGAAGAAATGTAACATGTAAAAGTTGTCGAACCTGTATTCGATGTTAGGGCGCCGCCTCCTAACCTTATTGCGTTTCGTAATCACAGTGATGAAATGAATTAGGGATTCCCCACGTCAGCGTTCTTGTGGCTCCCGAGGGGTTGCGGTTTTGAAGAGTGGGGAGAAGAATGCTGACGTGGCGTGCTCAAATTACAATCGTTTACTTTTGTGAAGTTCCCGCGGCCCGTTGTTAATTCTCGTGTGCCGATAACCTTATTGCATACTACGTCAAAGCTGCGAAATTTATTAAAAGATGGGCGACAGGCCTAAAAGAGTTCAGGAGTGTCACAATTACAAAAAGAATGGGGTTTGTAGGTTTGGTGGTAGTTGCAAATACTCACATATTATTGATAAACCTGACGGTAAGTGCACAGATTTCATTGTGCTACGTGATATGAAATGTAGCTGGTATCGAATTTTAGTAGTTGTAATATCTAATAGTAGGTATAAAAATGCCTGTTAATGTAGTTGGCATCGCACGTCCAAAATAAATAAAGTTAATTCCTAACAAGTCTAAATTACGTGTGACTGGTTACATTTTCAGGTGCTATTTTTTGTTTTTTTGATTAAGGAGGTTTGCTGCTGTTAATGTTAAATATATTGAAAATATTATTCAATTCTTTCAAATCTCTATTAATTTACAGTCATGAGAGTATTGAAAATTAGTTTTAATGGATTTAATCACTTTTTGTAGGAATTTGGTGTATCTGCAAGGTATGTTAATGTGTTCTCAAATGTACAGTATTTTATCAGTGACAATTTTGAATGTATAGGCATAATACGAATGAGATGTTTTCTTCTGATATTGTTTCTCAATGTAAAGGAATGAGCAAAATTAGGATTAAGCGAGCTGTGACACTACACAGATAAAAAATATCTTTTGATGCTAAGTGTTTTTAATAGTAAATTTTCTTTGCTCCTGAAAGTGATAAAAAAATGTTAATGAAATTGCATTGGGAAAATTATTTTGCATGCTTTGACATTGTGCATTATCCTTATTTCAAGAGACCCAATTAGTTACAAAGTTCTTTGATAAAAATTATAATTCATTTCCATGGCCTAGCAACACTGAAGAAACCCCAAGAGAATTTATGTAAAATACCCTTCCAAGCTTTATAAATGATTATTGAAAAACTCGCCCTAATATCATCAAGAAAAAGTCATGCCCTATTAGATGGTAGACCAAACAGTGAGAATTCAAGGGGTTTCCTCCTTATAAAATAAATGAATACAGCAGCAACAGTGATAAGCAAGGACTGCAAATACATGTATAAGAGATAGATCATGACAGAGTAATTTGAGATTGAAATAAATGTGTTTATCTACTACTTCATTTGTTATTAATTATGTTTCTGTAATGTAATAGGATAAATTATTTTAAATAAGTATCATTGAATTATGATTGTGATCCCTCGCACCAAATTCAATGTGTAGATTCACTTGTGGTCTGAGATGGGGAGATGATTGTACCGAGACTGTGCTCAGAGGACTAATACATTCTTTGCAGAGGACTTTCAAACTTAGAGGGGGCACGAAAATATTCTAATTGTTAGCAAAATGTTTCCTTAAAAGTATTGCTGTAAATACATTTATTAAATAACAGTCATAATAGCATACAACTGCTATGCAAGATGAGAATAACACCACAAGTGGCTCAGGGCATCAACTGATGTCACTGCAGTGCCTTTGACGAGGAGGTCCTAGGGTTCGAATCTCACCAGTGGGAGGATCTTCAACGCTAGCTGGAGAGCTAAATCAAATTCACCCTCTTTGTGGAGGAGAATTCTAGCAGCAGGCTGCTCTGAACGGCAGTTTTCTGTGGTTTCACTGATGAATGCCAGAGCAATGTCCTCCCAAACAGGCCATGGACCATGTGCAACATTATTCCTTCCTCTTCCTTGTCCTAATCAACAGACTCGAAAAATTCTCCGATCAGCCCAGGGTTTGACACCTCAGTTAATCTTATCCCATCAAGTGAGTCGAGGTGAGGAAGGGGGATAGTGAAGAATTAAGAATACATTATGACAATACTTAACCTTTCCCTAATTGACAGACCAGCTTCAGTGGCTCATAATATCAATTGATGTCACTACAGTGCATCTGACTGGGAGGTCAGGGGTTCAAATCCTCACAGTGGGAAGATTTTCAACCCTTAACTAGACAGGTAGGTCGAGTTCATCCTCCGTCTGGAGGGGAATTCTAATGACTGGGTGCTTGGGTCTGTAATTTTCCATGGTTTCTCCAACTGGGTGAATGCTGGAGCAGTACTCTAGCCAGTGTGTTATGGACCGTGATGGCCATGGTCTTTTCTTCTTCCTTGCCCTATCCTCACCCTATACTTACACACACTTACAGTCAAATGCACTACACTACCACACTTGTGGGGAGCTTAGAGCTTGTCCTGGCTGGGACGGTGTCAATTAGAGCTTATTCCAGCTGGGACTGTGTCAAACCCGAGGGCAATATGTGGTTGGCAAAATCTTTGCAAGCCGACGTAAGTTGGTGCTGGATCTTACCATCCAACTGGGGAAGATTACTACCATTTCCCGTGATAAAAAAACATGCACTACAAAATCATCCTCTTGCTTAGTTTATCAGTTGGGAGTCATCATCACAATTTGTCAATTTTGAAACCTTAAAAATATTGTAATTAAATTATGAAAATGCAAATTTCTAAAATAAGAATTAAATGCAAATTCCTTAAATTAATTTAAATACAAAATTTAAGGATAATGTCTTTCTTAGAATTATCTAAAGACAGATTCAATAGAATGCACTTTTTTAGAATGTAATATTTTTCCTGTCTTACCAGGATCTTGTTTGTGGCAAATAATATTGATAATAATCATCAGAACTTGTAACTCATCGATAAAATACTCAACTAAACTTAAGATTCCAATAATAGCACTATTTTACTAGGAAATATTTCCATAAAAATATTAAAAGTCCTTATTCTTAGCTCCTCAGGTGGTTCATGAACAGCTTGCTAGCTTTCCATGGTGCAATTCTGGGTTTGATTACTGGTCAGAGTAAAAATAGTTATAGCTCTTTAATACAATTGTCTCAGTTTCTATAGCTGAGAGTCAAAAGAAAAACTCATGCAGGTGATGTGTAATGAATATGGTGATGGGAATGCGTTGCGCTTGCCACATGTCTCCCTTGCCCCAGGCATGGGTAATAAATACAAACAGGATCCAAGGAAACACCACTGGCTGGCAGTAGCCCCGATTAATTTGACCTTAAAATGTCAAATACGTAGATACATTTGATATTTTTTATTCATTAATAAAAACAGTGAAGTAGTCTTAAATAAATTATTATAATTTCTATGGATTTTCAAAATAAATTTATCATGGGATTGAGAAATTTAAATTGTAAATAATCTTACTAGCTTTATATCAAATCACGAGATTGTCTTCATTGGTTTCCTCATACCACCCTTATCCCATCTGAACATAATCAATTATCTATTACCATTACTTCCCATTATCACCTTTACTATAATTCAGCTAGAGGAAGAAATGGAAACCACTATGATCCACTCAGGAAAGAAGTTAACGTAAAGGTGCAAGCCTCCATTCTCACATATACAGAACAGGCAACATTCATGTTAAGGAGATTCACTATCTTTTATATTGTCATCTTATATTGGTATGATTATTTGCTATGTTATTTACAGAATTGCCAATAATAAGATAAGGGTTAGGAAGAAGGGTTGAAAAATAAGACTTTCTTATAGTAATTTTTTGAAGGAAAAAATACCCCTAATTTTGTGCAAAATTTGAATGAACTAGCTTTATGACTCAAATTTATATCATAAAGGAATTACACCCAGATATTCCTTACCGCAGAGAGAAACACATGACAATATTTTATAAAAGAATTAAGAAAACCATAAAATTTTTGGGATTTTGTATTATAAATAAAAATTAATGCAAAATATCACCTAAACAATGCTGTATTTATTTATATATACTATTATAAGTATATATAAATATTGCTATATAATAGTATAATAGCAATCTATTAACAGTACAGAAAAGATGAAATTAAATAACAAATTAACCTGTGTTGTTTTTATAGAATAATGTAACCAAAGTAATGCATACCATTACATAATTTTTCTAGTTATTTATGGAGGGGGAGGGGCAACATTTTAATTTTTCTACTGTTAAGTCTCAGTTAAAAAAATATACATTTTTGAAATTGTCATGCAATATATGGAGGGATATCATCATGTTACAATTCCTAATTATTTTCACTTTAAGCTTATGAGAATCTGTTTATTGTCATGTGCAGTTGTCAATATTATTTACAATTTTTTGTTTTTTCAGTAATCCAGGAACTGTTTTCCCAATTGGAAATTTCAAAAAAGCCATCAAGTGTAAGTTAATTTTGATTTATATTATTTTCAAAGGAAATGAGTAGTTATGTGTTCACTTCTTATGAGTAGTTGTGTGTTCTCACAGTAAGTTGTGTTATGATGTAGTAAAATAAGATTTCTATCTCGTGAGTGAATAATAGTTATTTACGAAATAAGTATTGTAAGACTTCATTTTATGAGGTTGGAGAATTGTCAAATGAAGCTGTTGGGGCATGTTTTATAATAAAGAATTACAAGACAAATATTATATGTTTTATCTACTTTGTATGTATAACTTAGTCATCTGTTTCCTACCTAGTAATGTGGTGCATTTAGTAGAAGACTGAATAAACAATCTAAACAATCAAACATATTCAGGGGTTGAGTTACCTGGTTTGAAAGATTCTCACACCTACCAGTAGTCGATTCGATGTAATATGTTAAAGTTTCAGTGCGCATTGAAATATTTTGAATTTATACACAAAATGCAAGGCGAAGAGTCTGTTATAATAAATAACATATTTGTTGAGAATAAGGCATTATTTTACAAAAGTGTTTGAAGCAGTTGCTGGGTAGTCAACTGTACTTATAAAAAGTAACATTCAGAAGATTGAGTTGTTTTATGAGAATTCCAATCCATCAGAATTTTTGTATAATTTTGACTTCGTCCTAATAATGGTGATACTACTAATGTTGAAATTATTAATTAGGCTATGGATTAGTTCTAAAATTACTTATATTACACTGATCATTATTGTTAATGGTTAGCCATGGGATATTAGAATACATATTTTAATAACTCTTTTTATGAAATTGATCGTAGTTTCATAAAGTTTGGCTTTAGATAATCATAGGGAATAAAATATCTTTACTCTCAAGTGCCATACGTTATTTTATCCATTATTACTGAGTAAACAAACGTTAAAATGAAGTATCCTGATTTTAAAATGAAATAAAGTTTTTTATTTAAGTGTGAATAAATTAGACGACAGAAGTTTGAACTTTTATTAATACATTTTTGTGTGTATTATTTCTTAATTGGGGATGATTAGTGGGCTGTCAGTTCAAGGGTATTTGACATTGAGTATTGAATTAGGAATTGTAATTACTCCAGATGAAATTATTAAATTGGAATCATTATAGTTTTTTCCTTATTGCATTTTGCTTTGGAATTTAATGTACAATATTGTATTTACAGAGTGTGAAAGTTGGTTTGGATTCTGAGAAGCAAAAAGCGTTAAGACAATTTTTGAAATCATACATACCAAATGAAAAACGCGGTGTTATTGAAGAAAGCGAGTATGATGATCATGAAGATGATGTGCCTTCAGATGATGAACTCACTGAGGAAGAGAAAAATAGAGAACATGAGAAATTGCTGGAGGAGAAATATCAACATATTCCTGATAGTGTTTTCAAGCGAAAATTTTTACAGAATATTGTGGAAATTTTAGAGCTAGCAAAGGAATTCCAAGAGATATTCCTTGTGCTCTTGAAAGGAATGCAGCAATAGATTTTAACCTCAAAACAAAACTTACTGATCAAATGAAAAATTCTCCAGGCTACAGGAGGATGATGCAAGTTCGTTCTCAATTGCCAGTTTTTGAGAGCAAGGATTATATTTTAGATATGATCAAGGAGAATCAAGTTGTTGTGATCAGTGGGGAGACAGGTGGGTGATAATTGATATGTTCACAATTTTTCTTCAACCCTCTCTTTTTCCTCCCATCCAACTCTCACACAAAACACTACATTAGGACAGGCCTGTCATGTTAAAGAAGTGGTTAAAGCCTTAGGGATGGTTCTTTGCCTTGGAAAAGTTGTTGAAATTGAGACGGTTGATTGAAATATTGTAAATATTGTTTTATGCTTGTTACTTCAGTGACCATAGATAATCATTAATCAGGTTTTCATGGAATGTTTGTCATTGAAACTTCCTTGTCAGTTAGCCAATGTTTCAGAGCATGCATTATTCCCTCATTAGAGCTGTAGATTTTAACTCTTAGCTGACGACATGGGAATTCAGTCACTTTGGTACCGACATGGAGTCTCATGGACTCTTGAAATTTAGTTCCAAATATTACAATATTAAATTGTATTTCAAGTGGAGAGCATTGAAACTTATGATAAATAATTAATAAAGAAAATTTTAATTAGGATATATTTGTTTAAAATTTATCTAATGAGGGAATATCATGAATTAGGAATGGTTGGGTAAAATTATGTATACCTTTTTTTAACGAATTTATCTTTATCATCAAAATTTATTTAACATTAAAAAATATATAAAAATGAAAACTACTGTAACTCTTGAACTGAGAAACCAGTACAAAAATGTTACTATTGCAAACACTATAATTCTGATACTAGTTACTTTAGGAATCTTTACTGCACAAATCTTGGCAGACTTTTTGTCCTTTCCATTATAGTAATTTGCATTCTCAGTTATTTCTTCTTCAAGTTCATCATTCTCAAAAAAAATTTCTTCATTATCTTTCTTCCCCAGATTCTACACATGATTGTGCACTTAATGAGTCACAGTCACATTAAATTTGATGATTTTAAGTCTCTCACAGTTACTGTCCTTTTGCTCCACCCATTGCACAATATATTCTTCAAAATCATAGTGATTACTAGGGAACGGACTTTATTGTAATAAAAAAAACAAATTATGTACATATATATGTACTTATTTTTTCAAAAATATGTAAGAAAAAATATAAAATATGTGAAATAAATATTCGTTATAATGTTTACAATTCCATTCTTCAAGCGTTATCCGATCAGAGTACGTTACCGATCAGAACTTTACATGGATTCAGAGAGGCTGAATGAAAGTTTTACATCTACAGAAGCAATTATTTGCTAGTTTCTTCCAAAACATAATACTTTCGCATTATATACAATGTTGTTTACGAGGAGTCGGAGCTCAAGTGAATAGTACCATGTAGCCTGTGATAGAAGGGGAGGGGGGGGGGTAAAGGGAGCATACTCCCACCCGAACTCCAGAAAAGGTATAAGACACTGATCGGATTTTTTTTTATCGAGTTACGCATGGGGTCTATGAAACACTAGTAAGCACGTAGTTGAAGTTCGTTCAGCTTCACATATTACATCCGCCCATCGTTGATCCCGACTACGCTGTTTCCAAGAAGCACTGGGGCGGGGGGAGATAAGTTTGGCAATTAATAGTGGTTGTCCAGCGTTAATACAAGTGCATTGCGTATTTTTTAAGTACTTCAGTAACTAAGTTAGTTTTCATATATTTCGAACATCGCAAGTGAAATGTTCATTTTCGAGCTATAAATATATTAAAATGTAACGAAATATGTAGTTATAGATACATGTAATTATACCAAAATAGGTAGAAATATGTAAAATAAAAATGGTTCCAATTTGTTCAGAATGTCGTGTCAAGTGTAAAAAATATTAGTGAATGCAGATATCTTGTCTCTGTAAAATGATGTATTTACATGAAAATCCGTTCCCTAGTGATTACTATTCACACACTCTCGTAACGGCCTACTCATGTTTTCCTGTACATTGCACTTCCTTCAGAGGCACTACAGAACAAAGAGTACAAACTGGCAAAGTGCGACACACACTCAATGAAAATTACCTAGAATATGACATGAGTCCTTAGATCTCCTGCACCCAAAAAGACTGGTAATTTCATGAAATGCATTCCACAACAGTAAGCTCGCAAACTGTTTCTTAAAACTATAGAAGGGAAAGGTGCATGAAGAATCGGGTTTTAAATAAAGCGTTAATGTAGGTTTCAGAAATTTCACGAAGTTGGAGGAGTCCCAAGGACCCATGTTGGTAGCTGAGGATTAAGACTATTATTATGTTGATTAAATAATGAGACTGACTAATTATTAGTCAATACATAGTGATCAATTGAATAATGTGACTAGAGACATATTCTACATATGACTAGGATCCCATGTTAGCCACAAAAAAAGATCCAAAGTAGATAGACATATTGGTACTAAAAGTAAGCTCTAAATTAGATAACCTGAAATTTTAGTAATCATAATTTTCAAACTGAAACTGACATAATGCAGCAACACAAGCCTTTTAAGGGCTCAGTATGTTGAATATTAACATTATTTTTAAATATGCTTTGAAAAAAACCTTTGAGTTATTCTTAATGTAATTAGGTTTTATTGATTGATTTTTTAGTGTTTCTGGGCGCGTCAACGGCTTTGGTCATTAGTCCCGTTAGTGTAGTGCATGTTTTTTTCTTGGGAGATGGCGGTGATCTTCCCCCACTGAATGGCGAGATCCAGTGCTGACCTACCATTGGCTAGCGGGGTATCCCCTCATCAGGACTCCCCCACCAGCGGGACACCGCCCCAGCCGGGACAAGCTCTAAGCTCCCGACTGGTTTCCCGGAATATGTGATAGTGTAGTGCATGTTAGTGCAAGGGGAGAGGATAGGACAAGGAAGAGGAAGGGCAGATCGCGCGTGGCCCGTTTGGTAGGGTACTGCTCCGGCATTCGCCTGATGTTGATCGGAGAAACCACGGAAAACTACCAATCAGAGCAGCCAGCTGCTAGAATTCTCCTCCAGACAGCGACTGAATTGGACCTAGCTGAAAAACTAGTGGTGAAAATCCTGCCGCCGTCAGGACTGAAACCTAGGACCTCCCGGTCAGAGGCGCTGCAGTGACATCAGTTGATGCACTGAGCTACCGCTCCCGGTTTAACTTAATTAGGACTACATATCCCAAAACACATTTAGTTTCATGTTTTTTCATATTTGATATAATAGGACCAAATGCAAGTGAAACAGAACTTTCTAATACTTCACTTTGTGTTTATTTCACTTCATTACTCCAAACACACAACATATATATGCTGTTATTAAGAAATAGTAATTGATTGCGCATAAGAATGTGATTCTTTAAATTTTCCTGTTTTGTTTTCTGCCTTTTATAAAACAACACATTCTTCACAAAATGAAAATGATTTCCACCTATCATCGAACATTGTTTGGTCATACTTTTACAGTGCTACAAAGTGAATCAGTATCCATTAAAGCATTGTGTTGTTCCTTATAAATCAACCCTGCTTGTTTACAGTTGAAATTCCATTTTATCAGCAATATTTGACTCGCATCTGTTAGGCATAGAACAAGTGGGTCATTTTCTTAAAGATATTGGTCATAACTGAATTATTGTAGATGCTGCAAATAGGGTGTTTTACCAATTTTGTTTTAATTCATTTTGTGTTTTTCTCCTAAATAATATAATTTCATCTTAAGTTTAATTCAACTTCCTTACTTCAAGAAATGGAGAAAGTATATTTTTGGAATTTATTGAGGGTATGACATTTTCTTAATAATTTTTAATAAAGGCAGTGTATGACAGCTATTCCTGTGTTAATTATCCTCAATTTAGTATCTCAATATAAGGCTTTCATAAAGTAATAGATATTTTTCATCTGCAGTAAATTTAAAAACTTAAAAATCTTGAATGAACCCATAAGAGGGTTATTGAAACTGATTCAAGCAGAGGGAAATTAGGAAAATTAAAAAACAAATCAGTTGAACAGGCATTTATAGATATTACTCAAGAAAACTTGTAGAATTAGGCAACATTAATTTTGCTGTACACAACCTTGATCTGAACTTACATTAAATCATTTTTATCTCTAACAATGAAGTACAGGCACTTCGCATAACATAAGGTCAATGCACAAGACTACCATATGACCAAATGATGGTTTTGTAATTGTAATGGTACATTTCTTCTTCTTCTTCTTCTTCTTCTTCTTCTTCTTCTTCTTCTTCTTCTTCTTCTTCTTCTTCTTCTTCTTCTTCTTCTTCTTCTTCTTTTCTTCTTCTTTTCTTCTTCTTTTCTTCTTCTTCTTTTTCTTTTCTTCTTTTTCTTTTTTCTTCTTTTTTTTTTTTTTTCTTCTTCTCTTTCTTTTCTTCTTCTTCTTCTGGTGCTTTTCTCCTCCTCCTATTACTACTATTCTCTTTTTCTTCTTGTTTTTTCTTTTTTTCCTTGTTCTTCTACTTTTCTTCTTTTTCTCCCCCCCCACACACGCAAAAAAAAGTTCAGTAAATTTAAATGTGAAATTCTTAATTTCTGTAATTTGTTCTTTGTAATTAATGAATTTAAGTATTTTCATTCATAAAACAGTCTCTCATTACAATTTCTCCCAGTGAAATTCTTGTTTTGTGGTGTTTTGGCAGGTAGTGGCAAGACTACACAAGTGGCACAGTACATTTTGGATGATTTTATCCTAAATAATCGGGGTTCTATTTGCCATGTTGTGTGCACCCAGCCTCGAAGAATCAGTGCAGTTTCTGTTGCCCAGCGAGTAGCAGATGAACGGGGTGAAAGATGTGGTGAAAGCGTGGGATATCAAATTCGACTTGACAAGTAAATATAATTTGTGAGTGCTCTTGTCTGTCTGGGTGGTGCCCCCTCAAAAATTATGTTGCCAATGTTTTGTCCAACTCGTCATGGTCTTCCTCAGAGTGTCATCTGATCAGCCTAGAGCACTCACAAGACTGGCTGCAAAAGCCTATGACTTCAAGTGTAGTTTGTGTTTCTTTTCTTTTCTTTTTTTTAAAATTTTTTTATTTTATTTATTTATTTGTTTTATTTTTTATTTTTTTGAAACTTTGTTTAATCTATGGAGTAAATAAACAAAGAAAGAACATTGCTTTCTCTGCAAAAAAAACAATTTTGAGATTTTGATGTAAATGCACATTGTTAAGTTGATTGCTGAAAAAGTTGGTTTTTTTTTTGATACTTTATGTCTGTGAAATTTCTAAATCACAGAGTATTTTCTCCGAACCAGATATTCCCTGATCAATCAGGCCAGACTGAAGGGCCTGTGAATTTAAAACGGATCTTCATTTTTTAAACATTTTTGGAGTTTTGTGTTCTTGAATGGTAAAAATTCCTATTTTCATTCCAAAAGATATCTTTGTTAGCTTTTTATCCATGTTGAAATGATAATGAAAATATTATTCATTTTGAAAAGGAATGCATACCTCTCCAACACCCTTTTAAATAATTCATGTCTGCGGTGACCAGGAGTGACACAAATAATAATCTTCTGGCCTGGTGACTCATTTGATACAGGCAAACGAAACATAATCCAGTTAAGAGAGCACAATTTTGTCAGTGTGTTGTTCCATTAGGTACTAATTATTATTTTTAGTCTGCTGAAAAGAAAGACAAGAAACCACATTCATATAAAGGTCAAAATATTAAAGATAGTATTTGCAACAATCACAAAAAAATCAGAATATTTTTCTTTTAACTAACATATTTAAAAGAAATATCTTCTTTTGTTCGTAGTACTGTATTCCATCCATTGCTCTTTACTCTTATAATATGTGAAATGTTGTGGTGTAATAATGTTCAGTGTACATACATATATTTATCTTTCTATTTTAAAGGCAGCTCCCTCGGAAACAGGGGAGTATCTTGTTTTGTACCACTGGTATCCTTCTCCAGTGGCTTCATTCTGATCCTGGTCTATCCCATGTTACTCATATACTCATTGATGAAATTCATGAACGCAATATGGATACTGATTTTGTGATGACTGTAATTCGCGAAGTATTACCACAGGTGAGAAATGGGACAACACCAGTGATATTGCATCTTTAAGGTTTTGTAAAATGACAATATCACAATTTAATGAATAGAATTTGTATATCTTGACTCAATGAGATATAGAACTTGAAAATGAGAGTTTTGGGTGACTCCTAAACAGATAAAACTGAATTGACATCAGTTTGAGAACAGGAAAAAAAATGTAGTTTTCTATCGAAAGTATGCTTTGAAGTAATAGATATTGGGGTAACAATACTGGTTGAGATTAAACAAGTATGTTAATAAGTGGAATAATGTTTCATTGATTAAATGATTTGTTTTAGTTCTAGAATAATTTTTGTCTTTAATTAGTGAACAATATCAAATATCTTAAGAATAGTTTCATATGTATTTTATTTGTGTATGTATATTGTATGTATTGTGTGGATTGTATGTATATACAATCATGATGTTAAAGAAATTTCATGCGTCTTTTTAAATGTAAAATACATTTTCTTTGTACTGTTTAATGATCTGAAATTTGGTTTAATGGATTGCTTTCAGAGAAAGGATTTGAAAGTAATTTTAATGAGTGCTACTCTGAACGCTGAGCAGTTTGCAGGTTATTTTTACAAATGCCCAATTATTGCAGTACCTGGAAAACTATATCCAGTGGAAGAGTATTACTTAGAAGATGTTATTTCAATGACTGGGTATGTATGCTTTTGAACGGGAGATATTGCTTTATCAAGTTTTTTAGTTTCAGAGATTTCATAATGACATTCTATAACTTTACAACTTATTAAAGTACAGAGAGCATGTTTCACTACAATCAAACATCATCTTTCATCTTGTCCTGGCTGGGTACAGGCTTTCCTTCTGAGACATGCCTTCATGTCATGCCTCATATTTTTCTCTTCAAACTGCTGACAATTTTTCCTACTTACATTGGCACCACACCTAATGGTATTTGTTGCACTGTTCTCAATGATCGTCTGAATGGAAGAAAGACTTTTGACCTTTCCTTTGTTCATTGTAACATGTGATATGTATTATTTCTTAATGAAGGTCTTAATGGCTGGATATTTGACCCCCAAAATTTTTAGACTTTTCTCTTCTGAATTGCATAAGTATCTCTAAACTGTTTTATCTGTGTTGTTTAAATAACATTTTATGTATCTATGTGAGATACACAAAATGTAGCCAGACCTTCAATTTGTAGGTGGGTAGAACTATTCAACAAAATTATTAATTTTCTTTGCAAAAGCAGTAATGAATAAATGATTAAGACTTTTTTCACAACCCCCTAATAATTCAACTTAAATTGAACTTGCTGTTTTGAGATATTCCAATATTTTAATTACTTTTGAAAGTTTTTTTAAACATGATATAATTATCATAATTTAATATATTGGAACTATTCTACATTGCTTCTAGGTATGTGAAAATTAAACAAAGAAAATCACGACCTAGACAAGATGCAGCATATAATGAGTTTTCTGATATGATTGTGCCTTATGTTCAGTAAGTATGCCAGAACCCTAATATCAATTTTAAGTTTTAATCACTCTGCATGTTGAAAGTATTTATGGTTGCTTGAAATGAGATATTTCAGATAATTGCTAATGAGCATATTTTTAATGTATTTAAAAAATTTACTTTTGCATTATAAGTGATAACTTGTCATTTTCAATGCTTTATGTAGATCTCTTCGATATAAGTTTGGAGAAGTGGTTATTAACCAGTTATTGGAACCTGATTGCGAAGCATTAAATTTAGAATTATTTCAAGAGTTAATTGAACATATTTGTGAGAAAGAAGCTCCTGGAGCAATTCTAGTATTTCTTCCTGGTTGGGACCAAATATCTAATCTGTGCCGAATGCTGTCAAGCTCAGCATTTTTCAGCATTATTGGAGGTAAGAAAATATATAGTTCATATCTTGAAATGGACATTACGATGCAAATTCATCATCATCATCGATCATTTTTGCAGTAACCTATTACATTAACCTTAAAATAATAGGTCATTTCCTACTTTCAAAAAGATGTAGCAGTGATTATGTCAGTATACTCTTTGCTAACTCAGATTTGAATTTCAGTTCCCAAACAAGCTTCAGAAGACACAGAAGAGTTGGAATTTGAGAATGATGAAGAGGCTGAGAAGCATGAGATTAAAATCTTGACAGGAGCTAAAGGTTGTTGAGAATCTTCTTAAACAATTGTTTTTTCTCGAATATGCATTCTATGCTCGCTAGTGTGAAGTTTGATATTTATATCTGTTATCATTGTTATTAGACCGACGGTTTCTAATACTTCCTCTACACTCGAAAATGCCTACTGTGAATCAGTCACAAGTGTTTGATCCCCCACCACCAGGTATGTGATAGGAATTTGTTTTCTCTTTTATTTTTATGACAAATAATCGATTAATTTTCAATTAATATATTTCAAATTTAAGCAATGCATTTTTGATTGTTGTAGTATGCTGTGAAATTTAGGGGAACAAATAGTTATATTGTTTATTGTTCCTGAAGGAAGATTCATTTATTTATTTATGAGAACCTTACAAACCTTACAAAGAATGTAATAAAAAAAAATGATCATATAAAATTGAAAATGAATATGATAGTTAAAATAAAAATAAACTATCAACAAATAGCTTGGTTAAAACAGAATGCAATATGATTACACAATAATGTACAATATTAATTCAAAGTTATTAAACCCAACCATGTCATGAAACATAAGACATGTGTTATACTATATAAGATGTGCTAGTTGTTATGTATTTCAGTTCTTAATCTTTTCAGGAGTTCGAAAAATCATAATTTCTACTAACATAGCTGAAACATCAATTACTATCAATGATGTTGTGTACATTATAGACAGTGGGAAAATGAAAGTGAAAAGCTACGATGCAGAGAAAAATGTTTCCGTTTTACAAGACCAGTGGGTAAGCAAAGCAAATGCTATGCAACGCCGAGGTCGTGCTGGAAGGTAAGAATGTATACATACCATTCTCTTAACTTTCTTATGTTTGTAGTATAAAGCAGAGCCCATCACGTTTTCACTCCCTGGAGTGTGGGTTTGTTGCTCATATCTCGGTAGGTGGTCGCAGTTGTGTAGGAGGGCTATGAGGAATTCCTGTGGCAACAATTCTGGGTATAAGAAATTCAATAGTCAGTGTATACTGCCACTACTTGCACCACATTGTGATGATGTTTCAAACATTGATGACACCCATGGAAACCGAGATACAAAAGGTATAGCCGAATAAGGGGATGAAAAGTGTCCCCAAAGAAAGTCGATAATTGCATGTTCATACAAAAGAATAAAAATTGATTCACAAAAAAACGCCTCCTCGGGAAATCTGATGCAGAGATACAATGAGAGACGTGTTTTTTCTCATTTTGTTTTTTCTCAGCTTCTATTGTGTTTATCAATCTGACAAAAATGGGAGAGACAAGGAAAAGTAGAACATTTTTCAACTTTAAATTCAACTTTGAATTTTAAGGTATTCTTGGCAACCAATTCTAATGCCAAATTCAAATAGAAAAAAACAAATAATTTTTTGAACGTAATAACAGAGTATAGTCTCAGTTTTTTTCCTTAGACTGTGTCTTTTAACATTCTATAACATACATTTTTTTCAGATTTTTAAACAATGTGGATGGTAGTGAAAAAAATTAAAACCAATGTTATCAGTTCAAAAATTTGAAATTCGCGCCAAAATGTGATAGGAAATTTTTTTTCAGCCATGTTTAAACAATTTATGTTTAAATTATTGAAAAATCTCTGACAAAAGTATGATTGACAACTTTTTGCTGACAAATGTTTGTCTTGATATGGAAAGTATTTATATTATCGAAATAAAGTTATCAAACCCCTTTTGTTTTTAGATTTATATATTGTTTCTAATGTAAATCAAATTACTCAGTTTTAGGCATGTTAATAATTTTTTTATAATATAAATCAAATTACTTTGATGTAGATTTATTAAGTATTGACAATTGGACAATTACAGGCAATTAATCATTGTCACTCTTCTTCAATAACTGGGATCACACATACTTTTGTGTATAAACAATCTACTCAAAATTTCTGATGGTTTAACAATTTGCGCCTAGTAACAAGGATATGCCAAATAATAACACAGGACATCTGTGTAGGAGCACCATTCCAGACTGCGACTTCCATTCACACGTTCACAATAATATCGTTTCACCAATATTCCTCTCATGGAAAGAGATAGATGGGTTCCTCTAATGCACCGATTTGTGCTTGTTCTGCACAACGCCAGTTTGTGTCACGAACCATGTGACCACAACACGGATGAAAAGCATGTCACACATGACGTGCTTCAGTTGAAAAGTGAGACCAGATGTTTGCTACAATGTTATATGGAGAGCAAGAAGTGTTGAGAAACATTTTGAAAGTGGCGTAAAGTGACAATTTTCGAGGGTGACCAAACAATAATAACGGGAGGAAGGTGTAATTGAAACAGAAATTGCAATATTTGAAAAATAAAGAGAAACAGTGCTTATCTGTTTCTGTTTCAATGACTTGCAACTGTGATAATTTTGGCATTTAAAATTCATGCTAATATTATGACGTGAACTGGTGCTTGAAGCTCTTTGGCTGAAGTCCGATGCACAAGGACCCACCTATATCTTTCCACCATGGACAGTCCGATTGTTTGGTTCATAAATGATAGCAGATATGAGACACATATAAGATTTTGAGTTCATTTGTCATGATTGAATCAATGTTTAAATATTGGTAAAAGCATTTTTCCCAATCACATTTTGGCATGTATTTCAAATTATTGAACTGATAAAATTGGTTTTAATTATTTTCACTATCGTCCACGTGTTTAAAAATCTGAAAATCCCCACCTCTCCAATTTTGTTCTGCCTGTTATATGTAATAAAGCTGAGAAAAAAATAAAACATGAGAAACACATTTCTCGTATCTCTGTAACAGAGAACTAGGAGGCTGATTTTTTGTGAATCTATGGCATTTTTTATTATCTTTCGTATGAGCATTGTGATTATTGATTTGGTTTGGAGGCACTTTTCACCTCCTTATTCGCTGTACCTTAATTTAATTAAAAATGTCTATTATTATAATAAATTATCTATTTTTTTTATAGTAGATTGCCTTCAAGCGTTTTTTCTTGCTTGTGCTAAAAAAGAATATTAATAATTAATCAGCAAATATAGTAGTTAATGTAGAACTCTCAATCCAAGGCAATGTGTTTTTCCTTGTTTTACCACCAAAAAACATGAAATGACCTATGTTGTAGTTACTTTTTGTTTGTAATAATATTAATAATTGATTACTAATGAGTGTATGTTTTGTGTCAATTAATAAAAAAAAAGAAAGTACAAATTATAAATTAAAAGAAACAATACATACAAAAATGATAAATAATACAGTCAAACCAGAACCTGGTAATAAAGGACAACTGTCTTCAACAGAAAAATATGACAGTCCCAAGTGTTTGCTATGTAAAATGCATATAATTTTACCTGCATTTCCAGCTTATTTTGCCTTATCAGCCTTTTTCAGTTTATTTTGAGTTAGCAACCTGGCACTTTCAGGAAGGAGAGACAACAGACTAAGGAATGACCTTCACAACTGCTTGAGGCACGCAGCATGATCCGCTAGAAGTTGACAGATTCCCAGAGGGGGAAGCCGATTCCAATGCAGGTTCTGTCCTTTCTCTTCCTGCCCAAAAGGCATGTGTGCAAAGCATCAGTTTCCTCTGAATAATTCCTGCGGTTGAACTTATGAGTCTTTAGTTATGAGCCTGAACTGAGCCTTTGGTGTAGAGCTTTGAGTATGATATGTTCAGGGAAGAGGAAACCCTTGACATTGCAAGAACGTGTGGAAATGTTAGTACAAAGGAAGAATGATAGTCCGTGTAATTTGTGAAAAATTGCAATAAAGAAGATACTAGAGTATACGATTTTTCAAGAAAAAGAATCAGTTATTCACAAATGGTTGCTCGCAAGCTCTTCACTCTCCAAACGAAGGGCCGCTATAAACGGGAACGAAAGAGTTAACGAACTCATATGGGAGTGGGTCGTCACAACGCAGGTGAAGAACATGCAGATTTGAGGACCCTATTTGCAAACCAAGGATATTGAAATCACTCCTAAGTTAGACAAGAGTAATTTTAAGGCATCAAACAGATAGTTACGATCATTCAAGAAGAGACATCAATTTTCTTGCAAGACTGTCTGGGGAGAAGCAAAGGACAGGATAACAACACAGCAGGTGAGTGGCTGAAGAGAATTCTTGAGATCACATCTAGGTACAGTGAAATGGACATTTTTAAAATGAAACTGTGCTGTTTTTTAGAAGGGTTTATACAAAAACTTTGACTTTAATGCGAAATGTGTGTGTCAGTGGAAAATTAGTTACAGAATGTATGGCTGTATTACTTTGCTGCAACGCAAAAGGAAATTTCAATGACTATTCCACTCATGAAATTTCAGCCAATAGCATGCAAGAACTGGGAGCCTACCAGCCAATTAGAGATGACTTTACCATGCATATTTATCAGTTATTGATTATCACCTCCTAGGAGGTGATAAATTTTGTGCCTTGTTTCGTCTACAGATAGAGGCTATGTAATCGTCACTCAAGACATATCTCCAAATGAATGAGGAACACCATTCTTCAATTATTAATAAATTAAGACATATAGCGCTTCAAATTCAACATCTTCCTTAAAAATAAGTGATTAAAACAGTTTCCTTCGAATTTAAACTTTAAAGATTGTGTATTCAATAACTGTGTTTTCAAGTAATTTTGTTCTTAGTTTGTCTTATGTTTATTTTGTTGTTTATAATTGCCCTTATGTATATATCTCTTTTGATGTAAAAATATTTGAAAAAAACAATGTTAATTATTAATAGTACATTATATTTATGAAATTTCATTTGTGAAATAGTCTTAGTAAATTTCACTCATGGTTTGGAAATTGTATATAAATCCCCTCCTCGCTTCGCGACTCTGGGATTTATTGACAATATCCAAATCACTCGTGGTATTACCTTTGACTATTGGTCAGCTTTCAGTTCAATGGAAAGCTGACAAGAAGGCTTGGATGACAAAGGCTATTATGGAAGAATGGCTATGGGGATTTGATGCACAAATGATAAACCAAAACAGAAAAGTTCTCTAATGCAACTTGCCATCCACATATTTCCTGCAAAATGCAAGTTGTATGGTTACCTGAGAATGCCACCTCTGTCACTCAACCCTTCAACCAAGGCATCAATTATGTTTTTAAATTGAGCAGATCCTTGCTTAAAGAATCCTTACTTCTGACAAATGTGATTCCGTATTACAGTTGAGAAAATCTATCGTTGGTTAAGATGCTGTGCATTGGATATCGAAATCATGCGAAGAATTGTGCCCATCAATGACCATAAATTGCTTCCCTAAAGGAGGATTCTGTGTGCAGGTTGGAGAAGAGACCGTTGCTCAGTTGACAATGTTTCAAGACATGTTCATGAAGTGAACCTGAGAGAACTAACTGCAGAATAATTTGTCAATTGTGTTGAGCTAGTACCAATGGAGGGTGAACATTGCTGGGATGAATAGTTGAGTTTTGGAAGACAAAATCTACCATCCAGAGACGACGAAAGTTTGGGAGAATAGAAAGGAGAAGTAACAAAACCATGAAATCCCATCAAAACATATGTATTTATGCTAATAAAAAACTTAAAAGAATTTTTTTCTTTGCAGAACAATGAAATATGAAATACACCAAATGCAATTTGTGGTGGTGTTGATAAATAAGCATTAATAAAGGAAAAGGATAAACAAACACCTTTCGTATATTTTCATTGAGGTCCTATTAGGAAGATGTGTGTAAACTATTTTAAAAAATTATGCAAGTTGTATGTACTATAAAAGTGATTTAATGAAAACATAATTATTTTGTGACAAAGTACATTTTATTTGGGGTAGTAAATTTTGAAAACCTGTTAATAACGAAAATTTCTAAATGTAAAATACATCAATATTAAATATAAAAAAAAAAAAAAATAAAAAAGGAAAAAAAAAACAAAAATAAAATAAACACAGAAATAGACAAGTATTAAAAAAATAGAAAATGATTAAAAGTGTCCAAGTCTACTCTCAGTACTACTTGTTTTTGTTTGAACGTTAGAAAATAAAATCTAAATTACACAATTTTTGTATAACAACAATAATGTAATAATTTTCTAATGAAATTTCACACAAAAAATTCACAAATGCTAAAAATATTGCAAATTAACAGAAAACAATGGCAAAACTAGCATCCTCCATCTATCAAACTTAAAGAAACATGTGGTAACTTGACTGTTCTGAAAATCTCAAAGAATAAAGATGTCAGAGACACAGTAGTACATGGGTTCACAATCGAATGGTCTGAAAACACCCTGAATTCTCTCTGAAAGTTCCCTTCTACACTTTCTGGTAGTCTTAAGAATCCTAAAACTACCCTGGAAATACACATGTTGAAGATAGTACTAGTGCTCTGGAAAATGCATGAACATGTTACTGACAAACTTGGTAAGTGGTATTGGGACTTAAAATAAATGGATAGGCATTGTGGGAAAACATACTAGTAACAGGAAATATACTTATTAGATTTCATTGTATTATGTAACTTTACAAGAATTAGGTTTCTGCATTATGCAACAATATGAGAAAGTATGGGCTGCGGTCACACATTAGTGATATTAATGGTTGTATGTGGTGAGATATTGCTTCAATGTAATTAATAATCTATGATTTCAAGTAATAATGTATATTAAAAGTAAATGTTCTACTTATCATAATTTTTTTCATAGATTCGATGGCCTTAGACATTTCTAAAAACAAATTTTTTTTAAAAAAAACCACAATTTCCTCCTCTACAATTCAAAATGTGAAGGCATTGAACAATAAAAAATGTAAAAGACCTATTTTTTATTGTGTAAGGCTGAGTGAGATTAGAAAGTTGGACACAACTTGAGAAATTCTTGTTTTGCTGGAGAATCATTATTCAAAACATTTTTTATGTTAATGGATACGTTTTTTACCGTTTTATTCAGATATATGTGTGCTGAAGGCAAAGAAAATGGAAAAAGTGTCTGTTGGATATTCTGTAGTGAAACATGAATTTATGCGGTAAATATTTCTCCTGATTTTTCATCTCCTTTAAAATTTCTATGTTCAGGGTACAACGTGGCAAATGTTATCACATGTATACAAAAGCCCGGGAACGTTTATTTGATGATTTTCCCACACCTGAGATTCTGAGGACTCGACTTGAAGAGTTAATCCTTACAATCAAACTCTTGGAGCTTGGGAAAGTTGCCACTATTCTCAATCGCATAATGGATAGTCCCAATCCGAAGACAGTCAACTCATCACTCAAGGTATTGTGATGTACTTCTTCTCATGCCCTGCATTGGGCTAGCCATTTGTAAAATACTTTTGGTCTCTACTATTAATTTTACTATTGCCAAATCTGGATACTATGTACAACAAACACCTAATATTATGAAGGGATTACTTCCACTTTTTTTATTTACTTTCCTGTTGCATGTGGATGTGTAATTCTATACAGAATCATGATTCCTGGATGTTCTATTAATTGAAACCAATTATTAGATTGATGGCAACTAATATAAATTATCAGCTTTTCTCAACAATAAAAATTTAACATTTATTCTTATGTATATTACAAATTCTATTGAGCTCATGAGAATTACTTTCTCTATGTAGAACATTAAAACACCATATAGGTTTGAGTATAGTTCGTAAGCTTACTACAATATCTTGTTAGATGGTTTCTCAATCGACCGGCCGAATGTTGTCCAAGGAATGTCCTTGGTATCCCAATTCTCACGTTCTTGCCTATCATTAAGATAAATTAAAAATGTTCCGGAATGTCCTCAATGATTTGGTAGTAATAGAATTTTATATTTCCCATAAATCAATACGCGGTCACGACTTTCCATATCTGTGCTTCGTATGAAACACCTGTGATATCACTCCTGTGTGAATGCTAGTTTCAAGCGTAATTCATGCAGGAGAGTTTTCACGTTAATGATCTGAGTGGTCGGGAAGAGAAGTGGAAGGGGAAATGAGTACAAAGATGCTCATTGTAATTGAATTTATTGCTCTGTCCTAACCATCACCATTCTACTTACTAAGAGGGAGAGAATGAAGGGGAGAGCGAGAGAGAAGGAAGATAAAGGATGAAGGAAGTTGAGAGGCGCTTGTGATGCTGCTTACTACCCGCTAGCACCAATCTCGGCTTGCAGAGGCGTAGCTGTTCCTTCCGAGTTCATGGCGAAGTTCTGGCGGGGGTGGTAATGGACTTTGCAACATTATATCTGAATAACTTTGGCACCATTTGTTTCCATAGCAACAATGCAAACAGAATTACTATAGCATCATAATCTTTTAATGTCACACTCAGAATGAATAATTTTCTCAAAATTAACTAACTCTATGAACAATGCTGTAGAACATAATATTTATATTGCATGTGAGGTAACTACATGATTTGGTTTACTGTCATGTAATTTTTATGTTGAGAAAATTGTTTTTATCAAAAAACATCCTTTTCCTCATTTCTAGAATTTTTGGGTCGCTTGTAATAGAATTAAAATATTACATTAAGAATATCATAGAAGAGTGAATCCTGTTGAAATGATTTGGAAAAATGATGTTTTAGTGTTTTTGAACATGCATTAATTTCTGCTCATTTTCATAGAAAAGTTTTGAGTTTTCAAGGAACTTCATTAGTAGGGCTGTGATTTATATGCATTTGCTATTTTTTCTGTTTACTAAAACATCCCGTTCAACAAATTGTATTTGTTTTGAGACATTTCGAATCAATTTAAGCTAATTTTATTTCGCATATATCTTCATAATTGCATATTTTTGTTGCATATTCACCCCTCATCCGAGAAAAGAGCATATTTCCCCCTCAATACGAGTTATTTCAATGAATTAATGAGTGTTCTTTGGCCGAGTGGAGTTCAGCATGAAAAGGTTCTACTATTTCTGTCGGATGGTGCTTCTTATATGTGAAAAGCAGGAGCTGCAAGAAAAATTTTTTTATCCTAAACTTCATCATCTAACTTGCCTTGCTCATGCTTTTCATTGTGTTGCAGAAACTGAGATTTCGATTCCCAGGTATTGATCAGTTGATACCAACTGTCAAGAAGGTATTCTTGAAGGCTCCAAGTCATGTGGATATTTTTAAGACAAATAACCCTAACCTACCTCTACCTCCCCAACCAGTCATCACAAGGTGGGGTACTTGGCTGAAGGCAGCTGAGTATTATTCCAACTACTTTTATCAAATAAAAGATGTTCTGCCTAAGTTACCTCTTGATTGTTGATGTGGAACTGGCATTCAGCGTTTAAAGCGATTTTGAGTCACAAATTGACATTCAGTCTGAGAACTTGAAAAAGGCGGTTGTTTGCACTTGCAACAATTTTGCAAGTGATTAATAGACTTGTTAAGGTATATCCCATTTTTTCAATTTACTAATGTTTCTCTTTTGACCAAGTATTGTTGGCTCACAAGTGACATGCATTAAGTCAAGATTTTCAAGTTTTAATTTATTTGATTATTGGGTTCTAGACTTTATTATAATTGAAAGAAAGTCATATTTTTGTGTATGTGTGTGTATTGTTGTATATGTGTGTGTGCGTGCATGCATGTGTTTTTCTTGAAAATCAAGCTGTAAATTTAATGTTAACAATTTATATGATTTCCGTATCTTTTTTTGCTGTAAACATATTTTCCAAATTAACCTTTTTGTTTATTTTTACATTTACACATTACATTACACTATTTCGCATATTTTTCTTTTTTAATTGCATATATTACCAAATATATTTACATATATATGTGCATTTTTCTCTGCTTTTATTGCATATAATTATAGCCCTATTCATTAACATCATTTGAAGCTTTTGTACTTGCAAATACAATAATGTATGAAGAACACCTGTAATGTAAATCTTAACGATGTGAGAGATATATCAAAAAAATTAAATTTGTAAAATAATACAACAAAATAGCATTTGTGTATTCAGAGCATTTAGCTCTATCTGTACAAAAGTTAAGAAAAAATTTATTATGTTTCTAGAAATTCTTATTTTTAACATTGCCCATATTTCACTCAAAATTTCATGAAAACTAGTAATGTTTTCGATCATGTACATGACGTTAATTATAGAACTTCTTGTGGAGATCAAATTTAACATGTTCACTGTCCTGTGATCCATATATGGTTCACAAGACATAAACTGATGTTTTGCTATGTCTGTGGATCACATGTGGGTCACAAACGTTTACAATATTTATGGCAAACATTTCCATTGAAATTTTGGAACTGCACAGATTTTGGTATGGACTTGCTAGAAGTTTATAGAATTTAGATATACACCATGACATGTGGAAAAATATTTTTATTTTTGAGAATATTGCAGTAAAATTTTCTTGCAGTCGGGAATGTTTGAACATGGGGAGATATTTTAATTTCTCACAGAGACAGGGAATGAGTTAATTTGAAGAAAAAACTATATTTTCAATATTGTGGTTGTACGAGTGGGTCCAAAACATTTTCAAACTTATGTGATTTTCAACAATTCATAGTTAATGGTGAAAATCAGACTAATGCTATCTTTATGAATGAATTTCACTTTATGCTTATAAGAATTAAAAGAAAAAATTTAGAGATATTTTTGAGAAAATTTGAAAATCTTGAGGGTCTTCATGTGAAGATACAAAGTTCCTTCACACTCACGGAGTCCTTCAAAATTGTAGAGCTCTTGTAAGCCAGATTGATTGTGGAATATTCGTTTTGGAAAAATTTCTATAAATATTTGAGGTGCTAGTTTTGTTCGTTAACGGATGGTCATTTTGAACAAACACTTCATATCGGAACCACAAAACATGTATTTCCATTAAAATCTCACAATGGATTGTCTGCAGCATTACTTTCTCTTAAGTATATTATATACAAGGTTTATTTAAACAAATACACTAATAGCAAAAAATTGCATTTGCATAAAAAGATATGATTCAGGAATTCCTCTTTTTGAAGTTAGACCTGGAATAACTCTTTTAGGTAGTAAAATGGAATACAAAGCATGCAGATTTCATAGAATTATTATAAAGAAAAGCAAATACAGAACGTTTGTGAATAGTATAAAAAAATATGCATTAAGAATATTTCAGAAAAAACAGTAGGAAGACAATAGTAGCAAGCGTAAGTAATAGTAGATAACAGTGAATCATCATAGATAATTCAATCTGAAATTCTATTAAAGTCCAAATTAAAGGTTTTACATAGAATTCAATCAAGTATTGAGTAAAGTATATGTACAAAAATATTTATCACTTGCATCTACTAACATTATAACAACTAATATTTCATGACTATTTTCCAGAGAGCTATGTTAAAATCAGAAATTAGAAGTAACAAAATTATGAAGGAGAGGAAATACCTGATTGTCTCTAATCTCCAAACATCCATTCGGTAACTGGTTAAACAAGTGCAGGACCAAATAAATAAAGGTGGAAGTAAACAGTGATTTTGAATCACAAGGAAATGATAACTTAGATGATGATGTGGTGCAGAATGACCTCCAATCTAGCATACCAGTCCCTCAAGAAAATCATGAAGATAAGGTGGATTGCCAGTTTTTAGAACTTCAATAACAAGTGTAAAGATATGTAATGAGATTCTCTGCCTCATTGACAGCCAACCTGAATTCTGCATAGCCAGAGATATGTGTCATTCTTTCAAAGGTCATAACAGAATCTCAGACATGTATTTTGCACACCTTGAATGCGGGTCATCTGCACGGTTTTCACCCTCAGGCCATAGGCAGGATCCACAAAGTTAAACAGAGAGAGAATCAAGAAATCCTTCAACTTTAGCTTAGTTGGTAAAGATTTTCTAAACGAGTATAAATTTCTCAATTGAGCATATGCAATAAAACATTCTTTAGATATATGTGGGTCAAACTTCCAAGATCTGTCAAGAATTAAACCCAAATTATTGCAGCGTTGTCTCTTAATACATGTGTACCATCAATATCAATTGATATAGCTCTGGTGTCTCCAAGATTTTCAGTAGGGTCCACAATGAGAAAGCAGTTTTTGCGGATTCAAAATGGACTGTTTAGATTTGACCACTCAGAGATTTTCTTGATTTCCACCTTAAGGATGCTCGGTGCTAGATTGAGGTTCTTTGGAGAGAATGCTAAGAATAGCTGGGTGTCTTCAGCGAATGTAAGGATAGTAGACGACAAGTCTAAATCAGCCATATGTAAATTAATGCAGGTCGGACCCAAAATTGAGTCCCTGACTTGATACGAATTGGTGCAGATATTCTTTGGGCCCCGTGCAACTCTATGTACTCATCAACCAAGTAACTGGTAAAAATTTATAACCCAACAACCAAATATGAGAAAGTAAAAATAAATTTAATATTAAAAAGATCAATTCAATAATACTTACAATTTTTTTGTAATTAGAAACAATATAGAAGTCAATTTTAATAAATTTATTTTTTATTTTGTTAGTAAGCTATTTCTAATATTCGATAAGAAGCACTGATTAATTTTCATTAGTTAGCAAGTATATTTCTAATGTTCGATAAGAAATTTATATGGAAAATTCGAAGAAGTCGATGTCAGAGCAATGTTCATTTACAAGGTTAGCTGTTCTGTTCTTTGGTCCGTGAAGTACATAGTTTTTAGTAGATTTAACCACGTTTAACAATCTACCACATCTCAAACCTGGCTTTGGGCATTAAATTCAAATAATTCTAATATCTTAGGACAATCGATTTGTCCATTGATAGATCTATAAAAAAATATTAGATCTGCAACTTTTCTTCGACTTGAAAAACTATCAATATCAAATTTATCGTAGAATCTTCGATGTTATCTGTATCCTCTGGTGTTCATAAAATATACAATATATTTGCAAAATTTTTCTGTATTTTTTCACTTGATTCGCTAAAAAATGTGTATGACCAAATTACTGTGCAGTATTCAAGTTTTGGATGAACTACGGTCGAATATAGTTGGATAAGTGTGTGTACATCGTTGAATTCTTTTCCTGATCTGAGTATGAATCCAAGGACCCTATATGCCTCTGATGTAATTTTGTTTGTTTTTGTGTTATGGGATCAGTGAGTCCAGCAGCACAGTTTCTAAGAAATTGGTTGGGTATCCCATCGGATCCAGCACCTTTTTTTACATCTAACTTACAAAGTTGTTGAAAAACTTCATCAAAACGAACGGTGAATTCAGATAGATAAACATTGTGGTCGGCTGGATTTCCCTTACACTGAGTAGTATGTACACAAGTAAATGTATTTACTTGTAGAAGTTGTTTGTTAAATGAAAAAAACATTGTTTTCCATTCTTCTTTTATCTTGGTCAATCAGATCAAATTAAATAAAGTAAATAAAAAATAAAATAAAGAAAGTAAAGATAAAATAGTTATTTAGAAAGGAAATAATCTTTATTTCAATAACAATGACCATCAACTCAAGCATTGGTGAACAGTGCTTGTGGTTGAAACTAGAGGAGGTGGTTTGTTAGTTTAATTTCCTTTTGTTTGATAAGATTCCAAATTGATGAAGAGAGTCTTGCAGAATCATGTGGATGGTATTTGCTTATTGCAATGCTTTCATACAATAATATACAACTTTCTGCTGCAATCTAAAAGTCTGGGTACTATAGGAATTTTCAGAACTACAACCCCATATCTCAGGCAGGAATGTACTCTCACAAAATACATGCAACCACCTGCATGAATGTTGACTGAATTTAACTGTGAAATTATTAATAACAAATTTCTTAGCTTTTAGAAACACTTCGCGCATTGGATAGTGATGAAAATTTGACACCTTTGGGCTTTCACTTGGCAAAATTGCCTCTGGAACCTCACATTGCCAAAATGATAATTTTGGGTGCTATCTTCAGTTGTGTGGATCCCATTTTATCACTGGCCGCTTGTTTGAGTTTCAAAGAACCATTTTTTATGCCTCTGGTAAGTTATATAGTTTCTTTTTTTTTATGTGAATTTTGGAAATGGTTCCTTAATTAATATTTCTTTCTTTAGGACAATGGATTTTCTTCAACAATGTAGAATTTATGTGAAACGCAATTAACAGAATATTACGATTCAATTCTTAGACAATGGTTTTATATATTAATTCTAACACTAAATTACAAATTGAAATAAGATTAAAATAGATGGTTGTAATAATAATTTGAAAAGTACTATATGTACTCAAATAATCTCTCTATATTTTTGTCAAAAATTGGTAGCTGAAAATTGGGGTGCAGGTATGTTGGTATTATAAGCACATGTTTCCTTGAGGAGCAGAATACCTACCCCCACTCGTTTAGTTACATTATTTCAATGAAGAATAAATGGTAACAATGAGTGTTGTTAACAAAATCTGGTAACCTGCAAAGTTCACTTCTGTGTAATAAAAACTATTTTGCGTTGGAAAATGAGCTATCGATTTGATATAAAAATCCTGTCGTTGATATAGGGCCCCTCCCCTTCCCTCTCCCTCGTAATCCTCTTCCTCCTTCTCCTCTCATATGTACCGAAATGAGGGCTCAAGAAAACATGTGTGGATAATACCGCAAACTTGAAGCTTGGTCTTTTACTGTGAAAGAAAATAATGTGTGGTAGAAGAAGCAGAACAAATTAGTAATGGCGCAGAAGGAAGATGTGGAAGAAAGTTGCATTTGTCATTGGCGTAAGAACAAAACATAACTTGAAGAAACTAATGTTAATCGGACGGCAAAAGCAAACTTACAGTTATTTTTCTTTATTGCAAGTGCGAGATTGTTTCAACATTAACAACGTAATAAATTAATGGTGCTGTTTTTTTGTTTTTTTTTGGCGTGGATGTTATTCAAGGCAGGGATTATTTAAGTATATATGTCAAAAGATACAATACAGTATATCCCAGAATATATGTTTCAAACTTGTAGTGCACAGATTTTTGCTAGCTCACTTTTGGATGCTGTTAAAATTTCATGACCCTGCCAAACATCTGAGACTTAGGGGTTGCCCTAAAATCAGGTGAAACACCACATGTATAAATCCACATAACAAGTTATGTGCAGCTGTCTGGGAGATGCCGCATTCTAGGCACAGAAGCCAACATTTTGGCCACCATTCTGCAACCTTCCTCAAGGCAAAATGCTGAACAGGGAGGACGTGGCATCTCCCAGACAACCAAGCAGCTACTGACTCTGGCTGCGGAAGCCTACGCTCTCTATTGTCATTTGCAATTTTCCACTGTATGTTCATTGGCCAAAAGCTATCATTGCTTCACTGAATTGTTTTGTCTGTATGTTCATAAAAATGATGTTGTTGTTGTTGTTATTATTATTATTATTATTATTATTATTATTATTATTATTATTGTTATTGTTATTATAATTTCAGGACCAAGATAAAGTGATGGCAAGAAAAATGATAATTTCAAAAGGAAATAAAAGTGACCATTTAGTTCTAGCCGAAGCCTTCAGGTTATGGGAAGAAGCTAAAAATAAAAAACTGGCTCGAAAGATTTGCCGGGATAATTTTCTATCAATGGCTACTTTTCGGGATCTTAGGTAGGAGTGATGATAATCTGAACATTTATTTTTATTCTTTGTTTACCTGAACACATTTTGTCACTAATGCCAAACCCAGTGTCTTAACTGTACTCCTTTTTCCTATAATTGTTAATGTTTCATATGGGTGTCTTAATATTGATGTGGCAAGAGCAGCAAATTACCTTGCTTTTCAGTATATTATTAGTACAGTAAACTTCACTTATATGTTTTTCAGGAGACTGAAGAGAAAAAATGTAGAAGTGCAAAAAACCAATAACTGAAATTGATTATTATGAGCAAAGTAAAAACTCAATATTTTTGCACTATTTTGCACTGGTAAAAACCAGTTCTTCAGCAATATCTACTCCTTTTTTATTGCCATTCTCTCTAATAACTTTTAAAATTTTTATTTTATCTGATGTTGAAAGGAGTTGCACCAGTCTTTTTCGTTAGAACGGACACACAATGGGAACCTTGCTGATGACCTTGTGTGACTCAGTTTCACTGCGAAACGGAGGCCATCGTGGCTACACTTGGTGGCGGCGACCCACAGCTGGTTGCATCGGTTTCAAGCTTGATATTACTTGAGATTATGTGGGTCAAAGCATGGTGTTCTAATATGTATGCGACAGGAGACACACAACTGCCACAGCCCCACAGTCTGGCGACACCAGCCGCACCGCACGGAAAAGCAATCAGTTTCATTAGCTGCTTGTGCCATGCCACAATGGAAACGATATCATATGTTATTATGGCAAACAAAAGGGCCTTCGGAGAGTGGGACAGTCTGTGCACAAACTTTCTCACTTATTGGTCATCTACATCGTTACTCTTTTCTGGGGACACCTTTGACCTTCCCTCGGAGCTAGCCGTCGCCTCCTGAGACCTCAGAGAGCTCGTGTACACACCCGACTCAAAGTTTTCAAAGTTCTGTTGCCAGAGGTGGCCTGGAAACCGACTTTGCACTACCTCCCCGTGGCCTCGCTCGGTCTTGGCTCCTCAGCTAGGCCAAGTCGAGTTATGTTACAAATGTCATTAACGGGAAGTCGCCTCAAACACAGCTAAGTGACAGGTAGCTCCGTGGGAGTGCTCTGGAGCGTGTCAACTCGAGAAACGTATAAGTTCCGGACTCGACTTAGGTCGCCCCATGCCTCACCGCGATCATTTGAGCACTATATGGTCTAAAGGGTCTTTTATTATAAATGTGTAAATGTAAAAAACAAACATAAAGTGCATAACTGAAATAATTTAACATGGGAATTATAGGAATTTATCTGGGGAAAAAAATGTATAAACATGAAAAACATAGAAGCGAGAAACATATAATTGGAGTTTTACTATACTTTGCTTCTAATGGTAATGCAAACCCCAAGAGAGATGGAATTTTTATGAATTATGTGAAAAGGTTCCTGTCATTCTTCTTTCCATTTGTTGCAACAAGCCTGCAATTGGTAATTCCTTACTTCCCTTTGGTTGTCTTTCTGCTGGGGTAAACTTACTACCTTTCTTGAAAACTAGTGTAATGTCAGCTATTTTCCGGTCTGTCGGCAATACTCTGGAGTGAAGGGAGTCTTCAAAGATTTGAAGCTAGTTCTTGTGCGGATTCTTTTAGTTAAAGGGATGGGATACCATCTGGACCAGCAGAAGATTAGGATCTGTTAATGTGAGGATGTTGTAAACATATGCAACATGCAAGTCAATGTCTTCCAATATTTCCTCAGAAGGAGGTGAGGATATAGGTGGGAGAGAATCATTTGGTTCCAATGTGTAGAAGTTGTGAAAGCTCTCTGCAAAGACTTCAGCGACATCACTAGGATCTGAAGCAATTTCTCCATCCTCCTTTCGGAGGTTATGTGGGATAGAAACTTTGGAAGAAATCTATTTACAGATATACGAGTACAGATGATTGCCCTTGGCCTTGGCAATATTTTGTTCATAATTTCTCCTGTGATGCGAATCTCATTTGATATTGTGTTGAATGGCTCTTTGTATTTCCTGTATTGTGATTGATGATTGGTGGATTTAAATTTGGTCCATAGTCGTTTTCGTATCTGTTGTTGTATCCTTTTAGTAATCTATGGTTTATTTTTGTATGGGACTTCTTTTTGAATAGGTGAGTGAGCGTCTAAGGCATTGATTATTCCTGATCTGAATATCATCCAATTACTTTCCAGTTCCTTGACACCTTTCGAAGCGAGAAGGAGCTGTCGAAGGTCCCTCTTCATGTCTTCAAAGTTTGCATGTCAGTATACTTTGCGGTTCTGTTTAGGGGAGTCTACATTGCGAAATTTAATGTGCATATCAAAGCATAGAGCAACATGATCACTATTAACGACAGGACTTCACGCGACTGGAGTTGATAAAGCAGAGTCATCATTTATGATAATTAGATCAAGCATTGCTGATCTCTGTCCATCCCGAAACCTAGTTCCACTGGTTACCGGCTGAGAGAAACAAGAATTTTCGATTATCTCAAGAAACTCTCTGTTTCTACACGCAGGATGTAATCTGAGCTGAGCTGGAGCCTGTGAAGTGAAGGAAAATTGGAGTCTCCAAGGATAACAGTAAGGTCTTCCAAATCGTTCACCTGACGAAACACATCAAAAAGGGCAGTGCCTACGTCTGAAATTCTAAGTGATGGTGAAGGAAGTTGATATAATGCACAAACATTGAAATTCAAATGATGTAGCCTAATTTGCAACCATAGTGATTCCAAAAAATCTCGTTGCATATCTGACTGAGGGATGGCTCTAAGAGGATTTCCATTGAATTCGCTCGCCATGAATATATAAATTCCTCCTCTGCGTGTTCCAGTTCTGTCTCTACGAAATATGTTATAACCCTCTATATGAATCATTTTATCTGGAATGTCTGGTTTCAACCATGATTCCGTCAGTGCTATAATAGTCGGCTTGTATTCTTGGATGTCCAATTTGGGTAAAAGACTTGCTATATTGGTATAGTAAATTGTTGGATAGGGTACTGTTGCCTGTGCTAGTTTTCTTGTTGAGAGGCTTGAGAACCCTGATGATTTTAGGTGTCCCTTTCCTATATTTAATGTGCTTTGGGTCTACTTTTGTCTTCTTGCCAGCTCCACTCTTAACTCCTTGATCTCCTCAGTTGTAGAGGGGTTTGATCCTTATTCAATGAAATTTTCTGTGGTAAATCCTTGTTCTTTCACAGTAGTTCGTGTGCATGTTCCACCGTTTTCAATGTGATCTTCAATGGTCGAGATTTATCTGGGTCTAACATACCACTCAGATTCACTGAGGAAAAAGACGTGTCCTGCATGGGTTACAACAGGCAGCGAGCACAATATCAGTTTCAATCTTAGGTGTTACTTGATTTCTGCTCATCAAAGTGCATTGAGTATTAAGTAGGTGACAGGTAGCATGCGACTGTCATAGCCTGGCGATATTGCACAGGAAAGCGATCAGTTTCATTAGCCGCTTGTGTCATCCCTCTACCAAAAGCATCTTGTATGTTATTAGGCTAGTTAAAGGGCCTTCGGAGAGGGGACAATATTCCAACAATGCAAGAGATATTGAAGGGTATTAAGACTACATTACGATACTTAGCATAATGGTGTACTAGAGAGTGCAGTAGAGACAGTTGACTATGCAGAATCAAGTATAGGGAGAGCAAGAATTCTGAAGGATCTTGAGAAATTACTAATGAAAAAGTATGAAGCAAACAATTGAAAATAATTGATTTTTAAGGACAAATAAAGATATTGAAATTTTCAGTTCATGTTGTAAACACTCCGTCACTCGTGCCGTTAGATAGGTCAAACAGAAGTTTCCTTTCTAATTAAAAAAGGAATTTTGGCCTTCTATGAATAAAAACAAAGCTTCTATTCCTCTAACGGTGTCTGAGAAGGGTATCAATAAAATTTTAGGTTATAGGGAACTTCTGGGAACTAACATTTTTGGTTCACTATATCCGAGGTTCACTATATCCGATGATGTCAAAATTAAATAGAATTTCTCCATAACGATTGATTTTATTAATATATAGATATATCAAAATACATTAACAGCATGATCTGAAATTTTCAATATCTTTATTTGTCCTTAAACAATCAATTATTTTCAGTTGTTTGGTACTTGGTACATTTCTCATTAGTGATTTCTACAGATCCTTCTCGAAAGTTCGTGTTCTTTCCATACTTGATTCTACATTTTCCGCTGAGATTAAGTTTTGTAATATAGTCTTGATACCCTCCAATGCCTCTTGCATTGCTGGTGCATCATCCCACTCTCCAAAGGCTCTTTTTCTCGCCAAATAACATACGAGATGCTTTCGATAGTGGGTTGGGGCAAGCAGTTAATGAAACTGATCACTTTTCCTTGCAGCAGTGGATATCGCCAGGCTGTGACAATCACATGCTTCTTATTGCCTATGTAGAAGTCAACACACTTTGTCTCGAGGAATATCAAGTAACACGAAGCTTGATACCGAATCAAGCGATCGTGCATCACTGCCACCAGTTGTATGCCCACAGCCTTTGGTATCCATGACCAGTTGTAGGACAAGACCTTTATTTCCACAGTAAAATTGAGTAACAAAAGGTTATCAGTGAGGACCTCGATTCCAGATCCGCTACATTTTCCACAGCAGACACGTCTTAGATTATGACCTTTGGCCAATGACATTTTTTTCAAGTTGCCTAGTGTTGAAATTTGTGGCACCGAAACAAATATATTATTTTCCAGGATCGGAATTAATTTGCAGGATGTCTTTCCAGTGTTCACTTTAGCTGAGGTTCAGGTTCAGTATAACCAAATCTTCTTATACTTGTTTGTAATGTAAGTGAAATGGGACCTGTGACATAAGTGCACTATAACTGAGGTAGATTATATCCAAGTTCACTATGACCGGAGTCGACTGTACTTGGATTTCTTATGCCTTTCAACCAGTTGTGCCGAGTAAAAGTGGCGGGGAGATATTGCTCTTTTGTTTTGTTTGTTGCTGTGAAAAAAAAATTGTTTGTTGTGAAATTGGTAGATAGCAGGAATACAGTTATTGTAGAAGTTAACAATACATTCAATAATATTTTCCATCTTGTTTTGTAAAAAGATTTTTATTTTTGTAAAAATAATGAAGGTAATAGGGAATGGTTTGGTCATGTTTATCTATTCTACCTGCAACACAGACTTCCATTTAGTTTTTATTTGTTGTTGGTGAATTTAATTTTTGATCAAACTACCTAAAACCAATTTTGTAAGTGTCTAACTTAAGTTCTCAGTGGTATGTACAGTTCACTTTCAGAACTTCTTTATTGCAGAAAACTGAAGATCGAATTTGCAGAATATTTGCATGAAATGGGATTTTTGAAAACTAAAAATTCCAAAGATGAAAGTGCCAATACAAACTCAGAAAACTTCAGTGTTCTGAAAGCTGTGATTTGTGCTGGATTGTACCCAAATGTGGCTATTGTTGAGTAAGTTTGCATTATAATGTTAAATCTGAGAAAAGTTCCTTTTTTAATTTCTTATACACATAGATAAGAAAAGTTTTGCAAAAATCAAAGATGAAATTTGGATGGAAACATGTTTTTGGGGTCTCTGATGCTGAAAATGTGCTTTTATATTTTTTACTCTCTCTCTTCATAGTGTTAAAGTATGAAAACAGCCCTGAAGGGCTGTTTTTTCGACAGAAACCTTGTATTGTAAGACTCTTGATATTGAAAAAGATTTTTCTCTCTCCTTTATATAGTGAATAACCTACTTCCTCTCCTTCCGACACTGTGTAGTCGGAATCTATGTTTTGTGGGTCCTTTAATACAGGAAAATTATTGTTGTTTTTTTTGACAAAATGTCTGTGTTTCTGGGATTAATGCTAGTACGTAAACTGTACACAGGATTTTTATCAACTTAGATATTCCCCAATTGATCTTGCTGAGGTTGCGATCCCTTGAATTTGAAAATAACATTTTAGTCTCTGGGTGTACTTTACAGTGAAGACACAATGACATTTGAAAAATTTTCTTAAAACTTATGTCACATTTTTTCATTATTTATTCTGCAATATATCAAAGTAAGCTTACAAAAGCAGGACAGGTGTTTGGTTGTTTTTGTTTTGTTTTTTTTACGTAAAAGGGACACATTTATTCCATAACTTTAAATTGGCTTCAGAAATGTTAGCTGAGTGGGTTGTAACTCACCCAACGAATCAGGTTCATGCTTCAGCTCTGCCAAATATTTTTGCAGGTTGATAACACTTACAGATTCAAGTAATATTATATTATTACATACATTTACAAGTAATTCAAGAAAGGATGTGCTTTCGTAACACCACTAGTTTTAAACATGTCTGTCCATGTATCTGTTTGTGAATAACATTAGCACCTAGACAATAAATACGATTTGTACCAAAATAAGTATTCCCAATCTGGCTGATGTGATGGCCTCTCAAATTTGAAACGTATCTTTGAAATTTGGTGGTTTGTAACTGATGAGAGTTAACATTGTACTTCTGTTGGTCAATACAACTTTGAATTTGTAAAATACCTGCACGTTGCATGTACCAATGATGCTGTACAGCTTGCTATGATGGCAGCTCAGGTTTCAATCCCAGGAAACACCATCTTTTTTTTCCAGGCAATGTCCGTGAAGGGACCCATTTGTAGGCACGAGGGTAGCAGCAGTGTCATTCACAGATAGATTAACAGTGTTTTAAAAACAATTTTTTGAGGGATCCCCAGAATGAGTTTTCATCAAAATCTCAAAATCAATTTTTTGCAGCATTACATAACTCTATTTTAACTACATTCTTATGTACTAGTAAGTGAGATAGTAAAATGCACTTCTAAAGAAATGAAAAGGAGTAAAGTATGAAGAGAAAAGAAGTAAAAAGGAATGTAAGGGAAATTTGTTTCGTAAAAAAGAGTAGCAACAGTGATATTGTAGAAGGCTCTGAATAATTTCAATACCAAGGAGAGATAATCTGATTCGGTTTGTTATTTTACTTTCTACAACTGAAACAGTAACTAATTGCATATCATTCTGCTGTTTTTAGAAGAGTTCAACGCTTTTTACTATCTGGAAAGCTGGAGGTGGTTGTGAGGACTCCTGAAGATGGAAATGTGAAGCTGCATAGATCGTCCATTAATGAGAGTCAGCTTTCATTTGAAAGTCCGTATTTGGTTTATCACAGTAAAATGAAAAGTTCATTTATTTTCCTTCATGACGCAACAATGGTGTCTTCTTTACCACTCATTTTATTTAGCCATAAAGTTTATTATGATCCAAAAGGCAAAGTAATTCGAGTTAATGATGATATTGCATTCAACTGTGACAAAGATCTTGCCACCCTTGTCCAGGTAAGTTTTCTCAGTTAAATTTAAGAGAATATAGAACTCCATAAATCTAAGAATACAATGTTTGTCTTTAAATGAATTTTTGCTAGTATTAACACTTAATAATTCTGAATTGTAATTCCAAATATCTTTGTATCATAATCGAGAAACCTGTATCTGCTGTCTGTCTGTCACTCATGATCAGACCACTTCTGGTTCACCAATCAAGACAAATACAGTGTCATCATTTGATGCAATGCCCTAATAGGGAACTGATAATTTTTTGTGGCTCCATCCAAGAGATTCTAAGAAATTTCTGTAAAACAAGTGATTGTGTGTGTGTGTGTGTGTGTTTAGCAAATAAAATGCTGAATGTGCAAGTGATGATTAACTATTTCTCTAAACAAGACAAATTGATTGGTGCAAATAATAGCTGGTTCCCTTTAGGATATTCTGGAAGAATTCTAGAATATAAGTTTTTGACAGTTTCAATATACCTATTAGTATATTGATAAAACTCTGTGAATTGCTGTACTCTCTTTCCATAATTTACATGAATCATTATTATTGGTTCATCAGATTGATGTTACTTTAACCTAATTTTGTAGTGAAAAAATTAAACAAGTTTTAATATTGAATATTTTACATAATGTCATCTTGGAGGTGAATGGGCCTATTTCCAAAGTGAGCATATTTTGAGAAACAGCGATTTGTACTTGTAAAACACTATTTTTAATTCTAGAAAATGCTCTTTTCAGTTTGACTTAATTTTTTTGTTAAAATCTAATCTAAAAGAACAATATTTAGAGTTTCTAGATTTTGTAAATGGGAATTACCCAACACTTCAATTTTATGGGTTAGGACTCTTCATCTCCAAGGCAACAAAGCACATTCTTACTTGTTAGAATAGAGTATTTTCAATTATTGTCATTATTTTTGTACCCTTACAGGAATTGAGACAAGAAGTTCAAAAGGTTTTGGATACTTTAGTCATGGAGCCTGGAACAGTAGACTGGGCAAGTAATGACCAGAAGACAAAAATACTAAGGTATGAACTTAATTTTTCTTTCTTCTAATTTTCTAAAAATTATAAATACTGTAAGTAGTTAAATATTTTTAGAATATGATTCAAGCCACAAATTAGTTGCCTTATATTAAAATATTTTCTATAAAAGTGGAAGTATGTATATATGTTCGTATTCTATTAAATAAAAAGAGCAAGTATGTATGTTTGTAAGTACCATGAAAACTTTAAGACTGCTGGATATACTTTTGAGTGTCCAATAATCAATAAGAGCAAAGTTGCAATATAAAATGTTGCCCCAAAATGTGTTCTTTCACAATATTCAGTTAATTGCCATTCCTGAAGCATCTTGTGGCATTGTTGCCGAGGAACGTGGGGTGGGGCCGAGCAATATTGGATGGAGCTGGCAGAGCAGATGGAACTAGGAGGGGGCGTGGATCAAGTGGGGCAGGAGAGCAGGTAGCAAGAAAAGGTAGAGGAGTGAAGAGAGAGCAAGAAGCACCACAGCAGAGGCGGAGGCAGGTTGAATAAACAGGCTGGGCAGAGCTAAAAGCGAAGCCGAGTTGTAGTAGTCCAGAAGAAGTCCCAAAATCAGCCAAGTCGTCGAATATCCACAAGAGTGTCCCACGTCCGTAGCACAGGTCGTGGTCGTAGCTGCTCTCCACATCTCTCTCGCCAATTCACTCGCCAGGATAAAATCGCTAACACTGCCGCTCGGTATCTGCCCTGGCGTCGGGTCGGAGCCCTCTTATAGCTGGGTAGTGCTAGCGACCCGCCGACTAGCTGCGGAGTAGGGGCGGTGGCGAGTCCCTACCCGCTTGCTCGGGCGTGACGGCCGCGCGCGGACAGGCCAGGCCAGCTCGCACCGGTTGCCTTCTCTCGCCAGGGGCGGTAACGCCCCGCTGACGTCACTCGGCGGTGGCTCCTTTAAACGTGTGCGGCCGGTCACGACAATAATAATAATAATAATAATAATAATAATAATAATAATAATAATAATAATAATACATGCTCACGAGGGAAATGCGTTTCCATCACGACAACGCTCGTTCACACACCGCCCGTGCAGCAACCGATGTTCTAAAACAATTTGGATGGAATATTGACGCCCTTTAGCTCGGGCATAGCACCAAGTGATTGCCATCTCTTCCCTGAATTGAAGAAACACCCGGGTGGGACTCAATTCAGAACCGGAGAGGAGCTGAAAGAAGAGGTGTTAAGGCTCCCACAAACCGGCGCGATAGATCCGCAGCGGGTGCGGCGCGGAAAGTTCCGCGCTAGACGCGGCTGCGGCATGCGGTTCACACCGGAGCGGAGTCAGTGTTCGGTGACTGTTTTCTACCAACAAAGAAGAAGCGCTCGCTTCTATTCATGCAGGGACAGAGATGCCAAGTTCTTCATAGTACGTTTTCTAAGCACATGCAGTATGTAAAGTATTTTCCCCTCTTTATTTACGATTTTCACTCAAATTGTTAATCTCTTTAGAAAAGGCGTCCATAATAGCATAAAGAAGATGGTACACCGCATGCAAAAATGCATCGATCTCAATGGCATTTGTCGAAAAATAGGAGAAAAGTCTAAACTTTCCAAAAATGTATTCAAAGCACATAAACATGTTTTTCATTGTAAAGAATCATTGGGAACCTTATTTTACGTGACAACTCGTATATATAACGTGCGCGCGCACACACACACGCACACACACACACACACACACACACACACACACACACACACACACACACAAATCGGAATGATGGCTCTGAACTGTCAGAGAGCTTCGATATTTTCGGCCTACTCAAATTGTGACTCCCCTCCCGCTTTCTCCCGGAATTTTCTTTAATGCAACCCGCACAGCATGTATGTATGAAGGGATCGCTTTGCAGCGGTATAGGCAGGGGCTCTGATAGGCCAGGATATTTCTCTCCCCCCCCTCTCTCTCTCTCCCTCTCTATCTCTATCTCTCTACCTCTCTCTCTCTCTGTCTCTCTCTCTTCTCTTTCTCTTTCTCTCCTCAACCTGCTCGGCATTTATGTATGAAAGGATCGCATTGCGGCTGTATAGACTGACTGGTTAGGGCACGGCCGGAGGAGACCCTGCTGTTGAGGGCGGGGTTGGTCAGGAAGGGAAGGGATGGCAATGCCTGGCAGTGGGAGTGGAGCGTTGTAGAGCGATGCGGGGCTGTGGATACCGAAGTGGACCGATTTGTAATGGATCATGTTGGTGGCATTTAATGGCTGGTGTAAGGTTTCAGATTTTGTAACATAATTGTAGAGGTGATGTAATTGACCTTTTGGATTGTAGATCACAGTTGGATAAGTCCCTTTTGTACCGAAATTTTCTTTTGAGTGGCAAGCATTATGTAATTGCCTTTTTTTAAATTCTTTTTTATTTGATTCTTGTTAAGAATTAATTACTAGGGGTGCCACATGAATACTTTCCTTCATGTTTTTTTGATAGAAATATATAAATATAACATTATAAATTGTCTTTAATTCAGATTGTTAAGCTAGTACATTAATCCTTCACCCATGAAGCCAGTAGATGAGATCTTCCTAAGAGTTTCTGAGTACAAAGGATAGTCAGACCGCACAAAATTCTCAAGATTCAACACAAAATAATAATAATATAATTCTTCAGCCATCTCTTGAAATATCCTTTAATAAACTAGTGGTGCTACAGAATGGCAAGACTTTCTCGTAGTAAAGTTTTCTAATTTCCTTAGTTTGAGTTTGAAAAACTTAATTTGAAGTACTTCCACTAACAAATGCAATTATGTATATAAATCGATGGAAATGTGTATATGAACGGCATGAGATATATTTTTAAATAATTACATTTGTGTAATTTTTGTAAAAACAAAATAATACATCAAAATCGATTGAAATGTGTATATTAATGGTGTGAGGTTATTTCAAAATAATTATATTTGTGAAATTTTACAATACTCCATGAATCATCCCAAAACCAACAGTCATCCTATTTCTGTGTCGTTCTATTTCATTCCATTTGTACTAAAACTACTAAATGAGTTCTGGACAAAATGCCTCCTACAGTAGGAGACATTTTAGCTGTTTCTTGATATACAATTGCTTTTTTTAATATAATTATTTTAATTTTGTAATATACCATCTCATTTTATAATCTGATAACTTATAGCATAAAAATATTGACTCTAAAAGATTAAGAAGGAACTTGTTCTTATAAAATGTTCTTTGATAAATAAATTGATGAATAGATCATTACAGAAATTGGGGTAACTAAACGTATTTTTCAGTTTTCAAAAGCAATTACTTTTCTGACACACGTTTGTGCTCTTGAAATTTCAAATATTAATGTTAATGGTGAAATCACTTTTTCAGGGCAGCGGCTGAATTAATTACTTCTGAAGACACTACTCAACAGAAGACTGAGAATGATATGAAAGAAGGGGCTAAGAAGAGCAAATGAAGTTGCTTGAAAAGTTACATTTTTTCAAAAATTTACACCATTCTATTGTGGATAATCTATGTAAAGATATTTCTCTCTTCATGATTAAATATTTTTCTTTAGAAATGAAGACTGAATTAAATATGAATGTTTTAGAATATTCATGTAGAAACTAATTTGCTTTACATTGTTCATATTGATCTGTTTGAACTTTAAGAGATCACCTGAAAAATTGGCTCATGAGATGTCAAAAATGTTGGAAACTCTTCTAATATGCCACACTAAAATTAAAATATGACAAGTTTTTATATAATTCCAGAGAATATTTGGTTCATTAAGTAGCTGTACAAACTCGAGAATTAAATTGTCTTTTGGAATATGAATTTGTGTCTGGCTTTGTGTGTAATAGCTATTCCAGTTGTGTTGTAATTGAAAAAAAAAATTCAGCATGTAACATTTTTTAGAATTTCTTCTGGCATAAAGGATATTTTAAAGCCTTGTAACTGAGTCAAACTGCTCTACTTTTCTGGTCATTTCAAAATTATAACTGAAGAATAACAAAAAGTTTGAATTTTCTAAAATCAGTTAGTAATACTAATGTATTTCATTTCAGTGCTTTTATAATCTGATCCTTTTTCATATGGGAAATTAAAGGATAGAATTAAGAATGTTCACTGGTTTTCTGAATGCATTGAGTCTTGTTTGTCTTGCAGAAAAATGCAATAAATCAAGAAATAATTTAATGATGGTAACCTAATTCATTAAATTATTTGTTGATTTATTGCATTTTTCTACAAGACAAACAAGACTATACATTCTTTATATATATATATGTGTGTATATATATATATATATATATATATATATATATATATATATATATATATATATATATATATATATATATATATAAAAGAATGTGTAATTGCTAATACACACATGCTAAATAAAGAATTGCAATCAGCGTTCAATTATTTTCTTACCTGGTGTGGTCTGTTGCGATTATGTTTCCGCAGAATTGCCACCTTGTATATTTCATACCAATTAAGTATATGCATACTTTTATTTTGTAAATGCTTTAATTTTTTATGTTTGTATGAGAATGTCTTTGGGTAATTAGTCAACGTTGATAGTATTTGAAAATTAAAATTGTATTATTAAATGTATGTGAAACTGATAAAAAAAAAACTTTTTTCTTTAGAAAAATTGCAGAAGTGTAAAAGGACCAAAAAAATTGGCTTGGAAAGTTGAATTGTGATAGAAAAAGGTGCTGAATAATGTAAAAAGATGTAAAAATTATTATTGTTTGTTTTACAATATTCTAAGAGAACAATTATATAATCAAATATAATCATGTATGGGATGTGAGTTGTGAAATTTGGTTTTCAAATAATACAATTTTTCCACTGTGGGAAGTTAATTACAAATTATGTTCACAAGTAACAAAAAATATTTTATCTTTTGTCATGTTAAAGAAAATTAGTGATGTTTACAAAGTTACTTCAAAAAATTAAGTGAAAAAGAAAAATATATTTATGTACTTCTATTTATTTTAATAAAGAATTGGCAGAAGTTTCACTATTCTTTTCTTCAATACAAAGGACAAGTTGAATTATAATAGTGTGTGTAATATGTATAATGCATTAGTTTACATTTGTATTATGTAATTTAAAATTAGTGGTGCTATAGAATGGCACAGACTTTCTGTACTAGTCAGTTTCTCATGTCTTTGATCTGAGCTAGCTTTTCAGACTTGCCCCATCAGTTTGACAGCTGCCACCTATCGCCACACAAAGTACAGTTTTTTAAAAACATTTTCTCAATTTTTTTGTTTTCTAATGGTAGAACCAAGATATTACAGAAGAGTAAAACCTCGACCTACATGGAAATTTTCCGTGAAAATTTCTGAGCTATTTTTAAAAAAATGTCATTTAAGCCTTACTATAAATGAGAAATTTGAAGCTTTTTTTTCCACAGAAAAATCTTATGACTACATTTTTACTTATTCATTATATAATAATAATTTATGTTTTTTAGCTTATATTTTACACATTTTTCAAAATTATTTATTACTCTACCAATTTTCTTGAAATTTACTTCCCCAAAAATATTTAATGAATTTCCAAAAATTATTTTTTATTTTGAAAATCAATTTGTTGTTACACAAATTCAGAATTGCATGCTGAGGACACAAGATGCCCACGTGAAGTTGCGGTCAGATGCATGCTATTTGATTGGATTAATCTCTGACTCCTCTACACATACATTGTGACAAGTGTGCATGAGTGCTGAGATTACCTGTAGATATAGAAAATATCAGGGTCTGATGTTTCTTGATCTCTTAATTCCAATTTTTGAGAAAAATTGGTTGCCACAGAAGTGTAGCACTTGGAAGAGAATTCTATAACGGTTGATTGTTCGTCATTGAGTTCCCTCATTTGAACAGAGGCTACCATTGTTCTTAATAATAATAAAAATGTACTCTTAAAAAAGTAATTCATTAGGCCAACAAATTTATTTTTAAAATTTGTCTAATAAACATTTAATTAATGTGATTTTTAATTTGTGTATGTTCTAAAAATAAGAGTATATTTTACCCTTTATTTTTTACATATTTGCTATATGTATATTCATATCATTTCCATTGCATATTTATGGGAATATTCTGTCATTTCATGCTAAATATTTTTCTGGACTCGAGTGGAGTGTCTTACAATAAGAGCAGTCATATCCTTTTCAAAAGCAGTGTGTGTAGAATTACATCTCTTCCAAGATTTTTCCAAATTGCATTCAATTTTCAACATAATTTTTGAAAATTGTGTGGGCGGTAGCGAATGTTTATTTTCCCTGCATAACATGGTATAACGAGACCAGTGAGAATATCCTTGTGTTAACAATTGGAGCATTTCAGGAGATTTGTTACACTCAAAAAGTTTGTGGTGAGCAGTTTAGATCAATCATTGTCTCTTAACTGCAAACTAGGTTAAAGTAAATGATTGCTATTTCCAATATTGTTTTGTAATATTTCATGCTGTACTTTCATGGAATTGCTTAAAATGGTATGAGAGATACTGTTCTTAATATTTTTTAGTATTTTAATGGAATACTGCTTCCATTCACCCACAAAATTTTATATTCGAATTTGCATTGACCTTCTAAAACTTAAGCTGTTCTGTCCTTTCCATATTAAAAATGTACTACTTTTCATTTCTCATGTTACTTTTGTGCATTGTGCACCTTTGTGCACTTCTAAGCACTATACAGAACACACAATATTATACTGAAGAAATTTTTCATAAGAGATTTGGTGGCGGTTTCAGACAAAGAGTTAACACAAGACAACATAATATAAACAAGTGGTGTTTCAGAATGGCATGGACTTTTTCATATTAGTTAGTTTCCTAATCTGTTTCGTCTAGTTTTCGGTTTTGTCTTCATCTCTCCTCCTGGCTGATACCTATCGGCATCAAAAATAATTTGTCGTAATTTATTAATTTTTCGGTCCCCTAGTTGCAGAATAGAACTGTGGTGCTACAACAGAACATTTTTTGCCCTTAATTTATAACTTGTGTAATTTTCGAAAATTTAGAGAGTTCAACGAAAATGAAACATGGACTGTTTTTTAAGTGCCCTCTGCTCTATCCAAGGAGAAAATTAAAAGAAAATTTTGGAGCAAGTTTTAAAAACAAAAATTTTAATTCACCTATTCTTCAACCATTACTTCAAGCACTTCGAAGCAGCAAAAGCAATACGTAATAACAATATTCTTAACTGCAAACATTAAAAAATGATGAATGTAAAATATAGCTTCATTATTCACGGTGAAATTTGAATTACTTAACTCAACTACGTACGTGCCTTATAGAGGTTTCACTTTAGGCAATTTAAATCGATATATGATACATAGGAGTAATGGATACAATTTTCGCAACCACAAACAGCATACAATTTCAGTAATAAAATTATTCCAATGGATGCATATGAAAAAGTCACTACGTAAGGAATACACTATGATGATACTTAAACCAGAACACAAATATGTATTATGACTGACACACACACACTTATACGTAATATTCTTTCAATATTCCACTGATAAATGGCTCCCATGTTCATATTTTAGACTGTATCAAAACAAATACATTGTTTAATAACAATATTCTTGTCATGGTAACCAATTTTTCCCCAAACCACTGGCGAATTCCCTAGGCGAACGAATGCAGAAAAATCACATTTATGGTATTATCTACAATAATTCGAGAATATGTTAAAAAACAAAATATTTAGAAAATGTTTCAATTGACACGATGGTTTACTTTTCGTTTTTCTGCAATAGATACTTTTTATTTTATTTGTGATTTAAAAACGCCTACATTTTCCCGCGTTATTTTGATTTTGGGGCCACAAATATTTCAGTCCAAATCAAGCTTTTGGAATATCGGAGAGAATTGAACTCTTACATTGTGGAGAATTTCGGCACAAAATTTTCCATAGATCGTGAGAAAATTTCGTTCGAACGTTTTAGAAAATTCACCAAATCAGTTCCATTCTACATAACGATTATAGAGAAGTTATGGACATTAAAGAAACATCATTAGAGATACTTTGAAGCTCATGTGTTAAGAAACGCCCTGACCAATGAAATACATATATAATTTAAATTTTAAGGACGTGAGAGACAAGTAAAAAAAATTAAATTTTGTAATTTTCAATTGACAAAATCGTTTTTTTCGTGCAGCATTATAAAACTTTCTTTATAGTACGTATGTTACTCGGTATATACGTACGGATACGAAAAAGTAAATGTACAAGGACAGATAAGAGCATAGATTTATTCGCATTTATTTCACAAACGTAATGGGGCTGTAGTACCATAGATTAACACCATGGTACCACCATTATTCATCCATGGTAGTACTTTCTGTTGTTTTTGTCACACCACCAACTGGACAATGTTCGCATGAAACCAACGCATTTATGTAGCCAAAATGTAAGAAATATACACTTCAAACCTTCAGTTTAAAGAAAAGTTACTTGGATTATTCTTTGATTAAGAGCACAGGCGGTTCTTTATAAGGTTCACGCAACACCCGAAAAATTCAACAAAACAGAATATTCACTTCGTTATTCCAATCTCATAAGTAGTATGACTATTTTCTGCTCCTCTTTCTGTAATTACCAAACCAGTATTACTTTGACGAACCAATGTGACTAAATCGGTGTTCATGTTTTTGAAACAACACCTTCCATAAGGGCCATTGGGACGTGACTTCGCTTCTGTGTTTTCATTGGGTGCTTTCACCGGATCAAGTTCACACGCAGTGAACTCCGCTTGGCGCAGCACTATCGCGTCACCCAACTCCGAGACTGTCTCCGTCCCGCTGTCAGTACAACAGGGTCGCCGATTCGTTACTCCGAAACGTAAGTTTTGCATCTGATATGGATGGGGAGGACCGACTTGAAATCAGTGCTAAAATGTGTTTAACATCTCGGGTTTGAATAGTGCTTCAGTTCTAGTCTCAATGTATCCTGGTGTTCAATTATTTCAATTAAGAAGCTCAGTCCGGATCATCCTGTTCTGCAAATTGAAACAACTGTGGGATTAGCAAAACGAAAGATTCGTCAACAATTCAATGCTAATATTTATTCGACATACAAGTTTCTATGTAGGTGTCTCATACACCAATGCACTATTTTGTTTTCCTTGCGTCTTTACAAGGAGGAAAATGTGTGGATGAAGACCGGTTATAATGACACGAACCATTTCAGTAAGAAAAGCATCAGAAGACGTCTCCATGAAAACAGTGCTGAACTGGCTTTACTGTGACGCGTGACTATTGAGACAGCTTGACGACAGTTATCCTCTCTCTGTAAAACGACGATGATGTGCGAAAGAACAGACATATTCTGGACACTCTTACACTGCCAAATTCTGCAATGCTTTTTTTTTTTTTTTTAATTCGTTGCGACGTTCTTGATGCAACGCGTCTCTTAACCCTTGTTGGGCGTTGAGCGCTTTCTTCTGGAGTAATCCTCCGTTACTGAGCATACTGTACTCATACACATACTCCGTTTCTGAGAATAATCTCAAGTCAAGTCAAGTCTCGTCGCAGTCAGTCAGTGCCTTTTATCCCTTCGGCCAGGGGCTCGACGACGTTAGATCCCGGGGTTCCTGGCCGGTCACCCCACCAAGAACCCGCGAGTCTCGAATTCGCTTAACCTTCGTGACTTCACGGAGCGTAGTAAACGATTTGGGCTAGCGCCGCCATTTGAGCTTGCCTTGCGAGCGCACGACGAAAATGAACAATCGGAAAACCCAGGATATTTCGAGGGTTAGGGTTATTTTGTTAGTATCAATGAAGATACTTTAAAAATCATTTAGAAGGTGCAACCATTTTCAAAGGGACGTCAAATTCAGTATAGAACACTTATACTGAAACCAATATTTCTAGCAATCCTGCAAAATGAAATGTCGGAAGATTTTTTTCCAGAAGTCTGTTAGCTTCTTTGAATTCTTCTCACTACTCCAATGACTTCTTCAGAAGCTAAACGATCATTTTCAGCAATGAAGTGGATAAAAATATCTCATGGAAATTCAAAAGTAATCGAGCGAGTGCGCGCCTTCACAATGCTCTCAAATACTTCTAGAGAAGCAACTTAACCGTGAAACTAGTAACTTCAATGATTGATGGAGAAATTTGTGCATCTGAAAAATCGACGATTGGATGTTCAACTCAAGTAAACAAGGTAAGATTACAATTTCATCATTTCTGGTAAAGTGATAAAAGTGAAAATAAATGTTTCGTCCCGAATGTTATCTAATTAAAATGTCACATGCAGACGTCAGAAGGGTCAAGGTCAAAAGTAATAGAAAGCAATAAATGAGGGATTAAAGAATTATTTTCGTGATAGGTTTTTACAGTAAATATGTCTAAACCAGAACCTGTATAAACCGCCTAAACGGAAAATTTATCCTACCCGTGAAGTTAAATGGTATCTTATACAGTATAAAACGGAAGCTCTTCCACGCGGAAACGGGACGGTTATTCATGTCCTGCAGGGGAAAAAAAAATTATAAAACGGAATTCCTGTGAATTTAATGCAATTAGCAGAGAGACATGAGATGTTCGTAATGAAATGAATGCATCTGAAAGCTTGTTTTAAATTCTCTATTCCTGTGACATGCAATCTAGTCGTGTCAGCCGGAAATTGAAGAAGACGGGCTTTAGCTGTCAGCGTAGAATTTGACCTTATGGTCGCTGGTCTCTCAAGACGTAGTTCTTAGGGGAATTCCCTCTCTCAAGACTCTCATCATGGAAAGGTGTAGGGCATGGCTTCTATTCACGCGACTCTCTGCTCCGCGTTGAAAAGCATAACCCATCGACCAGATACGCAGTGCTTAAGCCCATGCGAGTGTATCAGAAAGTTACAGTACTGCTTTGTGGCGCATTTTGCGTTGAAAGAGTCAGCAACTGGTCCGAATACAGACAGGAAGATGTGTATTTTTCAACTAAAATAAGAAGCTGTCAATGAGTGTTTAATATTCATTTATTAATGTTTCCCTCGATAAATACGTTATATGATAATGTATTTTGAGAAATATAATGAAGGCGTATAATTTACTGCTTCAGGGCAGAAACAACAACATCAGGTCATAAAATGGACAACCTTGAATAAAACGGAAACCTTGCTAAACCGGAATTTTTGTGTCCCGTTCGATTCCGGCTTAGGTAGATTATACTGCAATATATTAATATTAATTTTCTTCACAAACTCTCTGGTCAGGTTTTAAGTTAGTAGCATTGTAAACAGCGTGTCCCTTCATCGCACAAAAGCAGTTGCCCAACATCCATTATCAGATTGATTGATTTTTTCGTGTTTCCGGGCGCGTCAACTGCTTCGGTCATTAGTCCCGTTAGTGTAGTGCATGTTTTTTTCTCGGGAGATGGCGGTGATCTTTCCCCGCTGGATGGCGAGATCCGGTACCGACCTACCGTCGGCTAGTGGAGTTTCCCGCTAACCAGGACTCTCCCACTGCCCCAGCTGGGACAAGCTCTAAGCGCCCGACCGGCCTCCCGGAATACGTGGTAGTGTGGTGCATGTTACTGTAAGTGTGTGTGTAAGAGGAGAGGATAGGACAAGGAATAGGAAGGATAGATCGCGCGCAGTCCGTGGCCTGTTTGGTAGGGTACTGCTCCGGCATTCGCCTGGCGTTGATCGGAGAAACCACGGAAAACTACCGATCAGAACAGCCGGTCGTAGAATCCCTCCAAAAGGACAGAAGCGCGGTAGTGACATCAGTCGATGCACTGAGCTACCGCTACCGGTTCCTCTATCAGTCGTTGCTTGCATTGAAAGGAGTATGATACGTGGACGGGCAGCGTGGGCCAGCCTGTCGCCGGCAAGGGGTGATGCTGATCCCAGCTCGATTTCGGAGTGACTGCGCGCCTCGCGCACGCGGAGTGTTGTCAGACGTGGGTGGTGCGTCTGGAAAAACTTTATAATCAGTTTCTTTGAATGGAAAGGAGAATTTTTCGTATCATTCTTTCATTATTAGGATTTTAAGATTTTTCACTTGTAATTATTCGTTAGAAATCCAAATATTTTAAAATATATTCAAAATTGAAGGTACAATGTTCTTGAACAATTTTAATGATTGTGTCCATTAATCGATCGGGAAATATTGTAGAGGGAGACCCCTCTTTACGAGTATTGCTATTGCAACACCCTTAAATTTAACTCACCCGCCGTCACTGATTAAGAGATGTATTTCTAATTTAGTTGAAAGTGGATAGCCCGAATTCTTGTTATTCGGTGATTGTGCTGTTTTTTGACTTCGATGTGCATGGCCTAACTTAAAATTTCTTTATCAAAGAACTAGTATTAATATTATCGCATGCCTTATGACTTTATTTGTATCAATTCTTTCAACAATATATTTAGTGAATATATCGGAACAAAGTTAATTCCTTGTGAAAAGATATTCCTAAACAGCAATATCTGAGCAAACACTTCCTAGGCGCTCCACCACAAATTTTGCTAGCGGAAAAATAATTTTCTCCGACATGATTTTTGCGACGCTCAACAGTCATGGAACCTGTCAAAATAATCGTCAGTTGACCTGAACGAAGTATACACGTGACGTCTCGAAACGAAACTTTTTCATCCAAATTTCATACAGTATTACTGTAAATCGTTTTGTTTTTGTTTTTGTTTTTTTTCATTTTCCATCCAGATTTTGTTGATAACCAATATATTGTAAATATCACACATATTTTTGGGCTGAAAATTGGAGAAAATTGTGACGCTTAAATTGGGGTTTAATAGAATGTAGTACTATTAGGTTTTGACAAATTTTTAGGCTGTACACCTATGAATTACATTAAATTTTTGTGAAACGTCAAGATAATGATTTCTACTCAGTTCCTAATAATCACTTCCTTGTTCTAATATGCCAATTGATATTCAGGAATAATCTTTAGTAAGTATATGAAATCAATTCAATCAATAAATTCTGTAGTGGCAGCAGAGACATTGTGGTACACCATGATTATAAATTCAGGATAGCAGAGGTATCAACCACAAACAATGTATTACAATATGAATTTTAATAAACAGAAAAATCCAGCCATACACGTGTAGGGCTGAATCAGGCTGAATACAGGAAATATTCTGACCATACTATTCAGACTCGTGCAGGACCTACCACTGATGATGGGATGAAGTCCCGAAACGCGGGACTGAATGGTTGAATTTTCTGCTATCCTAAATTTATCAATCAATAAATTTTATCAGCACAATTAATCTACCACTACATACATCGGAGGTATATGTAGCAAGGTTCAGTGCATGGGAAGGTTCAGGTTCAGTCCAAATCCTCTAACACGTGGTGTAGCCAGAATGTTTTGAAATGTTTTGTGGGTCCTTGATGCCGAAAAATTGAATAACGGCAAAACGTCTGTCTGTCTGTCCGTCCGTCCGTTTGTTAACAACGCTAGCGTTATTAGCAAAAAACCGTTCAGTCGATTTTCTTCAAAATTGATGTTCCCCAATCGATCTGGCTGATGTCGGGACCCCTTGAATTTGAAATCGATATTTTAATTTTTGGGGTACTTTATATGAAGCCCTTGGGACGTTTTTTTTAAGGCTCCTTCGTTTTTAATTAAATTTTGTTGTTAGATGGTGTGCGTTTTAGAGAATGGTGCAGATCTCATGTTCGTTAAAAACCCTGAATTTTTCGAAAAATGCAGAAGTTCGAAATGTTTTCGGAGTCTTCCTACAACTAAAATATTGAAGACAGAGATTTTTTCCTTTAATGAAATCTTTTCTTCAAAGATAAATTTTGAAATAAGGTCATGAACAGTTTTTCGAAAATTTGAGTACTTTTCGTGTAATTTGCTACCGCTCCCGGTTTGCAGCTGGACAACGGTATTCACAAATGCGTACGTAAACTGAATATAATCCTAGTTTCTTCATACATCACACTTGAAGTTACAGTTGAAGTGTTTAAGGCAATTGAACGTGTTACAAAAACTGTTGCAAGAAGGTTATTTACATATTTTTTTGTTCTGTACCAACTTTTAGTAATTTTTATTCTCGAGTGTGGATTATCCCTATGAATTCCCTAGAATATATCTACAGTAGAGGTTATAAGGTATAGCATCGTATACTATCAAGCAAATGTAGTATATAGTATCAAGCAAATGTCCCAGTTTATGCTTAGTAAAATATGATTGATTGATTGATTTTTCGTGTTTTCGGGCGCGTCAACTGCTTCGGTCATTAGTCCCGTTAGTGTAGTGCATGTTTTTTTCTTACGGGAGATGGCAGTGATCTTCCCCCGCTGGATGGCGAGATCCGGCGCCGACCTACCGTCGGCTAGTGGGGTTTCCCCCTAACCAGGACTATCCCACCAGCGGGGCACCGCCCCAGCCGGGATAGGCTCTAAGCTCCCGACCGGTCTCCCGGAATATATGGTAGTGTAGTGCATGTTAGTGTAAGTGTGTGTGTAAGGGGTGAGGACAGGACAAGGAAGAGGAAGGAAAGATCGCGCGCGGTCCGTGGCCCGTATGGTAGGGTACTGCTCCGGCATTCACCTGGTGTTGATCGCAGAAACCACGGGAAACTACCGATCAGAGCAGCCGGCCGCTAGAATTCTCCTCGAGACAGCGACTGAATTCGACCTAGCTGAAAAGCTAGTGTAGAAAATCCTGCCGCCGTCAGGGCTCGAACCTAGGACCTCCCGGTCAGAGGCGCTGCAGTGACATCAGTTGATGCACTGAGCTACCGCTCCCGGTTTAGTAGGATATGGGGCCCTACACAGATAGATCAAAGATATTTTATTTGAAGTAGCGTACCCGTGCGAGAACTCTCGCATGTACCCCCCCCCTCTTCCCTATTTTTCCATTTCCATATTAAACATGTAATATATATTTTTCTTCAAGATTTTCTTATTCTTAGTCACTTGTTCTATATGTCACCTTGTAATTGATAACAATGCAATACACCGTTGTCAATACAAACTATTCTTATTTCAGTTTTACCGAGCAGAGAGGCACACCCGTGTAATTCAATCGCGTAGAATATCAAGTAATTAGTTTAATTTGCCATACAATTGCAGAATTTACAGGTTCTGAACAGGTGGGGTAGAATCGAGGAGCGTCGAACCAACAATAATGTAATAGAATTTCCAAGAAGACCTCATGCTGTAGATGACGGTGTAATCAACGTTTCTTTAAGGCTTTTAGCCTCAAAATTGTATTTTTAAAGCCCTAAAATGCTTCGCTTAGGAGTTATTTAACGATATATATATATATATATATATATATATATATATATATATATATATATATATATATATATAAATAAAAGAGTCGTCCGAGTGTTGCGGGTTGCATTTGACGTGAATATTTAATTGCTTTTTTTAAAAAAAAAAAAACAATCTTTCTAACTTTTAAAGTGGAATTCGTCATGTATCCGTGAAATTCTTTCTCTTTAGAGACCTTATGTGTAAAGATTGGTTCCGTGTGAGAGCCGCAAAAGGTATGAATGAAATTATATAGGAGACAATCGTGTAGTCCAGAACCCGGAGACTCGTCACGAATTTACATTCGTGTAAAGAAGCGTCGAGTGTGACTTGAAAGTATTTGGCAAACGAGTACTTTCAAATAAAATATGTTGGAAATGTGCTAAGCAGACTCAAGGATGATGGATATCATTCGCATAAGAAGAAGGACAGAGCCTCTTTATGAAATAGGAAATTGATTCCGATGGATCAACTCTCTTTAAAAATTTGAGTTTTTTTAATACTACGCTCCGTTCGTGGGTCCGCGTAGTCGTTTGCCATATGCTCGCAGAAGTGAGCCGATTCCTTCAGGTTTATTACGATGAGGAGAAGAGCCAAACATTTATTGGAATCTGTTAAAGTGAATAATTTTACCTTTTAGTGATTCAATTGACACCTGATCTAACTCTTAAACCTGATGTGTGAAATGTTAAAAGTGTTACCTTCAATTGCATCAATAATGTATAGAATGAAGTGTTATTGGTTGATTGTCTATTACGAATAAGAATACCATGTGATACAAAAATAATACTTTGGCCAACAAATCCAAAATTTCAATTCAATTCAATTCATTGATGCCGTATTTTACGTGCTGAGATTCGGGCTATCAGACCTGCTCTTCCGTTTGACCACGCAGATTCCGCTACGTCCCTTTCACCATCTAGCGGAGAAAGATGGTACAACTCGGGCGGCAAAACAGGAGATTAGAAGGGGCTTTTTCTAGACTTGATATTTTACATGAAATAAATCTACATGGGACTACCGTATTTACTTCCCCTCCGAAGGAACGCATACGAAGGATTTTTTCACACTTAAAATTGGTGATTCGATCGGATTTGAGCTCACAAACTTGGGGTTTTAGGCATTAGACTGTCATTAGTCCCATAAGTGTAGTGAATGTTTTTCATCAGTCAGTCGGTCGGTAGGTAGGTAGGTAGGTAGATAGGTAGGTAGGTAGGTAGGTAGGTAGGTAGGTGGTGGTGGTCTTCCCGGCCGACGAAACCGGCGCCGACCTACCGTCGACTAGTGGGATTCTCCCCAAACATGCATCTCCCACCAGCGGAGCGCCGCCTCAGCCGGGACAAGCTCTAAGCTCCCCACCGGTCTCCCGGCATTTGTGGTAGTGTAGTGTATGTTAGTGTAAGTGAACTGAAATCTATGAGAACATTATTGAGCTTAAAATAATTTTTTTCAGACTGTATCACGACATTGAGTTGACAGAATATTTTTGATGGAGATAAGAAAATTACCAAGAAATGCAGTATTAGGTTGACGTGTGCATTTTATGAAGTGTGGACGAAGATAGTAAGTAGTTTTTGAGTAAAAATAAACTAGCGAGAATGCATTGAATTCGGAAACCTTTCCTACTCTTCAAGTTTATACTCAAGAATTACTCACATGATTGAAAAAAAGTGCTTGAAATCATTTAAAGATATACTACTGGAAATAGGATGGGTCAATACCGAAAAGCTAACCTAACTAAAAAGTGCGAGAAAGTCCGTGCCATTCTGTAGCACCACGAGATTTTTCACTCATTTTCGTTATATAATTGGATAGGTATGATTAATAACACTAGACTTGGACAGTTGTCAATAGCGTCCTCGTATACGAAATATATTTCTAGAGGCAAATTTTGCACTCCTGTGTCCAACATTTTCCAGAATTTTCAAGTTTCAAATAAATCAAGTCATTTTTGTCTCTGCTTTCGTAATTAGAGAGAACGTTGCTTCCGTTACTTTTAAAAACTAATTTAATACTAGCTAAAATGTAAAAGTTAAACTCTAGAGATATGTCTTTTGACCACCTAATTTTATATTGCATTTTATGTATTGTATATTCATATTTTACTTAGTAGCTATTAAGGAATCCTCACAATGCACATCCTTTACGATATTATTTTTCATTTACACATTAATACTTTTTTCGTTTAGTTAACTAAACATGCTCATTAATTACATGAAAAATGGTTAATTATCTCTATGTTAATAGCACAGGTGCAATTAAAATTCCACGATGCATTTAAAAATTGACACCTACCAATCCGAATTCAGAAAAGGAACAAAATCGTGTAATTAAGAAACTGTAACACAGACTTAGCAAAGGTATTTGCAGTCGGCCATGAAACATGAACAAAAATGTACATCACATATTACGTACCAACAACTGCATACACAAACAACGAATGAATAAAACTAAATTGGGGAAGTAAATGTTAAGATAGCTGACTTATAGAACAAGATAAAATTTTTATTGCGATTTTATTCGATGTTTTACATGTAAAACGTTTGGTCTTAAGATTACCAATGTAAAAACTGTAAACGTCAGTTGTGTTTACCAGTTTTAAAAATTATGTTATACCAAAAGTGTGTCAGAAGTGACTATTTCCCCCGCCCCCCAATATTTATACACGTTGTATTCCCTCTTTACCTGTCTTTACCTTTTGTGGGAAGTAATGTTTTCATGACTTTGTCAGGTTCTAATATTTTATCCGCATGTGTTCAGTACCTTCCAGTATTTACAAATATTTCCCTGGAAACAAAAACAATGCAAGGCCCACTGAAATAGATATTTTTCAGAAGCAATACTCCGTCATGAAATGCATGCTATGTGTGGAAAAGATCTGTTTGGATGTTTTAAAATTTGAATTAATCATATATGGAGGCGAAAAAAATATTGAATGTAACATCGGTATAAAGGGGTATAATTGCACTCATGGTATATAATAAAACTCGCTCCTATCGTCGCTCGTTTCCTTGAACATACCATTTTTAACAGTAAAGGAACAAACAGATTTGATTTTTCTGTATTGTTAACAAAATAGAAACTCACCCTAAGCTCTACTACCACTACAAGCAAAGGAAAGTTCAACAAAACGTGCGCATAGTGAAGCTACATTTACGTCCAGAAGCAAAGCAAAACCCGATCGAGATGGGGGTCATTGACCCGGAAGTACATTATTTGTTACAGGCATATTGAGTCTTTTTTTTAAATTATATAATGCACATGTAGACTAATTCATTTTACTATATCTTGTTTTTGTTAAAGTAAACATTATTTTTTCTTTTTGACGATCAGTATAGTCTCTAATTGTATAGAAACAGTTTTGCAGCAGAAAAGATTTTACTTTTAACTTAAATTTGTGTACCAATTTTAATTGTTTAATTTCATCTGGCAATGAGTTGTAAAGTAACGTACATGTATTGTATGTGGTATTCATGCAATTATCCCCATCTTTATACACTCGTTTCGTTAATTACTATATTTACATTATATACATAACAATTAATTCAACTATCGATAAACAGTGCACTTAAGTAACGATAAACACTGCCCTTTAACTGCTTGAACAAACAAACGACCATCCCTAACATGGACCCTGCGCAACTCTTCCCCGCCTGCCGCAGGCCCCATCGTGGCCCGTGGGCTTCCCGCCGCGCCCGCCGGAGCGCCGCGGTCGCCGCGCGGGCGGGCGCGGGCCGCGCACTTCGGCCGCAGTCGCGCCCGGAGGAGAGTTCGAGCAACGCGGTCGGTCGCGGGGAGCCCAAAGAGCAGTGGCCGCGTGCGGTCTGCCACTACAACCACGACGGCGTGTCGCGCTCCTCTCAGTGCACGTAATTTTTTTTTTTTTTTGGAAACAAAGAAAATAATTGTATATATTTTGTTTTTGGGTGTGTGACCGCGATCGTCGCGTGAAAGTGTTTCGCCGACCTGTTGTTGCTTCGTGCCTGCGAGTTGGCTCTCCCGTGCTGCAGTGAGCGCCGTCTGAGTGCGCGAATTTCGGTCGTGAGTGTTGGTGGCCGAGGTCTGCCGGCGCGGGCGGGCAGGGTGATCGTGTAGGCGTGTGTGTTCCTGCGGCGCCCGTCCCGTGCCGTCCCGTCGCCGGCGGTGGTGCGCGCGGAGGCCGGCGGGGGCGGCGACGCCTTCAGAGGGTGTCTGCGTCGGCGGAGGAGGAGGAGTAGGAGCGGGGGTGGAGTCGGTGGATGACGGTATGGCCCCACCGACGACGTCAACCGCCGACTGCATGCTGGTCGACGGGGCGGAGCTGGCCTGACCGAGCGGCGAGCAAGAGGTGTCCTGTGTGGGAGGCGGCGGCGGCGGCGGGAGGCGGCGGGCGGAGGCGGGGGAGGAGCGGCGGCGGCGGCGGCGGCGGCGGCGGAGGCGGCGCGGAGGGCCCCCCCCGCAGCCCCCCCCTTCGGAGATGATCATCTCGAAGGACCTTTTCCTGCTCGGCGATCAAGACTACTTGCGGCTGCCCAAGGACGAGAAGCGAGCGATGGTCCGTCCAGCAGCCAACAATCCCAGGTTGGTCCCACCCCCCCCCCCACCCCCAGCTGTAGCTCACGTCTTCGGTCTTCACGTGTACAAGTCACCCGGCTCTTGACGAAATCCGATCTCCGTCGTGGAGCTGTTGAAATCCAGCACTTCGCCGACTCTGAAGCCTCCATCTTCCCATTCTTTCCCCGATAATTATAAAACGTTAAAAGTGAACCGTTCCTTTCCCATTTTTAACACCGGCGATTTTATCTGCCCCATTGTTATGTTGTTCGTGTGGCGTTTTGAAAAGAAAGCCTAAACGTGTAACGTTTTCGGTCCCACGACAACATGCTTAGCCTACACAGAATTTCACTTTCATGTCATGGTGCACTGTAAAAGACCTGCACTTCCACACTTACGAAGATTTCAGCTGCCGATTTTTGCGAACTAAATGGGAAGTTCTCGATGTTCGCCGTTCTTCAATTATGGGAACACGAAGTGTTAGGTCTGTCTCCTTCAAAGAACAGTTCGTTTCGGAGGGGGCAATTGAAGAGTGCGAACCCATCTTGTTTCAGGACTGTCTTGTTGTCAAAAAAAGTAAATACTAAACTCCCAAGGATAAATCATGACTTTCAAGAAGAAATTAATTAATCAGGGGAATGAGAGCATCATCAACAAACGAGATATAATTTGTTACTAATATTTCTTGTTGAGTTTTGGTACTAATATTTCTTCCTAATTGCATTATTAGCAGAATATTCTTGCCGGAAACACTCATATTTACGTGCGTTTTATAACAAATCAATAAAATTTAAAAAAATACGAATAAATAAATTTTGTTATGGCATCCGTGTGCAATGTTTGTAAAAAATGTTTCCTTGTATTACTATTACGAAATTGTACCAGTGGAATGGAATGCTGTACCGTGGTGTCCTGCATTCTGAATCTAAAATATGTGTCACAAGTTACAACGCAAATGTCTCAGGAAGGCGCTGTGCTTCTGGGGTACCAGGTGAACATTATCGCATGTTCCAGTCATTGAACACACCTTTGTAAGGAAACTCGTAAAACATTCAATTGTCGCGATAAAACCCCAAGGACGCAACATTCGCCTCACTTAACGTATGCTTCAGTCTACCATTCCGGCAGATTCGAACTTGACTGTTACACTTTTGCGTGTTAACCTGTCCAAATAAAACGGGATATTAGCGAAGAAACAATTTACATCAAAACACTTTTTAAAAAAATTATCCATAATGCAATAACTGTTGTTTGCATTATTTACGGCAGCCAAACGTTTCATTTAATGTAGTCAGGATATTCGCTAACGTGAAAAGCAGTTGATGAAAATAAAAGAAGGATGAAATTATGAAAGATCACACTTTCATAGAGACTTTTCTCTGAGGATTAACGCTTTGTTCACAACAAATGAAGACTTCAATTTAGGATTTAATCGAAATGCGAGAATGTAATTCGTGGACAAATAATGAAACTTATTTTCAAAAGTGAAATCAATATTCATTCAATATTTCAATCAATATATACATTTAATACTTATCCCCACGCTGTTTACCTTTCATTCATTGTGACATCTCTTAATGTTTGTGGTTTCTCATTGAAATGTCTTGTTCACTCAGATTTAAACGTACAAATTTCGGCGGGACAACTGCCAGTGACAATCTTAATCAGGTTACCGAGAAAAAGAAATTTTTCGCATATTTAGCCGTGTGATCGTGGTAGTGAAAAAAAAGTTTAATGGCAGGTTCTTATTTTTTTGTGTCAATATGGTGAGTCATTGTCTTTCAAAACTCCTCTTTTTTGTGTGCTTAATGGAAAAATAAATTGCAATTTCACTAGTCTTTTGGAAAGAAATAGTTTCCAAGTGTGATTGGCGATTTTTTCTAGACGCAGTTAATAACTGCTGCATCATTTTTTTGCACCATTTTGTAATCATTAAGGGAACTAAAGGAATTATCACAACTCATTCCCTTAAGGGAATGATTTGCATACATTATAAATTTAATATGTTGATTTGAACTGAAACAGTGCGAATCGAAATCAGTTCTCCATTATTGCAAACGTTTTTGATGAATGACTCATTTGAAAAATCGAAATATTCCTCTTCCCACTTTCTCGTATGTTTTTTTTTGTCGTTGTATACGTTGTTGTTGTCTGCCTGAATTATAGTTAGTATTAGTTAATATTTTTGTAAACCTTCGGCACTTGTGTTAAATAAAATTTCTTAATAATTAATAAAACACCCATCAGTAACTCAATGAATTTTTATTTGGTCAAGAATATAAGAAAACTACGTGCATGATCAAACATTTGTTGAAACTGCACATATGGTGTAGTTTCCGGTTTAATCTGCTTTATAAGTTTTTTCTTAAGAGTATTTGTCAGTGCACACCTTTTCACACGTTTTTGTTTCGGAATCGAGCACGATAATGTTACACTTCGGCCTTGAAATATTGTGCACCTGCCTTGCTGTTTAGTCGCCAGTGACTTCGCGAAGAAAATGAAGGGAGAGGCAGAATGCAGGGACCTTGACATTTCTTCCTCGAGAGCAACATTTTTCATGAATCATATGGAAACTTGAAATCTTCATCTAAAACTGATAACCCTTTAAATTCTGAGAGTTTGCAAAAATAATTGTTCTCTTTAAAAGACATTCTGGGATTTTAATGTAACTATAAAATCTAAAAAAGCACTTAGAAGTAGTCTTGTTTGTGCGTAATACTAAAATTGGTATTTTACCTTTCGCGTCAGGTTTAAGAATGCAGGACTTCTAAAAATTGTTAGTTTTCAAATTCAAACAAGATATATAAGTACACGTTATGAAAAATCATTTAAACTTGTAGTTAAAAGAAATTCCTTTATCGCTGAATTCAGTGTTGCGGGATGAAAATGGAACATCATTACTTACTGGAAAGTTCAGAACGAATGCATGCTTTCATTCTGTCTGAAGAAATTTGTTTTAAATGTGGCAATCTTAGTTTTAAGAAGCTTTCGAGTTTTGAGTGCGAATTGAAGGTCTGGAAAACGTGTAGCTCACTGTGAACGCCCAACTTTTAACGGAGTCGAGTTTCGCCATGTTGCCACGTGTGCCTCGCATACTGAAAGGGCTGTCCAACTTCGCCGGATAGCATGGTTTGGACCGGGAGACCGCATAGAATGGAATTTTTCTATTCATGACAGTTTTAGAAACTTGTCTTTCATTTTACTTTTTTTTGCAACATAAACAACGATTTTATTATCTATTGAACTATATTCTGTTGTAAACATCAATTCATTTCTGTGAATTTTATTTCATTCCTCGTCTGTTCCGTTTGAGTCGTAACATAAAATGTTTAGTTTTTTTAAGAAAAGTTCATCGCCGGTTTTTTGGTTGGGAATGTGTGAAACAACTGATAACTAGTCCCCATACTCACATGGTTTATCCCACATTTATTTAGAATTATTTGACACGCATCGGAGGTTCGGGAAGCAAGGATAAGCTCCGAGATATCGCGCGCAATCTGCGAAAATAAGAAAAAGCAGTGAATTAAATAATATATGATGCAGGAAAAAAATATTCATTAGAAAAAATATGCTCTCTGGTTGAAGCAGTCTGAGGCAAAACTTTCCAATTTTCAGTTGAAGTTTGTAAATTTTTGTACCCTTAATTAGAATTACCATTATTATAAGCAATTGTCTTAATGAAGGAACTAGTTTTTTGTGAACATGTAACAAATTGTGACTAATCAAATACATCTGACTCAATGTTTCACAATAAGTCATTTTCATTAAATATAAGTGAATGTGGGCCAATGATTAATTAAACACTAGTGTCTTGGTAATTAGTTTTTACTTTTAATTGAGAATGGATTTTTGCAGGATTAAAATGTTCTAAGTAAATCATATGTTGCAAATTTATTCATTATATATTTAAGTAATTAAATTTATTTAACATTCAAAAAAGAGCATTCTTTGCTACTTTTAGAAATATTTGCAATGCATATCAAACAGAAGAACACATTATTAATGATGTTATTTTTGTGGTTTCATTTCCTAAATTCAAATCTCGGTGTACATTTTCACTAAGGTAGGGTTTTCCAATAATCTCTAGGCTCCACAACTGTGCAATGCGCTGGTTTTAGAACCACGATTCTTAGGCATACACAACGTACGAAAATTTAAACGACACGTAAAGTTGAAGTCGTTACTCGTGTAGACACTCTTCACATTACAATAACCCCATTGATGGATAAAAACGAGTATAGCCAATTACGTTAAAAGTAGTTTTCTTTGTCTCTTTCTTACTGAAAAAACTGCGTTCAGTAACTTAGAGATCGATACTTTCTGACGAAGGAAAGTGAGAGTGGAACCTAGGTAAGAAAAAATGTTACGTTTTTTTTCCGACGCTAAGTTAGAAGTATGAGTCAGTAATGCAATGTTACACCTTTTTCTAACGTGATACTGAGAGTGCGTTCAGAAACATCGTGCCGGATTCAGGCCTCGGCGTGTAGGTTGGACTGCGAAGTGATCTGCCCTGGTGAAAGTGGCACCTACTCACAGGAGCAAAGTATCTCGCAGCAGAACTGGTTTTGCTTGGAAGATGATGAAAAGCATTGTGTGATGAGTAGAGTGAGAGGTTTTCTACAGGGCAAGAACAACACGATTTTCTGGGCTGTGGAGTGGGGAAAAATCAAGAGCATATACAGTACAGTTTGAGCAACTTGCACATGGAAATGCAGAAAATATAAATATATAGTTAGTAGATTTGCAAAAATATTCGTGTCTACAACATTGAATTTTCCCTGACAACTAAAATTGATAAAATATTTATTAGACCCTCCTTGAGTTAAAGACTTCTCATGAGACGCAACTCTTGTGCATTTCAAAAATAAGTTTGTTAGTTTTATGTTTCTTGAAGACAGAAACTGTACTTATTGCGAAAAATATTCATTTCTCTAGAATGACTTAAAACTAACTGTAATATAACCTACATAATAATTTCGCATAGTCTATGAACTTCCAAATAAATAATTACATTCAAAGACGAATAATACATCTTTAAATCTTACCTCCAGATATTGATTAAAACACATAAATGGTTTGAAGCACAGTGTATCATCATTTTCCTTCTTGTTCTAACTATAAGACTCAATTTGTGGTTCACATGTTTCAAACATTGTTTTTATCACCAATATTTGACATTCCTCAAAACTTTGTTAAGATGTGGCTAAATTTTTTTAAAAAAATCCTTGCCGTGGTAACAAAATCCGCAGATTATTGAAGTTCAAATTCCAGATTCCAAATTTTAGTTAGAAAGTTTAATTAAAACCTTACGAAATATGCAAAAAATATTACAGAATACAATATTTGTCGGACAACATAATTAATTCACTAGTTTAATTTTGACAGCTCCCCGAGACGTTTTTTGGAGTCTACTCATTACGGAAGCCCGTTTTAATATTTTTCACATGTAATAATTTTATTCATGTTAATCAATGACAATCTTTATTGGACTATAATAAATGTGTTGAAATATTAAAATATTTAAGTTATAACAAATAAGATTGAAGCTTACCTTGACGACTATCCAATGCATTATATAAGAGGTAATATTGCGATGTAAAGAACTTTCGTACTTGCCGATCATGTTAGAAATTAATGTGAATTTGGATGTACGATGAATGAGAACTATTTCCTTTTTCTTTTCAATTAATTGGTGTGTGTTAGGTTTCAAATATTTTTAAGTATTATGAAGAGTAGTGTACGGGTAATAGCTATATTCCTAATGATATTCTGTTCATCCTGAAACGTTCTGAATAATTTCTTTATGTATTGCATTTTGATTATTCAAATGGAACAAAACGCATGTCCTGCATGAAGCGTTGAACATTTCATTCGCGCCAAATTCTCCTTGCCACACTTTTGGTCATATTGTAACGAAAACGTTGCTGCTTATAAAATGCGTATACTTTCAATAATTCGCTTTGAATTTTAAGATCTACTCGCCTTTACGAGAGGAGATTTTGCAATAATGAATGATGCGGATTCGTGGGCGACACAAACCAAGAGTGTCTCGATGCTGCTCTTCTCAATTTTAAAAATAAAATATTTATTCTGCTGATCCTTCACAATTCAGAGTTCATGTATCGTACGTATAAGGCAAAAAAATCATAATTCGATGAAAAGATGTCTACCCCTGCTAGTTGGAAATGGGGAAAAATCTTCTTTCAGGAGGAGTATTGTCTGGTTTTTCTAATTACTGTGCTCCAGTACTGGATATGCTAAACGTATGTTTTACCCGAGCAATGGCCGTTAAGTAGGCGGTTTTTAATTATTTATTAGAAAATTCAAGTAAGTTTTGAGAGGAGAAAAGCTACATTTAGTGTCCAGAAACAAAGCAATGAATCTCCTCATAATTTCCTCGATGAAAATTGGACGAAAACTCCATCGAGATAGAACCGGAGACCCAGAAGAGCTTTGCTGATTTTTACTTTCTCGCTACGGAGTTGACAAAAATGTAGCACTGCGCGAAAAAACGGCGAATTTTCTGCCGACTCTTATTAACCCTGCTAGCGAAAAAGTGACAGTTGCTAAATTTAGAAAAAATCCTCTAACACGTGGTGTAGTCAGAATCCATGTTTTGTCCGTCCTTGATAACAAGAAATTGAATGAAGGCAAAACGTCCGTCCGTCTGTCCGTCTGTCTATCTGTTCGTCTGCAAACACAGCTAGCGGCTAAACTGTTTATCCGATTTTCTCCAAAATTCATATTCCCCAATCGATCTGGCTGGTGTCGCGGCACCTTGTTTTAATTTGGGGGGGTTCTTTACATGAAGTCTCTGGGATATTTAAAAAAATGGTTTCATCGTTTTTTCTTATATTTTTTGTTGGATAGTGTGAAGAACGTTTAAGAGCTGCAGATCTCATGTTCGTTGAAAACCCCGATTTTTTGAAAATTGCAAAAGTTAAAATGTTTTTCGGCGTCATCCAACAATTAAAATATTAAAGATATAAGAAATATTAAAGATAAATTTTGAAATAAGATGAAGTAAAAGTTTTCGAAACTTTTAGTACTTTTCGTGTAATTTTGCGTAAAAATACGGTCGAGAAAGTACGTACTGTTTTAGCACCACTAGTATTTGATTTAATGTGACTTTTCAACTACTAAGGTCATATTGCGACCACAATATGTAACATTAGGGATGGAACGGTAACGACATACGGTCAACCACAAACATCCATGCCCCGGACAGGATTCGAACTCGCGACCCTTCAGACAGGAGGCAGCTACGGCTTCTTGCTGATTTGTTGTAGCCTGCTATTGATATAATCGTCGTAAAAGATAATTAGATTTACTAACAAATCAAGGAGGTTATTATTGAATAAATACTAAGAGAATAGTATTTACGAGTCATTTGAATTTTTATTTTTTTCGCATTTCACACCTGGAAAATGATGTGCAATTACGGATGTTATCGAGCGGTCTGTTGATGTAGATACCTGAGAAACACCTCTATTACGTTAGATGTTATAATTATGGACATTTGAATCGCATGTGCAAGTGCTCTGTTCGCCAATGCACGTTCGTAAAATCTACAGTTATTTTTCACGTTCGAGGCTGTGATTGCGTGCGTGTTTTCAAAGAATGCAAATATCGGGGATGTTGAGGGGGAAAACTAAGATAGCGCCTGCGGGGTAGGTTGTCCCGCCGTACGCCGCTGCCGGATGTGCATGACGTCCAAAAAGTTTGGAACAGCTTTTGAGAATTAACTTTGAAGGTCATTCGAAAAGCTACTCTGCATAGAATGTCGACGCTGGTTGCCAGATGAATGTGAATTAACGGAGGAGCCTCCAGGGTACCGTAAAGGTACAACTGTTCACACACGGACGTCAAACGCAATAGACCTGTGTTTGTTAGAAGGCCCTTATTTATTTATTTTTTTATTTTACTTAAAAACAGTTAAAACTATGTATGACATGCTAGAGAGGAAAAGTGAATTCTGTGCACGATTTCAAAATTCTGTGATCCCTACACTAAGTCATACACTACTTCAATTTTAAATTAAAAAACAACGACCGCTCCCATGTAATAAAATCTATTTTCAAGGATAAATAAGCAATAAATTTTGGGCATGATGTCCTTCGTCGAGGAATAATACTTCCTGCCGCGACAATATGGAAACGATAATTTGAATAAATATATTTCCCACTGAATTCTAGAAGTCGTGCACAGATAATGAAGTTACATTTATTAATCCTAAAATAGCGGTTTTGCAAGATATCTTCAACAGCCAAAACTCTCTGGAAATTGTTTGTTTATAGTAAAGTGAAATAAAACATGACTGGTAATGTCTGTTTGCAGAGAGGTATTAAAGTCGGTTCAGACCACAGCGCAGAATAAAATATCGGCGCTTTAAAAAACGAAAGAAGGAAAATAAAAGGACATGTTAACCAAATAAAAAATTTGAACTACTTTTAATACATTGAAATTTATTATGTACCTTATATATTCAGTTTAATTTCTACATATATGATTGAACATAAAATGCGTATTATTACATTATTACAAAAGTTATTATTACAATTTAGTAGGTTTTGTAACTTTGATTCCTTTCAGCCACATAACTGATTTAATAGTTCAGAGCTGTTTATGTAAACCCAAAAGTTGTTAAAAGGTTTACCCCTCATCATAATTAATTGTAATCATTCATGTTAATAGTTCAGTATTATATGTCAAATATATATGAAAATATGTTTATTCACAAGTTAATCAGGCATTAAAAATATAAAAGCCAGGATAAACGGCATTAACAATTGCAACATTTAATGTTGAAAATGCTCTCGTAATCATTTCAATCACCTCCCCATTAAACTATGCCCCCAATTTGAAGTACATCCATAAGGTTTAGGTGCATCTTACTCTATAACTCATTTGCTGCTACTAATAATTGTACTACTCAAGTGCGAGTATTTTCTTACGATCAGTCTTGCCAAACACACTCTCTGCCACCTGTTTTCATGATTCAATTTTAAATGTATAAGAGCTAGGAAGGTTTTCCAGAGCACAAGAAAACGTGTCCAGATAGCACATCTCCCTATAGAGATATAGTTTTAAACTGTTTGTGACATTAAACATACAGGAAAAAAATCTTAATAATGAATATCCACTTTAGGATGTTATACATCTCATTAGGAACTATCTGTAGTGAAGAAGTCCCTCTCCGTCGCTAGGACTAGGATTTCAAAAATGGGCGATCATGTGGGGTTTGTTGTGAACAATGCGAGTTCTTCATAATATTTTCAAGTTTCTTTTGCCTCTCTTTTTACCATTCCTCAGTGATCATTCATTTCATATCATCGCCTACTTATCAAATTATTCACCCGTTTTCAGGTAAGACGATTAAAATTAGGTGCAGACTCCACAATAATAAGCACCTGAAATACGAAAGATATCTCTGATAAGAAATGCGCGCAAGCACACACACACACACACACACGTTGTCAGACTTGACACATGTTTCTTTGTGTACGTCGACACGCTCAATCCAAATCTGAAGCGAGAATTCCGCCATCACCCTCCAGTTCTTTTTTAAATCGCGAAAAAACACCATGATGCATATTTTTTGTTTACGGGGGTTATTATCAGACCCCAAAACTTGACACATGTTTCTCTATATATGTAGTCGCCCTGAAGCGAGAATTGCGCCACCATCCTTCAGTTGTTGTTTTTTTTCAATCGCGAAAAACCACCGTGAAATTTTCTATTTGACGGTGGATTTTTGCGATTAAAAGAAACTGGCGGGTGACGGCGCGATTCTGGCGTTACAGTCGTATTCATCACGTCGATATACATAGAGAAACACGTGTCAAGTCTTTAGGTCCGGCAACAACTCCCGAAAACGACAAAAAAAATACAATTTCACAGAGGGGTTTCGCGATTAAAAAAAAAACCTGGCTGGTGAAGGCGCAATTCCGGCTTCAGATTCGATTCAGTGCGTCAACATACGTAGAAAAGGTGTGTCAAGTTTTGGGTTTGACATCAGCCCCCCTTAAAAAAAAGGCACGGGGGGAGGTCGCGATTAAAAAATCTGCGCAATTCTCACAAAAAATACAAGTCCTGAAAACAAAAAAAATAAATTTCATGGGGGGAGTTAGCGCTTAAAGAAAACAAAAAATACCTGGAGGGTGGTGGTGCAACTCAGGCTTCAGATTCGGATTCAGTGCGTCGACATACACAGAGAAACGTGTGTCTAGTCTTTGGGTCTGACAACAGCCCCATTCAAAAAGAAAATTCACGGGGGGGGGAGGCGCGATTCTGGCAACAAAAAATACAAGTTCTGAAAACAAAAAATTAAATTTCACGGGGGGGGTAGCGCTAAAAAACAACAACAAAAAAGAACTGGAGGTTGATGGAGAAATTCGGCTTCAGATTCGGATTCAGCGCGTCGACATACATAGCGAAACACGTCAAGTCTTTGGGGGCTGCCAACTTTTTACTTTTATTTTGTGTGCCTGTGTGCAAAAGGGGTGTGGTCAAAAACGCTTGGGGAAACCTGGTCAGCAGTGGGCTCCCGCAGCGGTCGGTCGGTTTTGCCGCCGCAGCTGTCGCGGTGGCCGCGAAGGGCGGGTGGCCGTTGTCGGAGGGGCCCCGTGGGGCTCCTCCAAATGAATCAATTGCCGCGCGCTGACGTAACCCATTCATCGGTCACTCGCCCGGGCGCCAAGGTCGCGGCACGGCGGCGGCGGCGGCGACGATGGTGTGAGGACGGCCGCCCAGGTACCCATCCACGGTGTATAGAAGGATTTTCCTAAGAACGAGCCGAAGTGACAGTTCGCTAAACAACCGAACATCACGTGTATAGAAGGATTTTCCTAAGAACGAGCCAAAGTGACAGTTCGCTAAACAACCGAACATCACATGTAAGGAAGGATTTTCCTAAGAACGAGCCGAAGTGACAGTTCGCTAAACAACCGAACATCACATGTATAGAAAGGATTTTCCTAAGAACGAGCCAAAGTGACAGTTCGCTAAACAACCGAACATCACATGTATAGAAGGATTTTCCTAAGAACGAGCCGAAGTGACAGTTCGCTAAACAACCGAACATCACATGTAAGGAAGGATTTTCCTAAGAACGAGCGAAGTGACAGTTCGCTAAACAACCGAACATCACATGTATAGAAGGATTTTCCTAAGAACGAGCCAAGTGACAGTTCGCTAAACAACCGAACATCACATGTATAGAAGGATTTTCCTAAGAACGAGCCAAAGTGACAGTTCGCTAAACAACCGAACATCACATGTATAGAAGGATTTTCCTAAGAACGAGCCGAAGTGACAGTTCGCTAAACAACCGAACATCACATTATAGAAGGATTTTCCTAAGAACGAGCCAAAGTGACAGTTCGCTAAACAACCGAACATCACATATATAGAAGGATTTTCCTAAGAACGAGCCAAAGTGACAGTTCGCTAAACAACCGAACATCACATGTATAGAAGGATTTTCCTAAGAACGAGCCAAAGTGACAGTTCGCTAAAAACCGAACATACATGTATTCAGAGAAGTATCCCTTGCCGCACAGCCACGCCCAGAGAGTATTATATCCACTTCCACGAGAATATTATATCCATAAATTATGAGGCCACGCCTCTTCGTAAAGTGTTTATGGCTGCTGTAAAAACATCAGTATACACAAGTCCAGGAGTTTCGCTGATGCGCGTACGCGAGTTCCGGAAATATTTAAATTTAATTACGTATGTAGAAAATCTCTTTAACATGCTTCCAATCAGTAAAAGAAAACTGCCACGAATGTAAATAGAAAGCTCTCATCACAGCTGCTACACATGAGCACAGTATCAGGAAACACGTACACCAGTACGCATCTTACATTAAAGTCTCGTTTTAAAATGAACGTAATATTTATCTCACAAAAATTAAATTCGATGTAATGTTTATAGAAAAAAATAGTTTTTAGAGAAGAGCACATAACACTGCTTATTACAATTTACAACGTCATCACAAAATAAATTAAGTATATTATTTCTGTATAAAACGTCTGTTTTTGTCTATTTTTCCTATCTCTTCTAGGAAAAGAATTCTTCAGATGAAACGCATATTTTGTGGTGGATGTTTACTATTTAAATACTTTCCCTCCCGGGTTTTTCAATTTCGTACTCTTTCTTCTGGTACCCTGCTGCTCTGATAAGTACTTATCAATGTTTTCTTAGATCAATACTCCGCGAATGTTGGAACAGTGTCCAAACAAATGATCATGGATGCAAACGATCTTGCCTTTCTCATCTTCTCATATGCTCTCCTTTCACACACACACACACACACACACACACACATACACACACAAACAAACAAACAAACAAACAAACAAACAAACACAAACACACTTGAATACGCATGCACTATTCTATCACACATGTCTGGAGATCAGGGTTTTCCCGCCTGGGATGTGTCCCCTTTTCCGGATCCTTGCAAGCCAACCTAAAGGCCAGCGTCGGGTCTCACAAACCAGCTGGAAAAAATGTCACCTACCCGGATATAACTTGCTCTATTCTTACGAGATCAATGACCCAAGTAGATAACGTGCCAGGAAACCCTTAATACTCGCCGATCCTCTCACTCATGTAGACGGTCAGGGCAAAGCCACGTCCCAGCTACTTATCTCATGTCCAAAATTTGACACATCGGGGCTTGGACAGATCGAGTTTTGCTCATAGACAACATTGCAACCGTCTCTGCAGCAACACTGACCTGCAGATCTAAGGATTCGTTAGCCGAATATGGTACCGGGAGCGGTAGCTCAGTGCATCAACTGATGTCACTGCAGCGCCTCTGACCGGGAGGTCCTAGGTTCCCACTCCCCACGGCGGCAGGATTTTCGACACTAGCTTTTGAGCTAGGTCGAATTCAGTCGCTGCCTCAAGGAGAATTCTAGCGGTCGGCTGCTCTGATCGGTATTTTCCGTGGTTTCTCCGATCAACACCAGGCGAATGCCGGAGCAGTGCCCTAACAAACGGGCCACGGTCCGCGTGCGATCTTTCCCTTCTCTTCCTTGACACTATCCTCTCCCCTTACACACACACGCTTACACTAGCATGCACTACACCACCACATATTCCAGGAGACCGGTCGGGAGTTTAGAGCTTGTCCCGGTTGGGGCGGTGCCCCGGTGGTGGGAGAATCCTGGTTAGGGGGAAACCCCACTAGCCGACGGTAGGTCGGTGTCGGATCTCGCCGTCAGCGAGGGGAAAATCACCGCCATCTCCGAGAAAAACATACACTACACTAACGGGACTAATGACCGAAGCAGTTGACGCGCCCAAAAAAAAAAAGACGGTAGGTCGGCGCCGGATCTTGCCATGAAGCGGAGGAAGATCACCGCCATCTCTCGAAGAAAAAACGTGCACTATACTTACGGGACTAATTACCTAATCTGTCGGCGCGTCCGGAATCACCGACACCCACCCCGCGGTAAGTAACTCATTAAACCGTCTGCCATAAACCTCCAGACACAATGCTTTCACTTCGCACCGGGTCCACGGCGAAGCAGTTTTTCACAGAGGGCAGCGGTGTAGGAGACTGCGCCGGCGTATCAGAAGGCAAACAGCGCGCGATAGGGTATCGGCAGCCACCTGCCTGTCGCCGCCACCGTCGCCGTCGCGGCCGTCGGCGGCGACGGCGCCGGAAATGCACGCATCGCAGCACATCCCTGACGAGCACAGTTCCGTTTCCAAGAGTGACGTCGCAGTCGACAGAGAATCGATCATAGACTTGCTGTCGATTGCTTCTTTGTAAGAGAGATGAAAGTCTTTTTCGACAACAATTCCAGGCTCTAAGTTTGCATAACTTATATGCACGAAGTCATCTCTGCTAATGTCCTTAGCAAATCGTGCATACATTTTTTTAAAAATTTGTTGCGTCTTCAACTTGACGCAACGCGTCTCCAAGCCTCTTAAGGGGCGTTAGGCGCTTTGCGCTGGGAAGTAATCCTCCATTAACATGTACGGGAGTAATCCTCCATTAACGTGTACGGGAGTAATCCTCCATTACGTTTAACTCGTGTCACGCCACGTAACGTCGCAGTCAGTTGTCAAGAGGACCGCCAGGTAGCATCTCCGCGTACGCGCCTTCTGCGTCACTACCCAGCGGCCAGAATTGGGAAGGAATGAGGATTGGGGTAGGGTTTACGTCACTTCACAGGGGTTGGACTAGCCCTTGTGAAGCAGCAGAACTCGTTTTGTTGCAACAAATTTCAAATGAGATTCGACGGGAATCGAACCCGGACCTCAATGGTGAAAGGATAGCGACTTCGCTATGTGCCACGAGCGGGCATAGTGCATTTAATAAAACTCGCAACCTGTGGAACCGAGAAGTCCTTGGTGTAGTCTTCACGACCTCACGAAGCAATCTGCTTGTTTGTCCAGGGTCTTCTAACATGATACTCCATTGTTAAATGGAGACAAATGACACAAATGACTACGATAGCCCGCTACGCCACACACGACTGTGGTTCGATTTTTAAATTGTGGATGTAAAAAATAATAATTTTGCTCTTGAGCATAAATGTAGCTTCACACGTTTTCTTCAGCTTTTTCTGGGTGGAAGTGGGAATATAATTATTTCGTTAACAGTTCCGCAAAAGATCGTTCTAGATATGATCAGTATTGAGTCGATTCTATCACGTAGGGCACGAGACAGGATAAGGGCCAAAATGTCAAATTTCAAAGCACGATTGACGCTGCAAGTAGTATTTATTACAAAGGAGCGAATATTTCTTGATACCATATTTGCCGAAATTCCTTGTTGCTATCCTTATTTATTATTGTACTTAATACAATATAAGAGCGACGGTAGGAATTCCTGTGCTCAAGAAAACGTGCGTAGATGGCACTTCTCGGCCATTTTGACGTTAAATATATAATTACATCAAATATAAAAGTATAGTGATCACTTAAAATAAGTGCTCGATGATTACAAATAGAAACTTACAACTTAATCTCCAATGAGTGGACAATGAGTAACCACTCATTGCGGCGGATTCGGTGGTATAACGGTCAGCGCACCGGACTGTTCTACCCGAGTTCTTCTTCTTCTTATCTTCAAGTATTTAGGCATGATGCCTGTTACGCCGCTTAGTATCTACCCGAGTTTGCGGGTTCAAACCCGATCGAAGCCGTGGATTTTTAAGGGCGAAAAAATCCCTCGTACGCCTTCCTTCGGAGGGGAAGTAAAACCAGCTGTCCCATGTAGTAGATTTACTGCATGTAAAATATCCTCAAGCCTAAAAGAAGCCTCTGAGCCACCAGTTTCGTCACCCAAAATAATACCTCCTTTCTCCGCTAGGTGGTGAAAGGAACGTATTGAAATTTGCGTGGTTAGACGGAAGAGCGGGCCTGATGGCCCGAGTCTGGCCACGTAAAATAAGGCATTAACTAAACTAAACCACTCATTCGCATAAGCTTGGCCTCAAGCTCCCTTACGATACTACCTCACTCGGACTTTTCTTATACTTGCGCGACGGATACTCCTAGTGTGCAAAACTGTGCCAATGATTTTGCAGAACATTTCTACTTCTATACGCAACGCATCATTTGTACTACGAAAATGGTACTCAGAAACATAGACGTCCACTGTAATGTACAATTACGAGCAATCTCGAAACCGCAAAAGTCAAATTGAACGCTCTTTGTACTAGAAAAATATAGTGTGTATACGCTGTGGTCTTTCAACTTCGAAACAGCTGGTGCAATTGACACAGTGCCTTCGTTTCCGATCACTAATGGCAGTACACATTCCGTTTTTATGAGGAACATCGAAAGAAATAGGATCTCTATAAAAGAACACTTATTTTAAGCTCTCAATGATTGCTTAAGGAGACCCATTATGTCGTCTAAGATTTCGACTGTTCGTTTTGTAGGGTGGTATTTTCCCATGGGTGGTATTTCTTACATCTCCTTCACTCATATTTGAAATATGAAATACATGAAGGATGCAAATTTCAGGAGCAATTAACAAGATTATCCCGTGGCACTGAACGATGGACTTTTTTAGAGAACGTTTTGCCTCCACAGCAATATTACTCTAGGTAAACGTGTAGCCTACGTGTATAACAACAGATCATTTCATATATTTTTCTCGTTAAGCATTTTTAAAAAAATGAAACAATGTCGTCAAAATATAGTCTATACGGCATGGGCATTCGGTCTTTAGCTATCGAAATCAGTGTCAACGCTAAGAAATAAAAAGATATTATCAAATTCTTCATGTTAATAACTGAGCTATTCTTTGATGGAACTTTCTATAAGCTTTTGCAGTGATTCTCGCTGGCACGACAAATAAATTGTTGATAGCGTTTTTTTAAATTGTTTTCCATACCGTCACTTCTGTTTATACTTTAATACAAGTCATATTGTAAAAAAATTCATCTCTAAGACATTTATTATAATTTATATTTTTTTACACTTAATCCACATTGTTTCAATTATTTCTTTTATTATATCATTTCTTCATTTTTTATTTGCTTTTATTTTATTTCTAATTGTCAATCATTTCATAAATATTTTTTGTTATAAATTGAAAGTATTGAGAAATACTCAAACGTGGTACATTTTACAACAAAGTGGCTGGATAATTTATATTCGCTAATAAAGTATATACCAGTACATGCACCGTATATAATAGTATATCAGTATATACCACAATATACACAAGTACTATGTTAACATCGAATGAATAGTATCGATAAACTCACCACCAATAGGGAGCTTTTGCCTGGCGAAGCGTTACAGCACGTGACAGCACTGTCGATCTTCTGCGCATGCGCAGTCCGAATCTCTTTCCAGCATCTGCGCTGGCGCAGAAGATCGATATTGCAGTCGATAACTGTACGCTACGCTATGCAAAATACTCCCTAAGATAGAAGGTGCACAGGTAGCGGTAGCTCGGTGCATCAACTGATGTCACTGCAGCGCCTCTAACCGGGAGGTCCTAGGATCGAGTCCTGACGGCGGCAGGATTTTCTACTCTAGCTTTTTAGCTAAGTCGAATTCTTCAGTCGCTGTCTGGAGGAGAATTCTACCAGTCGGCTGCTCTGCTCGGTAGTTTTCCGTGGTTTCTCCGATGAGCACCAGGCGAATGCCGGAGCAGTACCCTACCAAACGGGCCACGGACCGCGCGCGATCTGTTCTTCCTCTTTCTTGTCCTATCCTCTCCCCTTACACACACATTTTCACTAACATGCACTACACTACCACATATTCCGGGAGATCGGTCTGGAGCTTAGAGCTTGTCCCGGTTGGGGCGGTGCCCCGCTGGTGGGAGAGTCCTGGTTAGGGGAAAACGCCGACGGTAGGTCGGCGCCGGATGTCGCTATCCAGCGGGGGAAGATCACCGCCATCTCCAGAGAAAAAGACATGCACTACAGTAACGGGACTAATGATCGATGCAGTTGACGCGCCAGGAAACACGAAAAAAATCAATCAATCAATCAATTGAAAGTGCATCCAGACGCCAAGCTGTGGAAGGATGGCACCATCTTTATTAACTCCACACCCTGGCGTTAGAGTCCCTGGATACAGAGTAGCGCAACCCCAACGGCCGTCGCCATTTAATATCCTTCCACTCGATAGCCCCAACAGGCAGCAGTCAGGGGTTAACGAGTAATTATAGCAATTGGACACATTATGAGGCATTTCGAGTATATTATCATTGGTTTTTGGTAGATTTGAAATGTTAATCCCTCGCTTTTTTAAATTTGTTGTTGTTATTATTATTATTTTTCATCTTTCAACTATTAATAGTTAAATTGTTGGGAAGGGACTCTGAAACTTAGGAAATCGTGCGCAGATGATTTTCTCCCCATACGTCACATACAGTTTTTCACTAAATAAATGAATAAAGAAATAAAAGATTGGTGGTTCCTAACTTACCCACTATACTGCTTAGTTCAACTTGATGTAAAATGGCGGCACCGGTGGCGCGAAAGAGTGCGCCACTCTCTGCATCCAGGGACTCCACCTGGCGCGTCCGCCCAGCGCCTCTTAGCGAGCAGGAGTCACATTTCGCATTGCGGACCGCGTAACGGGCTGGGCGAAGGCTTGGTCCATCCACGCGTGCTATGAAGATTAGGATGTAGTATAACAGGGAGAGGGCGACCCTAGGGATGGAGGACGAGCCGCTCGCCGTCCCCCCCCCCCCGGCTGAGGTGGCTCAGGGCATCAGCTGGAGTGCCTGAGGCGCCACTTCCAATGGTGGCAGGATTTTCGACATTAGCGATTCCGGCATAGCCAGGTCGAATGCAGTCACTGTCTGGAGGACAGTTCTAGTCGGCTGCTCTGATCGGTATGTTTCCGCGGTTTCTCCAATCAATACCAGGCGAAGGCTGGAAAAGTACCCTGAAAAACGGACCACGGACCGCGCGCGATATTTCGTTGCCTTTTCTTGTCCACTCTTTTTCCTTACTTACATGCACTACACTACCACACAATAAATAGAATTCAGAGTTTCTTTCACCTAATTAGACAAAAAGTACATTGTAATTTTGTGATTTTTTTAGTGAAATTTATTAATTTAGAGATTTATTTTTAATTTAAAAAAATGTATTTACTTCTTGTTCGGCCGTGAGGCCTTTCAAGGCTTGAATACATGAGTATTATCATGATTAGGAATGAGCATTCTTGACGTTTTTGAGCTTTACATCGCTGTTCCGTTTGTTAGGTATTTGATTTTAGATGGGCTTGGTTAGGAGTTCATTTATAAATTACTTGGTTTAATATTAGGCTATCTATTTGAATTTTTTTTCATATACTTATGGGGCGAAATTTGTCTTTTGAGAATTTGGATTTCATTCGGCAAGGTTCGACAGCATTTCGTTCTAGGTTAAATTTATTTGTTAATTGAGAAACGTTGAGTGTAGTATAGAAAATTTTGGAAATTGAGGCTATGTGGCTTTTTACTAAATCCATACGTAGTTCCCTATGAATGATGATTGATGAATGAGAATTGGGTGGTGAGAATTGGAACCACGGTGCTTGTATGATTTTCCTGAGACATTTGTTTTGTACCGTCTGAGGTTTCTCTATTGATGAGGGTGCTGCGCTTCCCCTAACAAGACAAGCATATGTTAAGGTGGGTAAAATGATTGATTTAAATATCATGAGCTGACATTCAATTTTAATGAAGATTTTCTAATAATTAGTGGGTATAATTTTTATATTTTCCCTTGGGCCTATTTTTTTAATAAGAAAAACTTAACGCTTCTAACCATAGGTCACAGGAGTGTCAAGGGGGCTGTGTAATCGTCTGGCCCGATCGAGGACACGTCACTTGTTTCATTGCGTCGTACGTCGCCTCATGCCATTGTTTCTGCATTGGAGCTTTGTTTTGTTTTTCGTTCCGGAGAAGGAATTGGGACAACCGCGAAGCGGCCGTGAGTAAACGGTGGTTTTTAAAAATGACAGCGAAGTGACATTTCCTGCAGACAGCTGCAGAGAATGAAAATATCACGTCGGCCGTGCGAAATTGGAGTTATGTCTCCTAGGTGTAGTCTGTTTTTCAAAACTCGTGTTGGCTCTCTTGTATTGAAGAGGCAGAGTAATATTGCTTCATACCTCGAATAATTCGTATGAAAGCAACTTAGCTTTGAATTTTTAGCTAGTATGTATAGTTATCAAGGAATTAAATATATTTTTTTAGAAATTGAGTCCGATGCATTTTTGCAAACCAATTTATCAGTTCTTGTTCGCATTTTTGCCTATAAAAACTTGTCTGCAGTTGTCCTTTCTGCAGTTGGTAATTGTTCATTTTGTTAGAACTTATTATTTTAAAAAATGCCTTTGTTTATAGTTCATCTCCCGACAGTTTAGCAGCTATGTTTAGTTATTTAATATCGAAAGGTGATAGATTTATAGGGACGTTAGATTTTGCAACTGAAGCTTCGTAGGTAAGCCGTGAGGGTTTTAATCCCGTGTGGCAAAATGTTAGACACCGAATAGAATCGGATCTTTTTTATATATGTATTCAGTGTAAAAAGCAGTTAACCTATATGTAACGTATGGGAAAGGAGAACAATCTGTGCTCGTTTTCCGCAGATCCGAAATATATGTCACCGTATTTTACTAGGGTAAGTTGTATTAGTATAGTAAAGCAAAAATACGAGAGTCCTCCTATAACGATAAGCAAGTTGTTCCTGCAGTACCACCTGACTCACTGTAAGAGCTTTTTGCAACATTTTATAATAAGAAATGTTCGTTTCCATGTAATAGTAACAATTTACAGTAAATGAGCTATATATTCTGGCTCTTATCTCTTATCCTTCCCCTCACGAAGGAATAAATTCCCTACAATGAAAACCTGGAGAAAGATCATGAACGAACGTTCTTATTCTTGGTTCTGCTGGCGAAATAACTAAATTCCTCAGAGTTCAAGGAAATGTGCGTTGATGGTAAAGCTGCATTTGTGTCCAGAAGCAAAGCAAAGGGGCATCTGAGCGTGTCTGAGATTAATCAAAGATCGACTAAATAATATTAGAGATTGGAATCGGTCCTCAGGAATTTTCGTTCATAAACTCAAGGAATAAGTTGTAGATTGCCTGTTTCCATTTTAAATGGCTTAGTTTGGCCGCACAATTGAAGTTCATTTGATATCATTCTGCAGACCTAGAAGGACGACCGAGTTCCATAACCTGCGTGTAAGATCTCAGCGTCCACTTCAACAATAGGCGAGTAACACCTCTTCTCTTCTAAGCTTATTAGTTTTCGAAAGTTTCGTTCTCTTTACGAAGGGGGAAAAAGTGTATTGAATTTTTTCGCTTCCATTTTCAAGTTTCCCTCTCATTTGGACCATTCGTTTCTAAAGCCTTGGCATGAATATCGTACTCCACTTTCAAGTTCGCAGACTCATAAATCCATTGTTATTGTTCATATTTCACCCAACAGACCACAGCCTTTCTCGAGAATTATTTATTTTTAATGAAGTAATACATACTCGAATATAAAACAGAAAATCGTGGAAAAGAAAATCAAATTAATCATATATTTTGGATGAAAATCGTGGAGGTAATGATTTTTTTTACTTGAAAGACGGAACTCCTCTGTGTAACAATTTGGGTGAAAATTAAATTCAGACCGCTCTCCCCATACCTTCATTAAAAAAACCAATGAAATTAAAGATTAAAAAAAAAGTAAAGTACAATCTTGCTTTGGAGTTTTCTTCACCAACATCCTTGTGAAAGATGAAAAAGATAAATTCTTTGTAAACCACGGTGTTTAAGACTATTATTTTAATGTAATTGATTCAAATTTTAATAAAATACTAAAATGTTCATTCATTTTATTTTACAGTGCATTACTATTCGATTAAAAAATTGCTACTGGCACCTACTAAATCTCTTGGGTATCAGTTATGCCGAATTCCGACTGGTCTCTAGAAGAATATATTAGGAACCAACCTGTTCTCCAGTCAGGAAAAAAATAATGATCGTGGTGGATCTATAACATATTATTTAAATTATTTATTTTCCGCATTTGTGTTGTATTAATGTTTATCATACTTTGCAAGGACACTGTGACAATCCTGAAGAAGAGTCGGTAAAAATGTCGATTCTATTCATACCCTACTTTTTGTGGTATCAATGTTGGTTACATGTCGTTGAATACACTTTAATTAGTATCTTTTTGCGATTAGTACATTAGTACGATTTTTACCTGTTTTAGATGCAACTTGTTTGTAAGTATGATTCTGTTCCACTCAGTTTAGGCTGTTGTTTCGTCGACTCTTGTGAAGCTTGCGGCTGTAACATGTCTTGGTTGTGCCTCATGGCTATATATTTTTAACGCCTCGTACAATCTTCACTACTAAGTGGAACAGAATGTGCTTGAATGTTCATGGCCATATCGAGATATGCTATTAGACGCACGTTGCAATCACGATTTGTTGAATAGTCTCTTATTGAATTCAATAAATGTCGCAGTGTACATGATTTTTTTAGAATTGCTACAAAACCGCAAACAAGTCTCAGGAATTCGGGTCCCAGTTTCCGCCAATCGACGGCCATCGAACTTAATTGTTTGGACCAGAATGCGGGAGTCAATCTGACCGTTGCGAATTGCAGTGTCCACTTTCACTCGGTTCGCTTTCGATGTTTCAATTATTCATGACAGTCTGTCTACGATAAGAAATGGAAGTAATTGCGTGTCAATAAATCACTTTCACTTTCGTGTAAAGGAATGCCTCTTATATGAATTACTCTCCACACCTACTCTATATTTTAAAGCGACTGTTCTGAGTCGATACTTTCTTGTCGTAGATTTGACAGCAATACCTAGTCGCAAACATTGATTGCCTTCGTAACACAAAGACTAATGGTCTTTTATTAATGTTGGATTTTTAGCTGTCCTGGGGAGACCAGATACGTCACCAGCAGACGTAATGCTGCTAACTTGATGTGAACTTACTTTTCGGAGAGCGAAACAATTTAACGACGTAGTGCTCCAAATAAGATTTTTTTATTTATTCCGGGCGCGTACACTGCTCCTGAAGTTATTAGTACCGGAAGTGTACTGCATGTTTTTCCTCGGGAGATGGCGGTGATCTTCCTCCGCTGGATACAGAGATGCCGCGCCGACCTACCGTCGACTAGCGGCGTTTCCCAACCAGACATCTCCCACCAGCGGGGCACCCCGCCCCAGCCGGGACAAGCTCTGAGATCCAGACAGACCTCTTGACAAGGGAAATAGAATACTGCATGTGTGTGTGTGTGTGTGTGTGTGTGTGTGTTTGTTTGTGTGTGTTTGTGTGTGTGTGTTTGTGTGTGTGGTTTGTGTGTGTGGTTTGTGTGTGTGGGTTTGTGTGTGTGGGTTTGTGTGTGTGGGTTTGTGTGGTGTGGTGTGTGTGTGTGGGTTTTGTGTGTGTGTGTATGTGTAGGTTTGTGGGTGGGTTTGTGTGTGGGTTGTGTGGGTTTGTGTGTGTGTGTGTGTGTTTGTGTGTGTGTGTGTGTGTGGGTTTGTGTGTGTGTGTGTGTGGGTTGTGTGTGTGGTTGTGTGTGTGGTTGTGTGTGTGTGTGTTTGTGTGTGGGTTTGTGTGTGTTGTGTGTGTGGGTTTGTGTGTTGTTTGTGTGTGTAAGGAGTAATGACAGGATAAGGAACTGGAGAGAATGATCGCGTGCGGTCTGTGGCCCGTCTGTTAGGGTACTGCTCCGGCTTTTGCCTGATATTGATCGCAGAAATGACAGAAAACTACCAATCAGAGCAGCTGGCCGCTAGAATTCTTCTTCAGACAGCGACTGAATTTAACCCATGTAGCTAGTTGCGAAAATCCTTCCACCCGCGGGTTTCGAACTCCAAGACCTCCCGGTCAGAGGCAATGCAGTGACATCAGTTGATGCCCTGAGCCACCTATGCAGGTCCTACATACGAAACATCGTTTTCGTAAAAACCTCTATTTCAAATAATACCCGTAAATATAAATTCTCATGTTGGAATTAGAATATTATACCTTCTGGGCCTAGTTTTAACCCATTAACGGCCAAAGGTAGAAAAAAATTATAGAAATGCAATAATCATGTTTTGTAGTATTTATTTATTCTAGTGAACACTAAGAATGAAAGGTTTTTTATTTTCTATGTTAAAAAACGCAACGTTGGCCACTTATAAGTAAAAAAATTACGTATAGTTTTTAAATCCTATTCTTCAAAGCGTTTTGAATGTAAATAACAATTGAACTTCTTATATTGATACAGTGTGTGGCACAATGGCTTTTTTGTACTATTAACTGATTTTACAACAATATTGCCTACACCATCATCTCTTATTTTGTCCAAAACAATATGCTACGTGGATTTCGTCCAGTGTAAATAACATTTGTCGTATTTCGATTTTTTATAAACATAACTTTTAAAATCTTGTTGGCTCGTCGAGCTCTGTGGTGACAGAAAGTTGAATAACTTCCAAGAATTTCTACACCAACTAAATAGCTGGGTCGAAGCGCTTCACGGGATAGGAAACCTAGATGCCGATTGCTCTGATCTGTAGTTTCCTCATTTCAAATCTAGCAGAACTCTTTAATCTCTATTATGAACCTCAGTACCTATGTTTTTTCGTACCTGTACCTGTAGCGAATTCTTTTGATAAACGGGTGATGATTTTTTCTCTGAGCACAAGACCTAGCGTTGCTCAGCATCCGCAAGCAAACCCGGGACTCTGCACATGCAGAACCTTGTTGGATACACACTCTGTTGTTGATTCCATTACGGCGAAGGCTGACGAATTCTTCGATCGGTCCAGGGTTCGACACCTCGGGGTCTCTTATCCTATTAAGTGTGTAGAGGTGAGGGAGAGATTTAGTGAAGAATTAAGAATACATTATGAGAACAGTTAACCTTTCCGTAAATGACAGAGCAGGTAAGCTGGCTCAGGGCATCATTTGAGGTCACTGCAGTGCATCTGACTTGGAGGTCTTAGGGTTTCGGTCCCTAAGTTGGCAGGATTTTCGACACCAACTAGATAGCTAGATAGAGTCCAGCCCCTGTCTTAACGAGAATCCCTTCGGCCGGCTGCTCTTATCGGTAGTATACTGGAGCAGTACTTTAACAAACGGGCCACGGACCACGCGCTGTCTTTCCTTCCCAGTCCTTGTCCAATCCTCATCCCTTTCCACACACACACACACACACACACACACACACACTCGCACTTACATGCACTGCACTAGTACACTTGTTGGGAGCTTAGAGCTTGTCCTGTGGGGGAAGGTCCCCTGTTGGTGGGAGATACTTAGTTCGGGTTAACCCTGCATGCCGATGGGTAGGTCGGGGCCAGATCTCACCATCCAATAGGGTCGGGGTTGGATCTCACCATCCAAAGACCACTCTCACCTCCCGCGATAAAAACACTTACGGAACCAATGACCTTAACAGTAAGATGCGCGCCCGGAATCATTAATCAATGAATCAATCAATCGACAATTCCCCAGCCGGCACGTCACGTCGACACCTCCACATTTGGGGGAGGGACGAACTGACATTAACAATACATGCATTACGACTATAATTAGCCTTTCTCTAATCAAGCGGCTCGAAAAATTCCCCAGCGGCCCTAGGTTCGTCAACTTAGTGCGTGTTTTATCTCACACATTGTATGAAAGCGAGGGAGGATATTAAGAATTTTCTTACACTTCGACAGTAATCATCATCATCATCATCATTATCAACTGTAAGGATTGGACTTGTTCAGTCTGCTCCGGCCCCTGAAAACTGCTCACTCCATCTTCTCAGTGGTCTTCCCACATTTCTTCTCCCTTTTGGCTTGTCGTTCAAGGCAACTTTGACTATTCTTTCATCGGTCATTCTTAATACATGATATTTCAATTTTTCTCTATATTCTTTGATAATATCACTCACACTTAAAATGTCTATCGACGGTCATTATGTTTTCCGTAACACCTCCCTCGAAAACTCCCCGGCGGGCGTGGGTTCGACGCCCCGGCGGGCGGAGGCGTGGCCGGCAGCGGCTGCGAATTTCCCTGTGGCAACAGCGGAGTGCGCGCTTTCCCTGCAACGCGCCTCGGAGAGCGGTGCGGCGCGGGGCGGCGCGGAGCGGGGCGGGGCGGCGCGGGGCGGCGCGGGGCGGCGCGGGGCGGCGCGGGGCGGCGCGGCGGCGCGGGGCGGCGCGGAGCGGGGCGGGGCGGTGGGTCGATAGCGGGTCGTCGACCGCGCGCCCCCGCCCCCGCCCACGCCCACGCCCCCGCGCGGAGGAGGGGAGGCCGGCGGGGAGAGTAATCTCTGGCTGATAAATCGCACTTGCGCCCCCGGCCTCGCGCCCGCTGTCTCCTGCGCGATGGCGCTCGGAAAGGGAGGTGTGCACCCCTGGGAGAGGAACTGGTGATGCGACGTCCGTGTCAGAGAACATTGATTGCTTGATTGATTGTTTAGTGATTCCGGGCGCGTCAACTACTACGGTCATTAGTCCCGTATGTGAAGTGCATGTTTTTGCTCGGGGGAGGTGGTGGTGGTGGTGGTGGATTTCCCCCGCTGGATGGCGACACCCGGCGCCGACCTACCGTCGGCTAGTGGGGTTTTCCGAACTAGGATCTCCCACCAGGGGCACCCCCCAGCCGGGACAAGCTCTAAGCTCCCGACCGGTCTCCCGGAATATGTGGTAGTGTAGTGCATGTTAGTGTAATGGGAGAGGATAGGACAAGGAAGAGGAAGGACAGATCGCGCGCGGTCCGTGACCCGTTGTTAGGGTACTGCTCCGGCATTCGCCTGGTGTTGATCGGAGAAACCACGGAAAGCTACCGATCAGAGCGGCCGGTCTCAGAATTCTCTCCAGAGAGCGACTGAATTCGACCTACCTGAAAACTAGGTTCGTAGGTTCGATTCCCTAAGACCTCCCGGTCAGAGTGCTGCAGTGAGATCAGTTGATGCAATGAGCCACCGCTCTCGGTTAGAACATTCATGTTACCAATCATCGATGATGACGAAAACCCATCAATGTTTTTAAAAATAGCTTTTTTTAAAAGGTGGTATCGGGAGTGTCGGCTTAGGGCATCAATTGATGTCACTGCAGGGCCTCCGCCCGGGAGGTCCTAGGGATCGAGCCCCGACGATGGTAAGATTTTCGACACTAGCTATATAGCTGGGTCGCGGTCAGGCGCTGTTGGGGAGAGAATTCTAGAGGCCCGCTCTGTAGTATATTGCAATATATAGTACGTCAATTCTTTCCACACCAAGAGTTGCTGTTCGGTGTCGCAACACGTGTATATAAAATATTTCATGGCAATTTCCTCTTCCGTGAAGCCTTAGTGTCGCATCTCGTCAGCTGTGTCGTAAGCGGTGATAACACTGTGTTGAGAATTCGGTCGGTACGCGCTATAAGAGAATTGGCGGAATTAGACAATCACAAATATTTGCATTTTTCAGTCAAAACAGCAACTGTTGCATTGTTTTGTATTTCCCGAGTTTCTGTGTGCTAACGAAGACATAGGCACTCTCAAATCGCCAGAGATACAAAATGTACTTTCAATTTCTGCACCACTGGAAGTTTCTAATATAATAACTGTTTTTTTTAATTTTCCCGAGTTTTGAGAATATGTAACGAAACCATAGACACCTCTCAAAAGAATGGAGGTTGCTAGTGAACTTTAAATTTCTGCGCGTATTGGAAAGTATAGTAATACAGATGATATGAATGTTGACGGAGCATTGGGGAAATGAGAGGCGGGGAAAACCCACCCACCACAAACCCTCTTCGATCCCCGCAAATTCCCCCAAGAACGACTGGTATTCGGCAAGTTACCCGCAGGTGTAAAATAAGGGATCTGGCCACTACACCACGGATCGCTCTGGGGTTGACTATTGGGTTAAGCGATACCGCGCATGAAAGTAGGGTTCGCGCATCAGAATTCTGTTTAAAAAAATCGAAAAAATGCGCGTGGGGTGAAGAGTGAGGGGAGCGTAGATCGCGTTATGGACTGCGATGACACGTGCTGGTAGTAAAGAGGGGATGAATGGCTGGTTTTAGGGCGTGGTCGATCGAGCAGGACACATACTGTGAGAAGGGGAGCTCGCGGGGGATGTTTTTTTTACTTTCCTCTGTCCCTTTGTGAGAGTTAACAACGCATCAAACCCAACCAGCTGGTGATGGACGCGACTGTGGTCACGTGATTTTGATGGTTTTGTTTCGTGGTTGGTGTGCGGCTGGTGTTGAAATGGAGTTACGGTTTTAGAGGATAGAGGAGGGAAATGGAACGACTGGGATATTAAGGCTGCAACATTTTACGTTAGCACGAAATTGAACTGTCATGAAAATGCAAAAGTTTATTGGTTAACAATTTTTATTAAAGTTTTAATAATAATAATAATTATAATATAATAATAATAATAATTATTATTATTATTTATTATTATTATTATTTATTTATTTATTTATTACTATTATTATTACTATTATTCCTCACTCCGACCCAGAATCGAACCGTGATCTTCTGGATTACGCCCAGTTAATATAGCCACTAAGTTTCTGGGATGAGAATGGTGACAGTTGAATAACTATAACGTATTCTCTGAGCTTCAGTATCATATATGAATGCACATTGTTATTGAAATTTAAGAACATAAATTAATTTAACCCCTTCTATGCCTAGGAACATCCTTTTCGTAAAGGCCTTATGGGACATTAGTCACATCGGAAATAGAAATCACCAATTTATTTTGTTATTTCTGTAGACTAACATATATTTAATTGTTCTTAATAATCTTAACACTGGTTTTGTGCTTTAGTGATTACGAGAATCAAGTCTGCTGGAAATTTTATTTCTCCCTTATTAGCATATAATATGCACATATCGCAAGAAGGCGATTTGAGGACTGATTTTTGGACAAGTCTACATTATATTATGAGCTAATATATAAGGTCTAAAGGGACGGTTAAATAACACGAGCTTTGGTTTACACCAGATTTGATTGATTTCAAGCTTTTATAGAAATGTTTACGTTTCTCAATATGTGTGTGTGTGTGTGTGTATGTGTGTGTATTATATTGAATATTCAACGTTTGTTATGTTCAAAAAAGCAAATTGTAGTACACAGTCACACGTCTGCATTACGTAAAAGATGTGTGAAATGAATAAAACTCTGAATATGTGATGTCATTCTATCAACCCTTTCGATCTGGTGTTCTATTTTAATAAACTCTTCATGTGTATTTGGAAACGTAATAAAAGAAATGTTGCATACGAATGCGAATTTTCAATTTGTCATTGAAACTATTGTAGGAAAATACTAATTATTGATTTTCTATTTTCAGGTGAGTCTGAGCAAATTTCTGTGAAATTGTGGAGCTACAACATTGCCCTTCTTCGGTAAGTTTTGACACTAATTAAAAAGCAAAACATGATTGGCGATTCTGGTTTTCGAAGTTGTAGATTATTATAAAAATTCGAGAATTTAATTTAACATTTAGCGATGTCCTTATATTTCGTGAACTATAAAATATTATAATTAACGCAATATCAAAATTAGAAAGATCATCCGAGCAGGCTTGAGCTTTAGAAGTTGAGTCAATTACGAGTGATTGATTATATATTGATTGAGTGAATGATTATATAATCGATTTGTGTAGTTTAATATTATTATATAGATATAGTTACCGCTATTTCGGAATCGGATAACATGATATAAACAACTTTCCAGCATAGATACCCTTTACTGATAAGACCGATAATATCGATACTTCCGCCTTTCTCCTCTGACGCTACGAAATCAGTACAGCACACTCAAAATGATGTGCAGTACAGCACACTCATCATGATGATGATGATCAGTATCATCTCCATCTCCAAAGAAGCAATACATCATCACCAACACAGGAAGACAGACGCAAACCACCACTTTATTACTTGCCCTCGAAAGCTAACGACATTAAAGACGGGCCTCCTTCCGTACCAAGTGTGAAATGGGTACGGTCTTCACTAACACTGTATGTAATAAATTTCAATATTCGTCTTGAAACATTTCTACATCGAAGCGGCACGGAACTATCACGTGTCCTCCAGCGTGCCCTTCGGATTCGCCCCTAGTCAGGAGTTCGAAATAGGGATGCGACAACGACAATGAAACATCGATGATGCCAAACATTGATGTTCAAAATTAAAACATCGATGTTTAAAATACATCGACCAAAAACCATCGATGTTTCAAAGTGCGTGTAGTAACCTCCAACATTAAATTCGCTCGCAACGAACTTCAATTTGCCGTGCATGTTAATTTATAACTAAACCCAAAATTTAACCGAAAATAAATACGCCTATCCGTATGCGAAATATGAAAAAAGGCGAGGGCATAAGAATCATCTCCCGGTAACGAATAGTTGGAGGTAATACAAACAGCGTTCGTTCGGTTCGAATTCAAACACAGTGGAAACATCAGTTACTATTTCGTATTTTAATTTTTACAAATTTGTGATTATGAACATTTCTCATTCACAAACAAAACATTCAAACGTAAAATTATCCATCCCAAACATCCATCCCAAAGCATCGATATTAAAAAAACATATCTTTCAGTACATCGATGTTCAAAATTTCGGTATTTTATATTGATTGATGATTCCGGGCGCGTCAACTACTGAGGTCATTAGTCCCGTACGTGTAGTGATTGTTTTTCATCGGGAGGTGGCAGTGATCTTCCCCCATTGGATGGAGAGATCTGGCCTACCGTCGAGCGGGGTTTTCCCCAACCACGTATCTCCCACCAGATCTGGGACAAGTCCCCGATCGGTCTCCCGGTATGTGTGGTAGTGTAGTGGATGTTAGTGTGTGTGAGGATAGGACAAAGAAGAGGAAGGAAGGATCGCGCGCGGCCCGTGGCCCGTTTTAGAGGGTACTGCTCCGGCATTCGCCTGGTGTTGATCAGAGAAACCACGGAAAACTGCCGATCAGAGCAGCCGGCCGCTAGAATTCTCCTTCGGACAGCGACTGAATTCGACCTAGCTGACTAGCTAGTATCTAAAATCCTGCAGCCGTGGGGACTCGGTCCTAGGACCTCCCGGTGAGAGGCACTGCAGTGCACTCAGTTGCTGCACTGAGCCACCGCTCCCGGTGAATATTTTATAGAAAAATCGATATCGCATTCTTAGTGCCAAGCAATCACAGGTGAGCTCTCTACAGCAAGTGTGTGCGTGGCGGCTTGAGCCCGAGGGCGGGGAGCGGATAACTGGGGCGGAGCGGGGCGGAGCGGGGCGGAGCGGGGCGGAGCGGGGCGGAGCGGGGCGGAGCGGGGCGGAGCGGGCCGGAGCGGGGCGTAGCGGGGCGTAGCGGGGCGTAGGGGAGCGGGGCGGAGCGGGGCGGAGCGGGGCGAGGGGCGGAGCGGGGCGGGCGAGCGGGGCGGAGCGGGGGAGCGGGCGGAGCGGGGCGGAGCGGGGCGGAGGCGAGGGGGGAGCGGGCGGAGCGGGCGGAGCGGGCGGAGCGGGGCGGAGGGGCGGAGGGGCGGAGCGGGGCGGAGCGGGGCGGAGCGGGCGGAGCGGGGCGGGCGGGGCGGAGCGGGCGGGAGCGGGCGGAGCGGGGGCGGGGGCGGGCGGAGGGAGCGGGGCGGGGCGGGCGGGCGGAGCGGGAGCGGGCAGGGGCGGAGCGGGGCGGAGGGGAGCGGGAGCGGGCGGAGCGGGGCGGACGGGGCGGAGCGGGGCGCGGCTGGGCAGGGAGGAGCGGGTGCGGCTGGGCGGGGCGGCGCGGCGCGCAGCCCAGGCTGCAGCGCGGAGCTATTTCAGGCGGCGGTGGCGCGGTGCGGAGGGGGTGGGGGAGGGGAAAGGGAGGTGGGGTGGGGCAGAAGCGCCCGCCCTCGCTAATTGGGCGGTGGAGGAGCTCTGCGCAACCGGCCACCTCGCAGACCGAGCAGCGAGGTAGCTTTCCACTGCCGGGTACCGGAATTCAAATCCCCGACATTGGGGCTGTCTCAGGAAAGACGTCTGCAATTCATTTATTTTTTATTTATTTATTTTTTATTTATTTATTTTTTATTTATTTTTTATTTTTTAAATTTTTATTTATTTATTTATTTATTTATTTGTTTATCTATTTATATCTATCTATTTATTTATTTATGTAATATGCAATTTATCGCTCTTACCCCACCGAATCATCGCTAGCCCTCAGCTCGGTTCTTCTACATACAATTATGTTCTTCAACATAGTTCTTTTTTTTATGGGCAAAATTATGTAAAAAATTCAAACACAATGAAACAGTTTCCATTTTGCCTGGAAAATGGGAATATTTGATAGTGTTATTCCGCCTATTCTGATTCTGGGCGTACTGATTCATTTCTCGAACGCAACACATCGTTACTTATGACGCAGCTGACGCTTACGAGAGCAAGGCTCCAACGAAGGGGCAGCGCGTTATGAAATATTGATGACTGGTTGCGTTATGGATCAGCACCTTTTTTCATATTATTAGTAGTATGCATAGAACTGATCTAATATTGATTGATTGATTGATTTTTTCGTGTTTCCGGGCGCGTCAACTGCTTTGGTTATTAGTCCCGTTAGTGAATTGCATGTTTTTTCTTGGGAGATGGCGGCGATCTTCCCCCGCTGGATGGCGAGATCCGGCGCCGACCTACCGTCGGCTAGTGGGGTTTCCCCGTAACCAGGACTCTCCCACCAGCGGGCACCGCCCCAGCCGGGACAAGCTCTAAGCTCCCCGGAATATGTGGTAGTGTAGTGCATGTTAGTGTAAGTGTGTGTGTAAAGGGAGAGGACAGGACAAGGAAGAGGAAAGAAAGATCGCGCGCGGTCCGTGGCCCGTTTGGTAGGGTACTGCTCCGGCATTCGCCTGGTGTTGATCGGTGAAACCACGGAAAACTACCGATCAGAGCAGCCGGTCTCTAGAATTCTTCTCCAGACAGCGACTGAATTCGACCTAGCTGGAAAGCTAGTGTCGAAAATCCTGCCGCCGTGGGGAGTGGGAACCTAGGACCTCCCGGTCAGAGGTGCTGCAGTTACATCAGTTGATGCACTGAGCTACCGTTCCCGGTAACGTTCTAATAGTTTCTATAAAATTGCAGTGTTCGCAAAGACTTTTTGTTAAAATATTTAATTTATTGTAGCTTTTTGAGAGCATTTTATTTATTGTTCTAGGAGCGTGCTCATTTTGGAAAATCATTTCTGTGGGTTTGTTCCAGCATATTTGCTGTTCAATGTCTCCGTTTTACACTAAACTGACCTGTGAGTTATTTTACAAAAAGTTGTGAGCGTTGGAAGTCTCATTGTGCAGCGCGCGGACTTCGTATTCGGGAAGCCCGGGTTCATTCCCCGCACCGGCCTTCCCCCCCCGGGATTTTCGTGGTTTCCCTCGGTCATCCAGGCGAATGTTGTGATGGTTTTTGTGACGGTCCACCGCCGCGAAACCGGCGTCGCAAATCGATTTCGTTAACTACGTGAACTCGGGAACGGTAAACGAATTCTAGACACCGCGGGTTCCTGGAGGGGTGACCGACTAGGAACCCTGGAACCTAACGCCGCTGAGGACAATTGCCCTTTACGGGACATATAATGGCCAAATACAAATACTGTCGATTCCGGTTATAGTGAACTCGGATATGGTGAACCCTCGGTTATAGTGAAATTAAAGTCGCTAGTCCCGTTTTGCTTACATTACAAATAAGCTAAAGAAACCTCGGTTATAGTGAACCTAGGGAATACAATGCCCTGGAAATTAACTCCTCCCTGGAAAAGAGTATATTGCCTTAGTGCCACAAATTCCAATACTAGGCAGCTTGAATTCCAACATTGCAAGAGGCATTGAAGGGTGCATTACAATACTGCATTACAATACTTGGACACAGAGGTAGGTCAATGTAGAATCAATTATGGAGAGAGCAGAAATTCTGAGAAAGATCTAGAGAAATTACTAATGATAAGTACGAAGAAAACAGTTGAAAAGAAATTATTTTTTTAAGGACAAAAAAGAATTGAAATTTCCAGTTCGTGCTGTTAATGTGTATTTTTAAGTTAAAAAATTATCTTTATGGAGAAATCCTGTTTAATTTTGACATCATCGGATATAGTGAACCTCGGATATAGTGAACTAAAAATGTTAGTCCCCAGACGTTTACTATAACCGGGGTCGACTGTATATTAATAATTTAACACACATGAAGGGTGGAAAAACCACAGCGCCAGCTCCGATAACACAGTGAGGATGGCCTTAGGAGGGGCTTGCGAGATGGTGAGTTGCACGTCCGCAGACACAGGGAGGACTCCCCCTTCTCTTTCGCGAACCCTCTCGACCGCCAAGCCCCCCTCAGGAAGGATACCGAATTCGAGAAATCACGGGTTCCTGGATGGGTGACCGACTAGGAACCCCGTGATCTAACGGGACCGAGGCCAATTGCCCTTTCCGGGACGTACAATGGCCAAAATACAAATATATTAATAATTTAACACACGTGGGTTGAAAACCACAGCGATAACACAGTGAGGATGCCTTAGGAGGGGCTTGCGAGATGGTGAGTTGCACGTCCCCGGCAGACGCAGGGCGGCCTCCCCCTTCTCTTTCGCCCCGCCGAGCGGCCGCTGCCGCGCTCTGTACGTGCGGGAGCCCGAGGACGCCATGCCCCAGTGGCTGGGCCCCGACGCAGCGCCGCCGCCGCCGCTGACGCAAGCGTCGCGTGTTCGAGCCCCGTCCGACCACTTTCTCCTTCCGCGGCGGCGGCGACGAATGCGGCGGTGCAGGTAGGCAGGCGCTGCGCTGTGCTGCAGGCGGGGGAGATTTTTCGTCCTGGAAACCGCCGTCTCCGCCACCACCACCACCACCACCGCCACCACCACCACCACCACCACCACCACCACCACCACCACCACCATCGCCGCCGCCGCCGGCGCTCGGGCTGGCCTCGGAACCTGAAGCGTGCGCCCGAGGGCTGAGGTAGCTCAGGGCATCAATTGATGTTACTGCTGTGCCACTGACTCGAGTAGTTAGAGCCCCGAGGATGGTAGGATTTTTCGATACTAGCTATCGGGAGAGATGGCTCAGGGCATCAATTGATGTTCCTGCTGTGCCACTGACTCGAGTAGTTGAGCCCCGAGGATGGTAGGATTTTTCGATACTAGCTATCGGAGAGATGGCTCAGGGCATCAATTGATGTTCCTGCTGTGCCACTGACTCGAGTAGTTAGAGCCCCGAGGATGGTAGGATTTTTCGATACTAGCTATCGGGAGAGATGGCTCAAGGAGAGAACTGATGTCACTGCTGTCCCTCTCACCGGGAGGTCGTAGGTTCGATTCCCGACGCTGGCAGGATTTTTGACACTAGGCTTTCAGCTACATCGAATTCAGTTGCTATCTGGAGGACAATTCTAGCGGCTACCTGCTCTTATCGGTAGTTTTCCGTGGTTGCTCCGATCAACGCCACGCGAATGCCGAAACAGTTCCCTAACAAACGGCCCACGGACCGCGCGCGATCATTCCTACCTACTGTGCGACTTAACATTAACATAACATTCTCTCCTTCGTCAATGGTCTCAGGGATTGGAATCCCATGAAATTTACTTTCACATGCGTGTGTGTATATGCTACCTATCAGTGGTGGGTATTCTCACGAAGCTCACTGATGCGGCCGATCAACAATGTTTTGAGAGTGAAAGGAATAACTTTGTTTAAACAACACAACTTCGTCAAAAATCATAATTAATTAAACGTCATAAAATTACTCCATAAACCTTAAAAATTTTGGCGTTTTAATATAAACAGAATTGCGAGCACTATATCGGAATTAGCAGGTTCGGCATTGTATTATAGTTATAAATCTGCGACTGTTCTTAGTGGATCATTAGGTCCCTAATCAAGAACCGACGAGTTTAATACCGTCACACCCGATCTCTGTGTTGTTGAGTATTCTAGTTGCTGAATTCTTTTGTAGGTGTTTATATCCAAACAATACTCCTGATGGTTGCGGGAGCAGTACCTTAAAAATGGGCTAGAGACTTCCCATTCCTCCATTCTCACCCTTAGGGCTGATAGTGTATTCTCCTACACCCCTTCCCCTGTGATTCAGAAAGACACTCTCTAGAGACGGAGGACCAGGAAGCAGGGATAAGCTGCAAGACTCTCGAGAAATTGGTTGGGATAACCGAATAAGGAAAAAAACTGTAAGTGGACGCTGGTCTGAATTCGTAAGAATATGAAATTATTTCTAGTTTCGTCATTTGAGGCGTTTGTGTAAGAGATTGTAACTCATATTTCACGTTTCGCGGGAAAATGCAGTGTGATGTCACTGATTTGCATGTAATGAGCGGCATAAGTTATGCCGTTCGTGTAAAATATACCTCCTCTTTGTTGCCCGTTCTTGAAATCACTTGTAATGAAAACATACTCTCCCTTCCCCTCTTCCCTCCCCCTCCTCTTCCCCCCCCTCTCTCTCCTTTTCTCCTTTCCCTCTTTCCCTATCTTCCTCCTCCCCCTCCTCCTCTCTCCTTCGCTCTCCTCTTCATCCCTATTAGAAACCATCATCCCTATTTTGGACAAAATGTTAGATATCGTTATTTACACCCAAGCACCTCATTTTCCCAATCACTATTTTTGGGGCGGATGTGTTGTTGACTCCTCCGTGGCCTGTCTGAATCCACCCCTTCCCGCCCGCGTTAGAGATTTCAACGCTCGACGGAATGTGGGTAGTCGCAGTGCGCCAACCAGGGGGGGGGAGGGGCTTCGCGGGTCGTTCGCCCCCCCCCACTGGCCGGGGCGCGGTGGCGCAGCCCCCCTCGCACCGTTGGGTGGCGAAGGGCGGGGGCGGGGCGGGACGGGTGCGGGGCGCGGGTGGGGTGGGGCGTGGGCGAGGGGCGCGGGCGGAAGCGGGAGCGGAACAGGGGCGGGGCTGGGGCGGGTGGGGGAGCGGTGAGGCGGGTGTAGAGCGGGGACGGGGCGGGGTGGGGCGGGACGGGGGCGGGGCGCGGGGGGGGTGGGGGCGGGGGCTGGGCGAGGGGCGCGGGCGGGGCGGGGGCGGGTGGGTGAGCGGTGGGGCGGGGGTAGAGCGGGGACGGGGCGGGGAGGGGAGGGGGAAGGGCGGGCGGGGACGGGGAGGAACGGGGGCGGGCGGGCGGGCACGCAGTGCGGGCCCGCTCCGCGCGGGGCGCGAACCCGGGGCCGTCGACCCCGCGCCGCCGCCCGAAACTGGCACAGGAAGCGACCTGGCGGCCGCCTTCACTTCCGCCGCAGTGCGCGGGGGGTTGAAGGGGGAGGGAGGAGGGGCAGCGACAGGTCGATGCTTTTTCCACCGCGACGACGTCTTCCCGCAAGGAGCCCGCGGTGCCGCACGGAGATCCTCCACTCTGCAAATACTGTTTGCTGGTGGCGACTCGCCTCGTACGGGGGGAGGGATGCGAGAGACGGTCCACTTGAAGAATTTTTTTTGTGGTGCGGTGGATGAACCACTTTACAGAACAGATTTGTACATCTTGCACACGTAGTAAAATTTGATGTGTTCTATTATTACATAGGAAATGGGAAAATACGATTTAAATAGTAAAATACAATATTACTTCGCCAGATTTTAGCTCACGTAGTGACTTCTTTTTTTGTGAACTATCCCATCATAAAGTATGAGGATTTTGCTCTGGATAGGAATGCACCAGCTTAAATAATAATATTAAACAATAATAATTATTACATGGAGGGAGTGTGTCTCATCTAATACGATATCCTCTTTAATCATTCAGCAGTGCACAATTTCTCTCTCGTCTATTTATCTGAAAGCCTTTTTTAATATATACAGTAGTGTAGGAATACAATAATTAAGGGTTTAGTTGAAGGAGGGCAAAATTTGTTCTTGAGAAGTCTGGAGCGGATTCTTATTTGATTCAAAAATGTAATGCGGTGTCGTACTCATTTTTTAGTATAGGAGAGAGGGCGATTTACCTCTTTTTCTATTTATAATTATTTCGCCAAAGAACAGGGAAATATTTTCATATACTCCCTTTTAATGGTAAATAAATGCCTTTTACAGAACGTTAAAGACTATACCGTAAATGATACGAACCCTGTTTTGAGCCTGTGTGCATGTGTGAACTTTAAAAGTTACGATGGCACTGTAAAGAAAACCTTAAACTCCATCAGATCTAGTAAACGCAATCATGTGATTTGAATCGTGTCTACGGATTACGGTAAATGTAATGTGGCTGTGGTGCCAGAATGCACTGCTCACTATGCATTCCCAAGAAGCAACATCATGTTGATCTAGACAGCTGTAGTTGAACCAATACAAATCAAAAGTGGAAGTGTCATTATGGGAGTTTAGCGTTAGCAGGGCACTGTGCAGTTACAGGTTAAAACACTTCCACTATCGTAGTCTTACAACAACAACAACAAAAATGGTGGAAAATGCACATCAGACTATAAAGTTTGCGAGGTTGTCTCGGGTACTGATCAAGTAGTGGTGATGAATGATGGAAAGGGATAATGATTGGAAAATGATGATAAAAGACGAATGATTACGGCTAAGATGATGAGTGAACGTTAAGCGCCTAGTGATAAAACACCTACTAACGTATGAAGGGTACCAATGTCTTACGCTGTACTCGAACCAGCAGACTTCTATCACTCTGCTCCAAGGCCAGGTGCTGTAGATGCACACCCTTGAACAATACATCACGAAAGAAATGGGGCAGTTTGCAATGAAGGAAGGCAAGGGAGGTACTGGTTTTAAAACCTCTGTTTATTATCCTTCCTTTTCCTGTGTACTACGTATTCTTTTAGTCTTGGCGGCCAGGTAACGTGCGTCCCATATTTCCTTGTTCTGCTATGCAAGGATGAAGTGGACCAAGGTCTTTGTCGAATATCTTCACTTGCGTCACCGTAGCTTGTTTGAAAAGAGATTACATGACTGTTGCGATGGCAACAATGACGTATTTTGATTAACTTCGTCAGCCACAATGCGCATAGTATTTGCTAGGAGATAAAATACCTTAGAATTACGCGTAATGGTCTCTCTTATTGGTCGTTGTATTGGTGATTGTTAACGGGATTTATGAATCTTATTTGCAAATTAGCCTTATATGTCTGTGTGTTGGGGAGGGGTTCAAGAGGTTGCGAAGGTCACTAAAAGAATTCTTCTTCAAACGGTCTTCCTGTACGATGTAACAAAATTCTTATGGACCTGTCACTTAATATTCGATGCACCACGTTTTGCAATAACACCCTTGTCCTTCATTATTATAGAAGTTGGACAGAGGTTCCAGACAGTCCATGTCATGGGAGCTGTCCTTACGATAGTTTCACACGAACAGTTGGTCAACACACGACTACGTCAATGCAATATCTTCAGGGTCTTTTAACACGGTGCATTGATTTCGTATTACAGCCACATAAAGGGGCTTATTTCTCTTGCTTCCCCTCTCTCTTTCTCGTCTTCGGTCCGTGTTGCTGCCGTTTTGAATTCCTTCGCCCGTGTTGCTTTCGTTTTCGATTCCTTCGCTCGTGTTGCTTTCGTTTTCGATTCCTTCGCCTGTGTCGCTTTCGTTTTTTGATTCCTTCGCCCGTGTTGCTTTCGTTTTTGATTCCCTCGCCTGAGTTGCTTTCGTTTTTGATTCCTTCGCCTGTGTTGCTTTCGTTTTTGATTCCCTCGCCCGTGTTGCTTTCGTTTTCGATTCCTTCGCCCGTGTTGCTTTCGTTTTGATTCCCTCGCCCGTGTTGCTTTCGTTTTCGATTCCTTCGCCCGTGTTGCTTTCGTTTTTGATTCCTTCACCCGTGTTGCTTTCTTTTGATTCCTCCGCCCGTGTTGCTTTCGTTTTTATTCCTTCGCCTTTATTCCCTCGCCCGTGGTACTTACGTGTTTGATTACTTCTCCCGTGTTTTTTTTTCCATGTTGATTGTTTTGGATTCCTTCGTCCGAGTTACTTTCGATGTGATTTCTTCACCCGTTAGCTTTCATCTTCGATTTCTTCGCCCTTGTCGCTTTTCTTTTTTGATTCCTTCCGTCTTTCTGCTCCCGATTTTTATTTCTCCTTTCTGGTTGCTTCGTTTCGGATCTTGTGCAAAGTTGTCAGCGCTCGAAATCCAGACCTGTGGGGGCGCGGGGGGGGGCGTGCGGGGGCGTGCGGGGGCGGGGCGGGGGGCGGGGCGGGGGGCCGGGGCGGGGCGCGGGCGCGCGTGCTCGCCGCCTCAATTGGCCGCCGCACCTCCCGCGAAGGTTAAGGGCGCGCGCGTGCGTCCCCGGGGAGGGGGGCGGCACCCTGAGAAAGTGGCGGAGCCGAAACAGGGCTTGATTGGGCGCTTATTGGCGGTGCAGACGCCGTGCCGGCGCTGACGTCAGAGCGCCAACGTGTCGCCTCGGGAGGGTCCGCGACCCCGCGCCCGTGCTAATCAAAGGGGCCCCGCCCTGGGAGCCGGCGGCTGCTGCGTTCAGTGCTCGGGGCGGGTAATCTTTTCGTCATTCACTCACACCGTTCCGGCAAGCGAGGCGTCACTCGACGCGAATCAGTCTGCAAGTGCGGAAGTGGCCGGTTTTTTGGTATCCTTTGATAAAATTATTATTATTATTATTATTATTATTATTATTATTATTATTATTATTATTATTATTATTATTATTATTATTGTTGTTGTTATTGTTATTATTATTATTGTTATTATTATCATTATTATTTTTATTATCATTATTACCATTATTATTATTATCATTATTATTACTATTATTATTACTATTAATATTATTATTGCTATTATTACTATTAATATTATTACTACTATTACTATTATTATTATTATTATTATTATTATTATTATTATTATTATTATTATATACAGTATTAATATAGACGTACTCGACCCAAAACAAAAGAGGGATGTACTGACTGGGCCTCCCTTTCTATAAAACGCATTTATTTACTTATATCATATTTGGTTATACAAAGCATTACGGATAATGAAATTATAACAATAACGATACAATTAATTTTATGTTGAACTATTTTTTGTTTGCCAAAAGGCGTTTCGTGTAACAATTTCCCAAGTAATTAGTTTGAAGAAGAAGGTAGATTAGGGATTGAATATATATGGAAATAAAAGAACTAATTAAAAGCTTAGGTGCCCATTTCAGAATGTTAAGGGGGGATGTTCTCCTGGCCTCTGTCAGTGAACGCCTGTGGTAATCGGCTAATATTTCCCCCCTAGCTTTTTAATCTAATCTAATTATGTGTATACTTTCAAAACTGTGAAAAGTGTCGGAGATGCCACACTGAGTTGTGGTGCAAAGTAACTTGAATCGCTGGAAATGTTGATTTTCTCTTTCATCCTTTTCTCTTCGTGGAAGTCGATTCCAATTCGAACCCTGGCTTGCCAGCGCTCTACTCTCAGTAACGGTAGGATATTTCGTGGTGGGGCATATTGGTATGAGGGATCAGATCGCCTCATTTTCGAGAAAAGAGTACTTCACAGAATTTTATTTTTCAATGACCCATCGATTCGACTCCTCAGTTAACATTCTCGGAACCAGCATGACGTACGTTCACTTACTATGAAGTGAGGCACATCGGTTCACATAACTATTTCTGACCAGCAAAATATCCAACATCTGGAATATAGAAATTGTACACCCTTGTAGAAAGATCGCATCGTAGCGATAGGAGTAGGAGTGGTGAGGAGGGAACGATTGCACACGATCTGTTGCCCGGTGCTCAATGTTCTGTTCAGATATCTGTCAGGTGGTGGTCGAGATTGAAAAAATCGGACGATTAGAGATCCCAACCTCCCAAAGCCCAGCAGGGGTCGGCTTCGACGCCCACGTCCTTCGAGCTCGAGCATGAAATTCGCAGCCGAGGGGCCTCTCATCTAGAACCTAAAGTCGGTGACGCTTCACTTGCAAATTCGCAACCCCATATGTAATCGCGCTCTGCCGGGATGTGGTCTGCTTCGTTGCGTAGAAAACGTCCATTACCTGGCATGTCTCCTTCATGTGTAGACTCACTATTTATCAGTCAACTCTCCTTGTTTCTGATTTCGCGAAATATTCTCAATGAATTTAACTGATAATTATGGAGTGCTCAGTAGTGATGACCGTTAGATAAAGTGTAGCAAAGAGATTTGTTTATTCACACAGATGAAAGAGATTATGTTGACATTAATTTACATTCTGCAAACTGATCAGGAATGCTCGAAATTTTATTTACCACTGCGCCCGGACGGCTGTCTCCTTTCCTTCTGCAAAGTTTTTGTTTTTCCGCCCGCTCTCCAATGAACAGATGCCTTCAGATTTAGAGATTCACACTCTGAGGAAAATGTGAAATTCTGAAACCTATTGATGAGAAAGGCTGAAGACTCGATATATCTCAAAGTATTCAGTAATCCGAACATGTGGGTCGATCACATAACGTTACTTGGTCGCCATGATTTTTCCTGTAATTCATAGCTACAAACACAATCTAATACAACTATTACATATATTCCTTCAGATACTGTTAAAGAAATTTTATTACATGGGAGTTTTTTTTTTTCTCCCTTTCAAAATTCAAAATTTATTGCTTGTTTATCCTTGAAAATAGATTTTATTACATGGGAGTTTTTTTTCTCCCTTTCAAAAATTCAAAATTTAAGTAGTATATGACTTAGTGTAAATAGATTTTATTACATGGGAGTTTTTTTTTTTCTCCCTTTCAAAATTCAAAATTTATTGCTTGTTTATCCTTGAAAATAGATTTTATTACATGGGAGTTTTTTTTCTCCCTTTCAAAAATTCAAAATTTAAGTAGTATATGACTTAGTGTAGGGATCACAGAATTTTGAAAATGTGCACACAATTCACTTTTCCCCATAGCACGTCATACGCAGTTTTTAACTGTTTTTTGACATAAAATTTTTAAAAAAATTTAAAAAAATAAAAAGAAATTAAAAAAAGAAACTATTTCCTGGTATCTTTTGAAGAATGAGTTCAACTCTCTCCATCGTCAAGCTTCTGAGAAGACTGATGGAGGTCTCTCGGATTGTCTGATGTAATTTAGTATTTTTATCATGCGACACGTTTTTGCTTATAGGTATAGGGATAATCAAACCACAATAGTACATTAGTACTATTGTGATTTGATTATCCCTATACCTATAACATGGATTACCACAAGATATCGGCTACACCACGGACCATTTTTGCTTCCTATTGAACAATAAATCGTGCTGTAATTCGATGCAGATACAAAATCTACCAAAACTCAACAGCAAAACATGAGAAATGGATCCCAGATGTAGAGGGGTTATTAAATCAAAGGTCAGAACTTGTGTATGTCGAGTAAGTGAATGAGTATTGATTCCGGACACTCGAAGAGTAGCACACGTACAGGGTTTTATGTGGTTTATTTCTTATCCAGGGTACACGAACCTCATGTTTTCGTAGCTTATTATTCGGAGAGGATGTTTTTCTTCTGTGCACGAGAAGATTCTGTACGCGCGGTTTGTCAGTGACTACCGATACATCCTGCAGAATGAATCCGCAATCCGTGTTTTGATGTAACTTCTGGGAAGTAGAGATACCAGTTGACGTCGTGCTGCATATCCCGCCTAAATATTCATCAACTTAGAATTTTAAATGGCCTCTGCCGAAGCTGTCGGTAATACCGCGCGCGTTTATCCTCTACCTTTCCCCTTCCACCCGTCTTCCGATGTTGTTCGTCAACAGTTCACGATTTTGTTCTGTTTAACACGGAAGTTTGTAAATGGCGTTTTCGCGCTTATTAATTGCATGAAAAAGATTTCCTATATTATATATCGTAGTGTTTGGGTAATTAAATAAGGGAAAAGAGAAAGTACCGTAGTGTTTTAAATGAATGATAATACATGCCACCCATGCCCATATTATTGGTAGGAGTGTTACGTGAATACGTTTGACTGATACTTGACTCTCAAAGCACAAGGATGTGTCGAATACGATAGTCATATTTTGCTGTCTGGGAGTAATAAGGAAAACTTCAGCCTTGTTTATCCAGACTGAGCAGGCCGCTTTTCAACCAATACTCGATCGTACAAAGGGAGTTCCCGTTTAAACTGTCTTCAGTTTGTGTAACAAGATCCGCTTCGTTCTCTTATCTGATCCCATACACTGGTTTTTGCATCTCCAAATCTTGCTCGTTCTGTCCTGAAATCTAAATCTCGCTTCCTCACACTCGATTGATCGATTGGCGTTGCCAGACGCCTGAACTGCGGGTCACTATCTTGAGGATAGTTAAATCCTGATAGTTAAAATCATGTTTCTATGAATTGTCAGGAGCAATGGATGGGAGCAAGCGCTTAAAACAAAGAAGGTTGTTCTTGAATAGATCTGGCAACACAATAGGACTCCGTTAATATATTTCTTTGATTCCTCGATCAGTACACTTCTTTGTCCCCTACTCTTAGAAGATACGTTCGGTTGTAAAGTATCCTTTAAGAATGTTGATCCCAGCCAGCTAACGTTCTCCATTCGGATCTCGGCAATTTGGATAGGTTTTGGTATATGTTACCTTTCTTAAACGACCACCAATAAAGTTAAACCCGACCTGCTCATCTGATTCACTCAGTGCCCATTGATCCCCTGATCATCTGATTGCCCACCTGATCATCTGATTCACTCGGTACCCATTGTCTCTCCGGAAAGATGGACTTCATTTAAAGGACTCAAGTTCCTGTTTGGTATGACACTTGACGACTGGTTCCCTCGCCCAATGCATGCTCTTGAGAATGAGATCTCTACGAGAATGGAACCTCTAGAGAAAGAGATGTTATCAGAAATTAGACGTTGTGAAGTTGTTGAAAAAATGAAGTGTTGATCGATAACACTGATAATCGAAAAGGAACACGTCAGTTCTGAATTCGCTTGTTGTGTACCTATTCAAAAAAGAACAATCGTATTTACGATATGCAGGGAAAAAAAGACGTGCTCCCCACACAGTGCACTTTGATAACCGTGGTTTCGCTACCTTGTGTATTAGGAGGGAAAGATGGTCACTGCTCGGTAAGTGCGTTCGACGTCTAAGTATATTAAAATGTATCAAAATATATAGTAGTAGGTAAAATATGTAAAATAAATGATTGTTCTAATTCATTCAGAATGTCTTGTAAACTCTAAAAAAAAATATTGACCGCTGGCATCTAGTTCCTGTAAAAAATATGTATTTACATGGAAATCCGTTCCCTACTCATTACGGACACCGAAGTTTAAATGACACGTTTCTAGCCTTAGCCGATGTTATAAAAATGACAGGTTTTGCCTCTTAGGCGATGTACGCGACAGTCAGTGTCTGCTCGAAGGAGTGTATTGACGTAATGAAAAATGGTTCGGATGATTCGCCAGTTGGCGGGTGAGCGGGAGAGTCGGGCCTGCGAGGCCGCCGCCCCCCCTTCCATCAGGATGCCATAAATTTACGCAGGCGGCGCTGCGCCGGGGGCCCGGTTGGGGGGCACGGGCGCCCCCAGACGCCGCGGCGCCACCGCGGCGCCGGTAGCGGACGGCGTACCGGCAGCGGCGGCGATGGTGTAACGGTTAGCGTATCGGGCTGTTATACCCAAGTTCGCGGGTTCAAACCCAATCGAAGCCGACGATTTTGAAGGGCGAAAAAATCCTTCGTACGCCTTTCTTCGAAGGGGAAGTAAAGCCGGCTGTCCCATGCTAGTAGATTTACTACATATAAAAGATCATCAAGCCTAAATTCAGAAATGGCATCCTCACAACAGTTGCGGCGGCGATGGTGTAACGGTTAGCGTATCGGGCTGTTATACCCAAGTTCGCGGGTTCAAACCCGATCGAAGCCGTGGGTTTTTAAGGGCGAAAAAATCCTTCGTGTGCCTTCCTTCGGAAGGGAAGTAAAGCCGGCTGTCCCCTGTTAGTAGATTTACTGCGTGTAAAAGATCCTCAAGCCTAAATGAATCCTCTGAACTTAATTCAAACTGCCGGTTTCGTCGCCCTTCTTTCTCTGCTAGTAGGTGAAAGGAGCGTAACGAAATTTGCGTGGTCAGACGGAAGAGCAGGCCTCATGGCCTGAGTCTCGCCACGTAAAATAAGGCATTCATTCATTCCTACCTATGTCTGTCTGTCTTCTGGACTTGGCGCGTCAGCCCGCGTGCGGGTCATGGCCAACCAGCAGCGTCCCGGCCTCGCGGTCATGGGTTATAGGGGGTACGTGTGGTTAGCACGAAAACATCCCCACGTCGTAATCTGGTCTTCTCAACCTGAGATGTGAGATTTCTCGTCGTCACACAGCAACATACTGTCACTTTGCAAGGAAAATGCACATTCTAATCTTGCCCGACCGGGAATTGAACGCGGGTGACTTGGAAAGCGAGCACTCTGACGGCCTATACTTCGATTGTTGAAGTGGTCGATGACATTGTCATTGTTACACCTCCTGCCTTACAAAATAAATCTTTTTAACAGTGGTAAACACATTTCTGAGGTGACGAGCGACGTTGAGAAGGACGTGCACAAATTAATTAAAAATTTTGATTTTATAAGACAGGCTAATGTCACCAGTACTTGAAAAAAATCGAAGATCGATATATTTGACAAGAAACATCGATGTTTAAAAAAATTATGATTATTAAAATTTCCCCATCAATAGGCGTACAAGATCAGTTGTCGCCAAACTTAACAACAGGGAACAAAGTTTCATGCAAATACATATTTTTACTCACTGGCTTAGGCAGCTGAGAGTGTCAATTGGTGTCACTGCAGTGCCTCTGACCGGGAGGTCCTAGGGTTCCACTCGCAACGGGGGCATTTTCGGCATGAGCTATGTGGATGGGTTGAATTCAGCCGCTGTTTGGTGGAATTCCAGCGACCGGCTGCTCTCATCCGTAGTTTTTTGTTGTAACTCATAACCATACAACACAAGTTGGGAGACCATTTATATCTTGGCCTGGCTGGCGTGGTGCCTCGATGGGGGAAAATACCAGGAGAAGGAATACCCCGCAAACCGATGAGTAGGTTGGCACCTGATCTCACCATTCAGGGGGGGGGCGGACATTGCCAGTTCCCACGAAAAAAAACACTACACCAACGCGACTATTGACCATAGCAGTCGACATGCTCGGAAGTGTCAACTCGATCAATCGTTATATAGACGCGATGAACACTATTTTTTAGGTCACTTCCTCTTTTCTCCTGGTTCTTGAGTCCTTCGTTATCAGTTATCAGTTTTTTGTGGTAACTCCGATCAACACCAGGCGAAGGCCCAAGCCGTACTTAATAAACCAGCTACCATTCGCTCGCGAACTTTCCTTCCTCTTGCGTGTTTTATCTTCTCCCTTCTACTACTAACACTTACACCTAAATGCACAACGCTACCAGAGATGCAATGGTGGAGTCCTCTAAAAGGTTGAAAGTACGAAGAGGCTCCAAGGGCTACCTTGGGAAAAGGGAGTGTAGGGGAAGGGCCTCAGCGCTACCTCAGAAATGGATAGGAAGCGTAGTTGCGCATCCTGCGTGAAGTGATGTTCAGGGTTGCGCATCCTGCGTGAAGTGATGTTCAGGGTTGCGCATCCTGCGTGAAGTGATGTTCAGGGTTGCGCATCCTGCGTGAAGTGATGTTCAGGGTTGCGCATCCTGCGTGAAGTGACGTTCTCCGGAGGCCGTGGAGCCGATGAGTGCCCCTTCAGAGCGAAAGGGGAAATCAAGCGATGAGCGATGTGGAGTATTAAGATAATAAAATTCGCGTGGAGGGAAACATCACTGTATAGAAACTCGCGCGCCCTGAGGAACCTCGCAGACTGGCAGTCGAAACGTTGCACCAAGTAGCTACTGACTCCGACCGCAGAAGCCTACGCTCTCAGAGAGCAAGAAATAATTCTGATAACGAATTATCCCTTCTCCTACAGTCCCTTTTAACAAATATAACTTTTTATAAGTATATCAATATTTATTCTTGATTGTCAAAATATGTTTACAAATAAAAGTATCCAAAGTTTTTTATGACAATCATTTATTCAGTAATTTCACAACGTTTCGTAACTCGTTTTGTTACATCTTCTGGTGATATCGGTTAGGTCTAGTGTTCCATATTGCAACGTTATCAGGTGTAACGGTTATTTATGTGGTATCAACTGTGCGAGAGTGAGGTTTTTCTGTATGGTTCCTTGAATGTTCTGCTGATGTGCTAATTCAATGGGATAGCGTTCCTGCAATACGTTTCTGTGTCCCATTAGTTTAGCACCTGAAGATGTAACAAAACGAGTTACGAAACGTTGTGAAATTACTGAATAAATGATTGTCCTAAAAAACTTTGGATACTTTTATTTGTTTTTATGTCTGTAAAAATGATAAATATACCTGTAAAAATTATCGATACTCCGGTAAAATATTGATATATCGACAAAAATCAATACTATACATCGATAAACAATTTCCGAATGGAAACTTCGATGTACTGAAAAAAAAATAGCGTGGCTTTTGAGGAAGGAAGAAAAAATACTGCGTCCCGTTTGAGTCCCTCGCGAGGGGCGCAGCTCGGCGGAGCGGCGCCCCGACGGAGCCCCCACGCGAAGCCAGACGCGGGCCCGGCCCGGCCCAGCCCAGCGCAGTGTGGGAGCGCTGTTCTCTCTCTCCCGCCGTGGAAGTCGGAGCGAAGCGGGCGCCGGCGCACCACGCGGAGCAGGCAGGAAACTAGAACGAAACTACTTCTTCCTGTCCGGCGCCGGTGGGCGGAGGCCGACGTCCTGATGAAGCCTGCGAATGCAGGCGAAACGTCGCCTCTCAGCCCACCACGCGGCCCCGGACAGCGAAGACAGGAAGAAGAAGTCATCGACTCGAGCCGCGGAAGCCTACGCGTAAACTAGAACGAAAGGAAATTCTAGGTCGCTTGAATTCCGAGCTTAGAAATTTACGCTGTGTGTAGATCAATATTTTCTTCATCTAGATGTCGCTAAATTTTTATCGATGGGAATATACATACCGGTAGCGGTAGCTCAGTGCATCAACTGATGTCACTGCAGCGCCTCTGACCGGGAGGTCCTAGGTTCCCACTCCCCACGGCGGCAGGATTTTCGACACTAGATTTTCAGCTAGGTCGAATTCACTCGCTGTCTGGAGGAGAATTCTAGCGGTCGGCTGCTCTGATCGGTAGTTTTCCGTGGTTTCTCCGATCATCACCAGGCGAATGCCGGAGCAGTACCCAACCAAACGGGCCACGGACTGCGCGCGATCTGTTCTTCCTCTTCCTTGTCCTATCCTCGCCTCTTACAGACACACATACACTAACATGCACTACACTACCTTATATTCCGGGAGATCGGTCGGGAGCGTAGAGCTTATCCCGGCTGGAGTGGTGCCCCGCTGGTGGGAGAGTCCTGATTAGGGGGAAACCCCACTAGTCGACGGTAGGTCGGCGCCGGATCTCGCCATCCAGCGGGGGAAGATCACCGCCATCTCCTGAGAAAAAAACATGCACTACACTAACGGGATTAATGACCGAAGCAGTTGACGCGCCCGGAAACACGAAAAAATCAATCAATTAATCAATCAATGAATATACATACAAATGTGGTATTGGTACATCGATAAATGTTTAGAATCGGGTGTTTTGCCACCGCTGGATTGTGAGATTTGGCGACGACCTATGCATCGGTTTGCGTGGTTTTCCCCTCCATCTATCTCCCTCAGCGGGAAACTGCCCCAGCGGGAACGAACTCTAAGGGTCGTATTTATGAAGCTCTGCCAGCAGAGCTCTTAGGGGCTGCATCTGGGGGCTTTGCTAGGAGCTCAAGGGCGACTGGAATTGGCGGGGTCGTTCATAAATCGCAAAACCGAACACTGGCAGCCTGCTAGACCTGGCAGGCCCCTGGCAGAGGTTTGTAAATACGAGCCTAAGTCCCCAGCAGGTCCCCCGACATGGTGATGGAGTAGGGATTGTAAGTTTCTGAAAGTAAGGGTGAGGAATATACAATAAAGGGGAAGGAAATATCGCGCGCAGTCCGTCAGGGTACTTCTCGGGCATTCGCCTGGTATTAATTAGAGAAACCACGTAATGAGAGCAGCCGACCCGGTAGAATTCACCTGCGGCTGAGGGTAAATTCGGTCTATCTTTTTTCAGATAGTTCGAAAATCCGCCACTGTCTGGATTCAACCCTAGGACCTCTCAGTCAGATACACTACAGCTGATGCGGTTGTCATTCAAGGTCACTCAGTCGGTTGTGTTCCAGTGTTCCATTTTGCAACGCAACCTGACCTTCTCAGTGAGACATATTATACAATGAGCCTGTGACATACGGACAAAAATGATACTATAAAATCAGATGATATTTTCGAATTTTCTGGAGTTTAATTTTTTCCAATTTTATCCGGAAAAGGGGGAATTTGGATTTCCTTAATGTTGCAAAATTGATATATTCCATAGAGTTCTGGTGTGATATGGTTAATTTGAAAACGAGTGAAACTTTTTACCAAATGACATACCTCCATCAATAGTTAGATTTATAGATAGATTTATTGTTAATTCTGCAATTAAGTATAGTAACTTGGTGGCAGAATATCTTAACCTTACATACATTAAACTTACATTCATTAACAAAAAGTTAAAAAAAGGAGTAAATTAAAGAAAATAATAATAATAATAATTAATAATTAATAATAATAATAATTAATAATAATAAATTGTTCATAAAATCACCACGCAAACCTTACTCCACTTCACTTCACTGCACTGCACTGCACAACACGTAACTGTGACGCATTTCTTTCACCCGCTTTTTTTTTCACTTCATAACACTACACTACACTGCGCTGCACTACACTGCACTGCACTGCACTGCACTACACTGTACTACAAGAATAATAATAAAATGATAACAAAAATAATAAAGATAATAATAACAATACTACTACAACCGATATTTATACTAACAATTAAACAACTTACTTTGTAGTTAAGTTTCAATATTTGCGTACGTTCTATTTCCTGCGTCCTTGGAATGAAAGGCGAAGTGTTTCTTCAATGTTCAGCGCCGTAACTAGCGATGCACTTGCGCCTGAGGGATTCCCCGTGGGGGGCGCGGGCGGAGTCATTTGGCGAGGGCGTGTCCAATGGAACTTCCAAGGCCTGCGGTGACTCAGCCGAAGCATCAGGGGCAATGCTGCATTCTCGCTTGCACGCGAAAAACGCCAGGCTTTCCCCGCCCCCGCGCGCCGCGGATGGCGCCGCCGTGAGAAGAACGAAAGCATCGACTCCCCCGTTAAACGCCATTCAGCGAAACGTAACGTAAGCAAGAAACCTTCCTGCTGTGTTATTCAGTGCAATCGTTCACCATTATCTACATTTAGGGATGTGAACGAAACTTCAGAATACCAATATCAAATCGGATGGGGTGGCTCAGGGTACCAAACCGGGAGCGGTGGCTCAGTGCATCTACTGATGTCAGTGCAGCGCCTTTGACCGGGAGGTCCTAGGTTCCAGTCCTGACAGCGGCAGGATTTTCGACAATAGCTTTTCAACTGGGTCGAATTCAGTAGCTGCCTGGAGGAGAATTCTAGCGGCCGGCTGCTCTGATCGGTAGTTTTCCGTGGTTTCTCTGATCAACACCAGGTGAATGCCGGAGCAGGACCCCACCAAACGGGCCACGGACCGCGCGCGATCTATCCTTCCTCTTCCTTATCCTATCCTCTCCCCTTACACACACACTTACACTAACATGCACTACACTACCACATATTCCGGGAGACCGGTCGGGAGCTTAGAGCTTGTCCCGGCTGGGGCGGTGCCCCGCTGGTGGGAGAGTCCTGGTTAGGGGGAAACCTCACTAGCCGACGGTAGGTCGGTGCCGGATCTCGCCATCCAGCGGGGGAAGACCACCGCCATCTCCCGAGAAAATAACATGCACTGCAATAACGGGACTAATGACCAAAGCATTTGACGCGCCCGGAAACAAGAAAAAAACAAACCAAACCTCAAGGTACCAACGTTTGTCTCTGCAGTGCCTCTGTGTCTGGCAGGTCCCAGGCTTGGATTCCCGACGTTGGCAGGATTTTTGGCACTAGCTTCACAGCTAGGACGAATTGAGCGGCCACCTCGAGGAGAAGTCTAGCGGCTGGCTCCTCTGGTCGATGATTTTCTGCGGTTTCTCCTATCTCTACGAGGTTACGAGGCTAGAACAGTACCTTAAGAAACGGTCCACGGACCCGCGCGATTTTTCCTTTTCTCTTCCTTTTCTATCCTCACCCTTTACATACACACTTCCTCTTTCATGCATTACACTACCATAAATGTTGAGAGACCGGTCGGGAGCTCGTCCCGGCGGCCCCTAGGTATCTGGGGCGGTGCCCCGCTGGTAGGAGATGTCTGGATGGAGAAAACTCCACAAGCCGAAACGAAGATCAACGCTGAAGCCATTTAGCAGGAGAAGAACATCGCCACATTCCCTGATAACTTTACTTACGTGCCTAATGATCACAGCTGTTGACTAATACTCACAGCAGTTGACGCATCCTGTACTGAGTTTTTGCTGTGGTTATGCTTTGGAAGTTATTTGCTGAGTCGGTCGCATCGAGGGTGCAAAGTTAGCAACGTGAGAGCCATAACGGTATCGTTTGTCCAGCGCTTTTAAAATTGTTGCTTTTAAATGCCGTGCTCTATTCAGTGCTTACATTCAGAAAAAAATAATTACGTTCAGAGGTAAAAAATTAATCACGACGGAGAAAGTAAGAAATTATATATCCCCATCCAATTACCATCCTCATATCTTACGTTAATTAAGAATACAATGCGTAAACATCTCCGTTCAATGTCCTCATTAACACGGCATTGCAGGAAACTGTTTCAAGAATAAATAAAAAATAACTGTGAAAGGATTCTGAAGTCCGCGTTAAAAGGTTTATGCGGTTCGCGTCCACCCATTCCCCTATATCAACCAGTTATCAGTGTACTAACGACTGTTTCACTTAACAAGAAGTTGAATAAAGAGCTGATGATCGCCGTAATTAAATCGGGACGCTCTTACATATATTTGTACTTGGCCCGTACCTCGTTTTCGGCCCGGACACAAGAACGCGACTTTGTTTGGGTAGGGGAATGTGTGTTGTTCGAAATGGCAAGACGTGCGGAGTCGTAGTTGTAAAGATCGTGATTGTAGACAGACGTGGAAAATTAGGATTATGAGGATTGGAAACCGCCGGATTAATAAGAACATTAAATGCCATTAAATACTTGGGAGCAACAGTAGGGAAACACAAATTACAAGGATTTGCATGATTGCATTAACCCATTAACGCCGAGCAATCTATTTAATGATCAGTAAATATTTTTTCCTCCTGATACTTCTCCTTGTTTGATTTAATTTATGCTTGTATTTCTAACACGGATACTTTGGACATTTCGCAAATATATAAGCAAGTTTTTGAATACCTGCACATACGAGATGTCGATTTATCATCGAGATCACGAAAGCATTGTACGCTCCTCGGAGGTTGGCTTCCTGACTTGCGTCGGTTCGAATCCTCATTAAAAACTGTGATTAGCAGCAGGATGCCTGTCTCTGAGTCGGGGCCGGTTGATTGATCGGTAGATTGATGATTCCGGGTGCAACAACTACTAAGGTCATTAGTCCCGTAAATGTAGCACAAATTTTCTCGCGTGATGGCGGCGAATTTTCCTCCGTTGGATAGCAAAATCAGGCGCAGACCTACCGTCGGCTAGTGGGTTTTCCTTCAACCAGATATCTCCCACCAGCGGGGCACCACCCCACCCGAGAAAAGCTCTAAGCTCTCGACCAGTCTCCCGGGATATGTGGTAGGGTGGTGCATTTTCGTGTAAGTGTGTGAGGATAGGAGACGTAAGAGGAAGAAAAGATCGCGCGCGGTCCGTGGCCCGTTTGTTAGAATACTACTCGGGAATTCGTGTGGTGTTGATCGGAAAAACTACGGATCCGGTACCGATCAGAGCAGCCGGCCGCTAGAATTCTCGTCCAGACAGCAACTGAATTCGATGTAGCTGATACGCTAGTGTCGAAAATCCTGCCACCATCGGGATCCAAACCTAGGACCTCCCAGTTAGAGGCGCTGCAGTGACATCAGTTGATGCACTGAGCCACCTCTCCGTGTGGGAGAGGCACACCGTGATTGGGAAGGATAGGAGGAAGGGGATTGATATGAAGAAATGTGATAAGGGGGAGAAAGTGAATGGGTATGAAGAAAGGGGAGGCAATGAAGAAGCAGCGAACACCTGGCAAGGCCTCTGCAAGCGCGCTCTCCTTGGAGGCTCCGTCCCGGAACCCTCGCCGAGCAAGGACGTGCGCTCTCGCGTGTGCGTGCGTGCGTGAGTGCGTGCGAGGAGTGCGGGACCCGCATGCAGCCGACGCGCCCCCGCCCCTCCCCCGCGCCCCGCAGCACTGCGCTGGCGCAGCCGCACACAGCCACACCGGCTGCGCACACGGTGGCTCAGTTGGTTTGGAGATGATGAGGGTTCGAGTCCGACGGGGGGATTTTCGACATAGCTACATTGATGGGTCGAATTCAACCATTGTCTACAGGAGAATGCTAGGAGAATGGTGGATCATTATTCTAAGAAAGCAGGTGACGGAAAGGAGAGGAGGAAAGGGGGAAAGGAGATGGAAAAATGAAGAAGGGAGAAGATGCAGGAAAATAAGTATTGTGGAAAGGAAGGGGAAAACGATAGAAAAGGGTAAATGATAAAATTGGAGAAAAAAGGTAAATAAAGGAATGAGGAGAAAATGGGAAATAGAAAGAAGAAAAGAAAGAAATGAATGAAATTTAGAAGAAATGGGAAAAAAAGAAAAGAGTAGATGGAGGAAACGAGTAGGGAAAAGGGAGAAATAGAAACAAAAGAGGGAAAGAAAGGGAGTGGGTGAAAATTCGAATGAAGGGGCAAATTGATATAAATGAGAAGAAAAAGGGGAAATGGAGGAAATGGGAAAGAGAAAAGGAAGAAAGAGAGTAAAAATGGAGAATGGGGGAAGGAGTGATGAATGCGGGAAAGGGAAGGAGGAGAGGGAGAAAGGAAGAAGCCGAATTGCAAAGAAGGCGTGTGTGTGGCTGGCTCCCCTTCCGCGAGGCGTTGGAAGCGAGCCGTGAGCTGCGCCGCCGCATCGCAGCGCTCCGCCCAGCTGCGCGTATGGCCCCGTGCCCGCGCCCGCCCCCGCCCCCGCTGGCGTGTGCGTCACCGCCCCGGGGTGAACGCCTCCCCGCCCCGCCACTCCCTACCCTACTCCACTACTCCGCGCCACGCCCCTTCCTCTACACCATTCCACAGACCCACCTCTCCATTTCATTCCATCCTCCCCCGCCCGATCCTACTTCACTCCACTTCATCTCGCCCCTCCCCGCCCTACTCCATTCCACCTCGCCCACAGTACCCCCGCCTCACCTCTCCCCTCCCCACTACATCCACCGACTCACCCTCCTCCACTCCACTCGACCGTTCCCCGCTTCACTCCACTCCACCCCGCCCCACAGAACCCCCGCCCACATCTCCCTCCTTTCCCCCCCGCCCCACCCTATTCCACTCCACACCCAGACCCATCCTCCTCCCTCCACTCGACCGTGCCCCGCCTCACTCCCTCCACCCCGCCCCACAGAACCCCCGCCCACATCTCCCCTCCCTTCCCCCGCCCCGCCCCACCCTATTCCACTCCACACCCAGACCCATCCTCCTCCACTCCACTCGACCGTGCCCCGCCTCACCCCCTCCACCCCGCCCCACAGAACCCCGCCCACATCTCCTCCTCCCCTCCCACCTATTCCACTCACCCAGACCCATCCTCCTCCACCCACTCGACCTGCCCTCACTCCCCCACCCCGCCCCACAGAACCCCGCCCATCTCCTCCCTTCCCGCCCCCCACCGTATTCCACCCACAGCCAGATCCATCCTCCTCCACTCCACTCGACCGTGCCCCGCCTCACTCCACTCCACCCCGCCCCACAGAACCCCCGCCCACATCTCCCCTCCCTTCCCCCGCCCCGCCCCACCGTATTCCACTCCACACGACCACATCCTCCTCCACTCCACCGCCGTGCCCGCCCATTTCACTCTACCCACCCGCCCCCTTCCCCTCCCCCTCCAGGCACCGCTGTTCCATGCCACCCCTACTCCCCTGGTCTCCCTCTCCGGCCCTCCCACCCCTCTCCCTCTCTCCCACACCCACCTCTCCTCTCCATGCCTTGTACCACCCACCTGCATCCCACCCTGCTCCCCGGCTCCTCGCCCCGTTGCGTGCCTCACCGCTCACTGTCCTCCCAGCTTGCCCGGCCACCATCCCGCCTACACACACACACACACACACACAACACACCACCACATCCACCACACCCACACACACCACACACACACACACACACACCACACACACACCACCACACACACACACACACACACACCACACACCACACACACACACACACACACACACACACACACACACACACCACACACACACACCACACACACACACCACACACACCACACACACACACACACACACACACACCCACACACACACCACACACACACACACCACACACCACACACACCACACACCACACACACACACACACACACAACACACACACACACCACACACACACACACACACACACACACCACACACACACACACACCACACACACACACACACACACACCACACACACCACACACACACACACACACACACACACACACACACGGGAGCATTGTTTTCTGAACCTACCAAACCACTTGTTCACTCCTTTTGCTGCTCGCGCTGCACTGAACTGCATTGCACTAAACTTCCGTCTAAATACCGCGTTAATCATGGAAGCGTGACAACGCACCCTCTGCGCCTGTACCAAGCAACCCGGCGTACAGCCTAAGGGAAGCTGATTTTATTTGTGTCGTAACATTGTTCTTCATTAAAGGGGGTTTGTACAATTATAAAAATATTTTAATGAAATTTCGAACATTTCGTTAGTGGTGTAAAATAAATTTCACGCTAGTGACTAACAAACGTGGAATATTTTGACTATTCACACGATCTATATGCAAAAGTATAGTCCAGTTTACTGTGGGTTTTAGAGATTAATTTACGCTTTCTACGGAATATTCGAAGTATAAACGTGTTTAATTGATTTAAAGTGAACGTAGACAAAGTATTATTTGTTTTGGCAGTTTTGCGGAAAGAAAATAATATAATCGCCCTCCCCAAATAGTTTCTTTCATGTTGAGAGAACGACGGAGCGCGCTCATATTTTTCACAAAACAGGTGTGTTCTTCAAATGTCGCGTGGAAATGAAGAGCGAGGTCAAGGCCGTCGCAATGTCTACAAGTTGGGACACACGGCGTGTGAGAGAAGGAAGGCAACAGGTGTGACGTGAGGTGTGACCGTGGGACGTGAGGTGACGTGAGGTGACACGTGGTGACGTGAGGTGACACGTGGTGACGTGAGGTGACACTGGTGACACGTGGTGGCGTGAGGTGACACGTGGTGACGTGAGGTGACACGTGGTGACGTGGTTGAGGTGACACGTGGTGACTTGAGGTGACACGTGGTGACGTGAGGTGACACGTGGTGACTTGAGGTGACACGTGGTGACGTGAGGTGACACGTGGTGACGTGAGGCGACACGTGGTGACGTGAGGTGACACGTGGTGACGTGAGGTGACACGTGGTGACGTGAGGTGACACGTGGTGACTTGAGTGACACGTGGTGACTTGAGGTGACACGTGGTGGCGTGAGGTGACACGTGGTAACGAGGTGACACGTGGTGACTGAGGTGACACGTGGTGACGTGAGGTGACACGTGGTGACGTGTAGTGATCGGGGTAGGACGTAGTGACATGTAGGGATCGTGATCTAAAACTAAGGGACGGCGCAAGTTCACTTTTGGGCCCTCTTTTCCTTTCAACCTTTTAATTTCCATGTGATAGTTTATTAGTAAATATATAAAATATATTACACTGAGGATTAAATTTTAGCAACTCAAGCAAGATAAGTCACTGATGTAATCGAGACTGCTTCTTATACGTTCAAGTGCATTAAATTTCCTAAGTTTTGGTGCGGACTGTTCTTTACCAGGAAATCTCATGTCTTAAGTTATCCCGAAACTATAATGACACTAATAGGCGTTATAGGAACCTTAGATTACATAGAACGACTGATATTACAATATCTGAGGCAAGAAATCAAATATGCTACTCAGGAATTCTGTGGAGAACATTTGTTACGTCTCTTAAATATTATTTCAAGCAAGTACAATTAAAGTGATATTAAAATCGATGAAATTAGTGAAAATAAATTAAAAATGACGGAAAAGAGTAAAAATGACTTATTAGTCGAGGTAGACAGAAAATGCAACAAAAAAATGACGTATAAAAAGTAATAAAATCTCTTTGTCATAACATAAAATTAATTTCTATTCTAAACGGCATTGTGCTGAAGTAAAGAGAAAAAAAAGGGCATTTCATTACAATCCGCCCCCGACTTATGAGATTAACGACCGTAGCAGTCGACGCGTCCGAAAACCCGAAAAAATCAATGGACGATATCGCGCGCAGTCGTCCGGTAGCGACCGACCGACATTTCGGCTCCCGCAGCCTACGCGGGGCCTCCAACCGAATCGCGGGCGGGCGTTTGGGATGTCGCGGAGGGGGGAGGGGGGCCGACGCAGCTGGACGTGCGACGCAGTTCCTCCCCCCTCGCCTCGCGGGGGGCGGGTCGCGGGTTCGAGCCGTGGCCCGGGCGGGGCGACCAGGAAGCGAAACGCCACCCGGCAACAGTTGCCTCAGCCCGCGGCCAACATAGGCGCCCGGCGTTGCCGCGACTCGCCGTCGCAGAAAAAAAGCTACATTTGCGTAACTCTATAACCGTCATTGTATGCTCATGAAATGAATTGATAGAGGTGTTGACTAATTAATTAATAATTACAGATGGCGTTTTATGAAAAATATAAAATTAGCTGTCCCCGTGTGAATCTTCCGCCCTTTGTAAATCATTGTTTGAAAATGAAAATAACTTCCTACTGCAACTCCGCTGCCCCTAAACAATGCGTTAGAACATTGTAGGCCCCATACTGTGTGTGTGTGTACCCCCACAGAAAATGAAATAGTCTCATCAATTTTATCGTGAAAGATTAAGTTTGTATCTATTCCTTAAATTTAATTTTACATAGATTTTGAGTTCCTACTCATTTCTGACCACCCCTGCTGCGGAAGTCGGCAGTGCTAAATCTCGAAAAAAGTAGAATGATCGAAAAGATATCATTTTCTAGAATGTTGTTAAAGAAAGTGGGCCCGTAAAGGCTTCAAGGGCTTAGGACGCATGGTTTTTGAGCTAACCCCAGATTACAAAGATGTACTCTGTCAGACGTCTTAACTAGAGCTCACTCCCCGTTTCTGAAACTCTGTGTACCTTCATTGTGTGACTAGCCAATGAAATACATTTAACCTTGTGAGCGTACCTATTTCCGATACTCGTATATGCTATTTTAACACGCGTTGTCCAGTAGATTACGCCTTTATAGTTATGTCAGTGATATTTTTTTGGCTGATATTGTGAATAATTAACACAAACCGCATGTCTTGTAACATTTAAGTTTTATTCTGAGCATGCAGCAATCATAAAGGGGCGATGGCGATCATAACAAACCGTCGCATGACAAGGTTCTCCTGCGGACGCTTTTCAAAGATTTTTTTTCTCCCTTTCAAAATTCAAAATTTAAGTAGTATATGACTTAGTGTAGGGATCACAGAATTTTGAAAATGTGCACACAATTCACTTTTCCCCATAGCACGTCATACGCAGTTTTAACTGTTTTTTGACGTTAAATAAATAAATAAATAAATAAATAAATAAATAAATAAATAAATAAATAAATAAATAAATAAATAAATAAATAAATAAATAAATAAATAAATAAATAAATAAATAAATAAATAAATAAATAAATAAATAAATAAATAAATAAATAAATAAATAAATAAATAAATAAATAAATAAATAAATAAATAAATAAATAAATAAATAAATAAATAAATAAATAAATAAATAAATAAATAAATAAATAAATAAATAAATAAATAAATAAATAAATAAATAAATAAATAAATAAATAAATAAATAAATAAATAAATAAATAAATAAATAAATAAATAAATAAATAAATAAATAAATAAATAAATAAATAAATAAATAAATAAATAAATAAATAAATAAATAAATAAATAAATAAATAAATAAATAAATAAATAAATAAATAAATAAATAATCATGTGTGGACAGCACCAAGGAAGTGTCCTCCACAGTGAAGTGATTTAGGTGTTCTATAAAAACCTTTAAAATTTATTTTGTAACTCCTTATCATACATGTTCAATCCATTAGTATTTCATTGTAAAAATAAGTTTTTCTCTATTTTTACCCGAAGTTGTCTGTGAGACTGCGCCTTTGTAATAATGGTTGTTATAGGTCACCTTTGTAATCTAGGGTTAAAGACGATGGTTAAGTGATTGCGGATTCTTTACAGTTTTACCTATGATGCGGGTTGTACGTGAGGCTGCTCCGTACCTTACATTGTAATCAGCAAACTTCCACTATTTTCGTCGTAAATATGTTTGTTTTAGGACTGGGGGGTAATTTCCCATCCAACTTACTTGCTTTAGGTGTTTTGTGCCGATACTTTATTACAAACCATCCAAAACCGTCATTAGCGTATATTAGCTATAAAGAAGTAATTTTATTTGAATTCGTTGAATTGTTTGTATCACTCATTCTATGTTGTGGCAATTCACACGAGGAATAAAAGTATTATCTTGTCGTAGAAGTATAGGAAAACAGTTTTATTCTTTACTTTCCCTCGGTCTCTTTTTGTCTATGTCTATTTCTCATTTCTGTTGTCATTCTTTATCTTGCGACTTCGAGACCTGTCCAAGGGTTTGAGGTCCCGTTCAAGAGTCCTGACCCCTTTATCCATGTAGTACTGTACCAACAACGAAATTAATCATTCAAATGGTACCTTTATCCTGTCATTTTGCCGTATGTTGCTTACAAAACAATATGCATGTTCACAACTGTTATTGTCATTGTGAAAATATGAATATAATAAGGATGTATTCGATCGGATCCGCAAAAATCAGAAATGGTCTTTCTACAGCGAGATAAGAAAATAAGGATATTAACTATGAACACAGAAATACATAGTTTCGAGCCTTTGGGAACATCTAAATCTGTGTGTGTGTTTATTTGTCCGCGGTTGATGATGAACCAACTTCCCCGTATGTGCATTTAACAGGTCGCCATACTCAATGCAATGCATCAAGTATTTTTTATCATGTCCGACACTGAATGTAAAAACCATAAATGTGTTGAGTTTTGACGAGGTTTTGGGAACCTTTTCATCTGAAACGTGAACAGATACTTCCACATTCCGCTGTTGGGGGTGTCGGATTGCACTAGCTTTCCTTGAAGATCGGATAACTCTCCAGTTATTTTACACACGTAGTGCGCGATGTGTCAGCCTACACCAAGCACATACTTTCGTTCAACTCCGCAACTGCACAATTCCGGTATCATATTGAAATAACAGCTTTTCCCTCTACACGAGCGACTCATTCCCAAATTGGTGGTTCTCAATCCCAAAAATGGTCTCACGACTTGTGTGGTGAATGTAAGTCTGAGAGTAAGGGGTAAAGATAGACATGGAAGAGGCAGAAAAAACCGCGCGCGATCCATGTTCCATTTGCAAGCGTTCTGCTCCCGCATTCGCCTGGTGTTGATCGGAAAATCACGGAAAACTCCGATCAGAGAGCAAGACGCTAGAATTCTCCTCCAGACAGCGGCTGAAATCGTCCTAGTGTGTAGGTAATGTCGAACCCCGCGGGGGTTAGAACTCTAGAACATGCCGATCAGAGGCACTACAGTGACTGAAATTGATTAGCCACCTCAGCCGGTGAATAGTAAGGGGTGATGATACGGCAAGGAAGAGGAAGGAAATACGGCGCGGTATGTGACCCGTTTGTTAGGTATCTTCGGTATTACATGGTATTGATCTAAAAACCACGGAAAACCCCCGATCAGACGCCGCCCGCTAGATCCATGGTCCGTTTGCAGTGTACTGCTCCCGCATTCCCGCATTCGCCAGGTGTTGATCGGACAAATCACGGAAAACGTCCGAGCAACGAGCTGCTAGAATTCTCCTCCAGACAGCGGCTGAAATCGTCCTAGCTGTGTAGGTAATGTCGAACTTCTGCCCCGGTAGAACTCTAGAACATGCCGATCAGAGGCACTCAGTGACAGAAATTGATACGAGCAGCCACCCGCTTGATGCATGGTCCGTTTGTAAGCGTACTGCTCCCGCATTCGCCCGGTGTTGATCGGAAAAATCACGGAAAACGTCCGAGCCGAGCTGCTAGAATTCTCCTCCATACAGCGACGTCTGTACTATCGAAAACCCTGCCTCCACCGGGGTTCGAACCGTAGGACCTCCCGGTCGGCGGCACTGCGTGACCAAGGGCAGGCGACGAGCCGTGCGACTGGGCGGTCAGACCGCCAGGGGCGCGGCGGTTGGGTGGGCCGTCGATTCGCGTGACTCTGTGCAGCCCCCGCCGCCGCTGTTATTTTCTCCATAATTACCGCGTCCTTCCCAAGAAATTTCTTTTCTGCCAGGGCTTGGGAATTAGAGGGGGGAACTTCGCAACGCACGTCGGCCATTTGAATGAGCTGCTTTACGAACAAGACAAGACGTTCCAGTGTGTCTATTTCACTGGACAGCTGTCTGTATGAGCAAATAATGTGTTAATTGAATATTTAAATAAATATTCTATAAATATTTATGTGGATGTGACTGTGAAGAAAGTGTTTATTATCACTTACCGATTACGGTAGCATATGTAGTTGGCTACTGCAGCTTGGTTGTTCACGAGCACACTCGGAAAGATTCTAAGTGAGTAGTTGTCCTGAAGAAATTGAATGTCAAGGGAAGCGAGAAGATCAGTGTTTCGAATTGTAGATACATACGTCCCTCTTCTAAAGCATAACAACAGTAACCAACATCAACGAAAACAATAATCCTAACAAAGAAAATGATTGCTTCGGCTAATTCTGCAAGTGACGATGTTAACGTTCGGCGTACACTGTTTTCTAATGTGAAATTCGTATTGACAGATTGACAATTTTGGATTTTGTTTTGTTTCGTTTAAAGAAGGTAAATTGGGTTACGAGTGGGAATGATTTCTAATGGTGAGAAATTTCCTAATGATGGGTTTCAGCGTAATTAAAATTGCAGGCAGCGACAACACTGATAGCAGAGAACGTGAAGGCAACGCCTCACTTCTCAAGCATTCCAGTTGAATCCGGCAAGATGCCAGACATTTACTTATTTGTCAAACATCGCCGAGTGTGTGCCGTGCCCGGCGGAATCGATTCAAACGGCAACTGCTTCCTTCACGCAACATAGGGCACAGGACCTGTCGAAAATGGGGCACGAAACGCGTCAGACGTAGGGCACAGACCACGTCGGATATAGAGCACAGTTCGGACAATGGGCACAGGGCACAAGACCTGTCAAACAGATACAGGATACAGGATCTGTCGGACAAAGGACGCAGGGCACAGGACCTGTCGGACAAAGGATACAGGGTACAGAACCTGACGAACAAATGACGCAAGCCACAGGACTTGTCGAACAAGAGATGCAGGGTACAGGATCCGTCGAACAAAGGCGCAAGCCACAGGACCTGTCGGACAAAGGACGCAGGACATAGGACTTGTCAAAGGGCGCAAGATACAGGACCTGTCGGACAAGGGGCCAAGGCACAGGACCCGTCGGACAAAGAACGCAGGACATAGGACTTGTCGTACAAAGGACGCAGGGCATAGGACCTGTCAGACAAAGGACACGGGACATGTCGGACAAAGGACCCAGGACTGAGCACCTGTCGGCAAAGGGCAGGGAGGATCTGTTGGGCAAAGGGCACAGGGTCTGTCAAAGGACGCGGGACGTGTCGCCCTAGGCCCACGAGCTTCGGTTGCGCACTCGTAACTCCACGCCGTGACGCCCCCGGTGAAGGCGCCTTGCAGGGCCTTATCACCGCCGGTGCACCGCGCCCGATAACCCACTCGCCGCAGCGACGCTTTCCAGCCGCGCTGTTTGTTTACCTGTCGCCACAACCGCCGCGGCCGCCGCCGTCCTTTGTTTTCGCCTTCTTTTTTTTTCTCTCTCGCCCGCGGCGAGGCGCTCTCGATTCGCGATTCTCGCGGATTCGTTCCGCCGGTTTTGCGCCGTCCGGGCTCCCCCCATTCAGTAAATGATCGCGTTTGCTTTATTTGCGGGGCACCGGGATCCCGTTGCATACACTAATGTAGGTTATCCTCTCAGCAGACTAGGCTTTCATTAGTTTCGGTTTACCAAACGCGCGGTCTTGCCGTGACGTAACAGATAATTACATACGTATCTTTTTATTACTCCTAAACGGCGGTTTGATCGAAGTACTCCTGTTCTGCAAGCGTGTGGGTTTGATATGAGAGTTTCGTTTCATAACGTAATTTGCAACGGTTACTTCTGGTTGCATTCCTATGGACTCGCGAATCGAACGGACGGGTGAGCGAAATGACTTATTTCTAGCTGTCAAAAGTTAATAACGTGGTTAGAGAACGGACAAATGAACCCAACGGTTGTTTTTCATAGCCTCACGTCGTAACCCTCATCGTTGTCACTATAGAGGAATATCAATAAAATATTGTGAATATATTCGTAAATTATGCAAAAAATTTTAAATGTGATGGGTAACAACGACAGGGTATCGCCAAATTATTCAGCGGAGTTTATTGCCTTTTATGAAGGAAATGTCTGTTGGAGATACTACGTAGCAGTCAAGAAACTCGTAAAAGAAACTTATTATAATAAAGCCATTACTGGAGGTAAAAAGTACTTCCCACATATACTTTGCATGATGTTTTCCTGATGACAACGATGCAAAAATAGACGATGTGTAGACCAATATAGAAAGTATAAATCCGAGTCTTACATGTTACATCGGTATATGTTACTTACGTACAATCATTTTCATCATGCAACGATGATATTTTTATGATAATATGTAAGAGGGGAAATGAGTACGATTCCTGATCTACCCATATACGTGCGCAGTCTGAAACGAAAGGAGAAACAAAGTACATTTCTGGACCTTTTTCCCCTTCAATATGTTTACTTACATATTTTACTACTAAATAAATACAACTTTACGGAGAATAAAATTAAAACAGTAAAGATACAATTAATTAATTCTATTGGTTTTGTGTCGAATCGTTTACAGGTTGCCAAATGGTTTGCGGCGTAATAAATCTTCGAATCGTTAGGTTAAAGAGGAGAAAATCACGGATCGAATAGAAATTATATTATAGAAATAAACTAATTTATTACGGAGTACGTGTCCACTTTCGAAATTTTCAGGGGGACATGACTTCCCCTGATCCCCTAAGTAACGATGTGACCTATTAAAAAACGTCACCTATTTAGCCCCTTTTTTGTTATCATTATTCACGTTATTATTGTTATTATCTTGTCTATCAAGTACGTGGATACAAGAGCATCCAATGAAGATCATTATGGACAAATGATTTAAGTTAGAGTGAATTACGAGTAAACGGACAGTCTCGGGCAAATCTACAACCATCTCCTTTCGATCACCACGAATTCCGCGGCCAGGCTTTCAGCCCCCATTCCCAGAGATGGAAAGCTGCCCCGCTGGCTCTTGCGATACGAGCAGCCTGTGTGTTTAGCGGCTGCAATGTTCTCTCATTTGCGGCGGATCTTACTACCCCGCAGGCGTGCTTTATTTCTCTCGGTGGAGTACAATTAGGAATTTTCCAAATTGCCCGTCGCCGTAACCAATTGTCGACCTTCAAACCTCAGTGCACCGCGAGCACTACACTTGTGCACGAGTAATTTCCAACCTATTGTGAACCGACCCACACGTTTCCAAGTAGGTACGCTTCGTGACCACGCAGCATAATGCAATCCCAGATGACGACTGCAATACAGGCTTTACTTGATCAACCCAGTTCTTCCATTTGGGAGAGTTGTTTTTAGTTTTAGATATGGCCGACATTTCGGTATTACTTCAGCCCTCTCGACGGATTGTATTTCGTACTCTTAATTCATTGAGTTGACCGCCCATGAGGCAATTCAAAATTAAACCTCTTACCCGGCTGCTATGAATCTTGAATTTCGAACAGAAAAAAAAACTGCGTAGCACAGTCGCAAGTAGAAGTCGAAGCAAGTAATCACTAGTTAGGTTGTCCAGCAATATGTCTTTTGTCCAGATTGTCTTTAAAGTCATAATTATTTAGTGACTTTGTTGAGATATTTACTACATTGAATAATTCAATTTAACGTGTATCAAATTGGAGAAATCATATGAGCAGAAAATGAGTTCCGAAACCGGAGCCGATTTAGGTTTTGGGTGTAAAATAATATAACATTTCGGACAAAATCCATAATTTGGTGAAAGGAACATATCGAGATTTACGAGGTCGTCAGACGGAAAAGCAGGCCTGAAACTCGCCACATTAAATAATTCATTCAAGGCATCATTAATTTGAATTGAATGGAAATACTATCCTTTATGAAGAAGAGGGAGTAGCTCTTTTGTTCCTAGTGATTTGAAGAACATGTAACGAATGTCAGAGATATTCCTCTTGTACGTTCTGGATTGCGCATCTCGTTACGAGTAAAACTGCTGTTTCAGGAAGGATTTCCCTGCGAAACGTGAAAGGACAGTTACCATTAATTACACCCCAAAGCCTCGTATCCAAAATGCCTGGCACGGAAATAAACAGCAACGATACTAGAGTCGTATGCACAGCATAACATCGCCCTTACAGCCAATGTATTTTCCTGCAAAGCGTCGCTGGGTCACACCCAAATATACACACCGAATCGCCTCTATTCCAAAATCGAAAGAAACACTATCGATTCTCTATTCCCAAAATCGAAAGAAACAGTATCGATTCTCTATTCCAAAATCGAAAGAAACAGTATCGATTGTCTATTCCAAAATCGAAAGAAACACTATCGATTCTGTATTCCAAAATCGAAAGAAACACTAATGATTCTGTATTCCAAAATCGAAAGAAACACTATCGATTCTGTATTCCAAAATCGAAAGAAACACAATCGATTCTCTATTCCAAAATCGAAAGAAACACTATCGAGTCTCTATTCCAAAATCGAAAGAAACACTATCGATTCTCTATTCCAAAATCGAAAGAAACACTATCGATTCTCTATTCCAAAATCGAAAGAAACGCTATCGATACCAGACCCGCGTCGACGGTATAGTTTATTGCCACACCCGAGGCACCAAATCGGGGCGTGCGCAAAACTCCACAATAACGATCTGCAACGCTGGTCTATTACCATCATTCACAGCCAATCGCATCTTTTCCAAAATCGAAAGAAACTATCGATACCCTAGAGTCGCATCGACAGTACACTAGCAACGCTCTTCTTGCTAGACGGCGAGCTCTGAACCGGGGCGTGCGGAAATCTCCCCGAGAACGATCTGCAATTCGAAGCTGCCGGGCCCACCTGGGCCCGGGGGGGGAGGTGCGGAGGTGAGGGGGGCGGGGCTGCAGCTGGAAGCCCGCCCCGCGCCGGCGCCCGCGCGATCGCCCGCGATGCGTCGCGATGCAGCGATCGGGCGGGCGGGCCGGCGAAGCGGGGTCCCTGCGAGTCCAAAATGCGAGCGAATGAGAGGGGGGAGGGGGGCAGGAGCTATCAAGAAGAGGACGACGACCTCGCGGGCACGAGGGACTTCAAGATCTGTGTCAGCACAGTCCGCCGCTCGCAGCGCCCGCCGCCGCCTCCGCTGCCCGCCTTGTCCCGCGCGCAGCGACCGCCCCCCCCGCCCCGCCCTCACCCCGCCCGCTAAAGTAATCGATATTCGCCGACACTCTCGCTAGCAGCCTGCCGCCGCGCCCGCACCCGCGCGCGGCGGCGGCGGCGGCGGCGTCCGCCTCCCCCTCTCTTCCCCTCCGTTTCCCCCTCCAACGACCTCGCGCTCAAAATGGCGCCCGGCTAGCGCTTTCGCCGACACGAAGGCGACGGTGGCGGCGGCGGTGGCGGCGCGCGGCACTACTACGCGTCCTGCGAACATCGGGCTTTTTATGCCGGCTGGCTCTTCGGGAATACACTGCTGTGTGTGTGTGGTGTACGAGGTGGCGATGGCGAGGGCGTGTTATAGCGTCGTAAACGTGCGTGCGTGGGTGCTTCGATTACGCACGGGGTGTCTGAAGGGGGTGGGTGGATTGATTGATTTATTTTTCTGTTTCCGGGCGCGTCAATTGCTTTGGTCATTAGTCCCGTTAGTGTAGTGCATGTTCTTTTCGCGGGAGATGGCGGTGATCTTCCCTCGCTGGATGGCGAGATCCGGCGCAGACCTACCGTCGGCTAGTGGGGTTTCCCCCTAACCAGGACTCTCCCACCAGCGGGGCACCGCCCCAGCCGGGACAAGCTCTAAGCTCCCGACCGGTCTCCCGGAATATGTGGTAGAGTATTGCATGTTAGTGTGTGTGTGTGTGTAAGGGGAGAGGATAAGACAAGGGAGAGGAAGGACAGATCGCGCTCGGTCCGTGGCCCGTTTGTTAGGGTATTCGCCTGGTGTTAATCGGAGAAACCACGGAAAACTACCGTTCAGAGCAGCCGGCCGCTAGAATTCTCCTCCAGACAGCGACTGAACTCGACCTAGCTGAAAAGCCATAGTCGAAAATCATGCCTCCGTCAGGACTGGAACCTGACCAGGACCTCCCGGTCAGAGGCGCTGCAGTGACATCAGTTGATGCACTGAGTGACCGCTCCCGGTCTGGAGGGGGTGGGGGGCGGTATTTGCGCGTTATGCGTATCGCGGGCACGCTCCGTGTGCGGTTGTTATGACTCCCGTCTTTGTCCGCGGTGGGTTAATTACGTGGTAGGAGGCGGTGCTCCACAATGCAGTTGAGACGCGTGGAGGAATCTGTGCTGCGGAGAAATTTTGATGGCCTTTTCTTTTCTTTCAAAGCAGGATGTTGTTATCTGCATGTAGACACTGTGCGGAGCTCCATGATTCGACAGAACTAAAGTCAGGGTTCACATACGCCCCAGAGCTATATACTATGGACTTGTGCAGATTGGACGAACAAACGAAACCTTCAAGAAAATGATTTAAAATACTGTTTTGTATAGGTCTGAACTGATTCGGATCGTTCTACTTACGTTTGTTGCGCAATGCTCTTTAATTAAAGAAGCACATTGTACTTAAAGGTGTCTAATGGCAGTAACTGTTCTACTTGCAATATAATTTCAGCGTGATTCAAACAATTACTACATTTCGCGAGCTGAATCATTGTTTCTTTTTTTAGAATACGAAAATGAGGAAAAAGCAACACGAATTCCTTGATACTTTCCACCACAAAAACATTGGAATGTCGCTCTACTATTGCGAGAAATAGAAGTAGATGAAATCATTTCCGAATAATAATATTATACAACCTACGCTATAGATATAAAAATTATGCTTTTCACCAGGGGCTCTAATTTTAGCGTTTCGCAATTTTGGACCAACCTCGAAATCATTGAAAATTGAAAAGAAAGATTGTCCTTTGTAGACACGTGCATGCATTGATGATATTATTCACGCATTCTTATATTAAAACTTGCGATTTTATAGATGTAATGAAGTAAAATCCGTTGGCAGTGTTCCGAATTAATGTTTTATTTGAGAAGGTCAAGTGAGCCAAGCTGTTGGGCTGTGTGTTTTTAACCCATCATTGCTGACTTGAAGGATTATCCGAGCTTGACGTATGTGTGTGTGTGTGTGTGTGCGTGTGCGTGTGCAACCGTGGAGCGGGTGATCGGATGTCATTGCGTTAGTGGAGGCGATGCGAGTGGAGTGGCGGAGGCGAGACGCAGTTCGCTCGGCGAATTGACCCAAATACTGGAAACGCTGAACCGAGGTTTCCTCGCGGCTGCGGCGCGTCGCCGCACCTGCCCCCCTCTCTCTCCGGCCGCTGCATCTGTTCGTGTTTTTCTATTTCCTTCTCTCCTTTCCTCGTTGCCTCTTCTGTCTCAATCTGTTTGCTTCTGTCCCTCTCTGAGTCTTCCGCCTCTGCATCTGTTCGTGTTTTCGTTTTTCTATTTCCTTCTCCCATTTCCTTTTTGTAGCCCCTCTCTCTCTCTCCTCCCTCTTTGCCTCTGCCCCTCTCTGACTTTTCTGCCTCTGCACCTGTTTGTAGGTATTCGTTTTTATTTCCTTCTCTCCTTTCCTCGTTCCCTGTCCCCTCTGCTTTTCTGCCTCTGCCCTGTGTAATTCGTTTTTCTATTTCCTTCTCTCCTTTCCTCGTTGCCTCTGTCCCCTCTGATTTTCGCCCTGCACCTGGAGTATTCGTTTTTCTTTTCCTTCTCCCTTTCTGTCCCTCTCTGAGTCTTCGACCTCTGCATGTGTTCGTATGTTTTTGTTTTCCTTCTCCTTTCCTCGTCGCCTCTCTCACTCTCTCCCCCTTTGCCCCTTTCCTTCTCTCCTCCTTTCTGCGCCTTTGTCTCTTTACCTCCCTCCCTCTTCGCCTCTCACCCTCCACACTCCCTCTTTGCCCCTCTGATTTCCCTCACCCTTTTCCCCCTCTAGCCTTACCTTCTGCCTTTTTACCCCTCTCCCCCTTCTTTGTTCACTTCATCTCTCTTTGCACTTGTCTCCCTCTCTGCCCTTTTTGATTGATTGTAAGTGATTCCGAACGCGTCAACTGCTAAGGTCATTAGTCCCGTCAGTGTAGTGCATGATTTTTTTCGGAAGGTGGCAAAGACCTTCCCCACCGAATGATGAGATCCGGTGCCTACCTTCCTGACGGCTAAAAGGTTTTTTTCCCCAACCAGGTATCTCCAACCAGCTCTGCCCCCTTTGCCCTCCTCTATCTCCCCTCTTCCTCTTATTGTTTGCCGCTATCTGTTCCCTCTTTCCTTTCTCTCTCCCTCACTCGCTGCACTTCTTTGTCTCCTCTCTCTGTGTTTGTATTTTCTCTTTTGTTTCCTGTTTATTTCTACTTCTCAGTCTTTCTAAATCTCTGCCTCTTGTTTGCTAGTCTCGCTCTTTTAAAATTTATTTATATTTTGAATGAAATTACAAAGTCCAGTTTATATTTAACTTTACATTTGTATTTGCTGGCTTACAATCTAACTTAATCTAACTTGCTAGTAATATTAACCTACATCTGACGACGGGACTCACAGAGCACATCAGTTGGTTTATTAACTACATATAATTCGATATCTATTTTTAATTCTAGTTTGGCGTTCTGAATATTTTTCCAGTTTAAGATCTCTGCTTTGGTTGATCAAATGAAGGTTCGAGAAAAGTTATTGGCGAGGTAAGAATATGGTGAGTGATTGGTTTAATGTTTAATTCGGTGTGCAGTAGGTTGTTGGAGATCAACCAGGGAGCATGGGTAATGGATCTTAAGAATTTGTTTCGGATGACTTGCAATGCCAGTCTCACTGCCACACAATTTCTGCTATCGCTCTCTTTGCTTGCTCTTTGCGTGTAGCGTTTCTCTCCGTGTCTGCGTGTGTCTCGCTCTGACTGTCCGCTGACTCTTTCTCTCTGCCAGGCATTTCGCCCGTATTTGCCTTTTCAGCGCCCGTCGCCGCTCGCTCGCCTGTTTGCAAATCGGTATCGCGCCTCGCCATTAACCCGCGCGGCTTCCGGAGCTCAGCGTTTGATGTCGCCTGATGGAAATGCACGATAAGGTGCACCGGCTCTTCTCAGAACGCTTACAGCAGTGCTTTCCGGACTTAACGATATTTTGATATTACGATACGACTTACGTATTACGATACGACTTACGTATTACGATACGACTTACGTATTACGATACGACTTACGTATTACGATACGACTTACGTATTACGATACGACTTACGTATTACGATACGACTTACGTATTACGATACGACTTACGCGGATCACTACGATATTTTGTAATACGAGGGTTGGGGAGAAGTCATGCTAACTTTTTTTTCTGAAAGCAATGTTATCGGATCACAAAATTACGTTAGTATCGTGAAAGAAATGCTGCAGTAAAGTATGTTCACATCAACAGATGTCTTTGTGAGAGCTCTATACACAGAGAGTAACGTGAAATCAGTTGTCCGACTTCCACCGTGCCAGAGTATGAAACCCGTTTCGAGCAGCTCCAAGACTGCCGTTCTTCATGGAAGAAATGCACGAGAATGTCGCAGGGAATTGGTGAAAGCTCTAGTATGGCCCTTGCATTCCGGACAGTCGCGAGATGGGCAGCAGAATTTCTGCGAGGACGCTTAGCAACCAGTGATCAGCAACGCTCGTGACGACTTGTGAGTGTGCGGACCGAAGTAGCACGTGCTGTAATCGTGTATCTGCCTAATCGAGCCTTTAGAACGGGCATGTAGTGCTTTTGGAATGCTGTGAGCCCTTATATGTTCAAATGCTTTGGAATATGAAACCAGTACTATCATTTCAAATACCGTCATAATTATGAGAAACACAATTTTGGGGTGACGTTAAATGTCCATGCACTTAGTCCTTACAGTCTTCTTTCATGTGTATATTACCCAACGATTGAATTGTGATAAATAGGGAACGGATTTTATTGTAATAAAAAATGCAAAATATGTACATATATATGTGCTTATTTTTTCCAAAATATGTAAAAAAAACTAGAAAATATGTAAAATAAAAATTTATTATAGTGTTTAAAATTGTTCTCTACAAGCATTTTCCGACCACTAAACGTCACTGATCAGGCTTGAACAAGGACTCGAAGTTACTGAAAATAGGTTCGATCTCTACGAAGTAATTGTAATCTAAACTTCGCCACACACAAGAATTTTATTCGAAATATAAAATACGTTCGTAATGTATATTAAAATATTTATGAGATGCCGGTGCACAAGTGAATAATACAACGATGTAGCGAGTGATGAATCCCAGGGGAGAGGTTCAAGGGTACACACCCATCCCTGCAAATCGAACAACGCGATAAGACAATTTACTGTAAAAAATATTTGTTGGTATTCGATGGAGTAACGAATGTGTTGTTTGAAACAAAAGCAATAACGTAGTTGAAATTAATTTTATTCACAAAAATGCACCATCCTTTACTCCGAGTGAGCAGTAAGGGGGTGGGGGTGGGGGTAAGTTCGACAATTCATGGCGAAAATATGGTGGTCATAGAAGCGCTGCAGCATTATATTTGATTTTTAAGACAGAGTATTTCGCAACATATATGGCAAACGCGCATCTGAAACGTTCCGTTTCGACGTATAAATATATTAAAATGTAGCCAAATATGTTGTAATTGGTAAAATATGTAAAAATATGTAATTATACCAAAATATGTATTTATATGTAAAATAAAAATAGTTCTAATTCATTCAGAATGTCTTGTGAACTCGAAAAAATATAAATGAATGCTGATAGCTAGTTTGTGTAAAAACATGTAATTACATGAAAATCCGTTCCCTAGTGATAAATAAAGTTAGAGTTGTTGCGGCTGTTGGATGGTTTGGCAGGCTGTTCACGTATCTGAAATGTTATGCCCCAACCTCTATATAGGTTGTTCGCAACCTGGAAGTGGCTAGAGCGTGGTCCGACTCAGCGCCTTGGTGCGAAGGGTCGCGGGTTCGAGTCCCGCCGTCGGCATGGCTGTTTGTCCCTTGTCTTTCTTGTATTTTTATTATCACATACTAGCTCAGTGCATCAACTGATGTTATTGCAGCGCCTCTGACCGGGAGGTCCAGGGTTCGAGTCCTCACGGCGGCAGTATTTTCGACACTAGCTTTTCAGCTAGATCGAATTCTGTCACTGTCTGGAGGAGAATTCCAGCGGCCGGCTGCTCTGATAGGTAGTTTTCCGTGGTTTCTCCGATCAACACCAAGAGAATGTCGGAGCAGTACCCTACCAAACGGGCCCCGGACCGAGCGCGATCTGTCCTTCCTCTTCCTTGTCCTATCCTCTCCCCTTACACACACACTTACACTAACATGCACCACACTATCACATATTCCGGGAGACCGGTCGGGAGTTTAGAGCTTGTCCCGGCTGGAGCGGTGCCCCGCTGGAGGTAGAGTCCTGGTTAGGGGGAAACCCCACTAGCCGACGGTAGGTCGGTGCCGGATCTCGCCATCCAGCTGGGGAAGATCACCGCTATCTCCCGAGAAAAAACATGCACTACACTAACGGGACTAATGACCGAAGCAGTTGACGCGCCCGGAAACCACGAAAAAATCAATCAATCTATTATCGCAGAGAGCCGCAAGAGTCTGTCATCACAAACCGAGGAGTCCGCATGAGTGTCTAGTGTAAAGGTGTGTTAACATGACTGCCATATTAAGCACCCGGCGATGATAGCCGAAATCGGCAATCCTTGAAATTGGAAAAAGCCCCAAGATGAAAACAAGAAAGGTTTCTCATAATCATAGTATAAAAAAATCGTCCCCTCTTCACTAAATTGTGAGAATGCTGATGAGGTGTGGACGTAATTAAATGATGAAATAAATGAAGCCATCTTTGTCACTTAATGCACCACTCCATTAAGTTGACCAAGATGACTTCAACCCTTTCATCACCCTGTCAACTATGCATAACGCTCTGTATGTAATGCAAGATATAAACGCTATGTATAACAATAAAGAAAGATGTCGTTTTGTATTATTCGTAGACGCCATTGATAAAACACCCAGCAAATGTGCTACTGTTGGACAGCGAACAAACAAGGGGTACCACAAATATATTCGAGTGCAGTAGAACCTCGTTAACCGGAATCTATTTAACCCGGGGCAGTTTTTGGGGGAAAAATATTATTTGTGGTGAAATCCGGCGCCTACCTACAATCAGTTTGCGGGGTTTTCTCACCCAAGTATCGCCCTTCAGCGGGGCTCCACCCACTCGAGTCAAGCTCTAAGGGCCCGACTGGTCTCCAAACAAGAGTGGTAGTGCAGTTCATGTACGTGTGAGGTGGTAGGACAAGGAAGAGGAAGGAAAGATCGCGCGCGATCCATGGCCCGTTTGGTAGGGTACTGCTCCGGCATTCCTCTGGAGTTGATCAGAGAAACCACGGAAAACTTCCGATCAGAGCAGCCGGCCGCTAATATTCTCCTACAGATAGCGGCTGAATTCGACCTAATTATGTAGCTAGTGTCGAAGAATCCTGCCAACCGTCAGACTCAATCCCTAGAACCTCCCAGTCAGAGGTACTGCAGTACTGCAGTTGATGCCCTGAGCCACCGTTGGTAGTTTTATCATTGTGCATGGACTCCTAAAGGCGCATTTTAAGTAATTTTAATGTATTTTAACTTACCAATGCGTTCTTTTTTTGACAAACAAGAGATCTACATAACTGATTCAATTTTAGTTGTTCATACATGAATTTGGCCATGCAGACGCCACAGAAAAGTGTAGGAAACAATTTTCAAAATACAGGGCGTTTTTGGCTCCTGTTCAGCGGCAGAAGCCTCTGTGCTGTGTGAGCGAGTAATTCTTCACGCAAATACGCCGGGTGCTTAAAAGACGCCCGTGAAATTGAGAGTAAGTCACGGTCCTCGCTGTCCGCCGAGAGGGACCAAAAGGAGCGAGTGTCCGTTGTGTGCTGTACCATCATGATGGAAATGCAAAACTTGAGAGTTCCAGCGAAAAAACATAGCGTTTGTAAAGTTACTTTCGAAGTTGTAATAAAAGAAGCAGTTTTACAGCCGTCAGAGAGAACGGTGAGATGATCCTTTGTTTCCTTCCGGACTAAAATTTTAGCTTTTCTCGTTCCATGCACCAGGTGCAATATATTTTTAATGATATATTGCTATTTTAATAATATAATTATAATTGCAATTATAATACCAGAAAATTGTATTAAAAATTCAAAACAAACGAGGAATTCTGCCCGGGACTTCTACATTTCCATGTGGTAGCCTACACTTTGACTTTCCTTATTGTCACAAGAACAGATGTGAAACATGAGTTGACATCATGCTAGATATATAAAGAACCTAGAGTGTAACGTTTGATACTGATTGTGAAATCCCTTCAAAACTCTATGGTTAACTGCTTCTTTATAAGCTTAGAGATCAATTTCTTTTTGAAAGAATGTTGTCCGCCTTGCTAATATAAAAAATAGTAAAATCATCTTTCTAAGTCAGTAGTATCGTGCATTCCTGGAATAAAACTGGGGACATAACTGATTGGGTCTATTTTGCATTGTGTAAGGAAGCACAAGCAGTCTGTTATCTCAAATGCGATTAAATAGGGATGGCATGTCAAAGCACTTCCTTCCGTGACATTCGACATACTTTGCTTCTTGACTTTTCCTGTCAAAGTACACATAGCACGTGCTGATAAATTTCCATATTCAGTGGCTAGGTATTGCGTACATACGTCATTGTGAAATGAAATTACAAGTCTATTGAGAAGAGACACTTTCGCACAATATGTTAATCTAGAAAATATTTCGAGAACTGTTGCTGGGAAAAAGGGAAAAAAATATTTAATTTCTGAACATTTCGATCAAAAAATTTTAAAGCCTGAAAATACCGAAATGTTAAAATACAATCGCATGCTTCAGTAAGAATTGAATAATACCTGGTGTTTCGATTATTTCGTAAATAGTAATGTATCTTATGAAATTGACACGTTAAATATCATAAATTTTAGAGAAGAGCAGCGAAAACAGAGGTAGTTAAGTACAAAACATTTGGAAATTTCATCATTTTTGTCTCTCCTTTCCGTCTTGTTTTATTATTCAATTCCCTTTCTTTCCTCCTTTCTCCTCACTCCTCCCCTTCATCCTTCAGCTTTTTTCTCCACTCATCCTTCACCTTTTTTCTCCAGTCTCCTTCACCTTTTTCTCCGCTCATCCTTCACCTTTTTCCCATTCATCCTTCACCTTTTCTTCCACTCATCCTTCACCTTTTCTCCCACTCATCCTTCACCTCCACTCCCATTATTCCTCCTTCCTTTCCTCAACATTCTCTCCTCTATTATTCTCTCTGTTCATCTTTATCCTTTCCTCTCCTCGTTATCCTCCAATACTCCTGTTTCTTCTACTTCCCTTCCTTCCGTTTGTCGGTGTCCTTCGCCCCTCCTCCGCCGCCGCCACCGCGCAGCTGAAGGTCGCCCGGGGGATCGATGGATCCACTCGAGCGGGGCGGGGGCGGAGGGGGCGGGGGCGGGGACGGGGGCGGAGGGCCCTTCTTTTTATTATTGAGCCGAGCGCAGCCGAGGGCTTCCCGATGGACTCGCAATAAAAGCACATTTCGCGCCGCGTGTCTGCCTGGGACCGCCTGAGGAACCCCTGGGGAACGCCTGAGTTACCTGCGCGTGCCGGTGATGCTGTATAAAACGGTTCTTCGATACCCGAGCGACGGAGACCACACTTTCTTTGAAAAAGCGTTGTGCCAAACGTCTACTTTTATTTGGTTGTTTTTTTTTTAAATTCATATCGAATACATTAGTGTACGAGGTCTAGCTCTAAAACCATTGCTTATATCTTTTGGATTGATAGCTTCTAACGTTTTGTTTAATGGGATCTGATGATGATTGGAAAGAT